>LR990528.1:10015000-11373717 GCA_905147745.2 Phlogophora meticulosa | reverse complement strand
GCTCCCTGAGCCTAACGATATAGTGACGCGAGTATCTTAGCGTCATGGAAGTATTACCATGATAGGTATGACTGCTATACATTCTCATCTTGTAATACCTAATCTTTTATTCGCGTTTTTACTATATCTAACCATTGGGTGAAAAAGAAAAACTGAAAATTTGGAAACATTTCTTGAGCGAGAACTACGCTAGTAAAATGAGATTCATAGCGTAAGTCATAATTTTCTTTCAGCAAAACTATTTAATAGATCTAAAATGATTCATGTCCAAAATAATTGACTAGATCAAAATATATTTGAGTGAGAGCCCATAATCTAGACTAATATGGGCGATAAAGGAGGTTTATGTGTTTGTTTCTTTGTTCCGAGATCTAATCCGAGGAAGTAGTTATTTTAACCGACTTTTGTTTGTTATATATTTTATGCGAGAAGTTAGTTTAAGGGCTCCCGCAGACAGGCGTGACGCGACAATTTTTCTTCTTTAATAATGCTGGACAATCCACACAGCATCATCTAGCCCCAAGCTAAGCAGAGCTTGTGTTATGGGTACTAGATGACTGATATACTTAAAACAATACATTACATAAATATATATTTTTTATTATACATAACAAATACCCAGAACACCCGGAACAAATATATGTAGATCGTACAAACATTTGTCCCAAGGCGGGAATCGAACCTGAAGCCTCATACGTCGCAGGCGGACCTTCGCCCCCCGTGCCACATTGGTCGTCAAGAATGTGACTCGATGTTGCGTTTTGGGTACATCTGTAGAACAATGTCTATGAAGCCGCCTCGAGCCTGTCGGCGGGAGCCCTAAATTTGGTACAAAAATCACCGGATGTACTGAAATAAACTGTCTTTTGAGCAGTATAGTTTAATAGCGGCGATGAGGTTAGTTAATTTCAGCATAAAACTAACAAAAATATACTTCCAAAGCAGTTAATTAAATCGAAAATTCAGTTACTTAATTTATATCACTTTTAGTTTGGAGAATTACTACTTACATAAAAACAGAACTTATAATTAATGTGTCCACTCTATGTTACAAGGGTATAAATATAGATGAATCCTGAGGGCTTCAACGAATCAACATTCTATCAGTACCTAATATCGAATATGCCAATCAAAATGTTGTTATTCAGAAACCCACGTAACACTTCTTTAGCGCATGTAAGACGTACATTTTGTACTTTTGTAGAGTAAAATTATTATTGCTTAGCACGCCACTTCTTCTAGGACCTTTGTTGGATCCCAAGTACCTACTCTATTACAACTCTGATTAAATATTTATTATATTTTTCGAAACTAGTTCATACATTGATTATTAGCAATTTATTAATCGCACGAATGTACGGCACGGTTGGCGCAGTGGCTGAACGAACGACTGCCGCGCCGTCTGTTGTTGGTTCGATTCCATGACGGAACAAATATTTGTATGGCCTACAGGTAGTTGTTCCGGGCCTGGCTGTTTGTGTATGCGACTGTAAAAGTTTGTAATCGCACCCACGACACAGGAGAAGTTATTACTGAGGCAAAGTTAAAAAAAAAACAAACAACAAACAAAAATATAATTTGCGGCTATTTACTCATAATAACTCATATAACTCAGTCCATTATTAAGAAGCAGTAAGTAGCCGCAATATCGTTTAGTAAGTATGTCCCAATTCACATTACGAACTCAACATTCGGCGATGAACCCGTGGAAACCGGAACTACTACAAGGGATACGTAGTATAGAAGTGGACAAAAGTTTTCAACGTTATATTTTTTAAGTACAGTTTATATGCAAATCCGAAATAAAATGATACCTTTGTCACTAGATAAGGTTGATATTTTGCCGTGACCCGTAAAGTAATAATGGAGACCTTTAAATTCTAAGTTATGTTTGTTTCGGACATGATTACTAATTCTATGTCAGTGTCAAGAGTAGCAATACAAAAAATATCGACAAAAACAGTTGTAGGTATTAAACGTCAGTTTGAAATAAGAAAGAGACAAAAATATAGAACGTTCGTATGAAAGAGGAGTACATTCTTAAGTTAATAAATTATGTGAAGTGACAGTTCGTGTGCGAGTGAGATAGACATATAAGACGTGTTTGAATAAAGAGGAATTGGTTGAAGTATGTTTTCATTTACACATTGACATTTAATTGAAATTCACATTGAAATTGAAGAAATTGTAAGGTGTTATACACTATATCCATTAGATATTGATGAATGAGGGGGTAGGTACAACAGAAATAACGACCAATCCTGAAGTAGCACTCAGTGACGTCATTTCACACTGCTCGTGCCCTCACGTTTAAGTGGTTTATTTTTACCCGCGACTTTTGATTTATACTCAACAAACACGATTTAAGAGGAAACTACGAATATTATTTTCGAACATTTAACAACGTAAAAATGTATGAAATATCAATAAATTACCTGCGCTTTAAACATGGAAACGTTTATAAAATAAATCGGCAATTTAATCATTTCAAATGTGCTTTAGGGAAACTTGTTCTGAAATGAGTTGTGGAACATATTTTTTCATTTGCTGACAAGTTCCAATAAATCGCCATTGCAGTTTGCTATTTGCAACATGCAATAGAAACGATGGCTTGTACCTGAATTATACTTTCTAAATAATATTTCTGTAATATAACCTCACATAAATCGAGTTTATAGATTTGCGCTATTTTCTATAGGATCCATATTCTTTGATTAGCTTTTTGCATAACATCTGCAATAGGTACGGGCTGATTTTGCAAACATGAGATGTCTTTCATTCTTGGAATATACATAGCGTCTACAGTTTTAAAAAAAGGAAAACAAAAGAGAGAATCTACCTGGTCGCCTAAGACTAATATTTTTAGGTACGTACACATATTATGTTAGAACTTTGGTATAATCCTTAGCAGCTATTGATAATTGCGTTTTTATTCACCTAATAAATACTTACCTGCATACTGCAATCAATAAAAATAAATATATTAGTTTATAGCCAGTATTGTTTAAAAATAGAACGTATAATTTTTACTTAAGCACTCACACGGCTGAAAAATCTACTCAAAATTCTAATTCCGAATATCCGTATTACGTAAGCCGTGTGTTGTCGAGTGTACTCTGTTTCATAACCGAAATGGCGTTCAACGACCCCAGCCCGGGGAGTGTGTCGGTTGGTCGAGGCCACTGAGAGCGTTTATCATAGCGATATAGTTCATAAAACTTATTATTTTGGTGCTGACATCACTACGAGTCGAAGATATCTTCAGATAAAAAAAATTTGGGAGTAAGTTTTGGCCTTTTATTGATATGGCAAATGTCGCTGATTTCGCTTTGAATTGCCCTACCCTAAAGGCTCTAAAAGTAACTGAAATGATTATCCAAAAACAAATTTTCCGGGTATACATTATATTATGGATTTATTGGTATGGAACATTGCATAATTAAAACACAGTTTTAACGTCATCCATATTTCAGTAAGACATACATACATAGACATATATATACACCTACACTATTTTAGTTTAGTTATTCAAGTAAAATGTACCAGAAACACCACTGCAGTTGTTAAATAATTCATTCCATGAAAATTTTCATTCATTTGATCAATAAGACCATCAGAATGCAAATAAATATTCGCTCAATAGTGTTCAACTGCTTAGTGAACGAATTTTCCTCCGATTTCAATCAGTGGGAACGTTTGCTTTGGTAAACAGTTTTGACTTACTGAGGCAATTCACGGCTCCGCTAGACTCGCACTTACAAGCGAGCAGAATGTGTTGTAATGCTGAGCAGATTTCAAACGTTATCGGATTAGAAATAAAGATAGTTATTGCTTGATGATAAAAGAGCACAGTGGTTACCGTGTGCACGGGCATACATCGCGTGTCACAATTTAAACGAAGACATTCCATATTCTTTATTTGGCTATATATTTTTTTTAATGTCGCCAGTGTTGGATACTTGGCTTTTTGCCATTGTGACGGTGCGTGAGGTGAGATGCATGCGGGGAGGGGGATGGGCGTTACAAATGGAAATCAATACTAACTGCACACTCCACTGCTGCAATGCTCCAATATAAATCAGCCCCTCTGCCCGACACCCCGTTGCTTGCCAAACTTGCGTCTATTCAAATTTAAGTTTTATTTCTTGGGGCAAAGATTCAAACTCGAATGAAGTTTTCTCCAAGAACGGTCGCGAATCTATTAGAAATAATGTATCCATAAGTATTCTTTGACATTTTGTGTGGATATTTATTGGGATTTTGGTTTATTACATCTACGTGTAAGGCGGTAAGTAGGTATGCTGAAATTCATGGTTCGTTATTTAAAATTGTAATGAGTTTTTCTCTGCAAACCGCGTGGTTGTTGGCACAAACGAGATAAATAAGAAACCGCAACATCTGCTAATGCAGGTTTTCCAGCTGCAACTTGTTATTGATAACCACTCGCTTCCAAGGAGTATTTATTACATTTTCGTTGTCTGCGTTTCATACGTCGTAAATATCGACGTTACTGTCTTAAAAATGGTGTGGTCTGTCTTGTTAAAGGCTTGTGCTTATTCTTTTGCAGTTTATAAATATGCAACTGAGCGTGTGGTCTCTGACATATAATAAAGCATCCATATGGTACTGTGCTTCTACCACTTCGCATTGCAAATGGCAGAAAAAGAAGAGCAAAAGATAAACAAATATTGACTTCAACAGACTAACTAACATAACACACTTACAAGTTACAATTGCAATGAATTTCATGTTGAAAGTTCTACAATATTTATTGCATGTTTTACGTCGTCGACGAATTTTCCAAACTAATGAAATAATGATTTAGGAAATTCATTCAAAATCCTTCCTAAAGTGTGTTACGTAACTGTGTCTCCCAGAAACCCTATTTAAGTAGGTATTACATAACAAAAAACTAAAAATTAGGTACTTAATTTTACTCAAGTTTCATGAGGTTTATTCTCAGTATTTTCCCAGGAGTGATAAAAAAATCTACAAGTTAAATTTCTACAGGAATGGCCCATATCAATACTAATACTAAATACAAATACAAAAATACAAAAAGTTTATTTCAGAAACTTGTACAAATTTTACAGTAAAACTTACATGGAGACCTCCTTTTATGTAAAAGATATAATATAATACTAATAACTCGCACAAAAAAGATCCGGGGTCAATCAAAAACTTGATACACGTTAGTTTTAAAACTTTCTTCGATTCTTCACAAGTGTTTTCCCTAAAGATTGAACACTTATCTTCAGTAAACAGATACAACAATATACTTGCCGATGTACCTAAGTATCTAACTCGGTGTAGGGTTACCCGGCCTAGTACACACAGTCGGACAGATAAGGAACAAGCCCCGCTCACGGCGAGTCTTAACTCTACTCTCCTTTATTTATTACGCGCTACGTGCCCGAAGCGAGCGATCCTTATACCAACACATTTTTACTATCTGCCGACTAATTGCCAAGCGATTTTCAATCTTAATCTAACACCACCAGCGGCAACGGTGAAGTTTTTGGAGCGTAGAATTAAACTTGCTAAGTAGTTCTAATTGATAACGCGCACTATATCTGGTATTGTCATGATTTAAAAGCGTCTTTGGAATTCGATTTGCGATTTATTTGCGGACTGTGGTGTACGTCGGTACTAAGCTTTATTTACTACGCTTAATGCAATGATGACGTATGTGCACTGGGAGTATTTGATTTGTTGGGCTTTTGCCGCCTGTATTAATCATTTGCCGATTGATTAAGTGTCTGTAATGTATGATACTGTAAATAAATTGAGGTATACAGTATGAAATACATTTGTAAGTAATATAATTTCTAATCTAAAACAATGAACATTGATTTATCGTTATTATTATCGGTTCGTAAATAACTACTGGGTATACAAGAACATACATACGAGCTCTTGCACACATCAGTAATAATTTATTAATACATAAACACAAATGCAATACAAATGGGTCTGGTAAGTACGTTCTATACTAATAGTTTCACAATTAATAAATCAAGAAGGCTACCATTTCAAAACTCGAAAGAAACGTAGCAGTTGTCCTTAAATATAAAATAAAGTCTTAAATATAGAAATAGATAAATGTACGTAAAATCTGAAAAGCTTAGAATCTAAAAAAAACTTGCCCTAAAACCATGCGCACCCTACCTTTCTCCTTGCCAACTACGGGGTCCACATCTTCTCGCAAATATAAAGACAGGCAGCGCCCACAGATAATTTATTTACGTTCCTAACAGCCGCCATATTTAAAATTCATACCATGCAAATTAGTCAAGTCCGATGCTAAAGCAATTACCCAAGCTTTGGTCCGTAAATCGAAAAATGTTTTATGTGCCAGCAACAAGTTAAGAAATAAATAAAACTGGAATCGCCGGTTTTAACTTACCTGGTACTTGTGTCTTTTTCTTTCCGTATGGCTTTTGTACGAGTGCGAAAGAGATGGCAGATAAGACGAATTACCCGTTCGGAAACCAGTTTATCATCGGTATCCGAAATTGTCGTTTTTTGCGAACGTGGTAGGCGTCGATGGCTGCGCTTATTGTGTTCTTCGAATTTTGAGGACCCGGAATTTATGCGGTTCGGTTTCATACCTACTTGTAAAAATTACCTGCCTAATATTAATATTATTAATGGCGATTTTTATACTTCAAAATTATGGAGTGATAACTCCGTGAGGAAACACATTTTGGTGGCACTTATTTCTCGCTGATTACCGAGGCAAACCTAAATTCAATTCAATCTCTAAACGTTTGGTTGAATCTTGCCGTGACCCAAGGGTTGGCTTACAACTTTGACCAAAGGTTTAGTATTGACATACACGTGGCATACCGCTAGTCTTTTGGTATCTATACCAGTCGACAGCAAGGCGGAGGTTTATTTTTTCGACGCCATAATATAATTGTGTGGTGTTGACGTTTGGTCACATGTCTTTTCAAAAATATACACAAGAGCTAAACCTAAACTCTTTTATCTCTGAAACATTTTCTTAAAACTGCTGCACCCGTCACAAAACCCCTACCAACTATGCTTAACTTTAAAAGCGACGAAGATTAAACAGTTGGTTGGTAAAGTTTTAAAATAATGGAGTTCGCGTGGCTGTTGGAGCATGGCGTGCCATCAGGCGGCTACTTGGTGCTATAAAGCAGGCGCGAGTGCGATTTACAATCGTTCAAAAGTTAGCCCGCGCGCTCCGGACAAATTAGAGCTTTTTAATAAACGCCTACGGTGCTACGCTTTTGAATTAAAAAGCTGTGGAATGAGGTTGTTTTTTTTGGAGTATGCGCTTTTAAACTGTGTATTTAGTGGCGCTTGTGTTGTGATTTGAAATTGATGTCATCTTTATAATAAGGTTATGGTAATGGTCCGTTTTTATCCTATTGCGTATGCTTAAAATTACATTTTTAAACGTTTCAATATAAAAATATGAAAAATGGATTACCGGTATCGGCAACTGCTGGGCAGGGCTCCTGAGACAGGAACACTTTTTTATCAAATTCGTTTTAATTATTAGTCAAACCTCGTTAGTTGTGATTATTTTTGTCCAGTAAGTTTCTATAGAATGATTATGTATGTGTATATGATGTATTTTGAGTAACTAAATCAATGTTAAAGGTAGTACTTATACTTAAGCAAACCAATGATATCACTGATTGAATATTTTTTACATCCTGGCTCTCAGATACCAAATCTTTGAAGATACCCATATATTATGGTTAAAATCATTTACCCCAAGGATTTAGTTAAACAATACCTCAACAAAAAGCCGCAGGCTACCCATAGTTTTACTATACAATGAAAATTAATGGTAAGTAGCTCTTATGCCTTGAACTTTAGCTCAGATTACCGATGTACAGACAAGTGGGTACTCCGTTAATGTGCGTCCAATCAGCGGTAACAAGATAAGTAGCCATTATTCTGAGCAGGCTTTCTCTTATTATACACCTACTGTCGATGTTCCCATGAAAGGCTTAAACTTTAGAGTACAGTTAAGTTTACATGGAAAGGTTTATGAAAGATAAAATCAGGTCAGTTTAGAGAGTACCTAAATTGAGAATCAGAGCGGCCAGTAACATTTTTCAATATATTTTTTTTTAAATCTATTCTAATGTTGGTTCTTTCTTTTTATATTTCCATGTTGTACCAATGACACATTAAATTACAGTCGTTTACAAAGGTATATGTTTCAGTGAAAAAAACTTTTAGTGCAAGTAGGTAGTTACTATCTAACCGTGTCTGCAAAAATGTGGAAATAAAACGGACATTTCATTGATAATATGAAAATAATAGGCCCCGATAAGAAACAATTAGCTTCACAAAAGGTATATAAAATACCTACATTACAAAGTCTATAGGCCGATACTTATCCCAAAAAACTACAAATTCTACGCCATATATTACTTGCTTACACTGCAGGCCCAATAAATTGTACCAACGTTTTTGCAACAATTTACAGGACTTCATTTGCTACCAGCTGCTGGAAAATTAGCCAATTAATATGGCGGACGTGACTTCCGATGACAGTAAATAAAAAGCATTCGAAATATCTGAACGGCGTATTCCAGAATTTATTATCTTGTTGATATTGAACTTTGAAGACAAGGATAACTCCTCCAGGTACTGCTAACTAGCGGTTTTTTACTACACAGTACAGCTAACAAGAAAATGAACAAAAACTACAAAGTTAAATATTTTCCGTGCATTTAGACTGAGTTTGTTGCATTAGGTATACATTTTTAAGAATTCCGTGATCAATGTTTTTGGTCGGTAACCAACCAGTTATATTATATTTAACTACACGTTTGACCAAAAACAGTGGTCACAAAAGATTACTGAAAATATTTTCAACATACCTTTTATCAATAAACTCTGCAGACATCCTTACTCGCTTTACCTGTAAATAAAATAAAATCAAGGTAAGCAAACAAATGACGAACGTCGTACAGCAAACATTAAATTACTTCATTTCTAACAATCCTTGTTATTTCGTACTGCAGCAAACCATTTGACCTGGAAACCGAAGCTTTAATTCTTGTGTGTCAGCCGATAAAGTTTAGACGCCAAATCTGGAAATATATTGATAACAACCTTAATAAATCAGCTGAACCCATAGATACTTTAGTGATTTATTAATCACGACAAGAACTGAAAGTGAGTTTCATGAAATAGGTACTTAAGGTACTTGTATATTTCGTAAACAAAAAATCTCATTGGCATTTGTGCTTTCGACTCACATAGACAAACTGTCAAGCGTGGCATTTTATAATAGTTGAAAACAATGGACAATAAGTAATTATGGGTTTGGTAATAAAATATAGTGACAATAATGAATTTATGTACAAATCATCGGGATGCCAACAAGTCGGGAGTCCATGTAGGGACGTGCTTAAGTAATTATGAGCACTTGTATTTTTGTCCAAGGTGACTAAATACTACCTACCTATAGGTAAACTGATGCTTTTTACGTTCGTACCTACGTAATTTCCGATAGAACGTAGCAGATTTTGTTTGATTTTTCCCTAAAAATATACATGACCCATTTTTTATGGCACATAGGTAGTGTATTTCGGGACTGGAGTACAATTTTGGCCAAGAATTTCTACTTTATGCATTTTAGATACTATCTCACAAAGCTTGCTGTACCTTGTGATTTAGATTTCATTAGAAGGCTAAAAGGTACTGGGGCACTTTGTTTTTCAATTAAGATATGACGTGATAAGTAAAGAAATCCAATCAGTAACGACAGCAACAATTTTCTTAGGTGTAAATTCCAGCCTTTTAAGTAATCTGCAGCCTATTCGAGTAACACCCAAACAAGGACCAGGCCAGTTTGACAGTTTAACAATATTCATTGCGTGTTTTACGCTGTCGAGCAGACGAACTTTACGAACAAATGAAGTAATGAAATAGGAATTTCTTCTGAATCCTTCGGATCGCTATTGGGGTGCGCATTGCGTGCCACTCACAAGGCTAAAAATAGGCTACATTAGCCGAAGTCAACAGAGTAATACAACAATCTGAAAGACCTTTAAAACAATCAGCATTTGATTTGTTATTTTTGGATTATTTATGGTGGCAACTTTGGCTGAAGATATTGAAGATGATGAAGAACTTTTTTCTTCTATATTGTTTTCCGTACCTACTAATATAAATAGAGATGTATCGGAGATGATTCCGTTATTATAAGATCCTTAAACGTACCTATAGGTAAATTTTGTCATTTAAATTTCAGCGAGCGCAAAACCTTTACGTTCTCGGTCCATAAGGTTTGGATAACCAGTGAATCAATGGGCGCAGACACGCTATCGGCATTTCTTGAATGTTTCCACTTCTTTTGAAACGGCCGCTTCAAGTTTCAACTTTATCTTACTTAACGGGGAACTGGTCCCGCTTTTTACAAACTTTTTCAAGTATGGAGCCAAGAGATCAGCGTGACGGATCGGTTATTTCTATATTGTTTGAGTGGGCCTTATAGATTGGACTTTGTTAATTAGTTAGTCATACGTTGTTATCGATTTTTCGAGACACAATCGATTAATATCGCTAATCATTTTGACATGCACTAATTGATTATTGTAAAATTCTTTAGACTGGTTCTCACAGAGTATTTAATGCTAAATTATGTAGGTCTCACTCGTCTCTACGTTTTCGATTTATGATCTAAACATGTGTTTTTGGATAAATAACTTTCATACCCACACATAAAGTTCAGTTTGCGTTACAACTTTAAACTTATTTATGACTTTTGCAATTATAGGTAACTAGAGTAAATTTGATAAATTTGATTAAGTGGAATTATCATCAGTAGGCACCAAGGATTTTAATAAAAATTACTTAGGCATATTTTGAGTCCCCGTATTTGAATAAGTCCCTAATCCTTCGATACTGTTTTTCATTTGATTTACTGCATTTCTATCATCATTGAAGGGAATAAAACCCACAAATATTTAATTACTTCAAAACGACGATAGAGAAACCACCATCTTTACGTGGGTGTCACAATCGCCCATTAAGATTTATCAGATCGGATCGGATTGCATTGGCAGCTAACTGTACTGTCTGATACAATCTCACTCCTATCAATACTGCTTTCAAAAGGTACACACGCCTGCACATCAAGCTATCCTAGACTGTCAAATTTTCCCAATTGAACATGAACCTTATTCTTTTGTAATAAAGTTGAGAAACTATTAAAGGAATTCGACAGATTAGGGTGGCTTGATTTGCTGTCCTCTGTACATCAAACGGTAGGACTAGCCCGCCCACTCCTGAGCTATTGTTCCTTAAACGTTCTACTCATCGCCGTTTCCATAGCTCCGTCTGAAGATTTATTATTTCGAAAGCTCAACCGACAATTTTCGAGCCCGATAAGGCGTCTCCAACTGTTTAAGTAGGCCTTCGCTGGGTCACAGTTCTCGTGAAAATACACCATCGTCAATTAAAGGTTAACTATGTTTTGATTGACCGTAGACGATTACAATTTCTCGGTTTTTATCAGTGATTTGAATATATTTTACTGTGTGAGAGCCTACTTGAAATAGTTGTAATCATTGGTCCCGTACTAGTGATTAGGTTTAGTTAAAAGCCATGAGGTAGTTAGGGTACGGTAGTGATGGGTTGGATTCGTTTCGAAATGTTTGGATACATTTTGAATTAAGATCAGGTTAAATGTTTTTGATTGGTGTGTTGTAAATTTTTTTTTAATTAAGCAATTAATTTGTAATGAATATTACAAATTGTTTTTTATAAATAGTTGTAAATAATTAGTCTAATGAGTGTGTTTACAAGAGTAGATAGTAGACTACCCGCAGAAGTTATTAGTAACGTAATGATTCGAAACTGGTTCATTATTGTAAGTATATGTAGGTACATATAAAACGATTAGTTTAATTTTTTATTTTACTTTATTATTTATTATTTTTAGGATTCAGTATTCTACATCTAATATGATTGGAATATATGAAATTAATTAATAATTTAGTTTATATCAGGGCATTTTTAACAAAACTTACTTGTCTTCTAGGGTCAGTCGAATTTTGATTTCAATATGAAATCAATCAATTGACCGCTCGTTAACTCAATATATTCAATCTTCTTTTGTTTTGTTTTATTGTTGGAACAAATGAAATAATAAAGCAATTATACCCAGTATTTTAGTTAATAAACATACAAGTTTATACACGTATGTGTCTATGTACGTATAGGAATACACACCACATAATGTAGGTAGCTACCTACTTACATTATGCACTGACTGCGCTTGCTTCATTACGCAAATTAATACAATAGGTAGGTACCTGGTGACATGACATAGTGACAATTAGCACTGCATGTAATTAAGGTGCTTTTAGTATTCAATTAACTAATTAATTAAACACATACGTAAGGGTACTGTCGTGGGTGGTGTGTCTTGTTTAAATTTTAATCGTAATCTGATAGGTTGCTATAGGTAAAGTAAGGTAAGTCTTGCTTAACTTGGGAGTTTGAGCGTCACAGAACTAAACGGTACTTTCAATCAATAGTTACATATTATTACTAGCCTTTATTCTTGACTTCGGACGCATGGAATTTGCCATCAGGTACATACATGTAGGTACTAATCTTATTTTTTTCCAGAGACAGTTGTAAACTAATTTATATTTAAGGTTAGTCTTACATATAGCAGAACATTGTTGAAAACTGCGTTCAATTCCATGCAGTAGGTTTTGCGTGATGCGCGAACGAACATACAGACAGACAGAGAAACATTCTGTTGTTCAAAAAAAGACCCCCATATTACTTTTCCTTCAATATCTATAATCATCACATCAAGCTACCTCAATATGTCAAATTTCTTTGATAGTTTTTCAACTGTATAACAAACGAATATGGTTCATGTTCGACTGGGAAAATTTGACAGCTTGGGGCAGCTTGATGTGCTGGCATCTATACGGACATCAGACTGTTACAATTTTATTATATGTAAAGAAATAATACCCAAAACAGTCGTAAAAATCGTTAAGTTTTTATGGCTTTAAAAACATTATAGTAACCAAAAAAAAAACTCATTATGAAAAACTAAAAACCAGTCAAACACCAATATCACTTACCTTCCAGTTGTTTATTACTAATCCACCATTAACGTATCGTAAAACGGTTAAACAGCGTTTAAAATAATCATCCGTCATAAAATCAGGATTTTATAACCCCATTAACTAATATATGGATAATTTAACACTCATCAATGGTACAATCGGTCCCCATCAGTATTCGTAATTGAATCGTTTTCACTTTTATTCACATACCAATTGAATCGATAAAAGTGAAATGATTATCGGAAATGAAATTCAAATGTACAGACGCCAGCACATCAAGATATACCAAACTGTCAAATTATACTAATTGATCAGGAATCTTATTGTTTTGTAGTTACTTTGAATACCTATCAAAGAAATCTGACAGATTGGGGAAGCTTGATGTGCTGGCCTCTGTACAAACTTACGTATGCAGGAACAGTCTCAATAGATGTAGATGTTGGTAAAGAAATCTTTGATAAAACAGCATTCCAGAGACGACTACGACAATTATAATTGATTCACAACTGCGTCGAATCGAGTCTATATTCTATATTTACTAAAATAAAACCATCTTACTGGTGATGTTATTCAAAAAGGTCAGGCGCATAGTACCTACTCTCCACCAGCGTGTGTATGACTAGATGTATAAACGTAAATAAATAATAAAATAAAATAATGCTGGACAATCCATACAGCATCATCTAGCCCCAAGCTAAGCAGAGCTTGTGTTATGGGTACTAGATGACTGATATACGTAATACAACACATAGATAGATATTTTTTATCATACTAAGCAAATACCCAGAACACGCGGAACAAATCTTTGTAGATCGTACAAACTTTTGTCCCAAGGCGGGAATCGAACCCGCAACCTCCTGAGTCGCAGGCAGACCCTCTCTCTCTGCGCCACATAGGTCGTAAATAAAGCAAAACTAGTATATAAGGATCGTAGCAGGTGGCGTTCTGTAGTTTCTGTCTACCCCATTGGAAAACGGCGTGAGTTTATGAATGTATCTATGTAATATCAACCTATCATCTAGAATCACCTGGATTTATAATGAAGATATATATGTCGAAAATTCTTCTCTGTACAAGCCCTTTGCCTTGCAGTGGGAAAGTAACAGACTCGTCATCATATTATCATCTGAGTCGAAAGATGTCCACTGATAGATATATGCCTTACCCAAGCCACGTCGACCGGTCCTGAGCTTCTCGCATCCAGCGGACTCCTGCGGCCCTCACCAAGTAATCGGTCCACCTTATGGGAGACTTTCCACATAACGCCTTCCGGTATGTGGTCGCAAGTACAGAATCTTTCAGAATCCATCCAAACCGCAAGTCATGTGCTCAGCCCACTGCCAGTTTGGTATGTACTGCTGATTTAGCAGCTCTGGCAAAAGGCTGGCATTATTATTATAACAAATCATTTTAAGGAAAGTGAACTGACACCTGATGAACATTGACGTAGGGAAAGTGCTGAAAGTGTTTTATCGTAATACATCCAATTATAGAAAGATTTTCTTAAAATACTTACCACAGCCCTCCGACATGTCGTTAATAAAAAAAAAATGCTGTAAGTCGGCTTAAGTAGAACTTAGAAATGCATTGAAATTAGAGGATTTTATTACTTTATGTATTGTCTTATGTATGTATGATCTCCGATAATTTTGCTTACCTTGTATATTTCATGTAAATTCAATTTTACGATTGGCGATTTTGGTAGCTATACCTAGTTAATTGTTCGGAGCACTCTAGGCAGTCAGCTACCAGCCTGGTACTAGTGGCTTTTACTATGAAACATTAGGACAGAAGAACATTGATCCATATTGGTTTAGTTTCCAGATACATTATTTAACAAAAATTAGAGAAAAAGTATAGTTACAATTAAAAAGTCACCACCACCGTCATTATTATAAGCAGTAAAAGCAATTTGTTATCGATTAAAATATCCCGATAGAGCGTAAGTAATCGCTACTTCATCGCCTTCAGTGATATTAAATTACAATTTCCTACGGATGACACTTGCAATTTGTATTCGAAGATAAACATCTGCTTCTATTGAAATAACCGCGGAAATTACCACTACTACTTACGCATTTCACTTTTGAGTATGGAATTACTTCGAAAATATGACGATTAAAGATTAAAGAGTGGGACAACACCGGCAAACTAGAAAAAAAGAAGATTAGGCTATGTCTAATTAAAGCTATGATCAGAAATAAACGATCAATCATTAATCAATTTTCCAAGCGTAGCGTGTTGTAGTGTATTGACTTAAGTACCTACGTTAATCCAATATCTTACAAAATCGTCATTCAACTGTTACATAACAGTGGTCTATGATCCGTATTTAGAACACATTCGATGACATACTTCCTATGGGTAGGATTACGATGGCAGTTTTGAAATAGTTTACGAATACCATCGTAAGAGTATCCGGAAAAATATTTTGATATTTTGAGGCAATCACAGCTAAGGTAGGGATCCAAACGACACGATGAGGCTTATACGAAAATTATTCATGGGTGTCTGCAGCCGCGAAAGCCTCTCTCCATGACGCCGGATAAACTCTCGGATGAATACATTTAAATAGTAAATGCGACACTACGTTGGATTTACAACAGTATAATGCAGCGGGGTACATAAGTCCCATTACTCATGGATATAACTCGTACTGTTATAAATATACACTGACATGCTTTAGAGTCGCGTCGGCCGTTACTCTGGGAGTACAAAAGGGTTTGTTAGTAGAACCTATGAAGTATTGCTTTCATGTTTGCCCACGCGCGCACGAATAGAAGCCAGCTATTGTACTACCTATCCAGTACCCAGCTAATCTTAGATGTGGCTGTAATACCTATCTGTAGTGCTATGGGTAGACAAATAAAGTGGGTGTGCACTCTGCATTGTAGAGGTGTGGCTATTTGCTTTTGTGAGAGAAAATAGAACATTGTAGTCTTGTTGTTGCTAAGAAATATTGATACCAGTTTTTTGAGTGTAACTAAGCCAACACAACAAGCTACAACATTGCTCTACACATCTATTTTACTTTCACCCAGATTCATTATCATTTCAGAATTAATTGCCGTTCCGTGGGTCCCTTAATTTCTCCTTTATCGTTTTAATATGCGCGACCTACACCAATGCGCTAAATTATTCAAAGCTGAATGCCAAATTGTCACATATGCATTAGGTATTATACTACATACTTACTATACTCGCTCTCGGTCTAAACTTCATTTGGCAACAAACGCGAGATTGACGCCATTAAGAATATGAATCATTGCTTTTGGCAGCCAAGCCTCATTATGCGAACCGCTTCATATATTTCACATACCCTGAAATTTTACCGCTTTTTACAATGTATTGGAGTACCTACCTACAGAGATCGAAAGTTGTGAAATCGAATTATGGTGACCTCGTTGACTGACATAATGTTGAAGTCTTTTGAAGTATCTGATTAAATCAATAGTCCGGTTATGCCAGATAGGGCTTAAACAAGGAATTGTATGTTAATGTGAAGAGGACTCTCTCTGTACACTATTGTGTCGAATACTTTTTTGGCCAGCACGTTTTCCAAATCGATAGGTTTCAAGTTTTGCAACTGAAGTATTTGACCCAACCGATTTATCGACTTGATCTTGTACAAAAAGAGAGATCCCTCGCCTGCGGGCAACAACCGCAATAAAGACGATTCTACCACATTTGAAAGTACCTATAGATAGACAAGTATGTATACATCCTGTGCCTGAAAATACATCAAGGAAAATGACACAGAGTTTAATTTAATTCACGTAAAAATAGATAAAACAAGTGAGCATAATAAACACGTTGTCGTCACCAAAATCAAAGGCATTATGACCATGGAACGCAAACTGAACATTTCAGAACCATAATAATGAAAGCAAATCATTCTAACGACGTACTTCCAAGCGAAATGACTGAGAACTACGTTTATATAGTCGTCCTTCAGTAGAAACATTAATGAGGGTATATTGTGGTATAAGGGAGCCGGCAGACGACCGATTTTTGAAGGTCTTACAGCCATTTCTCTTGTAGGTCAAGAAGTTATCGACTGCCCCAAATCTTTCGTCAGATTTCGGTCAGTCTGCCAGGACTGACCCGCTCACAGCCTCGTATGTCATGAATTGATCCAAAATTCTACTTTCAAGAATTCTACAGAATTTATCACTTAATCCGAATTTAAAGTATGTAACAAAATTATTCATTACATACAGTATATATTGTGAATAATTGTGGCCATCAAAATCAGCGACAGATTGACATTCATGACGTGTTATATGTATTTTAGAGTTGATATTTGAAATGGCGAATTTCCTTGCTCCATTGAAGTGTCCATCAGCGGTTTGTTTGCCAAAGGAACAGAAATGAGATCATTCTGTAATTAACGTCAGAGAAGCCCTTTGATCCGGACACCTTAAATGTTCATGGATGTATGACGCTCATGCGTTCAACATGCCCCCTCTTAAAACTGCAGTGTGAGCTATGGACGAAAGCGGGCTTAGTGCACATCCCAGTATAATATGGCCTCTCGCGGTGGTGCTGCTTGTGATGGAGAACGTTAACTATACATGGGATTTCGTTGATTAAAATTTAGTTATATATCATGCCGTATGTCAAGATATGTTGGGCATTGAATAATTGTATCCGAATGCGGTTTATGACGTGTGAAATTGGTATCCTGTAAAACTGGTTTTAAGAACGGTAGCGTAGGTGTGTCTTACAATATTAAATTTATGACTGTCGTAATCTTGGTGGGTAAGTAATTAAAGATCTGTATCATATTAAACCTAAAAGAACTAATTATTGACATTGAGTTGCCCACGATGGATACAATGAATATTTTAATAACCAAAGGTTTTTAAAAAAGGCACTTAATTTTCTCTTCCCCTAATTTCGTTGTGGGTAAGTAATGACTGTATCTCCAACCCACTTGTTACACTTGATAGTCTAACAATAAATGCTTCTAGTGATAACAGTACGTAGAAGATTAAAATCAAGTTTTCCGCTAACCCCTTCAGCTTACACCACACGTCCTCTCGCAAATGAAACTTGCGGAATTTATATGAGCTCTGTTCGGGCACGTGTTTTGCGTTTATTTTGACGTTTCCTCGCGAGCAACGTCCCACTTACAATTAGTGCACGCACCAATGAATAACTACGACTGTTATTTGCTTTCATTTACCTTTATGCGGCTCTGATTTTCGTACATCTTTTGACAGCTAAGTTTTTAGTTGTGGCTTTAGTAAGTTTATGTGTAGGGGTAATTAAAAGGGTTTAGTGCTCTTTCTTCGAACAAGGAAGGAGCCATTTTAAGTGTGGCTGGTGTCTTGTAGACTATTTGGTACTTTAAAGATACATAAAATTAATTACTAAGTCTTGCCAATGAACTCTTCGCTGACGGATGACACTGCCTGTCAGCAAAATTGACGTCAACATAATCCGGCGCAGCATGTCTTCTTCTTCCTTACATCTCTATTTGCCGCCATGTCAATAGTCACTTCATTTCTAGCCATATCATGTTTCACACAATCCATCCACCGTTTCCTTGGGTTTCCTCTGCTCTTGTAACCCTCTACTTTCATTCTAAAAACTTTTCACACATAACTGCAATCCAAAATCCCTAAGGCCAACACCATCAACCGAAGATCTCTCATTCCAATCTACCAGAAATTCACAGGGATTTTATTTGCTCGATCCTAGATGTAGTGTATATATGTATGTAGGTAGTCTGGAGGTCGATCATCTTAGTGAGTCAGCTGTCGTTGTATCTTGTGTGCTTGCCAGACTGTATGTGTAGGCATTATATTGAGCGAGACAGCTGTGTGACATCCTTCCACACAATTGGCATAAGAGGATATCTAAATCCTCTTCCAGACTTGTAACGACCATATAAAATATAAGACAGTCACTTAAGTTACAAGGTATGTTATAGGTACAAAATATTTTAAAATTTTATATTAGGATTAGATGAAACATTTGATGATTGACCTTCAAATATCAGATACTTACTTGACACTATCCTAGAGAGTTTTGTAAGTAATTCAGGAGTACCATTAATATTGATATTTGGACATTGTAATAATACAACATATACAAAAGCAACAGTGTGGACCCTAATAATTCAAACGTGTGTACCTGTAAGTCAGGCCTAAGCCTACGTTTGCATAGACAAACTAGTTAGGATGGACATCACGTACAGGGACATGACCCATGTGGTCAACTGATGTGGAAAATGACCATTTTAACTACCACCGGCCTATGTGTACTGCCTTTATCAGTCAGATCTAACCTTGAAGATGGTAGCACACTGGGAACGTGAGAAAATTCTAAGATTTTTCTGATTATGTTTTTGTTGTAATTGTTGTTTTAAGTGTGAGGGTTAGGATTCATTTTTGATTGGGGTTGTAACTATGAGTTATTGTGATAAAATTTTCTAGTGTAAACTCGGTTGAAATAAATAAGATTGTGTAAAATCTTACAATCCTGGATGTGTAACCTGTTTGTTGTTTTTGGTTTGTACATGTATCTGAAAAAATTACGAACTTTTCTTTAGAAACGAACCTCTACCAAATAGATTTTCGTTGAAGAACCAATTTGAATGTATACTTTGACATTTACCTAAGAAACTTACATAAATTAAAGGACAGTGCCCAATAATTTCTAATTTGCGCATAGGCCGACACTGATTCAGCAATAAAAGCGAATTATTATAACAAATGGAGTAGTTATTAATCATTGTAAGTTATTGAGGCCATACGCCTCTCTAGCTGCATCATTGTACTTGTAATTGGTCTGATACTAGTTTTTATTTCTTTTAATATTGATAAGTGTTCGTTATTTTAGTCGTGGCAATGAATTATTGTTGTATTTGCTGCGTTATCTTGTAAATTGTAAATGTTTTACTTTTCGATTTTATTAACTATGTCTACGGATGTATCGTAGGAAAAAATTGAGTTAATTGTGCTTGGTTAGAAATATATCTTCTGTTTTAGAAATAACAACATTATATTTAAAAAAGTCTCTCATAAAATAGTAAAAGTCCGGTATATCACAGACATCTTACTTAATTTACACACTTTCTTGTATGAAAAATAAACGAACATAACATCACGCCTCTTATTCCCTCACAGGTTAGGCAGAAGTGTACTTACAGCACATTCACATTTCGCCAGTAAACATCTCACCAATTTACACATTTCTATGTACGTGTATGAATAATTAACTTACATAACATAACGCCTGTAGTTCCTGAAGGGTAAGGCAGAGGCTTTAAAAAATGGTGGGTCCATTTTAATAGTTATATTTTAAGTCCCATGTCAAGTCCCTAGAGAAAAAATAACTCTGATAAATTAAACGGTAATTTAAAAAGGCCCACAAAAAATTTAAGGGCTGTCCAATCTAAAACAGTCCAAACTATGCATAAACATGTCTCATAATATAATTTAACGCGCTCGCTACACTGAAGCGACAACCCATAATTTTCAATTTGTGTCCGCGGCCCCCTTAAATATGTGCGATGTGCATCAGAATCAGTTTGTAGCTAGATATGATAACTCTAACTAGTTGTTACATCACTCTGTGTCATGCATTTGCGTATATGAGACAGTGTTTACCTAAATAACATCTTTGATCATAAGTTTTGAATACTGTTTTGGCAGAGTCCCTACTTAATCATAATGACCGAATAACCTCGCCTTCCATGCACGCAGTTTGTATTTCAAATTCGGCATGTACCAATGTGACTTTTTAAAATTATATGTACTTTCTGATTATATGATCTTTATTGTTGATCTTCGTCAAACATGTCAGATGCTTAGTACTCCTAACCGGCGTGCGTGTCTGCCCAGGTGCATGAACGTAAACGAAGCCATTCGAGTAGCTAAG
This sequence comes from Phlogophora meticulosa, assembly GCA_905147745.2. Lineage (NCBI taxonomy): Eukaryota > Metazoa > Arthropoda > Insecta > Lepidoptera > Noctuidae > Phlogophora > Phlogophora meticulosa. Next base: position 11,352,736 of record LR990528.1, on the reverse strand, counting down.
GATCTTAGCATGTGGTTTTCTGTAGTTTCTGCCTGTCTCCCCATGGGTAAAGGTCGTGAGTTTATGCACGTATGTATATATATATTTTCTTAGAAAGCCCTAGATAGAAACCTAAAAAACGTTAGGTTCCTATAGTACATGATTAGATACATGTTTATAAAAGAAAGCAAACCACTTGGAAAGGTTTTATTACAGATGGGTTCGTCAAACCAAGAAGCAGATGGTACAGAGGCCAGCCATCAAGCTACCCCAATCTGTCATATTACAAAAACTTTAATACAAAAGAATATGGTTCATGTTTAATTGGAAAAATTTAACAGTTTGGGATAGCTTAATGTGCTGGGCTCTGTACCCAAATGATTATACCATAACTAACAAAAACATGTGTTTTGAGTGAACACAAGTAGTAATTTAAATTTTCACGTATCAGTGAGAAAAACAATATAATGTGTAAGCTTTATACCTACTTTTAATTGTCCGGTACCGTACGGAACCCACTGGATCAGTACGTTTAATTAAGGTCATTTACATATTGAGGAAAGTACAACAACCGTTATTCTGGTTATACTTGTAATAACTGTAACAAACATGTTATACTTAAGTAAATGTTAGTCCTTTTTATCTTACTGTTTTAATTAATTGTCGGGAAAGGCACGGCTAAATAATAACATCCACACGGGTCGGTCGAGGGTTAAGCTACACTCGCCGAGCCCGGTCCTTGGATAGGTGACTCTTTACTATATATCGAGACGCCTACGCACCTCGAAAAGCATGTCAATCCGTTGGTCGCGGCTATCTTTCGTACATCCTTGACAGTTGTTACGAGTAATCAGAAACCCGAAAGTCTGACAACCACGTACGCCAAGAGGTGTCGTGTTGCCCCCTAACTATGTTGTGGATGTCTGATAGACAGTCGCTCCATGTAAAATACTAGTACTCAGCTGCATCTGGTCAGACTGGAAGCCAACCCTGACATAATTTAAAAGGGCTGGGGCCAGATGATGTATGTTGGGTAAAGTAAAGTCACTGCTAATCTGGTTATAATAACTGTATCAAACTTGATAAACGTTAGTCCTCCATCGTCTTCTGCTAAAATATTAATTGCCAGATTCTACTTTGGTTTGCCCATTGGTCGCCCATTTGCTGAGCGTAGGATTTAATAAGCTTTAATTGCAACTTTTACTTATAAGTAAATTTATTTAACCCGTGACTTCATACTCGGGGATCCCCCCCCCCCCCCCCCCCATATCCCCCTTAGATTTGAAAATAAAAGATAGCCTATGTTACTTGCTGATGATGCAGCTTTGTACATGTGAAATAGTTTTTAAAAACGGTTAAGTAGTTTTTGAGCTTATCCATTACATACAAACGTACATATGTACAATCAAATCTTTCCTCTGTGTATCATTAGTTAAGAAATCAATCTGAAATCGCTGTATGAAACGAGGCCTTTGCTCTGTAGTGAGATAGTATCTAATAGCCTGTTTTTTGAGCATTGACTCCTTTATTTAACACATTAGACAGGTGCACTAAAACAATCGTGATGTGGATTGGAAAAATGTTAAAGTTTTTGCTTTATAGTATTTTTGTTGCCTCCACAGATTCACAATTTCACACCTACCACAAATTGGTTTCCAAAAATAGCAACAGAAATCGTTTTTTTTTCTAGAAAAAAGTTTATTAATATTTGCCGCAACTGCTGGCACCCAATTAAAAGTAATATATGTAAAAAAGAGAAATTCCAGTGAGTTGAAATCTATTAATTTCATATTAAGAACGCTATTTTTGTGTTCTAATGGCTGCCACTAGAAACATATAGAGGGCAGTAAAAATAAACGCTAGCGTTAGGTAATACCTAGTTCACACTAGCGAATGACTAACGGTTACGGTAACTGTTATTTCTCGCTGTATACAAATATAATGGTCACGAACGCCAAGCCGAAAGATTTGACTTGTTTTCTATTATTTTTTATCTCTCAAGAGACTGAGAATTTTCTATTTGATCGGTTCGAAGGAGATAACTGTGATTATTTATGTAACGTTTGTATTACACAGGTGTACTCAATGAAATAGTTTTTAATTCGATAGTAATTATTGGGTGTGATGTTGGCTATTAATGTTTGTTGCTCAATGAATCTCTTTGAAGGGAAATTAATGGGTACACGCCTTTTATTTGAGTACTTGGCCGCTTCGTTAGAGTAAGGAAAAAATGAAGCAACATTGAATGTATCTATTGCTCTCCTTGCTTATTATCCGGAGAGAAGATAATATGCCATTTTCTAATCACACACATAAAGATAAACACTAGTTTTGCTACCTCCAATCAGATACAGAAAACTAATCAACCTTTGCCCAACGGCGCGGGCGCCGCACAGTCGCGCGCGTTACTACCACCATTGTGCTCACCGCCTTACAACTTGTTAAATTATAACTTACTATTGATACTATCAATTTCAATTTATATACCAACTGTGTTTTATTAATTTAACCGTCACTAATCAATTGATTGATTTCACAGCTGATTCGAAAGCGTCGTTACTCCGCTCTAACTATTTTGTATGTATTTTAGATTTCTCCGTTATTTTTTTTTCTAGTTTATTTCAATTGGTTACAGATAACGGGTTTTTGCTATAGGTTTTTAATGATCACTAATGCATTTTCTGGCTTTTATTGCTTGAATAGTGCGAAAATTAACGTTAAAATGTATCTAATAAATAACGAAATTTTATTCACTTCTTATGTTAATCTTTAGTTACGAAAAAAGCTATTGATGTGTGGTCGGGATTTTTGTTAATTGTTATTTTTAGTACCTATTGTCTGTCCAATCAGCTAATGGTTAAAAATTAATTACTTACAGCTTCGTAACGTAAAAGATTTTGGCCAAAAAGTATTGCTTTACTAAACGTCTCAACATACGGTGACTTAGGTATTATAAGTTACCCATTAAGGACATTTTACTATATTTTCCCTCTTCTGGCATTACACTGTCACAGCATAATATTTACCGGAAGATAAAGAGAAAGAATTTATTTTCACATTGGTAGGTATGCACTACCCCCTTTCCCGATTACAGGATGAAATATAGAAATAGAGGCCACATATCCTGGGGATAGGTATTTATGTCACAATACATTATGATACCAAATTGCTCCGAGGATGCTCCCCGTTTCCCCTACATATGAATTTCGCTAAAATATACCTAACATCCAATTTGCTAATTCCGCTTTTGGCAACAAACTCCGTCGAAGTACATCCGTAGGTAATCCTAGTATCAACCTAGGTAATTAACAAAACTTTTCTTATTACGTACTTAAGCTATATCTACTTAAGTTTAAGACTCCTAAGTTTAATTAAAGTTCTCCCTGTAGCGCAACGCAATTACTCGGCCCGTGTAAATGCAAATAAGTTTGTAACACCCTGATGTTTATACTGGCCACTGCGACCAATGGCCGTGTTCCAGCTGGACACACAGTGTCGAAAATCCTTTGACTTTTAAGTGGGTGCTAACGCAGATGTTGACACGGTGTCATTTTGCGGGTGCCTGTGTTGAAAAGGTACCGATTTTGGGCTCCCCGCAAACTTGTTGTAACTTATTGCGGATGTCCCGTAAGTTTAACCGCAGCACTGAAGCTTCGCAAGTTCCCCCGCCGCTGTTTAGAGATTTGGTTGCGAAGTTTTCAGACTTGACAAGTACTAAGGTTTCATATCTAAATCATGGAGGTTGTTTAGTCGCAATATATGCGTATACGGGCTTGTATAGTTAATTAGGAACTTCTGAACGTTACCACAATTTTAAACAATCCTTAAACAGAGGTTGCTTTATCAGCCGTCGTTTATTAAATTACTTTACTTCGTAGAAGAGCTCAGGAATTAACACTTACATTCATTAATAATAGCGAGATAAAAATGTTTGAAATATAACTGAACAAAAACTTCAACTTATGATCTTGACAGTTCCTCGCACCTTGTCCTTTATAATTACGATCATAAGATGTGACGCGAATCGAACAGTTAAAATTAATTGCACTTTTCGAAATGTCAACGCAATTAATTTTTATTAATTAATCATTCGAAGGACATTAGGGTGGAGCACAGTTAACGCTAACTTTTAAGAGCTATTACCAAACATAAACCTGTCCAAAATATTTATGTTGTAAAAAAATATAAAGGGTGGAAAACTGTTTTTTTTTTTTATAAAAGATAACTGGGAGGAATAAAAGACGAATAATTACAGGGGGTACAGGATCATGTAGGTACCTTCTGATCTCATGATATCAGACTGTCCCTTCCAACTGTATTATTGAAATAAAATATTTTAAACCAAGGTCGCCAGCCAGCCATGTTTAATTGCATTCTTTGCACTTAAAACTTGTCCTAACAAAGTCTATAAAATTCTATCTCACTGCATTGCGCTGTTCGTAAAGTTCTTGTGTCATGACAATCGTGAAGGGACCTACAATCCTAGATAAATTACTGCAAAAACCGAGATATAGAATTTCCTAAGGGTGTCTCATCAATATTTTATTTACATCCAGAATTAGGCAGTTTATGATATACAAAGGTGGGGTGAAGCAAGTTTTATGCTACTAATTATATTTTCGTTTATAAAACATGTAGAACAAAAAAGGTTTGTATTTTTCTGCGAACTTTTCGAGAGAATAACTGATGAGAAATAAACGTTCTACGAGTATATACAACTAATGTACCTATTTATTTGTATGTTTGGAGTAATTAAATAAAAATATAGTGTTTTAGCTTCGTTCTCGCTCATTACGCGCTTAGCTTTCTCTGTCAATTCATCTTTATCACAGATGAGTTATAACACTTCTGATAATACCAGGGTCCTTGTCGCACTTCTGACGATTATCCCAATATACTAGTTTTTCTTTGTATCACCCATGTGCAATTTATAGTTCTCGGTATAAAGCGAATTGATATTTACGTCGTTGTCCATAGACTCATGTATTTTTCAACTGATAAATTATTGAGTGGTTAAAAATACATTTGCGTGACTTGAACTGAATATTGATTAGCTCGTTACAGCTTTTGAGTAAGTGTTTTGGCTATTTTAATTCTTTGTTAAATGCTTAAAAATAAGACTTTACTTTACCTATTAAATTCGAAGTGAAGTAGCCTGAAACTGGTTTTGGAAAAGCTCGAAGAAAATTGTCGAAAATCTTTCATGATGCCTAATTTACACCAATGGGAAAAAAACCTGGCAAAGAGCGAACCAAACTCGCAGGTTCCGGACCTTTGTAGGAAATCATTTAACCATTTTAAAAGCTAAATTTTCAGTGTTTTCGAGCAAATTACTAAGTTTGCAGAAAAGGGTTATTGGTGATTTCTTAAAAAAACCTAGTTATAGTCATCGTATTACATTTTCTGCAAGACTTTTATAAACCTCCATTCAGGTACTTAATAAGGAGGAATGGTATTTTTTAAATAAGTCTTCATAATGAATGAAGAATGATTTAAAAAATTCTATTTCAGTCAAAAACTACGCGCAAATGAAGCCCTAGAATATGATACCCCACATAAATTAGTTACTTTAAAATTTCAGTTCAGTCTTAACGTAATAAGTAATTGTACTTAATCATAGTTAAAATTACAATATTTTCTTATTTCTTTCTTTTGCTTGTTGTGTAAGTGGACAACCATTTTTCATTTAGAGCAGCTTTGTCACAAACACACAGATAGACAGACGAATTCACGAATATCGGTTCCTTTATCACCATTTTGGTACGACCCTAAAATGATCACGTACAATATATTACTGATACTTACTATTGAAACAGTACAAATAAAGCGTAAATTGGTACTTTTGTTTATGTAATTGTATGAATTTACAGTAATGCCTTACTATAAACAATATTAACGCTAATATTATACACTACTTACAGACAGGTGTACCAACATAACCCCTGCACACACAATTTATTTCTGGACGATACTTCAAGGAGACAAAGAGTGCAGTATGATTAATCAAGACAGTTCATCGGCCTCAAGGCGAGACTGATCAAAAACTCGTACTTTAACTGGCGACTGAGCAATATAACATTGGACTGTGGAGATATCGCATCTGAGCCCCGTTTGAGCTCGTTACACACCACTAGTTCACGATTTATTTACAATTGTAGGCGAGTATATGGCTTGAGGATTTAGTTTGAGACAATTATCTTGCTGTCGATACCGAAGTGAAGTACGATTGTTGTGGCTGCGAAATTGGGAAATACACGGTTGTAGATCATGTTAATCCCGTGAGTTTGTTGGTTACTGGTTGTGGTTATTAAATATCAGATAAATCAAAGTGACTTTTGCGCCAGTAGTAAGTTACACAATGGAAATGTTTGGGTTGACTAGCGACTATGAATTGGAAATGTCGTTTAATATAATATTAGAAAAAAAACTAGGATGACAAAACGTTACACTAGCCGTATCCATTTCAAATGTCAACGTCTACAACCCATAAATATATTAACACTACTCAGGTAGACGCATTTCTATGTCCATTCCAACTCGCTCGATCAAACGGGGCACAACCGCACCCCGATTCCCGTCCCATATTTCAATTCGCGCATCACGCATTAATACCTTCAGGAAAAATATATAATGCAACAGTCGTAAACACTTCGGGACGCGTTGCGTGCGGATCGCATCAACGTCTGTGACGTCAATTAGCAGTGGGGCCGTAAACAAATGTAGGTATTGTAGGAGAGAGTTATTCCTGGGATTTATTGAACAGCTAGACTGATATAACGTCACTAGTTTGAAACAAGTGAAGCGCGCTTACTCATCACAACTAACAATCGTTTTGACGGCTAAGCGCGATTCATTTGTTTTGGTAGTTGGATGTATTGAGGTCCTAGTGTTGTGGTGTAGCTCTAGAGGGACATAGCCCCTGGGTTTCACTGCGATAGCCCGAGTTATTTGTATGTTATTCGAGTATTAGTTTTCGTTGATTGTAAAAAGTATTTTCTGCTGAAGCTCCTCGCATGAAATTCTTGATAGGTTTTCAATTTCCGTCGAATGAAGAATAATATATAATGGTACCGGTAATGGCCGGTAACTTGGTAATGGTATGTTGGTAGTTTTCCTTAAGAATTCATCAATTAGTCGTGTGGACTGTCTTGAATCGTATGAATGTGATTGAACTACAATTAATACTACCCAGGTAGGTACTGCGATTCTTCTTGCGTGACGTTGACGCTCATGATCAACGATGACTCGTTGATCATGAGCGTCATAATATTCCTAAGAGAAAATTATTTCTTTCATGTTCCCAGGTTTTTAAAAGTTGATAAAGATAAGAGCAATTTATGTCAAGTATATTTACATGATTTAAAGGCCTTTTATCTGTGCATACGTAGGCCTGATGTATTTATGTACGTAAAACTTACTTGGTATCAATGCAATAAATAAGATAAGATATTTCTTTGACTTGGAAGGCAAAGTGACCATCGGTCTGCCGATGCCATGTCTAGAATATAAACTCAATTAAAAGTATATGAGAAATACAGTGTAGATAACCTTACCTACATATATTATTATATTAATACGAGAAGCGAATACTTCGTATTCCTTTTTACCCAACTGCGCGACGCGAGGGTATTGTGTTTATCAGCCGTTGTAGGTATGTATATTGCGTGCACGAAGAAAAGAGAGATTGGAATTGTTGAAGTTTATATATGTAGAGATGGGGTGTAAAATGCTGAAACAGCTAATATTTGAATTTCAATACAAACCACAGTGGACCTTTTACTGTTCTGTAGTACTTATAACTTATTTTACTGTATTATGCAAATAAACAATTTGATTTGATTTGACTACTGATCGACCATTAGTAATATTAAATGTAGTATTTTTAGTCTCTTCATTTGTTTTAAAATGATCTTTGCAACGGGTCTAGAATCCAATTGGCTCTTGTCTGAATTAGAGAAATAACACCAAGCAGATCAAGCATCTGAATTGTATACTCTTAGTTTATTATAGTCACTCCTCCTAAGAGAGGATAAGAAAGGCGTTACCAAGCAACACAACATCCAGGGAATGCGAAATAAAAATACCTCCGCGCAAAGAATGTAGAGACACATTGTCGCTAGCGACATAAACACTCGCCTCCGTTTTATTTATAATAATTTGATTATTCGAAGAATGCTCAGTTCAGAGGGCAGTAAATCGTCAATTCTCATACAACGAACATATTGAGGCCGGCCAGTTTCATTCCGCAAATTGAATGCGCGAACGTTGCCGATTTACGACCGCGCCGCCATCTACCGGCCGGCGTATTTTTAATCATTTGATCAGGCAACACTGATAAATCAACTGCTGTAATTGGACGGCCAGTGTTGCCCTTTAATTAGTTTATTTAATTTCGCACACGCCCTACAGTAATTAGTTCATGAATTTTAATTCCAATGCGATCTTGTACTTCAGGCGTTCAATTATTAAAAGGTAGTTTGGTAATGCGTGTTGTTATTTTTTTTATGTTGTGTGAAACTAAATGTGGTTTACAGTTTACATAAAAGAAAATACTATTTATGTAAACTTTTAAATGGGTGTATCGTTTATCGTTCAAGATAAAACATGTAAAAAACGAGTAAACATGGAATTAATCCATGTTGGTACGAGTATGTGCAAACAATAAATCGTAATGATAAAATCTACCAATTCTTTTTTCCTGCCTCACTGGCGTAACCTTCAGTGAGATTTATTTCGTATATTTATATGAGAAGGTGGTAAAAATACTGTGTAGGTACCTCTGTTCTCTTTACCTACAAACAAGGGTTTTTTTTTGTAAGAACTTTCTGATCGTGATGCTTTTTTATCTATACAAGAGATTAAATCTGTGTAACATAAAATTATCACAGTTATTCAGTGTTGCTATGTGATATTACCATTCGACTCTCAACTTCTTTGAGCGAAACAAAGCGGCTTGTTATCGCAATTTGTTCGATCCATATAATCGACCGTTCACTCGATGCTATACTTAAGTAATCGATTATTTGCATTTTCACACGAACATCGGCACCTAATTACTTACTGCATAAGAATTATGTGGACTATTGAAATGTTCTCAAGCATGTTATCGCTGGGACGTAAGCAGTTATTATACTTCCAGCAGTTATAATTATTTGTGGTAACGTAATTCGTATATCGATATAACTTCGTTTTGCATCGTAAGATCAATTGCGATTTCTTTTTTTTTGTTCTGTTTGGAAATTACAACAGAAATTCCTTCAAGATATTTTTTTGTATTTTGTGAACAGAAAATAAAAGTTGGGATTATTTTTTGGCTGCGATGAATGAAAGTAGAATCATTTCTGTTAATCTAAACAAACCTATTACAGCTTGAAGTGTGTCAATAAAATGTGCGATATATAGCTGCCATGCTCATAAACAATTTTCATCAGGAAGTTGTGTGTTTTCTTCGGAAAATATATCAGTAAGGTTGACAAGGCCTAATCCTACTCACTGGGAGAATGTGGGTGCAATTGATTAACAGCGTTACGAAATAAACTGTGGACCAATTTACGATTTAACCGACAACCTAAAACTGGTAAATTGATGTTGTTAATAAATGTATTGGCTCTTATATCCTTATGTAGTTATAGTTGAGGTGGCTCTATTTTATAAGGCCAATATATAAATCAGGACAGATATTTTGAGGTTTCACCAGCAATTTTAACGTCTTCGGTGAATCTCCGAATTTTGAAAGATGTTGTTCCTTTACATCATCAAGAGAAAAACCAAACAAAAACTTCAAATTTTCTCGAAATAATCTGTAGTGTAAAGTTAAAGAGTACTTAAAGTAGCCTCTAAAATGCTGTAACTAGGTGTCATATTCGCTTTCAACAGTCTCGACGACCGATATCAAGGTAATCATGGCGTAGCTTGCTAATCCGCGCATTTATCACGGCGAGGCGAAGCCCGACGCAGTAACCAATGGTTTCTTGGTCGTATATCAAAAGTCGTGGCTTATAGATAGCTAAGGATCTATGACGGCGATAGGGCCGCGATAGGAGGCGAGGATCGGGCGCACGTTGACGTTTTTACGGCGAGAGCTATCGCGGGCCGTAAATAGTCTCGGGAATCGGGATACGTGCGTTCCGTTCGACAGGCGTTCCGCGTTCAAACTCATCAGAGTTCCATGCATTTTCATGAATGTAATTGATGTAAAACTAAATTGGATTTTTTTTTGTATATTGCGTGCGTTGATCTCTGAATCAATCGGAGCCTTTTATTTTAAATGACATCGCCTATAAATTGCTAGTGACTAAATATATTAACGGCCACATGGGTCCATTGAAGGTTAAGTTACCTTTGCTTGTGGATGGATGTCCATTACATATCGATACCCCTTCGTGCCTTGGAAAGGAGCTTAAGACAGTTCTGCCTGAGAGTCTGACAACCAGTTTTATCAAGTGACTGAATTGCGGAGGTCAGATAGGCGGTAGGTACGCCCTCGTAAAATATTAGTGAACAGCTTTATCTGGTTAGACTGGAAGCGTACTTCCACATAGTTGAGATTATTGTCTATAAAATCACACTAGTAGATCTATTCTTCCTACATATAGGTAAAAGGAGACACGAATCAATTTAAATATTATAACCATTAGCCATTCCTTGAATTGATTGCCCACTTAGGGCCCTATTGTGCGATTCCTATGAGTCACGGATATGCCACTTGTCCACCGTATCCTATTCCAGGCTTCCACTGTCTATTAAACAGTCGTGTCCTAATTATCATTCGTATCTATAATGATGTAGTATCTTTATTCATGTATGTGAGATCCCGGATTTAGGTAGGTGGAGGAACGGCTGTTGTACGCAATTGAAGGAGACTAAGTAACTGTTCTTGAGGTCGGGTCATTAATGAATAACGTATTCATCTATTGGCTAATATTATAAAGTTGAAGTTTTTTTTGGTCTGATCTGATTCGCGTTATTTTCTGAGCCTGCCAGTCGGATTTATGCAATTTATTTTGCATTCGATAGTTACCAATTTTTGAGAGTTACAAGCTAATTAACATTATGCTACGGCCCTTAGAAACGGTTGAAGCCGCGTGGCATAGCTATAGTATACCATAGTAGATTTAATTCATTCATATGATTACGTATATATTAATTGCAAACACCGACCTTACCCAGTATTCCACCCCTTCAGTAGTTGCGCTTGCGACCACAAAACGAGAGAGAAGTCATGTAGGTACCTAGATACGGAAATTACAAGTAAAAACTTAGGAAACCTTGACACCACGTCATAATGTTTCAATACAAAAAAAACCTGAGTAGGAAATCAGTTTTGCGGTAAGTATTACTACTTTAAAAAGAACAGGTAAAGTCTATTCAAATCCAAGTTTCTTATTGATGAACTTCATACCAATATAATTTAAGTTAATTTTAGAAAAAACTAATAGAAAGTTCAAAATATATGAAAAAATGTTGAGATTGTAGAGAAAATTGAATCTTATCTATAATGTACACATACGGTGTGGTAAAAATTAGTTTAAAACATACGTTTTAAAACATTTTTTTCAAAAACACTTATTTGTTTAGATGTTTAGAATACACATTTCAAACGCAGAATAGCCACCTTGCAAGTGATGTGCTATTAATTTACGCTGACGTATAATTATGGCAAAGAACTGGCCAACAGCTCAATTAATGATCTTGATTGCGCATACGTTTTATTTATACTTCCTTTATTCTACGCAGTGCTGAGATATAGGATAGCTGTTCACTATTTTTATTCATTCGGAATTGCTTGAAGTGTCACTGAGCTGCAATTTTTCAAAATATTAATTGCCAAGCGAATCTCATATCTGTTCATCATCATCGTAGGTTTAATTTTGATAGACTTGAATATTAGTTAGCAGGCGAAACAATACAATCATTTTAGTCGAAGAGTTCTCGTAAGAGAGGTCCACCCCTTGTCATATCGAGAATGCTCTATAACCAAAAGTGGGAGCAGTTTAGAACCACTCTGTGATTTAGTGTTAGTTTTCCTCTTTACTCAAATGAGTAAAATTATCGTTCCTTTTGAAATTGAAATTGGAAGTGGTATCAAGAAATTACATTTGTTAGGTTAGACACCTTTCCAAACATACTTTCTTTTGTTTTTGTTACACTGTATTTTCCTCACATCATCTTTTTCAGGTATAAAATGATCGACATCATCAGTATTTAATGGTAGGTAGGTAAGTGTAGTGAGTATTCAAACGATCTTTGATATTATTATTCGTTTATGGTACTTTTATCAATATTGTTTAATGTTTATAGTTCGACGACACGTGTAGCGCAGTGGCTGAGCGATTGGCTGCTGCGCCGTGTTCGACAACATATATTTGTATGGCCTATAAGTAGGTACGAGTAGTTGTTCCGGGTCTGGCTGTTAGTGTATGTGAGTTTGAATGTTTGTAATCGCGTCCATGATCCAGCAGATATTCCTAGACCGTTGCCCCTTTCTCGTTTCTCTTTCTTCGTTTGTCTAAAAACGAAAATAAAATGAAATTATCAATGACATGAATACTCATTTATATAGAGAAGAGATTAGACAGCCGGATGACTGTAGGTATTATAAAAGTATGTAGTCACATCTAGAAATAAATCTAAATGGATAAAAAAATAAAGCAGTCGTAAATATTTCATACAAAAGCGGTTGATGAATTTCAATAGTTTAAATTGGGCATAAAAAAAGTTGAGAAGTCCTTCGGTGATCTCATATCTTAAGGGTCTGCCAAACGCCGTTGGCATTGTTCATGCAAATGCGGGGAGCGACCAGATGGTAATTTTTAGACTTATAAAAATATTATAAACGAAAAAATACGTCGACGATCACAGAATGAGTTCTATTTTGTGTTCTTTATTTTATATTCTGACCGTTTTTATAATTTTGCGCGAAATAGTAAAAATGGTTCTAAACACTACTTACAATTTTCATTGACATTAAAATACTTCTTCTTTATTTTAATTCGAGGGTTTTCTGCTGTATATGAGAAAATTTGTTTCAAGGTTTAATCCTTAATTCACCCCCTTAAGACATGTTCAACTTCATAAATCTTCTAATACTTAGGTAGGATGTAAAACGAATACTTAAATATTTACAATTAAAACTGCGATCTTGACATACAAAGTAGGCAGGTACCACATAATACTCCAGTAGGTACCTACATCAGCGCTATGAACACTTGGTGAACATATAAATTATTCTGATGACCTTCCTTAAGTTTATTTTACATTCCATTGTACTTAATTCGTTTCTTCATTTTGGATGAGTACGGTTACATAACTCGGATAAAAATAGTCTTTAACTCATTAAAATTTGATTAAATTAGTGTTTACTTAAATATGTTTACTTAAGTACCTTTAAGTTTCGTTTCGTTTAAGAAAAAACTCTGAATTTTACAGAATCTGCCTTTGCCCAACTATGTTGGGATAAGCTTCCAGTCTCTAGTTCTCATGAACCCGGGTGCAAGTGTGGGATGGGATCATCGGTGTGGTTTTAGTCAGTAAGAGTCTGACCGACCCCTCCTCTCCCCTCTCTCTCCCCTCGGCAACATAAAAAACGGGTCCAGTCTAACCAGAGTCAGCTAAATACCAGTACTGAGGGAGTGACTGCTTGTCTAACTTTCACAAACCACTTACTAGATAGTAATACCTTCGTTACTTACTCTTTGGTCTGTTACTCGGTCCTTTATGCTTCTGACAAAGATCTACAAATGACACCCGGGAATACCGAGTCATTTTGGAGTCTCAATAAGTAATCAGTGGCCACCCATCCACGGATTAACGTTAGAAAGCGTATCTTGAACTCTAATCAAAACTTGTGGCTGGAATTATAAAGCCACAAACGGCTCCTTTATTGGATTAGTCCCTATTCCAATTTCTTATAATGTCAGTTTCGTTTGAGGACTTCCAAAATAGACAATGAGTTGTACTTGTACATAATATTAAGTACTAACTGTGCCGCGCGGTTTCATCCGGTCCTAAGTTACGTTAATTGCCTATACCCCTATAACCTTCCTCAAGAATTGGGCTATCAAATCCAACAAAACTTTTTTTATAATGCGTCTAGTAGTTCCAGAGATTAGTGCGTTGAATAGAAACAATCAGCTTCAGTTTTATTCAATTAGAACTTAGAAATAGAATTGACGGAACAAAATGTCAAAGGCTAGTGAAACCCACAAAACATGTGTTTTTCCACACACACGAAGCGAACTTTATTTATAACTACAGAATTTGCGTTGTGTTGCGCTATTGGTTTTAACACAAGTCTGTGTGGTCGTATGTGACTAACAATTAAATTAGCAAACTATTTGAAAAATCTACTGCACTTGACATGTTTTACAAGTAGTTTGTACATATGTAGGTCTTCACTCTTCTAGATAACTCTAATTGCTTGCAGCTTCAGACATCCATATTGATAAAATCACTCAAAATGACATGTAGGTACAATTGCCAGTACATCAAGGTACACCTAACTGTCAGATTTTCTTGGATAAAATTTCTTAGTAAACCCACATTTCGTCAATTTTGTTTTATTCCCATGTAATAGGGGTCGACCTATTGACATCAACCGGGCACAAATCCTGTCTCAGAGCTGCTACTAAGAAATTCCTGATGAAATAAATCAATATATTTTTTAGATCCGGCAATCGGCACCAGAACCTCACGCTCAGCCGTAAAGCTAGATCAAAGCGGCAGTCATGTTTATATCATCTACTGAATACCAAAACAAAGATATAGTTATGTACTTATGTATTTACCCACAATTTTGAATTGAGTGCGTCCTCAATAGTTACAGCTAATGCACTCAATCAAAATTATCTAAAGGTGTATCTGCAAAGAATGCAAAGAGACTTATCAAATCAGATTTAAAACTTTAAGGCGATTGGCACACTACACCGCATCACGCAGCTGAGTGCGAGGCGAGGAACGACGAACACTGCACGTCAATGCGTTTTCTGTGTGTTGCACTACGCGTGTTTTCTATACAAACACACATACTTGCAAAATACGTAAGAATACGCCCTCCCGCGCAACGCTGCGTAATGCGGTGTAGTGTGCCAATCGCCTAACAGTAACTAAAGAAAAATGGTTAAGAATTAGGCAATGTTAGAGTTTAAATCAAGAACAAATATCTACATAATACTTAAAATAAAAGAAAAGCGAAATGGAATATAACGAATAGATATCATTCCTTTAATGCTGTCATATCCAAACATTAAAATAACTACAGGACTGTGCATATACATACATAAAACAGTTTTATTTGTACCATCTTTCTCTTCCCCTGCCGCGTGCCCATGACACTGTGTAGGGTAACAACAAAGTGTCAAATGGCCCGGAAATATCGTAACCTCTCCCAGCCAGACATTTCGTTCCTTCTCGCTGGTCACACTCATTATCTGCCATTCCAAATGCTTCTTTGTTGGTTTAAGTTGCTTTATTTACTCCCCGTAAGTGTACGATCGTCTCTCCTACACTAATACAACCATTTAAAGATTAACCAATGACGGAAACGTGTTATTTTTCCCGCTGTTTATCTAAACGCATAAATAACACGCCATTTTTGTCGCTGTTTTGCATAATAGCTAATAAATTAACCAAAAATATATTGCTTTAAATAATAATATTTACATAAACATTTTCGATGCCTATTTTTTAAATTCCTAGCGAGTTCAGATGGATTTTATTGCGTCATCATGCGGGTAGGTGCGTAGATAAGATGACAACTAAGAGCCAAATTGGAGATTAAAATCATAAATTCATTATCTTTATTATGTACGAACGGTATTAGTTACAACGCGGGTGTTTTATTAATTTTCATAGACTCCGCATTTTTAGGATATGACGAGAAGAATAAAATTATCGTGACGGTTCTTGATTATTGAAATGGTAATGTTATGTGTCGTACCGAACATTAGTATGTCATCGAAAGTTGGGAATAAGATAAATAATAGACGGTCTCATAAATAATTCCCTTCGTTTCCGACTGTGCGGTTCTCATCCGGTAGGGCGGAACCCCACCCGACCCGCCGCCATTTTACATTTGAATTTGAAATGTCATTATTGTCATAGAGCTATGATAAACAATGATCCGTAATGTTTCTTTGGAGCACCGGAATATTGATGTTTATCGTAACTATGAGTTTGTTTACACATACTATTGCTTAATAAGTGTTGTTTTTTTGTGGGAAACATGTGGGTCGTTATCTTTATTTTATTGTGATATCGTTTAAAACTTTTGCTACCAGTTCTAGGAAAGTGATTATTTTGTGGGAAAATATCCTGCCTTTCCATAATTTTAAATACATTTTAGTTTGATTAGCCAAATATTGAAAAATTTACGAGTATTTGTGTGTTTCTTAGGTCCATAATTTACAGGTGCACGCAAGACTGTTTTACCAAAACTTGTTCAAAGTCATTTAGTTGGTTGTAACTAGTTTTTAGTAATGCTTGAGTCTTGAATGAGTACCTATCTATTATACGGGCCTTAGGGTGATGATGGGAATTGACATTCCTTCACATATTTATCAATGTTATCTTAGAATGATATCTAAAGTTTCTATTCAGTATTTTTTTTATCTGTAGATAAGTAAGTCAGTATTCAATATCTTCTAAGTTTTAAGCAACAGAAGCACCACAAAAAATATATACCTACTTAAAAAAAATACATCCTTTTTAAGCCCTTATCCTAACGATATTAATCTTACTCTTGTCAAAGACAACATGCGTGGGTAAAAAGCTCCCACATAAATGAAATTATGGATAACCTACTGACCGTCATAATGAGACCTACCCTTCCCCTCTCCTGTACCACTTTTATTACAGTAAAAGGGGTGAAGTGTTATGATTCAGAGGTCAGGATGGAGTGGCCATAAAGTGTACTTATAAGTGGGAAGAACAACAGTGTTGATTAAATTAAACAGTAGGATTTATGTGGTCACCAATTTAGCAATGATGTGAAATGGCGATCGTATAGGGGCGTTGTGTACAAGTTAAGTGGTATATGAGTGTTAATGGTCGTGTTTCTAACAGTTTTAGTTCTCATTTTTGTAAAAAAGGGGACGGATTTTTTAATTAGATAAATGATAAATATTAATCTCGTAGTTGGTAATGGTGTATGTGAGATAAACTGATTCATAGAAGCTGGCTGTTTGTGTAAATCTATGATTAGAATGATGACTCAAATGACAATAATAGGAATATTGAATTAACATAATTAAGTAGGTAGGTACTTTACTATCATACCAACAATATGGTTAAAAATCTAGGTAGGCATTTAGTTTTCAAAGTGGTAAATAAATGTACTTAGGCTCTAAAACCTAGGCCTATCTACAATCGTCCTTAAACATTCTGTTAAGTCCGATAGTTTCATTACTCAAAAATACACGTATTTTTTCCTTTGTCTCTTAAACCAAAAATGACCACGAAATAGTGCGTTGAAATTTCGCCTTTTTATGTAAAAGTGACGTCTCAAGCTCAAATCTCCTGAAATTTGATGTGCTATGTCACTTTTTGTTGATTTGAGTAAGCAAAAAATAAGTGTCCAATATTTTTTGGTAATCTAACTGACGGACCAAATAGACATATTATATTATTACCTAGGATACATCCCTATTGTTTCTAATGTATAAACTAACATTATCATTGTTTGTATAACATATAGATAGCTACTAAATAAGCCTAAAATATTGTTCAAATCAAATGTACGATTTTCAAGTGAATAGATACACACCGGGGGAACAAAAATTCAGGCGAATTCATATTCTATTAATTTAATTTTCATACTAAAACACTTAAAGCCACATAAAAGTGATTACATAACCACTGAAATTAGTTTTACGACGATATTACAGTTGCGTACTGGTGCTGCCATCTTCTAGTGTTTATAGGAACTACGTAGGGACGAAGGCTTCTACGCTATCAAAGTGATCGGAAACACGAACCTTTGATTCCTGTGGCGCTGAAAGCAGTGTCGAGCTTTTGAGTATTAAAAAGACTTTTGAAGAAAATCGTTTAGAAGGAAGTTGAATGTTGTTTTACTTATCAGTTTTATTTATTTTAAAGTTTTGTCATATGCTTTTTTGTATTTTGATGAGTTTTTACTTAACTTAAAATCACTTCTAAAGTTAAAACCAACGATCACCTAGGCCTATTATAGGAGCTTAAAGTTCATGATGTACCGGGTTTGTATTTAAAGATGTCTGAAGATATTATCTAGCTGTGCACGCGACTTCGCCCTCGTGAAATTTGACAAAATTGTTTTTTTTTGTCGATTGCCTCAAACAAACAGACAGACAGAAAGATAAAAAAGTATTTTTTTTTGCATAATTACCGTATAAACTTTAATATTTATGTATCTAGTAAAAAGCTGTTCTTAGACATTACAAACTGACACATCACTTTATTTATGTATTTGTATAGATACAATTTATTTCAATATTGAATTACTTATTTTAGCAGTCTCTCTCCCAACGGTTTTTTTTTCAATCTTCTCCTACTCTAAATATAAATAAGTGTTTATCTTATAAAATGCCATTAACTTATTAATATCCATGGAGCTTAGCCGCCCAAAACAAGTAAAAACTCATAAGAAGTCATTCGTAATTATGTACTACACAAATTCCTAAGTAAATACGTGCATTTGGTAAGGTAGGTAAGTAGAATGCGTGTTAATAATTTATAGTTAGCTTATAAGGTTACAGTTAATTTTCAGTGGCCTACACAAAAATTTACGGCCTTTACTTCCGTTAGTAGATGATGGTAGAAGCTTAAATGAATACTTTCTTAAGTGCCTACTATATTAATCAATTACATTAGTAGATGTCTTTTAGAAAAAGCAATTTAATTATAGTTTTATTGAACTTGTAGTTGTTTTCGTTGTACATAAATTCCTCTGTATATGTGCATAACTGTTTGCCAACTTTATTAGCACTTAGACTAAACTCAACAAAGGAGAAAACACAAAATCTATTCATTACCCACATTGCGGATGCATAAATAGGAACCCAGGGTTACCTACTAATTTATAGAGATGTCCCCGGTATAAACCGCAAATGAGAATCGTATATCCCACATCCACTATCCTAGTATCCCTAAGTGAGTGGTACGTTCGATAAGGCTCACCCTTGGGTTAGCCCGTGGACAGGACTCCCGATAAGTTTCGATTTAATACGTTAAAAGGTGCCCTTAATGGGGTCATTCCCATTCGTTATGGGGTACCGTAAGACCGTATTTCGAGAAGCAAACGTATTAGATTTAGAAACGATTTTAATAAAACATTGAGTTGTATTGTATGCGACAAGGAATCTTGAGAGCGATTGCGTTATGGTGCTCAGCGGGTTAAATTGTTATTATTCTTGCTTCACAATTGCATATTGAAATTAAAATTTATTTGGTTTAATTTCATTTCGAATTCATAAAACATTGTCAAGAATTTTTGTCTTATATTACTCTTGAAAAATGTTTAAAAGAAGAAATTAAAATCGTGTTAAATTAAAAATCAGATATTTATAGGTATTTAGCTAATTTACTTATAAATAAAACAGATAAAATCACGCCGAAATAAAATCAACAAAAAGAAAAGAAAGAATTATCAGCAACAAAAACTGAATAAAATAAAACAATCTAAAAACATATTATTATGAGTTATATTGTATCATGAATTCATGACACACGTTATAAAGCTCTAATATAAATTAAAAATACATTACTGACAGCCAATTTAAATAAAAAAAACAAATTTAAACATTGTTGATGTAAGTGTTAAATGTACAATTAAATCACACTATGATGTGACATTTTATGTATGTTTGTATGAACTCAAAAGACCTCAAGAATTTATTGCTAGCTTTGGACTACTTTTGTAATCTAATACCTACTGGATATTTAAATAATCTTATTTTTTAGCTTTGAGGTAAAACTGCAGTTTGATTTTGTTATCACAGTGTGTAACCTGCGTTGGCAGAGTTGATCTGTTGTGAAATACTGGCATAATTACCAACTGTAAGTTACTATAACTGGTACAAAGGCAAAATGTTCTAAGTACCTTACCTGACCTCATATACATGTAATAAAAATGTAACGGATCGCTGTCTGTACATGGAAGATACATGAGAAAAATATGATTGCTACCTTTATCAACGCAAATAGCACCCTAAACAATGATTGTTAGAATTTTTGTCTGTCCATCTATTTGTCTGTGCATTTGTGCACGCTAATCTCAGAAACAGCTTATCCTATTTAGATCTGGTTTAGTGGTATGGCGATTAACTGCTGGGCTGCGTGTCGTGGGCTCGATTCCCGCACGAAACAAATATTTGTATGGCCTACAGGTACCTAGTTGTTCTGGGTCTGGCTGTTTGTGTATGTGAGTTTGAATGTTTGTAAACGCACCCACGATACAGGAGAAATTCCTAGTGTGGGACAAAGTTTAAAAAAAAAAACAAAAAATCATGGTGAGAACCATGTATGTTCAGAGTTTATTTATTTGTCAGAAACATGAGCACACACAAAGCATGCAATATTTTAAGTACATTGCAGAAAGGATCATATTCATGTTTTACCTTTACGGCGTAGGTACCTACTTAAGTAATCTATACATTTGCTGAGAAAGAAGTCTCCAAATTCTGAAACGAGGTCCACCGGATAAAGAATGTGTCAAATGGCCTTTTTTAAGTAGGTAAGTATATTGCTACTTTTCGTAGCAGTGTAGTGGATATTTTTCTATTATACTTAAAAATCTCAAATACGTATCTACTATTAAATTCGGTTATCACTAAAGTGTCCACAGCTTCTTAGAGATCTCTGAGAAACAAAACTACAGCATTATTACGCATTCTTCATTTACCTTCTATTTAAATTCTTGAAGTAATAATTTCGTTTCTCGTCATAAATTATAAACAAAAAAAAATAAAAGTAATTAACATAAAATCGTACAAACATACGGTATTCGAATGTAACGGACTCATTAAGAAATTCATACAACTTAATTTTCTTTTCTTCAACTAAGCCGCATTTTTACACACTTCATCATCATAAAAAACGTTTTAATGAGAATAATATACCTACTTAACGCATATTATACAAACATTCTTTGAAGATTTTTTTCTTGTAAAAAAAACTTTTGTTTCACATTTTTTTGAAAAAAACTACATTTAGGAACCTATGTAAGTATGCGTATGAAAATATTTAACTGCTACTTAATTCTGTTATTTTTATGTGTTTTACTAAGAGCGGTAAAACTTAAAGTAAGTAATAATTGTAATACCGTTAAGGTAATAAATACTTTAAAAGTGTAAATAGTTAAATATATGTAACTAATTAGCTTTTCTTAACACGTATATTGTATCTAACATAGGACTACTTTCTTTTTGCAGAAAACGTGTTAATAAGTTTTACAATCAAAAATACAGTATTGCTACTTTGTAGCAGTGTTTATATTCAATACAAACCTCATTCAAAGTTAAAGAAACATACCTACATGATAGTTATAGGACTACTTAAAACAGAGCAATTCATAAAGTAGATCAAAGGGTCTAGACAAAGTGACATTCTGTCAGCGCTATCGACTGCCAACCAATGGTTTGTTGTTCAAAAAATCACATGTCAATTTTGGAATTTTGACAATCGTTATTGCTGATAGAACGTTACTTTGCCTAGGTATACATAAATTATAGAAAAACAAATGACAATCGGAAAGTTATCACACGATACAGAAGAAAACACACTACTAACAACACCATTCCTTCAAGTAACTGCATGCGGGAACATTCAGCAACAATCTTCAGGAAGAAAATCTTTAAGTCTTTGCACTTCACCTACAATCTGGTCATCACTATAACATCAAGCAATCTCAAGCTAATAGAGGTGTACTGCACCTAATCTTAACGACTAGACTTGTCAACTCTACGGCCAAACGGTTGGTTAATGGCTTATAAACCGAACGTAGACGCTCCTCTAGTGTGGCGGTTAACGTTTTTAAAATGGCCACCAAACGGACAAAAATGTTCTTTATTTAATTGTTAGATACTTCTCTGTGGGAAAATTAGGAAATGTGAGTGGGAATGGATGTTTTACTTACATTTTAAAGTTAATAAGGTATTTTTTAAATTGCTTGTAAAATTTTGAGAAACACTTTTGTTGCTTGGATTCAAGAAACGGCCATTATCTTTCAAATTGTTAATGTAACGTGCCCATCTAGGCACTTCTAAACATACTTACTTACGTAAAACAATAAACTAACTATTCATTCAATTCAAATAAAAACCCAGTGAAAGTTGCTGAACGGGTTTAAAATATCAAGATAAAGTTCAGAATTACAATAAACGTAGATTTTAAAGAAATATTGCCATAATAAATATCTTTTAAAACGACTCTGTTAGAAACTTTCCAGACGTTAAATTGTATTTTCTAAATTATTATTTCTTTATTGTAATGATTCCAAAGTTTGTTTCCAATCGATAATGAATTATTATGAATCAATATGTACGTATTTTTGTTCATAATCTAATTGATGAAAATACATTTTTAAAGGATTGTTACCTATACGATTAATTACGAATATGATCAGATATTGGGTTGTAGGCAGCATGTTAATATGATTAGGTTTTAATGTAAAATACCATTTTTTTACAATGCATAAAAGACATACTCTTGGAAATGAAAGCAATACATATTTAACAGAAATTAGTAGTTTTCGACAATTCAATGTTATTTATTTATAAAAAGTACAATACACACATACACACAAAATGAATATGATAAACGGGAAAAGGCGGGTTCTTTAAATTGTAGGTAGGTACTTACTGACACAATTCAACTTTGATTAGTCTTCTTCTTTTAAACAGCAGTACTTATCTACAGCAAAAGTCACTTTTTCAGCGGTATCCACAAACAAAACTGCATCAGATCCATTCACAAACAATGCAAGTACGTAAAAAATAATTTTAATAAAGCACAAATAATTTGGGTACGTGTAAAACGACCGCTCGCGCCGTTTACATTTGCGACAGCGTATTTTAATTAGCTATACATGAAAATGCTTTGAAACAGAGACGGCCCGTGTGTGGGCCCCGTTTAGAACAAAATTTTAATAGCAATATCACACTCCTGCGTTCGCCATGTTAGTTTACACACAATGTTTGTTTTGCTAATAATGCGCCTCTCTAATTACAAATTAAAAGTTAAAAAGCTTGGTCGTGTATTGTCTGGAGCTAAAAGTCGGTAATATTGTCTCTACACTGTTGTAAGGCTAGAATAAAATTGTTAGCCTACATTGTCAAATGCCTGGCTGTTTCTGATACTAAAGTTTGAGAAAAAAAAATTGCTTTGTGACCGAAACCCGGTGTAATAAGTGGTCATTAAAGATTTCGTTCCAGAACACTTGACAACCCTAATTAGGACTGAAATCTAATAAAAGATAACTCGAAAGTCATAGCGAAAGCCGCATTCATAAGGAAAACTTCGCCCATTAAAATTCCTCTAACGAGTGAGAACCATCCAGTTTAATAAATACAGGCCCCTTCTAATTTTCCTCGGAGAGATTTAAGCGGCATAAATTTTGCACACTGAAAAGAAACTCTGTGAAAGAAGAGCTTGTACATTTTTACGATGGCGAATCTCATTCGCCCCTACAACGGCGAGTTGTCTCTCCTTTAAATTAAATTTTCACTCCTAATTTGAAAGTATAATGTCATTTCACTAGAATTCCGTTATTAAAACTTTTAAATCATTCGGAAGTTTCCTTTTGTGAGCGCCTGAGGGTGGGTACTCGTGATTTTTTAATCAAAATGGGATCATTTCTAGTGATTTTTTACGACTGCGCCATACCGTCGGCATCAAATTGTCATTAGCCACTTGCGTATCCGATATTGCTTTTCTTTTAGAAGTGCTGCGATTTTATGGAATATTTAATTCCGACCCTTCGTCTTGTGCAAGTTTTATGTGCGTACATGACTGAAACGGATTCAAGACGTGTATTGTTGCAGGCTTACTTTCATTGCCTTAACTAGAGATAGCTTCAAAGGAAATCATATACTTACTTGAAAAAGTTTTTAGAATTAATTTTGGCACATTCTAGTATTTCGGTTATATCAAAAATAAATCATTAAATTCTTTTTAACGATATCCAATTTTATAAAAATAATGCAAAAAAAATATTAATGTCTAATTACAAAAAAAATAAAAATACATAAGTTGATAAGTTATATAATGTGCAGGAACTTATTTCAGTTGGCATAAGACAGAAAAAACAAAACATCCAATTCTACATTTGAACAATAACGAAAAAAAAAACTCATCGCCAGTATTCTTATCCTTATTCTTAACTCAATAGGCATCCTGGTACACCACTTGTGCCCAACATCTGTTTTTAAAAACAATAAAGGGTTGACAGTTGACAGTCGGTTGTAAATTCTGTCTCGTCGAATCGTCAGAATGGTCAATAAAATTGTCTGGAGTCCTTGACATAGAGACACAGTGCAGACGAGGTTTTATAGTCCATAAACATTTTACTAGCACGACCTTGGGTAGGGTCTGCAATGAGGTCGTTGCACCCAGCTTTACCGCTATTTTGGTCCCCGTATTTGGTTATGATTAGGTGGGGACGAATTGTTGGCGTTGTAAGTAGTAGTGTGTTAGTCATATCTATGAATGTTAAGTTAATTAGACACATACGTTAACTTATTTGCGTTTGCGTATTGCGTTTTACACAGTTTGCGTTTAATTGCGTCATGGTGCCATTTTAGATGAAGTTTTTTTAGCCTATACCAAGCGGCGTTAACGCGAGCTGAAGTATAAACTTTTGCGTCTTCGAGGTAAGTACAAATGCGTCTGCATACCAATATAGGTTCTTGAGTGCAAGAAAAATTGGAATTAATATATTTGTAACACCCAGTGGGCAAGCTGTAAACGAATTTACTGCCTAAGTCCCGTTTGAAGTCGGCTATTTGAAACACTTATATTTCAATGTAAGAGTAACAATTTTTTACCATCTTTAATGGCAATCCGTTAACTTTTTTACTTGAAAGATCAATATATTACCTGCTAGGTGTTTATAAAAAAATGTGCAGAAGATGCTTTGTTTACGTTCCTAAAGAGTACTTTCCTAGAAATGTTTAAAAGCGTTTGCGTCAAAATAACGGGCGAGTCGAAACAAAAGTTCTTTGTGTTTTCAATGGAAGGGTTGTTTTTCTTTCGAAAGCAATAAAAGGGTTTGAGGAGTGACTTTGTTACCCTTTCTTTGTTTATTGTTCTTTTTACGACGATATATTGCACAAAGCGCCGTTTTGCGCAATATTGTTTGAATTTCCTTGGTTCCTTTGTCCAGAGTTGACCACGACTCTTTAGAAAGAGTTTTAAAAAAAGGACTACTTTTGTCGTGAGACTAGACTGCTTTCAGTGAATATTGAGATTGTTATGAGTGCAATATCGAATGCTGTATACGCCTGACGTGACTCTGAGTTTTAAAATTGTGAACTGTGTTTTAGTTGGGGTTTCAAAATGTGATTGTTATTTCCACAAGGCAGATGTTTGTATGAAATTGGCAAGTAAAAGTCTTATGAAAGTTGTGTATTCGCAGGTAATTTATTGTTTAATTTCTGTATCAGACACTCCTTAAGCCCTATATATAGATTGTTTCCCGCTTAAGTAAGACAGTCAAGTCATTTGATCACAACTGTCTCTTAAAAAATTTCAAACAAAAAAATGCATAAACATAAAGCAAACGGAACAATATCATCACATCTAAATTTAAAAATCCAATCTCAGCATGGAATCAGACTCGAGGCCCGACATTCCTCCTTTTTATCCTCCCGAGTTTCTTATCCTACACGACATAAATCGCATCGACCCGTATAACTCTCTGTGACCATTAAAAAGATAAACAACTTAATATAGGTATAATAATAAACAAGACGGAGCCAAGCCGCTCCGACTTAGTTAGATCCCCGTACACACCGTTCATAATTTTATTTATTCACGAAACCGTAAATATCTGTAGGAATAATTCCGAAGGCTCTTTGCGGGGATTAAGGGAGCGATGCGGCCCTGAGAAAATTATATTCGGCCATAACAGTTATCATGCATCACCTGGAAGGAAGCTTAATGTGCCTTTTCGCAATCTCGAGGGCGGCGCGGGAGACGCCGAGCGCAAATTACTTTTTCAAAGTATTTACATGTAAATAGAGCTGGTGTTTCGAAGTTTGCGGTGTTGTATGGTGCTACCGGGTTCGTGTTGTGCTGGCTTTACGTATGTTGTGAATTAACGTGTGATTGCGGATTAGTTCGTTTTTGAACGGCCTCAATGCGCTGGTGCGTGGAATTGCCGATTGAGTTTCGTATGTAGAAGGAAAGGATGCGATCCGCTTTCGTTTTATATTCAGTCTGCCTTGATAATGTCATAAAACTGTGACCAATGATCCTCGTGAATCTGTAAACTGTATTTGAAATGAAACCGTCGTTAAACCTTAAAATATTCATGCCTACATTCATATCCGAATAAATCTGGCCTTTCCACTCGACATACAGGGTAATCTAAAATTTGCAATTCACCGAAAACTCTTTAAGGTGATATCGTTTAAAAAGCACGCCCTATACATAAAGCCTGTATAATTATCATCCATTCTACTTATAAACTTTCATAACGGCCTATACGTCGACTTAACCTCTACTTTCGGGGTTCGGGGGGGTTGGGGACCACCCCGGGGTAAAACCCTCCCTCGCCTTATAATGGGCGTCTAAGAAAAACGGGTGCACGGTTCAGAATAGAAAATGCTCGTTTGGAAATAGCTTCGGTGGAAAGCTAGCGATTTATTTGTGTTACGGGATACGCTCGGAAAATATCCGAGAGCGGATTTTTAATGGCGCCATTGTTTCTATTTTAAACGTGGCGTGCGAATGGAATACTCAAGTTTGAGACGCGTCTTTGTTACGTTTGTGTGTAGCGAACCTGCAGTTTTTGAATATTGTCATGGAGATTTCTGAAAAACTCACTAGGTATTTTATTTTATAGGAAAAACGAACAGCAGTAGATATATTACACGTAATATAAAGACTTACAATATAAGGCAAGTATACACCTATGTATCTGATAAAAGTGTACATACCTTGAAGTCTATATTTGGTACACTTTTTTCAGACGAAATATTTACTGAAGATTCCTAGCATTTAATATTTCGACAATTATACTGGAAATTACATAACAGAGAAGATTTTGTTTCTTCTTTACATTTTAGATAAATTACCTAACTTTTACCAGTTAAGTCTAACCCACAGAAGTCAACCAACAAAATATATTTGGTATCACTTAAGTACTTACGTGTTGGCATATTGTCTAAGTTAGGTTTTCAACAAAAATATCATATCACAAGGCAAAAAGTTATAACTACGTCTTATGCTCATAAATGTCATTAATATGAAAGCTAAGCGTGGGGCTCAACGGTGCCTATCTCGAGATTCCACGCGAGCTGCCTTTTTACACCACATTATAAGCCCCAATATTAGTTCAGTATTTCACTTATAATTCGCTTTCTGACGGAGAGGGCGCGCGAGCTCCGTGACGCAGGTGCGCTGCAAATGTGACTGTGTGCACTAAGCTTTACTTTCGCTGATTCATACCGAAAATATTATTGACGTGGAATAGAAAATTCTCGATAATTAAACGGAAATATTATGAAGTGTCCGTTGTTGAACCCAATCAACCCACTGTAGTGAATACGTTCATTACTCACTGTTATGTCTTTATAAATTGAGCTATTAATTATTTTTAATTGTCTACCTATTTTAAATATAACATGACGCTGTCTCAAGTTATTGTTAAAAAAAATATATATTTTCAAAAGATACTTACGTAATCAGTGAGACGTCATTTTTTATCTCCGGAAGAGATAAAAATGTCTAAAAATAATGAACTAATAACATACCAAAGCTTTCGGTCTAAAGAAAAATATATTAGTAGGCAAGTAACACATCGTTCCGACGGTATAATGAACATGGCTCCCTCTAGCTGGGACCATTCATCAACCCCCTTGCACCCGCAGCCCCCAAGCTCCTCCGAGCTGAGATCCCCTCAAAAAAGCCCCCTCTCTCCCCGCGCCCGCTTAGAATGTTTCCAATTCATCACGAGACCCCGCCCTTGACAACTCTATATGAGAATGCCGCGGTCCGAAAGACCCGTATCGCCTCCCTTTGTAGCTCGATAACAAACCCGACCAGGTACTTTTAGACCGTTCTGGTCTCAAAGTCCCTGACCGTGTATAGAGAGGATTGTTTGAAAAAGGGCTCACGGACTTTCGGATGTCGAGTGTATTTTCTTGTAATATCAACTCTCTTGTATGGCGGCCATTACAAATAAATTTCTCCATACCTTTATTTTTTACAACAGATTCGATGTTGTTTCGTCGCGTTTTATTGTTAGAAATTGTATAATAGGTATACACGTCGTGAATTTTAATTAACGGAGTAGTCACATTTTCGTTTCTATTGAATTTCGATGTTCGTGACTGGTATTTTCTATACTAATTAAGAAATGTTCTTTGTCGGACGTCGACCTACATTTTCGAAGTTTTTGATGAAACATACCATTGTATTTTAGTCTCTAGGTAGTTAACGTAGGAAACTAAATTCCTGAGTAATAATACCTTTGCAATAATGTATTAAAATATGAATATTAGGATTCATTATTTTGTCGAATCTCTTTTATAGTAAAGCAAACCGCCTGTCCGACCACGTCTGTCATTTCTTCTTATTCGAAGTATGATGTTTTTGTTTTTTGTTTCTCATAAGTAACATGCCATTAACTTATTGAATATCCATGGAGGTCCAAAGACTCTACAGTAGTACCTATTTGTCTTATTTCTTGGGCACTGAAACCTTAATTATTTTATGTTTATTTTTCAGAATTTGCCTGTTTTGATGACACCGAAGGTACAAGAAAGACTGATTAGACTACCAAGTAACTACAAGTACGAAGAAGATGGCGTCTTCTCGTTATCAGAGACCCACGATTAACAGGACTTCTCTGGGAGTTTGAAATGTGAGATGATTTGGGATACCTTTTTGTGTAGAAAAATGAACATTTGAATAAACTTTTTCAGTTTTGTGTATCTCGCTATTATTTTTATTTTTTATTGTATCTCATCATACATTTGTTACTTTATTGAGTATATGAGCACTCATTGCCTTACATGTGAATGAGAGTCGTGCTGTTCAAGTAAATATTCTTTCGAAGTAACAATCAGTAGATACAGTCAATCTCGGTACAACAATGATTTTAAACGGACCTCCTGTAGTACGGAGTTTGAATATAATAAACGGCCAGCCTTTATTGGTTTTGTAATCACTGTCGGCCTACCGTACCTAGAGCTTTTTCAGGATTCATAAAATGATTGAAAATTGCTTAATATATAGTTTAAGGTGAGGTTTATTTATTTAACTAATATAAATGTTTACCGCGCACTGGCTGGAAGGAAAGTCGCTTAAGATGTTTTCATTTGTTTTGTTTGTGTAACTGCTGTATGGCGCTCCAAACAATAAATAAAATACATTTTGTAAGCCTCTAATAGGCCTTCTATATACTATTATATAAACCAGTACATATATATGCTAGGTCAGGCAGAGCGCTCGACAGTAGCCGTATAATTGCTTGGCACATTAAACGCGTATAAATTAGTATTCATTGCCGGCCATTGAGCTCAACTATGTAGTATATATACTTCTATATTATCTATTGTTTAGATAATGACAGGACAGAATATTCATCTGAATGATTTGGTGACGTTTCTGTCATCAGAAAATAGGCAGA
Organism: Phlogophora meticulosa; assembly: GCA_905147745.2. Classification (NCBI taxonomy): domain Eukaryota; kingdom Metazoa; phylum Arthropoda; class Insecta; order Lepidoptera; family Noctuidae; genus Phlogophora; species Phlogophora meticulosa. Next base: position 11,322,930 of record LR990528.1, on the reverse strand, counting down.
CACTTCTTTACATTTACGATTCAATATTTTAACATTTATTTCTGTTAAATTTATCAAAAGCTTGCGAGAGCTTAAATATTTTTGATGTGCAAACCGCTATACTATAGTCACAAGATTTTCAATCAGTATTAATTCTAATTTCTTGAGCAATAAGAAGGATTTCGTTTTAAATTATTGCCGCAGAGATATAAGATTTAGCAAACTTCTTGACACAGAAACTAGAGTTATAAAATAAACCTGGATTATTGTCTAAATTCAAAATCATTCTCCTAACCAAATGTAAATGTACCTAAATAATCACCAATTAACTTCATACTAAATAGTTAGTTCTTTCAGCATTACATAAGGTTAGGTTTATTAAATTGTAGAGCCCGTTGCAAACACAAAGACTTTCAGAGTAGAAAAATAAGAGAAATCTGCAGTAAATATGTGGTGCAGTTCTGTAAGAGCCGACGGGAAACGATCAAACGGGTTATTGTTATTTGGACAGAATGTAATTTGGTCACTGCTTCTGTTAATCCATATTTTAAGTGAATATTGGTCAGAAATTTATATTTAATAATATTTTAGTGTAATTTTGACACAGGTCTGTCTACTTTAGTACATTTAAAATTGTTTTGTAAACTAAACAGTACTTGTACGATATACTTGTAACAAAAAGTTATAAAAATAACATAATAAAATGCAGTTCAAATATCTTTTTGTTTATAACTAAACTTAAATATTTGCGTAAGAACATGAAACACTTTCTTGTTGACTGTTTTTTTCATTGATTTTACACAAACACCAAGTTAGGCATGATTTTTATATGACCAAATTGCAGTTGTGAGCCAAGGACAATAATCCGATCCAACACACCAAGTTAGTTAGTGCAGCAAAACATATACTTATTGTGAATTCTGTATAATGGGAATAATTAAAATTGAAAGTAGCATTTTGTGTGTTAAAAATATTTTGAAATTTTCAGAGCTGTTTCTATTGTTGGTAAAAATAAAAAAAGGTAACTTAGCATATTCAATAAATGTTAGAATTTCATTTTTAGAATAGCTAAACGTTATGATAATGATTGTAAAACAACCACTCACTCTAAATAATGGCAGTATGTAAATCTTCTACTTTACTACATTAGCACACAATTATTTCCTGATTATTAATAATTATATAAATATAAGTAACTGAACAAAGATTCTGATAAAAATAAAAAGTAATAGAATAAATATAAACAATTATTCTAACAACCAGTAACTGCTACTAACAATAAGTATTTAACAAATAAAAGAAACCGAATAACGAAACCATCGACAAAACGCATCAACTGTCAAAGAAAGTAGCCGTTCGTTCTCAACAAGCAACATTATAGTTCATAAAACGTAATCTTTAACTCCAATCTTAAATTAACACGCAATAAACAAGCCATCAAATCAAACATTGAGACGATTCTATTCTATAAACGAATGAAATATACTATATAATTAGTATATGCGCATTTTGGTAACTATTTACATAATAAAAAACGTGAATTGTAGGTGTAACAACGTTTTTATATCGCTACAAACGGGTTTGGAGTCTATTTCGAATGGCGTACGCCTACTTAGTTCAGAAATAAAACGGGCCATTACAAATCGTTTCCAAAACACTTTCAGTAATGAGTACGATCGTAAGTTCAACCAGTAAATTACACAAATGCTATCTCCGATTGTTTGGTCCAAAGGGTGAGACGTGGAGGGCAGACTGGGGTGCGGGACGCCTCAAAATACCGATAAAATAGTAACTTCTGGTCCGTAGGTACTTGATAACTACTTCAAGCCATTAATACAAATGAACTATAGCCGCCTACAATGTGCTTAAATTTATAATAAATTAACTATAAGTATCTTTTAGATTTGACACAGAGAGATTTGTATTCAAGTAATATTATTGTAAACAAGAAGTGTAGTGTAGTAAATTGATCTTCAGGTTCAGTGTGGATCAGCTGTGGTTGAAAATTCTACATAGGTTACCTAAATAATAATAGCTTATTAAATAGTGCATTTTTAGTGGCTATCAAAACTTTTGGTAGTAACAATCGGTTTGATATTGTGTTGAATTCTGAAAACAGTTTTATTAAAAATTGTGGAAACACTTTACAATAAACGAAACTTCCTCACAGCTAGCTTTTACTTTGACATATGTCATGCAATCCTACCCTGTCTGGTAAGAGTAATAATAGATTTATTGTAGATGTCGGTACAGGAAAGTTTTATAGCATGTTCTAAGAAAAAAAAAATTGTGTTAAAAATATGTTACATATCGAACTCTGTGCAATATTTTAATTAAGTCACCTTTAAAATCGCGTTCCACTTAACCCTTACACCAAGATGCAAGAACAGCACCAGTGCGGGACTAGTTTATTCGCAATAAAGAAAGTGGAATCCCGGGTTGCTCTCCAATTACCGGGATATACGCGGCAATCCCGGTGACGTGTGGCCTAGTCCCGGGTATGGCCCGGCAATTATACATATTGCTAGCATTGCCGACCCCGTTCCTATATATCGCAAACGTGGCACGACTCGAAAAACTATGGATTTGTTTTTATTAGTAGATAGTAGTTTTATTTAGGCATTGCCAATGAAGAAGGTGAAGCTATATCTTTTAGAAGTTTTGCCGAACTGTCAAAAGCTAAATCTAGTTGTTCTGACTGGCTTACGCAACTTATAGGCATTATATTTTTCCGACCAAGTTTCCTATCTAGTCTAGAAATATGATGCATATTATTTTATAAGGAAAAGTTGTGCAATACGACACAAGGTTATAAGACAAGGATACAACCTACAAGTTATACCTATTGAATGATACATTTAAATATGATTTAATTCTATGAATAACGATGCTTGTCATAGCGATAGATAAGTTACGTATCTAATCTTTATTTAAAGTCAGTTTTCCTGATCAAGAACATTTTAAATTCATCGCTGCAATAAATTCACTTGGACTGCCATTTTAATCTTTTAACGATTACAATAATTTAGGTGCATAGCTTAGACTCGATACATTTTTTAATCTTTAATCTTTTTAATCTTTACACAGTTATGTAAATTATTACAAAGATCACATTTTTCCACATTTTTTCCAGTTGACCTTTTCGTATTTTTCAAATTTCTTTTTCAGATTTACGTAGAACAATTCAGCGTATTATTAGATTATACCGGAACCGAATGAAAATCAATCTATTCTCGCCCACAAATGTCTTCAGGGCAATACCGATAGTCGTTTATTTCCCGGATCGTCTTTCCGTACGCACGGGCTCTTAACCCCCCGACGGCGATGTGGGCCTGCCAGGCCCCGGACTGTACCCGCGGGACGCATACACTAGTTTTTCCAAGCATATCTTATTGCTCTTTTGTTGATACCCAGGGCCGTTAGTTTCATCGCCCGGGGTTCACAGGCCGAGTCCCGGCTTCACGGGATTTTGTCACTCAGATGTAAGGAGAACGTAGAATTGTGTAATTTTGGGATATGATATCGTGAAATACAGGTTTTGTGTGATAGTAAATTTTGTCCTCGTCTAAAATGGAATGAAAGTAAAAGCAACATTTATTCTGTAAACAAGAAAATAATGAATGGACATTTTCATAAATTAACAATAACTAAAGTGAAGCTCCAGATCAACATTAAAACAATTCTACGCCATTCCGCTTGAGAGGAAGATTTGGAAAGGATTAAAACATGCAAATCAAACAAGTACCTATTCCAACATTGGGGATGGCCCCTACGAACTGCGACCCTTCCCGTCTTATTTATTCATCCGAGTTGGAAAAAAAATGTTGTTTTGTTTACTCCGTATTCCGCGAGGGAGGTCAGTAATACGCTCCAAAAGCAAGACTGCCGATTTATTATGTAACACAAGGAGATATTTTTGCTTGTTTTGTTACTATAAATCTAACGACGAAATGAAATGGTGCCTAGTTCGCGAAACTTTGTTCTTGCGTTACATATTTTCAGAGAAACTAAATGTTATGTAAAGAAAAATGTAACCCTTCGTTTTGCGTCTGATGTTGGAATCACTTTGACTATTCGAGTATATTTGCTAAAGTGGTTTAAAATATTCAAAACGACTATAACGTAACGAGGTAACAATTGTATTAAAGTGCCAACTCGTACAGTTTTATTGAGAGACATGATGAAATTAATTGTGTTAATTACTAGTCCATATACGGGCATAACACGTAGGGTAGGTACTGTTAGCGGTGAAACCATGAATAAAAATAAATATATTAAATAGTTGTGTTGTTTATTTTACAACGTGAACATTTAATGGGTTGAGTTCCCGTCGGTAAACATGGATTTAACTCACGCTGTTATCTCCACTTTTATACTAAGAATGGAAATGCTGAAAATAAAATATTTTAGCGGGAACAGATATTTATTGAGTATTTGTAGAACTATCTCAGTTGCCCTGAAGGAAACGAAAACTCGGTTCATGTTTTAGTACCGATAATATTTTAAGAGGAAGTAGGGAGCAGCTATGGGTCAAATAGTCTTATGGGTACCTATTTGAATGTTCAACCATAGTTTTGATACCTTTGAGTTGTGCCTTCTGTTACTAAAGATCATAATTTTTGAATAGATTTTGTAGATACTATTAAAACGAAAATGAAATAAAGATTTCCATTCAATCTTTTCGCCTTCTCGAAGAAAATCCTGAAGTATTCAGTTTCAACGTAACCGAACAGTGCTAGGCGGCGCAACGAGATGAAACGGCATCCTCAGCTTATCCGAACTCCTGCGTTTCCACTCTCCAATGCTAACTTCCCTTGCACCGGTTCCCAACATATTCCAGAATAAAACCTCTCAGCTTACGTAACAAAACAGAGGTACAAAATCTGGAACAACATCTATTGTTACTATTCTAATATAAAATTAAATTCCGAGCCGTTCATTCCTCGTAAGAAACGTTTCTTATTTAATTTTCTTTGAAAGAACATTTTTGAGCGTCGCTGGCTTCTTTTATTCCACCCCAACGCTACCCTTTTTAAGGGGATTTCTTTATGTTGTGAGAGCTCATTCATAGCGTCCATCAAGACGATTCCAAGCATCGTTACGGTCTCGGCAAATGTACCGAAATCATCGCTTCACTGCCGAACGCCGGTCGGTGCGGCGTACGGACATATTGTACCTACCTACCTACCTAACCTAGTAGATATTGTAATCAGCAGATAGTAGGGTATATTTGATTCAATTTGTACTTTCGGTTCCGGAATGAAATCACTGAGTAACTTGTACGGGATGTTTGTTCGACGCCGGCTTCATTTTGTTCGAATTCTTTTTGTTAGTTCCAAAGGAAATATGTTTGAGTTCTGTTATATCTAGCTCGTTGGTGAACTTTATTTGTGTCAGCGTAGTAGTACCAAGTTACTAATATAGTGTACCGCAGAACCGAAACTTCTTCCAGTTCTAACACGACATCAAATAACTTAGTTTTATTTCTTCAACAAAGAGTATTATTGTTACTAACACTTAAATATAATATCTAACTTATGCAAAATACATTGCAAACCTAAGAACCCAAAACTAACATTACAAAAGTGCAAAAGTGTGCATCAGAAAGCTTTTTAATAATTTAAATTCGTATATTCCAAGTCGCATAGTAGAAATGTTCCGACAGAGCTTGTGGACATTCTGCGGGTAGAAATTTTGTTTTAATAAAGGCCCTATTGCGACCACCGCAGCCGTCGCAACGTTGATATTACAGACGACGAACACCCACTAATGTCCTCTTTTCATATTACGCTGAAGCATTATTATGTGCTTAGGGTTGACAATCTCTGGCTTATGCCGTGTCTGAGATCAAACTTAGGAATTATGGTTGAGTAGAATACTTGCGCTTGTTTAAACATTTAGGATTCTCGCATTTTTCCTCTCTGTACTCTATTTAAGCTTCAGCAATTTTACTTTATTTAAATTAAGATAGATTTATCGGATCTCTCAGCAACGTATTTAGGTCTACTTAATTAAGATGTTCAAACCCATAGCGGTAAAAACATTAACTGCAACCGCACATACCGAAACATTGAGTCAACCCTCGTAAATGAGGCGTACAAACAAAATAATGTAGTGCAGGTCCGTAGGTCCCAATGACCACCGCGTGTTGTGCCCGTAGAGAATGGCAATTAAGATTGGCGACTCCCTACGTAGTTAATCCGAAAATACGTGCGCTGGGTGTTTATTGACTGCCGTCGGCATTTACAGGTTGGTTTGTTTTGAAGAGAAAAATGGGGGTTCATATTGTTTAGACAATGAAAATGGCTTACGCAAGGTGCCCCTACGCATTAAACGCACATTATTATTATTTACGGTGCTTTGGCCCTATTTCGTATGCATGGGTGATATCTGGAATGTATTACCGTCTTTTGAAAAGCTTTTTTAACTTTTGTCAGTACCGTGTAGTCCTTAAAGTTAAACGACAATTACAAATTCTAAGCGTCCTTAAAGATCTTAATCCTAATGCTGCAAAACTTGTTTAATCAACTCCGAAGATTCTTAAATGCTAAAAAAAACTTCAAAGAAATAATTGCCTATTTAAAAAGTTAACAAGTAGAACTCAGTTGAAATCGTGAGTACCTAATAAGGGGTATATAGTAGAGGCTCCGGTCCGGCACGTCGGCTTTATGGACCGTTAGTGCTACTGAAATCAATAAAAGTACCGGAATGTACCGCACATGCGCGTTCGAGACACCCACTGCCACTGACTCAGCTACATTCATTTTATAGCCACTTGTATTTGTGTCTATGGCCATTTTGTACTCTTTACTGTTGACGGAGTAAAAAAGAAGGGAAAAATTAATTGGCGCGGCTCGTAAATACCGTCAGCGGTGGCGTGGGGTTGACTTTGTTAGATAATTGAATGTTTTAATAACTTTTAAGTGCATGTTTTTGTCGTTTTCTTTTCATTCTGTTTAGCTAAAGATCGGAGAATACTTGCTACCAATATTGAGTATGAGCTGATTACGTCAAAGAGCCCTATAGTATCCTCGATAAACCATCATGAAAGGTTAATGGCTTACGGCAGTTAGTCCATGTTAGTTTTGGGGACGGCGTTATGGGACTATAGATTACCATAACCCTCTCCGTAGTAAACACATCTAACACTTCATTCTAAACTTGACTCTATTGTAGGGTAAGAGTAAACGAAGGGATTCTAATGTAAAAAAAATGTCTGAAATCACGATAAATAAGAAAATACCATCTCGTTGAATTTATTTTCTTAAGAGGACACGTGTACCTTACGTACTGTGTCACTTCGTTATTATTAATAACTGTCCATAAGAGACTGTACCTATAATGTATTCTTAATAAATTTTAAATGCCACAAAACACGTCAAGGGAATTTAGTGTTTATTTATCAGGCAACAGGGTCCAACCGATAGGCAAATGGAAGTTAGTATTGGAATAATTTGGAGAATCTTTTTATTTATTGCACGGATAGAACGACCGGTAAGCAAGAATAGATGGGGCTTCAAGCTGTGACAAATGGAGGCTGCTTTCATACAACCTTGTATAAGTTTACATTAGTTTGAATTTATCTCACAATGAAGATATCTCAGCTCCGCCCACCGAAACCGATTAATTGGGTGTTTTATCTTATAAAAACTTCGGTGCTCGGAATGAACTGATCAAATAAATTACTATTGTACATTTCGGTGAACTTTACATGTTAATAAACATAGTTTTTTCTTCCATTTTTCGACCCAAGCCGTAATAATTATAAATTAGTCGAACGCTTTTAAAATGGAGTTTAATAACACTACCAATTTAGTATCATAAAATCCTTTTACTAAAACACATCAGTTGCCGTAACGAGAAGTATAAATCACAGCAGTGGGAAAATTTACGAACTCAACGATTTACAACGTACACTTTACGAGACTTTTATGAACTGTCCGACCATCAAATACATTTTATTATTAAATCACTATTCGTTAACAATTTCCCGGGCATCAGCCATCAACGACAAAGCTGATATGGCTTTTAACGGCACAACAATTAATTAAAAAGGCATAAACGCCACTTTTATACACGGAGAGCCTATAAAGACTAACTTTTATGCGTCGTAAACGCGATTGCCTGACCCTGACGACTTCGATACCGCGGCTTTTGAGGGGTTCCCTGATGTGTTGGAAGGATCTCAAGAATGTAAACACCGGAAATGTTATTTGAGATGATAATGTTTTATTGAGAGATAACCACTAAACGGCTTATGATTTTTTTTAATCTAAGTTTTTTATTATTAATCTCATGACAGTTAAAATGGCTGAAATTTAATAATAAGTACTAAAATAGAAATTACAATGTTGAGGGGAAATTCGTATTACCCAGTGACTGGGTTGTGGAAGTCGGATAGGCAGTTGCTGCAAGTACAATAGTGGTATTCAGCTGCAGCCATTTAAGCTGGAAGGCTAGTCGGATGATGAGGATAAAAATTACATAGACATAGTTCAGTAGTACCTAAGTATTGGCAAAAATATCAAAGCAAAAATATTTTAATAATTTCACTTGACCCGAATCCCCGCCGATTTCAGACTCCATTAATAAGAAATACAGCGCAATAAAAAAAAGGATTCCTTACGTATTCAATAGCGACACAAGCCTCCTAGTTTCTAAGGAGTCTTGTCTATGAAAGAAGGACACGTCGACCAGACCATAACATTAAATCACAAAGATACTAAGAAGAGCACAAACATCACATAAAAGCTATTCCGATCAAAAGCTGAATGTCTCAGGAGGCGAATAAAAGAGATTTATTTGCCTCCCCAAAGGAAACTCCGAATGAAAATTGTGAGATTTTTTAAATAAACCATTAGAGAAAAAGTTCCGGGACATTTGAGGCGGTTTATTGTGCCACTATCGGGCGCCATTGTTGACTGCAACATAGCGACTGTACCTCGATGTAGATGGAGCAGAAGTGGCTTGAGAAAGGTGTTATGTAAGTGATCATAGCTACTAATGTTTGTATGCAAACAATGAAACATATTAATAATGTATAATAAAACTTGCCGGGAAGTTGACATAGATCTTTTTGATACTAGTTTGCCTAAGTTGAAGTAGCTTCTTTGCAATAATTTCTACGACAGCATTACATAGCCCTTTCATTACATTATAACTGTAACTATAATATTTAACTTAATATAACCTTGCATTATACACGAACATTTTGAACTGTCTGCTACCCAGTACATTGTTAATTGTTATTCTATGTATGAAAACTTGTAATTGGCCATCATCATATTATAAACATAGTAACTACTGTGTCTGATGAACTGCAAGTTTTCCAAAAAAACAAAATATCTTTCTTTATTTCGCGCCATAAAATTTGCAAACAAAGCTAAAACAAATCTTAAAATTAGTTTGGAACTAAATTATCAGTTATGTGAAAATTAGTTTTGATACACTTGGGAGATAGAGCAACGTGGGCAGAAGATTGCCATAATTTGACATTTTGTGTGATGATTATAGCAAAACTCTAAATTTCACTCCTCGTTCAGCTCGTTGCATGTTTTATTTTATCGAACTCCTGTCACTTAAAATTATATATGATACGAAATTGTCATAAAAAATCTTAATTACTTAATAACGTGACTATGCTATGTAATTTGACGTTTTATGTTGATTAATGACCTTGATAATCGTGCAACACGCTTTCAACGTAGAAGGGAAAACATCACGCCAGTAAAGAAAATTAGATTTCAGAAAATTTATTAATGGATTAATATTACAATATTTTAAAGCGTTTGCATCCAATCTACATGTTAATATTATATTAGGTACTAACATAAATCGTGGTCACTAACGTGTTAGCGTTTTCCATAACTGATAGGTACTGCAGAGTTTTTATGTCTTGTTATGAGATAAACACTAATTTATATTTCGAACGGAATGAGAGTAGATAGATAGCCGTCGGCTGACAGGCGGTTAGCTACAACTATCAAAGTAATTCAAATTAGGAATACAATTATATAATAATTATAAAAATACGCCTCTGGAACGATAGGCTCCTATAGTACTTACTTACTTTATGAGTTGACGATATCGCCTTTGAAGAAAACTTTAAGCTCATCTAGTATTGAAAATTCCATACATCATTGTATTTGACTCAAGTCGAGATTTGCCTTCCAAGTTATGTATCTAAAATGGAGTGTTTGTAACCATTAATTTTTATATTCAACCGCATCCTTTGATCTCTTATACGATTGGTAAACTGCTTTATAAGAAAATTATAAAACTAATAAAAGCTGTACGTTAAAAACTTAACACTTCTATTTAGAAATACTTTCTATGTAAATTTATGTGTGTGTATTTTACTGTTTGGGCTGAAATATTCGATTGTACTGACTGATAATATTCAAAGTATTATGTTAGTGTGTGGCGTTATAATGAAGTGATAAATATGAATTTTGATAGGTACAGTTATGTGTTATTCACCTGTGCCCATTATTACTTAAAGTAGGCTCTATACCATTGTTTGTAAGCAGTTCCATTAAATGTATGAGTTTTATTATACTAGTTAACTAGAGAATGGAAAGCTTATGTGATTTAATTAATTCTTAAACACACAGTTGTTATGCCACTACATACTACTACGTTTTAGTAGCGCGTATTTTGTTTATTACACTATGAAAGTCGCAACCAAATCGCATAAGTATTTTGACGACTATTCCGAGCATTCAGACGGACATATAAAAAGATCCAAGGTTTTCAAGGGAGGACGGGATTTTAAATAGAAATTTTCTCATTAGCAGCCTGAAGTCTAGATTTATGCCCGGATGATGGCAATAGGCTCGCCCTCTATTACATGGGACTTAAACGTAACATGTGAAATGTGGATGTACTAAAGGTTCTCTGTCGAACTCTCCCTTGACGTTAAGTTTATACAAAAAGATCTTATTCTTATAAAAGACAATGACAATACGCAGAATTGGCACAAGAAAGACATATTTTATGATGAACTCGTAATGATCAACATTATTTTAATTAATGTTTTTTGAAAACCGCGATATTGCTGCAACAGAAATAATGATCACGAATAAAGACTTTACGTGCAATTACTTTTGTTTTTTTCAATTGCAAGATGACAATTAAGCGCGATAAGAAGGATTAAAATATATGTTCTGAAGTAGTATTCTGCAAAAAAGTCGATATTTATGTATCTCGCTTTTGCATCTCTAGTAGAACTAAAGCTTTGACATTTCTAGTGAAAAACCCCAGTCCACCGTTCATGGAATAGAATTGAAAAGAATAGAATATTCTTTATTGTACAGAGGCTAGCACATCAAGCTACCTCAGATTTCTTTTATAGTTTTTCGATTTTTTTCTCGACGTCTGATCGACACTTCGCGTGACCAGAGGGCTGGCTCATTCTTTGCCCAAAGAATTAGTATTGCCATCCAACGTGGCAATGCTGCCAGTCTTTTGGGCACGTTTCCAGATGACAGCGATGCGGAGGAGTATTATGCCTGAGTGTTTTGGTCGGCTTTTTTATTTTATTTCGTTTTTGTAAATATGTATATAGTTCGTTTTATGGCATAATTGTATATCGGAAATCCTTAAAATTCCAATAATAAATAATATTACCGTTTTTCAACTTTATCACAATAGAAATAAGGTTCATGTTCTATTGGGAAAATCTGACACATTGGGGTAGCTTGATGTGCTGGCCTCTGTTCACCATGAAAACTTACAAATAATGAGTCGATATGTTGATTTTTGATCTTCATCGGCTCCTTACGATGCCGTTTAAATAATTGAAGATTGGTCTAATGGCCAATATCCAGAGTTCATACTCTGGATATACCTCCATGTCCTTTGCTAAGTGCCACAGCTCAGCAGCTTGTGTGTGACTCCGGTACATTCGTGAATGCTTCGTAGTCAAAAGTTTTGGCCGACGTATTATTCCGCTACAAATGTAAGTCATGCTTGATAGTGACTGTACTATAGAATAAGAAGTTAAAGAATAAATTTGTTTCCCGATTTTATTGTTTTGTTTTTGGCCATACATTTAATTCACAATTTTTTGTTGTTCCCCAACTATGTTGGGGTCGGCTTCCAGTCTAACCAGATGCAGCATAATACCAGTATTTCACCAGAAGCGACTGTCTATCTGACCTCCACAACCACTAGGTTGTGGAGGTAACAGTAACTATACTGGGAAACACGATGTCCCTCGGTAAGTGATGGCTGTCAGACTTTCGGGATTCTGACTACCCGTAATGACTGTCAAAGATTTACTTTGAATGGCAGCTGGGACCAACGGTTTAACATAGTTTCCGAGGCACAGAACAGTATCTGTAATGAACGATCACCCATTCACATTCTGGCCTCGGCAAACATAGCTTAACCTCCAATTGACATAGTAGGTAGTAAGTTCATCTGACATGCGAGTGTGTAATTGGATTGTGTTCTGTATATTTATTTTATAGCAGAGACAGGTATATTCAAAAGGCCCCATCATCAGCCTACACCATCAAATTTCTTAGGGTTTCCCAAAAGAAGAAGAAGGAGGAAGACGCATAAAAATTAAGTTCTTTAATTTTTATTCTTCATGTTGTGGGTAAGAATTGCTGAACAACCACACAACCTCGGTTGATTTTTGTTGGAAATCCAAATCCAAATAAAAACGTTTTTCATACCACTATAAAAACGACCTTAATACTACCAAACGTTATTTTTCGTTACATGAGATTTATTCTCGGAGGGTGGTCGTATTTATTTGTGGAAGCAGTCAGTCAGGGGTAGCGGGTGCACTGGGGGAAATGGCAAACAGAGGAAACGGATCTGACGAACTTTCCCGCGCAACCGGCGTGAGGGAGACCGGGCATCCTGTGCTGATGGGGTAACTGTGTATTTTGGGGTGCAAAGGACCATTTTTTTCTTAATTGCTAGTGTCGTATGTTGGAGTAATCGTTTTATTGTACTAACTGGGATTGACCTTTGGTCCGTCTTCTATCTTTCTGTATTTACAAGGGAGTAAAATTGATTTCTTTCAAGCTTGTTACTTAAAGAAAATAAGATAAAGCCAAACGAACTCGTGCGCAAGCTGTAGGATCGTAGAAGCCTCGTTTGGGATGTAACTTAAAAGTATTTTGTTCACTATATCGTTGTTGTTAAAGAACTAGTCTGGAGTCTGCTAAACGTTATTTTAGGAAAACACAGTACAAACTTAACTTCTTAACAATACTGCATGCTTACGTTTAGCCGCAATCAATTTAGACCCACTAACTCTAAGATCAACTACCAGGAAAACAATGTCCACCCTAGCTCCTGACATATTTATATGCATTAATACCGCTTTATGTCCGTGAGATAAGCATAAACCTCGACATGACACGTACTTACCCAGTTTATTTTTATTCGTACAGTTTATTTATGAAAGACTCAGAGTTAACGTAAAAAAACAAATAATTTGCTCTACTTTTGCCTTTGGAATTTTAGTTTGGCTAGAAATATGTGGCGGGTATGTCTAGTATAGATACGATTGGATTAATGATTAGTTTTAAGGCTAGATGACTACATAAGAGAGCAGTTGAATAAACGTGTTTATTAGTCGAGTGGGTGAGCAATGATAATACGGAGTGAACTCTGACGGTGAAAAGAGTTCCCACTTCTTTCTTGCCTTAACTGGCCGGCTTGAGTGGAGATTATCAGAAAAAAAAAATATCCAGGTTTCCTAACGTTGCTTTCCTTCACTGATGATGTTAGTGATGTCTAAAACATACTTAGAAAACACATATTAATTCAAACTACATTGGCACTGGCCCTGATTGAACCGACAGCCTTTTGAATGAAAGGCGAGGTCTTTAACACTGGGACATTACTACAATAACCACCTGGCCATCTCGACAGACTGCAACAGTGATTAAGTTTATTTCAGGAAGGAGGTTTTTAATGAGTGCTAAAGAGTGCGCAATGCCAATCTAATGATTTTGCGCCGGGGAAAGTTAAATAAAATAATAGGAAGTGCTGAACTTTGAAAACAATATGAGTCCTCGGGAATACGTTTCAAATATTTAAATATCACAAACTTTTCGTTTCTAACAAAAAAGTTCGAAGAGAATTAAAGTTTTAAGAAAGAAAAAATCATATTCAAACGTAGAATATAATAATACATTGCAACATCTGAAATGGCAGAAGACAGAATATGGTAATTATGGTACTTATATTTATAATACTCACTTATCTCATTGTAAGCGAACTTTTGAGTCCTTATGAGAAATAAAGTTCTTTAAACCTAGGAAAAGTAAAAATGAAGGACATGGCATGCGAAGGATAAAGATAAAAATTTATTATTCCGTACATGTGTCTCAAATGTATTTTCCCTATACGCTTTAAGATGAAAGCATTTTATTATGAGAAGTAGGAAAAATGCAATGATCAACTCTTTTTCACATTATTTATAATAATGGTCCTATGAAAGTAATATAAGTATAAATTTCTTGAGAGAGCGTTGTCGTAATTTTCAGCAGTACAAGTCTAATATGGAGCCTATATAAACCTCAATATGAAGCACTGACGTCAGAGATACGTCAAAAGTTATTGGTCCTTGTGCCCTTCATGTATTATTTTGATACAAAAATGTAATGTACTTTGGAACACCGAATGCTCGACCCTAAATATTTTTTATCCCTCAACCGCGGTATAAGTACAGAAACCAGTGAAATTAATATAACAAGCCCTAAAACCTATAAAACACATGCTTGCCGGGATGTTTTAAACATTTATTGAAGATATAAGGAAAGCAATTTTGATGGTGGAATGGTACAACTGTAATGTTTTGGTACATTACTTTTATGATGCGGCTGAATAGATGCTCTATGTGGAGGATTTTATTTTGCTGTGTTTCGATTTGTGAAGAAGTCTCGGAAGTTAAGGAAAATTTTGTTTCACTTTTTTAAGGGTTGGCCGCCATTCTAAGTTGTATATATAAATGATAATGGATTCTATAAGAATAAAAACAATCTTTATAATTTTGTATTTGTTTTGCTTATTAAACATTTTTGTTTAATAAGCAAATTTATATATACAACTTAGAATGGCGGCCAACCCTTAAAAAAGTAAAACAGACAGATTTCATAGTAGAGCCACCTAATGGTAAAAACCATTAGGTGGCTCTACTATGAAATCTAATCTAATTACGAAGTTGTTTTTCTGGCCCACATTCAAAATTTTTATCTGTCACAAGATTCGATAAAATATTTTTTGGTCCTTCGAGTTGAATCCCACTTTTCTGTTATAATTGTCATTAGTCATTGTTTGTTCTGGCATGTACCTAGGTATCCCAAATAATAATGACATCCTATAGTTAGCTTTAATTCTAAACAGAGCTCCTGTCTAGCCATATCATCTCTCCTAGCAAGCAACGCAGTCTCCCAAAGGGAGGCCGAAGTAAAATATGAATTCAGCGCGTCTCGGCTGTTTCGTACACACGCGACTTGTTTATCCTTTTAAGGGAGACTTCTCATTTCACACAACTGCTATGATTGCTATATAATCGCCACTGTACCCTGACCTGCCCCACCTCCTCCATGTTAAAGAAAAAGTATGAAAGAAAAGAAAATAAGGGGTCACGTAAGAATGGTTGCAACGTTAGACGTTTCCATAATGGCGTCGCACGAATGAAAGCAGATTTTCGGCAACTGATTATGAGTGCTAATACGTTTTGTTATGTTTACCAGTTTGTTTATTGCTTGTTTGTGTAGTTCTGTTGTTTGGTTATATCTTTATCGCAAGTATTGTACGGCGAATTGGTATCGAAGCAACGACAAATTAAAGTTCCCTATCCGCATTATCTTCAATTTCACACTAACAAAGTCAATTCTCCATACACAAATCCCACATTCCGAGATTCAAAATAAACACCTAACTATAGACCAAGTTCTATTTCTTCTAGACAATAACATACTATATCATGGAGCATGCGACGCTGTCAAAGTAAATTAAAAAGCCCGTCATGACAAGCGGTGGTCGAGACTTACTTTATGTATTATGTTTGCATGTTCTGGCAACGTATCAAAGTATTTTTGGCTCGCGAAACACTTCATGAATGCAGTTGCTATTGGCATCCGATATTACGATTATAAACATTTTGGCCAAAGTAGGTACCTATATCTTTATTATGTAATGAAATTAAATATTTTTGATATCAGATTTCAAATGTTTTAGTTCGTTGTAAGGACCAATTTTTATATCATTACATGAAGTACCAAAAAGGATCTCCAAAAGGACCAATACTGTGGTTGCGTCAATGAGACTACAGTAATTTGTAAGTGACTTTATTTTCATCAAGCCTTGTAGGTTCTACGGATGTTAGGGTAATATTCCTAAGCCCCTTAATATCAAATTATTTACAGAATATTTGCTAAATGTCTATTTGGTTTTGTTACAGGTCCCTTCATTGAAGAACAAAGAAGAAACACAAAAAACATATTCTGCCATCCACCTTTCAGTCTACCCCAACAACAAGAAGTCGTAATAATTTCAAAGTACATCTCTATTACCAAACCAGACCCATGAGTGTTCAATGTCCAAATAAACAAAAAACCAGAAGAAATAACACCAACAAAATTGAAAACAAGCCATTGTTATGTTATACGGAGGTTCTACGAGAAAAAGGCAATCTACATGGAGGGTTCGTACCGGACGGCTCGAGATGAGGAAATAAGAATTCATCCTTTCTCGCCCCGGGTGGAAAGGGGGTCGGGGGGAGTGGCAAGACGGACGACGCCATTCCAAAAACCCATTATACGAGCACCAGAGCTGTTTTCTATCTCAGAAAGGAACCCGTGCCACCCGCCCCGCGCCTCCCTTACACCCCTTCGCCCCATCTTCAGGGATCCTCAACTTTGTTTATGAAAATTACCCATTAAAGTGGCTATGAAAGTAACGCTTTTGCCACTCCCGAAATTAATAAGGAAATTGATATAGATTATTTTTAGGTCGCATTTGGTGCTCGTAGGTATTCAAAACGATCAATGCTACCATCATTGTTTTGCGTGAGAATATTTAAAGTTGGAATTGCTTGTTCGGTTCTTTGTTTTAAAATTGTTAATGTGCTCAATTCATGCTAGACTAATTTAGTTATAGACACTGTTCAAACCTATGCAATTAGTTTTGTCGACTGTTTTTAACTATTATACATACTTACAGCAAAATAAACAGTGAGTAACTAGGACTGCAGTATTCTCTAAAACAATGGAATCGTTGATTTCAGAAAGCAAACATGAGTAGGATTTCCTCACAACTACAGTACCAGCTGTTACGAAGAAAACAATCATCAGGTTTTATTTTATACTTCTTGATTAATGATGGGTAGGATTTATTAACCAGTTCCCTATAAGTATGCCCTTTAAGTAAAATACAGCCTTAATTATAACGATGTAAAAATATCGCAAACGATTTAAGAAAAGTCTAGTAAAAGTTTCCCGCGCTCTTCAGATTAATAATAAAGATCACCAAGCGATTTATGGTTCTCATTCTCACCCTAGATTTATAACGCCATTAGAAATTAAATTAAAAAACAGAATTATTACACTTGAACCAAAATTTAAATACACATTACTGTTCTCCCCTCTTTATTGAGAAGTCTACTGCTTTCTTCAGCCTTACGTATCAAGCATCTTCGTTGCGCTTACGACTGAATTGGGTGTAAGAAAGAGATGAAAAATAAGCCCGCTTGCGACTCGTAGCTCGATATAAAGAAAGATTATCCGAAGCCCCTAAGGAAGTTTGAAATTGCTATTGTAGCGAAAAGGATTATATGTTAGTGCTACGCCGTAGCGGGTCTACGTCGCAGCGGGGGCCGGATTCAGGAGATTGTATGCCGAAGTTTTATGTATGTGTATTGGTTTCATTTATATTGCGCTATAGTATAGTGTATATAGGTTAGTGTACTGGTATTTTAAGTAACTTGACTGCGCTGTTGATAACAATGAAATCGAAAGAAGACGTTAATACTGTGACGAAAAATGTATTGTTATTTATTTATTTTATAAAACTAACTGTTTGTACTAAAACTAACTACACACATATTGTGTAGTTAGAAAATGTAAGTAGATAAATAAATGCAGAAAATCCAAGATAAATGAATTCTTTGTTTTAAAATAGAATAGACTATAATTTGGTAATTCTTACAATGACACCTAATAAAACAGTATTTAAACAACCAGCAAACATGTTTTCACACTCTCTAATGATTACCCAAGCTATAACCGGACGCTTCACACCACTATACTCATATAATTAAAATAATCCATTTGCAATTTTAAACGTAAAATAAACAATGTGATATCTACAAAGCTGGCAGCAGCGCCGAAGCGGATTAATCCGGTTTAAATCCGGGTAAATACGCCCGGATCCGGTTACCGGGCGTGGCGCCGGCGATACGCTGCGACCGAGCCGGGCGGTGTTAATCCCTATTTTAAATTCTGATAAAAGCCGCACCTGTTATTCGTAGGCACTTTAATGTAGGTATTGTTGGATTTAGAGCTATGAATTTGTGGGTATAGTCTAGGGATAACTGTATAGGTACCTGTTTTGGGCACCTATTGCTGAATAATTATGTAAATTAGTGGAAAGTAAAGCTTTTTTGTGGAATAATAAGTGCGAGCACCAGTATCAAGAGGTGATGGGGGCCTTTTCGCAGCCGATAATGTATTCGTATATACTGGTAAAATTTTATTAAAAAGAAGTTCAGTTTCATCTTCGACTATGTAAATTACAAATTTTATTATTATTATCAGAGAGGTCGTTTGAAGTAATCACTAAAATATTTCGAACGAAACGGCCGAAAGGACCATTAGAAAATGCCTTCGCATCGCAAAGACACAAACAGTTTCCGAGCCCTCTGAATTATTCCTCTAACTTTCCTTACTCTGCACTAGCTTACTTACTTACTTAAGCAACCAATACATAAGTTATGTTGGTCCTTAGGCCGTGGTCCTCACTACCATTATCAGTGTTGATATAACATTATAAATTCAGATATCTCGAGCCATCACCATTACGAATTCGAAACGGGAGGGTCGCACGTACGCATAATCCGGCGAGCATAACGGGATCGAAAATGATACATAAATTGTTCAGACGGACTATACGGACGATTAAACCCATTAACATGGTGCACGGGTCACGGGGACCCGGGAGGACCGTCCAATCAACAAACCCTTTCACGCTACCGCCAATGTAGCTTGGTCCTGGTTGTTTGTTTTTCTGAGCTACTGAAAGGGTACTTTTGATCCGCGAGTGATTTTAGTGTTAAGTTTCTTGAACAATATTACTGCTGTCGATGACGTTAAAAAAATGTTAAGGTATGAATTACGTCAACACAGTGACTTAGTTCTGTAATGAATACTTAAACTGAATAATTAGATAATTAGGCTATCGTGTCTCCGATTGTTACTCAAAATGTTTTTTTTTCTTACACCAAGATTGGTGTGATCTTAAAAAAAAGTCCTCCGGGGTCTGAGTCCTATTTCACGAACCTACATAAATAGTTTACCTAATACAGAATAGAAAGTCCATCCTCGTAGCAGCGATCGTTAAAAAGCTCGCGGCTCCCAATAAAGCGGTCGTCGTGTATCAGGATTCATGATAGGGCGCTCCCATACGCCCCCACTCACAGATATACGGTAACGAGCGTACCACAATACCATACGCAATAAATACGCCGCGTACTAACATACGCCGCGTACGCGTTGCACACTTACATACGCGCCGGGCCGCGTACAAGCCGGCATTTCTATTGTTTATGTCGTATTAAATTGTTGAAATGTTGCCCAGTTATTGCCGAAAACGTATTTCGATACGTATTGCAAGTTGTGGGCATGAGTTGTTGAGCTGTTTCGCTGTTATTGTTGTTAGTTTTGGGTTATGATTTGATGCCAATTGCTTTGTATTGCCTATTGGGATGCTGAGAAATGGAGTCGCTAAAAATTGGGTTCAACAATTTAGAAGCACCATAACCTGGTATGTTATTTGTCATTGGAGTATTAAAATTTGGGGTATACAAAAGGAAAGGAATTAAAAGTCTGCACCTTATTACTTACCAAGTTCTTTGTGTGCAAATTCGAGGTCCTAGTTAGTCTAGTGGTTGCAAATGCTGCTGCTGAGCGTAAGGCCCTAGGTTAGAATCCGAGGTCGGGCAAACTGTTATTAGGTTTTGCCATCTAGAATTTCTCAGTAGCAGCCTGGCGTCTGAAATAGTGCCTGCCCTTTATGACATGGGACTAAAACATAACTGGAGAATTGTGGGTGTACTAATAGTATATTGTAGTATTTATGTTATTATTCGAAATAAGGTACAGCAATGCTTCAGTGTAAACAAGAAATCCACATTTTGAATTGATTACGGCCAACATATCGAAAACTATCGTCAACAAATTAAGCAAATCACAAGTCTACTAGCCCTAAAGATAATCTCCAATCTATAAAATAAAGCAGCAATTGTCGTGAATAAAATTTAATTTATTTTCAGATCCACCTGTGACCAGCAGATGCGCTCAACTCAGTTTTTTTTTTATTTGTATAAAACCTCATTAAATAAGCTAAAAGCTTTTAGTTCATTAGCAGATTATTTTGCGTCGCGTGACATTCATACGTAAATCGTAGCATGCGTGATACACTTTTGAAATTATATTCATTAAAATACTTTCAAGATATATGACTTTATTTATTTTTTCCTACGTCTGGCTGTATGCTTTGGATTTTATGGGCATTATTGGTGGGTATGAACCCTACGTGTTCACCTACTTGTAAATAAGTACTTAATTTAATGAAGTTATTTAAATGGTAATTGCGATTGTTTAGTATTTTATGTACCTACGCACCTTTTTATTTGGATCAAATTATATACCAGCCCGTCCCTACTTCACTACAAGGGAATGGCCTATTCTTATACATTGCTTGGATGGTTTAGATTTTTCAGACTTATATAAATACCTTAACTGCCAGAAAACGGGATGCAGTAGAAAATGTATTGTTTGTCGGTCACATGGCGTTTAAGGTGTTGATAAATAATAATAAATTAATTAAAAATGATACAATTATTAATATATGAAGAAATAAAATAAAATAAATAATCATAGGAGGGCATCAAAAAATTCATCCGCATCGTTGTCAACGGGAAAAGTGCCCAGAAGGCTGGCAGCATTGCCACATTGATTGGCAATGCTGACTCTTTGGCCAAATTAAAAATCAGTTTCTTGTTTTATGGTGCAAAAGAATGTTTTAAACACGAGAATTGTATTAACATATCTAGCCATCGTCGTTATCCACAATAAAACCAATTTCCTTGAAAAATTCATACACAATTTCTTAACAAAATCCTTCAAGAATGTTCAAAACAAACACAGTACCTATGGTTTTACAGCGCGATATCTTAAAGGAAGTAAACAAGACGGGAAGGCGCGGGGATTATGTATAAAGCCATATCGATAACCGCGATCGGATGCAGAGCCACCTTATTTCAATAACAACGACTATCCACAAAGGGACCTTATGCATATATTTATTTTAGCACACACCTCTACTACGGATATTGGTAACTTAAAGGTAAGTTTCGGTGTATCTCTGTATTACTTATAAAGTTTAGTGTAGCATGGAGAAATATTATAATTTTATTTCATTGCATTGCATTTTAACGACAATTTCTTCTCGTCATCAAATAATGAGTCGGTAGATTTTTTCTGTCATTGTTCTTAATACATATCAGTAGGAA
Organism: Phlogophora meticulosa; assembly: GCA_905147745.2. Lineage (NCBI taxonomy): Eukaryota > Metazoa > Arthropoda > Insecta > Lepidoptera > Noctuidae > Phlogophora > Phlogophora meticulosa. The sequence goes on along the minus strand of LR990528.1, from coordinate 11,301,188 downwards.
CAGTAACATTTTACCTCCAATTAAGACCCCCAACTTTACCTTATTAACTAACGGTATATATAAAAGGAGTACGTAAGAATCGTAGCAGGTCGCATTCTAAAGTTTATGGCTAATTCCAAAGGCTAGAATTTATGTATGTTTTATATGGTATTCAGATGATAGTAAATCTTGTTAACTTTGTAATAATACCTATTATGAAAACTACTAGAAATCATGGGTCAAATAAGGGGAATATTGACCCAAACCCAACTCACTTACACACTGCAAAAATCGTATAAACTCTGTACTTGAAACGTCTTTTATAACTCGTCATATTCTCACCTATACCCTTAGTAAAGTTCAACATTTTCATGAAAAAGGCCATAAAAATATAACATTATTCAACACTGCTATAAATGTCAAACGTGTGCCTACTCGGAATAATTCTACAGTGTACTGTAAAAACATTAACATGTATTATATGTAGTATTTGAGATTTATAGTAACGGGTTCATAGGCGACATGGATTAGCTGTGAACGAGAAGAAACTGTGTTAGAAAAGATAAAAATACTGTTCGAGAAGAATAATACAGTCCATCGAAAATTATGGTAAGTATAATAAACTTTAACCCGACAATGGGATTAAAGTATTGAATAAGAATCAAAAGGTTGAAAGTTCAAATCTTGATCCGACGCATGGCACCGTAGTTGTTAACCCAGTGGTTTTACAATAGTTGTAGTTAAGTAGAACAAAAAGTGAATTAGCTAAAAGCATTTTTGTGCTTAGAGACAAAATTTTACTTTTAAAGCTCTTAAAGAAATTAATGGTAGGTGGCCTTTGGACCTCCATGGATATTTAAACAGACAACGGTATGTTATGAGATCATTCAGTCATATTTAGAATAAGAAGACATTAGAAAAATAGCCGTTAATTGACTTGATATTGCTAGGCAGTTGGCTTTAATAAATAAAAGTTTTCCAATAGAGGAATAAATCCTATTATTAATGTATGAATACGTCTTACAGTAATAACTCGGTACCTCAGGAATGTTAGATTCCTATCGTACTCATCACTATTTTTAAAACTTTAAAATTCGAAACAAAAAACTGTTTGGAGTTTAGTAAACTTTGAAAAACAAAAATCAATTTATACAAAATTGAAAATCAAACCTCAGCGAAGAGACGGCTATCAATTCAAAAGCTTGCTTCTTTGGACATTTTTATTTCCATTTCCCATGTATCGATCTACCGTTGATGCACGTAACGCCATCTATTAGGCGGTTACATAAACTAGGGGAGGTTTTACGAACTCTTGGCACGCTACACTCTTTGTTTGGTAGATTATATTGAATGTTATGTACGAAGGATATAATTAAAGTTGTTTTGATTACTCTATTGTTGCTGTTGTGTAGTGGATTGTTTTGGTTCGTTGGGCAAACAATTTAAGTATTTGCTTAAGTGATAACGATGTGTTGGCCAGTAGAAAATTGTAGCGTTGTCTTGACACACAATGTATTGGTAAGGTAAATTGCTAAGTTAGTAAGCTCTACATAAGCATATACCTGAAATATTTTCTAATAGTTTTCATTGCATTGAAAATTGCATCCATGTAACCGATACGTGAAGACTATATTCTGTTTACGATAAGGTTAGACAAATAACGGCAAAATATCGGTAATTGATGTGTTACATTTATAAAATTACTGTATTTTAGTATTAAAATGGATTTGCAAATAGTAAACCGAACGAAATCACGGAGTTCATCACAAATCTGCACGTTTGACAGAGAAGAATATGGAATGTTGGAAAATGAGAGCAAACTGCTAATACAAATCCAACTTACAGTCACAGAAATACAAACGTAATAAACAAGATGACATGATACGAGTATCATAATCCGTTACGTGGTCTATTTAATAGAAAAAGGTAACGGATTTAAATCACGTGACATTTTAGCATCCCAAAATATCTCTAGAATGTGTTAATGTACCTAATTTTTATATGATTATATCTTTTCCATTCCGACCTAAACTAAACTACCCTTCTACAACCCACCTACATCCAAACAGGGACATACTACACAGTTAAAACATAACAACAACAAAACGAACAGCACGGTCGCAAGCGGCGACCATGCGTGAAACTACCCGCGCTCCGTTGAACACGGACATCTCTGTACACTGTTATACACACCTAGTTTATGTAGGGATGTGGGGATAGGACTGGGAAGGTACCTACTTGGCTATTTTGTAGACTAAAACGATCAATAAATAGGACTAGGGAAAAAAGGAGGAGTTACAATTGAAGAGTTTGGGGTTTGAAAATATCTGCATTTTGAATACCAATGGTAGATAACACTGGTGCATGTGTACAGGTTGGTAGTGATATCGATGCACGAACTAATAACATGTATGCATACCACAATTTCAACACTTGTGGGTCCAGAATCATATACTGAACTCAGAGTATCAGATTGTGTGTCGATGTCTTTTCACCCAGTATTATAACTCTTTTTTGACGCAAATTAAAAAACCCAGATCTTTTTACACTGCTTAACTTACCTGATGAACGTAGGGATGTACTTGGGTATAAGACCTCCAGTTGGGTAGGTAGATTGAAAACTGAAAGTGTGTACCCATAGAAGTAGAGAGAAAAGGCAAGAGATAAAATGCAAGGGCCTCAGTTATTAAAATATCGGCATTATGGGCAAATATCTGTATACATGTCATCTTACAATGGAAGAGCTTGAGGTTTGAAAAGATCTGCATTTAAATACCAATGCTAGTGGAAAATTACACTTGTCCCTATAAGACCTTAATTTGGATGTATTGTTTGATGTGGTGTGTAAGATGACTGAAAGTGTGTATCTTGTGGGGAAAAGATAGGAGATACAATACAAAATTTTGAGCTGAACACCATGACCTAGTTACTGGGTAACGCGATAACTTCATCTCATACTTTTTAATCTACTTTATTCCATTTGAGCTGATTTTCAAAAGACCACAGCACAGTCCGAAAACAGCGCCATGAACACAATTTAAAACTTTCTCTTCGTTTCAAATTTTGTAATGCATTTACCCATCAAACACCCTGACCACCCCTTCACTGGACCGTATAACAAATAAACTGGCTACAGTGCAAAAGTTATTGCTTCATACCGAAGGGATATCCACTGGGGAAATCCAACAGCTCCCAACATTTGCATGACTGACCCTATGCCTGTTAATACCACCATTCAAATAATATTTGCATCTAATTGTAAGCCATTGTTGTATCATGGGAATGGACGTATATGGTGAATGGTCTGTTATGTATGTATACAATGGTCAATACATAGAACAGATGAATATTACAGCGTGGGTCGTAATTGGTTTATAGTTGGAGTTATTGAAATGTCATGTCCAGTTTGGCTGCGGCTGTCCGGTGTGAATTGCATTTGGAATTATAATATTTGAGTTGATATGAAATTGTGGGTACAGTCACGGGCACAATACCTTTATGCAAGATTCTTAAGCAATTTACTTCTTTAAGTATTTAAAGAAATTGAATAGTGTGATGGAAATATTTTCAAGAGACTACTATTTCCAGAGATTTTACGATGAAATAAGTCAAATAGGTCTTTAGGCCAATTTATTTAGGTGAAATAGGTCTTTAGGCCCATTTATTTAGGTGAAATAGGTCTTTACTTTTTTTTGAGGGCTTTATCGATGAGCGATAACGTCACCCTAGGTCTTTACTTAAAGTTGCAAATATTATTTCAAAGGAAAAACGCTATCGTATTTTGCGTACGTAACCATAAGACTCTCGACTCGTGACTGTCACTGTACTAAGCTTGTTTTGTAGACCGAATATTGATAGTGTGTTTTATTCATGAATTGGAGGAGGTAAATTAAGTCTTGCAAACGTGATTAAATCTTGTGTAATTTTGTACTAGAAAGGACTATAGCTGTTGTAATAAAGTCAAGATTTATTCCTGTAAAAAGACGTTGCTAATCCCACACTTAAATCCTGCCAAATGACAATTCAATATCAGAAAAATATTTCATCGAAATGTCGCCATTAGGACCAACTGATCATTACATGACTATCAAAGGACCAGAATCGCCACTTCAAAAACTTAAAAGTCCATTAGCGACCATTAACCCAAACAAAATGCATCAACGACTAATTACGAACATTCCCAATAACGTTACAAAATCGAAAACGATATTAAAAACACATAGTGTTCGGGAGGGGAGGTAAGGGGGGGGGGGGGGGGAAAACGCGTAAGTTCCGTTTTCCGCGGCATTGGGTACAATTTGAAATATTTTACTGCTGTTGTAACGACTCGATGGTACTGTGAGGGCCACTTATATATCTCTTTTATCTTTTGTTGGCTCGCCCCTCGCCCCCGAAAGTTAAGTTTCCAAAAAGGGGGTGTTTTTTTTAAACGGAGTGTAATACAGTGGACTGTGGACAGTGTCCGGATAAGATTGTAGTTGTAAGAATATGGGAATGATGATTGTGGGAATTTTGTTGACAATATGTCTCGGTTTTCCGTTTTTAATTTGATCCTACTTTTTGTTGGTCCTTCAGTACGATTTTTTAAAGGTGTCGGCGGCCGTTTACCGTTCATTTTTGTTAGGTACATTTTTAACAAAGCAACTTGAATATTAAGAAATCCTTCACTCATACCTAAGTTACATAAAACGGGACATTATCTTCAGTGTATGAATACAACAAAAAACAATATTATATACAGCAACAAATTCCTAAACAAGACATTCTAACAAGATACCAATAACTTACCGAACGCACCCATACATTCTAACTATTTTAACACCAAAACAGTCATCATATACCACGGTGTCTGCCGTACATAACAACCGAACGGCGACATAAAGCTAATCCCACAACTGCATAAATCTTAGCGGCAAGATGGCTAAATCAACTCGCTATCTCAGCTCGGATCTCTGTAGGATGCTGTTTTATTGTGCCGTCTTTCCCGTGCCTACAACTGTTTTGATTCTCTTTACATCTTTTGTTTTTAGCTGTGGACATTTCACGGGTATCTTATTGAGTGCTGGTAACTTGCTCGGCTTCTTAAATCGGCAGGAATTGTGGTTAGATTACATTGGGACTATAACCTTTGGGTAAAAGATGGCGTAACGCCTGACTACTGACATTGTAGAGAGGTCATGTTTTAACCTTAAAGGGACATAAATATTCTAAAAATCTTCGCTGTTGAGTAAACGGTAGGCAGATAATACCTTAAATTATTGCCTTATTAGCGAAATAGTGAGATAAAGTCGCTTGTACGAAGCCATACTTTAACATCATCGTGATATTTAAATGTTAATGCGTGTATTTATTTTCTACGCACCTTAAAAGCTTCAAATACCTTACAGTGTGTGTACTTAAAGCAATAGCATTAGAATAGACACCTTTCACCCGCATTATCTTCGCCGTCCATCATAACCGGTGCTCAACTATTAAACGTGCATTTGTTCACGTTATTAACATGTCGTAATGTTATTTTATTGCACACAACTGGTTTCCCTAGTGTATTCCTTAGTTTACTGCTAATATATTCATTATAACGTATGCCTTTCCCATCGTATTAAAAGGCATTATATAAATAACTAAACAAAACGGGGTCTAGTCCTCTTCGAATAACTTACATTGGGCCGAACAATAATTCAGGCAAAAAACAAAATATGACTACACGTTTTTTTTATTTTCGGTAACGTCTTGATTAAGTATGGACCACCTGCCTGGACCTTCCTTTGGGACTCAATAAATAAGTCCAGGAATATATTAATGGCGGCATAAAGATTATGTTGAAATTCAAGTGTGCCTTCTATGGTCGTTTATTTACAATAAATCCGATGGATTGCTTGAAACGCTTTGTTTCTGCCGAAGACTATGTTTAAAAAGAAATTTGCCTTTTTTGTACAATATATTTTAAAGTTGTCAGGCAAAGTTGTTCCAATATTTTGCCGATTGAGTCATCGTTGGAATTTGTGTGATGAAGTAAATATAGTCTTTATGTGAATATAAGATGATTTAATAAAGTCATTAGTGAAGAAAATGGGCACGATGAGCTGAAGATACTCGCGTGGAAATAATTATATTTGAAGACGATGATGCTCACGGATTAATGTATTCATTTGAGGGACTCATCATGCAATTGTTTTCACAATTACCAGTCATAAAGTTTTCATTGCCATTTCTACCATCATATTCAGGGGTATAATTTTATTAACTGCGTGTTTTACCGACTGAGCTCAAAGGGTCGTAAAACAACATGACTTTTTAAACGTTTTTGTTCACCTTCTTATTTAAAGTGAACCATTTCTCCGTAACAAAAAAAAAACGAAATTCCAATCCATTTTGTCGGCTGCAACAAAAGAAATGCGAATCCATAATGAACGTACAGAATCGCATTTCACACACAAAAAAAGATTGCTATTTTCGCTACATTGTGGTCCATATTATATCACATCTAAAACTCAATACACTTCAGGTAAATAGCGATGGGGTCTTCCCTTCGCATTTAAATCATCCTAGACACATTTCTGCTTTATATCTAATCGCAAATTTATTGTTCTGGGGCTAGGAGTGGTACGAATTAACAATGAACAAACTATTATTACATATTGAGATATATTCGCGTGGTAAATCATGGCTGGCATTGTGCGCGGGAACATGAGCACATTTATGGGTACCGTGAGTGGTAATGAAGCGGTTTCCACTACCACATAATGGTTTGACTGTCGCGTAAATTGATTTTTATATTTTGTTTGACATTAATGATTGACATGAGAGTTCGTTCCGCGCCGAGAATGATACTCCTTGATGCTTTTACGAGGTGAATAACGTGTTCGGCGATAAATTTACTGTGTTGTGGGATATTTGGGCAATTTTATGAGTCATTTGGTGATACTAAATGTCCGTATGTTGTATATTGTATTAAGTTGTTTGAGGTAAACTGCTACTGGATTTAGAAGTCATGTTCTGATTTTAATTCTAAAACTAAAGAACTGTGGCTCTTTACTTAGATAAGTACTTACAAATCATTATTAACACTGATTTTCATATTGGTACAAAGTAAAACAACTGCTAAATGTTTTTATGTATGTACATACTTATTTATTTTATTTTTGTTACACTTAATCAACTGGAAAGGCGTCATGCTGAGATATTTACTTTAATTCCCAATAACTTACCTTTAATGAATTCAAGTTTGGGAAATTGTCTCTTGTAAGTGCTCTTAGGCATAATAAAATATCTTGTTCCGAACTAACTGTGATGCCGCTACTTCTATTTTGAATTTTAAAAGTAAATAACGTCAGTGTTATTTATGAAAGATATTTTTTAAACGCTTGGCATTTGTTTCGTTTTCGTGTGTCATAGTTAATTTCATCTACCAAGCCAAAATCGAAGTCAAATTGCATTTGGGAAAAAGCTTTGGTATCTACGTAATTATTATGTTTAATAGTCATTCCTGGTTGAATTTATTGCTTAGTTGTAGAATAATAAATGAAAGTGGTCTAAAAAAAATATTTTCCGTAATATAACTTTATTGTTTGTTAGACAAACAATACAGTCTCGTATTTCAAGGCTTCCATGGAACAAAAATAAAGCCTTCAACATGACCCGACCACTGTATTTCTATTCCTTACATTTAAAATTCAAAAACATGCAACATTGTAAGGTTTCCGTTCCGTGCGAGCGTAGCGTCCTCCACGAAGGCTTCGCGGGCAAAACATCAGTCTTACGGCGGGCGGCGCCCAAAGCTATCCGAGCACTGCCATTGGCCCGCCATTCCCCGCCCAGAAACACCTACAATTATATTTATAATGCACACGCTGAAATAATTTACATTTCAGCTGAATTTGCTACCATTGGGGGTAATTGAAAATTTGTAGTATTGACCCTGCATGGCCTACGATGGGATTGGAAAGTTTAAGTGATTAGTTTTGCGAGTTTCCCCCATTATTTTCGGGTACTTTTTTGTTTCTGTATGCGACTATAATTGGGTATTTTATTTTATTGTAATAAAGGTTTATGAACGGTGAAATAGATTTCGTAGACCTATAAGTTATTCTTGAATTAGAATAGCCTAGCTAGTTTTCCAATACGAAAGAAAGGTATTGCTTTCTTATTAGGTTTAATTGGTTTGGATCGATTTTCAATCAATTATTTATAGGTTAGGTTAAGTAATTATTTACTGGATAAGTTCATTAACTTACATAGAAAAAAACAGGCCGCTTGTTTAACCTAAAGAACAAAATCAAGGTAAAGGCGTCGCATTTTTATAACGTCGTGTTGGTATTCACTAAAGCCTCTTATGTCGAAACCTACGCTCAACATTAGATAGTGATGACAATACTATTAAGATGACACCAAAAATTTATGCCAAATATTTAAATATTTTAAGAATATATGTATTTTAAAATTTATAATCCAATTACAACCAAAAATGTGGTAATTAAACGATAAGGATAATTAATAGGTCTGTTTTGTGAATATGTGTGTTGATATTAATCTGACCATTTTAATATGTTATTTTAATTTAATAATTATAACTTCCTGGTGATCTGAGAACGGTGTTAATTTTAAGTGGTCTAGTAGTTGCCCATTTTCTTCGTCAGTTAGATATAAAGTTATTCAATGACTATTTTTAAGCAAGACAAGATTAATTAGTAGTTTCATTTGCATAGTTAATTTGTGTGAAACTAATGGTTTTTGTGTCTTGTATTGGAATTTAAAAAGGAATTGCATTTATAAATTTCTTATCACAAAGGTCCTTACTTAAGTTGACAAAAATCTGTTGTAATACTGTTTATTATTGTTTTATAATTATAAGTTCCTGCACGCATAGCACGACCAACTTTATATCTATTCTACCAAGAATAGACAACGTTCTTACTTTCCAACTTGACATTTCCTTTACCCGACCACGATTCGCATCTTAGACTGTAGACAAAGATGAAACTTTCTTCTCGTCACTTTTAACATCGCCATGCTTTGGACGTTTGAAATCTTTCAACAATCTGTCATATTGTCTATTTCTACAAAACCCGTTTCTATGGTGGTCATGCTACGGGTGTTGGTGATCTGAGCTCTGTGGTAATTTTACCTAAAATGGTACAGCTGTATTAATGTATTTCTTCGTTCCTAAGTTGAATAATAAGTTAGATAGATATTCAAAGAATCTCATTGCTTTAACAAGTTAAAATAATTCAGCTAAGTCTTTAAATGATGTGTATGTAAGGCAACGACAATTGCTTTACCTTAATTTGGCATTGTGTGACTGAAGATGAATTGCGGAATTTTCTAGCCATAGATATTATCATGGCTGTTGTGGGCTTGCCATCTTTACGGATTATTTGAGTTTGCGGTACTCATTGTTTTTATGTGCATTCGGCAATGTATGCGTTGGCATACATAGTTTTTAAGGAAATCTGATGTCCCCGATACATTTTTTTTGTAACACCTATAAGACAATAATTTCATTAAATAAAAATGCATTTTATTCTTTGCCAAATTAAGGATTAAAGAACAAGGTAGTCAGTTTAAAAAGTAAAATTTTCAGAACGATTATACTTAAGCGCTGAACTCCTGTGTACGTACAGGTAACCAAAGATGATAAGCTTGTCAAGTTAGTATTAAAGCGGAACCCTCTAATCAACTTCTTCATAATCAGGTTTAATATACAATTCTAATGTTTCAATGACTCATCTATCTCGATGACATAATTAAAGTCGATACAACCCAACTAATATATGCCCAGTAATTACACAACATATGCTACGCAAAAGTAACTCTTGAAACAACGGCCATTAATTCGCAGACATCGCCAGCATATTAGATACGAAAGTAATAAAGCCGAACAAAAAGAAAACACATACATTTTCAGTAGGCGAGGCTTAATTAAGTGAAGATAATCCAATAACTTGGGAGCAGGGCAGCACTAGACAAGTACGGGACCGGTTGAAATGCCACAGACTCGATAAACACAGCATTCAATACTAATAAACCACTTGAGGTTTAATTGGCTCCACGATATAGATTTTAATTGGTCGTAAATCGCGGACCGCCCCTTAATAGCCACTGTTTATACGTGCGCCGCACAAATCTTTGGATTAAAGCTGTGTTTACACTTACGGTGTGTTGCAAGTATTGCAACATGTCGTTTCGTGCCAATACTCATGTGTTACGGGCTGAATTGTGTCTTTCTAAGCTATCGAAATATATTTGTAGTTTACATAACAGTTTCATCTAATACAAGTCTGTTACTGTCCCTTTGCAGAGTAAATGCCTCTTCTCATACAATGAGGGCAAGAGCATTAAGCACCACGCTTGCTCAAGGCAGATTGCCGATTTCAGATTAGACCATATTAATTATTATAAGACCAGGTCTCCTCACTATGTTCTTTTCCTTATCTATAGATATAAAAAAAATAGATAAAATTACGCTTGAGCTCTGACTCAAAATAAGCTTTATTTTAATTTAGTTTCATATTAAATTGAATTACTGCTATACGTTATGCCGTATCTTTCAATTTACCTACCAATTCAACTCGGTAATCATTAACTATGCAAGGCAAAAGTAATAAGAGTGTAAAAAAATACAGATTTCTTAAATTATTTTTCATTTTATGATAGTTAAATTGGATCAATACTGTTCAGTTAAAAACAATGGTGTACATATTACACAAGTGTACAACGTCTCTAAAACAAAGATTTTCCACATCCACCAGACTTATGGCGGACGAAGAAGCTGCTATCTTGCGCATACGTCTTTCATTGTTTTAATGGACTTATCAGGTAAGTATTTCATTGGATAATGATGTTATATTCGTCGTACAATGTTTATTTATATACCTCATTTGCGACTTCTGTTTTGTACAAGGACCTTTACCTGATACATACAGTGTGGCGAAGTACCTATATACAGAATGACTTATTGATTTTAAAGTTAGTGACGAATATGTTTCGCAGAAATAAGGAATTCTGATAATTCAAACTTAAAAGCATATAAACGAACGCAAACAAATGAAAAAAAAAAGAATTTAAATATGAATATAGTTTTAGTATTTTTATATCTGGAGCCTTTTGAGTAATATTTGTAAGATAATGACTCATCTTACACCATTCGAAGAATAAAGCAGGTAGAACTATGACGACCGATGTGGCGCGGCTAGTGAAGGTCCGCCTGCGACGCAGGAGGTTGCGGGTTCGATTACCGCCTAGGGATAAATGTTTGTACGATCTACAAAGATTTGTTCCGGGTGTTCTGGGTATTTTCTATGTATAAAAAAAAATCTATCTATGTAATGTATTGTATTAAGTTTATCAGTTATCTAGTACCCATAACACAAGCTTTGCTTAGCTTGAGGTTGGACGATACTGTGTGCCGTGTGGATTGTCCAGCATTATTTATTTATTTATTTATACTATGATGTGGTTAAATAATAACAGGCGAGCGGTTCGATCAGGTTAAGCTACACTTGTCGAGATCTGTCGTTGACCAGACATCCATTACATACCCAGACCACTACGTGTTTTGAGAAGCACGTTAAGCCATTGCTCTCGGCTGTCCAGCCCGTCCACCAGTCTTACTAAAGCGTATCGTGTTACCCAGTAACTGGATTGTAGAGGGTCCATATAAAATGCTGGTACTTAGCTGCATCCTGATAGACTGGAAGCAGACCCAAGTTAGCTGGGAAAAGGCTAGGCAAATAATGATGATAGCAGACATGCAAATGAGTCAAAATGTTGCCGGTAACAATACTATAATGTTTTCAATTTAATAAGATCTTCTTGATTCCAATATAGATAGGGCTAATGGATCTGTTGTAGGTACAGGGATAACCATCGTTGGTAGGTATCTATATGTGCATTCGGGAGGTCTAAGAAGTAAACTACTTAGGCACCCAAGTGTAACTTAGGCAAACGCTCATTTCTACTATAGTCTGACAGTTTTTTTTTAAATTTGGACAAGCCCGCCACACTGTTGCCTAACCACTGCAACCCCTGAAAACCAGAATCAAAAGTGGCAACTACTAGAAAAGCGTCGAGACAATGAAGCCCGACGAGTCCTGGAGTCATGATTCAACTGTCTTGGATCCCGCAACGAAATTAATCAGAAAAGAACAGCGGAGGAGTTGGAAAAATACACAATTTCCACTTCCCTCCATATCAAGCAGGAGACAGAACAGAGCTAGGCCGATATACACAAAGGTACGTTTACAACTGGGTTAGGCTCAGTTGCAAGCACCTTGGTTTAAATTAACTTAGTCTGAGAGCTGTTAAACATTTTCATCATCGCAGACCGGGCTAAGGGGAAGTGAAGTGGGGTTTTTCGAAGTGGATGGTAACATAACATCGCGCCTGTATTTCCCAAAGGGCTTGGCAGAAGTATACTTATAGTACACTTCTAGCAGTAGTGTAGTAGATAGTCTCATTATTCTATGACATTTTTGGTGTACAAATAAAGCATACTATTAATGTTTCTATAAAAAAAACTATATTCTATTAGATTATGTAGATGAAGAGAGTGATAAAAGAGATGAAAGTTAGGAAAGCTGCAGGGTATGATATAATGTCTGCTGAAATGCTGAACACGGTGGCAGCAGGCCTGTTGTGCTGGATCTTTAATATATGTTGGAGATAAAGCCGGGTGCCGGATGACTGGTGCAAGGCGGTCATCATACACTAGGAAAGGTATATAGACGAAAAGGCTCCTAGGAGTAGTGTAAGTGTACTACAGTGGCATTAATCTTTCTAGCGTAGTCGGCAAACTATATGCAAAGGTTTTGGCGACCGATGTGGTGCGGCGGGCGAAGATCCACCTGCGACGCAGGAGGTTGCGGGTTCGATTCCCGCCTTGGGACAAATGTTTGTTCTATCTACAAATATTTGTTCCGGGTGTTCTGAGTATTTGCTATGTATAATAAAGAATATCTATCTATGTAATGTATTGTTTTAAGTATATCAGTCATCTAGTACCCATAACACAAGCTCTGCTCAGCTTGCGACTAGATGATGCTGTGTGGATTGTCCAGCATTATTTATTATAAAAAAATAAAAATAAAGCTTTTGATTAAAAGAGTGATAAGACTGACAGATGAGAAAGTATGGGATGTGCAGGCAAGGTTTAGGGAGGGACTGCGATGCATGGATCAGATCTTCTCCTTAAAGTGCATAGCCGAAAAATATCCGGTAAAACACAAGGAAGTTTACGGTGCTTTAGTTGACTTGCAGATGGCCTATACAAGACTGTGGAGGGAAGAACTGTGGGAGACACTATCTAGGTATGGTCTGGACTGGCGCTTGATATGGACACTAAAATCTGTTTACAGGGATTCTAGTGCTTGTGTTATGATAAATGGTATACACGGACTGGTTTAGCATCTCTAGGGGTGTAAGACAAGGCTGTGTAGCGTCGCCATGGCGGTTTTATTTATGCATGGTTAGTTGTCTGACAAATTTAAGAGAGAGAAAGTGTGGATTATGGACGAATGCCTGTCAAATGTCTCTTCTTTATTTATTTTTTTTCTTTCTTTTTTTTTTAAAAACGTTGCCCTACACTAGGAATTTCTCCTGTACCGTGGGTGCATTTACAAACATTTAAACTCACATACACAAACAGCCAGACCCGGAACAATTACCTGTAGGTCATACAAATAATTGTTCCGTGCGGGGATCGAACCCACAACATGCGGCGCAACAGCCGATGGCTCAACCACTGCGCCAACCGTGTCTTCTACGCAGACGATCGAGATCTTCTTGAATCGTCGGTCGAACAGTTGCAAGACATGGTGAGTATGATGAATAGAGCATGTACCTAAGTTGAAAAAGAAGAAATGATAAGTTGGGGAGACGAAGGTGAGGGTGTGTAAAAGAGAGGAGAAAGTGTCGGTGTGCGATGTGAGAATAAATAATAAGAGTGTGGAAGAAGTGAATGATTTTTTTTTATTTGGGGAGTCTGTTTACAAGAGATGGAAACATTGATGCTGATGTGGAAAGGGGAGTAAATGCGAGAAATAAAGTGAGTTGCGCTATACATGGCTTTGTGACCAATCAGTTGATGTCCAAAAAGGCTCGTCTTAGTGTTCACAGTGGTGTGGTAGTGCATGCAATGATGTAAGGAGTGAATGTTGAGTGTGGCAAAAGAGACATGAAAGCAGAATAAATCAAAATCAAAATCAAAATCAAAATTCATTTATTCAAGTTAGGCTGACAATCAGCACTTTTTGAACGTCAAAAACGTTTACATAAGACAGTCCCCCAAAACGCCCTTCACCACTTCCTAGTGTTTTTGCTGGGAAGAAGAATTGGAGGAACAAACTCCCCAGCAACACGTCTGTCTGATAGGTTTGAAGAACTTGAAGTTATACAACATATTATGTCAAAAATAATAATTATGTCAATCATCTTTATACGTCATTCAATTAAATAATTTGCTACATGTTAGCTAGCACACACCAATATGCCAAAATGCTATTGAAATGCGTTCCTTACGTAGTATGTATGGTGTGACTATGAATGATAGATTAAGGAATGATGTTATAAAACAACGTTGTGGTTTAAAAGAAGATGTAGGGTGTACAAATAATGAAAAGAGTATGCTTAGATGGTTCGATCACGTTGAGAGGTTGAATGAAAGACGGCTAACAAAAGATATTTATAAGGCAGATATAAGTGGTAACACTGGTAACGCCGGGAGGGGACGCCATAGAAGGACACAGACGATATACATGATTTTATTGGTGATGTTCTTCAAAAAGTCAGGTGCGTAGTACTCGAAACCGACGAGAGTGTATGACCAGATGTATGAACGAAGTATGTAAAGATCGTAGCAGGTGGTGTTCTGAAGTGTGTGCATGTATATTTTATCATTATTTCCTCAAAGGTATTGGCAGAAAATAGGTTCCTGCCATGGCAAAACATAAGGTTAGATGGAAGGTTATAAGCAACACCAAGTTTTGCAATTGTGGTATTTCTTTTTATACCTTGTGCAGGTTTTTAAAGAAGACTTTCGCCGAAACTCTCCAATCTTCAGAACAGTGAGCAGTACTTTGCATAACCCAATGACATCTTCCATTATCAATTTCCAGTAACTCCTTCCAAAAAATATTATTTCCTCAATATTTTGACACGGAACAGAACATTACCCTGATTTAATGTTCTGATATGCAACAAAACACCTACAGATTGTATCTCCCTGCTCGTCCAAAAACAAAACAAGTGGATATATACACGCCTCGCCCATAAAGGGGTAGCTAGGAACGATTTAATCAACCGATAAAAATTGTCGAGAGACTCCGCTAGATGGCGGGGTAAGATAAAAGCTGGCTCCTATTCGAGGATGTATTATAAGTCTTTGTACATATGTTTTTTATGCGTAGAGGTACAATATTATACGCATTGTAGGCTATAATAGCCTTATTTCCATATATATGGCGTATCTACATAATTATCTAACGGACTCACCGTTACACTATACACGAGACCGAAAATAGATTTAAAATTATGTCTTAGGTATAGTGTTTTTCAGTTAACAATTTTAGAAAATGTTAACAGTATAAAGGTAAGTAGCCAACACTTTAGGAATCAAGGTGATGTTTAATCCTATTCAGGCGTCCCTACCTTGATATACTTTCATGAGGAGCGGCTTCTACAATAATATTACATTTTCCTACGTTCCTTGTAAAAATCTCATATTCACTGACAGACAACGCACAGCATAGCCTTAATCACTGACTCTAGAATCATGAAATATTTGACGAGTGTTTTATACTACGAGTGTGAGTACTACTATAGGATTTTTTTAAACTCACCCCCTATAGGGATAAATTGGGGATGACAATTTGCAACGAAGTTGGTCAAATTTTTGCCCTGCTTATCAAAAAATTCATTCAATCATTTTATCACTCTTGCTATAAATCATCAATCAATATGTCATAAAACCGGTGAAAATTACAAAGATATAATTTGACAAAACAAATGCGTAGATACTTCTTGCTTGGTTTTTTTTTAGACTAATCTTAGCCCTGGCAAGACGCTTTTTAGAAGAGTTGTCTTTATCTTTTTTTCAATGTTATTGGGGTCGACTTTCAGTATTACCAGATGCACCTGAATACCATTATTTTACATGAAGCAACTGCCTGTCAAATATAATTTGACATTGACACCGTGGGGTATTACCCAGTCAATACTGAGTTATACTCCATGGTATGACTGGCAGTCTAGGTTTTCTGTATTCTGACTGCCCTTAGGTAATGAATGTCAAAGATCTACAAATGACACCCGAGACCAACGGTTTAAAGTATACTTTCCGAGGGACGAAGGGCTCTCTATAGGCAAGAGGATGGTGGAGGATGGTGGATGGTCACCCATAGGGATGGGTGACCATGGTAAAGGGGGACCAACCTTGGAACGCTTACTTTTACATTCGGTGGATCTGAGTAGTTATTTTTGTTTAGCCACGAGCCACTATTAATTTTAGTGAATTTAATATAGGTATGAAACTCCGCATCTACTTGTCTTCTTCCATTTCTCTCTTTTACTAAATAAGTGTAAATAATAAGTCATCATCTGCCTAGCCTTTTCCCAACTATGTTGTGTTCGGCTTTCAGTCTAACCGGATGCAGCTGAATACCAGTATTTTACACGGAGCGACTGCCTAAATGACCTCCACAACCCAGTTACTGGGCAACACGATACCCCTTGGTAAGACTGGTTGTCAGAGTTCCGGGCTTCTGACTACTCGTAACGACTGTTAAAGATCTACAAATGACTGCCGGGACCAACGGCTTAACGTGCTTTCCGAGGCACGGAGGAGTCTTGATATGTTACAAACGGTCACCCATCCACAGATTGACCTCGGCAAGCGTAGCTTAACCCTCGATCAACCCGTGAGGCTGTTTGTTTAGCCACAAGCTCCTATGTAGCTAATAATTGTAACTAAGTATAGGTTTTTATATTGATTAATCGTTTAAACTGTCCTCAATATAAATCTTCGGAAGAAATAAAATACAGGATTACACTTAGATAGATCATTATATCACCTGCTGAGCTATCACAGTCATTATTCTTGTCATATAGATAACATACCCGTGGACAAGCACCTGCCAACAAAAAATACTGAGGTAAAAACTTAAGGCGTGGACAACTGTCGATATGGAATAAAAAACACATGATTTAATGTAAAACATAGCCTTTTTCCCGTCGTATGTTTAAAGTTCTCAAGGCAAAAGATTTTATCCGGATTGTTTTAAAACAAATTTACAAACCATAAAGGACCTATTCTGTCTTGATAACCTCCAGATTAAAAAAAAACAATCAGATAAGTAGGTACCTACTTTATGTAAGGAAGAATGTATACTTATTAGGTAAGTACCTATTTTAAGTTTAACTAGATTCTAATGCTTCCAATGATGGGAGTAACTAAGTTTAATGACAATTTCCTCCATCTTGTAAATAGAACACATGCGTCAATTACTTTTTATTAGACCCTTAAAATAGCTTCATTAAACTAATTCGATTCAGTTTTCACTATAAACCGCCGTTTAGTACTAAAAAACAGAAGCTTAGTGATAAGACAATGTGAATGGATATTGCCTAGAGGTATTTTTAGAGATCTTTTTGATTGGCTGTTTAGATAAAACAAATATAAAACCACACTTAAGGAAATAAATAGGTGTTGAAATAAATTGTCGTTTACCTTAATGTTTAGTTGACGGCTTTCGTATCTTGAAAGTGGCTGACGCAATAATCTGAAACAATAAACAAAACAGAATTTAAACGTATTGTTTTATTTTACAACTAAATTACCAACAATTTAGTTGAACCAAGGTTTGAACAATGTACGCAAATGTTTGGACTTTTTTGTCTTGTAGGAAATTAAAGGCGGCTTCTTTGAAAGCCGTACCTATGCTGTAAAAACCATTGCTCTGGTCATAAAACCCTTCCGTTTCAAACACTAACAGCCCCATAGATACCGTTTTAATTTGTCAGAAACTATTTCTTCCAATTTTTATTTAGTTCCGTTTTGACTTTTAAAGTGAGTGTCATTTTTGGAAGTCTGTGATGTGCATTATGGATAAATTAAAAGAAGATAATATTGTCAGTGTCATTTATCCAAAAGATAACCTACTGCCCGTACTTTGTTATTAGTACAGTAAAAGTGGACCATAATAGTGTCCTAGTGTGCAATGACAAAAGAAGAAAAGTTCAATTACGTCAAGAAAGAAAACGACAAGTTCAATTACTTCAAGTGAAGAATTGAATAGTGAAGTTCTAAGAGGTAAGAAAATAAAATATATACTGCAAATCTCATTTTATTTTGGTTCATTACTAAAAATTACATAAAATTAAACACCGTCATGCAAATATAAAACAGCACCATCTATTGGGCACATCCAAAATTACATTGACCACATGCCAACTACTCGTCCAAAAGATTTTTTAAATGCCTGCCATCTATGGACATGCGCGCGCATTATTTGCATTCGTAGCTACCTCAGTGCACTCGCTGCTTATTTAGTATCGCGAGAATACGCAAGATGCTGATAGTGTTGCAATGCTGAGTATATACCAGCATGTCTGCGAAATGCTGCGGTATTTACCTTAACAAGTTTTATGCTAGCATGGTGAATCTTTTTAATTTTGTAGACGAGTATTCGATCATCTTTTCATTATTATACTTTGATTTATGTATTTTGTATTTAGATAAGCTACTATTCACAAATTCAAAATAAATTGACCTTAAGCATATGCTTAGACCTGAAATTAGAATAGATAATGAAAGTAGCTGCCCAAATTAACGCTGTATAGGCATTGTTTTGTAAAATAGAACTATCAAGATCAAGAAGTATTATGTTGTAAGTTAGTAGGTAAGCAGTTTGACTTTTATGACGAAAGCTTTGAGTTGCTCTAAAAACTTCAGCGTTAAGTAGATGTTTGAAGGAAGAGGTTAAGATAACGATCAATCTTCTTATAACACCAACAATTAAAAACAAATAAAACTGGTGGGTACCAGTTGTCACACCAATCGTCAACAAAAAAGTCTCCCAATAGATAACAAAATTGATGCTTTGTTTACATTGATGCAATAAAATAGTTACGACGTGTTGAATAATCGTTTCCAGTTTGAGTGACCGTAAATTTGTGTATTTTTAAAGTCACGCAGTTTGGAGTCAATAAAAATTTAACGACTACGAGGGTGCACGAATAAAATTGTTACGCATTGTACAGTAGTTTGTGGCTATTTTTTTGTCTTATTTTAATAACTGTAGCTAACAAACAAGCCAATTGGCGTTCAGAAACTTGTTCATTCGTTCAATAAAATGTTTTGGCAGTCCATTCAGGTTTTATGGAATCTTTCGAGGATCTTGCCAAGTCATGTTTGTACTTCAAGCTCCGTACTTCCTAAAATCTACCTTATTTTTCACGTATTGTAATCTCGTGACCTCATTTGACTGGTTACATAAACAACCCATTACACATTTTACTACCCTCGAGTGAGTTATGGTACTTACGCAATTCGGCACGCGCCCATAAATAGACAAACGCCAAGAAGTTATTCCTAACGTTCCTAAAAGTAATCTATCTCGAGGCCTCACCGCAATATCGGTTTCTGAACGATTAACAGAGGGCGTGCGTGCCCTTCGCTTTTACGACATACTTTTACGATGTCGTAAACTCGGCCGTATAATGCCTATAATCTTTTTCCGCGTGACTCCGCCCTCCGTTGATAGATGGCGCTAAACACAAAACTCCAAATCACTGTCACTGAACCAAATGTTAAAGTTTTATTGTGTGTTTCGCTAATGTGGTGTGAAATTAATAGGTAATAATGCTTTTATGGGTGCTTGTGAGCTTTATAGGGGCATAAAGTCCTGGCAGGTGAATGTAGTACCCAGAGTATTTGTTTTAAGTTGACCGCAGGTGTGTTGTGCTATCGTTTGATGGCATTTATAACTTTGTGGCATTATAAAAACGAACAAGACTTGTGTTAGAATAATAGTATATACTTTTATGGCTCCTTGAGCACGTTTATGGCCACATTTTGCACAAGAAGTGTTGTATATTTCGTATTCTGCGGGGAAACTGTTCGATAGGAATCGAATTCGGTAGATATTTCGTCAGGAAAGTTCTTTTGTACTGTTCTTTAGCAGCTTTTACCTACCTACCTACCTACTCCGCAAAGTCTCAGATACATTATGTATATTGTTACATGAACTGTAAAGTTTCTTGCAATAGAAAATTAAGGGATGAACATTTTCCTTACACCAATGTTCTCACCAAATAGGCCGGAGAGTCTCGCTAGGCAAATGTAGCAATTCGCAGTTTGAACACTATGTTGTATAATTATAACAATTTCGTAAATAGTTGAAAAGGACAATATCCCAAGCCAACTGCGTACTAACTGAAATAAACATAAACTGTAAGGACTGTTTTGAACATCTAGACGTGTAGTGCCCACCTACTATATTGTACTTACCTATCTATCTCAAGTAGGTAGGCAGGAGGGCTTAAAGAAAATTAAAATATAAAGTCTTACATTTTCTATTTGTTTAAAATCCTTCTCAAAAACTAAATTTAAGTAAGTATACAATCATACACTGTTGATTCAGGTTGACTGTTGTGGGCTAGCGTCAAACAATAGCTGTCGCCCGAGTTGAGCGGAGGTTAAGCTACGCTTGTCGAGGTCAGTCCGTGAATGGGTGCACATCTTAAACATACCGATGTTCGTTCGTGCCTCGTAAAGCACGTTCAGCAGTTAAGTACTGGCTGACCTTGTATAGTTTACGTAGTAGTAGCGAAAAGTAAATTTGTGTAAAAGGGAACCCGCAGCAAAAACTGCTAAATACCAGATATAACAAGTTAAACTGATATAACATAACATCACGCCTGTATTTCTGTGAAGGGTTGGGCAGAGGTGTAACTACAGTCGGTACACCCACATCTCACCAGTTATGGTTTTAAGTTCCGTGTAATAGGGGGTGAGCCCATTGCCATCAACCGGGCACACATCCAGACCCCGGGCTGCTACTGAGGAACTTAATTAGGTATACCATAGGTAGTATTACCCACAAAAAGAATAAGTTGTGACTTTTCTTGTTTTTAGATATAACTACTTACGTATTAAATACCTATGTACCTATAACGTGACTGTCTGTGACTGTGTGCTATATAATTAGGTGATAGTGAAGTGGTTCGAAGTACACACTAAAGGAAAGTCGGTAGGAATCGAGTTGTTTGGAAACTTCACCCCTGGTAGTCAGAAGCCCGACAGTCCAGCAGCCTGTCTTACCATGATGCATAGTAACTGGGTTGTGGAGATCGAATAGCCAGTCGGTACATGACAAAAATTGGTATTAAGCTGCAGCCGGTAAGACTGGGAGCCGACTCCAACATAGGTAGCAAAATTATGGCTAAGGCTGATGATAATTTCCAGTTGACTGAAAAAAATAATTTAGACAAAAACGTAAAATTTTTGTGTCCTGCTATAGCATAGCAGTTGCAGAATAATGGACCTACGAGTACATACTCAACACGCAATTCACCTGTAATGGTTCCACTTAAGGGTACCTAAGACACGTCTTCTCCTTAAAAGAAAAAAGAAGAATACAATTGACAAAAATATTTGCTGATTGCTACAAAAAGACGACTTACAAAAGAGATTTATAAGGCAGATGTAAGCAGGGGACGCCCTAGGACATCATCATCAGGCTATATTAGTTTACTGCTGGACATAGCCCTCTCCTAATGAGCGCCATAGCGCCCTGTCTTCAGTGAAGCAGCCTTTCGCAGATCGTCATCCCAGCTGGTCAGAGGGCGTCCTACACTACCACCACTTATCCCAGCCCTAGGACATACACTGACTTTATTAGAGAAGTTCTTCAAAAAGGTCAGGTGCGTCGTGCTCGCAACCAGCGTGCGTGTATGACCAGATGTATGAACGTAAACAAATCAAAAATACTATGCAAGGATCGTAGCAGGTGGCGTTCTGTAGCCACCCCCATGGGAAAAGGCGTGAGTTTATGTATGTTTGTTTGTAGATATGCTACCAAAAGATGTTCAGATCATTGCCAAAAAAGAGAACGGTTTTTCTCTTCTACCGGGAAAAGTAGACTATTTGACACACAATATTTTCTTTTAACAGAGAGAGCTATTTGGTGTTTTCTGCTCAGTAACTTTTCAGTAATGGAGTCCATTATAGAGTCACTAAACTAGAGGTATACAATAGAATAGAATGTTCTTCATTGTGCCCACACCATTTTTTTTGAAAATAATGTTTTTAAAAGCTACAGAGGGTGTTAAAAGCGATCTCTGACAGACAACCTTTGTATGGACTTAATGGAGAAGGAGAAAATATGCACAATTCGTGTCCCGTTGATGGTAATAGGTTGGCACATGGGATTGAAACATAAGTGACATGTCAGTGTACCGTAGACCTCTGCCCAATCCTTCGGGAATTACACGCGTGATGTTTTCAGAAAATATATTATGTTGGTACCTCGTGGTCTATTAAAATAATATATTAACGGAAGTTGATGAAACTTTACAGTAGGTATTACAGCTTATATTTAGATAATATATAAAGAAAGAAAGGCAAACGAAGTCTCGGATGGTTACTAGTCAGATAAGTAATAAGAAATTCTTAATATAATAATTGGTGATTGTTTTACCATCCTCTTGATTGGCCAGTCTTCTGCAAAGACAAAAATGTAGAGCTACGTATCATTAGAAAAAGTAATAATTGAAAACCTATTTTGCATTTGCGTTTCAACAACTCAGCATCAAACTTTAGATCAATGATCGTATTGTAGTCTGAACGAAACTTTACGCAGATCCTCTCGATGACTCCTCAGCGCAAGTGCTATTACAATACATTCTCTTCAAACTCACGCCTATCATTCTTGACATACAACTTACCGTCTAGACTAAAACTATTTCTCTATTACCCTCAATTACCTTTACCATCGGACCTCTCCATCTAACATAAGGAAAATGAAAGGGATAAAACTAGTAGGGTGGTACACAAAATCCCGCCGATTTTCCATGCAATTGAATAAAAGACGTTACGGTGTGTCGACGTCACGGTAGGATTTTTATCGATATATCGAATCGAATGTAATATGAGTTCGATGTCTGACTCGATTCATTCGAACGAGTGGTGGCAAGTTTAAAATTCAAAACATATCTAACTGAAAGTTTCTGTGCACTTTACACGAGTTAGTTTCTCGATGTAAACATATAATTTCACGAGTTTATTTCGATACATAGTGGGTGTACTGACGTCGGTGTTCAGGGACTTACTATTAAATGAGGGTGATGTAGTCTGTATTCCCGGATTTCCTCCTGTGTGGCCATTACATATCAGCGTTCGCGACCACTACACAAACAACCTTTAAGGCATTATCACAGCTTAGCATTTTCTTTTCAGAAGTTACATGGTGTGTAAGTTTTTCTTTATCGAAGAGAATGCAGAGTAGATTCAAGTAAAAATGTAGAAAGGTTCTTTTTTTTTCTGGGGCGATGTGTTCATTATTTACACTTTTAGATACCTAAGTAATTTAAAACTAGATTAATACCTACTTATTTAAAAAAAAATTGTACAACTTCTTTATGCATGCGGAGTTTGCCTGTAAGTGATTATTGCATACATACATTCGCATGTTACCCTTAGTATAGAACCTGTGTAAACAATTGTTGGTGAACCAAATAAATAAATAAATGTAAACAGGTTTACATAAATAAATAAAAATGTAAACTTTAAGTATAGCACTTCACCTGCGACTTCGTTCCCGTGGATTTTCTACTTTTCTTACCCTTCGTAACTTTAATACAATCTCGGAGCTATCTTTAAGTGAAAGATTTTTTGAAAGCGGTTAAGTTGTTTTTGAGTTTACCCATTACAAAAAACATACAAACAATCAAATTTTACCTCTTTTTAATATTACTTTAGATCTAGTCTGCATTAATTAATGCTTAAGCCGTAAAAGCTCCTCTGAAACTGTGATATAGAGGTTGTCAGAACGATTCCTGAAACCATGTGGGTACTATTCATTTAGGTGTGCCTAACTTGAGTGATATTCACAAAATAAAAGGAATCTTCGACCAAGATAATACTCACAGCTTTTTCACTATATTCTATTTTATTAATGACAACAGTTTAGAGAGTTTTACAGGACGCATCGGGAATTCGAGAGTAATATCTACAAATGCACGCTAGAGACCGCTATGTGCATTGGGTTACGGAAAATGTGTCCTGGACTTAGTCCAAAACATTGCATAGTAACACTATTTAACCATACGATTCTCTGAAACTTATCCTGAAAGCAAGTGGAGCAGATTTTGGCTACAAATGGGATTTTGCTGCGGGGACAAACGAAAATGTTCATGAAAATACTTCAGAATACTGAGACAAACATAAGTACTCAATCTACGTAAAAATAACTAACCAAAGAACTTCATAACCATACAAATTTAACAACATAGTCCTCCAAAATGCACACACACACACACATATGCACACAAATGAACGCTAATAGGACACATACACACACAACAATTCCGTCGAGTTGTTAAATTTCAAACTGTATCCATGTTTTCGCACACACATATCGTAAAATTTTATTAAAATTAAAACAAAAAGCAGTTGATAGCGAGTGTGTTAGCTAAAGCCCACAGGAGGTATACGCAGCGAAATTTTCAGTAATGGCTGCCGAAACGCCCTCTGCCGTCGTTCACTGGCGGTATTTGCATTATCGCGGTATTAATACCCGGTATATGTTACACCATAGAGTTTTTGTTGCGGTTATTGATATGGGATTATATTTCAGGATAAATAAGGTGTGATGAGGAATTATCGTAAGGAAGGATGTGTTCTTGGGGTTCATGTCAATTTCCTTATTCCTATTGGGTGAAATATTATTAAGTATGGATTTTGTAAGAAATAATCAAAGAAAGTATATGTACTGACACATATCATGTGAATTAACTACGGTTGAACTGGGTGAATAGAAACGCAAGGGAACAAAGCTTCAAATGAGATTTTCACGTGTATTCAATATTATTATATCTAAACTAAAAGTTACGAATCATTAAAAAAATAAAGTCCTTTCTTGTGACAAACAATGTTTGACTAACGTAAAAATCCTCTTCAAAGTTTTGTTTCTATTCATCCCTGTCCTGTTTCTATTAACCCCATTTTACCGCATTCTATTTACAGATCTGACTTGTTGAGAATTTCCATGAAGTTGAAAAACACTTTTAATCATGTAGGTGTGATGTTTTTCGGCATGAGTTCAAAGTGTGACAAGGTACTCGTAACTTGACCTTAAATTGAAAGTAGGCACTTTACGTAAATATAGACCAGAATTAGAAACGAAAGACGGTATCTGCTTAGCTAAGTAAGAAAGAAAGAAAGAAAGAAAAAACATGTATTTAGCTCATACACAAGCACAGACAATAAGTACCATTCATAGAAAACAAAGAAGAAAAAAATGACAGTAGTAATAATGTCCTTTTATTAATTATGTGCTTACCACGGCTGCGCCAAATGGGTCCAAATCAGCAAAAATAAATTATAAATTCCTGATGTTAGATGTTAGTAAAATAAAATAAAAAATAAATAGTAGTTCTTTATCATTTCTAACTGGCCAGTTAGAAGTTTTATCAGCATTCCTTGGATTTTAATGATTAGGTACTGCCATTCAGATTTACTGTCATGTAAAGATACTCTTATGAGCTTACTAAAAGAAACACTATAGTGTATTTTGAGGGATTTTCTAAGCAATTTTCAGCGTCGAAGTCCATTTTACCAAATGGAATTTGTAGTTAAATGTCTAAACATAGCAAGCGGAAGGCATTTCCTTGGGTAGTTATACGGGGTTGAGTCTTCAGTTAAATAAAAATGGCGTTCCAAACGCCTCAAGGAACGCTGTTACAGCTGCCGTTATCCCAGTAGAACAATGGATGTCTATGTATTGGACATAAATTCACAATTTTAAAGTCATTCTGTGAGTCGTTGAAAACCTATTCATATATAATTTGTCTGAAGATTTAAATTCCAATGCACAAGCTAGCTACCTTTATGAAAAAAATGATATTTTTATTATAAAACTGATGAAAATGATAAGTATTTAAGTAATCTCTTTTTCATCGAAATAAGTAAGACGAAACGGAAAGCGAAATATCGTTCGTAACAATATCTTACCGCTTCATACTGTATTCCGGAGCTTATCCATTCGGCCCATTTAAGTCGATCAGCCCAACAATGGCTTCGGCCAGACAAAGAGAGCTAGCCTCGGAATTTTCAAGCGATTTAATTCAGCGGAAAAACCCTTACTGATATTTTTTTCCAATTAGAGAGATTCTTAGCAGAAAGGAATCGAATTAAGCGCTGATAGCCGCTTTTGTGTAAGCCTACATATTATTAATATGTTTAAGTAAAAAGAGTAATAAGTTAGAATTGTTATTGTCTACTAGAAGTTATATGTTTTATGATTTAGTAATTGGGATTTGTTACTTATCGTAATTAGTGAAAACATGTGTGAGATCTTCAGAACGTTTACGTTAGTACGAAAAATATTCACTTAACCATTAATTTGCGAATTCCTTGATGCTAACATTTACTGAAGATATAGGTAGCATTGTATTTATCAAAAGCTAATCTTATTAGGTATTCATGCATATCTAACAACAGAAAGCAGATATCTCGAACAATTAATTTCCCTAAATTTCATTAGCAACTCTTCCAATTTGCATTTAAAATGTGCGATCACGTACCTAGGCGCCTACACAAATACCTTCCACAGCAGACTAAAGAACCGTCCGAAAGCGCCATTATTTTAATACCCTTATCAAAAAACAAGGCACATTACAAAATGGCCGCCATTTTCATGAGTTTGCGCGGGAAAACGCTCGTGAGCCAGCCTGGAAAATTATAACAAAAGGCATCTACCGCTATCTTCCTAATTATAGTAAATCACCTTGCTATGGGCGAGATAAGACTGTACTCATTCTATTTACAAATGTCGTATGAGTCCGGGGGAAGCCGTAACTTAATACATTTCGGTTTTGCGCGAGACGTTTCGCGGGCAACTAAAATAAGAACGGCGTAAGTGACAGAAAATTTGAAGGGACTTGAGACATTTCTTTCCGAGAGGGATTGGTTGTATTTAGGAGGGTAAAATGGCGTTTGTTTGGCGTATGTAGGATTGTTATACGACGTTTCGTTGTTGAGTGGTGAACTCGTTCGATGAACGGACCCTCGTCTAGTACAATCGTATCGAGAAGTATCACATATTGTATTCCGCAGCGATAACTTTCGAGTTGGAAAAATCACAAAACAAAATAAAACAGGTGACTTAAATGTAGTTGAGTTATTTTCTTGCAAGTTTGTGTTTGTTCGAAAGTAAAACCGTTTCGTTAAGAAATAGGGACGTAACGGTTTTGCTTTGAAACTTTCTTCAAGCATTTTCTTAAGCTTAAGGAAACATTTTAACATAAACTGACTAAATAACTTTACAACGTTTCTCATTATCATATTAATTAAATGGATTTGTGTCCTTTATTTTACACAGATTCAAAATTAACTGTTCTAAATTGTTGGTAGATACTCTTTTTTCCCAGCACGCATACCCGCAGATTTTAGGCGTGAGATAAAAGAAGTATTTATTCGGTTTTTATCAAGCAGTCCCACTGCAGAGCAAACACCTCTTCTCATACAAAGCAGACACGAGACACCAGGCTTGCCCAACGTGGTTTGCCGATTTCAGCTTTGAGTAGTAGTAGCAATAGTATGATGAGTCAAGGTTCCCCAATGAGCCACTTGAATGTTTTTCAAGTATATCATGTTTAATCGGAACGAAAAATAGTAGCCGTAATGATTTTCCTATGGACTGTCCCATTGTTCTGTATACACAGATGTAAAGCGATGCACTGCACTCCCACAATTACAACCACACCTGTTTATACGCTTGCACCCTACACACACATAGAACTACTAACCAGCAAAGCATGACCCACCCCATTCCCCGTTACTCTAACTAAAACGGACAACAGAGGGAAATGAATGCATTCTGTCAGAGGTCTAGGTAAATGGGATATACGAGGGCTGTTTGCTAAAAGGTGCCTTTACTGATTCAAGTTACTTGCCTGTAACG
Organism: Phlogophora meticulosa; assembly: GCA_905147745.2. Lineage (NCBI taxonomy): Eukaryota > Metazoa > Arthropoda > Insecta > Lepidoptera > Noctuidae > Phlogophora > Phlogophora meticulosa. Next base: position 11,273,034 of record LR990528.1, on the reverse strand, counting down.
CATTCTCGACTAGTGAATGCGACTTTCTCTATTTCTTGTAAGAGACTTAATACAAATGACACTTTCTGTTGATATTGGAACTGGTTTAAACAATAGCAAAGGCCGATGTTTTGTAATTTGAGTCAGTAAACCAACGTCCTAAACTAGTTTAGTAGGTAGGTAAGTAGGTTGGGGTTCCGGAGTGGACTCTTAGGAGCTGATGATGATCACCGGGGTGGTTTTAGTGAGGTAAGAATCCCACACTCCCTGGTCTTTTCCCCAAAAGTCCAGGCGCCTTTTGAAGGATTCCCCACGTTAACAAAAAAAAAACAAAAGGTAGGTAAGTAGGTACTGTGGAGCCTTCAAACCTCCATGGATATTGAATAAGTTAGTGGTATGTAATGACATACACAGTTATTCATATTTAAAATAAGAACAGTGTGGAAAGATAACTCGTGGCTGAAAGGCGGTTTTCCATAAGTATGAAAGAAATCTATTACAGGACTAAATTGTTTTTTTTTTGCAGCCTATATTGTTTCACTGCTGAGCAAAGTCCTCCCTAATTTCTATTATTGATATCAAATACCACTTGAATTGCAAACCCGGTGCTACAAACTTATGGGAGTACTTACTCTAGTTTGATGCAAAGTAGAACTCGATGGCCCAACAATTGTATCATTTGGTTGTAAATCCTATGTGATTCAATCAGAAGCTTTGATAGTATCTAGGCTGTACTTTTTGCAAATCAAAATCTAAGCAGCATTCCTGACCCATGTTAGGTACATACATATATCAAAATATTATCGTTGGTTACTGTACGATGTAAAATTCCAGCTCTTCTTACCGAACTCTCTATATTTTTTCATTATTTAAATTGATGTCCAATACTTATTCACGATGATCTCATCATAACTGGCTGCCAGTAACTCGCGCTAGTAGGGCAAAACTTACGGATAATGTCTTGTTCGATATCGAGAATTCCACAATTCTGTTATTGAGATCGAGTCTTACTCACAGCGCTTTATTTTGTAATCCATCGCATTGTGCACGGACATGACACCCAATTTCAACTGAGTCATGCAAAATTATTGCACTACAATAAAATAGAGGAATAACGATCAGAACAATATCGGTTACTTGATGATTTGTTACAATTTGAACATTATATGAGACGGCAATACTTCTTGCTACAAATTGCTGGTTAATTTGAAAGCCCAGATGGAATTAAACAACAGGACAAATTGCTAGCACTATTTTACGTCGAGTTAGTTTATAACTACAGGCTACATTTAGAACATAATTCGACTCCAAATAGATTTAAAATCAAATTTAATTTCGCATTTATTATAAAATTAATCTGATTGTAACTAGCCAGTCACAAACCGATCTACCATAGATCGAATAAGTTTTATTTAATTTCTTGTTTGAATTTCTCATGACGAGTGACTCGCCCGGAGACTGGAATGCTCCAAACGCTGTCGGACCCACACAAAGCGAGTGGCACAACAAAAACGAGCTGGTTAGTCGTAACTCGCGTTGGATAGTTAAGTGTACGAATAACGTCCTATATTGCGCCCGCGGCTCCGTACCGCCATACACCACGTAATACGATCCAATTAAATAGCTACGAATTTATGTGTGTACACTACGCGCCCTGAGGTGTCCTTAATTTCGTTTGTTTTAATAAACGACAGAGTAATGGGAGTTAGGAACGTTTTGTAATCGATACAATGCTGTTTTGAATGGTTACAGATTGGGACAAATCCGACTTTCAACGACTCCGACGTAAAATGGGAATGTTTGTCGAAACGTTTTCATTTTAGGTGACAACAATTTTAAAGCCTATTGAACTCGATTTTATATTGAAAATTAAGCGTAGTATCTTTTCGTAGCTGATTTATTTCCATTATGATAAAATACAGAGAGGCCATATAAAAGAAAACCCACGCACATAACCTTTCATATTTCCTCTTTATTTCAATGAACTTAACTCTAGCCGACAGTGCATAAAATTGCTAGGAGTCCTCAAATTATTACAACCATCTCAATAGGAAAAGGACAATTCGACCGTTTCTTTCAATATTCCTGTATTTTCCCTCGGAAAACGTAATCGACCGAGGACAGTAATATTACATTTTGTTATATAATAACGATTTTCCTTCCCAATGGCAATTCGTCGTTATTGGACGTAAAGCAAGAACGAACGGTAGCTTCAGTCGAAACGAACATAGGTAATAATAATATAGTTATTGTTATACCTTCCTTTAACCTAAGCCTCGTATCAGGAGCACCGATTTCGTGCAGTCACATCAACCGTTTCGAGTTTTACGACTTCCATTGCGTGCCTACAACGGGCAGACGCGATTAAACTGCGTACTATGAGTTCAATAGATGACAATTGCAGCTATGCGGTGAATGGGCGCCCCATTCGGGGAACGAGAGGTAGGATTGTACACTCCGACCTGGCTTCTATCTGCAAAATCAATGTGGCCATTAGCAAGTTTTCGCGCAGTCGCAAAACGTTCACGGAACGCTACCGGTCAGAAGTTACAGCCACTGGGACCGACTTTCTATGCAGATGCTTTTGTTTTAAAACGACGAATAGAATTACTTTTATTTGAAAAAAAGGAACATTTCTTCTTTTGTTTTAATATTATTCATTTTAATTGGAATGAATGAAGAGTTTTTCTGGTATTGTTTGTCAATTTTATTGGCTTTAAATGTGTCACCTACTAAATTTTGCATAAGATGATGGTACCAATAATAATAACGTACCTGCTACGCATGAGACGACGTGTTCGACGATAAAAATGCTAATACTTGTACCTACAACAGAGTATTGGAATCTCTGTTTTTTGTTTCCAAAAATATGTAGAGAGTTTATTTTCTTCTCTCTGATCACTTGAATGTACTGGGTTGTTTATTTTACTGCAAAATTATGTAACTAACCTTTGCTTGATTAAAATTTTTATAAGATATGTATGTACTAATTAGAAATCGAAATTAAATTACAAAATTAATATATTGAGATTTCTTTGCATTAGCATGAACACATAATAAGTATTTACGGTGTAACGGGTATTTATTAATTTATCAAGAGCAAAGTTTTCCCATATCCACAATACTTTTTGATAGCATATCTTTTGCCGTTCTCAACCGTTTTTGATTTTAGTTAAAGAGGTAGAAATTAACATGCCTACAGTCTAGCTAATACACTTTTTGGTATGCGGGTGGTCAACTTTAACTTCTTGATTTAAAATAATCATTACAGAAATTCATAAGAGTGAAATTTCAGTAAGATTTAGATCAAACTGTCAAGAATCAAATTAGGTTTAAGCTTAGAGCTTTTGCGCTTAAGTGAAATCCTTACTCGTGTCAGTATTTATCGTTTACTCTGTTGGTTTGTATCCATTAAGTTTCATATAGGGATGACTTCATAGGAATCTAAGAGCAAGATTCATAAGTACTTTGAATTTGTTTTGCGTGGTAAATTTAGCGTTTCATGCTAATATGCACCTTTCCATTGAGCAAGTAATGTTCATAATTACTTGCATAAGTGTGCGATAGCAGGTTATATGCTTAGTTCTATTCTAACGTGTTTTTTCTGTTTTTCGTCTTTATTGTTAATTGTTAACGGGTTGCTTAGCTGAATATTTGACGATAACTTAACCGTTATCAGACAAGATGTCATCATCATCATCATCCTCCTGCCCTTATCCTAATTTATTTCATGTTGTCTTCTTCCATACATCTCTACTTGCCGCCATCTCAATAGTCACCTCTTGTCTAAATATACAGAGACACAAATTACATAAGAAAGTTCTATATCCCTCTTCAATTTTACCACCTTACATTCAAACTCGTGTTTCAAAGAACTGAGTCACTTATATTTTTACAGTTATCTAGTTGGAATACGAATGTACGTAAGGGAGTTCCTTCGTGTTTCAGGCGAGGGATGTGAACCAATAAACGATGCCCCAATCGATACTGCACGACGCTGTTTGACGCTTTACTTAGGTGTGTTCTCACTACTTTCGAGTTAGCGCTTAATTTTTCGTTATGAACTGTAGTTTTATGTTTCTGTTACAGTCTTATGCGCATATTTTATTAGTATGACTATACGGAGTTTAAGTGACTTCGCCCCACACACTGATACCACGATTTTAGTACATGATTTTGGACCTCTAGTATTGACATTTTTCATCGGCTTTTGCAATATTTGTAGATTACTTCCTCTCTTTTATTTATAAGTGAATAGATATATACCACCTACTACTATGTATATATTATATGTATAATAGTAGGCAGTAATAGGTAGTAAAACATAATATTTTAAATCAGTTAGCTTAAAAATTATGTATATTACGTACATTTCACCGTAAATTTCATATGCGGATAAATATATAACCTACTACAGTAATAAAGCTTCTAAATAGGACATACAATCATGGCTTCCTTATGATTGGGATTCATTAACTGATCCATTTGATACTTACTTACATTAAATTAAACAAAAATTGAGCAGGAGTTTCCTACCTAGTTTAAAGAAAAATAGATTTGTTACTTATGTAGCAACATAAATTGTTCTTATAAACAACACAAAACAAAACACTTATTTCACTACACTTAAGTCGCATACAATCACAAACTCACATTGCGTTTTCCACTTAAGTAAGTTTTCTATAGACACATAATTCACAAACACACAAAAGGTTTTGCTTTCAAAGTAGAAATATAACCAAGGTCTTAATGCAAGGAACAACCTCACAACTCTGAGACCAAGAGCCAGACGTTCCACTAAACCAGATTCGTCATTAAAATTATCTCTATTTTACAAGTGACTCGCATTTGTCTTTACTAAACGGTTCGGGAGCAAAAAATACGCAAACTTACTATCTACCATTAAGTATACCGCTGAAAGCTGGTTCATTTTTCATGGTCTTGTATTGGTGAAAAATATCCAGATGCCTTCAAACATATGTAATTAGTCTGCTGTCAATTTTGCTTCGGCGTAGAATGAGTTCACACCGCTACTTAAAAAATAAGCGACTGCGTGTTTGACCACGCACGGGTTCTGTAGTCATGATGAATATTTACACATGGACATAGGCCAGCACATCAAGCCACCCCAATGTGTCAAAATTCTTTGATAGGATTTAAACTTTATAACGAAAGAATAAGGTTCATGTTCAATTAGGAAAATCTGACAGTTTGGGATAGCTTGATGTGCTGGCGTATGTACAGTACTTATTGATTGAATGCATTGATATGTTTGTATTTCATAGTAATTCTTGAAGAATCTGTGTAAAAGTAAGGTTTTTCTCCGGTTGTAATCGAAAATTACATTATTTTTATTAACGTTATGGGGTCTAACATTACCATCCACGTGTATTTACGCAGATTTATTTCATGCATCTTTTTGTATTACACGTCACCCGTCATTCCTGTTTTCGTAATTTCCCTACACTGCTGTTTGGCGGAACACGAACAGTGTTCCGCCGTTCTCAAGTTCCATCGATTTAGTATCCGAGGAAAATGGCTGTGAAACATATTGACAGACATACCGACAGGACAACAAGATGCCGTTTTTGCCATTTGTAAGCTGTGGTTAATTGTAATTGAGTGTGCATTACAGGATAGTATATACGTTATAATTTTGTAAAATTTAATTGTAATGTATTTCTCGTTGGTGATCCTTAAAATAAAATAAATAAATTAATAAATTTGGTTACAGAACCCTGAAAATTGTATAGGTTTTATTTGGGACGGTGAGTGGCAAATAGTTCAAATAGGAGATATTACAACCATCGTTATGGTCGTGTATTCTCTAACTTATACATTCATAACACCACGCCTGCATTCCCAAAAGGTAAGGCAGAGGTGTAACTATAGTACACACACATTTAGCCTTCTCCAACTGATATATTATATTAATTCTGATAAATAGTCTTAGTATTTTAATAACATACCCACTCAATGTTGAATACCTACATAAATAAGTATTAAAATAACCTTTGTACGAGCGTCAAACTAGCTGCAAAAATAGAATTTTTATTCAGCAAACGTACCTCAATACGTAATTTAGAAACATGAGTAGAAAGCATTCAGCGCGATCGATGTTTTCAAGTTCAGCAATGAGACAGCGCTTCTCTCTAAAACCATTTAACTTATAACGTCATATCACGTATAATGTCTTCAATAACAATCTAAGAGACCTTTCCAGCAGTCATCTGTGAAATTATTATGTTACTTCCAATAATAAAACTAAGTATATACAAAGAAATTAAGACAAGAAGAACGGAGGAAATTTTCTCATTAACAAAATGGCCCGGGGTTAACGTTATTAACGCGAAATAAAAATAATGGGCAGCGTTCCGGGCAGAATGTGGATTATCTAATAAGGAACGTTAAAGATAATGATGAGAATTTGTGCAACATAATATAAGGAAGGAAGAACGGAAATGTGTTGAGTTCGTGTCCAATTGTGCATAATTCTCTGTACAATATAGTACTACTACTTTAGTGACTCTCTTTCTTTCCGTTAAATTCTCTTGATTTTTTCAAAGGAAAGTTGGAGCTTATTTCAACAGTTGTCGCTAGAATGATAGGAATAGAGTTGAAAGCTTATCACTTCTTGGAACGTGACTATTTAAGACCTTTTCAAAAGTAGGTCTGTACCTTCGTATTTAATTAAAATGGTATATTATTGACTCAGTAGTAGTACTCAGACTGGGTTATGAGTTGCCCAGTAACTGAGTTGTGGAGGTCAGATAGGCAGTTGCTCCATGTAATAATACTGGTATTCAGCTGCATCTGGTTGGACTGGAAGTCGACCCCAACATAGTTGGGAAAAGGCTAGGCACATGATGATTATTGTCTTCAGCCTATATGACATATCATCCAACAGATACTCGGTAGGTGGATTTGTTACTTCTGCTACTTTCTGGGAGTTAATATTGGCGTAGCAACTAGCAACTAATATTATATTTTCACACAACCCGGTTTTCCTTTGTACCAATTTCTGATCGCTTCCTATTTATGACACTTGACTATATTTTTCTTTATTTTCTTTATTTGATCTTTATTTTTTATAGGATTAGCAAATTTATTAGCAGATTGGTGTTTCATTCTCAATTTTTTAATTTAAATTTTGTAGTCATTATGTCATATGTGATACTAAGCATCAAACAACTAATCATCTTAAAATGTAAAAAATAAAATTTTTTTTCGTTGTTGTAGTAGGTAAATCTAAACCAAACAAAAGTATTCAAAAAACTTTATAGGCACCTATAGTGAAACGAAACAATTTTCTCAATAGAATAAAAACAGAAAAGGGAATAAAATAAAAGGATGGAGTTCTCTATCGCATGCGGAATAGTTTGCAAGCGGATCGCAGTCGCCATGTTCAATTCGGATGGGTACCTACTACGTATCGTGTGTTGTAGGTAGTTGAAAGAAACATTTTGCAATCAAAGCATCATTTCATTTTACGATGCGTCATAAATTTTAATTTGATTTTACGAATTATTACACAGTCTTAAAATTATTACTAATCGATTGTCGAAAGCACTAATTAAAATTTATGTAGGAGCTGTATCCGATTGCAATAAAATATCGCATTTGAGACCAATTTTTTGTAAGTGATCTTAGTTTTTTGGCTGCAAAGTCTATGTAATAGCAATAGGAATATAAAGTTCAAATGTTTGATACGTAGTGAGTGATTCTGATGCAGGGTGGAAGCGTTAGACCATGAAATTGGCCCAGTCTATACCATCAGAGCAACGCACCGGCGTTTAATCGCCGACCAGTGGATAGGATTTCAGCTATTTTCATTTATAACCGAATTTACTGCATGTCTCTGTAAAGTTAAAATTAAAATATCAAAATTTATAGTGGAACTTTTGTGACATTTTTGTACCTACTACTCAAACCGGGTTTTTTTATTTGTATAGGTACTCGTGTATATTACAAAGCGGTAATTAAACTTCTACCTGTTCTATTCATAGATTGTAAAACAGTGACATACCTATTACTACCAAGAACAAAATCAATCAGTAACGTAGCTGACTAGTAAAATCGTATTAATTTACACATTATTTAGAATTACTTTAAATGAACTATCGTTTATTCTTACCAGTTCCCCTTGTTATTCCAACTTTAGCTACCTTTTAACAAGCTCACTCCCTACAATGTATTACAATGTAACCATCTCACTCAACCATTTTCGATCGATATAACTATCTACGTATAAGGAATCTAAATTCCTGTAAAAGTAATCTAATAGCAACTGAATTTGTTTTGGTAGTAATTTGCTATTTTAGCGAGTTTTAATAGCCATTAAAATTTGCTACGATCGCTTCAACAGATATCAGGCGCCATAAAGGTAATGTCAAAGATAGCACTCGAAAAAACTATCTACAAAAACTATAAAGGCAAAGTATCAGATGAAAGGTCGGTGTAAAAAATTGTTTAGTATGTTAAGTCCACAATCGCCTGCAATTCGTTGCGTTTGTCAGTACTTTTTGCATTAAAATAAGAGTGGCTTGCTAAGCGATTTTCGGTCCAGCGTGGATTGGTCCCACCTATTGTGAATTCCGTAGGTCTGAAATTTATTTGACAGCCCCAGTGTCTGTGGAGAATGGAAAATGGCGGAATGGCAGAATACATTATGGACATAACTCATGGTTTGTTTTTGGCGGGGATCCGACAAACGTTATTGGTATTTAGGGCCATTTAACTATTAGGGGTAATGTTTTTTTCTTCCTTTTTGATAATATATGAGACAGAGAGTGCTGTAGCCGACAGTGGGCTTGTTAGTTACGGTGGGAAATTAATATTGTCTTAAGTGGTGTGACTACAGATAAGACTATGAAGGAATCACAGAAATGGAACTCTAGATCAAGTGGTTAAAAATGAAAACAGATTGTTTAAAATACTTTTTTGTTTTCGTTTAGTAAGTAGATGTATTTTTTAAGTATTGTTTAACATGTCGACAAGTATAATGACTGTTTAAACATACTAATGCTGTAACTATTGATTTTAAAGAATTGTACTTGCTTCGTTTTTCTATTTAAGATATTTGAATGTGAGTTCACGGCGAGAGATGTAGATCATAATCCTACAAGGAAGACCAATATTGTACCTACCATCTACAAAATATGTAAATAATAATGTCCTATTATTTTCTGACCTATTCTATTGCATAAAAAAAACAGATGTTTCGATAGTTCTCTAGTGAATATTGATGAGATAGCTAGACTATTATTTAAGTGCCAACATGGATTCCTATTACCTACTGAATAGGTTTTACCTATGACTATGATATTTTTGCGGTTAACTCAAAGACTTCACTACGAAATGGCACGTCTTGGAATTCTCATGATGTAATAGTTTTGATCCATACCGCAGCTATTCGTGAGAATTGACAAAGGAATTTAGAAAATAGGAAAAGTTTCTAACAGACAATCTTAAGACTCTGCGGACATTGAGAATTGCACGGAACCAAAATCTTAAGTTTCTCACTACGTAAATGAAATTCACTGAGACTAAGAAAAATCTGAAAATTGATCAGGAAGTGGTTAACTATTATCTTTTTCCTGCGGTTCATATTCGTTCTGATTTTGACATTTACGTAACTTTTGATTAGGAACAGCTGGAAAATTTGGCCCTTTATACTAACTTAGCTTCTTGCTCCAACTACATGGCAGCAAAGACAGGGTTACCTATGTTGTTGATATGTTGATTTTCAAGCTTATCTGTGTATGTGAAATTTATACCCTCATAGCATCCTAATGGCTGAATGAATCTTGATACATAGGGTGTCTTCAAAACGTTAAAGCCCTGTGATTGTTAGTTGGTTAGGTTTTGTATCTATGAAATGAAAATGGCAGCCGTGTTTTACGAAATGGTGGCTGAGACTTAACATCTCGTACCATATCTTGTTGGGTATCTCGTAATAGGTCTTTTAGAATCAACAAGATGTTTCCTTAACAGCTTCACAGACAAGCTCCGTCTAAGAATTACATATACAGCCTGAAATTTCATCTATAAAATATGTAGATATAGAAAAAATCGACTGCATGAAATGTGAAATGAAAACATGAATATATATAGAAAATAAAATAATCCGAATAATTGAACCGACACGTAAATCATAATTTTCTATAGTCTTTTTTTCCTTTCTTTTAGTCCGATTTGATGAACAAAAATAAATGTAAAACCACTTTCATATTCTTTCTTGTTGGTCTAACCGCTTGTTGTATTTAGCAACTGTTTTTGCATAACAGTAAAAAGTTATCATAGCTGGTAGGTCAGCAAAAGTTAGGAGAACATCAAAATATTTTCAAATGGGTGCATAACTGGCCCTAAACTGGATCCTTGTGGAAAACCAAAAGTACCTAGACTTAAAAGAAACAAATTAAATAAACAATGCAGCCCCTTATTATTATGATTTAATTATTTCATCTTGTTGTTCTTTATAAATAAAATAACATTTTAAAAATGTTATACCAATGCTAGAAGCGTTTTGACGAGCATAAAAACAATGCACACATAGTCAAACGTCTGCTTTGACTCACATAAAGTTTTCATGAAACCATATTTGAGTAATGGCTCTTTGATTAGACAAACTTGCTTCCCGTCCTTTGCGTAGAGTTAAAGTTTAGATACCTTATGATGTCTTGATCGATGATGTAGGTACTTGTAATCACTCATTCATTCTTTGCAATCCAAAGAACATATATTACACAACCGAACATATATTTGTAGAATGATGATTCAACTAATGGAAACTGGCACACCAATCTCCTTCCCATCCCTCCCGATTGATTTTTTTAAGCCTGGTCTTTTATATGCTTAGGTAGTAACTATTATCAGGAAGACCTTTTATGACGTTTATGTTATTGGATTTCTGTTTAAAATTCTTAGTGTGCCTACAGTACTCGATTAATAATGAAATTAGACAAATTTCGGTATAACGTCATCGTTATTTCCTTATAGGCGTTAAATAAGCCCCATGATTTCACGATTTAAACAAAGATATTTGTTCTGTTTACTATTTAGACATCTATTTTAACATCAAAATTCATTCATTTTAGCACATTAATTATCGATATTTGGACGTTATTTGTCTAATTTCATTATGAATGGAGTATAGTATTTTCTAGTTGTTAGTCTTGTTTAGTATCGTGCGTAATAGTTTAGACTCTTAGGTGCAATGTGTCAACGTACTCGTAGGTCCTTTAGTGGATAGTTTTATCTTTTTGTACCTTCTAGTCGACCTTCGAGTCTGATACTCTTAAAAGCTCGTCTATTCTTTCGTTCTATTCTATCTGTGAGATGAAGACATCACTTTTTAGGTTAGGCTTAGAAGAAGTGGTGGAACAAACTCCTCAGCAAGAATTCCACATTGTGTCTGTCGTAGATATGATTTTCTTATGCTTTCGAATCTTTGAACTTCCTGTTCATGCAAACATTACTGAAATTAGCATAGTAGCTTATCTTAAATAAAGACGTATTGTGGCCAATCAAGATGGATTGGATTACCAATGCCTACCATTGTCAGTTAAGGACCAATTGGCATATAATATTTGTTGAAGTATATTTGTCGCTTTTAAAATTTTCCTTAGCCTACATTTTCTAATCTTATATTCAATAGCATTACCTTTAGTGTACGTAGTTAGTTAGGCTTGGTTCAAAGCCATAAGTTATGGTTCTTTCTGTTATCTAAAATTATAGTAATCAAAAAGTAGGATAGGTATATTTTCGGAATAAAAAGAGTATTTTGCATTTTGTAATATTTATATTATTTATAAATATCGGTCATAGAATTACATGTCTACTTTAAAATGTTTTTACGTATTTCATGTTTGTAATTTAATTTCATAATTCATAAGTATCAAAAGCCTAGTTGAAAGGGTTTCTAAACAACAAAAAATTAAAAAAGCCATACTTTTATTAACTCTTTATTCTCTTGAATTTTTGAAATTAATATTACAATATTGAATGCGGGCTTCATATACAATCACCCAACTATTTGCTTATATAACACGACACAGTCACGTTGAATCGTACCATTAGCTCACACTTGACCACGTTTACTTAGACCACCAGTGTACTCAAATACAGTTCAAGTTACATCAGACATGAAACAATTTTCACATAATCCAATTTAATCAGACCTTTTCGTTACGGTCGCTTACGAATCACAACCATGTCGAAAAGACCAAAAAATCTTGAACTTCGCACACAATAGTGCTTAAAGGTATCCGGTGTCTCGTAACATGGTCAAACTGCACAGGCATACGACACATCTCAATAGATAAATACATAACATAAAACAAAAAAAAATATAAACAAAAAATTAATGCGCCACATAAAACTTTCACGACTATTTACAGTTACTTAAATTTAAGACGATTTTAATAACTATATTCAAAAATATAGATATAGGTACATAGATACATAGCTACATTTATATTAAAGATAAAAATTGATCGTTTTTTTAGGATAATAACTAATAAACGGAAGTCTTGTTATCATAAAGTTAAAAGAACATAAAGAAAATGGAAATACTATAACTTGGACAACGCAACAAATATTAAAAACTAATAAAACATACGACAAAACGAAGTAAAAGGTGACAAATTTGGAATACAACTGGGAAAAGACGTGTTAACCTAAATTGAAAAGTTATTTTAATTAATATTGTTATATAATGTTCGGTTAGGTATACTGATACCTACAGTCTACAGAACACTAGCAATATGGCAAGACAGCATTATGGATGGAGGACATATATAATCTATTTAGCAAATTGCTCATTGTTTCACTGTGGATTACAGTTCTTTACGAGGCAGAAACAATAAAGTGTACCTGACATAAATCATCGGACGTACATACCTACACACGAATATCGTTACTATGTTACAAGATTTACTTATTGTTATACACGAAAATTAATGGTTAGTTAAAAGGAAGATGCTTGACACTTCGAAGTTCTGTCGTTTATTTGCACAGTCCCAAACAATAATCGAACACCGATAAAACAACTATCTTAGTTCACAAATGCAGTTATAACAATTTAACTCGTATACACACATCGTGTAATTATGTAAGTTCAACACCGTATCAGTTTTCAGTGTGCACGTCCCTTAACAACGAAGCCTTTTCCACTCACCTTCCAAATTACCATCTACGAACAATACTAAATAATTTTAAGCGTTTTTTTTTAATTCAATTACTAACCATCGGATTTACGCTTAACTTTTATTACAAGTGTCTACGATATTTTTAATAACTACGCGTTTTATAATTTATAAAGCCTACTTAACTCGAAGTTACTTAAGTACATTTTGTTCGATTTTTCATTCTCGATTTTTTTTTTATATATATTTAAAAATAAGATGGGATAAAGTTACATTACTAACGACAACCTTATTATGTACGTAATCTTAAGGGGACTACTGTTTTAATGAAATAATGGGGGTTGAAGTTATTGCACTCGTACTAGGGTAAATTTAATGGAAATCAATACAAATCCTCATATTCTAACTACGTATCCATTGCTTTACGACTTGCAAAAAGATTTTGCAGTTAATCGTACAAACAATCAATGTATAGAAGTCGTCGAGATTGGATCAAGGAGAGACAATATAGTGCTTGCGACAGTAGCAAGAGGTATATTGAACATTATTCCAGTTTTACTGCCCGCTATTTTATTCACAACGTTATCCTTTAATTTTAGCGTTACCAAGCAAGTAGAAAATGTGTACGTTTTAATTAATACGATTTTTTTTATCACCGAAACTTAATGTTACAACTGTCAGTGCTGACAGAAGTTGTAAATGAATTATGTAAACTTGTTCTTGTCTCAATGACATTCGTTTTGAAATTTTGACCCGTAATTTAATTTATATATTAATTTATGAAACGTGAAAAGACTATATGAGTTTTTATGTTTTTATATCTACCGTCGACTTAAATCTTTCCTAATGATATCACGACATAAAAATTTCATGTTGTCTTTACACAGAGCCTACAGATATATTTTTTCCGAATAACACAGTGGACAGATATTGAGAGGGTGATTTTTATAAAAATTAAGCGAAGACTCCAATTTCAATACAGTTATTTATTAATTTATCATTTTAATTCTACCCTGACATTAATTTACGTATAATGGTGACTATCAAGACTAAGTTTTAAAATCCTAATTTTTTTTGCTCAGTTATTACGTATAGAGTTGAAAGAACGAAGAATTCGAAACTGGTTCTTGGACGCGGAACAAATATTTCAATGATCGTGTTAATAAATTATTTTAATTATGTATTTTGGCACAACGTGGAATTGAAAGTGAATATGGTGTGTAGAATAATTTGAAACCAGCCATGTTAAACAAACTCGCATTTTCGCGAAAAAATCGTGTATATTTTTGAGTTTCATCCGAGCTCCATTTAGTAATACCGTTTGTAGGCATTTTATGTATGAAATTACTGAGCTGGAAAATTCAAATGTGCATAAATGGCTACGTAAAATTGCAGGAAACATAATTTCACCACCGTTTCGTATTCGAAATACGGTGTTTTTTTTTTAAACTTTCGTTGAAGAAAAGGAACTTAATGACATCGACTTTTCGCCTGATAAAGTGCGATCACTGTTTATTCCGTCGTACATTGGTTTATGTTGAAGGTACCTAGTCTTAGCAATACTTCATACAAAGTCGAACCTATTTACCTATGTATAATACACTTAAACTACTCAACTTTTAATATTACGTGTAAAATTTATATTTAGTCACATTATTGTAATTTTATTATATGTATCATTGTTACGTATATAATTTTGAACATCAGATGACTCGGGATGTATGGACAACACGCCGTGTGAAGTACCGATCCATAATCTTGTTCGTTTTGTTCGTTTGCTATTTATTTCATGGACATGGTATTTTCAACTAGAATTATCAAAAAATACCGTCTACATTTAAATATTCATAATTATTGAAGACGAAAAATATAAAACACAACGCTCGTCACGACGAAGACCTATTTGCAATTGTACTTCCATACGTATTTTGTTATAAATATACATGTTAAGTTCTTATGGATTTAGGCTATGCAGGTATATTAATATTTGTTGATATTATTATACCATCGAAATCAATGGATCAACCAAACAACAATTTGTGGACTTAAACTACTGAAGTGAATCACAATCTGGCCAAAAAGAAAAATAAAGAAGTAACTCTTTCCAAATCAACTGATAAAATACAACAAATTTTACAATCATAAAAAAATGTGACCGTCAAAACATAACCAGTCCGCTAACAGCGGACAAATAATAAAATATACATCAAAATGTACATAATATAATATCTATTAATAAAAAATATAACATAATGGATTAAGAGTAAGTGGTAGCAATAAATACTATGAGATTCACAGATTTAAAATCTTAACTAACAATACCGAAGTTCACTCGGGCTCCTATTTAAACCTTAGAGCGATTCTAACACGTTTTTTGTATATTTTAGTAAAATATTATTGCAATACAAGGTGTGGTTATGGCAACAAAATAAATGCTTAAAGCACATCACCAGCCTGTCCACCCAGCGAACGACACCGAGGCAAGTCCTTCGCACTAAAGGAACATTATTACATAAACCGGGAGACGCTCTCCACAACGAGGGCGGCTCCGACGCGAAAACATAAAACTAGTGGATACGAATCGACTAACGCCCGCAGGTCCGTATGGACGTAACACTTCCTCTCACACTATATGATACAGAATCAGTCAAGATTTCCTATACGGCGCCGCGGACACCTTACGTAGGGACCTTGTTCACTTTGAGTAGGTCGTTGGAGCCCTTGTCGATGGGCATCTTCATCGGGTCGTGATGGTGGGTCACGTGGTGCCCGTGGTGCTGGTTCTCCAGCTTGGCTTGCTTCTCTTGCTGTTGCTGCTTCATTCTCTCCTGTTCCTCTCTGTCTCTGCGAGCCTGCTCGTTGATCTCCTTGACGGCTCGCAGCTCCTTCTTTAACTTCATGCGTCGATTCTGGAACCATATTTTGATCTGTCGCTCTGTGAGGCAGAGCGCGTGCGCGATCTCTATCCTGCGTCGGCGTGTCAGATAATGGTTGAAGTGGAATTCCTTTTCTAGTTCTAGCGTTTGGAACCTCGTGTAAGTCTGTCGGCCCCGCCTTCGTGGACATCCGTTTGGTCCTGGAAACAAAGAGAAAAATATTATTAGACATTCAGTTTTATTAACAAATTATTAATAGATTGCGGTATAAAAACAACGTTAATCTGAAATAAATTATGTGTAACGGTTAAATTGGAGTTTTTAAAATCGATTTATAGCATCATATATCACGTTCCAACAGCTTCGATTCGCAAAAGGCTTCGAGAGAAACCATTAAATTTCACTTTTATACCATTTTAGATTTTAATGGCTCATTAATATTTTATAGCGCACTAAAGTTAATTTTAGAGTTATCCGCTACTGAGACCAACCTCGATGGAAATTAATCACAGAGTGCAGAAGGAGCGCAGCCCTCACGGGTATCGATGGATACGGTTCTGTTGTCGTTCCGTAAAGTTGTGCTTACAATAAAAATAAGTAAAAACAATATCGTCAAGAGGCAAAAAAGTAACGGAAAGGGTTAGAAGCAAACGGTCCGCGAACAATAGTGTCCTTTCTAAAAAGAAATCGCTACAAAAAAGTCAGGGATGCGTAAAGAAGGGTTGCGCAACTTTCTAATGCTTTGTGAGGTGTCCCTTTATTTCGTTCCTGTAGAAGACGTTTTCTTAGAAATCGTGAAAGTTTACCCTTTGGCGTCGTAAAAATCTCTTACGTAACACTTTTGAGATTTTAACGGTTCATTTAACTTTAATTATAATACCTACCTAACAATTCACGAACGGCAAATTCTCATCCAGCATACGAGTCGTAAAGTCGTGTATACATAGACAGGTAAATACCGAGTTCCACAAAGCGATCGGGTCCCAAGACTGGTTTTTGAGTCAGCCAATAAATAAGGTAAGATAAATAGCCTTCCCACCGTGTATAAAATTGATAGCGGACCAACAGTGTCTCGGAATTCTCGGTCGTGTAGGCTGGCCTTAGTTACCTGATCGGCTTAAAAGAATACAGATACGATACAGCTAATGGGATATTTTAATTGGTGTACACACACTTTAAATTGTTGCGTTGAATTAAGAAGGCGAACTGAAAAGTAACATAATTAAGTAATTATTCTAGACTTATCATTTCTAGACGTTGTTTGAATGTGTCATAATTATTGTATAATTTTAAATACAACAAAACAAACGGTTGCGATTTTTTTATTTCACTAGACTAACACTGTTACATTCCTTCATTAAAATTTCTGTAACGAACTTTCAGTAACCTATTAAAAATGCATACGATTAAGTTTTTTGTCATTCTATAATTCCAGTAACGATAATATCAGTATTTTCTTAATCAAACACAAACGAACCGTTTAATTAAAATGTAAATTGTGAATTGATTCGTAGTAAGCTTGAATGAAAGTAATCGCCTTTTAAATATTTAATACCTTACGAGGGCACAGAGTAACCCAATATTTTATGTAACAATGTGAATTTATGTTCAATGATAAAAAAATAAAATATTATTCCACTTTTTCACTTTGCTCATTACAAAGTAAAAAATATGCAGCAACTAAATAAATCAAGTGGCTCGCCCGAAAGTCTGATACCACGTTTACATGAGCTATAAATTACCGAAACTGCAGTTTTACTGCCGCAATAACATTTATGGTTCGTGCTTATTTCAACAAAAACTTAAAAACTGTTTAAAATGTCATAAACAGACAATGGAATAATTATAGAAGTGTGGTTAGACAGGCAAGGATAGATAATCCTTGCATGATAGAGCGAGAGAGCGATAGGCATTCTAATTTTAAAAAGCAAAGATGGAACCCAAAACACAATACACGTATCCCAATAATGCGATTACAGTGGAAAGGTCGTAAGTGATGTCCGATGACGCGTCAAAGGATCCTTCTGCTTTATGGGGTAGAGTCTAAAATCAGATATTAGGAGGGTGACTGTGACCGTTTTTTGTCGGGGTCGGTGATATGTTAGGCAGGTTCACCCTTCGTACGGTCGCCATGACAACGGACGTTAAGGCACCTCCCGTCAGCTGGCTTCCATTATTCTCTACAGTATTGTTGTCGCGAAGAGGTTTGACTATAGAATCGTATTGTACCTGTAAGAGCTCATCTTTTTTAATGGGAACTTGGGAACCACCAAATGTTCCCATGATTATGAGATGACGATACTCAGGATATAATACGTCAACCTCATTTGCATTGTTTTTCTGTAATTGGCGTCTGATCTGATAAGCCTATTTTGGAATAAAAAGGATACTTTTAATGTTTTGTTTGTGGCTCTTGATAATAAATTTTAGATACCTAATCTTGAGATTAGAAAAAGAGGATCGTGAGTTAAAAAGACACTGGCTTGGACACGATATATCTCTGAGAGCGAGGTATAGCATTAATTAGAGCCGTACATTGTGGGCCGACACCGGCGCGGACTATAAACATACTGCGACATGACCCGGCTCTTACCCTGCCTTTTTTCTTCGAAATAAATCTCACGGAATGCAGCTTATTTATTATTTTATTTAACTTGCCCGCCTTTGTACAAACCCGTTCCATGTATATTTGATTAATGCCCACCCGTCGGATCGGGATATTAAAGGTCTGATTGTGAATTATAACTGAATTTTTGTCCAGTAAGAGGGTTATTTATGGAACGAGTAAGCCTTGGTCAGTGTCTCGGATTTGTGGAAGTCATGCAGTTAACTGAGGTGGAGAAAATATGGTGAAGAAGACGCGCTATGTTACTGAGGTGCTTCGTGTGTTAACGCGAGACGAAATTATGTTTATAGCGCGTTTGAGTGATGCAAGTATGTGTAAATAATTTGGAGATAAAACTGGATCATATACATAATTAAAAGCCGGCCATAAAGCCGGCTGTAAAAGAAATCGATAGCATTATTAAGTATAGCTTATATCAATTAAACGGACATTAAAAGCTTTAAGGGCTGTAGCGGCGTGTCGGCGACACCGCACTTTATTGGCTCGTAATTCGCGAATCGTCGTAAACTCTCGTGTGCGTTCGGGACGCCATCTTAAAATAGTTCGTGTTCGAAATTCAAATGTAGACTCTCTCCTATTGTTACCGGATCGATGTTTGACGTTTTGGAGTGTTGTGATGTGCAGTTTCCTGCGCTTTAAGCGCTTAAGTTCTAGATGCGGAGTGCTGTTTTGAATACAATGCGAAGTCTTCCTTTGATCTAATTGTAGCTGAGGAAGTCTTTCGGTCTTATTTCATCATGACTAATGGCATTTAGTAGATAGTAATGTTATATTAAAGTTCTTTATCATAATGATTTTCATAACAACATACGGTACAATTACACTAAAATATCGTTAAAAACATGTTTACCTAAAGTTTAACGACCAAATTAAAACAACGTTTTCACATCGCATGATAAAATTATTTTAAATAACAACGCGTGACAATCGATTTACTTGCAGCTATTGTTATTATCGATACCGTATCTAAGTAACGATATTATCAATGCTTTTCTTACAATTAGTGTAAATCGATCCTATGACGAAATGATTAGAAGGCACGCACTATTGTAGTTAAAAGGCAAAATCACTAAAACGCGTTTAAAACTAGTTTTGCTTCGATACAACTATTAAGGAAGTCCATTGTAAGAGGTCTTGGAGTTCCGTTAGTATAGTATACGTACAACTAATTTAACGTGTTACGTTTTAAATTAGAGTAGGAGTATTTAATTTGTGTTAACAGCCGTCTATTGACACTATTTCGCTTAATTAGAATAGTAATTCAACGTAATTAATAGACTTTGATTTAAATAATGAATTGTTTACTGTTTATATTCGATGCTTTGTGTAATAAACGAGCCACAACAAAGCTCTAAGTGATTTATAACTTCAGTAATGCGAATGTTGAGTGCAAGTACATACTTGGACGTGTCGGAAAGAACTATTTTCGCTCATTGCGAGTGACTGTTAAATCATCACAATGTTGTTCTGTGCCCCGCGTAGGACATTGCCTCCAACGTAGGGCTGACCAACTACTTATAAGCGAAGGCATCCGAAAAACGTCGCTAAATATCGTGACCAGAATTTTAATGCGTCCCACTTAAATAGATAATATCGTTGATTCTTTGGTTTCTAACAGATATAAATTATGTGGTACAAATGGTATGTTATGCGTGGCATGCGTAACAGCATCGTGGACTGGTTATCACGACCAGTATCTCAAGACAAGACGAGAAACTGTGCCCTTTGCCCTAGCACCTACCTGAGGTTTCGGGTAAATTTTCCATATAGCCAATGTTGGACAAACAAAAAGTTTACTACAGTAAAATAATTTTATGTAAATGCAGAAAGTATTATGCTTGAGTTGTGTCTAGGCAAGTTAAGTAGCACGCCATTGAATTAAGGAAAACAACGGAGGGGGAAGTTGCAAACATATTTTCCCTATCTCCGCCTCCGTGAAACTTTGTCTTTGACAAATATCATAAGTTTTTGGTGGATAAGATAAAGCTTTAAGAACTGTTGTGTTACAAAATGTCGGTAAAACTTTGAACATTTGATGTCAGACTTTTGTAGGTATAGAATGAAGTTTACAAAAATAAGTTACTCCGGAATCGAAGAATGAAATAATAGATGTAAGCGTTTTGTCGTGTCACTATTCGACGTTTTAATATTCGTCCTGCACTCTTTTCTTGTCGACTCGAGTCACCTTTTCGATAGAGAATCATGTTGTTTCTAGATACGAGGAGTGATTTTTTTACAATAGGTATTTTTAAATAATACATTATTTACCGGAAACCCAAACATTCAGAAATATTTGATACAGGAAGTAATTATAATTCCATTCAATATTTCACTCTTAATTATGTATTCGATATTTTTTGTTAAGCGCGTCCCTACGCCAGTTGCGCGCACGCATAGTGGTGTGTTCAAGCGAAACGATCTTTGATCCAGGGGCGGCGCGCCTTCATGACGTCACTATTATTCATCCCGACTAACTGACTGTTAACTAAGTACTAAAAAACATGCATTATGTAGGTGTGTTATGTATGTAGGGGAGATCTGATCATTTGATAAGAACACAATACGTTGAATTGGACAATTTGGAGCTTTAAACTAATATTTGAAACGGTTTTCAACTGTCGATAAGTGGCTATCAAGTATCGAATTTTCGGCCATTTACCGAATGACTAGCGTTGAAATTAAGTAGGACATTATTTACAGTTCCTTAGGACTTTTACATTTAAAATAGACTAAATAAGCGGCCTCAGTAGATAGCCACAATCACCAACCGTAATTTTTGACGATTTGCGCACATTTTTTTGACAAAAGTCTCAATGGAGATCACTAGGTACCGACTGATTGTTGATTACAAAGGCGATCAGTTAATGAACAAACAGAAGCCAATCGTTCATTTCATTAGGTATTCAATCACCATGACATGACTGATTGAGAAATTATTACGGCACTATGTTATAATTGGCTTATTTGTAAGAAAATAATTTATGCAAGATCAATGGACAGGAAAAATATTGCAAGAAAATCTTCAGTGTTGAGTCGATTTACGATAGTAATTTGTTTCATTTCAGCCGTAAAAGGTAGGTTTCATTATATAATTGATTCGCCGTTTGATCACTATATCTCCTTCGAGGTAGGAGCAAACTTGGTGACAAGTAACTTATTTACTCTTGACTTAAAGGGATCATATTAAGGGATTATCGGGAACATAGACTCCGGCAAAGCATACCACTCCTTAACTTTACGCTAAAGTAAAGTGTTCTCAAATAGTTTTTAAGGGTGGGCCGTGGGTTGTCCACCTTGTAACGGTGGCACATCGCCATATGTCTGGTTGTCCGATGATGGAATGGGGCTCGTAGAATCGTAATTGTGCAATACCAACACACATGCTCCAAAATAACTGATAGAAAACCGACAAGCAATATCTACTAACAAAAAACGTTTACGCAAAGGATGTGTGTAAGGATACTCCTTGGTTAATAATTCACTAATTAAATTCAAATGAGAAACAAATTAAGATTCTTAAAACATCCATTAAACTTGGTAATTAAACCTGTCGTCACGTTTGACGTGAAATCGATGAGTGGAACAAGTTTTAAGTCTTGGTGCTCACCTGCTTGCAACTACTGACAACATAGTGTAAACATTACGATAGATGTAGATACCAGAGTTTGACACACAGATACACTGCGTCATAGTCAAAGACCACTTTGATAACCACAAGAAATTTTGTGGTCAAAGTGTGAGCTCAAAGCGTGGTCTTTCTTTTCTGTTGCTTTTAGTTGAGTAAAGTTTGTAAGCTTTTTTTTTCAGGATTCGCGTATTTAATTAAAAATTTACATTTACTTAAGGTTTAGCAATAAACTTCAATGTGTTAAAACTTTCGGTTGACCTGCTTTGAACCTATATGACTGACTAATATATTAAGATGTGGAAATTGCACGCGATGACAAAGATTCGCTACAGTTTTGTCTCACAACCTATCATTGGGTTTCCCCACGCAGCAAAGAAACTCTCATTCGCAGTTCTTTGAAATTAAAGGTTAAAGTAAGAAGTAGCTAAGACAAGCGATCACCACTTCGATATTAACGTGTAGGTATGCATGTAAGCAAATAAAATAAATGCACAAACACTAAGTACTGTGTAGATATAATATTGTTATTTTGCAACCGATCAGGTCCCAGTCAGGCAGGTAGGCACGTATTTGCATAATTATAAAGGTTGAATTACTTAGATAATGTATTCATTTGCAACAATGTAAGGATACAGAGAGCAATAAATATAGGACGCGGTATAACGCATTCCCTGTGTTCTTATCCTAGTCTTTGATGTCGTGAAATGTAGGCATTTCTGGCTAATATTGTGAGAAGGTGTGGATTAGACGTATTATGCCTGACGAGTTTCGGATATAAACAGATTGTTATGGAACTAGCAAGACGCCTGATCTAATTAAGTGGTTACAAGATACACGATAAATTATTATAGTATTGATCAAAATACACCATAGTTAATGACACTAATATGAATGGAGTGGTGTCCTTAAAAAATCTGTGTGGTTCGATAGTTGGATTGCTCAAAAATACTGGACAAGTACTAAGTAAAAAACTTTTGTCACGCAAACCAAAAATGACGACGATGTAGTGTGTTGAAATTTCGCGTGACGTCACGCCGTGTTACACTTTTTTAAGTAAAAGTGACGTCACAAGCCCGTTCTCTTGAACTTTGATGTGCTATAGTATATCTTTGTCACTTTTTATTGATTTGAGAAAACAAAAAATACGTGTCCAATATTTTTTGGTAATCTAACTGACGGACCAAATCGACTTTGTAATTTTACTTGGGACACATCCCTATTCTTAAAGATTAAAAAACGAAAGAAACTCTTACGCAAACAGCGTTGAATGAAATCCTCTGTGTGAACTGAGCCCTTATCGTAGTGGAAGGACTTACTCATTCCCAGTGTAAAATTAAAATAGAAATCACGTCATATGTTTGTTGTTCGTCTTATTTACGACCTGACTTTGACGACTGTTCTACTGAAAACTGCTTCATTTATTCAGATGACTACCCTAGTTACGTGTGTATTACGCAGGTACCTACATCCATTTATGAAAGACGTGAATAAGATGGCAGTCTTAACTAGCTAAGCTTAAGTCTTTGAAATTTCATAGGAAAAGCGGAACTTATCTACAAGTCGTCTCGCTACAAAAATACGATTAGTCGTGAAAATCCAGAAAATACCACAAATATAATATCACGCCTGTATTTCAAGGAGGGTGTGGCTGAGGTGTATCCGTAGTAATTGCCACCAACCGGACGCAAATGCAGACTCCGGGCTCCTACTGAGCAATTCCAGATGGCAAAACCCAATAACACTTCCCAAGACCTGGGCTTCGGACCAGGACCTCATGCCCAGCAGTAGCTACAAGACCAACGAGTCAGTCGCCAGAAAAACTACTAAGAAAGCTAATCTAGCAAGGAAGATAGATCTAAAAAAGATCCTGAAACAGTTACAGTAATTTTTCCAGCTTGGACAATCAAGAAGTCATGGGTGCATACCGGGGTCTTAAACACTGCCAATCATTGTGGGACACAAGCACCCGTCAGTTACGATTACGAACAAAGGCTAGCACATCAAGCTACCCCAATCTATAAATTTCTTTGGTAGTTTTTAACCTTTATTACAAAAAAATAAGGTTCAAGTTCCATTTGGAAAATTTGACAGTTTGGGATAACTTGATTTTCTGGCGTCTGTACAAGCTGTGTCGTAACAGTTTTGAATAGCACGGCACTCAAGCATGAGAAAATTTAATATTTTACGAGTTTACCGTACAAAATGATAATGCGTCAGAAGCCAAAATGCATTCATTCCATACGTAATTCATGTTTCATAATTACTTTTATCTAACAATCTTATGAAGATAAAAACAAACATTACACAATGAAATTAGTATTTTATTATGTGAAGAATTAAGAAATTATTAATAATACGGTCTTGGGTTTAAAATAAAGTTGTTGCAGCTCGTGGCTATATAAAAACAGCTGCACGGGTTGGTCGAAGGTTAAGCTACGCTTGCCGAGGTCAGTCTGTGAATGGGTGACCGCTAGTAAAATATCGAACCTCCTCCGTGCCTCAGAAAGCACTTTGAGCCGTTGGTCCCAACTGCCATTTGTAGATCTTTGACAGTCGTTACGAGTAATCAGAAGCCCGAAAGTCTGACAACCAGTCGTACCAAGGGGTATCGTGTTGCCTAGCAACTGGGTTGTGGAGGTCAGATAGACAGTTGCTCCGTGTGGAATACTGGTATTCATCTGCATCCGGTTAGAATTTAAGCCGACCCCAACATAGTTGGGAAAAGGCTAAGCTTATGATAATTAGTACTCATTAAGAAATTATTAAAAATACGTTCTTTGGTTTATTTATAATAAAGTAGTGTAGATGCACTTTGAATACGACAATGCGTATGTTGAATAATTTATTTCTTCTAAGAATTGTCGCTGTAGGTCGTGTTTAGTTATTCTAGATGGCACAGGAAAGTGTCTGCGAATGTCTTTGTCTGCTTGTCTATAAGACACTGACTCAAAAATAGCTCTTCCTTACATAAAATCTTTCGAATAATGAATAGACGAATCTTCATCATCATTCATCAAGCATCGCATTTGGTGCCATCAGTCTGGCATTTGACATTAGCTGTGAAACTGTTTGTATTTGAATGAGTCATTTGCTACCTTTGTCTATAGGAGAAGCCGACACTAAAAATAATTTGATGGAAACCTGGACGTAAAAGTAATATAAGTTTGAAACCATTCTGAGCAAGAATCTCGTGAAGAATCGTCTCTCTCGTGCTTTTTAAGATAGAAGCGGAAGAGACCATGCAGTGTGACAGAAACAGGTTGCTATTATTTTTTAGGAAATACGAGAATTCAATCGTAGCCATAACTATTCAGTAATCTGTGTCGTAGCCTAGGGTAATATAGAAACCATCACATGCGTTTTTATCTAGAGTTTTGTTACTATACATTTTGTGTCTACAATCCAATGAAGCTTTAACTTCTAGATAACATCTTCTTGGCGCTACATACCAAGTAAAGTATGATCTCAAAAATATTTACAACATATGGGACCTACCGTAATCCCGATTCGCACATGACCGGTTTCCTTATGTATTGAGTTGTCCCTAGAGAGCCATCACAAAATATAAGCAAGGGTCGGCAACGGCATGAGCGTAATTTTATACATAGCTT
The DNA here is from genome assembly GCA_905147745.2 of Phlogophora meticulosa. Taxonomy (NCBI): domain Eukaryota; kingdom Metazoa; phylum Arthropoda; class Insecta; order Lepidoptera; family Noctuidae; genus Phlogophora; species Phlogophora meticulosa. The sequence continues at coordinate 11,247,169 of LR990528.1, read as the reverse complement.
AGTAAGGAACACTTTTTGGCTTCAGCCATAAGGAACAACCAACTCTATTGCGTTTGAAAAGAGTTCAAAATAGCACGGGTGTTCGAAAAGGTAAGAAGCATTGTATTCTATCTTCTTACGGATTAAATTTTACGATTACGGCAACGCTTTTTTTGATTGAAAAAAGTTTTTGGAGCAGACTCAAACCTTTTTTAGAAACTAGTTTTAACAGTTTCTACCACACACGATTCACTGGTTTTAAAGCTACCTTTTGATTTGAGTACGAAATAAGTTGAATATTTGTTTTAAATCAGTCACTGTCATTTTATATTTGACCAGAAACCAATGTTCCATGTTTGAGTAGGTATGGTTCTAGAAAAAAGACCTACAAAACAAACGTCAGATTTAGATCAGCCCTCACTTAACTAATTCCCTTAACTACTTTGACCGCTAAAGGAACTGAACACTCAACATAATCCTTGTTCGTCTCAACAACAGTCCATACACGGTCAGTAGGATACATTCACGCTGTTATATTGTATGCACGAGTTAAGTGCAGCTGCATCTCGCAAACGAACCACAGACAACCTGATTTAAAGCTGGGTCGATGCCCCTTGCTCTCTCCACTTAAAGACCTTCAGTCCTCACGCCTCTTTGTCAAATATGCTTGAAGTAATGGGACTGTTAGTGATTTGTAGATTATGCTGTGCAGTTATCTTATTGAAGGCAATATGCCTGGATCGATTTATTGCAATTGGTCGTTGAGTATAGAATGGTAGATTATTTGAGTTACTTGTATGTGTTTTATTGATTTGGTAGTCACATTTGGCGTGAATGGAGGTTTATGAGAGGAGTGAAGGTATAAAAAGGAAGTTAGTTAGTAGTTATATTTATCTGACTAGACCATAGTAAGGTATATTAACCAGTAGTTATAGGAGTACCCAAGCTTTCGTGTAGGATATAGGCAATTTTACAACACTTCTTAATATTTTATCGTTTCTATTAGCTGTTCGTGTCCAAATCTGTTTATTTTTCTTTTATCTTAGAAAACGTTTCATCTTCTGCTAGAAGTCCTTTCTCACGATTTTCTTACTTGGATCTAAATGAGAGTAGAAACCCTACCCTATATATTATTCCTAGTCCTCTACGTGTGCCTACAGAATTCAGAGAGATCTATTGGATAGTTCTTACGTAATTGAATAAGAAACTTCCTGCTCGCTTTCCTTTGCCTAGGTGAATTACATAAGTCATGACGATACGTATTAGGTATCTGCAATGTCTTTCAACATATGTCTTGACTGGTTAAATGTGTAGGTAGATGTAACATTGGTATACCATGTTTGCAATTATGCTTACAAGAATATAAACAAAATTGTATTTTTTGGAAATTAAGTTTAACACCGACCATTTTTAATTGTTTTTCAGATATCAGTGATTGTAGAAACGACTTAATTTATACTATGTCAAAGGTAATATTTGTTTACTGTAATATCTGTTGTAGAAATAACATTTATATTGGAATTTGGATTTGAATATGGAATAGACGCATGATATTTTAAATAAGGGCGTGCTAACATTGGTAGCTTCTGTTGGTTTTAAATGTCGATGCTGAAGTACAACGTCTGTGTAAAAGATTGTGCGAATTGTTAGTTTTAGACCACATGGTCCAACAATTAGGTGGGACGTAGGTACCTACTAATGAATGAACATTATTTTCGCAATCGTCTTAACAAACCATTTAACATTGGTAAGTGTTTGATACAATGATATTTTATCACTAAACTTCAACTCTATTTAAGTTGGATTGTATTTCAAATCCAAGGCAAGCAAATTTATTCAGTTCCCTTCATCATAAATATTCTTGATCGTTCGTTTGCCTAGCGGGTATTACGGTACGCAAGTATAAACTTTATAGAAATAACAATTTTAACTGTAAATACACGTTAATTAGTAGCTGATTAGCATAATAAGCAAGTGATAATTACCTGCTGTTATGGTATACTATGATTGCGTTCCCTTTCTAAATAATTTGACTGCTTAAACATTAGCATCGTATTCACGTTATTTTGTATGTACTACGGTATTAAGATTCCGCAGTAATAAAACAAACGCTTTGTTATTTTTATTATTTTGAGAAAACGGTCTAGTTTGTTTTTATAGTTATGTATCTTAAGCTTTACGATCCTATAAATTAAATTCGGAGTTTTTTTTATCTATTGTTTTTTTCGAACTAGCCATTTTTTTTTACTTTTTACTGTTTCGTAGCAAACAACCGGCTTATTATTTAAATTATTTTCACAATACGGGATCTAGCTAAAAACTTTTTGTAAGTTGGGCAACGCGTTAAAAAGACAAGTGAGGAACGATTTAAAACCGGTGTGATAACTGACATAACGTCATACGTTAAATTCATGCTATTTCAAGAACTATAATTTACCTACCGTATAAATGATTTTACCAGAGACTTAAATAACAATATTTCATAGTTATAAATACGAAATAAGGCAGGTCATAGCAATTAAGGTAAATCGTAAATAACTAGTAATTACATTTTCGCGTCTTCCTTTGTCGGTGAGCGACCATTAATTTCAATTTTCTTGCAGTTTCCCTCATTACAAACAGGTCGATTTAAAGTCATAAAAAGTAACAATTATACATTCTTATTATTACCGAGAGTAGTGTAGCAACTATGTAATTAGAAGTCAATAAAACATCACGTAAATATAAACATTAAAAACTGCAATAACCATTATCGTCAATGACTCAATATAGTCGTACATTATACTGAACAGTGGATACAGAAGAGTTCTGCAGATTGCTAGTATATAATAGTTATAAAACGCTATTTATTATACTTCGGCCGTACATTGTGGACGTTATGACAGTCATTATTGAAATGGATGACTTTATTCGAGATAAATGGGTCAAGCGGTATCGCCATCGACATAATATAATGTTCGATTTAATTAGTCTGAATGTTTCCATTATCAAGTCACCTATACGTAATTGTACCTACAGTAATATCTAAGCGAGGTATTAAAGGAAATGTTGATTCTATCAGCTGTTTGTATTCAGCGTGGGTTGTAGGGTACGACGATGAAGGTCTCGTAGTTACTTCTATGTGTATTATGTGTAGGTAGGTTTGTAGTTATAGCTATGACACGCAGTGTGGTCTCTGGTTAGAAACATAGATAGTTAACTGTTTACATAAATGTTACTATGAAAGAAGATAGTAGTACCTACTTATTGATTTAGACGCTCTATTTAATTAAATGCGAGTTAGGTACCTATTTGTCTATTTTTTTGCCCTGTAAAATGTTGGAAATCACTATAAATCCATTTAAAACGTTGCCTCGACTATCATGCACTTTATCTCTGACATCACTAAGGAAAACATGGTGAGGAAACCTGGACTTACTATTGATATAAGTCTGAAACATCTTACCCGATTTGAGCAAGAGTGTTTATTAATGCTCGTGGCTTTCACAGCGTCTATAAAATAATGGAAATATCCACCTCTCAGTTTCCAGTTTTTACTCAGTATTATTTTATAAAAAAAATAGAAGCAATTTTAAAAATGCTTTTCCTTTAGACAAACGACACCTGCTACGCTGACCTGCTACGGAAACCGTAGAAGACGCTACGCATTTTACTACGCCAATACCTTCAATATCAATAATAAATTACTTCCTATACTTTACGATAACAATATTAACTAAAACAGTAGTTTATGTTACGAGATATCACATTTAGCAACGATTACATAAAATTTTATCTCCTACCTATATGATATATTTCTATCATAAAACTAGTTTGCAGTAGCCACCCGCTACGTATGTTATACATATCGATCGAGTTCTCGACAGTTATCTACCAATCATTGATTTGAAGGTAGAGAACGCACTCGGTCGGAAGGCTGCCGCGCTTAAAATTATTGCCAAACCTGACCGCCCAATCTGTGGTCAATTTTATGTACTCCTGCTGTGTTAAATTAGTATTAGTTGATGCAATCCAACTGCCTAGTACGTGAACCTTCTTAATATGAATTGAAAAGTTGTAAATAAGTATGTCGCGGACATCTGCTCAACAAAAAGGAAAAGTCGACATAAATACTCAAGTATTTACGGACCTACAGATAGTTAATACTGATAATAATTTATTTATAAGTAAACTAACTGTGGGAATAATTCTTTGACTTTAACTCAAGGATTAAAGGGTAAACAGTGGGACAGCTGCTTGCGTCTCGATTTATTGTCACAGTCCCACAGATATAAAAATATACATATGATTCTCAAACACAATATTTTGTAATACGAAGATATCTAAAGGATTAAAATGGTGAACACGGTTTGTGTAAATAGAATTGAAATTCAGCTTATCGCGACAACGAATTTAAAAGTTGATAATGCTGGCTAGAAATAAAAATAATTCAAATACTTGTAAGTAAACGTCCTTGTAGAAACAAAACATGTTTAAAAAAAATTGAAACTGTATCATCACTGACCTACTCTGATTAAAACCACTCAAATAGTAGACTAGACTTCGTATAAGATAAAATCTCCGTAGCATGCAATGTACCTACATTGTACAGCCAACAAAATAGATTGGTACGCAGGCAAGAAATAAATATCTTTACACTGTGCAAGTAAAATTAATGTACCATAACATACAGTCATGACCATACCTACGTAACAATTAAGCAAGATTCAACATTGATTTTCTGCTGTATAGAAAATGAAATAGATCTTTAGATTGAGAAATGAAATAAATCTTTAGATTGAGACGTTATCACACGAGAAAATGATCTTTTAATTTAGCGTAGATATATCAGAACCTTTTGAACACAAGACATTGGGCTTACTTATGCCCATTTTACACTAAACAACCCATACTCGAATGCCTTAATAAAAGCGCGTTAAGATTTCCGACGTTTAGGCTCTGACTGTTGAAAATCCAGAATTGCAATTTTATTCAGAAATTCATTTAGTGTTGGTGAATACGGGTATTGGTCTTAGACGAAAGGTGTCCACGATTAAATAATCAGTGCATAAACATTACAGTAATCTGCTAACATTCGTCTTTTGTTGACTGTACACAATTTGTATCAGCGAGTCAGAGTTTAACAAGCTTCCTATTTAAGAGCGAGGGGAGCGCGCAAGCGCATACTTTTGACAGAAAGTTATCTCTGAGGCATAGATCAATGTCATGCCATGAAAGTGTTCTCAGTAGCCTTCCAAACTGGTTTGTATGTAAAGAAGTTACTCGTAACGTTTGCGGAATGGCCAATGAAGAACGCTTCTGGGGAACACTCGTGCGCACGATTTTGAATATTTTTTTGAGACTTGTGACTCACGAACTTTAGTGTTTGTAGTTTTTTTTGCGAGCTAGTTGAGCAGCTGTTTACGTCAAACGATCGTTTTGATTGCGTCCGGTGGTTTAATGACGAAAATTATAATGTGGTTTATTATTTTATATTACATCGCGAAAATGGGTTTTAATTTAGATTACGACCAAAAGAAATAGCCATTATGTTTTATTTATTGAGCTTTAGGTGTCAAATATCAAAGAATAATACTTAAATAAATTGATTTGAGCTAGATTTATAATTTATACACACTAGTAACTATAAAAATAAAAAGTGGCCTTATTACCTAAAACAAAACGCTTTGAGCAGCTATTTCATTTATTTGACGCACTCATCCTTTATGAACATTTCACTAAAGCCAGTAAATTGCCTTTGAATGCAAGTTTACATAATTCAAGCGACTCACTAATTGCCACAACGATGCTTCGCTCCAGACAAAAAACACCGCGTCGGTGCATGTGAGTGCAAGTTATAATTACATTGCTTCCAAACGCCAAATCCCACAGAACGTAATTATACAAAGTCTGCACAGGGCAGCCGCCCACCTGACAAAAGTTAAAACTCCAACCGACACACAAACGATTCCAGTCCCTATCTCTAAACACATAAGGACCATTTTAGGTATGTTAAAAGTAATAGGGGAATTTTCAGCAAGGATTTCCCCCTTTTAAGCTTCGTCTGAAATATACGTTAGCGACACAAATAAAATAGGTGCAGTCTACCGCCCACCGCAATGTAGGGATTAATTCGCTTTGCCTCTGATGTTTTAATTAAGAACTTTTTGCATTCTTCCACTACTGACTCAGGCAACCGTGTCTCTGTCTCTGTACCTACCTGCAAACAGTTCGTGTGTTCAAAACAATTGTTTTATTTAATTCTAAGCCCCGAATGTTTGAAATACAAGTCCCGGAAACAATTGACTTACAGTGCTTTAATTTTTTCGTCGTCATTATTTATATTAGGGGCCCACGTGTTAACACTATAACAGGATGTTTGAAACACCAAATTGCTTCGCTAAGTACATACTTCATTTCCTATTAGATATTATTTGTGAGTATTCGTGTTTGTAGATAAGCCGCTTGCTCGTAAGCACACTCGTGGCTCAGAAAGCGTTATTTTGATAATATATTAATGTGAAGTGGTCGTATATTCTCATCGCAAGAGGAGAGGGCCGTTTTATTTTTGAAAATGACTCCATCAGTCACAGATAACGTTCCAGGGGCGTCACAAAAAAACTGTAATGCTCCGTATTATGTGTCACGTACAGTTCTGAAGTAACTAAATATTGTACAGTTCACTCCACTGGATATTTCTGTGACGTTATTGTTATTTAAATGAGCGAGAGTGGTAATTGATTTATGTACTAGCAGCACTAGAAAACTATCTTGCCTCGTAATAAAACTATTCTATGACATTGCACAAAACAAAACAGTCATCACCCCACGATTAACTTCACTTTTTTCCTTCATTTTAATAGAACGAGATTATATATTTGACATCAAATTATCATTGAATTCATAAAATATATAGTACTTTGGCAAAAAATATGATTAACGACTACATAATTAATTGATTTCAAACCAGTCGACTTGCTGAAATCAGACTAATAAATAACGTTGCCAACGCAAAAAGAAAATGTGAATTATTAACATAAAAATAACATGAATAGAACTCTTATACAGAGCTCCTGTTTAAGGAAAAACAAAAACGAGGACCGTACCTACACAATAAACAAATGTGTTATAACCAATTACAGTTTTTACAACAGTGGTTTATTGTAATTAAAAATATTATCGTCGCATATATTAAGAAATATTAGCACTTAAATGTCATTGTACGTTGTAAAAATCCGAAAGAAGTTATGAATCAGAGTGACGGTCGACGTAGGTAGCCCCCGTTTGTATGGAAGACGTTTTTCCAAGCAAACATCGTTTTTACGTCTCACTTTATTGAGTAGAGAATACAACAGCACATAGCTGTCCGAGAGCACATTATTGTATTAGGTATATCGGTCGCACAATAAAAGAGCTTTTAAAAACATCGTGTGGTATCTTTGCGGCCATACAGACGCTCGTGTTACGCGTTGTTTTGAAAGCGCATAGACCGATTACGATTACGTTTCCAACGAAGTGTCGACTTCGGGTTACGTTTTATACCGTCATTTGAATCTCTCGCTCGGATGTTTGGTCCGAAACGCTCGTTCATTAGCATTTTATGACTGATACGACCGATAAAAGTGTAATAAGACGCATTCAGCGGGTCATATGATGTGATAGACGCCCCGGACCGAGCATGCGGCACGCTGGCATACTCTAGAGGAAGTTGGCACTACATTATTAGACCATAGTCATTCACTTCGACGCGTTTTGATTCACTGAATTATTGTACATTCCAGAGGTTCATATGCTGATTTTGTTTGTTTTATGCTCTTGAAAGCTAATATCCGAGTCTTGTACCAACCGTATGTTCTCAACCGCCATGACTCATAAGTGGCAGTATAATATTCGCAAAACATTTTCAACCTGAAGGGCTCACAGATACGGCTTGATTTCCAAAGGGCTTCAGTGAAGAAAGAAGCAGAACATTAAAAGCAAATTACTGAGCTTATAAAATAATTCAGTGAAGTAAATAAACATGAAATTTAAATTGTAATAAAATCGTTCGCCACTTCACAGGGCGCATGTTGCATCGTAATTGCTTCATCGTCGCGTTTGAGAAACATACACAAATGAACCATTCATATGCTCTGAATATCATCTGATATCCGTTCATTCATTTGGTAAGTATGAAGAGGTGAGTACGTGTATGTTGGTGGAGTCCCAAAATACCGGGAGTCTCTTTGAAGTGTTCCCAATGTTAATGTCAATGTCTATGCCAAAAATATTCACGCTGAACTTCAAGTAAGTGGTTGGATGGTTGACACTTTAAGCCGATTAACATATCAGCTTTTAGGTTCAATTCTCGGAGTCAAGGCAGTTGTGGACAGGTGACAGGTTTCCGTGCGACATCTGCCACCGGGCCGATTGTCCACGCTTCGATCTGTCCTGAATGGCTCGCACCCTCAGCTAGACGTAAAGTCAAATAGACCAGGGGCGCGGAAGATCGTAAAGTTTTTTAGACCGTCTCTCGACAAACGCGAATCGTAAAAGTAATTGGAGCCCATTCATATTAATAGACATTTACGAGGTCTACACCATAAAACAGAGATTGTCATCACGACTTACGCAATATCAGTGCGAATAGGCGATCATGTCGTATTAATTCGTTTTGTTTGCTGAATAGTTTTTATTGGCATTAAATCATAAACACCGGATATGTTTTTATGAATATGTAGTGTAGGTAGTTCGTTGAAATTGGCACGATTTCTAAGAGACGTCTTCGAATGTCATACAGAAGGGCGTCGATTATGTTATTAATCGCGTTTATTTTATATTGACACATCTGTCGCGTGGTGCGTCGTATCGGCAATGTCATATACTTTACTGTTATGACGTAGTATATATCTATGCCGCGTTTCCCCGATCACAGATAAATAGAAAGGACATTAGGCTCGCAGCTGTCGCTCGCCCACCTCCTTGGGGACTCTCGCAATTTTCCTACCCTTAGTTTAATTCGAATCCCGAAAGGTTTTCCTCCGAATATTTATTATTATATCTTTATTAACGTTCGCGTTTCGTTTCGTCTCGTTTATTGCGAATAAGATTTGTGTTCCGGACTCGTTCGGTGAGCGTCGGACTGATAGTTTTTATGTGTTGTTTTATGTTCGAAAGCTTATAAAATATGCACCTGTCTTATAAATATCAGTGCGAACGTGTTGCGATAACAGGGCTACACTCTCGCAGTTATAAATTATAACAGTGGGTGGAGAACTTGCATTTGTAGAGTCCGAATTTCCGAATGAATCAATGTCAGTTTTAATTTTTTAACTGTTTTTAAGGTTAAGTATTACGTAACGGACTTTTGAGCAATGTCAAACTAAACGTGTGAAAGAAATGAATTGAATTCGAAGAAGTTTGTTATCTAATAGCATCGATAACGCTTGTTTACACAACGTTGGTAAGGCGGTTCCTTTGTACGTAATCAGATAATATTAACAATGTGTTATTATTAATTTATTAAAATTCTAACACTTTAAGGAGCTATTCATTAACTTCTTACTAATTTCATTAGGTCAACCATGGATACTTTTAGGATCATAGATATGTTTCTAAAAGCAAAAAATAACTCATAGTAATTGATTTCGTGTGAATATATTTCTAGAATTGCGAGAATCATACACTCAGGCTCGTATTGCGATACGTGTTCGTATCTAATATGTAATCTAATTACGCCGCGAACCTGAGTGCCTTCTAATATTTTATTCGAACCCTCTCCTGCTTGTTTATATCAGCTATATTTTAAGTCGAAACGCAATATCGTAACGTAATTTAAAACGAATTAGTTCACCCCTGCAGGGCTCCCAAATTTGAATACCGCATGGATGCTCGCGCCCCATCACAACATAGGTACGATACCTTTAAAAAACAAAGGGCGCATTGCTGTTATATTTTATAATTTGAACCCCGCCCACCCCTGTCGAGAAGCGAAAATGTTTTTTAGAATAGACCCCCCTAATGTACCAAATGTCTAGGTAGAGAGCTTTCGCACAAAAATGACTGCTTTTATCTGCGGAGAAATTGTTGTTTCGTCTGATAGTGCTGCGCATACGACAATTTAATAGCTCCTCTCTTTGGAAGAGGAGAGTATTGTTCTATCTTCTAAGATCTTGAGTATCTAGTTGATCAGAAATGGGCTCGTCTGTATTATCGACTTAGCACTTTAACTCGTGAGTAGTGCGTAACATTCCGGAGCCTATTTCACGGTACGTAGGTAACGGCTGCCGAGTGTGAAACGCTTCCAATTACAAAACTAAATCCGAAAACAAATTGCTTGCCGACCACGTTATCCCCCAGTGGTTCACCCCACGGTCAGACTCGCCAAAAATGGCGGCTGCTACTAATAACTCCCGTTCGGACAGGGCGGAGCGAAGGGGTGTTATGGGGTTGCAAACATGCAAATTTAATTTGCTCGTATGCACCCAGGCGGTCGCCGCCGACTGAGCTCGTTAGCTTGTCTATTGTACACTTATTAATTCAACTGTATAATTTATGGCCATACAATTTTCAACGTCGAAACACTGTGCGTTGGGTGCATAAATTGTTTTAATTGAAAGTTAATGCGGGCGGAGATAGTGGAGATATATCTGTAATGCTGGATATCTACTCTTTTTAATTAAGAATAAGGTTCACTGTATCTCAAATAATCTCGATTACTACGCAAGTGAAATTAACCCACACCACATATACATATTATAAGCACCACCATCATGTAGAGAGAAGGAATTCTTCCAAAATAATAGTCGGTACAACATATTGCAAAATAAGTAAGTATGTGAGAGATCAAACAGTAAATAAAAATAACATTATATTAAACCAACTTTCTATGAACGCTTAAATCTAGACAAACAAAGAATACCGATGTCTTATACAAAGGTAGCAATTCAATTTCAACTTTATCTACAACAAATAGAGTTGAAAATTCAAGCATGAACGTAATGTTTTAAAGTTCACACAAGTATATAATATATCGTTAACGTGCTTCGAATGAATAGGTATTACCATTTTACATAAAAGACGTTTCAGATAGAATTTGCAAACTAATGAACAATTGGTATCCATGAATGAGCAATGAAATTGCTTTGGGTTTCCATTGCATTGCGGTTTCCCCTGGCTATGAAATTTCATAGGAATTTCTCCAGCATCTAAGCTGTTGAAAGGCTCATAGGAGGCTAGCGTGTTATTTTCATAGGTACTTCGTAATTGTCAGTTTAAAGCGTTTTAATTACGGAGTCGCCATTCCAAGGGTGTAATGCGCCCTTAAGCGCCCAACGACGGAGCCTCCCTTATGTGCTTGTAAACTATGATAGGGCCACGTTCCACGCGTGTTGTCGCTTAAAAGGGCCAGTTTCGTGTTTGTATTACTGTGTTAAACAGTCACAGTGTTTACCCAGTTAATTATAAGAGGCAGTAATTTAACTGTTTATTAGTGGGTATTTAGTTCATCGTATAATATAATTTTGTCTGTCATACGCTTTTATAAGACGCCGGATGTGTGACTATACAGAAATGAAAAATATCGCTCTCCCAGTGCATAAATAAAGCAGCTCACAGTCCAGTTTTTTATTCTATTCTAATACTCGTTTCGATGGAAAGCGCAGATAATACAGAAGGAACTCCAACGTTGATATTAATCACCCCATAAGATACCTCATTCCCGTCACGCTACTTATCTTGTACAGTCAAGTATCTCGTTATAAATCTTAAGTATTTAATGAACCAGAAAATATCTAAGCGCAATTAAGGGGCTTTAATAACTCAAGAGCGCGCTTAATATTTCCCCCCCTAGTCCCCCCACCCTTGTTACAAGACGAGTGATTAAATCGCGCCTCTCACGCGTTCCAGCGACGCCGTCCGCCATTTGCAATGCCGCAATTATAATTAAAAATTAATCCAGATTCATGAAGTTTCATTAAAATTCTTCATTGTAATTTTTTGGGTTCTAAATCAAGGCATTAATATGAATGAAAATATGTTTTAGGGTCCGTTTGTTATGTAAAGTCTTGAAAATACATAACCCACTTCTGAAAGATTGCGCTCATTTTCTTTGGCTTATCTCTTCTATTTATAAGATGGCCAAAATATGCAAAAATGATAGAGAAATTCAAATTTCAGGAGTTGTTTAAGGCGCACCTTTACTTACATTACGGGGTCGTGATATAAGGCCCTTAACGCGGAGTTTGAAGCACACATACGCGCTTGGGTAAGCTGTTATGTTCATAAAGCTACACGTGGGATTGCCCAACATACAGTTATGTTAATGCCGGACCTCCCTCACCGGGCCAAAAAAGAAAGGATTGCAAATTTGCGGCGGACAATTTATGATGACCGTATACACCCCTCGGGGCGTGGGGGTAAAATAGACCTATTGGCATTTGGGTGAGCTAGGCGCGCTCGTTGTCGGCCAAAATGACCCTAAACATTTTATTTGGCAGCATCGCTATTCACGTAACGTGTCGGAATGGCTCCGACTAATCTTGAGCCACCATTTAGGGGTGTTTTCGCTCGTTTTTCGAATAAATACGTCTGGAGATTACACGCGTTCGCATGGGGCTTTAACGAGAGTGTGTAACATAAAATTATACGTTTTATTTTTGGTAGTAGCACCTTGCGTACATAACGCACATTTTGGTGGAAACATTCATGAATAACAAGCTAATTCAGTAAAATATATATGGAAATGATAACGTGCTATATAGCCAGCTATTTCCAACCGTTAATATTAGTACCCCACTCGGATAGCTATGAGCCCCATCTGAATATTATCAGTATCTTCACAGCTAGGGTTGGCACTTAATCCATAGATTTACATGCGTTTTCACCCTAAGGCTACATACATTACGTAGCCGCAGGGTGCAAGAAATTATGCGTTCAGAGTTCGCTCGAATCCCAATTTATTGGCAATCGATTAGCACCAGCCAGAGGGCTTTGTTTAATTGAAGTGCTACCGTGATTGGATTAACAGGCCCAATGGCATGCCCCTATTACTTCCTTAAGTAATGAACCAAAAAGGTAAATGTATCCACAAACATTTCTCTCGGAAAAATTCAACCAACGGGCCACACTCCGTAGTAATGTGGTCTTTTTATCTCATGTGGATTTATATCACTCAAACAAATATATATGGAGAAGAATAGGATAACATATTGTGCTCACCACGTACAATAAAATAAGTATTTATCATTTATCTGTATTCCCACGTCAATATCTTCCCGAATGTAAATATGACACCCCATAAACTGAATGTTTTATCGGCTGCCAGTACCATTCCAATTTATTCTGGTCATTTTTGTCTACTTCGAGGGTGACCATTTTTTAGGGGAGAATTTATGAGTTTTATTATAACTTTTTTCGAACTAATACCACCTTGGAACCAGAGACATGTGTTCAACTTTCGATCAAACAAAATGTTAACTGAAACCTGCTTTTCTCATTGCGAACTGGTTGTTATTGAACCGTTGAAATGGGTTAACTGTACGGGTCACCTACCAAAGTTAATCACTTAACATGCTGATTTACAATGTGACGAAGCCTTTCAAAAGTCTGACAAAAACATTTTGTAAAAGGATTTGTTAAACAAAATTAGGTATCATTGTCCGAGGTTAAACAACTTGCGTTCGTGTGAAACAATTATAATGCTTACTGCCTGTTTAAATGTTAAGTACTCATACGTAAATGTTTTACATTAAGTGTCAACTGGCACGTAAAACCCATAAATTTGTATCAGCTTTACAATTTATCAAGTAGATACAGATCGGTATCGTTCAGTAGTCGCCTTCCCGCATTGTAATCCGTTGTTTAGGACAGTATGCGGAGCGAACTAACAAAATATTCTGATCTCGTAGCAAAGTAACGCCCTCAGCCGCCGGCCCCCGCTATTTATACCTCTGTTATTGGCACTTCTTCAATGTCAGACGCACCCTGCGCCTGTCCCCTGATCCCCTAAGCCCCACGGATGCCCCATCCTATCCCTCCAACATACATTACACAACACCACTCGAATGCTAACGGCTGTATAAAATTATATCAATTGCATGGATTTTATTGTCAAATTACAATTTCAGATTCGGCACTTCGTATATCATCTGCAGCGAAAGGGTTAGTATTCTAGTCCCCCTCGACTATTTCCCCCATCTACAAAGTAACAGGATCTACAGACTCATTGAAATCTTGTCGTCCATAACGCAGATACATATCGTAATGTAAACATGGAATTTATCGCGATTCAGTATCCGGTCGGTGGATACTAAGAAACATGCTAAATAACCGGTATTATTAAAAAAGTACAGATATATCGCCTTAATTACGGTAAAGGGCTGGCCACTCATACTCGTAGGCATGCTTCATTGATGTATAAAATCGTTTACATTATCGATTATCAAACAGAGCGTATTTTAAGATTACAGATGTAAGCATCACTATTTATATCAGACGATTGAGTTGCAACACGCGTATCATGTTTGACTGCTCCTGATGGAAATACGTTGTGTGTTTGTGTATGTACCTTCAGTACAACCAAACTCATCCGTTCAATAGATTTTTCTTTAAATTTCAGAGTATACACTGACGTAATTTTCATCTGTAGGACTTAATTAAATAGCAAGAGTATTCGGTTTGCGTTATCAAAGTTTGAATTTACCAGATTGAATTTTCTGGAAACAACAAGAAATAGCTTCTATCCTTACATTCAATAAAATAAACGAAATTCCTACGACGAGAGAAAAAAACAAATATCAACTTATCTCTTAAAGCACCCAAGTTAAGTCTACCGGAAACTTATGTTAACTGCCAACATAAACTTATGTAATACAACTTATATAATGGATCCCATAGATATAAAAAGTAAAGATGTATGGTATATCGCATACATCCGGACCAAATAAAATTTCCTTTACATAAATAATAAGAATTACGAATAAGTAACAAGTCGTGGGTGGTAACCACTTGTAATTAACAATTCTTGATTACAGTTTTCCATGGCTCATTTACATAAACCGTAGGCAATATGAGCGAGGCCTAGATTAAATCCATAATTCATGTTCGCAACATGAAAGCAACATGAGAATGACATTGCAGATGCCATATACCTAGATAAAGTCATTAAATTGTTTAAATTATTCATTCCAATGGAACGCACTAAAGGACTGGGCTCAGTCGGCTGACCTCAAAAGGCGGGCGCGTCAAAAATCTCCGTATCGTACAATTAAGCTTCTCTACAATAAAATCACGTTTTAATTTCTTATTAGTGGCGATTAAATTACTTTAAACGTCGGCGTAATTGGCCGCAGCGAGCCAAAGTTGCTTATTCCAGCCAGGACGAAGCGAAGTGATTTTTCTTGTAAATAAACAACAAAAATGTCGTGGGTATCCCTTTTGTGTTTTGTGAACGGGAATGTACACTTTTTTGGTCACGAAATTTGGTTAATTATGACGTCATTTGTTATGTGTAACTATCGTGGACTGGACTAACGACAGTGTGAAAACGTCATAAAAGTTGTTGTGTATAGTTTCATAATACTCTAACATGCATATCGTGGCATCTGTTTGATTTTACTAAACTTTTGACATAAATCCGAACGAAATGTTCGCATTAATTTTTATTAGTCTCTTTAGTAGGACGGAAAAAAAAAAACAGCTATTTATTTATAGTCTGTACGGCGAAGTAAAAATAATGTGTGAGACAGCCATATTGTATTTTACAAAAGGATGAATGTCTATTGACTACTGAGCTTTATGCTGTAAAAGATTTACTGATTTTTTTCCAAGATAACAATAACTTTTGGTTGTACTTAGTAAATTACTTTGCTTATGTTTCGAATAGACAATGATCTAAAACAGTGCCTGTCAATGTCAAACTGAAACAAAATCTACATTTTTGTAACTATGTTCCCGTTAATAAAATATCCAATTGCCTACACCTAAATATTCAAACGTTAATCAAAAACAATCTTTCTAAAATGTAATGTTCTAGTCCTGCACATCTATTCAGAACCATTCGATATCGATGCCGGATCGACATGTGAGGTTCGTTTACGTGGAACGCTACAATATGGTAGAAATCACGAAAATATATGAACTCACATCTTCAAATCAATTTTGAACTGTTAAAATTTTCCAGTTTTTTATTTACTGTATCGATTTTAAGAACTGTAATAATAACATACATATGTAATAATACGCTCAGTATTGATTTTATCAACTCATCATCACCATCATATGTGTGGTCTTTTCCCAACTATGTTGGCTTCCAGTCAAACTGGATGCAATTGAATACCAGTATTTTACATGGAGCGTCTGCGACTGCTGTGGCTGCAAAAATCAATACTGTGCACGCGTAAATATTCATCACGACTACGGCCTTTCCCTCTGCGTGGTCCAACACGCACTCGGCCGATTCAACATTAATCACTCAATGTATATTTTACAGTAGCTTTTAAGTTAGATTGCGAAATACCTGATACTCATCATTTATCTACCGTCGAAACATTTTGCACCGAGAAAGATAATATTTTGTAGCATTCCCTCAAAACGAACCTCACATGTCGTTTCGACATAGTATCGAATGGTCGTGAATAAGTGTGCTGGTCCACCAACAGTATCGTAAAGAAACAAAACAACGTAGCTAACACGATACGATCCGAACAATGCCGAGCCCGTATCGAGCTCGAGGTGTCACCCCATTCCGCCAAAGGCCTTACAAAGGTGAAACGAACCCCCACTCTCCCCCACCATATATCAAGATCCCTATCTGAGATTTACGAAGCTCGCTGTGACCGCGATTGTATCTCTCAGATTAATGCGCGAGAGTGTCGTACAGCCCTAACTGCCTATAGGTAGTAACATTACCTACCGTTTCTTTCTACACCTTATTTACTGGATTTAATACAACTTGTTACCACAATTTTTGATGTTTGCTGATAAGACGGTGTGGATAACTACCCATTAACTGTTATCACCCAACTATCTCTGAATATAGAAATTATTTAATTAACTAGGTATTAGTTATGTATGTATAGGCTTTGATTATAATGGCTTTTTAAATAGACAAGCACATACGGTGATTGTACGAATACGTTTATAATGAACGAGATTATGCGTGCGTTGACTTTATGGTTTAAGCTTAGCACGTTAACCTTCTTTAATATTTAACCTTCTTTAAGGTTAAAAAAGGAACGTTTTTATTCAGACTTCAAATAAAACGCACATTGATTACGTACGTAAATACAAATATTGGAGATGCTAAAATAATTACCGAGCTTATTTTAAGAGGCTCAAAAAAAAACCAGCTTTATTTTAATCACTGTGGATCAACGCGTGTGTCCAATTCTTTATTCAATCAGAAGCGATCGGTAATTAAATGGAACTTGGTACACTCAAAACTTATTATGACCCATTGGAAACACAAAATGTGATCAGGACACAATATTAGGAGGCAGATTACTCGTAGATATCAAAGAGCTCAAAACTGTTAGAAACAAGAGTACACAGTTTATTAGAATATCAAGTAAAAGATTATAGTGGGAATTTTTGCTGACCAACTTTACAGATAAGTAGTTTAAAAAATGAGTACAGTTTTAAAGAGGTTCATTGATCAAAGATGGCGGACAACATTAGCGGCTTGAATATTTTTTGGAGACTTATTTAATTATTCCCCTTTAAAATATTGTTATACATTGTATGTAGGTAAGCTTTAAATTACTGGTCAGAGAATGTGCACCTATAAACCTTCGAGATCGCATAATATACTTAGAGGAATGTTAGGGAGCTTAGAACATAATCGTAGTTTACATCTATTTTCCATAACCGTTCGAGCTTAGTAGCATGAAATGTCAGTAAATCACCTCCGGGCATGTCGCCCGGCTTCCTCGTACGTGTGTAATGCGCAACTCTGGTCAGCGAGCCAATTTGTTTTTATTGAGACTACCCTCGAGTTATGCAAACTGGTCGGAAACGCTGAGCCCGCTGTAAACAAACTTAAACGCGACTAATATACGCTGACCCCTGCGGAATCGCGACGCATTACCAATTGGGCGGAACCATGCGGGTCAGTACGCTCCGGCGCTGGTGGCCAGGTCCACCTTTAATCTCGAAGCGAATGTTTTCACAAGCGCCTGCGTTTGGCCTCCGAGGCCGCGGTCAGACGTGTGTAAACAATACTCTACGTTAATAGAGATATAAATTGTACGCATTCCATTTAATCCCTTTGAGAGCTATCGACGCCTATGGCGTTACGAAACGACGCGTTATCGGACGGAACAGACGTGCTGCCACGATGTTTCGTCGCCTACATGTGGACTTTCCGACTTAAGGCCGCGCTTATGTGAAACAAACGTCAGATCAAACTCTCCGGGGTACTCCGAGCGGTCCTAAACCAACATCACATGAACATCTCGTTCATAGTAAAGAGCGTTAAGCGCGCGATTTATTTGTAGTGGCATACGTACTGAGTAATGACAGCGTCAATTTTGAAATAACCAATAAACTGTCTAGAACGTAACATTAGCATTAGTTGGTACCTAAATTTCAAGTCATAGCAGACGAATAAAATAAATTCGTAGTAGCAAACTGGCAGACGACATCGTATCTATATTAGCATAACGTAGTTGGCATAAACGGAGCAAACTCGAGCTTTCAGAAAGTTCGACGGACTGGTGAACAATGCCTCCGTTCACATTCTTGTAGCTATTGAGTCACGTCTGCGAGCGTTATGTACTAATAACACGCTGTATAACGCAGCCCTATGTATAACTGCGCAGAACATTGTTGTTCACTCAATGATTTCGAATGAAAATTAGCTGTTTCATACATATACAATAAATACTGAATACGTTATCTGATCTCAGGCTGTATAAATCAGTCATACAGAATACACGTATCATTAATTCAGCAGAGTAATGTATTATACATTTATAATATTTATTTATTTTGTGTTCCAGGTAAACGTGTTGACTGTTAAATATTTATGTGCAAACACTATTTATATTACTTACCTATAGTTTTTCAACCTTGCTGGTAGGTATACCTGACTAATATGCAAAAATGTTTGCCGCATTCTAAGAAATTAAAATACGCTTTTTGTTAGAGGAGTTAATCGATAAAATGATTCAAATCACGTCTATTGGAGACTAATCAATATTTTTTCGTATTTTTCGATTCCATACATCTACGAAAATTTTGGATTGAAAAATGCGAAAGAACGCCTGCATTCATTATTCATTTGTTCCTGTTAATACACATTAGATAAAACAATTTCCAATTAATCTATTGCAGGTAAATGTTGGTTGAATGGATAAATTTACATGACAATACGTCTGTTTGTATGGACGGGAGCTATAGTATGGGTACAAACCATAATTACCTACGTATTATGTGAGTGTTCCAGCCGTGTGTGTGTGAGGCGAATAGATTTACTCGTGACGTTTACTTGGCAATACTTTTACATATGAAATGAGGGAGAATCTTACATTTCTATCAATGGTTTATCAAAAAGTTTTGCTTAATTTACAAACGTTGTTTTCAGAAATGTCCTAACAATTCATCATCCTCTTCAATTATTAAGTCTAAATTGAGCAACATTTTCTTGAAATTAGCATCAATTTTTTCCCTATCCAGTTACATAAAGATTTAAAAAAAAAACAACAAAACTACGCAAAACAACGTTTGTTAAGTTGAATAAAAATATTGTATTAAAAAATGACCCAATAATCATGGACGTCTTGAATGATTCAAAGGTTTTAAAAGTTTAAATAAGGCACAATGAAGTAAAAAAATGTTTAAAGAAAACTTTCAAAAGTAAATCCTGGAAAGTCCCATGTCCGGAGGTTGTAAAGAAAAATACCAAAAGCAAATCCTGGAAAATCAATTGGAAAGTCCCAAGTCCAGAGGATGCTTTTAAACAAAATAGTAAATTCATTCAGTGTATGTGACTGTACTTCACATTCACAGTAACGATTGAATGCATTGCTTGCACCAGGTTCGAGTGCAAAATGTATTATTTAGCGAATTTAAACCAAAACACGTTGATCGATAGACTGGTACGTAATAAAATATTAGTTTTATGCCAACAGGATACAGATTAAAATTGCAAAGTGACACCTCTAAACATATACACATTATCGTATATAAAATGAACTGAAGGTTTGAACTTTGTGTACTCAAAACCTTATCACATGCCTATCTATTGAATGTTTTAAATGCTGAATACCTACCAGGCGTTTATAAGGAAGCAACCCATTATGAGTACAACGCTTAGGAGGAAGAAGGCAAGGTCAGCAAAATGTCTTTGTACGGGTATAATTCGCATTCTAAGAATATTATTTAATTCTACGAATTAACAACGTGAGGGACGAATAAAAGTACAGCGGAAATTCTTTAAAACGTGTGCAGAAACTGTACCGGCGTATAAAGCCTTAAATAGGGAGCTAAAATTCAAAACGGAGGCATGTAGGTACAGTCGTGATTTCCTCTTCCACCGAAATAATTCCGAGAAGCTTGTAACATTCAAAAAGTGTCGAGATCGTACGTGGCCCGTTGGCTGTATATACCTTCTTAATAATAAAATCATTAGACCACTCCGTTTCCTCGAAGCCAATGAAATATGAAGCAAAGCACATTCAACAGTGTTTATAGAATTTAAAGAACTAGTTTCATTCATAAAGTGTAATAAAAAAATGAATCCACACTTTGTTTGTTTTCATAGTCAGATCAGACTATCAATTTTGTAGGATAACAGTAACTAGCCGGCGGACGGCACGCGCACAATTAATATATCAAAACCTTCTTCAAAACGGCCTAAGTGGTGATTGAAATCGTAACAAAATCGATCGAGCCATTTTCGAGATTATCCTGAACATACATACTGACAGACAGACGGTTTGGAAACTGATTTTAACGGGTGGTGTTGAAGTGTAAGATGGTTTTACCGATAATGTAAGACTGTGTAAAGACCTCGATATGTAATTTAGACTCCTCAAAAAAGTAAAATACAGTGATGATGAATCCGCGTGATTTAATGTTTTCTCATGAAATAATTAGTAACAAAGAAAGGTTGTTCTAATATTAGGTTTAATATTCTCACAGTATAAATAAAACCTTTCACTTTATTTGGTGTTAATTGAAAAATATCTGAACCAACTTTGTAGACTGTCAGCGGATTTACAATATTTAACCCATTAACCGCACTGTTTGGTCGTATACACCATAATTTTTATATTTTGAATTTGAATATTCATATTTACACGTTTAAGACTGTTACAAGTTTAAATTTTAATACAGTATCAATTATTTATCTAAACGTACTGGTGAGGACAGAGAGAAATAACGGGTTTTACTGTTAGTAGTATAATAGTTATTTAGATTTAAGTAGGTACCTACACATCCCGTCGTATTAAATCTATTGGACATTGAACATGACTGTCTTAGAGGATTCGTGTAAATAAACTAGTTATGTTTGTATAATTAATACTTATTGCCAATAATTATTACGTTTCAGGCTATAAATATAAGAATTCGAGACAGCATCAAAATCAATATCCGATTCTCAAGTTTCAAATCATCATCTACTTCTCCCTCTATCTGCCCTTCAGAGCGTATTGAGAAACTAAAACATTAATATTTATAGGTAAACATAAATTACTAATCACCAAGTTATTCAGCTCATAAATTAATGGAATTAAACCCATAACGGTATTTAACTTGGTTACAGCGAAACATGTTTATTAAATCAAGAGATATGACACTTTGCGCTGGAATGGGAGAGGTCGAAGAACTCTAAGTTTTCTGTACCGAAAATAGTATATTACGCAATTGTAGCAGCATCAACAAATACAACCTTGGGTTGTAAAGTAGGCGCAAGCGCTCAATTGCCTTGTGCGTCTAATGAATAGCTATTTGATACTGTGTGAGTAAGCCGAGCACGACGCAAACCATGTTCAAGATATAAATATGACATTGACATTATTTATTGGACGAACTTGAAATAAAAAATTGATAATACCAATGACAAACTTGTCTCGAAAGATCTTAAGTCAGATAACAATATTAAAAGTCGATTCTTTGATATGTTTTTTTTTTGTTTATGAATTTATGGTAGCAAGCGAACGAGTGAATTTTTTTGCGTTCTGAAATTATCTCAATCGTATTTAATTTTAATTAAAGAGTTTCTGATGCGAATCACATGAATTACAACTATTATACAAACATATCGTTCGAAATACAAGATTGTATGCAGTTATTTATAGTTATTAATTATAAAACCTGCTGACCTTAAGAGCGCTGAATTATACAGTCCAAAAAGTGGTTAAACGAGGAATAAAGCAAACAAGAAAAACATTATATCTCCTTCATTGCTTAATAACTTGACGCCCTCTATCTTTTCACCGAGAACAAGTACAAAATAAGACATCTTAACGTTAAAAAGCATGCCTTGAAATATCAACACAGTAGAGTCAGCCAAGAGATAACAGAATAAGGCGTCGGTATCTACAGTATTATGCATGTACAGAGTTAACTTATTTGGCGACGCGACGGTTGAGTCGTGCTCGTGCACGCATTCGCAATGCGCAACACGACAACGCGACTCGGTGGTCAAATAGACCATTATGGAAATAAATTTCCGTCTAAAATACTTTGGCGCCTACAACCTATAAACGTCCGCTGCTCATATTAAAATACTCATCTATAACGATCGCATCGTATTACTTTAGACGAAGTTATTATACTGTTAAGTGCTGAGACGTTAAAATATCGTCAATAGAACTATACGATACTCTATTGTAAATCAAATATTAGAGAAATAAAAACAATAAATCTTCGATTGGTTTTACCAAACGAGTTTACGTGAAGCTGATATTAAATGGCGTGAATAAATCAATCGTTGTTGCCCCAACTCTTTACTTTTTTAATGACTGCGTCTTTCGTTGTGGCGATACCCAGATGTGGGCCCAGCTGTTTCTATGACAGTCACGTCCACGAATCTGACAATGTGTTTGTACTACTACGCCACGGGCTTGGCTCGTTAAATTTTTATTGCCACAAGGTCGCCACTTTATGGTCAATTCTCAACAGTTATTGTTCGCGGACAAACTTTTTTTTACAACACTAGCGTCAATCACTTTATAACGGTAGAGTTACGATTGACAGTGATTAAGTCTTAATTGTTATGACGCTATAAAACTCCTTTTTATATACTCTGTAAGTGTTATGATTATCCACTTTTCACGTTGATACACTGTTTGTATTTTTATACAACCTGATGATAAAATGTGTCGAGAGCGCAATTTCTCAATTGCATTAACGTATGTAAAATGAACTCCTAAAGTGATAGATTTATGCTTGAAGAATGAAGATGAACATAATGTTCACGACTCTTTCAAGCATGCAAGATAAACGCGTGCGTGCAAACGTCATGGTTATGTTTATTGTGGCAACCACGGGTTTGGCCCTTACTTCTGGCCTGTGAACACCGTATGATAACAAACGATGTTTTGACTACGATTTTGGCGATATCGACTTTCGCACAACAGCCGCAAAGCGTCCGTAATAAAGCAATTTGCGGGCGTGCCAACAAAACAATGGACCCCTTTCTAAGCTTGTTTTAAAAGCTTTCCACGCCGTGATTTAAAACCCTTTGACTTATACCTTATTTGTAAACATCTTGTAAGCACAAAGGATTGTTGTTTACAACAAAAACGAGAAATTTGCACAACCCTATTGCCGTGAACCCTTTGTTTAGATTTTTCAATAAATTTGCAAAAAATCGTGAAAGTAGCTTGTCTGTCGGTCCGGATTTTTATGGTTCCGTGAGTCGCATTGTATGTAAAACCAAAACCGTGCAATGCGTCAGTGCAATACTGATACAAGATAAAATTATAATATTTTATAAACAAGAACAAAGTAGGTTCTCCGTGAGCAAAAATGGTAAATCGTTTACCTACAAAACACGCTCCGCTACAAGATTGCGTTTGAAGGACCGGGATGTTGCCATCAACTAAAAATTTATTGTTATAGTTATTAAAGATGGGGGATTTAAATGCTACTCGGGTGCTCCCGGCTTGCTTATTTATATTACTTTTGGGAGGAAAATACACCCGCGTTGTAAATATGAAAGGAAAACAGCTAAGGGAAATAATTGTGCGGCTTATCTGTACGGAACAGAGTTACCCAGAATTGAAGGTCCCTGACCATTTTTGTACCTTAATGGCTGGTTGCATAATATTGACCCACTATTAAAGCCTTTGTTCTTGGAGAAAGTTGGTGTTTGTTGCGAACCTTTTAAACCCTTTTTCGTCACTTTTTTGCAATAGAACAATAGATTTGCAATTGTTAGTTGTCAATAGTAAAAAACACAATAACGGAGAGTTTTTTGTGCGAATCGAGTGATAAAGTGATACATGATGCAAAATACAGGTAGCATTTTAGGGTTAGTTGATGCACCTTTGATGTTGAATTTGTTTTGTAGTCCTTCCCCGTACAAAATACGCAGTCAAATTCAGACGTTTAAAAATAGTTCATTCAACTTAAAAACCTTAAATAGAAATAAAAATATACTTGACAAAATGTTTTTGCCAATTAAAAAAGGTCTGATTGCAATAATTCCACAAAGCCATATCAAATGAATAATTGCAACATAATTTTACGACAGCCTTTAAAGGATTTATAATGTGAATCATCGCACACATTCGACAAAAAAGCTAAAATGACGGGCTATGCATAGACTTTTGTCAGAGGATATTTCTCTCAAAAGGAACTGAAAACGTTTTCAATATTAAATACCAATGTTGTGACTGTAGACAATAATGTTTTGTCTATCACCCGACCTAGTTTCGAAAATTCCCCATTACTAAGACCTCAAGTCATTAATCAGCTTAATTTTAATAGACATTGTTTGACTCCATACGATTTAGTGGGCAATTTTCACGAAATGTCAAACATTCTGCTTAATTGTGTCACTATCGCAAGTGGTTTTAAAAGTTCAGCCATTAAGGGTTATAAATATTCCAGTATTCAGTTCCAAATTTGAAAATTCCAAAGAGTTTGGATGACGATAAGCCATTAGACGCGTTGTTTAGTAGAATGTGTGTTAAGATTCCTAAATTTGAACTAAATATACTTAAAATTAAAAGAAAATAAATTTGAAACGATAAATACCATTGAACTCACCGCAGACGACCCGATCGAAGGGGCTCATCCAATCTGGAAATGGAAAATCTATTATCAATCGTATTGAAAGATCTTTGTTTCGGCCAAGTCACATGCATAACGAGTAAAGCCTAGAAATACACAAAAATAAAAATACAAAACATGTCACTAAATACTACACAGTGTACCTACAAATGAAATAAAGGTAGCGAAAAATCATATGAAACAAAATATTTGCTATTATAAAAATACCTACATGAAATGCAGGGGTAAATAAAATCAATAACTGAACCTACTTGAAACATTATTCTGCGATTCTTATGTCCATTCCCACTAACACTTCGCAACACTAATCTAATGTCAAAATAAAAGCACACTGCTTTTGCGCAACAGTGCAAAAATATTTGGCATTTAGACGTCACGTGTTGTTAGTGAAATTGGGCATTAAAAGTCTTGATTTTCAATATTAGTAGATTATTATTAGATTTCATTACGTGTTTTTGCCACTAGGTATACAGAATGATTTGTGGAAATCATAAAATTGTAACAATCCAGATACCTTACATTGTACCTAGATGGAAAAAAAAACAGGTTTAATTGTACAGTTCAATGGATAAAGTGGTCGTAAAAGTTTAATAGTTAGCCACACAGTAGATTTTCACAGGAACATTGCTCATTTAGAGCGAGTTACAACGACTAGAACAATTGACTGTTAATTACATTTTATCGTGAATCTAAATTACGAGTAAAACATTTTTAATTACGCTTTATCAATTAAAACTATTATTTAGTTTTTATTGAGCATTACGTTTAACAATGTTGTTTCAAATAAATGTTGCTGCGTGGAGAGTTAGATAATTGCAAATGGTAGATATTGTGGAGTTACTCTAATATTGAAGTGTTTTACAATGAATCATGCCTCCTGATTTCTATAAATATAAAAGAGCGAGGTAGATAATAGTTACTGTATGTACCTATTCCGGATGATGTGTTTGAAGAATAGATGCTTAGATATTTAAAATTTTACTAGCTCTCAAACTGTAGACACTCATAAACAGTGTATTAGTTTAATTTAATCTATCCATTTAGTTTTTCGAGACATCGCGAAGCGTTTGATCAACTCTTCACGTGACCAGAGGGCTGGCATTTTTTTGGCCAATGCCATTCATCGTGGCAATGCTGCCAGCCTTCTGGATACTTTTCCCGTTAACAGTGATGCTGATGAGTTTTTCAATGCCCTGTGATTCTTTATTTTCATGTATTAACAGTTTTATCATTGATGAAGAAATAAATGTTTCAATAACAATTTAATCTAATATTACACAATAACTCTCTTTATATTTTAACGTTTTAACATACATAGTAAATTACCAAGTGAATTATAAAAAGCATCACTAAGACAAAAAGACTTGTGAAAAGAAAACGGAAGAGTGATAGTGGCAATGTATATTAACTTGGTTATTTATTTGCTAGGGCTACTTATGACATTGACTTCATTTGCCCTTATGTATCTGAAATCTAGAATAATGGCAACATTACAATAGAACCTGATTCGACTACGAAGGAATAGTAGCGTCTAAAATAGAAATAGCATAATTGTTTATTTATAATATTTTTTATAAAAGACTGATATGATCTGCCAACGAATAACAATTATATTTTTGGCATTTCGTCAAAACACAAAAGTAGTAGCTGGCTAAGAATCTAATTGAGATTGCTGTAGACAAAAAAAAATGCATTAAAAACTGTTTTAGCATCAACATCACAAATATGTAATGACTCACAAATAAATTTACGTCCAATTAAGTACGCATGTTGAGCTACACCGGTTTTTAGCAACGTTTAAATTTAACGAGTTTTACCTATCGGAAACATTTAAATTGTCTCGATTGAGTGCAGTCGTTAATTACACCGCGAATGCATAAAAAATTCGATTATACGAATCGAACGCCGTATATCGATACTCGAAAATTCACAACTCATTCCGAGATAACCAACAGGCTTCGGTCTCCAATCGAGAATTTAAAAATCGTCCGTCGAAAGTTTCGAAAGGCGGTGTAACCCTAAAATGGAAAAGGTTAAGAGTTCTGTATCAGTCCCATATTTCACTGGGGAAAGATAATGATGTTATTTTTCAACTTGAACGTTTTTTTATTGATTTTTGGAAACGCTGCAACAGAGTATAAGGTCGTAAATATGCGCAAGTGAATCAGGATTTTTTGAAACATTAAAATCAACTCAAATTGTTTTGCCTAGTAAACAAATGAAGTGAGCACGCAATGAAATAATAGTTTGTGTGAACAATACGTTATTAACAATTTAATTAATAACGTGCTACAAATAGCAATCAATAGTATAAAGGGCTCTTGATGGCATGTGGGTTCCGATTGCTCACGGCGCGCTCCGATTGGCTGTAAATGCCGGCCATATTTGTTCGGCGCATGCGCTCTACGCACCGCACACATGTGACTGGCGCTCTTCTTTTCCGTGGTACACAATGTTTACTGTCAAGTGCGAACTGCGTTTAAGTTTAAAACGACTCGTAGCTTAATTTAACTTGACTTTAAAATGAGATATAATAATTAGTTTTTGCTTCTGAAATATTTAACAAAACTAAAATTGTGTTTGTAGAGTTTCTATTTATATCAAGTTTGTTGGTATTTTAAAATAATTAACACATAAAAAATGTTAGAGAAATAGTAAATAATTCTAACCACATGTCATGTTTAGTTTTTCCATTCAACTCTATAATGTTGAAAAACAAGAAACATGAATCGCACTAAAGTTCATTCAAACTAGCACTAACGTAGTGTTTGAACGTAATACGCTCTTATACTGTCAAATTGTTGTAGAATGTTGCGCGTTACGACGTTTATCTGTCGGCTACTGACAAATCCGCCATTTTAATTTCGTGTGCGCGCGCGCAAGCACCTGCCACGTTATTTTTGTCTTGCCGAGACGAATTTTCACCTACATCAGCCCGGACATTTTTATATGCCAACATTGCCGACAAATCACTAAAATAGTCCATTGCTAAACAAAAACAAGATGATTATAGGCCATTTTATATAATTTCAGTGATCTACGAGGCTGTTATGACGTTCCATTGGCTTTGATAAGTTTTTTTTGCATGACAACAGTATGCGTCAGTCAGTGCCAAGAACGTCAATTCAATGCTAGATACAAAAAAAGTTTGATTCACGCAGTATCTTATCCGTGTCGCGGTCTGAGTTATTTATATGTGCGAATTTTTTGGCATACTTAATTGTGATTCAGTTTATCAAACTAAGTCATGCGCCAATGTTTCTTTTTTTGTTTGGAGCGCTATAATTACCTATGCTTTTTAAATAAGAGTAGCACAATTATTGTTGGTAGGTACAATATTTAAAAAAATAATCTTTTAGTAATATTTTCAATTCCTTTTCTGGAGAACCCTAAAAAGTATCTACTTGCCTGATTATGTAAATAGATACAGAGGCAAATAAAAAAATATATGTAATGGCCCTAATTGATTTATATTGTGACCATATTGTGTTAAATGGAGGTCATAATACCAATTGTATTGATGAAATCATTAATAAATAAATATTTATAGGCTTATCAATATAAATTGGGCCATATATTGCTAGTTGTAAACGGTAGGAATTCATTATTATTAATCTAACTTATATCTACATGAATTAAATTATTAATAGTGAATTAAAATAATAATAAATACCTATAATAAATTTTACCAAACCCTACATAATTATTTATCAATGTGACATTAATTAAGAACGTATTATAAACTACTTTTATAATTAATAAGTAAATTTTTGACTTTCCTGTTTGATAGTCTGCATGTTTTTTTTACCTTTTAAGCGATAAAGTGATTAAAAATGATTTATTGATCCTTAATTTGGTAATTACTATTATTTAAATTTTGTATAATAAGTAGCTCGTGGTCCATATTTGCTGGTTTTTTTTAAGGTGGATCCGTCAACGAATCACGTGACATTAAATATTTCTTACCATTTTTGCAAATTGTAGCGCTGTTTTAGGTTGATCATAATTCATTTAGCGATAACTGTGTTAGAATATTGGTGATCACTTAAAACATGAATATAATTTCTTGAAAATGTATTTGCTGGAAATAAGTCAAATTCGTGATTGGTTGAGGATTTCTGACAAATATAATTTTAAGAGCCAAATTGATTTAAGAACCATTTTTTTTTACTGTATTATTATACCTATCACTATTGTCGCTACATTTACTTTGATAAACTTACAACGTTAAACAGAGCTGAAATTTGGTGGGAGTAAGGAATCACCACAAATTATTTGTTTGTTCATTTTTCGTTTCCGTATACCTGCTTATACGAGTATATGTTTTAAATTAAAGACAGATATGGGTATAATATATTAATATCTAATACGTCCGTTTACCTATCATTAAATTGTGAAAAAACTATGATAAATTAACTATTTGCTAGTTTACCTAGCGTATAGCAATTTGTCAACCAAAAATGATCATCGTCTCTTGAATAATTTTAACGTGTATATTATAATTATTTTAAAGTACCTAATTATTATATTAACTAGAGATTTTAAAATAAGAACTGATTCATTTTTAAAGAGTTATTGCTGCTTCATTACTTTATTCGTTCCATTTTTGAATGTGAGTGTGGGTATAGTTGTAACTGAATTGTTGAGAACGGTTGTGACATTATTTTTGCATTGCACATGCCTAGAAAATGCAAACGAAAAACTCCAAGAGTTGAAAGCGATATTATTGTATTGTATTAAACTTTTGATAACATCAAACAAGGAACATTCTTGAAACTAGCCAAGTACTAGCTCTCAATTTAAATATACATAATCGAAATACATCAATACAGCTACCTTACCATGACCGGCTTGACGTTACAACGGTGTGACAGAGTTTTTACCGAAGATCAAGAGTATTAACTATCATCATAAACGGAGTAGATGACTAGATTCATATTCTGGACTCTCCACAAAAGCAAAAACATAAGAAAACTGTCATTAAAAAAATCAAACCCAAAAAGAAGTGCCTACCTAACTCGAGAATACCAAAACAAATTTTAACTAATTAATTATTACTCTTTTAGTGTTACAACCGTCCTTGACTACCGTTACAACCAACCCTGGCTTAGGATTGATTATAACAGTTTCATGCAGTAATCTACATACGCCTGATACTAGGAATCAGTTTTACTTAGGTTTCTGATTTTGATATCTGCATATAGGTAAATGATTAGGATTTTATCTCAAACACTTTAAACCTTATGCACAGTCACAATAGCAGTGCTATGGGCGATAAATTGAAAATTGTAACATTAATTCCCAGTCTACCCTAATAAAAGTAAATAATTAACTAAATTCTCGTGCCTTCTCTGTAGGAGAAGATACGTTTGCCTTGCATTGGGACACTAATAGGCAAGTATTACTGTTATTAATAATGAACTTAACTTAAAATATAAACGCGTTCGCAATTGACCGACATTTGTGTAAGTAATACTTTTAAATTCTTTGTTAGTCACTATTTGTAAGTTTTAATGGTGTGCAATAAAGATCATTATATTCTATTCGATTATTTTATATAAATGATACCAGCCTGTTACTGTCCCAATACATGAAAAAACTCTCTTCTCATACAGAGAAGGCACGAGCTGATATCACCATTTTAATCTATAATCTCAATCCAAAATAGTGTCAATAATTTAGACTTGACTATAATTGCTAAACAGGCATTAGGGCTGTTCTATAAAATAATTGTATTCTATTATTTTTTTGCGCCGAATGCAGTTTTTCTTGAATATGAATTATTCTGAAGCCAATTAGTTATTGTTTCGTTTAGAAAAGTATACCGCAGATACCTATTAATAAATAAATTAAGGGCTATCAAGGTCTTTGAATAGGTATATAATTGACCATAACTTAAAACATTATTTCACAGGAACTTCGACTGTAAAAAACTATTTTAAAATCAGTACCTACGTTATAAAAAACATATTATTCGATTCTCTACTTAATTTTAGAAGTGTTACTATTGCTTTTTGTTTTAAATTTCGATTAGCAATCCGTCCCTGTTTCCCACAGGTTTTATAACTAGATAAAACATAAAATGTTATATACTAAGTGTATTTAAGTTTTCTATGAATGTAGGTGATAAAAACATAAGCCTTTAAGCTATATTAAAAACCGCTTCAAAATGAATTCTGCATTTTGGGAGAAATGATCACACATATCTACTTACAAATATAAAAAGCGACTTTATTTTATACTTATGTAGGTACCTATTACCAACCTTTTAGGCTTAACAAGGGTGTAATGGCGATATTTTAAAACATCGAGATTGCTATGCGAAATCAATCAGTAATAATTTAAAACTGCTTCCAAATCCACTGTGCAGTTAAGAGGGCATAAGCAGTCATGCCACGGAAAGATAGTTTTTATTTCTTATGTAAGTATATAGGTAGGTATTAAGAATAGGGAAGAAAAACCCCATTTCGAAAAAAACAACATTAATAATAATAAAATTACTTATTTATTTGGAAACAATTAAATAGACCGTTTACTTAATAATGTAAGTATCTAACTCATTGGTTTTATTGTTGAAGGAATTTCTCAATAGCAGTTCGGTGTCAGGATATGTTCCCGGTTGATTGAAATATAGGCCTTTTACACGAGACATGTGAATGAAATATTATAAGTTTCGCGAAAAACTATCTATTCTATTTATTACCAATTGGAAACTAATTATAATAAGCTTATCTATGTTTATATCAATAATTTTCATCATCTTCATCACTATAACTAGCAAATAGTCGATTAAATTATTTTTATCGATACGATATTTAACCCTGTAATGACCGCGGAAGATTGATTGCTAGATAATAAAAATGCGAATAAAAATGATCGCGCTATTGTATGCAAAACGTACAGGCACTTTGAGTCTGTAATCGTTTGCCTTTTTGGAGTACTAAGTAGACCCCACAAGAGTTAATGGTTTTATACTCTAAATTCATAGGTATGTGTGTTACTATTTACTGATAAATCTGGCCTGGTATTCTAATTCCTCGGAAGTGTTTTAGTATTTTTAAAGTCAGCGATCGATTTTCAAAATGGACTCGGCTACTTATCCGTCAAATATTTTAATGCATTTGCTTTCAGAAACACATACCTTTTAAATGGCAATTTTCCTATTAGCTTGTTTTGTTTTTTTTTAATAGGTTGTTACTTCAATTTATTTCTATTGTTATTTATCCAATGGTCCACCGATTTTATTTAGTTAATTGTTCGCTGAAGCGATAAACGTTAAAACGGTATGAGGTAACTCGGTAAATAAGAAGTAATTTCAAATGTTTTAAGTACTAAACTGTTTAGAAGCAATTGGTCGTTATTTTTTTAATAATGATTGCGAATTTGATTATAATAATTAATTTATTAGGTATACTTATTAATAAACATTATTTTAATTAGATTTAAACAGTAATTAAAGTACTAATAAAACATTGAACAGATAAAAGGTATGTTATAGGTATTGAAAATGAAGTTCTATGTGAAGTTTGTAAGCATAAGTGATATAGACCCGCCCATTGCCGACGGCGGAATGGGCGGTCCGAGCGACGGCGACCGTCGGCCGAACGTAGCCGAGAGAGAACCAACCGAACTTATGCGTGCGCGCAACTTTAACGACCTTTACTCGTTGTTTTATGGCCTGTTTATATCAAAACACCCTTATACTTCTTTTAATTACCTTATTTAAATTCAACAAAACAAATGACATGTGATCAGAATTAACTTTATGCTATTCAGAATAAAACAGCTGCTAAGGTTTTAACCAAATTATTATGTATCCATAAAGGATACTTATTGTGATTCATTGACAGTAAAAATAATAATGGTCAATTTTATTGCATTTATATAGCACCAAGTGAATTATTTTATTGTTAAATAAGTGTTAAATTCGTATTAGAATGGGAATCATTTGCTAAAATAGCTAAATGACTACATCTAATTGGAATGACTAATAAATGACTGTAGATACAATTTGTTTTTTATTATATTGCCAATGTTTGTTTGTGTAGCATTAAGGAATCTCTAGAAATTAAAATAATAATCGTATAAAATAATAACTGAAAGCATATTATATCCATAAAATAAAAATAAAAATCAGGAGCTATATAAAACGGTTAAAGCGAAATGAAAAAATGCCTACGTAAAGACAGAATAAAACATACCTATAAATCAACTATTCTAGTCTAGAAACAACTGAAAACTAAGTACTAACGTACACATTTAAGCTAATCTAATTGCTAACTACGCAACGGCCTGATAAGACTTCCTATAAATAATGAAACTTATCTTGGGCTTTATAAGCAACACAAAAACTAATTTATAACAATTGTTTCAGGAACGCCAACAACTCAAACTGTCATGCAGTGAAGGAGTGAAACATTTACCAGTGATGGACATCCAGGGGTACCGCGGTATGTCCGGCAGCTGTTGGGCAGATCCTGGCTGCGAGCATCCTGCTCCCATGGCGTCCACAGAGGCGGCGGACGCTGCCGAAGCCGCAGAAGCCGCTGCTTGATGATAGAACTGTGCAGCGGCCGCCATGCTAGCTGATGCCGCCGACACCGCTGCCCCGCCATTGTGCTGGCCCAGTGCGTAGTTCACCATCGGGTCTCCTCCCACAGCCGTCGGGTACCGACAACTCTTGTCATCCGCCGCAGATAAACCTCCACCAGCAGAAAACGGCACCGAACCTCCGAACTGCTGGTGATGCGACACGTAAGGATACATCCTCGCCGGCGCGCCCGGCGATGCCGATGACGAGGACGAGGACCGCTGCGGGCTGCCGGCGCCCGGCGAGCCTGCCCCCAGCGCTGCCGCTCCCAGCCCGCCAGACAGCGAACTTGACAGCGACGTCGACAGAGACGACGACAGCGAAGATGACAGCGACGCCTCTATAGGCGACGCCCCAGCACCCGCGAACAAATTCTGGTGGTGGAACTGCTGGTGGTACTTCGGGAGCATGCTATCAATGATGAACTTGGAACTCATCGCTCGGCGGCGACGCGGCGCGCGACGATCGCCTCGCGGGAGATGCGTTTATCGCCGGCGATTCGGATCGATTCTCGCGCGTGCACCTCTACTATGGCCGCGGATCGTTTATGACCCGCGTATGAGGCTCTACGACTCCGAATTCCCCGTCGTGGCGAGCGTTACCGCTGCCGCGCGCCGCGCTCGAGACAGCGAAACACGCCACGTGCGTGCGAGCGAGACGCAACGATGATCGGGGGCGACCCGCCAGAACCCTCTCCGTCTCATTAATTCCTACCTGCGTGGCTTATATTAGAAAGAGATAAAAGCTATTCGCTAACGACTATTCCGACGGCCATTGTTCGTAATGGCGCCGGGCGCCCCGCACCTCCGCACCGACCTCGTCTACACCAATAGTGATCCGGTGCAGAACATTCACCGCCAATCACAAACCATTCCGGCACTTCTAGCTGTCAAAATGAATGGCTTTAAACAGAATTGCAACATTACTTTTAATATTAAATGTATTTTTTTTGTAATTATCTGGTACTGAATAAAATTTTATAGTGTACAATTATTTCGCAAACCTGTAAAATTTTTGTTTGGTTTTACATATATTTTTTTTTACGTGTAATTTTAACTTCCTGAATAACTTCCCATAGTTTCATCCAATAGAGCTACAGATTCAGAAAACTGTACTGATCTACAAAAACATGAAAAAGTGTTGGTATTGTTTGGGTTGCAGGTTTCACTATTTTGTATAAGAATGTAAAAAAATGTGCGCTCTTTTTTTATTTTTCTTTAGAAGTATTTACTGCTTAGTAAATCGCTGTCATCATTTAAAACTATTTTTTAGATAAAAATTAGATATATTTTTGATAATAGGTGTTACAGCCTTATTTATTGTTTATTTGTTTTTATTCTGGATCTAAAATAACCTAAGGTAATGGTTTTTTTAATGTCATAAAAGTGTAATTAACAAGCACATCGATAATGTTTTTTATTCACCAATTGCAAAAAAAATATAACAAAATCTAAAAAATATTGAATTCAAAACATGAATTGCTCTAAATTGCGTTACGCCGGCCACGTGGACGGACGGGTACTATCCATCTCGTTTCTTT
Source organism: Phlogophora meticulosa (assembly GCA_905147745.2). Taxonomy (NCBI): domain Eukaryota; kingdom Metazoa; phylum Arthropoda; class Insecta; order Lepidoptera; family Noctuidae; genus Phlogophora; species Phlogophora meticulosa. Next base: position 11,211,857 of record LR990528.1, on the reverse strand, counting down.
GAATGTCCCTCTCTCTGTCGCACGTTTCATTCATACGTATTGGTCGTAACTACACCGAGCACATGTGCAATAACAAACTTTACGACTATTAAAATAAAACCGTTTATTGCCTGAGAAGTTTATTTATTTGTTACAATTTTGATTGTTAAACGTGTTTAGTGCATGGTTTTTATAGGCTTAAGTTGCCTTTTCAGCTTTATCAGGTCGGTGGTACGACTGTGAGGCAGTAGAACATTGCATAAGTATAGGTTTTATGTTGTTATTGTGATGTTTTCGCCGTAAACGTATGGAATGCATGATATGGCCAGTTAAAGCCGTTTATTTCGCGATATGAAACATTTTTTTTATTGATTTTTAATGAGGTTAATGACAGGTTAATGTATCGCTCCGTTGGAGGAAACTCTTTAGACCGTAACATTTCGCATTTTGCGTAGATAAATTGTTTTCACAAGTAGATAGGTATCGCTTTTGTATTACGATTAGGTATAATTAACAAGAAAAAAATATAAAGTTGGTAAATTACCATCTTGTACGCAATATTTTTTTTAACACCGTGTTTTCTTAACAAAGATATTGTGCAGAAATCATATAAATATTGGAAAAAAGATAATAAATAAAAATGATGGACGACCTACATTCTCTATGATCAGAACATAAGAAATATGGCCGCCACTGCAGTTGGATTATTGTTTCTTTATACATACTTATTTATTGAAAATTTTATACAAACAAGTTTAGTTACAAAACATAAAAATATAACATATAAAATATTTATTTACGTTTTCCAAATTACTCATAAAATATAAATAGAAAATGAAGGGTTTGACGTAATAGAATCTATAATCAAATCTACTTAATAAAAAAAACATTTAAAATATCACCACATGTCTACAATACAAATAGTTTTTAATAACATCATCTGTTACACTATGACAATACTTATAAACATAACGTCACGCCTTTGTTCTTCGAAGGGTATGGTAGAGGTGTACCTATAGTAAGTAAAACCACATTTCGCCAGACATGTTTAAGTCCCATGTTTGAGGGCTATATCCATCCTATATCCTATAGCCATCCACCGTGCATAAATCAAAATACCTACAACCTGGGCAAAAATCCGGGATAGTACTAAACATTCCAGAGAGAACCCAATAACACGTTGCTCGACCTAGAAATCAAACCCAGGAGCTCATGCTCAGCAGTCGTGCTTGGGACCACAAGACCAACGAGGTGGTCATTGTGCTAATTTCACCTTTATCAAATCCAAACTTTTTAAAACTTGGTCCATAGTTTTCCTTGACTCCTTTATTGTTTGCAGAAGTTTCAAGAAAAATTAAATGTGTCAAACTAAAAAAAAACATTAATCAAAATATTTAGCATAGTTATTTATTACTACTTTGTAACTACTGAAGAAAATACTATTGAATTTCAGGTGCATGTAGGAATGCGATTTTCGAGTTAAACATCTTGTACTTTTCTGAAGAATAGAATACTTTTTTAGTACCTATACCATGAAACATACCATACAAATAAATACCGGTGGTAGTCCGCGTACCACGGGTTGAGAACCAATGTTAGAAAAGGTGATGTTATTTGTACAAGGACCGCTACTCACAAACATCAAGATTGTGTCAATAGCAGTACTCTCATTCGTTGGTTAGAGTGACATCAGAATCGATAGCGGTGCACACTACCGACTGTGTATACGTATATATAACCCTTATTGGGACTAAGTCCAAGACTAGTCTTGCTCAAACATCAGTCGTGCTTCTCAATCCTGCCAAAGTTATTTCCATCTTACTAAGTAATTTTCAGGTACCTATATGATGACTGACTCATTGGTCTAGTAAGCATGAGATCCTGTTTTTAGGATGGAAAATCATCTTAACTGATTAAAACCCATCCGTGTTCCGTCCTTGCCCTTTACGTTCCAGGGTCACGGAAACTCTTCTTGGCAGTATTCGGCCCCCCAGTGGGTCCCGTCATGTTGACAAGTCTCCTTAAGGCGCCGTCGATTTGGGCCTGGCCTCTGTTCGAAGCATGAGGTCCTGTTCAATACTTGTGTCTGGAATTCTTGTCTTATTGGGTTATTTATTATTTATTTATTTAATACTTTAAGCACACATATGTACAGAGGCGGACTTAATGCCATAGGCATTTTCTACCAGTCAACCTTTGGGTGATGCAGAGACAAACAGTGGCAGGTGCAATTTCTTAAAAGAAAAGGGAAAAGAAATATATATTTATACATAAATATAGATTATTATAGGCTATAAATATAATACCTACATAGAATATGTACACAGATAAACATATACCTTAGTATCTGAAATTTGTCAGGAGCCCGTTTTCGTGTCTGTATTTGAGAGTGGTTGATGGCAGTACTCCTGCCCCTTTTAACATAAGACTTAAACACAACTGGCAAAATATGAATGTACTGCAGATACACCTCTGTCTAACCTTTCGGGAACTTAGATGTGACCTTAAGTTTTATTTTCAGAAACTTACATTTTAAAATCACTACTTTGCAATTATTGATCATAATATCTAATAAGAATAACATTTGCGTCAGCGATACCTCGGTACTTACCTATCGGTTCTTTGCAGTTAGTCACCTTTTCGTAAAACAATTGTGTGGATAATAAATTAAAATAATTGGTAATTAAACGAAACCAATTAGCACTTCTGAACACAAATCCAATGAGATTGTTATTATGAGGATGTATAACTTATCCGTGGGCTAATCATAGATAATGTTCCTTATTGGACATTTTCACGACCAACAAGAAAAGTTTCGTATTAACTACCCACAAATATTATTTCAATTAAAACAAGTACTGTAAAAATTATTAAGGGTGAAAATAATGTGTACTTATCAGAAAAAAATCAGTTTGTAGTAATAAATACCAATACTCATTGGTTTCTTTTTATATTTTTAAAATATGAATTTATGAATTTTGTAAAAAAGATTATGCAATTTTATTTGTTGTTTGTATCTTTATAAATATATTTTATCAGATTAACATTCGTGCTAATAAATTAACTTTTGCTTTGTTAAAAATTAATGTCACAGTAAACATAATAGCTACTTACATAGCTACTTAAAACTAAATTAAAACAAACATCCCGCAAACAAAGTCTTACACAAAGTACTTTGTTAAGAACTAGTTCAAGAGTTTGCACTTATATGGCGCATGTACCAAAAAAGGCACGTTCCCTAAAAAGAACACGAGCGTTGGTGCAATCACCCTTATTTTATAGATGTATCGGTGTACGCGAACCTCTATATTGCAAGCCGCAAAGTCGCCGGTGGGCGGAGCGACGTCCATCGTAAAAGTGTTGCGAAGACTTTGGAAAATTTACAACTATCGCTTGTGAGATTTAACGATCAGTTTATAGATCCAACGCTTTTAAATTCGATATAAACTTGCTTTGTCTCAATGAAACAGCTATCAATGTGACAAATGTACCACTTATGCTGGATAGTGATGTAATTGTGGGCCATGTTTTATGTTAAACGGCTATCAGTTTTTTTACGGCGATCCACTCCAGTTACTTTTGCTGGGTCATTTTCAGCAATGTGTGCTGTCTTCTGGCCAATTTTCACTGTTGTTGGCAAATAATTCACCTACTTAAAGCTTTCTTCAGTTTCTTTTTGTTTTCAAAAATCTATCCTATTACGAACCTTTAGAGATCAAATTTGCTTTATCAAGGTTGGCATGAGTTTAAGCCATCTGTCTAAATTTTGACTTGCAATAATTATAAAGGTTTCAAATTGGTCTTCAAAAGAGACGGAATTGCTTTACGTATAACAAGCTCTTATATCGTATCACACTTAAGGTTAGGAGTCCTCCCAAACAGTAACATTAAGAAATAAGTGTCAGAAACACAGTTTTCAATGGACTAAAAACTAGAAAAAATCTTATACTCTAGTTGGCTGATAGTCTTGAAGATTATTCAAATTATGTACTCACCCCTGAAACTGTCATCGTCACCTGGAACATAAAAAACAAAGGTTAATGAAGAAAATCATTTTTAAATAAAAAAAACTTTGAAACTTCCTGGCTCCTGAGCTTTTTACATAAAAAAATATGGTGTGTGTTGTGGTGGTGTGATGTGGAATAGTTTCTCTTGCTACCGCAAAAATAACATTCTTTACCAGTTTCCTTGAGAAATTCTATGAAATTCAAACTTAGTTTTGCTGTTGATAAAAACTACATAAATTGTGCATGCTTTAATATTCGTCTGGAACACGGAACCTTTCACTGTACGTGATCCTACTCACACTTAATACTAAAATACCTATAGCAGACTAAAAAGACTTTGGTACTTGTAAAACACATTTACCTAGGGATGGCCTGGGAAACGGCCATTTCATATCCATGGAACTGAGATCCACTGCTAAAGATGGGATGAATGGATATGGGACACGGTCAGAGATAATAGAACATCATCTATTAAGATTATGTTGAGAAAAAAGGATCATAAACACTACATCTTATAGAAATCTTTTTAGATTTTGTCCAGACACCTGTACCTGCTTAGATTAACTTAAACGGAACGGCTCATGGCTAAGTAGTGACAGCCGTAAGGGTCGATCTATCGAGCAGGTTAAGTTACGCTGGCCCAAGTTGGTCTGTGGGTGGGTGATCATCCATTACAAGATTTTTCAGAAGCCCGGAGCTCTAACCACCAGTCTTACCTAGAGGAATAGGATTGGAAGCCAACCCTAAATAGTCAGGACAGATGTTGAGTATTTAGCAACTTCCCAAGTTAGGTCCTCCCAATGACAAGTCACCATACCAGGTAGTAGGTACCTATATTGATGGTCTAGCAATAAATGTTGACGAATAAAACTGGTGATTGCAGAACCAATCTTCTTTTGAAAACCAGCAGCTACCCAAATACTCATTACTTTCTAAAATTGCCAGGGCAGACGGAAAATTATGACATAATAAGAATAAGGGAACAGGGCAGCATCTGCGCTGCACTTATTTCAACATACCTACCTAATATTGTGGTAATTTATCTATCGTCTTGTCGAGTGCTGTGTGCGACATTCATTCAAGATCCCTTATTTTATTGTTTTGCAGGGGAGAACCTACTATAACAAGGAGCTGACAGGTATTAAGCTCCAGTCGATTTTTCATAAGTTTCAGCTGACATCAAGCTAGTTCTGTATGTTATAGAGCACAAGACTTCTTGTCTTCACCGAAGCGTTCAGCAAAGTTATGTAGTAGCGCCACTATGTTATAGAGGGCGAGTCTATTGCCATCAACAGCGCACAAATCCATTCTCTGGACTGCTACTGAGAAATTCTAGATGGTAAAACCCAATAACACTACTAGACCCATGAATCGAGCCCAGGACTCCATGCTCAGCACCAGTGTGTGCGGTCACTAGACCAACAGCTGTTGCAGTTAGTTTTAATCTGTCCATCTATACACAGTCGGCTCAGAAATCAACCACGAGATTGGCACCATCTGTAGCGTCCATCAAATCCTACAGCGTGCAGATATCAAGCCACGCAAGACGTGTTATTAGGTGACCCATCGTTTGTAGAGTAGCACCACACTTGCGCAGCAGGCTAGCGGCGTCTATTAGTTTCCACCTGAACAAGTTTTCCCTGCTTCGACCAACCTGTGTCTGGAGTCTGTTAAGAGACTTCTAGGTTAGCTAAGGCCACTCATGCCAGAGGGGACACTTTCAGCAGGTGGAACGAATGGGATGGGTAGGGATGCACTAGCTCGCTTGTGCCTGAGTCTCTTCTTGGACTGTCCGTCAGTGCGTGGGACAACAATGCCGCAACAGTTTTGTAAAGTCTGCCCGACTTTACAAAACTGTTGCGGCATTGTTGTAGTTAGTTACAGATATTGGACAAGAAGTGAACCAGCCAACAGTGGCAATTTGTATTAATGAATAAGTAATCCAATATAGAAACAAATGCCCAATACGTCTTTAACTAATAACAAACCGAGTTTCTCTGGAACATTAGATTCTTATAGTATTACTAAGTCTGAGATAAAAGACAAATTAGAGTTTACTGTTGCTGGATCCACAATTTCTAATACGACTAAAAAGATATCCTTAAAAATTTCACTGGATTTCGAGCTAAGAAATTGGGGTATTCCTTCTTGAGGAATACCCCAATTTCTTAGCTCGAAAACTAATAAGTACAAATCCCCATAAAAAGATAACGTACCCCGCGTACTAAAGGTTCTTAAGTAGCAATATTTATTTAGCTATTCGGCTCGTATCGTATACAAAAAGGGGGGTAAGTAGGAAATTTTAATTTCACGTCTGGAGTTGGGCGGGGAGCGGAAATTTGTGTGGCATAATAAGTGAGATTGTTGCGAAATTTGCTACAAGAAAAAGAACGAGGGCTCCCATCGCAGCGCCGCGACGTTAAGATAATGTGGATGTGCCGCGGAATGCTGATATTTTTTTTTATAATCTCGTTTCTCACATGTTACTTAAAAAGTCAAAAGGTAACAAAATAATGATTTTGTTACCTTTTGACTTTTTGGCAAAAGTTTGAATCTACTGGACATTGCATTCAATGTCCAGTAGATTCAAACTTTTGCAAATCAGGGGTAATTAAAACACGAATTTAAGTTTATATAAGTAGTACCTATCACACGTGAGTTTTGATACCGGGGTATGTGCAGTTTCATACACTACTTAGTCCATATCTAAATACGTAAAATTTAATCTTAACATAATAAGTAATACCGTACATATGGTACTCAAATCATACCACCTCGGGGGTACGCGCTACAGCAACCGATCTGCTGTTGCTATGCCGCGCCGCCATTTTACAAAAGGTGCTTCGCCACAGATAATGAAGAAACGATTAGGCAAGTCTAGTGCACATTATTCACTCATTTTGTACTTGACTATGCGCAGAAAAAGCATTTTTATTGTTGCACCTGATCATTTTGCTTTAATGGTCTCCTTAAATAAATTGTTTTATCAGATTATTCAAATATAATATAGGTATTAAGTTGCTTAATTATTATTTTTTTCTCTAATGTTGCACGTGGATAAAACCTCTTACTGAGGTACCTAGTATTATTGATTTCATACAAAGAACTTTTCGATATGAGAGTAGATAAAGAATTTTCTGATGATGCTTTTCCTGGGATCGACACAGAGGCACAAACGTCACTGCAGCATCAAGGCGGTGCTGTCTGATTTTAATAACCACTTATAAGACAAAAGGTAATAAAAAGCTCATTAAAAGTTACAGACACAGGTTAGTTACAGAGCTTGTCAGCTGTTTTTGCTACTTGGATACTTGGCAGCAATTGCGAGTTACAAAATAGGTACGCATATAGAATAGAAAATAGAATAAATATTAATTTATGATTTGCTTGCTATGATTGGTTCTGCATGGGAACACGAGCAATTACCAACCTATCATTAAAGGTTATGTGCTTAAGTATCGTAAGTATTCTTCATTTTAGTATCGCTAAATCATTAATTAATAGTAGATAATAACGTTACGATACTGGAGACGTACGGAATAAGATGATATGTTGTCAGGTAAGTATCCAAATATTTTAAGTTAAGGGCAGATGAATAATTATGATGATTTATTTAGAACTGGTACACGTAAGGCAAGGGTGATCGATTGCGAAATATTAGCTGCATAATAGTGAAGACGAAGCAGAAATAATGAATGTAGTAAGTAGTACCATGTGGCAAGATTAGAAAAAAATGCTGAAATCTTGATGCAGGATGGATTGTTAATTTACGCACAAATTGGGGTTTATTTTTTAGCTGAGTATCTAGCTGCAACAAGTACCGGATTCGGGTGGAAGCCACCAAGGAAGGAAGTGTGTATTTAGCAGTGGGGTGGTGAAGGCTGACAATAAAGGTTTTTTGTGGAAGAAATTCTTCGTATTTCTTGTTTTTTTTTTACATTAACTACGTAGAAATGATAAAAGTAACGTTTAAAAAAAAAATGCTGGAAAATCCACACAGCATCATCTAGCCCCAAGCTAAGCAGAGCTTGTGTTATGGGTACTAGATGACGGATATACTTAATACAATACATTACATAGATAGATATTTTTTTTATTACACATAAAAAATACCACCCGGACCAGAACACCCGGAATAAAACTTTGTATAGGTATCGTACGAACATTTGTCCCAGGGCGGGAATCGAACCTGCAACGGTGCAGGTGGACCTTTACCCGCCGCGCCACTTCGGTCGTCAAGTTAAGTTTACGTGACAACCTGGGTAGGCTGACATTAAATGGTAAATGATGGAAACGAAGCAAAAGGAGTACCTCAGTAAAGATTGAAGCAGGTGGCGTACGTTGGTATATACCTGCCCCATGGGATCAAAAGCATGAGAGTATGTGTGTTAACTTTTCAGTAGTTACTAGTAAATAACTTCAGACCTGCTTTTCTAAAGCCTTTAAACTAAAAAAGCCTTCCAAAATATCAAAAAAATACATTCAGATCCACACTAAGCGAGCGGCATTCGGTGGGCGCACGTGTAAGTGGCAGCTTCAATATTTATGTGCAATTTTTCCAGCGGCACCCCTCGCCCCGCGGCTGCCTCAACCCCCCGCGCCGTGATAAAGGATGCAACGCGCGCTCCGCAGCCCCACTGAAGCACCCTGAATTGCGTAACAATGAACACCGTTTATAATAATTTTATTAATAGGAATTATTTTGTACAAGACTTGAATGCGAAAACAAGCCGAATTTGAATCAGAAAGGGTCTGAAATGAACGCGAATTTGAAAGCTCTTACATTTTCAAGGTTTCTCTCAAAAAGTGGATAAGTTATCGATGCAAAAAAGGTTAGATATCTTCAACAGGAATTTTGTTCCTAAGATAATTTCGGCGTAAAACCGGCTCATTCTAATTAAGTGTACCTAGGGGAGTTCGCAAAAGGGCTTTGAACCCCAGCCCTTGCCAAGCAATAAATAAATAGCGTATAATAGTCTTTTCGGCTAGTTTTAGTAATTATTTTGAAGAAAAAAGGTACCTGTACAAATAATGATACCAACAGTTACAAAAGATAGGGAGTAAGGAGTTACAAAGAGATTTTTGAACAGCGACTTGTACCGCGTGACCAAAGACGACTTTAGACTAGATTAACGTTGTTTTATAAGTACATATTTTAATATCTAATATCTTAAAAAGTTTTCATGTCATTTGTATTTGTATTTGTCAATTATTTTGTCTTTGATCTAGCCAGTAGTGCTGAGGCCTTTAAAATGACCATGGCCTGATTTATGTAAACCTCTTTGAACAAGCATGTGACAATCTTCAGGACAGATAGTATTAATCAGGCACTGGCAGACGACTTCGTTACACCACTTATTTGAATAAAGATCAGATTTCAAACACAACAGCTAATGTATTATGACCTGTTTAGTGTAAGATCCGCTTATCTACGAACCACGAAATTCTCCCACGACCAAAGATTACGATCAGTATCGTTTTCAACAACAACATATCGTTATAAAATAATGTAATATCATAACTGGCCATTCGTGGATACTACAGCGACTGTAGAGTAATATTATTCAAATAAAAACAATTTCAATTTGTTCCCAAATTGAAACAGAGAGCTGGCGGCGCGTTATTACATTTGGGCGGAGGTTAGCTGCGGTAGAGCGTGTAAAGTGCCTATAGAGCCTCCCGCCTCGCCCTCTCATAGCCTATAACACCAGCATCGGGGCTTTCCTCAAAAAGCCTCAAAGAACGCCTCAAATTTAGCGACTTTTCGCTCTCAATACTTTTACGGGACATTTAGAGGCTTACGCTGAGTATGTACGTCATTTTTCCCTTTGTGTTCGAGAGGTGAGAAATATAGTTTTTGATAGACGCGCGTTCCAAACGTTCGGTAGTGTCATTTGGGGGTGTAAAAGGGAAGGCGATGATAGAGGTATTTCTTATTTAGCGAAATATGCTATAAGGTGTTCGTATGTGCGCTTATAAAATTGTCGTAGCGATCCATGGTCGTCTCGACTATAAGATTGTACGTTTCAATAAGTATTACATTGTGTTGCACATTCTTGTTATAATTAAATAAAAAAATGTCTTATTTTACTTTTTTTTTAAGAATTAATGCTAACATATTCTGGTAGCAACTGGTTGCCGTCCTACGCAAGTTGTTTTGTAAATTGAAGTAAATGGTTAGCCGAAGCCTTCGTAGACGATATCGGAGCAACCTGTCATTACTGTAACACAATTTATCTGTGATCTTTGACCTAGCACTTAAATGTAACACGTGCCTTTAAGAAATGCAGTATTGGGACGTTCTTAATATTCTTAATGGAAAATCAATTAGAAAAGTAATGTGAGATGTGATATAAGTTTAAGGTAGCTTCCGCTACTACCATGTTTAATTTTCCCTATAGGTGCCTAAGTAGAGTTATTAAATGAAGTAGTGGGTAAAACGCACAAGGTATTAATAGAGTTAAGTATGACTAACTCAACTTACACTCAAGTATACAATACCTAATTACTAATTCTAGCAGTGCTTGAACATAATGTCAGGACCGGATCTTTATCAGAATTTTTTTATGTAAAAAAGAATTCAGGCAAGCACCTGTTATAAATCGTAGAACCTTGAAATTATTACTAGGAAACACTATGGTAATAGTGAAATTAGTCGTAATTGGCATTTTTTTTCGTAGTTTCATCGTAGCGCGTAGCCGTAGACCCTCTACGAATCCTTATTGCGTAGGTCATATCAACAGTACATCAACAGTATCACAGTCATATCAACAGTACTTTTTGTCGTGTAACTGTTCCTTAATATTTATTCATGTTAATAGATGATGACTGAATCAATTGTTGTGTTCATATAATAATCGAGACTAATATCTAATTTGTGTACTTAGGCTCTGTATGGTTTTCTTACTAGATTTTTTTCGAACCAAAATAGTTGTAGCAGAATTTATACAATTGGAAATTCACTAGCTTATATCTTTAATATTTTGGGAAATTTTCAAGTTTTCATGATACATGTTAACGAGTACTAAGAACAATTGTTTCAATAATGTGCTTGAAAATTGTGAAATATCATTGTCGTAATCATCATCTCAGCCGGAAAACGTCCACTACTGGACACAGACCCCCCCAAAGCGTTGCCACATTGACCGGTCCTGTGCATCTCGAATCCAGACGCCTGCTGCTTCGCTCACCAGGTCATTGGTCCACCTTGTGGACGGTCACTACTCCAAAACGTTCTGGCCGAGAGGTAGAGGTGTACCAATACCTTTTCACAAACATTTCACCAGTTATGTTTAAGTCCCATGTAATAGGACGCGAGCCTATTACCATCATCAGCATAAATATTTAACGTTTACTCGTTAATATGCGTGCGAGTATGACCACATGGTATGAAGCAATGTATGTATGTAGTTCCTGCCTACCCCTGGATAAATGTCGTGAATCTATGTATAAGAAATAACTAAGTGCTAGTGGTAGTGACGACCGGCTAGTCTAGGCGTATTCTAGCTTGAAAGCTCGTTCATACGAGGTCTTTATGTCGCTTTTTGACAGTAACAAAAAATCATAGAGCAGTGATGAGTGCTTACGAAAGATAACGTGGCCCCACAGAACCGTCTTACAGATAGGACAGGATATTTTCATATACCTATCTGAGCCATGGGATAGCGGTATGCCTCATTAATCATTATCTTTAAAGAGTATCAGTCAATGCCTGTGAAGTTGTATGTAGAACAAAGTTAATTTTGCAGAAATAATGATATAATATTGACCCTAAAACATCAGTATAGCCCATAATTTTGAGGGCTATATATTATACGCTGGGAATAAGAGAAATAATTTGGATAGCCTTATTGACGTTTTAAAACCTAAAGAAAGCTCTCTGAGCTCTCTGGGTACCAATTGTAGAATGTTCAAAAGTGCCACTACTGGTCTATGAAATAAATCACGAGCCATTACTGGACTAATGAAAAACAAAAAATAGTTTAGCCACAAAATGTTCTACAGAAGAATTGAAGGTCATTCGATTGAATTCCTGGATGCTCCTACTTTATGGCAAGAGCACAGATGATTTCACCACATTGTGTGGCTACTATGGCGGTTCCCAGAAGCATTTATCTTTTTATGTATCTCTGTTGATGTTTCATGTGGTATGTTGTACAGGCTTATTATTGCATCGAAGCAAAAATAAATATCAGAAATCATTTATTCAAATTTGGCTGAAAATCATAACTTTTGCAATGTCATAAAATATATTAGAAAGTACTCGAAACGCCCATAATTCACCACTTCCTAGTGTTATTGCTTGGAAGAAGTGGCGCATCTATTTCCCCAGCAACATATCTAACTGATAAGTTCATAGTAGATAAGCTAGTTAAATAACGTAAACAGTGGTGGCCTTTCGAATCACGATAACCTTAAAGTAATTATCAATTCCTAAACACTAATTATACCTACTGCCCGTACTACTTATAAACCTAATTATAACCGCTTTAAATCCTACTTCGGATTTGCATTCATTAAAATGTGATTAAGATTTTCTATTAATTATAATGCACGTCACGATTACGATTCAACTTCGTAAAAACTCTATTAATATGTTTATTATAAACAAAGTGTAGGTAATCTATGTTTTATTAATCAAAAGCGTTTGCGAAACTTTGCCAAATTTCGCAAGGATAGTGCCATCTGTGATTTTGCTTGACAACTATTTGGCAAGGTCAACAGTTGAACTCTGAACTGTTGTTCGATGACTCTTTTATTATATAATGTGACTACTATTATTCAATTTTATAACCTTACAAATTGATTTTATGTGTCTTTAGACACGTTTAGTGTGAATATATTTAAAATATTTTCAGTGCATCGAAAGTAGCGCCATCTGTGACAGGGATAGAGAACTTTTTGCACGGAAGGGTTGAGACTGCAGCAGAGGGTGCATATTGCGCCCTCTGAGATAAATGTTGGCTTGTGCGAAACTCTGGTACCTAATAGCACAGCATTTGTGTAGATTCCCAATTTGGTTTTTTATTTTTCGTTTTTTTGGTTCTGTTACCAAAATAATCCAGATTTTGTTTTATAGGTACTATATATTAACATTTTATGTAATTAGATTGTATCTAAATTTGTATTGACGTTTGTATAGACATTTTTTTATCTATAATGGAGCATATATTATGACTAGAGCTCTAATCTAATTTAGTATTTTATGACATAATAATTTGTGAACATTATCAGTCTCACATTGACATTGGTTCGCCAACAACAGTAATACTACGTCACAGTGACGTATGAGGCCAAAAAACGACAACATTCCAAACGTTTTTAGTCAATAGCTTAATCAGAATCTAATACACGTTTACATAACCGAACAAGTTTACGCAAAACTCGTGGAGATCCGTATCTGTCGGGAATCTTCGAGCCAACGGCCCGTAGCCTGTAACTAGGTAGATACCGTAGGGTTGCCGTTGATAACAAGAGGTTATGTGTCGACATGTTAAGTGGTACAGGTCATTAGTCAAAAAATGTAGATATGCAGGGTATTTGTCTTTCGTTTGGGGTAAAGAGTTCTAGAGGCGCTTTGAAGTTTTATGATAATGAATTGGGTAGATAATTCATACACTTACGTATATATTGTGTCCATACTTAGATAGCGAAGCTTCAGTAGTAAAAACATGATGTTACTAAGATCGTGTATATGTAGAGTAATGAAGTTTCAATCTTACGAGTACGCCTTAGGTACCGAACGACGCGCGACGTCAAAGTTCGCTGAAATCTGTGCAAACATTTATAAAGGCAACCCTGCGAACGGTATACGAAGCTCATCTACGTAAACGCCAGCCACGTATCGTATATTGTCTAAATAATGAATCCATTCTCACGTTCTTCTCTGATTTACGGCCGCACACAAAACCGCTATAAGACTACATAATGACACCTACCGCAGCCACTTATTTTTGGACCTTATACAATTTTTTTCACACGCGACTATTTAGAATTTTTATCACGTAAATTTTCTGCTTGAAAGGGAAATCCCTATTGTCATTCTGTACGCATGGCTCGTTTCCTCACGAACACGTGTTTGAATATATTTATATATTGCTTGTATATAGGGAAAGTATTTATTTCTGTCACGCAATTTCTTGAATTTTGAATTTTCATAGTTCGGTGTTCTTTGTTCTTGTGGGAATGATACGAGTCGATACTGTGTCGATTAAAATGGAATTTATTGGTCTATGGCACGTTAAAAGGAGTTTGGAAACACAGAATTACTTTTAATGTAACAGCGAGTAGGGAGGAACGAGGAGCCGTGTATAAAGTGATTGTATTATGGTAGCTGTAGTTTACTTTGTGTTCAAAATGGCCGACATCGTTTAGTTAATTGATGATACTGGAGTTTACTGAAATACGAAACCTAAAATCCTTGTCTACCGGTCTTTGGTGTTCTGATTTGGAAGAATAAATAGACGTTGGATGCCTCTGTTAGTTTGGTTTGTGACTCACAGAACTTGTCAGACCTTTTCAATCAATTACGTTGGTACATATCTTTACTTTTATTGTTTGCACATATTATAATATTCATACAATGAGGAATAGGTTTGTTTTGCATTTTCTTCACATTCATTGCCAACCCGCTTTGAGCATGCATTGTGATTATTGATCTACCTTTGCTGTATGGGAAGAGAATTTTCGCTCGTTATCTTGTACTACCGTCTAATTAGAATCTTTAAACTATTACACTCACTACTTTTAGTCTGATGTGCATGCCTGCAAGTGACTTATTTATACGGGACCTTCTTGTAAAAGATTTAACTGAAATTAATTTGTAATTAAGCTGTTAGTGTGCCTAAATAAATACATTTTTCTATATTTGAATGACTTCTAGGCCGAAGGCAATTATTACATACACATATAATTCAAAGACAGCATCCGCCTCTTAATACAGTTAAGTAGAAGAAAATGCAGTCCATCCAGCATTCCTGAATACGCAAAAGGCTTAGCAAGTGGGTAATCCAGATTATATTATGCTAGATTGATCTAAGATTTAAATACATACATGTCACCAAGAAGGTATTTCTAGTTCTATATCTATGCAGTTGATCTAGGCTTAAAGGAATAATCATTTAATGCAATAATAACTGGTTTAATAAACAAATGTTCTGAATTAATTTTGCCAGTGTACAGTCACGAGCATAAAATTAAACACGTTGCACTGCGGTGAGATTCAAAACAATTTTACTCCAAAATTATTGATGTAAATTTTATTCTGATGCTAGTAAAGTAAAAGTACCAGCCTATTACTATCCCACTGCAGGGCAAAGGCCTCTTCTCATACAGAGAAGGAAAGAGCATTAATCACCACGCTTGCTCAAGACGGGTTGGCGATTTCAGACTTATATTAAATTAATTACATAAGTCCAGGTTTCCTCACGATGTTTTCCTTCACCGATGTCAGTGATGTCCAAGATAAACTTAGAAAGAACATTTGAATTGAAAAACTCATATTGGTACTTGCCCAGGTTTGAACCCACAACCTCGTGCACAAGAGGCGAGGCCTAAATCACTGGGCCATCATGACAGTCTGATGCGACAGTTCTGATGCTAGCTTGGTATTATTAACATGCAACTAGTGCTTCTGCTAAACTTGAGCACTTAGGTTTGATTCTCGGGTTTGAATGGGTTATTCCATCTGACATTAATCAGTAGCAGTCTAGATTTGAGTCCGGTTAGTGATAAAAATTGTCATGATGGCCCAGTTGTTTAGGCCTCGCCTCTTGTGCACGAGGTTGGGGGTTCAAACCTGGGCAAGTACCGATGTGAGTTTTTCAATTCATATGTACTTTCTAAGTTTATCTTGGACATCACTGACATCGGTGAAGGAAAACATCGTGAGGAAACCTGGACTTATATAATTAACATAAGTCTGAAATCGCCAACCCGTCTTGAGCAAGCGTGGTGATTAATGCTCGTGCGTTCTCTGTATGAGAAGAGGCCTTTGCCCTGCAGTGGGACAGTAATAGGCTGGTACTTTAGTGATAAAAATTTGGCCCTTATTACATGGCACTAAAATATGGGTGTACTAAAGAGCACATCTCTGCCTAACCGTCGGGGAATACAGGCTTGATGTAATCAGGTGTGTGTATTGCTGTTATGAAATAGATCGTAACTTATGGCTGCAAATGTAATTGGACGACAGACATTACCTTTGAAATATGCGTACCTAAATGACCGTACTACTTTTTAACTAGTGTGTAAGACACCTACATTGTATCAAGTAGGGACGCCATATTGAATTCAATTGTAAACAATTAAAAATTTTCCAGCCTCAGTGAACCAGACGATTAATGAATCATTTAGATTATCATAAGCTTATGAAAAACTGCAAATTGAGTGTTTCACGATCGATAATACGTAACAGGTAAATAAAGAATACGTAGCGTTGTTTCTGAATACCAATTCATAGTACCGGTATCGGTTTCGATGCGATATCGTTGTAAAGAAGATCATTTACGAATTTTATTCTTGCGTTATCGATAGTAGGACGGTGTCGTATTTATCGTCTCTTAGGACCAAAAAAGATAAAAGATCGTCAAGACTTTAGCCGGTATAGTTCTCTTATACGATAACAGGGTAAGAACGTAGGTTGGTAAATACATACATAAACTCACGTCGTTTTGCCATGAGAGCAGGCATACATGATCCTTTTGCTTCGTTAGAAATAAAAAGGTATTTTTAATAACTGTTTTAAATAGTTTATCTTTTGGAACCCTGTATTCCGTAGGTAAAGACTAAATGCTTATGAGGAAACGCAATGACCACTATTTCGTGTTAACGTAAGAGGTTTGTGACTAAGTAATAGCCGTACAGGTAGATTAAAGGTTAACCAGCGCTGGCCGAAGTTGGGGCGTGAATAACCGACCATCCATTACACACCAAGAACACTCCATGCCTCGCAGAGCATTTTAAGCCATCGGACCCAGCAGTCATTTGTAGATCCTTGACAGTTGTTACGGATAGTCCGCAGCCCAACAGTGTTTCAACTAGCCTTGCTAAAGTTTATAATGTTAAGCAGTACTGGGTTGTGTAGGTCAGATAATTTAGATGTATTCACTTAGACTGGAAAACGATCCTAACATAGTTGGGAAAAAGCTAGGCATATGATGAATCAACATACAAATAAGTCCTACCCTTAACCATATACCAGCTTAGGAAGCATAATTTAAAATGGTATAATTAAATATCTGTGTAAAACCAGATAGGTGGGTGTAAACTAAATAAATAATTCAGCATAACATCGTACATACGGACAACAGAGTTGCAACCGCTTTACTGGACTCGTAAACGGTGTACTTTACAAGGACTTAAGGGCACCTACATTTACATAATACCCTCATATAATTAGGTACTAGCGTCCACATGTGTCACAAGCACATTTTTAGGAAATTTTACTTTTACTGTAGGCACATTTAAGACCAAAGTTGCCACATAAAAAAGTGATGGACCACTTTTCTTTCTCCATAAAGTGGAAATTTATTTCTTACGGCGTGCTATCAACTGTCTCGGAACTTATCAGCACATATCGTATACAACAGTACGACCCAGATTTGTAAAGACAAAATCATCGGAGCGTAACATCAATGAAAATTGTCCTAGATAGTATGGAAACAATTCATTTCCGCGTCACGGCCGAACCATGTCGTCTGTATAAACTAAGGAATTATTGTTTGCGACGCTTTTCTGTCATCGCTACTATAACAATTAGGAAATTTATATGCAGTTCAGACAATCAAGATAAAAAATTGTTTATGCGTCGTAAATCTAAATACAATATTGCTTGTATTGTTGCTCGAGTTTGTTCGGGGTTGGAGATAGAGTCGGGCGGTCTCGGCGGGGCGAAGGCGACTGCGATACGTAATGCAACCGTACGTTTGTCACCCCTGGCTGCAGACGGGGGTTGCAGGGGGTGGCGCATTATTGCAAACACCGTCTGTCCCCAAAGATGGTGCTACTGTTATTTTGCACTAGACAAGCTAGTTCGTCTTTTGATACACAGATGGTGTTTTGTACAATTTGGTCCTGAAACATTTCGTCCTTTTAGTCTAGCTTTGAGTTAGAAAAATCTTAGATATAATTTAGGCCTTGGTAGTTTATTTATCACTATGTCGTCGCTTTGCTATCTTGTACGAGTATATACAGTATGAATAATTTAATAAGGGTTATTTATAATTTAACTACTTGCTTAATTTATGTGAATCGTTAATTGGTAATTATGTAGTAATGTCGACAGGCGCCTATCTATATTTGTTTTTAATTGAGGCTACTAGTATTAAATCTACATCTATGAACCTTTAATTATGCCATATCCCTTATAAATGCATTTTGTAAATATACTTATTTACAAAATGCATTTATCATTATAATTATAAAATATAATTAGAAAATCAACAACGAAACCTATTTATATTTTACATTTCTTTTCGCGCGCTAATCCTTTATTAGTTTAGTAAACATTGATGCAACTCACCTTAAAAGTAATATGTAAAAGGTAAAGATCCGTTTTCAAAACACTAAAAAAATAATCGAATTATTTCTCCAACAGCCAGTTACAGCTGAAAATATTCACGCTTTAAGAAATTCTATTTTTAACAATCACCCATCTCGATACCTACTCCCAAAATAAATTACTCAACCTTGAGAATTCTTAACCGTTCCAACGCAACAGGTAAAATGCACCGTAATATCTGAACTTAAATCACGGTTCGTCAAACAATAGTCAGAGTGAAGGATTCCGTTGTTTTGTATTTATTGGCGAGGCTAGGTGTTATAACTGTTCCTGTAGCGAAGAAAGGGTTACGTGGAGTTACAATGGTCCCATTGTCGGTGGCCGCCTAACAAGCACGCTTTATTGATGGTCCAGTGGTTAATTGCTGGTTAAAACAAACATGTACGACAACTGAGCTGACTTGATACTTGGGAAAATGGTATAAAAATCCTGTTTATATAAAAGTCTTAAAACATTAATGGTACTCCCATTAAGGATATATACACTGAATTTCTACATAAAATGCGAGGATCTCATTGTTCTCTCATTAAAATAATGTATCTGACTAGATTGGGCGCTTAAACTGCAAGTTTCAGCCTTAGATTAAATCTCAGACTCGATTAACTTTTAATGGAATTGCCAAGCTGCCTTTATTTTATATAGGAAGGTGTTAAATATTTTATACTATCATAAATAAATAACACTTAATTAATGAGCTTTCATCGCTTAAGAAGGGCCTAATCGTAAATAAATATTATGGATGGAATGAATTATTACTGAACTATAAATATCCTTCTACAAATATAATAAAAAAGAGTACCTTTTACATTATATCAGTTTTTCGTTTAAGTACCTACAAACCTATATAAATGTCAATAATATTGTTAAAATACAGTAAGTGGTATTTTTATTAAAATAGTTGACGTCATCGGTGGTAGTACCTATGTTAGATTGTAATCTGCAAAATCTCATTATTATTCCTGATCGGTATTTTATGTGTTATAAAACTAATGACAGTGCTTTAAAGCAAACCGATGTAATAGGTTAATATCTATATTTTATGTCGGGAATAACTTTACGGTTTATTATGTCAATAGATAATACAACTTTAGAGCAATGTATGAAAACAATTTTCTAAACGACGCGACGTCATAAGTAGAAAAAAATATCTTTGGTATTATTATGCAGTTAATCTGCAATGCCAATTAGAATACAATATTCTAAATGCGTTAACACAATTTCTTTTATAATAAATTTGCATTTTAAAATGTTCAACTATGAAGACACAAAAATAAAATAAACCATCTTTTCATTTTTATAATGCACGTTTATTAAATTTTGTGGCTCAAAATTTTTTTGCATATGCAAGTAATTCTGACAAAACTATTTGGTCTGTAAATAAATATTGGTTAATAATATCACATTTTCGACTTGAAACGCACAAATTCTGCTTACAACATATTGATAAGCAAAAAATTTCTAGATTTATTAACGTGTAGATTCCGTTCATGTATCAAAATTACACGGCGTAGTATCTAACAATACATCAGTTTAGTTGTACAATGCAGGAAAATTGCACAACGTAGAACCATAAAACCATCACGCTATTACCCAACCCTTTGAGGTGTAATAAATATTTCTGTCAATGCCTTTCTATGTTTCAGAAAAAAAAACATCTTATTCGAAACCCTATTCACTTCTGATAAGGTTCAATGTAAGTCATCATGTCGCATTTTCAGGTTAGGGCATTGTAAAAATGTAACTGTGAAGGTAATTAGTTGACAAAGGTGTGGTAAAAGTAATAATCACAGGCATTAGAGGGTTGAAAAAAGGTGAATCTCTGCAGTGCAAGCTTGGTTGCAATGCAATTTGCTCGTAGCATTTGTAAAAATAGGTAAAGGTGCGATCGTGTTTTTGAATTAAATACTTCTGCAAGTGTAAACACAGTGTAAATCGTGTTATATGCCAGTGTAATAGCCAAGTAACTTCAGTGCAGTGTGAAAATACATAAGTAGATAATAAATTGGTAATTTAATGGTTACAGGTTGGCAAAAATATAAGTGAAATAGATTATCGTTGATTTATAAAGCACAGAAATATTTACGTATCTAAAAATACAAATATATATTTGTGTTAAGTAGGTAACTACTCAGAATAATCAATAAATTCAGTATTATCATTCAATACTCTAATTCAGAAATTTCTAATAAGTGTAACGTAAGGAATACAGCTACTGAACGTGCATTTTATGTCTATAACAATCAAAGTGCAATTAAGGACTGAAGGTACGTACTCGTACCATATAGCGAAAAATAGTATCTACCTACTTGTATATTTTACTGTGTACATTTTGTAGTGCCTGAACAGGGGCACTGTCCAAAAGGCGGCAAGAAATGATAGCGTGACGATTTCGACTTGCTGCCGATCGATTTGCAGGATAAGGTAAAGCACAAAAATGTGAATAAAAATATATAGTGGGAGACAACAGTGGGACAGCAAAGATTAACTAAAAAATATGTATTAAATATGATGCACATAAATGCATCGTTCATTCATAATAATATTATCATCAAGACCACCACATGATTGTGTTGTACAATATATTATACCACTCTGATAGCGGGTCTTTGGGCACCATTATGATGACAAGGCTTGCCATGACCGCAGCCATTCGTGGAGGTGTTAGAAAGTAATAGTAATCAGCTTAATAGCCATTAGAACAAGCGATACATCTCACACCGAACCACTTCCCTCGCTCAGGCCATATCAATTTTGTATGGCGCTTAGATACCAATAAAACCATTTTCTGAGGTTGCAACGCACTAAACTGTACCATAAACCCGTTTTATTGCCCATACATACACACATTAAACAGATATGTATTACAATAAATCATTATTAATGCACACTTTAAACAAACGCGGCAAGGGTTTTGCTGTGTAAATAATTTTATGACATTTTACAACCTTCAAATTGTCTCACGGAAGTTTTATAGCGACAATGAATCAAAACATGGCAAGTGATTTAGGTTTCCCTTATTGTTTCAATCATCTTTACATTGTTGCTTATCAAACCAGAGCAATAAATTGTCCTGTAATAGCTGAGTGATTTGTGAAACAACATGGCGTCGATTCCTAAGCAGATATGAATGTAAAAGAGCGCAAACTCCCGTCGTTACGTAATTTTATAAAACATTTCTAAAAATAACGCGCGTCTACGGGAAACCATTACACATAAGATCAAGATCATCGATAACATTCTTTAGAGTATTTCTTTCACGTAATAACATTTTATTAATGCGTAGATTTTATCTTATATCTGATTTAAATTAATTCAGCATTGCCTACATACAATTGACAGCAGTATTAATAGTCCACTTGATCGGGCAGTAAGGACAGGACGCAGCTAAATAATTGGCAACAGCACTCCGTATGACGTAATTGGTGCGAAAAATAACTTAAAAGTGATTTAATTTTAGATGTGCGATGACCTATAAGATTTTTGATTCGATCCTACCAAGCAAAACATTGCATAAAGAAGATGAAATACAACCAAGTGACAAGAAAATGCATCCAAAATTATTATAAAACGAGCTTAAGTTATAAAAAGTAGATAGAAGTATTTGTTTATGATGATAAATTGTATTTTATTTAATATTTTAAGCATACAAATGTATAGAGGCGGACTGCCATGTGCATTTTCTACCAGTCAATCGTTCGGTGATACAGAGACAAACAGTGGATACAAACACGTGTTTATTTAAAGACTAGCAATCCGCCCCGGCTTCGCCCATGACAAATTATATATTAAAACCTTCCTCAGAGAATTCAAAGAATAAATAAAAAAAAATCACGAATTGGTCCAGCCGTCTTCGAGTTTTGCGTTAATCAACATATTTTGCGATTCACATATATGGATATAGGTACTTATATGTTTTGTCGCTATTTATTTTTAATTACTTATCAGGCAATTATTTACAGACTCGAAACATGATTGAGTATTAGACACACGTAAATAATTACCGTGATAATGGTACGTCTGACCAACCACAACTTACAGGAAGATATATTTAATAGTTTGATTGATTTGTGGCCTTAATAAATGATGCCTTAGCGCCATTCTCGGCTATCAGAGTGGCAAAGGTCTCTATATACTTGGCATCCAACTTTTACTTAATAAATAGGTATACGTGGCTAAATTTTCTCGTTACTAGTTTTCCCATTCTCTCGGTGGAGGGTAGGTGATAGTAGAAACCAATTTAAACTTGGCGACCGACCGGTTAAAAAGCAAAAGTTCCTTTTGAACTTTACCCGTCGTGCCGCCGGCGAGCCCTTTATTTTTACTTATTTTACAACTCTGGCCCTTTACGACCGTCCGCCATCATGCGTAACACTCGGTACAGTTGGCAATCATATTTGGTTAGGTTAGACAATTTTTTGTAGCGTTAGCCTTTATGTAAAGTGAAATTTGATGAGCAAAAATGGCTGTTAGACAGATTTTTTGCTGCGGTTTAATGCATTAAACATAGGTAGATACTTAAAACCTCGTAAAAGAAGACCCTAACAGTAATTAAATGATGTTTCTTATGTTGTAATGATCTTTTGCCACGGAAAAAAACATTCCAGGCGCAATTTCTCTTAACAAGAAAGCGGTAATTAAAAATATTATTGCTCTATAATTACATTACAAAGCGTGTATGCTGACATTCATTAAGTATGTTTTATTATTAATTACTCGAAGTGTGAGGTTGGCGAACTCATAAACAAAAGTTTAATATGTAACAGTAATTGTGTTATGCGGCCGACTCTACCTACTTTACGCACGTTTCGCGAACCTCGGATGTTGAGCTATGTTTATAGTTAACTATAGTTAATTTAGTACTTTCACTCTCTATTAAATGATATAGTTAAAAATCGTAAAGTTTTACTTGGTACAATAATAGTTAGCTAATGTATGTATGGTTGAAACCTACTTAGTTAGAGCCCAGTAAGTATACGAGTATGATTCTGATCTCTGAGGAATGATTTTTTGATAGGTAGTCATATACCATTGTTTCTTTTAACCAATGTGGCGATTTGACACATTTTCTATAGGTACAAAAGCTGTCAAATCACCATTTAATTTCTCAGATAAAAATTATTTATATAATTTAATTTTTAATTTTAATTTTAAATAATTTCAACCTGTTTAATTTTTGTTATTAATTTTAATTTTAAATAATTTCAACCTGTTTAATTTTTGTTATTAATTTACTATACTTAGGTACCTACACACTTTCCCATCTAATTCAGTTTAGACATTGGCACATTGGTTGGCTTTGCTTGCCATATTAAGAAATATAATAGCATAAAGTTATCTCACTATTGGAAAATCGGTCCTAAATATAAAATACTATTTATTTATTTAATACTTTAAGCACACAAATGTACAGAGGCGGACTTAATGCCATAGGCATTTCCTACCAGTCAACCTTTGGGTGATGCAGAGACAAACAGTGGCGGATGCAATTTCTTAAATATTCTTATATCTTCTATACTACACTTACAGTTTAAAAAAAATATGGAAAATTTAGTTTTAAAAATAGGTTTTGCTATACTAGCATAAGTTTTGTTTTCACTGAATATTAATAAATAAATATATAATAAAATAAATATTGCTGGACAATCCACACAGCATCATCTAGCCCCAAGCTAAGCAGAGCTTGTGTTATGGGTACTAGATGACTGATATACTTAATACAATACATTACATAGATAGATATTTTTATTATACATAGCAAATACCCAGAACACCCGGAACAAATATTTGTAGATCGTACAAACATTTGTCCCAAGGCGGGAATCGAACCCGCAACCTCTTGCGTCGCAGGCGGACCTTTTGACCGATTTGGCGCGGCGGGCG
This sequence comes from Phlogophora meticulosa, assembly GCA_905147745.2. Lineage (NCBI taxonomy): Eukaryota > Metazoa > Arthropoda > Insecta > Lepidoptera > Noctuidae > Phlogophora > Phlogophora meticulosa. The sequence goes on along the minus strand of LR990528.1, from coordinate 11,187,431 downwards.
AAGGTCCGCCTGCGACGCAGGAGGTTTTGGGTTCGATTCCCGCCTTGGGACAAAAGATTCGAAGAAGTCTCCTAGTGGAAAAATCTTCTCTTTAAGTATACCTAAAACGTGAGGAAAATCTTAGCAAGGATAAATCCTTGCTAAGATTTTCTTTGCGTGAACAACAGAAATCTTAGGCGCGGTTTGACATCTTAATGACTTTTAATGAAGATATCTGAAGTAATAAAGACATCATCAATAATAATTATATAAATCATTTTTATCTTTACCTTATAGTAATAATATGGCAAATAAAAATATCATGAATAAAAATACCCTCCCGACAGTCAGTAATTAGATATAATAGTGCGCATGTGCGTGCGCAAACACAGGTGCACTGTCTATACCTTTACTCTCATAGTCCGATTAGACGGCAATCCGACACAATCAAGCGCAGCTCTACTGGCTTTCGGCAGTAGAGCTGCGCTTGCGTCATACCTTCAACTACCTCCTTCCAAAGAGAAAGAGAAATTCCTAGTCGGAAAATCCAATATCAGTTTCCCAGATCCGGAAATCTAACCTCACACTCAGCATCTGCGCTTTACATCACATCATCAGGCTATGTGCAGATGCTAGATGCGGCAAGCTGAAGAAGAACCTTGCCACATCAAGCATATGCCTGCTTGCGACCAGTAAAATCAACAGGGAAGTTAAATAGTAGCCGGGTGTCAGCCCGAGATCATCGATTTAAATGAATGTCATAAGAGTAAATAAGAAAAAAAAACACAAAGAGATGCTTTGTTCGCCAAGAAATGGTTTTTACCAAACAAAAGGCAGCCAAGTAAAAAATTAAAATTCTACTTAAGCATTCGCCATTTACGCTAAGGACAAGAAATATATACATAGAATAGCAACGTGATTAAAGAAAATTAGGAAAGTTTATAATTAGAACACACCATTGTATAGAAGCCATGGGCTACCGAATAACGTTAATAAGCAAGTTTAGACGCGGCCCGCGCTTCGCAAGAACAATTATTACTTTACGGACCCCAAATTAATGAAAGCAACAACTTTTAACGCATTTTACTGGAGTTACAATGGGTTCAGTACTGTTAAGGTATTTAGGAGTTCTTTTTGGAGCGTGTGAAACCATGTCCTGGGTACAAGACCTGCAGTGTTATTCTTTGAAGTATCTCCTCATATAATTTAGGTGGACTCTCAGTGTATAACTTAAGCTATATGACACTGCCAGTTCACTCCTCATTCCCAGTCTTCACGGGGAGATTTTAACAAAATCGACCTATTGAAACCGAAGGAGTTCTTAGGTAAAAACCGTTACTAAGTCCTGGTTTTCCACAGTCTTTGTGCCCATTAAACCATGTGCGTCATACTAATATTATCAAGCGGTCTACTAATATTGAAGATTACTATATCAACCCCTACAATATTCAAGTCTGTATTAAGTCGTTGGTTTTCAAGCCAAGCACTATCCGAGATATTCCATGTTATCATCATTGGTAGTGTAGCTTTTTAGTTTCCATCATCCTCTTATCCCAATTTATTTGGGGTCAGAGTAGCATGTTTTCTTCTGCCATAAACCTCTATTTACCGTCATAAGTTATTTATTAATTTATTTAACATAGGTAAGTACAAGTATGATGATATATAAAGTCATCTCAATAGTCACCTCTTTTCTAGCCATGTCATCTTTCACACAATCCATCGATCGTTTATTTTGGTCTTATCATACTCGTTTAATTTTCCACATATATACTTAAACTTTCCTCACAACATGATTCGCATGTATCCATGACAACAGATTTCAAACCGAAGTAATGTTTTCTAGTGTAGTTTGTATTAGAGTACACAGGAGATAAGGTAAATACTCAGCTGTTAATATGTAGTATTGGATAGACTAAGAAACTACGAGTAAGGAAGAACTAATATTGGTATCTGTAACACGTGCGGATTACTTTCTTTGTTATTAGGGAAGTCGGTAAACTCATATGTATAAGGTTTGTGTTTCAATATCATGTAAATGTATCTTGCGACTTCAGAACTTAGTCTAGTCCCTATTTACTGCAGGCACTGCTTTAAATTATGATTATCAGACTGTTGTTCGTATTCAAGTTCTCAGCAGGACAACTGGGCAACGATTTTGCTAGTGCACAGATGTTTAATTCTCTTCAGCAGTCTTTGATAGTAAATAAATGCTTTAAAAAAAAAACTACAGACAAAATGAAATGCTTTCTCTATACTTTTATTATTTTGAATTAGAAAGAGTTACATACCGTTAGTTTCAGGTATGTACGAGGTAATCTCTGAAACTACTCATTCGTTTTCAAAAGTTTTATCCAAAAGTACGCTACAATTAAGGAAGGGAAGGTACTACCCGCCTTAAACTAACTATACAATACCTTAATACATATAGATATACATTTTCCCTTTTCCAAATAAACCCAGACAGAAAACTTTAAACATAAACCATAAAAATATAAGTTACCGATACTTCCAACATTAATAATGTAATCCGCCTTAAGTTCACCCCTACGAACCCTCCCTCCCTGCAGTACATAGGTACAAAGATACAACTCCTAGACACGATAAGCTTCCAACTTTCAATTATACTGAATGTAATTAAGTGTAGCGTTAGACGACTGGCTTCGACACTATTAAATTGCTAAACTTTGAACGTTTACGGAATCGAAGACATTTTTGTTAGTCGGCTCCAGCACGAACTAAGGATCGTGGAATGTTCGCTTTAGATTGGAATGTTAATTATAAAGTGGGATATTGTTTTGTTGCTTTTTCTAGACTTTTTGGGTCTTCAAAATCTTGTCGTATTTTTTTTTCGGATGTCGTTCTTATACTTATTATCTCAACACTGCTTTGTTTGCTTCGATATTACTCCTAATATTTTCTTTAAAACATCTTCATGACTGCCTTTCATTTTCGTAAAGAAATTAAATTAGCTGCATGTTAAGATTCATTAATATTTATCATTAATTAATTCAATCGGGCCATTCGATATCTAATTTGTCTAAACATTAGGGAAAACATTATATTTGGCACATAAAACTTTTATAGACGTATAAAGTGTATCAAAGTCAATAAACTCATCCATTACAAGTCTTCATTATAATTAATCGAACAGGTTTCTGATTTAGATGAAAAGTGATCAAATAACGTGTTGGGACATCCAACTTCTATGTGAAATTATACTAAATTAAGACACTGTCAGATTTGTTGGTAGATAGATCGAATATTTATATACATAATATAATCGATAATCGGTTTTAGGAAATCAACGCCACGATTATGTTAAACGGGAAATCGCTACTAGATCATTGATCGACATAAAAACCCATCATCTTTATTAAGTGCATAATTTCCCACAAAAATATTATGTCGTATTGAAAATATGTTATGTAGAGAAAACTATCACCAACACATGAATATGTAAACCTTAAGATAGATACTAAAATGACGTAACAACGCATGCTTTAAATTTGCATATGTAGGTATTATCATTTGTTTCATAATTTTATATCACTCAGCAAAAGGGATAAAGTACAAGGATAAGTAAATAAAAACGTATGTTGACAACAGCCAATGTCATCCGTAGAAACCAGAAAGTAATAAAAATATGATTAAGCAATTTTTTCATGCAATTTATTGCTTAATTACGTGTGTAATCCACATAAAAAGCGGTGTCTATAAGCCAAAAAACGTGCGTTTGAGCTCAAGGTTTAATTAAGGTGGGTTATCAATACCTATGAGTTTATGTAACGTGAAAATGTAGGGTTTATTCGGGTATTCTTGGCGTCTACCTTATATGATTCAGTACGTATTCCAGTAGACATGTTGACGACCTCTGGCGGCCGTCGTTAGGGACTAAATAGATTCCTTTATGGCAATAGCTGATCAATTTTCCGGCCTATTAATAGAGTAGTTAATTACGATACGGCTGGCTTTCTTTGGTGAAAACTGTTTATGATAATGTTCGTGAATTAAGTAGGTAAGAGTTTATTTATTATGGCGAATACGCATATTTTGCTAGGACGTGTGCTAGATACAAAAACGAATGAATATAAAAAACCTAATTACATTGCCATAAAAGAGCTTTTATAAAAGTCACGCAACATGTGAAATGATTCTCAACGTTTTAATAAAACCATTTACCTACTTGAGACTATCAGTTATAAGTTATTTTTCACACCTAACTATGTCGTTTGTATCAATTGATATCTATTACGGACGATCGTCGATTTGTTGAGCCCATTCCTTTATAAGTAACGATCCGTTCTGATCGATACGTGCTACGGAACGTCTTTTTAACCGTTTGATTGTTGAAGCGTAGTGATTTTCTTAGAATTGAGAAATTATAGAAATTATTCATGAACAAAGTTGTTTAAAGCTTGGATTAAATCGATCTATGATATTGTTTATGAGTATTAAGGTAAGGACGGGAAATATTTCATAACTGGAAACCGCTTTTAAGAACGAAAACGGAATGTATTTATTTTTTATCACTGACGTCATCAAATCACAAAATTAACACGTAGGGTTTTCACAAAACAGTTAATATCACAACTAAATTGCGATAAAACACACTTACTAACAAGTTCAGTGAACGCCTACGTTATTATCAAAACAGTTTAATTATAGCCTCACACAATAGTTAGGAGTGAACACACATAAGGCGACTCACCCCTAATTTAACTTCGACTAAGTTTGGAACTGTGTGGCGCCATGTTGTTCTGACAGCATTTAAAATATGCTCACGACAACTAGTAGGGATGGGGTCATTGTAAAAATATATACATATCTATTAGAATCGAAATTGGAACTTCGTAAAATCGACAAAAGAAACAATATTTTTCATGTAGAATCATTCTATTTCAATCTATTTTTTTCAAATCGTCAACTTTTTTAAAAAGTGCACCAACGTCATATACTGGGCTCTGTTGGTACCTGTACCATTTCACACTTTAAAATTAACACCATGCACCTTAATTACTCTGACAATAACATTGTTTTCAAATTAATTTAACCGTAACTTTTTAATCTTGATTCTTTATTCGAATTTGAAAAAAATGGCTTACCGCCTCGAATCACAAATGTTAAGTTATTTAAAAAACTTGAATACCTACTGCTGTCTACTATGATGACTGTCATATCAATAAATATGACGATTTCCATTCGAATGTGATATTTGATACTGTAAGCATGCCATTTATGGCTAATTCATAGTATTAGTGTGATTTTCATTATATTAACGATGCATGCTTTTTTTTTTAATTGATCAAGTTTTTTTTTTAATATAAAGGCTTTAGTATCAGCATTCGTTTTTTTTTATTTAACTGTTGTTGAGGTAAAGTGAACAAGGTGAAACAGTGTCCTAAAAATAGCGTTGATGATATCTTATGATATTTATTTGAAATTAAATAAAATGACAATTATTTATAAAAGTAGGTTTAATAAATATGCTTTTACACGACATAAAATCAAATAAATAGATGCAATTTAGATTAGGTGTGGGTATGACTGAGTTTTTGTATTTTCTGAGTAGAACCACCGAAATAACGCAGAGGTCATAAGTATCTTTTAAAGTCCAGACATTATCTCAGTCAGATCATGTGAGGACCATACAGATCATGTTATGAGGTATGAACCACACAGATTGAATTGCTACTTATTTCAGTATAGATAGAAAGTTCATACTAATGTACACGTAGAATATCTCACCTGCTCTATAAAGGAACAAAGGCCCCATTACAAGAGAAAATTATTGGAATTCCAACAACCAAAGTACTACTTTATTTACAAAATCGAAAAATTCGAGTGGAACACGGCCATCCGATTGCGGCCATCTCTACATAAAGGCTAAGTTACACTAACATGCAACATTGTAGACCCACACCCGCAGTCATAAGTTTTTCTAAATTATAGTTAGACTTTTCATAAATTATGAAAAATATTTACCAATGTAAATGTGCGCTTACATAGTAAACAGCGGTTATTTAAATAAGGTTGAATATTTAAATTAATATACAAGAGAATATATTACTGATAAATATACTTGATACAGGCCTACAGCTGGACAATTAATACAAAATGCACAAAACACATTTTTTTTTATCATTTAACTTACTTAAAATTCTTTTTCAAATTAATAGTCTTAATTTATTTTGTAGAATTCCAATGCGTATCTTATCTGTGAATAAAAAAGTGTGCTGTGAAAATAGGACCACCTCAAATGTGAAGCTCCAACTTTACACCTGTTGGCCTTTAGGACCTTGAGGACCTTGGCTTACGAAAGATTTTAATTCATGATTGTATGGATTTTGATTCTTGATTGCATTATTGGTTGCCTCATATTTTGACGACTGTCAGAAATTGAAATATAACAGAATTATTGTTTGGCATTGTGGATTTAATTTTAAACGCAATCTCAATTCTAATTTTCCCAGTTTTTGAACTTAATAAATAGCAGCTTCTGTCCCACCCACTATTTCACCATGACATGAAGTTAAAATTCACTTACCTATTACGAAAAGTGTTTATCCCGGAACGTAACTCTAAAGCAGCCTCAAAGGAGACTCATTTTTCTATGACTTGATTTATAAAGGCATAGTGATTAATGATTATATACTAATATTTATTTCTATCAGTGAAAGAATATTTGTAATCGGATACGAACTTCCAGAGATATCTTATATTAAAAATCGTTATTACTTAACTCTTTTTTTTAATAGTTTAGATTATGTGCAAAACCAGTATTTTCTACTCGTCCATAGGAAGCCCATAGGACACTTCATTTACTTTTGATGAAAATACATACCTGAGACATTTTTTTTTTAGTTTGTTTCATACCATAACATCAGGCCTGTTCCACCGGAAGGGTTAGGCAGAAGTGTACATTTCGTTTATACATTTCACAAAGTTCATGCATAATTTCAGATTCAAAAACACGATGTCTCATATATCACATAAATAATTACTGCACCTAGTACGAGAGCCTTTACATTTATGGGATTTGTACGAAAATTAATTACTCGTAGTAATAATTATTATGAATAACATAATTATTATTAAATGTTACGAGGTTGTGGTCCGGGTGTTTGTAACACAAGCGTGGGCTCAGCACGAATTACTTAGTTTTTAGTAACGGTTTACTGGAACCAACAATAGGTTTGATATTTATGTTATGGGCGAAACACACTCTGGACACATTACATAAATGTGTGTGACAAATAGTTAAGTACAGCACCTATCCATGCTACTTAGATACTAAGAAATATAGTCTGAAAATTAAAATTAAAAATCGCTAGGTATCTACTTTACAAGTCTAACGCTCTGGAGATTCTGGGTTTGTAATGCAATGCGTAACTAAATATTAATTTTAAAATTAATTCTTATTTTGAACTTCTTATTTTTACATGTAGGTATACCGCCCGTCTGCCAAAGGCTCTCTAACTAAACTTTTCGTCTTCTAAATACAAAATAGCGTTTGTTTCATAGTATGTCATTAGCTTATAAATATCCGTGGAGGTTTGTTAGCAAGCCAACACAAATAAAACCTTTACAGTACCTAAGTACTAGGTATAGGGACCGAACGTTTCTGAGGTACCGTGATTCCATTTAAAGGCCACTTAAATTAAAAAACCCGTTTTATAAAAAAAATCTATTCCCATTATAGAATACTGTTATATTAACCACCTGTCAGCCAACGGCTGTCTATTTCATATCTCATGGATATTTTTTACTTTATAACATGTTGCCATAAATGTAAAGATATCCATGAAGGACCAAAGGCTCTGCAGTACCTACCGAATTTTATCCGGGAAGAAGCGGATGATCAAAAACATCCTTTCTATCTATTGGTATTCAATACCCAAGGTTACCTAAATACATTTATTTAGTATCTAGTTACAGAAACCTTTCTCTAAAATTACATGGTACAATACTTGAAATACAACATTCTCAAGCTACTGTCTATAAAACACTTTGTACCAATACCACTTGAAACTAATTTCATTACAAAAGAGAAATACATACATGTTCAAATACATGACATTCTTTAATGTAACTATATGAATACTAAACATTAAATATATGTTTGTTACAATTTATGGAGAACATGGAAATCTTGGAGGGCAATACTCATGCAAATGTTTCTGTTCTAAGAGTTTATCAGTTGTTTTTATTACTCTAGTAAAGAAAGAATGAATAACTAAGAATTTGGAGGAAAAACAAATAAATATCTACAACGGACTACATTAAACCTACCATACACCTTTCAATTTATTATTACCATTCCGTGGCTTTTTGTCGGAAAAAAATGTTTAGTGTAACGATATTTTCTATGTTAGGAACTTAGGTCGTCAGATTTCTAAGCGATATTGTAGGCAATAAATTGAAAGGTGAATGGCACGCTCAAAATGGCTTTTCGTTCCTTTTGATAAGACCAATGAGTTCGTGAAATTTCCTCGGTCAGTAAAATTTTAGCTAGCGCAAAGGTTTGTTAGAAGCTGAACATGGTGTAGGTATAAACCAAAAACCCACTTACTTGGTAATGACCTCTCCTTTTAATAGTTTCCTTAATGGAATTCGTGAACCTTTTTCTCTGGAATTGTTTTCGCTGTGTGGCCATGATTTTTCTTAGATCTTATGTGACTTGAAAAATGTTACTGGAGAATTTTCTAAGAATGAACCATGGTCGTCTTGACGTGTTTTACTGCGTAAACTATTTAAATGAACTATAATTTTATTTCCAACACGTACACAGCACACTGTTTCTTTAAGGACTGGTAACGAATATTCTCTAATAAAAAAATATGTTATTGTCTCGGAAGATTTGTACGTCGCTTGTTAAATTTACGACGCCATAAGGAAGTGTCGATTCTAGTCATATTTTGACGAAAGGGTTGAATGGTATATTGTGTGTTTTTGTTGCTTTTTTACTTTTGTCTACTCTTTTAACGTTTACGTCCGTGTCTTATTGTTATGTGACTATTGTTTCTGTTTTAGAAGTTTTATTATTTGTTTTTATAATTCTGAAGTGCTTTTTGTGTTCTGTGATTTGAAAGACGAAATTAGTTTTGGAATGCTTCGTTTTTATACGTATATTTTCAGTCGGGCTTATCTATTTTAAATTTTGTTCGTGTGGGGTTTCTTGCTGAACTTAGCCAATCTACGGATCCCATGATTTGGTCACTGATTGTTCACTATATGAAGTTAGAATAACGTTGAAATAAAGTGTCTAATCAACCTGAAAAACACCAGAAAATATAAATTGTTAACCATTTCTGGTCATTGGGGAGGATGCAATAGAGCGGCACTCTATTATTAGCCCTCAAATAATTAGTACTCAGACCTCTAGCTCATTCAAATTCATAGACAGGCACTAAATTGACCAAGATTGAGATGATTCACGTAATAACACTTTAAGGAATAATTATGTGCAATAGAGTTAATCGATCAATTCGCCCTTTTTATGACAATTAATTAATTATGGTATACTCACAATGTCTCCTAGTTGAGTACATCAAACAGATTTTTGAGTTCATTGTTACGTAATCCAGATCTATACAAAGGCTAGTCAATTTTGTCTAGAATTCTAGGGCAAGTTTGGTCGACAAAATCTGTTTTACATTCTGAGATATCGTTTCCGATATAAACATTGAGAGAATTGCCAACGACTGTGCCTACTTCTTTTGGTATTCTATCTGACTAATATATTTATCTTTTTTCGCTATCATTATAATTATACCTATTTGTTTGACTATTCTGAAAGAAAACCTTCTATCAAATGTGTCACGCTTCTTCAGGTTTTTATATTTCTACTTGCATTTAAATAACCTTTCAAAAACTTACACTGAAACTTAGTTTACATGCCTATTGTTATAAATACCTATTGTCAGTCGCCTTTCATTCATCCTCTGACCAAAACCATCTAAGCATACTCTTTTCAATTTTTGACACTACATATTCTTCCCAATGCTGAATGAGGAATCAAATCTAACACTTCTATAAATATTCTTCTTAATAGGTACATATGCGTATACATATTATATTTTATTAATTCTGTCATCACTTTTTTTCTTTGTGTGCCTAAGTCTGTGCTAAATAAATGTTTTTCTTTTCTCACTTCTATCAGCCACAAAGCAAACAAAAAAACCTTGACTCCAATCAGACAGAGCACCCAACACTCATATACCTATAACAGTGCAGTTAGTACGAAGTCAGACGGGCCCACGTTCATTGCTAAGGGACATCAGTGCATCCGCATTGCGCGTTCAGTTCCATACAACGCTAATATACCGCATTCTGGCCATACATCAGTCCATTACGGGTGATTGTGTGCGTAGCATTTATTAAGAAGGCCGTCTGGCCTTACATTGTTGTATGATAAATTGAACTTAGTTCAGCGAGTATCTGCCTTCTTGATTGGTTTTGATAAACTGTAGGGAAGTTCGTCGTTGGAGTGATCTTATAGTTCAGATAGGTAGGTAACTAGTTTTGTTGGAAATGTTTGGAGTTAGTATGCAATATCTTGCAACGTAGCGGTAGATAGGACGCTTCATTATTTGAATTTTTAAATTATCTGAATTGTAATAATTTGTATAAATGAGTCAACTTAAATATTTTGCTAAGCAACAACAAAGGAATAATATGGGTTACGATTACCTGAAATAAATGTATTTTTTTTTTTATTAGCCAGTCCCAGTTAATGTGTCGTAGAATAAATTGGAAAAATTGAAACTTTGTAAAAATCCTAGAACTATTGTAAAGTACCGGATAATGTGAAATAAGAAATTATTTCGTATTTTCTTAAATTTATCAGGGTAGTTGCAAAAAAGAACCAGTATATTTAGGACGACTAGAATATTGAATGGTGATTGGCTCATCTAGGAGTCAAACATCTTTATTCTGTTGTCAGAATATGGCTTTGGCTACTTGAAACTCATAGATTCCTTTGTGAAAACATTTGTAGGAAGGTTGGTTTGCACATATTACTACGTAAATAATAACATGACCTCATAACGAACACATACAATAATAGCTATATCGTTGCTCACTTGTGCACTTAAAGCGAGTAATATTATAATTTGTGTCATACTCCTACAATTTAAAATCGCTTATTTCATTGATAGTGATAATTTTCAGACAGATTCTGTGTCACAATATATGTTACGATTCTTTGGCCATACAATATATCTTTAGATAGAGATTACATAGGTCAATAAACAACGATAATCAAGGTCTATTAAACATAACATCACGCCTGAATTCCTCTTAGTATTAGGCAGAGGCCTATAGTACACAAACGCTTCACTAGTTAGGTTTTATTCCCATGTAGTAGTGGGCGAGCCTATTGCCTTCGACCGGTCTGAGAAATCCCTGATGGATAAAGCAAATAGTAAGTAGTTTGTCCGACCTCGGAATCAAACTCAAGACCAAATGCTCAGCAGTAGCTCTTGCAACCACTAAACCAAAAAGACAGTCTAAATCAAGCTACATAACAACCGTAAATAAAGAAAATTATTTTGCAAATTACACCAAGAGTTTTCCTTATGAAAAAAAAAAGAACAGAACTGGAACAACTTAGCCATTAAATCGAATAGTATACGATCCCAATGGTCCCAAAGCGATCGGCATAAAAACTATTTGTTTGCTATATACCAATGTATTTACTTCTTGAAACAATAACAAGGCAATAACTCCAGCCATTATGTATGTTTCTAAAATGTAAAGTGGTATATAAATAAATCAATCAGTGCTCTACAAAGATCCATCAAGTGGACATTTGATGGGTTCTGAACACCTGTGGCATTACATATAAAGGTACTTTACGTTAGTATCTACATTCGATTATATTCAGACTATAATTATTTGTGTACTTGAACTGATGTTAGAGAAACCATGGTTTCAAAACTTCTCGGATTGTCCTCAAACCATGGAGTAAGAAATCCTAATACGTTTCCACTAATTTAACAAGATTTAGTTACATCTTCCTGGCTCCAATCCATACCTGCTCAATGCTTCATCAGGGTAGGAAAATCAAAGTCAAATTCAACGTGAAATAAATGTCACTTAGACCACATAAAAAGGCACTTTTGAGCGTCAAAAAATCAATAAACTAAATAACTAAAATTATTTTGGTTGTTTATATTTTTTTTCAATTCCATGTGTGTATGTTTTCTTTAAACTCCAAAACAGCTAGACCGATAATGATAGAATTTACAAGCAATCTTTGATCAGTTTGGCAGCCCGTATGAATTTTAGTGGACAAATGATGCGAACAAGTCCATTGCTCTTTTTAGCTTTTTCACATCTGGATCTTCAGTAGGTAGGTACTTTGAATCATGCAATGACGTGCAAAGTCACTCAATTCATACGTGCTTATTCTCAGTGGCCTTTACCTGTAACTGTGTAGATAAAGCTTTACGAAGAATTGGATTCGGAACCATTAAAATCACGAATATCTTTTTAACGTTATCTCACCCAGCTACTTCGGAACATCGAAATTATTTGTTGTTATATTTTATACTGGCAATGACTGCTAAGTGAAAATGCCAATACTTAGCATATCAATTAAGACAAACAGCCGTAATGGCTCCGTCCGTGATATCAAACATTTTGCGTTTTGCTTGGCTGCCTCAATTAACTGATATTTCCATGTATACAAATCACTGTATATTTTTTAAATCTTTAAGTATAGGTTACAAAATTAGATTAGCATTCAACTTATTTCGATGGCACTCAAAAACCCTTCGTTTGTGAACTGTAAGGCAGTTCACTTGGGAGCACTCACAGGACCGGTTCGGGAGCTTAAAAGTATAAAAGATAGGGCTAAGGTGATTGAATTATATTTATTTAGCGTACGTTTGTACGTTAGTGCGTCTAAAACCAATGTGTTTCAAACTAAACAAATGACATGTTCTAAATTTTAAATAATTCTTAATCGGTTGAATGTTTGAATCCAGCCAGATCTTATATTTTTCCAGACTGTAATACTGTATGCTGTGTCGTTCTTTTTGGCCTATTATACAAACATCACAGTACCTATAATGTGCTTTATATACAATGGACATAAGTACCTATCTGTAGCGTAATTTGTCCAGTGCTATTACGTCTTTAGAAACCATTTGACCTTCCCACTCATAACAACTGTGTCAATCATGGACAGTTCAATGACATTGTATGTCATTTTCGGTTTCATGTCATTGAAGTAAGAACCCAATAACTGTATTCCATATTCAAATCCTTATTTCCAATTGATGTTATTTCCACTTAAACAAATTTCTACTTTGTGACCGTCAAATTTAAGTCGATTTTATGATGACTAGTAGAAAGAAAAACTAGTTGAAAGAGTCGTAAAAATTACTAGAGTTGTTGTGCAAACTGAACTCTATGCGTGAGTATGAAATATATCTTTCCAATAACACGTATTTCTTTACATTTCTGGGAGCTACTTTCCAAACGCAGAATATTTCTATCTCCAAATAAATCGTGATCTACTAAAACGATTTATACGATATGAAACTACACCAAGACCACAAGAAAATCGTGTAGGTATATCTGTTTCTTACTCCGAGACCATATTTCGCATGGCTACCCTATTTGTCCTTTTGTAATACATTCACGTCACGTTTTACTGCACTTTACTGCAACATATTGGTATTTGTCCCATACTTGGTGCGTTGGCGCCTTTGGGAAGCATCTATTTTGACGTAATCGCCCCTACGCGATATATTTTATTAATGCACTGGATCAAGTTCTCACAGAACGTTCGCTAACTTTATCGGAGCACGTTCATGTATTGTGTTGGTCCTAAATATGATTTACTTGATTGTATTGATGTTTTAATACATGAAAGCAATTGGTGTGTAGTTGTTACTGTAAGTTATTGTCATTGAAAAATAGCTCTATTGTCTTCTAATGTTCCATATAAAGAATAGTAGTAGGTGCCTTAACTGTCTATACAAATCATTTCCTGCCATTACAAACAGCCCGGAATTAAACAGTTATTCGAAATTATATTCATGTTTCTTCCTTCAATTGTTTCTTGCCATGAAATTGTATTAAAAATCGTATTCTAAATATATTTGTAAGCTTTAGTATGAGATACAACAGCAATACGAAGATAAAAAGTTTTATTTAACAAAAAATAGTCTCAAAATATTGTGTTCGTGAGTCAGAATCTATTTTTCAGTCTAGCGTAAGTACTGGCTAGTAAAGAATATGAGCAATTGACTGCCAAAATTCATTGATTAGAAACGAGTCTAGACAAAAGAGTAGACGAAAATGAAGCAGTCTTGAAGTGCCTAGATCTGAAATTATTAGTTGGCAAAGATTCGATTGCTTTTAATTAAAGATTATATTTATTTATGAGTTTATTATTTATTGCATCAATAACTTTGTTTTTTGAGGGTAAATTGGTTCTGCAATCACCAGTTATTTAAATCTTCAATATTTATTTCTAGTTCATCTACTTCTTAACTCGTTGATGACTTGCAATTGACTTGACCTAGCCTTGGAATTTTTTGGACACACATCATCTGCGTAGCCTATTCATAACTACATAATATATATTGGGGTCGGTTTTTATTCTTACCGGGTGCAGCTAAATACAAGAATTGAGCATGGAGCGACTGCCTATCTGACGGACCAAGTAACTGAGTAATACGACACCCTTGATAAGACTGGTTGTTAGATGTCCGGGTGATCTACGGCTTAATGTGCTCCCAGAGGCACGGAGGGCTCTCGGAACGTAATGAATGGTCACCGACTCACGGACAGACCTCGGCAAGCGTAGCTTAACCTTCAATCGACCCGCGTGACTATTATAGTTTAGTCACGACCAACGAAATTAATGAACACTATTACTAATAAATGTACTCCAATGATTTTTCTTTTATTACTTCTCTTTATCAAATGCCAAAAACGTCTTCATTAAAAGAAGTAACATTGCTTGGTGCGGTGTTCCCGATTCAGTTAATTAAGTGCAGCATTCCTTACTGTGTCCATTACCTATATTTTAACATTAATTAACACTGTTTTATGCGAGGAGTGTGCCAAATAAGTTGTCTTTGCCTGCGTCCACTCACCAGATGTACCTTTTTATGTTCAAACTTCCCGCTGCCGTGTCAAGATGTAACATAAAATGGGGACAAACGGATAGGAACAAAAAGGGTCACTTTGTTCTTCTTTGCTTTATTTACAGCTTCTGACCTCATTTTTAAGTAGCTTTAGAGTTGGTTATTTTACTAGTTCAATAAGATTTCAGTATTTTTTTGGCCAGGCAATTTATATTTAGATCGATTGAATTTTAGTTTTTATGCTTCAAAGTTCCCTTTAAATTAATGGGTCTCCTGAACACGGTATCTCCCGTAGTACCTACAACCTATATTAATTTAATGAACACAAATATAATTAAAATCAATACCCATATCATGTAAACACAATCCATCAACAAAATGAATTCTAAAACAAACACAAATAAAATTACTAGGAACAATTAATATTCAAGTATTCAGCGAGCTTCCAGACAAACTTACACACTTTTATACATACAAAACGCGGGCTTATCCGTCGGACGGAAGCCCCCTCCCCGCACCCCTCGGGATCCGACTCTCATTGTAATGCAAATGTGTCCGCTGTCTGCCTCCAAATTACCCCTACGGTCAAGCGAGAGTCGACCGATGACCAGACATTAGAACCCTCCCTTTTAAAACCAAATCGTCCCCACACTTGTAGTTTTATACCACACCGCAGACAATACTCGCCCGTAATTATGACGTATAAGGAACAAAATTGTGTGGGACACCATCAATGGACAGTCACAAGCATATTTCATAGCAGATATAGTGTTATGAGAGTTGCTAATGTGGTAGTGCGTAGCGTAGGAATGGCGTAGCAATTGTGTGGACAATAATTAAGGGTAATGCGTCGCGTTAAGCATCGTAACGATACGGGTATAATGTCTTGCGATTTTGTTAACGACTGTCCTTTGATGACGTTGCAAGAACTCTGTTATGTATATTTATCTATAAATTTAACTTGAAATTTTCACAGAATAATTTAACTTGTTAATAAATCCCAGATTTGTCCGATGCTTAAATTTGTTGTATAATATCACAATTCAAAAGATTTAATACGGAAATTAAATAATTTATTGTATATAAACAAACTCATTCAATGGCTTTTGAATAGCAAATTTTAGGAAAGAAGCCATTTTTAATTAATTATAATTTAAAATGATGGTTCAAGGCGTGTTTTATGTACAGTCATAACCTATATAACATTAACATTGAATATTAACATGTCATTAGGCATATTGGTGAAGATAATGAGATATGCTTCAAGTTAGAATTTGGTTAATTGGTGTCAATATTTCATGGAGGTACACCGTACATTATTTCAGTAGGGCTATACTATAATATATGAGATATTCACAGGACATAATCTGCAATAAACAGGGTTGTCACAATGAATTCTTTATATTTATAATAAGAGCTTGAAACCGGTATCAGTACCTTCTATCCTTTGAATATAATTTTGCGGACACCTGAATTTTTTCCCTTTGTGTCCATCTGGTAATTTTATCTCCTTTATAAGTGTGAATTAGACGCGGCTTAGTACTGGCTTCTATAAAATATTTAAATATGAATGTTGGTACGTGACGCCCTTGTTTATTTCTATTGAGTGCTGGTTCTCCAAATGGTGTGGGATTCTGGTTTGTAAATACGTGTTTCAATGAAAAATATAGGGTGGTTATGATGTTGAATAAAAGTAATTTATCGTTGATGTACTATAATGGGATTAAAAATTAAATATTCATGAGGTTATACACATTTTTACAAATTTCTCCGTTGATTAATTTGTTATTCGAGTGTTTATGTATCTGTGATACAAAATATTAATTACATCTGAGTAAATATGTAGATCGACGTACCTACTAAATCAAGTACAATTTTTAGGTAGGTCTTCGCCTTTTCAGAATCCAATATTCTTTGAAGAGTTTCCTTTAAATGAGCTTTCCAAATATACCCAGAGCAGATCAAAGTACAGTACCTAGGTACTATAACAAAGATAAAACAAAAACGAGGTGTTTAGTCCAGACGCTTTCCCTTGGGCACGTCGGGCATACTCGAAGCTTCTTCGCAATTTCGCAAAACGCGATACACACCTATATACAGTATACTCAGTACATCTCTATATTACTGTCCAGTTTAAAATGATCCTCCATCCCTTGAAAGTACCGAGGAGTACAGTGGCGGCTAAAGATCACGTTTAAATGGTCAAGTTAGGTTAGACGGAAATAACTAGACAGAGAAACTAAATTAGAATATTCTCTAGAGCTTCAAGCTTCCGCTAATTTAATATGTCTTGAAGTTATACGAGTATGTACCTTTGCGTTTCGCTTTTCAACTGTTTTATCTGATATTGAAGGTATTTATTTCTTGCATGTTGTGTAGGGGCTTATAGTTTTTCTTGTTTCCAGAATGTAAAATGAGCTACGTAGGTCGTAGAATTACAGTCTTGCTGTGTACCGTAGGCGACTTTGGTCCTCCCATTTGACCGGTTATTCTCTGTGCAAAATAGAAAGCTTTACTCGTATAAGCGTATAAGTTGATCACTCTCGGAACCCTTTAGTTGGCTGCTAACCAACATTCACCTTGATTGTAATTTAGTAATAAATACTTATTATTAAAATTCACGTTACTATAAAGGTACACAAAAAACTAATTTACGTAATGACTTGACCGACGCTATTACAAAATTAAAATCTTTAAAAAGATAGGTTTGTACCTAGATAATAGATTATAATATCTAAGCCTTCGTATATCACAGGATTAAATAAGAAATTCTACTTAAAATTGTCTTGTAAACTCATCAATTTTATAAATAGTGACCTCTCATGGCTGCTTTATGCTGCACTAAAACATCAGAAACATATGAAATTCCATGAATTCACCGAGGCCAAGTTAAAATGGTTATTGGCATTCATTCTACAGACAAACTACGGGCGGTATTATGTAAGCAGGCCATATCGATTTATTTTATCCGAAACTGCCGCAATTATGACATTAATTCAGTTCATAAGAGCCATCAATGTTCATAGAGAATGTTAGAATCGAATAACTTTATTCTAGTGTCGCGTCAACGAACGAACGAAAGCGTATTCGGACGATATATTTTTTTGGTCTTGTTTATATTGGAAACAGGTAAAAGTGTGGGGGATTGCCGAATAAGGCAGTCGTGTACACTCGGCCGAACATAGATAAATTGTAATGGAATCCACGGATCGAGCGAACACATATCGCTTACCCGAGTTCACATAGGGATGTAGGACCCAGCCCTAGACCGCAATCGAACCAGTTATGTAGATGCATGTGCTACAAGTTCAACATTTAAACCTTTGAACATTCTATATTGGATGGGCAATTATTTTTGTGGTTTAATTTGCAGTCAGCTCGAAGATTATCATAGTAATTTTTGACATTATGCTTTTACCTTTACGTCGGTAATACTATACGACAATCCTTAGGGATGGCGTTTATTTTTATTTCTCTTTTAAAGGTAATATTAAAAGGAATTGAATGTCTGAGTTCCGTGGGACATTCTAAACGTATATTGGGTGAACTTAACGGCGTGTCACGTGGTTAAATGAACGATTGTCAGCTGCTACTAAAATCGCTAAATGCTTTTAAAATGTTCATATATTTATTTGATATTTTATTCATTTGATTCCCGTGCGCAGCACATACTTTCGTCATGACAAGTATAGGAATGCCGACGTTATTTCCGAGAATATTGAAATGAGGATAAAAAGTTGTGGAACGTGGTCTACGTAACAAAAGTAAAAAGATACACTAACGTTTATATTTCTTTCATGGTCCTAATTATCCAGCTGAGCGTCCATTCATTAATTTAGTGTATAAATACATTCACTCTAAGCACTGTTGCCCTTAGGCGTAAGACGCGACTCATTTAAAAGGGTGATTAGCTCAGAATTTAACGGAAAAGGGCTGAATTTGTGGCGGACAGGGGCTCATTAACTGACAATCTCTTTAAATCACTTGTGGATCCTCCCGGTGGACCACGGCTGGCTTATTACCGAGGGTGGCTCCGGAATGGCAGGAGGTATTAAGAAATTTTAGCTTTCGGGTTATATATATAGCACTTAATGTACCTACCTACGTAATGTATAGATATCTTTATTATCCTACTTTTGCGGTGAATAATTTTCTATTCACATTATTTTGTATTCGTTGTTTCGCAGCTGTTGGCTATACACTTTTGCTGCTAATAGTTGACTCCAGGTAATAATTATTATGTATATATGTATTTACTTGAAGAAGTTTGATTTGATGACCAATAAAATAGAACTAGCACTAACTTACTAAAATTACCAATAACATAGCAACCAATAGAAACATGGCATGTACCTTAAAACAAAATATCTAACCCCACATTTACAGACAGCCTTTAAAATGAGTGACTACGCAATTCACCTAGCACTTCCATAAAACTCAATTTAAGAACATAAACTTTACATTGTCCTATAGGTATTCATTCCTCATCAACTTTAATCACACATAAATGCACAACAAAGACCGTTAATAATAGCTACACAGGCTCTAAGTACTATGCGAACAAGCTTAATGATACCACGAACAATATACTCTTTCGCCCCGCTATATTATTTTACGGCTGCGAATTTTATCTCGTTGCTTCAACGCTGAAAATAAACGCAAAATATTTACATGCTATTTGCATTCGCTTAAACGGTTTCGTGTTCAATTTTCGACTTTATTGTTTAGTACATAATGATTATGACATAGTGTGTCGTGTTTGTTTTCGTACACATGCTGTAAAGTATTACTGGCAAACATAGGGTTCCGTACTGTGTAATGTTGTGTGTGAGCGGGTTTTATGTGCGCTGCAAACGCTGCTTGCCGCGTTGTGTACCAGGCGACGTGTTTTGTTGATTCTTTTTCTTAGTCTAACCGATTATTGCCTTTTCTTAACAAAAGCCTTTGGTATACAGTGAGCTCGTAACCTATGTAGCAGCAGATTTTTTCATGGTTTTATGTGTTGTGGGTTGTGGATCATAATACTCTCCGCAAAGGCTTCCCTAGAATTTACTTTAGACAAAAAAGCTTTCCACAGGCTATGTCTGGTTATGCTCAGACGTTTCAGAATGAAATTCTACAGCCGACTTTCCTTATTGGCTCATATGTAGCCTTTTTTAAATTGTACAATTTAAAAAAAGCCATATGATAACAAGGAAAGAAGACGTCCTTAGACAAAGTATTCTATATCAACGTATGTAATACATTGTCTAAGGACGTCACTGAAAATACTTCTTCTTCAGTGAAGTTTTCAGATTGTAGAGACTTATTTAATCACATCACATTATAAAGCCCTTGAACTGTAAACCGGGGCGTCTCCTTACCAATTTAATCTGCTGTAGGTACCTTCCTACAAGAACACCATTGACCTTCCCCAAACACAAGAAGGCTATCTACTTCATCCACAACGCACGTGAATACTAAGTATCTGATTTTGATTTTTCAACAAAGCCAACGAGGATCCGTGTTCCGCTGATCGATCCGGCCCCCTTGGTTCCGGTCGAAGCTAAAACTCGCCGAGCGTTTTTAAAATCCCCGACTCGAAAACCGACCAGCGTATCCAAGGACCTCCGTTCCCGGCGGCCAACATAAAAACGTAACGAAAGACTACGCTGGATAAGTGTCAAACGGGATCATATTAAACTGGATACGTTATCTGCAGCAGGTAGCAGAAAGCTAATTGTGTATTCTTTCCTCGCTTCCAGCGTCCTTAATCGGGCCTGTTTGCCGTTTGCCCCCACCCCTTTTTCAACCCCCCGGCGCCGCGCCCCAACTAAGCGGAAAGTTTTAAAACACAGTATTTATGCAGATTTTGCGCACTTGTTTTTATTGTGCGAATTAGGTAGATTGCATGATAACGATGCCATTGGAGTACGGATCTTTAATTAAAACTAAAATGAATGGCGTGTGTGCAACTATTTACCTATTTAATGAGTATTGTAGGTAGCTACAAACATTGTGTGTGGTACAACGACTTGGATTCAAATTAAGTTTTATAATATTAGCTTCGGGTAGTTGGGCTAACACTGTTGCAAGCTTCAATAAAGCAATTGAAAAGTTAAAAAGCACAAATACACGACGCTTAAATTTTCCACCTTGTTTAAACAAGCTGTAATCGACACTCTTAGAGTTTACCTTTAAACGTTTATTAGTCAACACCACGCTAGCTTTAAAAAAAAGCAAATACTTACGGCTAATAACGTCAATGGCAACTCGTTGCTGTGTAAATACTGTTTACCATTCCGTTTAACTTAACTAAGTGTCGATTTAAGGGGGATTACACTCCATTCTTGCGCGCGTGAGATAACCGTAATTCGATGGCGTACATTAACAAGTAAATTGAAGCACTGTAGGTACATATACATAGATAATCCACCTCTGTAGGTATGTTATAACGCTGCAAGCCCGAACATAATGCGGTAGGACCCAATAACGGAGGCAGCGGTAGTGAGAAGGAAATTGCTCGGGAAAAATTTGCATTTTTATTGAAATTTCCACTCTTGGTCGCGGATGAAACTATGTCTCTAAATACGTACCTTAAGCTTTGTATAAGCGTGTTTGTGCGCCTGTGTGTCTCCGTGTACGTGTCGCGTCCGGCGTGTGAGTGCGGGGGACGTAGGGACGCTCCACAGACACATCGCTACCGGTAATTGTCGATACTGTTCTTAATTAATCCTTATCAAACCCACTATGACAAATACCGGATAATTGGAAAGCTATAAATTGATACTTTATGTTACTTTTATGGACGCTACCGATATCTGAATACCATGAATCTTCAATTATATACGGCTAGAATATTCAAAGGTTTCTAATAATTATGAATGTATCTAAGACATTAGCATACGGATTTTATTATTGCTTTATTACGATATCGATATGAGAGCGTCCCTAGCGGACGGCAGACAATTGCTATACAAGTTCGTACCTATAGGTACGTAGTTGACTTTAGGGAAGGGATCATAATAGGAAATTTTCTCTGGCGAATATGCGCACAGTATCCGATACCCTTTTCACTTGTATTGTTTTTATTTTCCAACCCTAATGAAAGAACTTGCCTCGTCTGTATTGCAATTTCAATATATTGGCTTAGCGGCGTTCTATTCGCCACGTATTCTGTAGCTGTTTTTTTCTTTTCGGATATAGTTTTGACATAAAAACAGAATGTTAGGGAATAGATACAAACGACTCTTAGGTATGTAGGTTATACGTGCCGTTCTTGGTATGACGTAAAGCAAAAAAATACCAGCTTTAGGTACTTTATATTTATAGAGGGCCCAAATTTCATGATCATGTCAAATAAAATGTAACAAATTGGCCAAACGTTTTGGCACGCTTTTAAAACGAAAGTTCCAGATATGAATGCCCTTATTTTTTCGATTCATATCAAGGCAAAACCACCGATGTGGGTAACGAAAACGGCAGTTGTTTTAAAACAGCAATTTGTGACGTCTTTCTAAAACATTTTCCTTCAGTTAAAAACAACTTCCAATATGTTTTCAGCGCTAACATTACTTTTCAATTTCGATTTTTATTGTTATTTGGTAGAGTGCGTTACGTTCATAGTCGTCGTGACACAAATACCCATGACAGCCGAAAGCCGATACCGATACAAGATTTATGCCCTGACAAACAAGGGCATGAAAAATAAACTTTTTGTTCATCAGCTGTAAATGTCTCCACAAATTGACCATAAATTTCTGCTCTATTAAAATTTATTGCCCTCAAAACGTTTATTGTAACATTACGTAACTTGGTAACCCTTCCATAGTCATAAAACAATGCAGGCAACACGGGCCATGCGAAAAAAAAGATTCCAGGTTACATAACACCTGGTATTTAAGGCCATATTTGCATGACAGACTCGATTCGATTTTATGACACGGGGGGCAGTGTTTTACGATCTCTTATCGAATCAAAAATTTTCTCCAGGACAAACAAACGTGTAACTTCTATAAAGACCTAATTTGAATTACAACCGACGGCACGATAGGATCACTGGCTCACAATTTCGTTTGTTTTTGTTAACCAAAAGGCCTTATTGTTTTATTAATGTCATAAAATTATCGTTAATTACATAATTACGTGTGAACTTTGTAGATGTTTACATTGGTAATAATGTTCACTTATCTTTATTATTGACGGTCGTTAAATTTTCATATTGCATAGGTAGGGTATAAACTTTGTGTGAAGAAGACCCAGATAACAGTAATATGGAACGTGGCAGCGATATTGAAACTATGGCCGCCCTATGTTTTTCGAAATCGTAGCCAATGCAATCACTTGATGCGAAATCCTTTGACAGTCGACACGTACCTTTCTTTTTATTCAAGATAAAGCAAACACCGCTCTGAGCAGATAAAGAGGAGAAATCGACCGCAACTATATAAAGGTTTGCGGCGATAAAAATACCGTGTTTATTTGCACGTCCTACATCAGCTCCCTTAACCTGGAAAACTGACTTAAACGCGCGTAGAGCGATATACAAAAATAAATCTCACATGGAAAGATATACGACCGATTTTCCAACGTAACACTTCATTCGATAATGATATTTTAAAACTTTCAGCAAGATGAACTTACATTCCCCAGTATCAGTAAATTCGGATCCCAATCTTGAACAATTTTTTTCCTAAAAACGTGATTTAAAAACGCTGTGAATGTACATTCTTTAAAATCGAGTACCCGGGGTGAGTTTTATGCATTTTATTGTCTTAAGCCCAGGTGGTACATGTAACGTCAATTAAAAGTTAAAAGGATTAAGCGCTTAATACCGTTCAATATAAATATTTTCCTTTGTTTACGGCTACAGATAAGAATGTTTATTATTTAATCGTTCTTCACTTTCAATTTTCTAATGCAGACTTATTTTCGTAGCGCGTACGAGTTTCAGAACGAGTAAACAGTACTAAATTTACAATACTTGCGTCTACGATGTGGATTTTCCGAAACTGATATGTATAATATGTGAGACTCGTATAACATTTGAATAGCTCCGATATTGATATTCGCCCTTTTCGGCCTTCATAAAAATGTGCATTGTGCTATCGTAAAGTGATCCACTTTACTATTACGAATGCGTTTTGTAGATAAAGGGAACTGCACATAGGTACCGTGTTCGTTCGTTTCATGTACTCACCGTTCGTGTGGGACAGAGATGAACCTATTTTGTATACTCGATGTTTCCACACTGTCGCGTATTTTCAACGCGCAACGAGAACAGTCACGGCGCTTGAAATTTTCTATTAATTGTCATTTTTAGTGCTTTTTGTCGATGCCATTCTCTGGGTTAACGTGATTTCGTATCTGTATTGTCATTTAAGTACCTACAAGTTTATTTGACAGTGTTATGACACATTTATATTCGTGAACGACGAAAATCTACTTCAAAGAAACGATTTGTTTTCGTAGAACTAATCCTACACAGATGTTAGTGGCGGCATCCAGCGGTTTGTTGCGTCTGCGATCCCTTAACATTTCTAACTAGATTTAATACGATTTTATTCTAATCGTCCACTACTTTCCGGACTGGAGTCAATTATTCTCTAAATATAGTCACATTTATTTTTATTTAGCAAATAAAAGCAATTCAAACGTCGATAAAAGCCCGTTGAATTGGATGCGAAATGTATGCTAATGCCACCGCCGAGTTGGTATACTTAATTGACGAAACTTCCTCCCGCGGTATCGTTCGATCATATAGATGACGTTAACGCGCCCGGTTATCAGCGGAGCTCATACAAAATTCCAATAAAGAACACCATGAAAAATTCAATAGGTCGATAGCCGAAGAACGAAAGTGAAAAAAAAAGGAAAACAATAACGTACATTTAATCAGTATTCAGAGCGCGCTTGTGTCCACAGCTGGGATATTTGGCAAGGGGACAAATCCTGCGGTCGGTCGAGATGATATTTGGGCGGCTCAGCGCTGCATCGTCACCCCGGCTGCCTGTTGACGCTCCACGATTTACAACGCTATTAACGACATACATTATGCAAGGCATCGGCGTCAGTGATCGCTCGACCAAAATAACCAACACGAATATTTTGAGTGTACACTGATTTATTGAGTTCTGGGATGCCACTGTGTATTGCTACGATCGCTCACCCAGTTTTGAAACAATAACGGCCACCAAATGGTCAAATTAATAAAAAGTATTGCACACATAACAGTAACGTCTATATAAATAACATTCTCGTTTGTTATGCACTTAAAATTCGCTCGATCAATTGTCGAGGATAGCAACTAATCATGACAATAAAGAGCCTTGTCCGCCGCCTCTACTGTCGTAAATAAACTCATTACTCGTAGCGGGCGGCGACTCGGTCAAATACCTGTGTTTTAAATCAAACGCAATGTATTCGGGGGCGATTTGTTCGCCCGAAATGGTTCCTTTGTTGAGTCTAATAAATAATTTAGTGGTCGGCCGGACGATCCATGAATTCATGCTCTGTTGAACTCCTGTAAATTTTCATTTGCAGTAGCAACACGATTGTGCATCTGATATTATTTATGAAGCGATTTTTAAGTGGGTAGTGACATCAAAATCACGATTAACGTTCCGTATAAACACATGACCATTGTTGAATTAAACATACAATCTTATCTTGTTTAAAAGTTCATCAATACCTACACGTACACGCATGTGTGGAGAGATGTTGCTCGCACACAAAAAAGGATAAACCGCAAATGAAATAATCCAGCAAGATTATTATCAGCTCGATGTATTATTTATTTGCCTTTATGTTGGTAGTTTAAGAAAACAAAGAGTGTATTACATTTAAAATTCAATGTAAAGGCACATTCAATTACGGACAAAGAGTGTGTTTTAACATATATTTTCATGAAAGAGCAAACGTCTCGTCTCGCCTCCCACGATTTGCATCCACGTGACGCTATCTGCACTGTCGTACAAACTGCTTTTTATTCAGAACACATACCTATCGTTGTAAACACAAAAACTAAATTATCTATTTACTACACAATTGTTGTAAACTCGGCCGATAACGATCGTATTAGCTTTATGTATACAACATTATGCAATATGCGTTATCTATTTATTATGTAATATTTTCTATCGGAAACTTATCTTTTCTGTTAGTTGGGCGATAATTTTCTTCTTGTCAAATAACTTATCGATAAGCTCAAGTAACGCGCTGTCACTATTCTCCTTTCAAAATAAATTCTCCAATAGAAAACTAACCTTATCTATGAGTTTTTTTATTTTGTATTATATTTTAGACAGGCACTAATAGAGTGCGACAAAAAGTCGCGGTAGTATTTTTTATAAGCGAAATACTAGGTTAAACGCTACAACGTGTAGATGTGGACTAGATAGTGTAGCAACCTACATGTACAGTTCGGCGACCCCGCAAGGCCGGAATCCGTCATTCGTGGGTCAAGGTCACGTCGCCTCATGTCACACGTCACACGAATATCTGCATCTGTGATCGTCTACATTGATACTCGGATCCAGTGATGCATTACGGTGCGATTGAGGACTTTATTCCAACGTAATAAGACTTATGTGGTCCAGTGCATCGACCCCGCCACACTGTATGGCTTCAAGATGTTACTTTCGTTGGTATTTTAGATGTTGATAAACTTAGGTGCGGTTATGTGGTTGTTTGTTTGTATTTTTCTTTGTAAAATTACGTAATGTTTTTGTTTAGTGGATTTTGAGCTTGACCGTGGAAACCAGAAAATGTGGGTTTGGCTCTACGGAAGTGCTAGATAAGTATCAAAACACGTAGCTGTTAAAACAAATGGGGTTATTTTTAGCTTTAGTTATCATAAATTACGTAGAGTCATGAAGAAGTAGGTTATCGCATTCTCAAACGCTTGAAAATGTTTTAGACATGACAACATTCTGATTTAGTTGCGTTCACAGACAAAAAATGTACAATTTTTTCATTCATTACTTGAATAAATAAGTTCGCGCTGGGTTAGTAGCCAGTAACCGCCGAGTCATCCAATCAATACAGAATACCTACGGCCACGGTACACATGGCGGGTGTTGATTCACCCACTTGACTCCCCATAACGGCATCCCATACAAGTTGTCGACGGGCTTGCTCTCACAGATGGCTCAGATCCCCCTTAATGTGGGGACATCGCTTCTTTGTGTAACCTACCGTTATATTATACCAAAAAGAGTGAATATACTTACTTATTTAACCTGGCGATCCGGGAGCGGAGATAAACTTTTTGCTGACCAATTTTTTTTATCAAGGATCTCACTATCTCAATGTTGTGTCTATGTTTTACCAAGTAGTTTTTTGCGTGCGGTACCTCTATATAAAGACACAAAAAGATTGTGCCGACGTAGATACAAATATGTGAACCAGTTTTGTTAAGGCTGTCTATCTTAACGAGTATAAATTGATGAAGTAATTACTAGAGTACTAAGTAATGCACTCAAATTTGATAACACAAATTCAAATGGCAAAACACTATTTTAATTACATAAATAACAATTTAAATAGGTTAGAAAACTGTTACTACGTTCATAGGCAGTCATGCGATAAATTTATAAAGTTACCTACTAATAAAAAAGGGTAGGTAAGTTAGTTGAAGGCAGCCAACACAAACAACGCAGCCATACATAAATCGATTAATTTTTTGACAGCCTGTGAGGCAGAACCTGATTATAATCATAAATTGGCGATTTTAAATAAAAATTATACGTACACCGGACCAATCCATGAACTAATCACATAAATATGGGGGAACAACAGATGGTGTGCCCCACGTCGCAGCCCCACCTACATTTTTATTGGAAATTTCATATTTTACAACAATAAATTTTAGAAAAGAGAATAAAAAAAACAAGAAACAACCGTCGGCATCACAAAGAGGTGATATAGTTGTTAAGTCCAAGTGGTCAGGTGGTCCTTAATTATTTAAGATAAAAATATGATAGTACTTCATTAAGTTTGTTCGGGTGATTCTCTTTATAATAAATAATATCCAGCGACGCTTTATAATGAGTGCTACGATGACTTATGGTAGCTGCGTCAATGTGCTACGATAGATTAATTCGTAGAGATAGGTAGTTTAAAATTATTTAATTGTTATATTTGTTTTAGTGTAATGGTAGATATTTAAATAAATTGGCTGTTTTAATTTTAACCTGTTTAGCTAAGTTGTTAATGAAGTTCACCTTTGTTCTGTTCTGACCTTGTTTCTGGTCTACGAAAATTGGGTCTACGGCGTAGCACAGGTAACAAATCGTAGCAATCTTTCATCAATCAAAAGTTTTTGTTATCCTTGTAGTTTATAGTGCATAATTGTAAAAGGGAAATCCGTAAAGTACTCCTGTCATCCTATTTACAGCAAACTGGAACGCACATGAAGGCACATATTTAAAATCAATTTTACAACGTTTTTGCAACAAATCCAGAATATTTATAGCTTAATATTAGTAACAATTTGTTCATATTTACCACAGCTATAAAACACAATAATGCTATGTAAAATACGGGTGGTTACCGGCAATAAACTTTAATTTCTGCCTACCCACTATTATTTCCAACTCTGATACATTACGTAGGTACAAGTATAATTTAAACACCGCCGTACAGGCAGTTTTGCAAGAGTACCTACATAAATTCCTTTCACTGGAAACCCTTTCTATGTTAGATGAAGTCGGGCTACAATGTTGTTCATTCATTACCTATGCTTAGGTACACCGTTACATTTTAAGCTCTTTACGTACCTGCGAGAGCTTACCTGCATCTGGTTACCGGACCATAAAAGGACAAGATGTACTGCTTACGCATACGACCTTTTTAAATAGGAAATATCTGGATACACAGAATGCATCTTTAATTTCTTTTCGGAGACAGACGATAAGTATGCTTGTGATGCAATTTATTAGGAATTCCTTTTATATTCTGTATAGCTACTTTATAACACAAATAGTAGTTAAATAGGTAGTGAAATTTTACGTTGAAAGCCTATCCTAATACCTCGATGTAAATTCTATATTACTTTAGAAAACGTCTCCTGATTTAACACTAGTCGACTCGGGACGACAAAAATCAGCAGCCAATTAAAATCTCTCAACCTATCAGTGTCGACTCACTTGAATTTTAAATGTTCCCCCTTGCCCGATTAGGGTGCATCCTAAAAGCTTCTAAAGCGATAATTCACAACGCAAGAATGCGAGCCGACAAGGATAGGCGCGTGTACCAAGCTACAAAGTTAGTAGTGCAGGTAGTGTGACGTGTGTGTCCGCAGCATAGTGTTTAGTATTCAGTGTGCGAATAGTCAAGAGATATTGGTTAGTGTGTAGTAATGGTGGAGTGTCATGGCGCGGTTGACGTCACTCAGCCAATGAGCGTGCAGCGCGACGCGACGGCAGCGCCACAAGATGGCCGCCGTCGGCCGGCCGCCGCCGCTTTTGTTGTGTTTAGGCCTAACCATGAAAAGAAAATTCAAAATAATACAGAATTCTTAGACAAAGACGTGTCAAAATGATGTAAAAAAATACTTTTAATTGTCTAGCACCTATTGCATTCGTGAAACCAGTCATTAATTTAGAGGAAATAGTGTAAATTCTGTGATATTTTGTTACTCAGGGGTAAGTGTTTTATTTATTTTTTTGCAGTTTTTCTTTGTAGTTTTTGTTATTATGCATTTTTTATTGCTTGTCTACTTCTACAATTAATTAAAATTGGGTTTACTTTGTTTTGCGTCTAAATATATGTTCAACATGTTTAATTAGCTTTTCTCTTATTGGAAACATTTTATTTATTTTTTTAATGCATTATTTTTCCTAAATTGTGCTATTTTATTTGCATGTTGCCTTCCTAAAGATTAAATGCATTCGCATTGGTGTCTAGTAATAGGCATTTCCTGTTTTTGTTCATTATTGTTTTCTAATAACGTCGTATCACGTATATTTTCCGAAAAAAGGGAGCATGATGACCAAAGTAAAGTTCTAGAACTATATTCACCACTGTCTGTTATTTTAAATGGTAATTTATGTCATACGGACGCCATTTATTTCAATCGCAGACTACATTCGATTATAATTATATCGTTAAAGACTCATAAATATATCGCCGATAAACATTCATATGCAAGTCGTATTGCAAAATTATTGACCCGAGTACACGACAATTAAATCTTGTGAATTTATAGTGTTCAGTGCCGACTCACAAAACAACGTGGGGATCAAAGACATCCCTTTTTAATGCCGTTAATATTCGTACAAACTTGATTAGGAGTTGCTGTGTTTATTCATCGCATATGGCGTGAAAGAGCACGTTGCTTTTGGGGTATATGAGCTGAATAAACCAGTTATATCCGCAGCGATACAATTAGAAATATCTCGAGATTTAGATGCAACGAAGTGTGAGTCATGGAATAACAACTGTGCTCTGACGACCTAGTAATTGTTATGTATTGCCAATTAACGTATCTCTGTTTATAAATGGTTAATTGCAAACCCGTTATCTGATAATAATTGATAGAGCCTTTTCTGGGGCACTGGAATAGTAATCGGCCTTAGATTAAGTTGTACACACAGCTGATTTGTATTTTACTTAACTAATTACGTGCTTACATACCTGTTTAATCAACTATCGTGGTTATTTCATTCTTAATTAACTTCTGGTTGACTAAAAAGCTTTGACATACGTACAGGCATATGAAGAACAGGTTTTATTAGGTTTTCAACTGCTACCAATCTCTCCACTTAAACAAAAGCAATGAGAACAAAATCAATACAAAAATTATGGCTGTTCATTTTATGAACTTGGTCCGCTACCGTGCATCCAAACACAATAATACAGCTATTATTACTACTACAAAACGTGATATTCGCAAATAAATCTTAATTTTTTGTTGCAGGGGTCGTCTGTGTCTGGTCCCACCCCATTTTTTTCCATTTTCGACCCCACCCCCTTGGTCGCAGGGGTTCCGGCAGTTTATTCATTCATTTGACCATCGACCGCGGGAGAGCACACTTTCAACTGGAAAAAATGGTAAAATTGAGCTTCTTATGTTTCATGATGATGTCGGGATGATCGTTTAGAGGTAAGTTATCGAGATATCTGGAGGAGAGATTTGCTGAGGCTGTGAAGGTGAGTTGGTACAGATTCTTTTATAAAAAGGTCGTTTTAAAGAGTTGTATCATTACATCACCTTTTGTTTGAAAAGATTTGTTCCATTCAAATACTTACTAAAATTATCAGAATGTTAACGAGATTTTCTTTTTAATGTGACTCGGACCGTTTTTGGCATTAAATGTCTATTATACGTCCTAAATTGGTTGCCAACCGCATATTTAGGTGATTTCCAGGTAGGTATCCATTGAAATTCGTCTGGGATCCTATCAGAATCTTCGGGTAAGTAGGTACCTACTAAATTATTGGTGTAACGATAGTCTACGCCCATCTCAATGTTATAGTAACAAACTACGGATGTCTACGATAGTTCATTGTAACCTATACCTACCTACAATTTAGGTACCTATATAGTCGTTAGGACGAAAAGGGCGCCTGTTCGACCCCGGTTAGTATTTTAGGTAACTTAATGGGGTCAGAAGTTTCAGAGATTTAGATGATAAACCTTTTGTCTGCAAAGGCTTTACTTATAATACGACCAGCCTATTAATTAGAAAGTCAAATTCCTTCTAGAAGAGACATATGAATTAACGTCAATTTGTAACATACACAAAAGATTATGTTACTATAATATAGATAATCATATTAGGTACTAAGATATCTATATTTCTAGCTATATCTATTTATTCCTATTTATAAAGGTACTTTTAAAAATATTCCGAGAACGGTCGGAACACAGATATTCTTAAAATAAAAAAGTAATTCCGTGGTTACAAGTGCTACGCGCGCGTAGCAACCGCAAGCGCCACCTGGTGCGATCAGTCGGAACTAAACGTAACGTGCTTATTGAACACTGTGGAGGATTACTTATTTAGGCGGTTGCCCATCGCGTTAGTGGCCTAATGATCCGTGGCTTAACCTAATCAAATAAAAATAAAATACGGCAGTTGGTTAGTTTTAAATTGTTTATTTATACATCAGTCTTCAATGGAAGTAGGTACCTACAAAAGATGTGATTAATGCCTAAAGGCATTTTATGTTGTTGAAGCTTATGGAACCAATTTTCTCATTATCCTTTTAAAGAATTATAAAGTTAATCGCAAATGATTACATAGAATACACAATTTTAACAAGACACGATCGTTAAAACCTACGTTTGGTTCAACAAAATGGTAGGTACTGCCAACTAATCGATCCGGAACACCAATTTCCGTTGACCCGGCCACAAGATCTAGATAGGTCGTTTAGCTACCCACCTCCTCGCTTAGTCAGCAATATTTTATGGATAACGGCTGGGTATCTAGGACGCCTAGTGCCAAAATGGCTGAATGAAACTCGATTGGTAGGGAAGTATAGGAATATACTGTAACATAAAGAATGAATTATTTAAAGCGAAAGCGCCAAGGAATCTTTATTAAAATTTCTTACGATTTTAGGAATTTTCAGCTCAGTTTAGGTAGCAAAAAAGCAATCGTGTGTTTGAAAAAAACTAAAACAAAAAATCGTGTGTGAATGAAAGAAAGTCACCGCTGAGATGACGACTGATGTATATAAGGAAGGACATGCACATCGACAACGCCGACACCAAATAAGTTGGGATGAGGGTAGGAGAATGATGATGAACTACAGTTAAAAACACCTTTAAAGCCTTGTGATTAAGACCTAAATTCCTACACGCAGAATTTGGCAAATATAAGCTTTAATCTTATCTTGTTGATGACGACAATCATTAAAATTATAAAAAATGCTGTAAATGTCAAATTTTATTTATGATATTTTTTTAAAGCTAATACGTTTTATTTTATAGAACCGTTAGTTCCGGTATTTAAAAGACATCGTAAAAGTTGAAATTGGGTCATTGCAGTGATCTATCTCGTTCATTTTGAAGATTTTGATTTTTAATTTTACTGAGTGCAAAATATTATTAGATATCTAAATTTGAAAATGTAAAATTAACTCATTTTCTTTCACTTCAGTAGGTTGAGTATCTACATAATATACTGAAGTCAAAAACAAGGAGGTAATTTACGTGGCAACCTATTTACCTAGTAACTAATATTTAGTACTCACTTTTTGTATATAAAACCGTTTAGATAAGTTGCTATTTATATATATTAGTTGCTACATACCTGCTTACTTAGGTACAATAGAATCATGAATCACGACCTATCATTGGTTTAATGTGAAAAAAAAACTGCTAATGTTCCATAGAGTAGAAGAAAGGGTCACCTATAACTGGCAAAATAGAACACACAAATTCTCCTTTCTCTTAGTTACCTTATTTCATTTTACAGATTACAGCCGTTAGATTGGTTTGCGGCTACCTAAGGTTGTAGATATACCGATCAAAGTTAAACATTGTCTTACAGACTGAAGCTGTTTTCAGGTTGGAAATTATTTCAATCAAAAACTCCATTGACACATGAACAACAAACACTTTTGTAAGGCTCTTAGGACAACATACTTACAAAGTTACATGATTATGATATTCTCTCATTATCAGCCTAGCCTTTTCCCAACTACATTAGGTCGGTTTCCAGTCTAACCAAATGCAGCTGAATACTAGTATTTTACATAGAGCGACTGCCTATCTGTCGTCCACAACCCAGGTTTATTATAAAAGTCATACCAACACAGGATAATACTCACTTACCAAGGATTATTTATTCCCTCATAATAACGCAAAACAATGGGCTTTAACTCTACCTAGGTAAAAACACATGGATAACAAAAGATTCCAAAGCAAAATCGCAAACGTATTCCCATAAAAATTTCCTTCATAAATAACGACTAAACGATTACCTACATGAATACCTCGAGACTTGACGTTTTACTATTTTTTCATTACCAACCTTCCCGGAGGCAATAGAGAAAGAAACGGCGCGTAAGTAATACACAACAATACGCAATTTCGTTTTATATTTTTCTATTTATAAAATTGCCAAAAATCTACATTACCCACTTATTACGCTGCGACATAAAGCCGACCTATGTTAGTATTAAAAATCCCGAGTGGTGCCGCAGCTCGCAGGGCGGAACGGTAATCACCGGGAGAACAGGAACAGGTGGCGCAGCCTGTCTACTGTTTAATATCGACTTTTTTATCAGCACTCGTACATACGTAATATTATAATAAGCTCGCCGACGAGCCTCTATCTAAATAATATGTAAACGTAAATAGATATTCCTAATGTAAACGGTCGCGAAGCCTAAGCAAACTATCAAAAAACATTACGGGGTGCAAATAACAACGATCATGGCGTATGTAATGAAAATCTTGCATCGGCATTAGTCGTGGTGTGGTTCGGCGCGCGCCGAGCGGCGACTCGGCGAGGGCGGCAATCGATGGCGGGCCGGGACGCGCGCCCCGACGCCCAGACCGGCAGACGCCCGGAGACGCCGTCCCTGAACACACGCTCCTTCGAACCGCGCGCAACCCCATCCGTCATCCTTCAATGTTTACTTATCGGACGACGCGAACAGCTGACCGACCGGACCGGTAAGTCACGTGCTATATTCATTCTTCTCCGCGCCCGGTACGACTCGCGTATCCCTTTCGCCTCCGACTTCGCCTCAGTGCTATTTGCTGCATTTTGTGAATTTTAAATCGGTGCATAGAGAATCTTTCGTTTGTGCATTACAATCAATAATACAGGCCCGGTGTTATGTTGGCTCGCGTCATAAATTACGAATATAATGCACCCTTACGCCCTTTCATGTTTTTCTATTCAATCCCCCGGCTGACGCACACACAGAGACTCGGAATTCTTTAGTTATCTTTACGAGTGGTGGTCGAAACTTGTCTTTTGTAATTTATCCTTTATGTGCAACAAAGGCCGTTGGACAAAAGGCCCATGGCGTCAGTCGTTGCTGCCTCGGTGGATAGGTTGTAAAAAACAAAGAGACGCCTCGCTACCGGTTCGTAGGTTTGCGAAAATAATTTTTGCAAGCCAATCGCGTGTTTTCGCAAGTCTCTGTGCTCTCATTGGTGGTGGAGCACAATAGAATATTTCGCGAGTCTAAAGCGGGTTAAAGTTCTAAAACAATTTCACATTGGATATTTACGTTGGCGCATATTTTTTCCCATTTTACTCGCGCAGTTACGATAGCGGAATTCATGTGCTATCAGTGTTTCCCTTTTCGGTTTGAAGACCCAGGCGTGTTGTAAATCGGTTGCTTTATTTTATAGATGGTGTTCCCTGAGGAGAGGTGGGGGTCCGGCGTGGAGAGACTCGGTGAGCTTTTAAGATATTGAAGGGGCTACGTGTGAACCGTCACATTTAAATAGTGAGCTAGTAGGGTTAACATTTGGGTGGTGTGAGAGTCAACTTAATTATTAAAACATTGTCAATCTTAAAATTACTTTTAGACTAAGTCTTACCCTGTTTCACAGCACTCGCAGCACTGAAGAGAAGAGAAGAGTACGCGTCGCCTTCTGTACGTATACTGAATGTATCCTGAGTGCCTCATTCTTTCCGGTATACCTTCAGTATACGTAACAGAAGATGACACTGGTCGACCGCTGAGAAGACGAAGACGTGGAGATTCTTGAACTTACATCTATTCTTACATTGACATTTTATTTCACATGTGTTTTGTGTGTGTCATGTTTTATATGTTCACAGATTACTTGAGCAGCTGCAGGACTTCACAATGAAAAAGATCTCTTTTATATTGTTTAAATTCAATTGTTTTGATGGTTCATACGAGTAATTGTGTTAATATTACATTAATCGTCATGAGCATCAGATGTTACATATGTATCACGCGATTTACGCCTTATCTATTTTTATATAAAAATTAACTGTTGTAAAGAATGCAATTAATTGGATCAATATTATGATAATCTTTGTTTGTATCATTCACGTGTTAACTATGATATACATAATCACTGTTTGTATAAACATTTGACATTTATAATTTTATTTATAAAAATTGTCACTGCTGCCTATGATTTCATGTTTCTGTATGTAATGTTCTATATATTATCGTCAAACTTATAAACAAATATAAAGACTAATAATGATATTATTTTGTTTTATTTCATTATCCATTGTTAGCAATTCCAATTCTATAAAATCATACCCTTTAATTCTTTCCAAAATGTCACAAGAGAAAAAATACACAACTTTTGACTAATGGAAACAGCCAAGCAAGAGTTAAGTACCCAATCTCTATTTACTAACATTAATAATTATAACAGAAACACCACAAATAATAAAGTAAAAAAAATACAGTAACTTAGATTACATTCAGTATGATAAAGCACACATAGGTACCTAACATATAGATGTACACAAAGGCCAAAATACTCAGTATTGTATCCTCTTTGGTATAAGTATCTTCAAGCATTATATTCACAATGGGTAGTCAAACACCAAATACATGCATACCTATGCATAACCTACGCAGTAGTAAGTTGTTAGTAATTTTCAATATTGCATTAGTTACTTGGCTGTACATAGCATATTATGTCTAGTTCCTGGAAGTCATGTATTGACCATATTACCTATGATAGTCTAGACTTTGTAAGCTGTCTGAGCTATAGGTTAAGCAGTTTTCTCGTTTTTATGTCAGATGGACAATTTTCTTCTTGTGATATTGGTAGGTATAATACAAAATTGCAGTAGAATTATGGTGGAAAATGAATTTTGTTTACTGAGTTTTTTTGGGTAAAAACAAAAAATACCAATGGTGCTAATTTATAACATCTGCCTGTGTCTACACTTTTCATTTCCCCAATACACTAACATATTGCCAAATCATTGATATTGGAAACGAGTTGGAGATTTCAGTGCCCACCTACCTACCTTTTGCCGTTATATCAGATAGATGTTACGAAATATTATGATGATATCAGGGTAGTATCCTGTCAAAAATGATAACTGCTGGAAATGCTGTGATGGAGTCAAAAAATGATAAACAGATACAGTGTGTGTGATACAGGGTATGAATTTTAACAAAATATCTACCCTCCAACCAATAGGAACATAGTAAATAATATATAGGAAAATAGTTGGTATAAATGAGTGTTGAATTTCTGAAACATTAAAGGCTCTGCCTGGAAACCTAATGTAGTAGTATTGAACCTTCTCCTACTTCAAAAGGGTGGCATGGAAATATGAATAGAAAAACCTAAGAAGAAAATTAAGTGTTCAGTCAATTCATTAACTTGGTACCTAATGGTATTCCAAGAACCAAATCTTTGTTATAAAACAAAACATAGCATCACGCCTGTATTCCACAAAGTGTAAGGCAGATGTGTACTTATAGTACACGTATATTAACTAAATAACGACGTCAAAATTGAAATATTAATAAAAATTCAGTTTTGCCAAGCCAACCTTCCTCTGAGTCTTATGACTTTTTGTTCATGAAGGTTATAGAAGGCTTATAGATTTCGATATCAATCTTCAGACCTCTTCATTTTGAAGGTTAACGAGGTAAGAATAATATTTTTTAAATATGAATGACAATAATACTTATAAAAATTTAAAGAGATGTTTTTGCAAGCTGCAAAGCTTGTGGTTAAAAATATTATTTTGAATAAAGAATGGCAGACGGAAGTTCTGTTTAAAAAAAAAGTATGCTTCAACTATTTTTACAGGCACACAAGAAATCTGTTTTTGAAACATAAGTTCTATTTTCTTTTGATGTCATCGTACTTAGGTATTATTGGGTAGGTAGATAGAGTTTTGTTACGTCAGTCAGTCACATGTGTGACCTAAGTAACTAACCAAGTGGAAAACAGCCTAATACTACCATCTTACCAAGTTAGCCCTTCTAATTTCACCGGTTTTGGTGTGTTTTTTACGAGTCATTAAAAGCGCCATCTATGCCACCAAGGTCGAACTTTTTCGGAAACGCGAGCACAGTAGAGCTTTAACGGTGTAGAGACTTTCAAGATGTCAAGATGAACTCTACTTTTTATTTTTGTTTGGTAGATTTGAAGTTTATAAATATAATAGTGTTGAAATATTTAATTGCTCCTTTAAGGTAACGATTAACTATCTGTTAATCATTTAATTCGGTACTTTAAAGGTTCTGACGTAAAATGAACTAAATTTATTTGGATTTTATAAGAATATTTTGAGGTACAGAACTTTATTAAAATATCATATTATTTTTATGCAAAATGCGTATCAGTGAGTATGGGTGTCTTAAAATAATTATATTTCATCGATGACGTGCTTTAGGTAGGTAAACATGACAAAATTGACAGTAAATGTCTTTAAGAATATGAAAATGAAACTTTATCGATGAGAAAAAAGTAATATTATCAAAAATAATACCGTATCATAAATATAAAAGACCACTTTTTGTAACAAAAAAAGCACCATTTGTCATTGTTTACTGTACAAAAAGGATCGAACGCAATAACCTATTGTTTCAGCGGTGAAAGTTTTTAAAAACCCTTCCGCGTTTAGAGGTACGAAACCAGGAAGAATGAGAACTGTAACAAAAAAGAGAAAGTTACTCCTAAGGTGTGGAAAAAAAATATATCATTTGTGAAATCGACCAATAGGGGAGCCGAAAATAGAACTTTCTAATTTGTTTTTGAAATTGCCCAAAGTTTTGAGTCATTTGCACGGTAGCTTTGGAAGATGAGATGTGATCAAGTCGTGGCACATTGTGATATTTTGCTGTTTAGTGAATCTAGTTATTGTCATTATCTACCAGGATCAAAAAACAAGTGAAAAGTTAGTCGGTGAATTTCTAAAAAGTTCTGTGAAGTGTTTTTTTAATAAGTTCATGAGTGGTTCACTAATTGGCAAAAATAATTCAAGAATGTCTTTATAGTTCGGCGAAGATAGTCGTATGAAGAAATCAGACGATGAATATATTACGTTCAACAACAAGAATATCCTATTTAGCTATCAGTGAGTATAATACTATCATAGACCTAGCCAAAATACGATAAGGCCGACCTATTGTGTTGTAAATTAGGTACGAGATATTTGCTCTAAGATCGCGTATTTGTGATAATCTATATACAATCCATAGTTCGATGTAGGTCAGATCAGTTCAATGTATGTAGATACTTATATCATTTACATTCTTGTTCGACCGAAGCTTTCCAACAAGACCGGCTCACTTAACCGACAGCGCAGAGAACATTTATGCTAACCCTACGAACACTGGCATCCAGCCATCGTCGTGCGAATACGACGATCGTCCAAATCCGGACCCAGCATCTGACTACTTAAAGAGTAAGCGAGATGACTGTAACTTTGATTGTGCGACTGCGAGTCCCCGGTATCGAGCGGCCCGTTGTCATGGCAACAGACAATGGTTTTTGGGTGCATAATATTTTAGGCTGCGTCAGGGTGCGGGTTGGGGAGCGCGCGGGGAGGGGGTAGGTCGAGAGCGGCAGCCATCTTTAAAATTATATTTCCAGTTTGGACGAACTCCTTCGATTCCAGCCCTACTTTTCTCTCTATATAGAAGCGCAGTGGTGTAGAATATGCAGAATTGGGTTATGCTACGAGCATTTTTATCGTGTGAATTCGTATAAAAGTGAATTCCGGATACCGTAAACGATTTATAAATACACTGTAGGTTGAAACAATTAATATTAATTGTTATTACTTTAATGAACATTTAACTGGTATAGAATTATTATGCAAGTATTTGAATTGAATGAAGTAGGTAGTACAGTATACTTACTCCACAATGAAAATTGTTGTACAATAAAACATATACTTAACAATTCATAAAAATCGTTTAATTGTGTTACTACAAAATTAAAATTTCAACTTACTTTTTTTTTAATTGTACTCGTATTACTATTGTTAACAAAATTCATAGAGATAAATTATAAAATATTTTGTTCTCGTCGTTTTTATGAAATTCCCTTGTTTTATTCAGCTCCAATATTATTTTATCTGCAATGTTCCGCTATACGCGCTCAATACGCTAAGAGGCTGACGTCGTCTGCGGCTCGGATTCTCGTCGTAAAGCCTCCGATTAATGTCCCTCCTCCGTCGGAGCCTCCCGCCACGATTAAGCGATATTCTCTACCTGCCCTTCAGTATTTCAGACGAAAAATGTTAGGTAGGGACATTACCAGATATTTGGGGATAAAGATTTCTGTAATAGTGTGTTCGCGAAATTAGGTTCTTAATAAAGAACATTCTGTTGGATTATGTTATTATTCGAAGTTGTAATTTTAATATGGTGTCGAAGACCAGGTTATAATAGGTGTTAGTATCTACTAAAAGGAGGTCATTAAAATTAAATATCCATTTAGGACATACCGTAATTCCATCAGCTATATAGGTACTTGATTGTATTTTAAACCGAAAGGTGTAGCATTATACCTGAAACAACGACAAAGAAATATAAATAATAATGTTCACATTTCAGTGCAGTCACAGCCTATCTATACACTTTTAGTGTCCATTTAAAATATGCCATATCTGTCATCAACCCTTTTACACACATTGTGTGAAGATACTTGTGAGTTCCGTCCAATTTAAACATACTACATAGCACATTTAAGGGTATCTCGTGTAGATAACTGGTCGTAAAATAAAAGTATAAGTGGTAGGGAAATGCAGGGAGCGGCTGCAGCCGGAGGGTTGAGTAAACCGAGCGGCATACTGACGCAAAGACGTCAATACCTGTGCTGAGCAAAGTGTAAGACTCACCATCTAGTACTCGTGCCAAATCTCTCTGGCAAGCCTGTATTCATATTATGTTTGGCAAGGCATCTCCTTATTATCTCGTTTTCGTTTATCAGCTGACTGTGGCGCAGCACTAAGATGTCTAGACGGGGGTTCTTGGTTCGACGTCCGGACGAAAG
The DNA here is from genome assembly GCA_905147745.2 of Phlogophora meticulosa. NCBI lineage: Eukaryota > Metazoa > Arthropoda > Insecta > Lepidoptera > Noctuidae > Phlogophora > Phlogophora meticulosa. Next base: position 11,146,427 of record LR990528.1, on the reverse strand, counting down.
GTCACCGTGAAATTGAAAAGAAAATACCCTTGGAATGCCGCGACATTTTGATTTCTTTGACGGGCAAAGCGTAATTGAAGGCCTAAATGTTATTTCTTATTTGTCTGGTGAATTAGAGCTTCATTTTATTTATTCATGTAAGAACGTATTTATCTTGAAAATATCAAAATTGAATCGCTTTATTTAGAAGTTTGAGCCGCTTGAAGAGATTGCAGAATGAATTTGGATATATTTTTTACCTACAATTCTCAGTGGAGCCGCATTGGAGCTTGAAAATATCACTTGTTTAAGTGAGTAGGTAGGTGCGTATAAGTACCCATGGAGGTAGGCATGCATCACGATAATGCGGTAAAATAACCTGTTCTTCAAAGCGTCCTCTTGCGATAGGTACAGGTATTCGTGTATGTATGAATACGTTTAAGTTCAAAATTTGGTTGATAAAAACTTAAAATGCGTTAACTAAAAATAACAAGGCGGAGTGGTGGGGGTTTGTGTGTGCGTCGTAATGTCTCAAGAGTAAGGTCCAACATTGCATACAATAATTAAGGATCGGAGCTCAAGATTAATGCCGGAATCTGTACATAATATCACGTTTGTATTACCCAAATGGTTGGTTGGAAGTGCACTTATTGTTACAACTATTCGTCACTTAGATTACAAAAAAATGATTTCACTAAACAATCTGATACGTTAGAAGTATGAATATGTGTCTTGTAAAAGAAGTACACACCATTTCCTTAGTTAGGTATATGCTAAACATTTAAAAAAGAGCTATTTTTTATTCTACCCCTACTTATGCCTATGCTAAATCGAGAATAGCCATCTTTAGTAATAGACAAGAATAAATATCGATATGACAATCCCGCTCAAGTACCATCGCAAGCTCAAAGCCATGGTGGTTTTACTGCGTATTATTGAATAGATACCGCATACGAATCCGGATCGGTTTTATTACTTTTTAATTTACAATTAATTCAATTTTTAGTTGTAAAATTTTAATAGTGTACATTTGAATTTATAATTGAAGAGGAGAGACGTTTTTGCTCTATAAACGACCCTAAGTACTTTGAGGCCTACGAATTACTGGTAATTTTCAATGCTGAGATCCTAGTTCTATTTAAAAGGACCAGAGGACTCGAAGCTTTGACCTTTGACCTTCGTTGAAGGCCAAGATACGGGTAGGTACCTAATCTTTACTTAGAATAGGACTGTAGTAGGTAATGGAGAGGGTTGGGTCTCACGTCGTAGATATACATTCTTGTACCCATTAGGATTTGTCCGAAAAATATACTGTTTCTTTTGTTGAGATAGGATGTATGTAGGAAGTAAAGATACATTTAGGACTAGGCTATAGTTTTCTTTGAAAATTATTTTTACTCGTACTTACCTACGTTTTTATTTATCTTATTTCCACTTATCTATTTAGTTGAAACATTGAAAATGTTCAAATAAATTTTTAGGCGTGTACTTGTTTTTATATTATATATTTATCGTTTTAGCATATATGTGTATTCTATGTGTCAGTATTTTGTTAGGTGTATGGGTGTTCCCAGCCTTGGCCATAGTTTTCCCGCTGCTTTGGCAATAATATCACACTAAGTCTTCTATGATCTACCTCATCTTCTTTTCTAAAGAACAAATACCATTTTTTTAATGTTCTTGGCCTCAATCTGTCTGCTACTCTCTGTGTAGGTATGGCCAGCTTACTTCCATTTGAATGACTGGTTCTTATTTTAAATCCATCTCTTGCTTTTGTTTTTTCTTAATCAGTACAATATTACGCCAGACAGGCTTTGTTTAAAATTTGGTAGTAGACGTCCTTTAAACACTCCTCACTTCGGTATGCCTCCCTTTCCGTACACGTTAAATATATGCTCAAGATATTATACTTATGTTTAACGTTATACCCTAAAGATAAAAGTCTCACTTAAACACATTCCAAAATCTTGTTCAATTCAATTCGAACCTAAGTACAATAGAATGATACTTATACTAGGTACGAGCATCTACATACATTGTATAATTTTCCCAGCCCGCCCAGTTAGCACAACTATCTCGGTCATAAAATTACACATTTAAAGTTCTAAAGCGAATGCTAAAGTTAAAGCTGAACCTAAAAGTCTTGAGTTTATCTCGACTTAAGTGTTGAGACGAGGCTCACAGCTTGCAAAATATACCAGTATGATAAGACTATGACGTTGAGATAAAGCAGAGTCTGAGTATTGGCGCTCAAAACCTTTCCCTATGTAAATACGATAAAAAAATCAATGTAGATAAGTAATTTATTCAGAGTGGGGCCTCCGAGTGGTCTGTACGACCCCAGCTTGGAAAATATGTTCCGGATAATACTATTCTCAGGGATCAGTTTGGGACACCTGATACCCACAACGCCACCTTTTTTGGGGGACGTCAAGGGATTTTCTTAAATTTATAATACCAGCCAATATTAAACCAATAGATTTCCTTGCAACGCCGGAATGGACCGTTCCGTCCCCTTCAAGATAGAAGTGTCCCAGAAGTTCCCTAATTAAATTATTCTATTTTATTACTGCCGGCTGTACTTCACTAATGAATAACGAAAACCATTTATATAAAATATATGTCCCACAGAATTATCTTTAAAAAATTCTACGGTTTCTCGTAAATTACGCACTTTGATCTTCTACGAGACCGGAAAACAAAAGCTGTGCGTAAGATATGGCAGTAGGTACGGCGGTTATAAATATGTGACACTTAGACAAAACAAAATCTGTGCCAATGTTTAGGTGATAACTGCCCGGCTAGAATTTTTTAAATGTTTAATATTCCATTTTGAGTAAATTATAACTGACGTACACGAATAAACTATTTTCGTAGCACCTGTTACCTTAGGTATATTATTATTAAAAAAATGTATTTTAAAATTTATTTCTTTAAATTTAAGAGTAAATTTTAAATTATTTGAACTTCGAACCAAAATACCAAGTCCCCGGAACCAACAGAACAAAGAAGCGGCTTATCCTTGACATTTAACACCTGTTTTCCTCCAATTCCGTAATAACATTTACAGTAGGTACCTACGCCTTAACTTAATAAGCACGGTTCTGTACCCCTAAACCTACATTCTCTAATTATGTTAATTTCAAAATAAAGTTATGCCACCGCACTTGTAAGGGATGATCCCTGTCCGTCCGTGTTACGGCACTTCTGCCCAGTCGTCCCCATTTCCCGTGTGTTGCTACAAACAAATTATTTTTAAGGGTAAGTCGCTGCTTTGTGCGTGTTTCTGTTTGACGGTTATAAATGTATTTTAAGGAATTGTTTCAGTAATTGGGTTGATGGTTTGTTTTGTGTTTTTTGGTATGAATAAAATTTAGAGAATTTTCGAGGTTCTTCTTGGTGTTAATTCAAAATTGTGGTCTTTTATGGAACCTTATAGCAATTTTGGGGTGGAGAGAGTTATAATTAAGAAAAATAAAGTTAAATTGAGCCAGTTTATGTACTAATGCAGGCTATGAAATATTAAAATTAGCATCAGCAAAATAAGAACCCAGCTTCATGAACACTATTTTATTGTTCCCAACCTATTTTTGTTTTCTATACGATTTACTTACGATTTTATTGCGTTCCTACAAAACTAATATATGATAAATATCATTATATTCAATTCAAGTCTCATCTTCCTACTGTGTAGTATTCACTAAAAATAATAAAACATGAGCAATATAAGACATGTAAAACCTTATTGACACAAATAATCATAATTTAGGGATTTAGAATGAATAAATACAGCATAAAGGTGTGTCCAAACGATTAAGTCCGCCAATAACTTGTTAATAACACGCAATTACGAATAAATAAATATCTAAATAAACACATAAATAATAGCATTTCATTAGCATTATCAGTAATAAGCTTAATTTATTGTAACGACTAGGTACTCGGCAGACTAGACTAGACTTAGCTCCCATGGTTCTTGCATTAAATTAAGTTTCCAGTTAGGCACCTAGTCATAAACATGTATCCGTAATAGGTATGAAGTCACCACCATTTACCAGGTATCGATTCTTTATACTTACATATACCCACTTACTTCCTATAGAACATTTGGTCCTTATTATATTGGTAGGACCAAATTCTCCCTGCCTCCCCTCGGGCGTTTAATTTCGCTCTCAGCTTTTTGGGAAGATAAAATCAGTTGCTATCTTTATCTTACTTTAACATCTACATGGGCATATTATGTGTGTAGGTTTCTTGATTTCGAGGTGATCCAAGGTCTACTTGATTTTGTCTTGCTACTTCCTAAATATTTTAACTACTCAACAGAAAAAAATTGCTATGATTAGATGTTTGTTGGTCACCTCGCCAGATAAGCTGATCGGATTGAAATGAATAATCGTCCTGCTTTGAATGAACACGTGAAAAATGGTTCCTACCGCACCTACAAGTAAAATCGCGGGTAAAAACTAGTTAGAGAATGTATATGTTGTTATACACAAGGCGACTGCCACCTGATGTCCAAACTAGTATAAGTCGGTACTTGTAGGCAGGTAGGTGTAGCTGTCCACCTATCCAATATGATCCGATAGTCGCTTGGCACGACACCCATGGGAAAAAACGGGGTGGCCCGTCCTTAGAAGGGGAATACAAGATGAAAACGTAAGAAGTTGTAGGTAAAAACTTTTGTACCAAAACACACTTACATTGATTTTTTGTAACCGGTTAAAATAGCTTTTCTTTTTTCTTAATAAGTATGAAAACTTTTTGTAGCGACCAGTTTTTTAGATCGCATAATTTGAGGTCATTGTTAAAGAGTTTTTCTTAAACTTTTTGTTTGTGCTTTGTCCAGTTGTGCCCTCACAGAAAAACAGCTTTCACATTTCAAGGCGTTTTTTTGATGCATTATAATACAAGTTTTACATTTGTTTGTAGGTACCTACATACTGAGTCACGCACGACAAAAACTACACAATGCGAACCCAACCTTTATTTGTATTCAATCTGAAAATGCTGAACGAATCTAAATTTTTATCTGTATATCGAAGATTCGGATAACTTATCTGCCTAGGCAATTTTCTGAAAGTAGAATATTTCTTATTTTTTTTCCGAATAGGTGCCTATCTGTAAAAATACATAATATGAGAAATTCGTATGTTTCGTTTCGAGTTTCCCTAGGGAAAGGGAAGTCTGAATTTGAGGGGCGAAGTGCTTCTGTCAAATATGAATAATGAAAATCGTGTAAGTTACTTTACCAATATACCCTTAGCCCTTTCAATACTTTTTTATATAGACTTCTTCAACATAAATAACTTTGTCACAACCGATTACACTGTCTACTATGGTATGTTTCTTACCTTCAAAACGCAATATTTTTTTAGTGCATTAAAATATACATACATACATACACAAACTTACTCCTTTTATCCATGGGGGTAGGCAGAACCTACATTACGCCACCTGCTGCAAACCTTACATACTCTTGCTTCGCTTACGTTCATACAAAAACATAGGTACACGAATTAAAATATGCTTCATATACATACTAAGGCAACTTACGCCTCACTTTTTCCGAGTGGCCATTAAACCTAACTATAATTGCCTCTTAGAAAAGCCAAACCCACAAAACGCAAGGGAGCCATAAACAGTTAATTTATTTTACTATTAATCTACAAAATGATTGTGTTGATATGAAAATAATGCATCAACTCGTTATGCAGTCCAATGTTGGGATTCTGTTTCATTAAATTGGTTGATTATTATTAGCAAGACGTTCTTCATTCTAAACACATACCATACACAGCGTGAACGAACGCAACCAACTCATCGAATATTTAATTCACCCACGAAACGCTTGAATCACCTTCCAAAAATTACAAACAATTAAAGTGTGAACATGTGTAGGTAGGAAATTAATTTATTTTACCCGCGAACTTAAGTATGTGCGTAGAATACACGGATTTCTCATATAAATCCGATGCTAACACGAAGCATTTCTTTTAAAATTGGAGCGTAAATCGTACTACGCTTTAATAAATTGGTCGAGAACCCCAATTTCTGCCTTCAGTGTTGAAAACTTAGTTAGCGTGCCTTTGAGACGCTGCGACAGATATTGTTATAAATTTATATCTTAACATCAAATTATCCGAAATGTTTCAAAGAAAATTTGTCATTCGGCGCTGTTTTAAAAATGGAAAAGTGTGGAAACTGAATTGGATTCCACATACGTATACGTGTGTTGTGTACGAAAGTTAGCGTTCCACAGTACGGAACATGTGTGTATAGGATAGTCGGACGTAGGTCTGGAGACTGTCTCATTCAAAATATAGCTGGGGAGCGCGAGCCGAATATGAAACAGGGTAGCGTTAGAAAACAAACATTTAAGCTCTCACGTTCCGTTTAGAAATAAACTTTTAATCTTATCATTTACGTAGAATGCTACGAAAGATATCAAGTAAATGTAATTGACGTTTATCCACTTCTTAGTGTCAATGCAACTTTTGTTTATTTGCTATAAAACGTTATACAAGGCACTACAATGTAAAATGCATATTAGCTAAAGCGGTTGTAGAAAATTTAATTAGGCGTATATCAGCCTTATCCGACATGTTACGCTATTCATACCTATATTTATATTTATAGTGATAATTTGCCCTTTAAAATCCGCCTCGCGAATACGGCGGTATGGAATAAGGCAATGAATATTAAATTAAATGTCATACGTTGCAGACGGTGTTTGTGAAAGGGCAGACATGTTCGATATTCGCTGTCGTTGGGAACGCCTGGCGACCGTGCAGGCGCTTGCCGAAGTCACGCAAATGGCCGTCATTGTTCGTATTTTACGTAGTTTTAGGTGAACACTTAAAACACTTCGGAGCTATGACATTGTATGTTTCGAAAGGGCTTTAGCCTTTTTTGTTTGTACAAAATTGCCGAAATCATATTTTTAAACGTAGCGATGGCGCAAGAAAATACGAGATATAAAAATTGCTACGGCGTAGCGGGCATGTAAAATATTGTATTATTTTTATCACAATATAATTTTCCATGTATCCAGTCGTAATAAAATGTCAGAATTATCTGTTTACAGAGTCGTGACAAACGCTAGTTTTAACAGAGGAGTAGTTTACAAAACTTGAATGTTAAGACAAGTTCGAACGCCTCCGTGAAGGTTGAATAAAAACACCTACCTACTATGTGGGATAAATTATGTGCTTACGTAACAAAACTTTTATTGTCATGTAGACTAGATTTCCACCAAGATCATAATGTATTGCTTCATGTATTTTTTAAGGATTCAATATAACAACATTTCTTCTGTTTATCCAATAACTCTGAAACTTTAACTTGATTAAATAAATAAAAGCTTTTTAAAACCTCTTTCTACAAAGCTTCATAATGTTTTATATCCTTTTAACCTTTATAAATTGGGGTTGTTATAATGATCATTAGTTACAGGCTGTTAGCCTCACAGCTATTCTTATCATTACTGTGATAAAATAACTTTTTTTTTTAATGTAGATTTCTTCACACTACTAGACATCTCGTGTTTTCCCCTAAAGTTCCTCACGATTCTAAAATTTACTCGCATTCAGCTACCTACTACACTTTGCTCTTGGATTAGTGATCTTATACTATTACTGGTTACTGTCCGTAAATCTGATATAATCCTTATAACGATGCTCCTACAAAATCCACTTAATGTATTAAAGAAATCTATTTATGAACCGGACCACACTGTGGTTAGATAATCTTATCGTGAAAACCAAGACACATTTTCACATAGGTTGACCGTTTGAATTATGAAGTCACTTTTGCAAATAAAATAAAAATATATTTCTCAGTAAAATCTTTTTTGTAGGCAGTACAATGCCTACTCTGCGATGGGTGGTACAGATAGCAACTATCAACACAAATTGTAACCCCTTGTTCCATTCGCCAAATTGGGTGCATTTCTACGCGAAATTTTAACACGATACCATTGTAAACAGCCAGCCCCATTGTGTTAGCATGTGCTCTGTCGTTTTGTTATACGACTATAAAATAAAATGAGAAAAAATGTTACTAAAGCACATACCTACTTACGAAATGAAAACAAAACACCTAATAATTTTCGTCAAGATTTACCACAAATTCCAAAAGAAAAAATCTCATTTGCATAACTTTATAATGGAGAAAGCGATAAAATGTCATCTGTTATGAGAAGATTCTCTTTCGAATGTACATTAATGTCCGAACAGCCCACAAAAGTCGTAAAACTTACACATGGCACAGAATATGAACGGATTGACGAATTATAAATACACAGCTGACAAAGTCAAGGCTCGTAGGCTCAGCATTATCAGCGGCGAGGGAGGCAATGAACATATCACCTATAGCGCCGATAAAAATTAAACTTTATCGGCAATAAAATAAAGTTTAATTTACGATGTGATATTGTTACAGTTAAGTTTTTTGTAAGTGGACGCGTGTTAGTAAGTAGCCAGTCCACAGCACGGGCTGATGACAGCGAGACCACAACAATCGGTACGAAGAATAATCGCTACACGTTTTATAGGTCGTAATTGTTGTCATAAAACGGTAACAAAAGTTGTTTTTACGTTCGGCACGAGAGGTGTGTTTATCATCCCGTAGTAACGATACAGAATTACTCAATGATTATGGTGGGAAACCAACGCTTTTATGGCATTTTAATTGTTTTACTGGATTTTTAGGTGTTTCTCACGCGACTATTTGTGGTAGATCAAGTTGCGGAACTTTATCCGTACTATTTTTTTCGCCGATTATGTTAATGTTAAGCTATAAAGTTTCCGTGAATGGCCAGCTTTATATCGAGAAATACGAAGCGTTCCATAAGCTCGCGTAGCGACCGTAAATGGGTAGATGCCTACCAAATTATGTTATTGAGGAAAATTAACGAATGCATTTTAATTTAACTCACCATATATGTACCGTACCTACATATAGATGAAATAATACCCAGAACGGATGGAGAGAATATATTAAAATATTTAATTAGGGTTCGAGCGAAACTGGCTTCGCGGGATGTCCCATCTGTTCGAGGGTTTAACAATGCAGCATTTCTTTGAAGGAATCGCGGCCCGCATAAAATCATTCTAATCAAAAATTCAGATATTGTGTGTTCCGCGTACTTCTTGTCTACGATTACTACAAGTAGGTATACAGTTTAATAATGAATTCGATTCGAGCGTGACTTCAAAAGATAATGGGCTCGTACGTGCAGGGAACGAGCGAGACGGGCGTTGCTTATATGTAGGCAACGAGCTCCATGTTTATTTAGTAACACATGGTAAGGGATATTTTCCGATTTGTAGGCGTAGATCGGCGTCCGTCCTCGGGCGCCAACTGACTCACCGACTGCGGCCGATTGTTCGACACTAAACGTCGATGGAATCGGTAACTCAAGCATTTTACGGCCGACTTAAATAATATATGGGGCGTTGCGTAATTTTCCTTTAGTTTCGCCTTATGCGAATGTTAGTGCAAATACTGGCTTTGGGCGTGGTCTTGTACGCGATATCCAATATTGTTATAGTTGCGCATATCCGTAAATAAGAATAGAGCTAAAGTCAGGCGCCACCGACGTAAACGTTCGCTCTCATTAAACGAGTGTTGTAGGTACGACACTGAACGTAAATATTTTTGCCCGTTAATCCGAAGACTTCTCGGACGCGATTTGGCATTTTTTTACACTATAAACAATTCAAAGCGATCGTTAACAAGAAAGATGAGCTCTAACACTTCGGTTTATGGCCAGTAAAGTCGTCGGCACGTGTGTGTTTGCACGACATTTGCTACTTGATAAATTCAGTTTTACCGTGGTTAAGCTGCGCGGAAGAAATCACTGATCGTGATCGGCGGGCCCTAGAAATAAACTGTCCCCTTGAACAGGTGGTAGTAGAAATTAGAAAGCCCAACGATGAATACGGCATAAACTTGTGTATAATTAGATTTAAGTATGAAATGTAGATGTAGAGATACCGATTGCGTGTCGTTTTCTCACCAAGCGTACCAATTAATTCATTTATATCTTAAACAAAATGGCCTAAAAACCCTGTATAAAAATGGATTTGAAAGCAGGTCTAAATTAAGATTAATCATGTTAAATATGCGAGGTTAAAGACCGTATGGGAGTACGTTGTAGCGAGGCCGAGTGTAACAATCCTATCGATGCATTCGTGTCAGTGACCGCACGGTGGCGTACGCCCGCTTCAATACATTTTCATTTTTCGTATTTCACTGAAGTCATTTGCAAACCTCTGATAAAAATCTTTAAAAAAACCATGCTAGGTGGGTAGGTACTTAATTATCATTTATTATTTCTTCATTCCTTAAATTCCGCCGCTTTTAATTTATTCTCAACGAATTTTGTTTCATATCTTCGCTACGCAATCTTATTTTGAGTCTAATTTCATTAGAATCGGTCTGACAGTTACGACCATCGGGAGCGTTAATTGTAGGCGCAGTTATTTTTCATTAAAATCTACTTAAACTGGAATGGAATCGTCTACGCAGATAAAAGGTTTAAAATATCTCCACAGGACGAAGCAAAACATACAACCCACGTTTTTAAAAATAGAACGAGAGTTTTCTCATGCACTTGCATTTAAATCACAAAATCGACGATCGACAGAGCCACTCTACTAGCCTATTTCCGAAAAGTTCCCGTATCTACGCAGCGAATCGAGTTTTTCTATCCAATATAATATCCGTGTGTGTATATCGAATATATCGAGAGCTAACATCGGAGCGGTGAGCAGGTAGGGAGTCAGATAGCTTGGTTTATAAATAGGTAAAGAGCGTAAATAGAAGCGGTTGTATCGGCTTTGAGCCGCTACCAATCGATACGTGATATCGTTGTGATATTACGTCATAAACCCCGCCGTTTTCCACACAAAAGTAAACCTTAGTAAAGAAAAACTAAAGCACATTTTCCACTGCAGATTTCTCACGTATTTGCTTTATACCTACACATGTTACAGACGGAAACGCACACATGACTATAGATATGTGTGTGGATGGATAGTTAAAAGTTAAATACCAACATGTTTTCATGTTGTTGGATCTTTTCTTAATCAAACTAATGGAAATTGCCAGGTTTAAGAGTCAGTAAGTAATTTCTTTAGTTATAGTGCATTCTTTATTGGGTTTGATGGACGATGGAGGTAATTTTAGTTCGTATCCAAATTAACTGTTATACCGTTAACGTATTATATTGACAGATCATTCATTTTTGTTGCCTAATAGGTAATGTGGAGCTACTGAGAATTAATTTGATTAAAACGTGTAGACATATAACTGGTGTTTATAGACAGCCATTCATTTCGATCCCTTAGATATTAGAGTCCAAGTTTCTCAGTGGAATATCCCGGAATTTTCGATCACAGCTGTGAGGAGCTAGGTCCTTAATGACGTCATAAACGGCACGAACGGAATCCTGTCCCGTTATATCTGTTTGATATCTTCGGCTAAGGGAATGAACAATATGTTGGCAATCTTTACTTTCCTTCTTTGTATTAACTACTGAATGTTTGCACCCGCTGAGGCGAGGGCTGTTGATACGTCTAAGCGACGTAGTTCCGGACAAATATACCTACAAATTTACCTTGTACAGGTAAGCCTTGCCAACTCATTTTCCTTGGAGGCATTGGACGGAAAATATAAGGTTTTATCTCCCCTTTTCATGTAATTCAAGCTTTGTAATTGGATTTGTTTAGCTTTGTTTATTAACAAGAATAGGTATTTCTAGAGAAGGTACTTACCAATGAGATTAAATTCGATTTTATTTTGCGTATATAGTGTTATTGGGATTTTTGTTAGGAATTTCTCAGTAGCATCCTGGAGTCTGGATGAGTGTCCGGGTGATGGCAATAGGCTCACCCATTATTACCTACCTACATGAGACTTAAACATAACTGGTGAAATGTGTGTGTACTGTAGGTGGTCTGCCCAACCCTTCGGGTAATACAGGCGTGATGTTATGCTAATGTAACGTAAGTTTTCTTAGCTATGACTTATAATTGCGAATGAAAACTTCGTGAAGAAACCTGCATAGTCAATATGCGTCTGAAATCGCCAATCCGCCTTGAGGAATCGGGTGATTAATACTGACTTATGCCTTCTCTGTACGAGAAGAGGCCTTTGCCCAGCACTGGAGCAGTAACAGGTTGTTATTATTAATGTTATCTGATATCATTTAAATCTGGTTTAAATAGGTAGATGTAGGTACGTATCTTTGTAATTTGTACACAAAAAAATGCTTCGTGCCGCAATTAAATAAACTACAAAATGACCGCACCCAGCTCCACGGACTTCTTAAACTTAAATATAACATTGAACTACAAAGTCATAACTATGATGATACGAAAGAATAATAGAGAAATTAATAAGTTTGATAGTTTAAGATTAGATTTCTACTGCGTATACTTAGTTATGTGTTCAGTTGAAATACCACTGCCTTAAATCCGGGGTCGTTACGACCAAACTTTGAACGAACGGGTACCGTCTCTTAAATAAAATCTTAAAACTTTTATCTTTTACTTTGATAACGCACCTATTCCGAGGCGGAACTTCTATTACATTCGCCGTTCCACGATGCTTTTGTGAGAAAAATGTAAAAAGATTCAAGGAGATCCGATAGCGGAGTTTGTCTTTTCAATATAAAATACGGCTACCATGCCTTTTTTCCCTTGTACGAGATTTAAAAGTTTTGATACTCGGCAAACTGAAGTGTATCATTTAACTCATCAATTAAGCCATTATTATGGCCATACATTGCCATTGACATAGATAAATTGATAAATAAATACGTTTATTTTGAATCTATAACTCTAAACAAAAGATAATATGGTTTAGTAACACTTAAAAGATCATAAAAATCGCCACGCGCCATATTTATGCCATTTTGTTCTTGAACACGATTCGAGGGATTTTTTTACGGCTCAGCTAAAAGTTTCCACTATAATAATAATTAACTAAACGACGCTGTATCAGAAGTAGAGACCAATTCGATTCGATACCATGTGGAAAAAAATGTGCACGGGACTTACAATTCTTTTACGATCGAATTTTATAGCATTTTTATGTTTTTCCAATTGCTTTCGGTTGACAATCCGATCCGTGTAAATTCTAGCAAAATATGCGTGTGAAGAATCCGAAGCTATTAAAATGCAAATTGAAAATTAAATTTACTATATATAATATACATATTATTATGTATTATAATGATAACCGTAGGCTTGGACCGCATGAGGTAATTGATATACCATGACCAGGCTTTAATCCCTTCATAAGCATTGCTGTATACGACTTTGAGTACTAAGGATTGAAAGGAATATAACTTCAGTATACTTTACAATAATTAAGACTAAAATAATTGTAGAAATAGTAGTATTTTATAGCACTAGTATTCAACAACTGAAAAGCGAATTCTTTAGCGCTTGGCTCTTAGATAACGCATGGATAAATGAGTGTAGTCTTGTGAAGATTCCAAAATAAACACTAGATTCTGCTTTGTATTCATAAACAATGCTACATCCACGATAATCGCAAGGAAATCAGCCATAATGACAGAGAAAATATGAGCGTTTCCTTATTGTAGATTACATCGGCAAAAATGTAGATTAGGCTCACAGAATTTAGGTATTCAAGGAACAATGTCCCGACGAAGGGACGGATTTAGGCGAAATTAAATCATTAGAAACATCTGCGTTCCTGGAGCTAAGTGCCCAAACGGTGCCAATAGGTACGCACGGATTATATTGCTTACCCTCCACTTTATCCCGGCTTTTTAATTCCGTGTACCTACATGGAGGATATTATATATTTACCTGCCAAACACACCAATATTTCATGTAAATCCGAGCCTCCATACTGATTAAACTCTCGATGGGGGCTAATTCATTACGGACATGTATAATCGAAGGATTAGTAACACGTGTCGTCGTTGCTTTTGCTTAATATTTATTACACCCCACATTTTTCCCGACCCCGGAGATTTTTCTTAAAAATATTTATCCAATATACACAATCAGTGCCGCCTCATCACTTATGAAAAATCGTTTCTCTTCAGAGAGTCCTCTATAAAAAGCTCATTCCAAATTAAAATTAAGGTCTAGCGTAACTAAAGAAAAGAATCTTATATTCCGTCGAAACAATGCAATCTGAAATATACTTTAACGCGGTGTGTTTAAGAGGATTTTAGCTCGTACCATGGAGCATTTACGACCTATTTTGAAACGGTGGTTGTCAAAATAACTGGTTGTTTTTCAAGATCCATTTGTGTGGTGCCCCGCACTAGCTCTGAATTATAGATGTTATAAGAACAACAAAACATGTCGATATTTTAGTCGCGTTAGATAAAGTGTTAAAAGTAATATAAAACCAGCGCCGAACGGCTATTTACGAAATATTTGTCTACTATGAGATATTTTATGCATACCAAATGCGCACAACAATATATATTGGTTCGGAATACTCCTTATTTATGCACATGGTTACTGTTATGATGGGTAACTGGGAACTTAATTTGGTAATACAATGAAATCATTCATTATGTTGGTACACATGCAGTTGAATTATGATCCTGGACAATTCGCAGTCGTGTTATCCGTGAACTTTGAAGAAATATCACTAAAACGTGAAACAGAAAATAAAAGTAGTAAAAGAAGCAAGATATATAGTTGACTAATTAGATAAATATTATATTTAATACTCTTTATCAGTAGATCGTACGGTTGGGAGAGTTCGGTCGGTTGTCTATATAGCGAAGAGGCTCATTACGACGTTAGTATACTGGTCGGAGTATATAACACACCTCCATCGGCGGACTCCATTAACATCAAGCGTTATTAAGGCCGTATCTCGAACCCCGAGCCACTCCGATAGCCCCACGTTCCATTAAAAGAAACCATAAAATTACATTATTATGTGTTAATAATTTCAAGTGAAAGAACGCCTTTTCGAGTTTCCCCCGTGACAAATTAAAAATTCACATTCATACCGTACTGTAAATCTT
This sequence comes from Phlogophora meticulosa, assembly GCA_905147745.2. Classification (NCBI taxonomy): domain Eukaryota; kingdom Metazoa; phylum Arthropoda; class Insecta; order Lepidoptera; family Noctuidae; genus Phlogophora; species Phlogophora meticulosa. The sequence goes on along the minus strand of LR990528.1, from coordinate 11,131,414 downwards.
TCATATACGTCGTACAATTAAATATATAGCTCTGGAATATCGAGATGCGAAATTGAGTTTTGCCTTATCGAGTGTGAAAATGCTACTCCGCCAGTAGCTTAATCTTGTGTTCGCGTGCAATCCATTTCGTCATACTACGCTTGAGAAATAAAAAGCTGTTTCACGGTTTCATTTTTTAGGTTTTTTCGAAACAGTTTTTATAATCTGATCATATGTTAACATGAGAGTCTTCTTTAACTCCATAACGATCTTAATTTCGATTGTAAAATTTAAGTACTCAAGTACCTGTTATTTTTCGTGAAAGCTTCGGTACGGAGGTCGCGTTTCATCATACTAGGTTCCATGTGCCTTTCGAATTGGGATGCACCTTGATAAATATACGTATAGCGTATTCCCGATAGCTCCTCCACGACTCAGATAAAAAATATATTTCGAGGCGGAAGGCCGATGTAAATTTAGTCGGCGTATCTACCTGTGAAAGCCGAAAGGCGTTTACTTGGGATGTCTCATAAAATTAGTATCTAACTGCTTTGCGTATTATCAGACCTGTTTTGAGGCGAACCGAACTCACATGAAGCGCGTAGGTATTTTAGCAGATTAAGATTAGGTACACTTGACACGTTATCAGCGTAGGTAAAAAAATACTGAATGCAAATAAACCACTTCCTTTTTCGTAAAATATCGTCGTGATAATTTCTGCGTCAGTTCATTACCGCCGGTTCCCCCTATCGGGTTATTTTAATTTAAACATTTTCTGCTCAAATTATAATATTAACCGTTTTGAATAAGCTATCTGTGCTGTGAAGCCAGTAACTTTATTCTTTTTTTAATTTGTTCGGGTGGGGCAAAAATCTCATTTAGGTCCCGCGTATTTGTTTGATTTAAAAGGACCAGTTTATTAGAATAAACTTATTTCTAGTGGCTGCACGGACGCGTTATTTCGAAAGTCAATAAGAAAACAAATATATTACTCAAACAAGCATTAATCTCTCGAATGTTTTGGCGAATCCTAAACACATCTTCACAATTACGTCTCTAAGCAGTTATTTTTGAAACGGGACCATTTCCCTAGAATAAAATATAATAACAGAGCATAAACTATCCGTTGGCGGACTAAACAAGTCTTGAGGAAAACACGCAACAGTAACAAGTTAAAAGTTACTGAATCACTCCATCAGTGCAAGATCATTTAGCTTTGATATCGACAACTCATTCAGAAACCATAGCACTTAATTCAATTAAGTAATTGGTGGCTACCGGTGTAGTATACCGAACGCTTACTGCGGCTAACGGGACGTGTAGGTACATTAAAGATAATATCGCGTCTGCGAAACCGATACGCATTGCTCCCTAACCTACCCTGGGCGGCGGTAACGTGTAAGTTATGCCGGCGAGGCCAATGTTTGTCCGCCAATCAAGTGTCGTATTTTACTGCTACAAGCCGACACTAACTTACCACAACGGGCACTGCCTCTCGGTTAATGAGACAGCATCGTTTTAGTGTCAAACATTACGCGGTACGGGAATAAAGGTACCGTATAAAAGATTTAATGGAGTATTAATGACGAAAATGAATAAGGGTGATGACTTAAAGAATTTTGGATAAGATTTCTTTGCATTGCCTTTGTGTGACTGTGTGGTGCAATAAATTCGAACCAATTGCAGAGGCAAATTTATTGAAGTTATTTTGCTTTACTTATTATTCCCACACGTCATACGTCCCACTCAGAAGTTTGTAATAGATTAATAAGTACCTACCTGCGAGGGCCCTGGTGCCCATAACACAAGTTAAATCTTACCTTGGGTTGCAGAATTACCATTTAGTAAATACATAAGTAGCTCTCTATGTAATACTTGTATTTTTCTGTGTGTATTTATAACTGCAATTTGAACATGATTCATTACATTTTATTCATATATTTGCATTTGGTTTAAGATTTATTGGACAACCTAAAGTTTAAAAAGGAAATTAGTAAATAGTTTCTCAATAAAACTACAATTTTATTGACTACATAAAAATAACACTTCTACGAAATATATTTCGCAGAAACAGATCGACGGATTTGTTTGTAAGTTGAAGTAATAAAATGAACGCCCAATGCTTCACAGCTACCTAATGAACGACTCTCTGATTCGTGAACCGCGCTACACTTGAAATAAATAGAATTTATATCGCATTACGCACCATAGGTATAAACGCCTTAAATCAATTGAAACATTTCAGTGTTATTAAACGATAATTTGAAACGGCGCCCTACAATAAGAAATTATACCGTTGATGTCATAAATATACTGGAGAAATGTCATAACATTTGTTACATTGAATTACTGACGATTTCTCTTAAGCCTGATTGGTTTATGAATGTTTTGAGAATAAATATTCAATCACACACTGTGTATCTAATAGAATAAATATAAACTCAATGTTCATTTATACACATTTAAACCTACTTACGTACCCATCTAAGTTTGTTCAATAGAAAATGGCTTCCATTCTGAGAAGAGAGGCCTATTCCGTAGAAATCTATTTAATGTCCACCACGTCTATTCTGTGGTAATGAGTTCAGAAGTTTATCTTGTTAGCGTCTTACGTGTACCCACCTACCTTCACAAAACAGGGTTGTCTGTACGGATGTGGATACAAAGGCACAAGGTCCTGTCTTAATATATTGTATGGCCCATAACGAAGGTACTACGAGACATATACAGGCAAAACAAACAATAAATTCAATATATGTCATCAACTAAGTAAAATACACCTACAATGTCTTGTTCGGGTACAATGTCGAACAGAAAGGACTATGTTTTTGTCTTGTTATCGATAAAAAGAATAAAAACTCAAAAGAATTTTCAGTGAGAAAATAAATGCATAGAAAAATTCTTTCTTGTTATAGGAAAGGCGAGAGAGGGCGAGTACGTCGCGTCTCCTACATATTTTATTGACACGAATGGGACACACGCAAGGACGCTGCGAGATAGATCCGAAGATAGATAACTTATTAGGTAATGTAAGTGGGTTAATAATGTAGCTGATGGACTGTTATTAAGTTTTAATTGGATTGTTGACGCATAAATTAATATGGATCTTTGACTTTGTATGCTTATCTCGAATCGAAAAAAGTAAAGCGTAGATAACTACATCGATTGGGTGATTATTTAAAGTAAGTAATCAGGGTTTGAATCTCCTTACTGCTCATGTTACACCTATGTAAATCTTAACATTTTCTTTTTGTTTGTTTTAAAACTTAGGTTTGGTTTCTGATACAAACACACATCGGGCGACATCGGTCTGCGTTCGGCTCTCTGTCGCTCACTGACCCATATTTACGATGCTTTTTCATACGGATATTTATTCGGAGTTGTGCTAAAGAAACATTAAGGCAGAAAAAATTGTAAATACCAGCTACGTAAGGTTTTTTAACTTATCACCTGAGCTGTTTTGAAACGAACAAGTACTCGAAATTGTCTAAGATAGACTTGCCTCACTTATGTTAGCACCGGCTTAAACATATTGTTGAGTATTTAGCTCCAGGTGTACCAACTGTTGGTGTCTTGGCTGCTTAATATTGAACTATTTGATATAGCAGTGACGACCACCACCATCGGCAGCCTACACCTGGAGTTTGTTACTTAACAGGTCACTAAAATGTATTTTACGGTTGATAGGATTTTACACTTTCTAAAAAGTTAGTAGCTATCAATGCAATAATTAAAAGTCCACAAAGACATTAAAGTAGGTAAAGGCCACTGATTTTCATTCAGAATTAATAATACAATATTAATTTATTACAGCAAACCACATAGGTACTACTCAGCAATCCCCATAAAAAAGAAACATTTCCATACTTCAAAAGAAAACACAACCAAAACGTCTCATCAATCATTTAATGACATCATACATCAATCAAAGAGAAATAAAACACGACGTAAAAACCTATATATCTCGCGACACATCCGTTGTTTGTTTCTCGTGTACCACGCACCTACTTTATGTGGTATCAGTCCGTGCGGTATTCCCTAACTGCACTTCAGTTCCTGAACCAACGTATACACAAGTGTACACGTATAGATACAATGTATAGAAAGTATACACGTGGATATAGCACGCACCTACTCGCATTCACGACACGTAACTTCTGTTTTAAGAAGAATTTTTCTTGGGTCGGAACAAGTTTAGGTAGAAGGTTATTTCTTTTCAATGTTTTGATTTCTAAAAAGGCGATTTAGCTATGAAAACCATTTTTCAAGAGGTCTAATATCGTTTCGTCTTTTAGAACTCATGCGGTTTAAGATAGAATGGCGAATATAACCCTCCACTGGGCATCAGTTCCCTTCACGGAGAAAAGAAAAAAAAAATACTTTGCTGTTAAAGAAATTGTACTGTTTCTACCATCTGTTGAGTCTATAAGATAATGATTATTTTTATACATATGTGATATGGCTATATCACCTACCTACAGTGAATCTAATGGGTGAAATTATTTTTTTAATAAGATAATCCTCAATTTCTATTTATTTTAATAACTTTTTTTTCGTAAGTTCTGGTCACAGATTAATGTTAATTATTCATTTGTTTTCACTAAAACTTATACCTACTGTGAGGCTTTAGGTAGACAGAAAACATACTCATCATTTAGTTACAACAAAACTTTATCCACAGTGAATTTCTAGCCACAATGTCTATAGATAAAGCCCTCTCCTATCTACGTAGTTTTCGTAGATATTCCCTTTTGATTCCTCAAATTGGGTTGGCACCTATGGGAATTTGATGAGGTTAGTCGGAGGCTTGTGTGGTCAAGATCTACGTTGATAAGACCCTCATTTAAGTTGGGTAAATAGTTGATACAGGTTTGGATACCTACATCTACAGTTTCTACCTTTGTATTTGTACCTATATTTGTAGTGTACCCCGTTTTTGAATTGATGTAGTTATGTGAAGGTAATTTATTGTAATTTAGAATACAACAATTTTATTAACACTGAATCGAAGAAAATTTAATTAGTTTCATGAGTTATTCTCATTTCAAACGACAAAAAATTACAAAAAAAAAAATCATATAGGCTATGATTCATATTTCAAAAATTACTATGTCGTAAAGTGCTTTTACACAAAGCTAACTGCTTGCCAAACCACCGCTAATAGTCTCTACCCACGAAATCTCTATAAAGGTGTGATAACACCAAACTTGAAAACGTAATTCTGTTTTGAAAATTATAAAGATCATTGATATTTCAAATGGCCTTGTTGAAAAGTATGACTGAGCTATAAATCTAGGTAGGTAGTTTATCTACCCAACTAGGTGTATACCCCCATAAGTAGTCATAAAAAATTTAAATTCCTTCACATTAAATATGTATTTTAGTAAATATATACAGTCCTCGTTCGCTTCAAAACAAGCACAGAAAATGCTTATTTACATAGATTATACCTTATTGGATCTAGTTTTCACCCATGCGAGCTATCCGAGTGTTGTCAAATATTTTAAAAGGAAGGACATAACAAACTCTGTTTATGTATGTAGCTTAAACACTTGTTTACTTAATTCTACGGCAAGGTGCTGTTTAATAAAATAAATAAGAAATTTAATTACGCAGCGCACGGATCTGACATTGCACACGTTTGCGTTTAAAAATAAAATAATACGTTTAATTAGGGTATACCTACGCCAGGTATAATGTTTTTTACGGCTTAATGTTGGATTTATCAAGTAATGAATTCAGGAATAATTAAAATACTAAGATACATACAGGAGGTGTAAGCGTGTGCGTTGGGGTCAAGTTACATTATCTGTAAACTTGTGACTTTACTGGCTTTGTCAGCGCCCGGCGACGCGTTTTTTTAGAAAACGATAACGAAGCATAACTTACGCCCACAGACTATTCAATTAAAACTTAATTAGTACACTTAAACGATGAATAATATAAACATAACACTCTTATGTACATTCCTGTGTTTATAAGGTTATTGTATGTAGAAACAATGGCCTTTAAGCTTACGCTTTAATGTCTACTGTAATAACATGATTTTTATGTACTTGTGATATTATCATCATCGTAACCAAATAAGGCAGGTGTTAGTTTTTTTTGCTGCCATTTACTGTGCAGAAAAACCATATTTTCTTAACGAAATTGTCTAGTTTCTATTCACTTAGAATCTATTACTTAAGGCAGTACAGCATAAGGTTTAAATGTCTTTTTATGATACCTTTACACCTAATAGACCTTTCTGCTACATAGGTAGGTACCTAATTTTATTGTATCCTAAATCTGATCTAATGTCTTCGAATAAATTAATGCATTTTTTTAGTAATAACTGTCTCTTGATTAAAATCGTTTTCTTTTCATTTTCTAGGAAGACAAATTGTGTAACACAGCCTGCAAGACCAGCAAAGCCTGCTTCGAACCGGCTCACAGTAAATTAAGTTTTATTTTCATTGCAAATGTACCAATCCACAATATTTTCATAATTTTATAGTAAGCTTGAGACCATGCCAACTCATAGTTATCTCGCTCCTAAAACCCAGCCGCTATCGAGCCTCATAAAATTATGTAGAGTGGGCGAAGAGTCACCACCCGTCCCTAATTTTGTGGGATATCCAAATTTTGCCGCATTACCACAGTGTCGGCATAGTCCGTCTAACCACTAACGCTTTTGAGGACTTGGGTTTTGGCAGAAGATCGGGAAACCTTCAATGACTTTAAATTTAGATTATTTTTGTTACCATGGTTGGCAACTAAATAGAAAATGATTACTAACATTGTATTTTATTGCTAGTTTGTAAGTTTTTTTTAGTTTGTTTAACAACAGCTAGCTATTCTGTATAGTAATCTTTTGATAAAAGCTTGAGTAGTATATTCGTTACTTTTATTATAAGTCTTTATATAGTGTGCCTACTATGTAATATAACGCTGTTTGTTATTCCTATAAAATAAAATAAATAGGTATAAAAATAAAATTACTATTAATTACATATTGTAAAGTAATATATTATGACGTTATGAATAGATTAAATCAGTATCTACCTCTATATTTACCTATTTATTTTACCTACCTACGTTCCTATACAGTGCGTTATGAAAATTCTATTTAGTATTTTAGTCTGTACCATGGAAATGTACTTAGGCTACAAATTGCACATTTCCAGTCCAGCTAATTTAATGTAAATGTATGTAAGGAAACACGGAGCTATAACGATTGCATCGCTTCCTGTGTCAGGTCATTAACCACTAATATTCTAAGAATATAATCCTAATAAATTCCTTATTATAACTGTATTAAAGAATAAACACACACAGATGTCTGTTTAAATAGTGTCACTTGTATTTTATAGACTTTCGCCTCATTTTCGGGGACATGTCTCAATTTATTTATTATTGTTGGCAACACTACAAAGTGATGATCATTTCGAGTTCGCACGGCGTAGTAAGGTGGGTAGGTACAATTAAAAGACTATTAGTACACATCTAGTTAACTTTGATGTTTAATTTAAATCATTTTTTTGTAAGTAAATGTACTTTTTAGTGTTACAGCTTGTAGTTGGTAATATAAAAATGTATTTGTGGTAAATAAAGTTGGATCTTTCGGCTTGTTTTATTATCTTACCTACGACTTGTTCCTGTCGAATGATGTTCATTAAAAACGAAATACGAGAAATTATTTTTAAAGTTCAATGTTGTTTTTATACCTTAGTTTGATATTACTGGCACCTGATACTATTGCTTTTATATACACAATAAAATAAGGGCATATGGAAATAAAATTAGCCCGCATATGATTGATATCGCATATGATGCGTTACGTACGATATTGTATTATGTAGGCAATATCGAAGTAGGAACACATAGGGTGTCAAAACGCTGCCATAAAGTAAATAAGTAATAGTTAAGCAAGTACATACAAGATAATAAGTAGATCAGTGCCTATATACAATTTTATTTACTGTTTCAATGGTAGAGCAATATTCGAAACTCGACAAAATCGGAGTTTAAATTGTTCGTTTTACGATTATTGCGTACTTCGATGGTAGGTATCTTTTGAATACAAATTTGCGACTTTGGGATATACACGCGAGCCACGATATGACAATTTTCTCAAGCAACAACCAACCTTAACATCTGAAGCACAAAGTTGAATTTCAGTTGAAGAAATAAAATTAAAACACACTTATAACATACATAAGGCCGAGTTTACACGATAGTACAGTCAGTAATATTTTAAGAGCAATATTGACAATTCAGCTGATGTTGTGCATAGTGCTTATATCGGTGGGTTTATGTCCATAGATACAAAACATCTCGTGTTATGCCCTCCATGATAAGCCGCCACATTTTGTTATTGTTTACACGACAACGAAAAAAAATCTTGGGACAGAAACACGATGGAATGGATATAGGCACAGCTATGTAGGTAGGTATGAGTATCTGTAGGGAACTTTAAGGAAAAATTTCGTTACAAAACTTTTGATTAGACGGTATAAAATTTCTAGGTTAGGAAGGCCGAAGTGTTGGCCAAACTTCTTTAATTTTTGGGTGAGGATTTCAACCGACGCTTGGAGATAATAAATTAAAATTAGAAAGTTTAATATTTAACTTTGAGAGATTGGGAAATAGTTGATTAAATTAGAAGATTTTTGATAACTCTTAAGAGTAAAATAGATTACCTGCCTGCCTGCCTGTATTGTATTGTTAGACGGGCCGATTACCTGCCTATAAACTGTATTAGATTTTGACTGATGTTTTGTTCCGTAGATAGTTAATGTTAGGTTTGGTATATTTAATCAAAACGAAGGTAGAAAGGATACTGAATAACTTCTCATTGCAAGAAACAAATGCTTAAGCTTTTGTTTCTTTATTGACACACATTACACAACTTATTAAGTCTTTGTCACAAAAAAAAACTTTTCTGAAATAAATAGTTTCACATGCTTCAAACAAAGTGTTTTAGGAAGTCGGTGAGTTACAAAAATGATAGGAATTCACCTAAAACTTAAGTAACATATATCTTAATATGCAATAAAATAATACGACCATGAACTTGATTTTTTATACCAACAGTAATAGCTCCGCTCAATGGTACAAGACCCATACAATGTTGCTATAAGCAATCGATTTCGTCATTCGAGATGTAAAAAATCGATTTACCGGACTAGAAGCGAGTATAATCGGATATAGAATCGTTTTTATTACCGATTGACTACCATATTGATGATTGTGTATTGATTTTTATTTTTTGAGTTACCACACTAAATATGGTAAGTATCTACCTAACTATGGAAGGATTATGAATAGAGTTCGATGCCTGTGGGATGCATTAATGAGAACGGCTTGTCCTGCACAACAATGGGACACTTGATAAGTATGTTTTGAAGAAAGCATGGAACGTAATATGAATATACTTAGTTCTTACCTGGAGCCTCCGGACCTTCACATAGGTACCTACTTATTTATCATATTAAGTGTATGGCATGTTAAGAGAAAAACACTGATTCTTAGTTAGAAACAATAGATAGGCAGCCGTCGACTTACAGGTGGTTTCATTGATTTCTAAGTAACTCTTATTAGAAGTAAATCCTATTATAAATATAAACATACGCCATTATTTAAAAACCTGGTAATAAAATCTAAATGCTAAAATGAAATCTGAGAATTAACATCTCTTACTGACATATAGCTCTAGGAAAGAACGGTGATCGGTAAAAAGTAAGTTAGAAATGTCAAATTAGTTCTTGCCTTGAACTTTGGCATGTTTTGGGTCAATGCGTTTGAAATTACCACTATTTTTAAAAATGGAAGCTTTAGTTCAACTTAAATTAACAGCTCTTATAAATATTCGACCTTGGAGTGTTGTATTAGATAGAAAACATGGAAATAGTCTGAATTAGGTTTAGTTTTTTATCAAATCAATATACCGAATTAAGGAGAGTTTCCAATTTCCATAAAGTAAATTATAGTTTCACACAGTTTTGGCAGGTCTACCTAAATTACATACTTTGCAGGACCTAAGTAGGTACCTACCTAATTATCCTCCTAACTTATAAAACTGAAACTGGTGTCATATTATAGCTATATTTAAGGTTCAGAAATAGGTAATACCTGCCAAATTGCATTGACCGAAAAAGAACAAAAATAGGTATCTACCTACCTGATGCTCCTATATTTTAATGATTTGTAGCAACTGTTTATTTTCAAGTTTCATATAGGTACATGGGAAATAATACGGATGATGAGACCTTAATTACGTTAAGTAGGAAGGATTTAGTTTTAATTTCATAAATAAATTGTTGAAATTAAGACTATTTTTTTCTCAATTTTAACAAGTTAATATCCCGTCATCTATAATAATTTCTAGTTATTTTAAATCTTAAAAAGTTGACTTCCAATCTATCAAAGTATTTAGCACAATAACAATATTTGACTTGGGAGTAATGGCCTATCACACCGCCACAACCAAGTAAGAGGATAATAACTATGCCTGGTAAGATTGTCTGTCAGATTTCTAGGCTTCTGACTATCCGTAAAGATTGTTAAAGATCTAAGTACAAATGACAGCTAGGACCATACGGCTTAATAGGATTTGAGAGGCACGGAGGGGTGTCCAAGTGCGATCGACGGTCACCCATTCACTCACCGACCTCGTCAAGCGTATCTTCACCTTCAATCGACTCGTGCAGCTGTTTTTATTTAGCCGCGAGCCCCTTCCCACTAATAAAACAACAACACCCCAAGATCTATGGTTTGAATCAAGCAAGCGTTAACACGTGGCTCTCTCTACAAGTCAAGGTTAAGCCTACGATTACTATTAACAGGTTTACCATTAATATTAGTTTTTTTTAATTATTACAAGTTAGGTACCTATAATAAATAGTTCTGGCTAGGTATTATTTATTATGACTTTATAGGTCTTACCAAAATTAAAATCTCAATCATGAAGAATTAAACGTTTACTGACATCGAATTAAATTGGTAATGGAATAAGCACGAAGGAATAACTCGGATGGATTTTAAGTTCTCCTACTGTTGACTTGGTAACACACTAAAGCTTTTAGGTACTTTTATTTGAATACTACCTATTTATTATACTAGGAATATCTATGTTAGTAACATTTGTAAGTACTTATTATCTAATTCAACTCATTACCTTTATAATCAGCACACTTAATGTGACACAAGAGTACAAACCACGACGGCAGTAGAGAAAATCCAGACACCACGCGGTGTTCGTGATGGACTGTTTGAGCACATAGTGAATGACAAGAGAATTTAGATCTAAGCATACATATAAATAGGTACTAATTTATAGCTGGAACAATCATTATTTTGATAGACGGTAAGTAGAATATTTACTGTTTCAAAATAAGTTAAGTATAAATTTAACTTTAAGACCTTATTACCAACTTGTTGAAAATAAAACTGTAAATGTTGTAGAAACATTGAATAGTATAAAACATTGAAAATTAAAATAATGTAATATATGTATATGGGATATATATATGGGATATATATACCTATGGGCTATAACATGGGACCTAAACATAACTGGAAAATATACCTCTGCCAATGGAGAAAGTACCTAGTCATGATTTTATATTGTGTAAAGTTATTTTCAAAGTTTTTTGTGAGAAAATAATATAATTTAAAATGCTACCTACTTATGAGAATTTAATGATTTACATAAAAGCTACAATCTGAATTATTTTGTATAAGAATATTACTTAAGTTAAGTAAGTGTATTTTGTTTATAGTAGTAATTAAACAAGAAACTTACTTTTATGACCACTAGGTAATTAACCTTGAGTTTTCACTCAAAAACTAAATTCCCCTTCACTTACTAAGTTACAAAAGGCACTAAAACCATTCATGGAATTCAGCAAGAAGAAATAGATCTATTTTGAGGGATCTTTTCTTTCTATTTAAATAATATAATAAGATAAATAAGTGGGGAAATTATTATAAAACTATTGCACTTAAAATGGTAAAAGCTAAAATGAACAGAGGTAAACTGAAAGTAAACCTAAGTACCTACGTCAAAAATACTTCTGGGTATAGAAAGAATGCTAACATACTTATTATAAACAGAATAAATACGTATTAAAAATGAAAAAAATGTCTTATGGTTGATATTTTAATTAGATTATGTTAGTGAAGACAAAATAAAAACTGTAGGTATGAAACAGATGTGTCTAGTATAGAATAAAAGTAGGTACCTAGGTATAGTAATAAAGTGGAAACCTGCTCAGTAAAAAAAAATACTAACAAGTTTCTCCATCTCTTGTAAATTATCATTCAATAATAATTAAAAGTATACAAAATTCCCACTTAAAGTCGATATTTATTTATAGAACATTAGTGCATAACAAAACTCATTTTTTTTTAATTCAAAATCTTACACCCAGACTGATTTATGACATGTAAAAAAGTTGGAATTACCATTTCCTTGAAATTATTATTCAATACTGGTTTGGTTATTAATCAGGTTTTATTTGAGTTAATTTGATTATGACTTGAATCTAGGTCATTAAAAGTATCTATGAAATATATTAACATTCTATCTAATTGACTCTACTTACAACAAATAATTAAATTGATTTACAGTGAAACCTGGTTAATTCGGATCTCAAGGGACCAAACCAAGGATTTTGTACCGTTTAAAGAGGTTTTCATTTATCCAGTTTTCCAATTAGACAGGTTTAGAATTTAAATGTCTCTAAAAAATCCTAGAAATCAAATCTCATTTAACCAGGTTCGAAAAGTCCCATTAACAGAGGTAATTCGATGAAAAAGTACCGGGACCTCATTGTAGTTCTCAATAATAGAGGTTTCTCACTTATCCAGGTCCCACTGTAGGTATATTAAAAAATATATATTTCTGTATAGTCAGGGAAATGTATTATTGAGCAGATTGATACACTCCGTTCATTTGCCGTGTTATAGCCATTTTATATGACTTGGTATAACAATATTGTGACTTGAATCTATCAGCTACGGACTATTCGAGTTGATTGATAATTTTCTAAACAATCCGTTTAACTGATCGTACAAGATACCTACATCTGATCGTTAGTAGTGCGGTAGGCCTGTAGTACGGTAACAAAACCAGTATGAGCTGGCCTTGCATTCTTTGAAAACTCCATACTACGCTAGGCCACCTCAAGGTCAAAGTCCTACCTCTAACGTGAGGTAGTCTAATATTTGCATTAATCAAGATATCGGTACCTACTAAGTACCTACATATTTCAATAATAGCGAAAATAAAATCTATGAATGTTAAAATAAAGCTAATATCAGAAACTCGGCAATAATCTGCCTCAATCCTACTCTTAAGGTACCCACTTACAGATATTTATATTTAAGTAATCTTAAAACTCTACATTTTAAATACAATGTTTATCAAATAAAGTCAAACGATAAGTATTTTATACTATAAAACTATCAGATTGGGAAATTTGAATCTATTTCTAGAAAACTGCTACTAAGTCCGGATTCCATCACAATCCCATTACCAACAGCTGACTCCCATAAGATTACACCGGGTCACCACGCCATCTAACGTCAAACAGTCGAACTACGTAGCCACTAACGCCATCTATGCAAAAAACGCAACATCTCGAGCGCTCACCACTACATTGACTCGTGCTCCGTCACGTTCCCTCGCATACGTAATGACAGAGATAAGGATACCTCACAAGATGTCTTCTATATTGCCTTTTAAATATTCCTGGCGCTGATTGGTCAGAGCAAGAGCGGGTAAACTGGTTTATTTGAGTTTCCGCCAATCGGAGTGTGGCGGGTGTTTGCTGAATGAACGGCCATGCTATTTTAGGTGGGGCTTGGCTAAAGTTCCTCCTTTATATTCCTGACGTATGCAGTCATTTGAGTTATGGGCGATGGCGAAGGACTACGTGTATTTACAGGAAATCTGCTGAATTTTCCTTTTCTGTTATATTTTTTTCAGGAAATAATGCTGAGCTACGTGATTGTTACAGTATGCGTAGGTATCTACCTATTGTATACAAATTGGTATGCCGGCGGCATCACAATAAATCCTGTTACACATAGTAAAATTGGAGAACCTATTCTTTTTTCCGTACTAAATTATGTAATAAAATAAACATGCTCTTCAAACACAATAAAATCCTGAAAAAATGGATTCCCATCTAACCCGACAGTGGTTTTGATCGTAAATATATCACACTGATCTATATTTTACAAAAACTATCCTGTATAAATAAAATTACATGAAAACGGGATTTTGTACATAATATATTACCATACAATTTATCCAATATTGTTTTAAAACCGTCAAAACACTAAGAAAAAACACGTGAAAAGAAGAAATATTAGCCATAAAGATAAAATTGCAAGAAATGCCAATGTAAAAATAACTGAATCCGTAAAACCTACTTCTGTACAGTCTCCTCCAAAATATGGTCCCATAAAATACCTACTAATGTGAAGGAGCCACTCATAAACATTAATTCTTGTACAGTCGCTAACGAATATTGTTACGCTCTGAAATTATTTCCTTGATCAAAGTCATTCCATCAGGCGGCAAGATGAAAAGAAAAAGATAATCTATTGAGGAAGTGTTTGTCAAAAAGAAAAAAATATTTTGGTAAAATTTGGGTGAGGCTTTATCAATTCACGCTTGAAAGCCCGTAGTGCGATGGGAACTTTCCTAAGGGAATGGATCGTAGCGCCACCAACCGAGTCGTAAAACTGGAACTTGTGAATGAAACATCGAACCATAATTGGCACATTAAAACGTCGTCCATTGACAAAATTTTATTGACACATTGTAGGAAGGATAACACACAACAGGTGACCGTAGGTTTTTACGAGCAAACTCAAGCGCGTGCCACGCCATAAACCGCCGTCGAAATCGTAAAATTGTAAGGAGCTGTTTAAATTGCCCCTAATAGAACATTATAGTAGTCTCAATGACGTGTTTGGTTTTATGTGATTTCGTATAAGTAGGCGCCACCGTAAAATGAGATGACGTAGCATTGAATCGCCAATAAAATAGTCATTCGGTCCGTGCCTAGACAGACAGATTCTAGACGGGCGCAGTTGAATTCGAAACAGTTTTACGATACCGACACGTGTTTATCGTTAATCGTCATGCATTTATCGTGCTATTACTCGGTCATTAACCGATTTATTATCATAACATCACATAAATTATGTGGTTTTGCAAAATTTGTCTTGTAGAGTCACTAATAAAAAGTTTAATATATTGTTTTATGCAAAAGAAGATACAGCTTCAATGGTTTTTCTTTTTGGACTCAATCAGGTCGAAACATTTGCACATTAACCTCTATTGATTTAGTTTTAGGTATTTTAACGACCCTCAACGAATGACGCCTACCTTTTAATTTTCAAACCAAAATATTCTGTCTACTCAAACTTTACCTACGGACAAAACTTTTAATAAAACGGCCCGCCAAACTTAACTTGTATAATCGTTTGTGTAAGCGACTGTACGCATGTTTTCCCGTTCCGTAAGTTAACTCAAACTACTAACCGGCTAAAGGGTAGGTACTTAACGTGTAACATAACCTACCCAAATAACATTTTCCTAACTAAGCACATTCTCTTTACCGAGCTGCCTTACTTTCTACAATAGCCTACCTCTTCAATTTAGGCACGTAATGTTGGGATAGACCTCCATAATCCTTTGCAGATATTGTTGGGAATTCTTCTATGTACCTACCTACTTTTACCCTGATGTTGTGAAGGGCCTTTTTGTACAAGGTTAATTTTGGGAACGGCCGCCTTTGATAAAAGTTATTACAACATTCCTTCTGTGTTTATTTAAATTGTGAAGAGTTCAAGTTTTTATTTTATTTTGGATTAAGCATAACCGTTAAACATTGGTCTTTATAATAATTTAGATAGATGCTGGATATAAAAATACAAGTAACGCAATATTTATTATGCAAGAGCAAAAATCTTAAAAGTAGGTAATGCTTTTTTTATCTTGTTGGATATTTAGGCCTCAAAATACATGTAATATTCGAAAATAATTTTGTGTTAGCCACTAGGAACGTCCAACATATTATGACACGTATTTGTCCAATATGGTGGAACAGTGGCCAGCCTCCTACCCGACCCCTATTTTATTAAGTTTATGCTGACTACGGCACACTCCACTCTGTTCTCTATGAATCAAATTAAATTGGGGATTGTGGTGGAACTGGTAAGGAAAATTACCTGACAACTTTGAGGAATAGCTTAGTATAATATTTTTTAAATGAACGGGCAATATGCATCAAAATGGAAACGAGAATTTTATGAAAATAACAGATAGAGCCTGAGAAAATTTCAAAGCACTACCAATTGCGTATTCCGACGTTATGTGTCAATCTGTTGAACATTTATTTTCCCTGGCTGTACAACGAGTAAATTATGTAGGTATTTTGTGTATTCAAGATTTAAATTCAACCTACATCTGCGTACCGTTTAAAAGGTACACAGGTAAATGTTTATATCAGAAATAATAGATAACTTACCTCATTTTTTATTCTGTTGACTCAACTCCAAGGTCATCCAAATTCTTTGTTTATCTGAAACAAGGTAATATGAAGGTTATTAAGCGATCGATTATTAACTTAATACGTACCTACAGACAGATAGGTGACCTGGAAACAGTAGTAGGTACCTACTGGCACAACTATTGAAAGATTTTTTTTTCTTACATAAATAAACTCTGTAAGCATTGCTTATCTATTTAGTTCAAGTTTAGTATCAGCTAGGTCGCTGTTGCGCGTTCTTTGCCTACTGATCCACAATTCCAAAACATTATTGCTTATACATATTATCTTCTGTTTGTACACCAGTTATAACTGCCCCTTGGTTTTACTACTGAGCATGAGGTTCGATTCGATTTTAGTTGAACAGTGTTATTAAGTTTTTTCATTTGCATTTTCTCAGTAGCATTCCGAAATTTTGAGTTGTGGTCGGTTGATGGCAATGGGCTCGCCTTTATGACATGGGACCAGAACATAACTGACGAAATGTAACTGTGCTAGAGGTATACCTCTGGCTAGCCCTACGGGGGTTAGGGCCGTGATTATTTTATGTTTAAGAGTTTATAAACAAGAATATCCTCGACTTATACTCAGTGTAAGTATTTATCGTTCTAGTTGAGCGCCCATAATGCAATAGCTTGTGAAAGATGCAGCGGTCTTGCAGACCATAAAGTGAAGACACCTCATCACCTGTTCACTGTCAGTCTCGGGCCGCACCGTAAAACCCGTCTGCTTCTAGTCTACGACATTTACGACCCGACCGATACCCGGATAAAAATAACCATCTCGCAAACGCTATTATTACAAATGATACACACTTTACGACGCGAATATTTACGTTTTTATTTCAAATGTTTATTGCCTGTTGTGCAACTTAATAGCACACTTGAACTTCGTCGGGCTAGTGACACCGTTTGATCCAAATCGCGTTTTATTGTTTTAGTCAATGGACGGACGAATTTTACGAGCGTGTCGTAATCTGTGACGCGATGGGTATAACTCTGATGCGTACTACGATCTCGTGACTCATACGACTGTGCTAACTCTCCGTTTCTATGTATCTATTAACATTGCACGAGACTGTTTTAAGTTTTTAATTGAACTAATCGGGTCTGATTGATCCACGCGAGTAATCGCTGCGGTTGAATTAGTGCAGGGCATTAGATATGCCGTTTGAACGTCAGCGCTTCTCGATTAACCGACGCTCGAAACGAAAAACGCAACGAGCTCTACCAAATTTTATTGCTTAATCGCTGAAGATCTCATTCTACATCGGTATCGAGTAACTAGGTATATCGAGTTGAATGTGAAAGGATCGCCGCCTCGGAGCGTCGTTTCCTTATGTGAGGGCCACCCTTATTTACCTATTTACACACAAATTCTTTAGATCGAAATACGAAAGGTCGATAAGATAGGATCCTTCTCGCCTCATTTATCTTTCTTTAATAACATTGTTCCCAGAGGTGCCCTCGGATGAATAGAAGAAAAGGGAATAGAGTCAGGACTCGGGCGACCCAAACTTGGAATTTGCATTACATTACCTACCTATATTCATATTTCTTCGGAGGTAACCTTTTCTGGGGAAACAAATAATAGGTGGAGTGCATCTGGGGTCGCATTAAGGGACATCTTTTTATTCGCTTGGAGCTTTGGTAAATATTTTTGTTATTGCGTTATGCCTTCCCTCAGAGCGGGAACTGGTGTTTTTCGGTCCTCGTCGTGTGTCCCCGATAGAATATTGTGTAAGTTTCCCGTGCATTATTGATAGTGGAAGTTTTCCTTCGCCTTTGACATTGCTCTTTGTGGAATAGGAATTCCGGTTCAGATAATATATAAGTCACCTTTCTGGAAAGAGTAGGTAGGTGTTTTACATAAATATCTTCTTATCTAAATTAAAACTCTTATTTACCGCCCAAATACAAAATCAGTAATGTAATATTACTTTAGGCAATTTCATCAAGATTAAAAGATCGCAAAGTAATAAAGGGAGAAAAAAACAAATAAGCGCGGAGTTAAGGCGCTTAACCAGAGTTCATTTACTCGCCAAAAGCCGTAGAGCCTTCTCACGGCTCAAAAATAACATCGAAAAAAAAAGAATTACACGACAAATTTTTAATCAACCAAAACCGACTCTCTAAAGGCGTAAAATGTAATATTAACACCATTTGTGCATTACATGTAACGCCAAAAACCTGTAAATGTTCGAATAAAATGTTCAAACTTATGGGACAGCGTGACACCGCCGTACTTTCAAGTATCTTTGAATTTTTCAAAACAGGTATATGAATAAAATTCGACGTTCATTAGGCGTATTTTAGTTTGTTGTATCTTATATTTAAGCTGGTAGGTATAATGTTATCTCGCAAGATGGGGCGTCGAGATTGCGCGCCGTGAGTGGCTTTGGTAGCGCTAGCAAAAACAAACAAATCAACGGATTATTTCCAAATTAATTTTACGGCATCGCTACCTGTAAATTTGAGGCTAATCAGTGCTTTGATATTATGATTTAGCTAAACAAATCTGTAAACCTGTTTGCATATGAAACCAGTTTAGAAAACACATCTGAATTCTCTTAGCAAAATCTAATGATTTCTTGTTTTGGTAGAACATTATAAGAACAATAAATGAAAAATAAAAACACCTAGTTTATACTTAAACTAGCACTTCGCAAGAATCTTCGGCGGCGTGGATTTCGTACTCTACTATCCCCTTTAAAGTGTAGTTTTTACAATAATAATAGCCTATAGCATTCAGGAATAATGTAGCCTTTTAACAGTGAAAAAAAATCACCTCCTACACACAAACTTACCAACAAATTTTACCCTTTTATAATATTAGTATAGATGGGATTAAAAATGACCCTCAGATTGACATTTGGGAACTCTTGTTTAGCGTCAAAGTCAAAATGTTGGGCCTTAATTATCTATTAGGTACTTAGGTACTTGACATCACGAGTTTCGTACCAAATGGATGCAGTTTCTTTTTTATTCCAGTGATCTATTACAATTTTCATGTTTACGAGATATGGCAAAATCCCTTTAATATTTAGAACGGACAGAAGAAAGTGAGGTGTCCAAAGTTTCAGTATGATTTAATACATCCTATTTATTCGTAGAAGTAAAACTATGTGTATAGTTAAAGATAAAAACGGCCGGGTCATTCGCATCCTCTCATTAAGAAAATGCCTCTATCCACTCATCGAATAATTGGAATAAAACAGTCTACGTTTACATTCACCGACCGAGTAGGTCTATCTTGATAAAAAAAACTCAATTTAAATGTTTATAGCCGCGGCAGTAACTTTGACATTTTGTTGGTTCGCCTGCCACGAATTGACGTTTTTACTAAACGTCAGATTTGGTAAATAAAACTAGTATCTAATGACTGGAGCCCACGCCCACAAAGACGTTCACAGTTTAATCGATGGATTAGATTATCCACACAGGGATGCGCGTCGTGTTATTTTGTAATCTTATGATTGGACAGAGTACACGCCTACGCTACATTTATTTACTCTTACACAATTTCTTGTCTCCTTGTCAGACACTTTGTAAAGTGACGGAAATTTTTATCTTATATTAAGATTGGAATAATTTTGTGACAGTGTTATGTAAAGTAGGTAGGTAGGTAGGTATATGGGAAGGGTGAACTTGTTTCTTGTAGGTAGATAACTCGGTCGCCTTGAATTTCGTTAGCATATTATTAAGTTTTGATTACTATACCTCCCAGGTCGTCGCGTTTTTAGCCGCTTTGAACGTGATTCGCAATTTTTATTTGTATGTAGCTACATATAAGAGCTTCCTTGAACGTAATTATGAATTATGCGCACGATTGTCTTAGCAAGTACCTACACTGCAAGTGTGGTTGCTATTTAAAGCTAGCACTAGGTACCTACTGGCAACTGGTACACTAAGTACTGACAGGTCCGGTGTGGCCATAGTTTAACCCACGTGACTAGCATATTGACCATGGGTATCTGCATACTTTTTGCAAAGGCCTTTTCCCAGTAGAAGACCTCGGTAGAATAATCTAAATTACAAATGTAACAGTGCAATAAAAGTATGTTAAACCCCATAATCCGTTTATTGAAGATATTTTTTTTTAATTCGGTGTGTCGGAATGTGCTGTGTTCATAATTATTGATCACTTGATGGCAAGCATATTGACCATAGCTACTAATAAGTTGACAGCCTTTAGCAAGGCAAACTCTGTTTGTTCAAAAAGTAACAAAACAAAACACACCTACTTATTTCTCTTTTTTGCAGTCTGTACTTTAAAACAGTGCAGGAAATGCAAGTGGGATCAGCATCGGTAGTTGGTAGGTACTGCGACATTCGCATGCGACATATATCCCCCTGCGATAGGGTGCCTCGGGGTGAAAGCTTTTTCCAATTATTGTTACGATACCAAGGATAACCAGCTGAATAAATTGTTTGATTCATGTTCTGTTACTTATTCTTTGATGTTTTCAAAGATTTTTGAGGGGAACAAAGTGGAGTTACGAGGCACTTTCACGAGTAGGTACCTACTTGGGTATTTATAACATTGTCACTGGTAAAAAGCTTCCGGTTCGTTTCTGCAAAATATGTTTATTTATGATTTATAAAGAATGCAAAACAAGATTATTATAAAATCTTCAGTTTTATTTACTTATGTATTCTGTCAATGTCTCTCGCAGGAACACATAAATTGTAATATGTAAAATGCACTTGTCTGCAGACAAAATATAGCAACATCAAAAGAAATGCCTGCTAAATTACAAAGTTATCTTCGCAAGGGTCATTCAAGGAATTTATTTTAATATACGAGACAGATTTTCAAACGTAACTGTATTATATCCATGATTCAACATAACGGTCAAAATAAAGGAGAAAGTTATGAATGTATTTTCATACAATCATTGTGGCGTAAAATCCTGAGTAATGGGTACGTACGAAATACGTAGACATATAAATATTACTTAGTCATGACAACCCGTTTGGCTCACATCAATGTTTGTCTAGCAATCTAGACATAAGAATAAGGTAAATATTTAACATTCAGTAAATTGTTGGTCTGCGAAAGATACATAATTTTGTCAAAGATATTGTGGTACAAATGTATATAAGACATTTAAGGCCGTGCGCAACGTTGCAAACGTTTGTCAAATACTACGCTGTTTTCATTCATTTATAATATGTGTTAGGTAATAAACGAAATGTCGCTCTTTGATGCACTAAAATAACACTGAATTTCCTATTGCAACAGGTACAGGAGTATTTAAGCATTTTAAATGTTTTTAAATACTTTTATGATATCTAAAACAAAATATTCGATATTGCAATTCATAGGTTGGAAATCAATATGTTCGTGCTCTATGTACTTATTTCACTCACTAAATATTGGACAGCTATTTGCGACATAGACAACTTTTAGATTCCAAAGCCTTCAAGTATCATTTCATTTCAATTTTATAATAATGCCTAATTAAATGAAGATAGGTACTGTGATATAATTAATTAATGATTTACCTCATCTTTACTGTCTTAAAAATCAATTAAGGTACAACAACCGAACCCCAAACTAACGATTACCGATAAAACTATAAAAACCGCTTCAAAAATTACTCTCACACTTAAAAACATAGAACCGACCAAACTTCGTTAAAATCTCAACTCATAAACGTCATAACTACACAAAGAGCTTCTACAGTGGGTTAAATAGCATCTAGTCATAAATAACTCACCCTATAACGCTAACAAGATCCAATCCTGAAAGCCGAGCTTGTTACAAACTGAAAACAAAGGGGCTTTCAGCATGAAAATAGAGTAACAAGCCACCTTGTTAATGCCAGTTGTTTCTATATTAAAACTTAGAAGAACAGCTCTGTGTTGGCTATGGGCCAATTAGTTATGGGGTTATGAGGATTCGTATGCTGTGGACTTGAGCTATGCCCTTTTAGCCAATCAATTTGAAATTTAAATGGAAAATAGATAGGTATAGAAATAATGATGTTTAGTCTTTTTCTCGTGTAGTTTACCCATTTTTGCAAACTTTTATTACCACAAAACATCCCAGTTTTTATATTGCAACATTAATTACAACTGTCAAAATTGTTTTTTTTTATGTAGGTAGGTATATAGAAAAACACACGAAAGAGGACGAATCTGTAAACAGGTAGAACTTATTTATATACTGAACCTATTTTTTTAGCATTTGCCAAATTATATTAATTCAGGTTTTGTTTTGAAATATTTCATTTTCAGACTTAACATTAATATTGAAAATCAAAATTTATAAATAATGTTATGTTCATATTCATAGGTTCTGAGCTCCCCACTCACAGTAGTTACACTGATCTCCTCGGAATTGTATTCGTGCGCAACTATCTAAACTGAACATAATCGCCAGTCTTAGCTAATACACCTTATTCACATAAGCCTAACAATATTATTATGTATGTATTTGTATGCTAAACTCATTACCACTTCATTCTATAGAATCGTTTCTGAAGCAGATTATGTGAAGCTTATGATCTTGTATGATGAAATTCAGAAGATAGGTAGGTAGTTACCTAATTCGATAACAATTTTGGATTTTAAACATTATATTTTCTTGTGTACTGTATCGTTTCTTTGTAGTTCTTAATCGTTATTTTTAGGATAATTCTTATTAAACATCACTAATAGATTATGACTACACTAAGCCCTCTTTAGAGTAGATACTTTTGTATATTTTTTTTCAAAGATTTATTTTCTTAACAATGTTGGGTAATTTTTCTTACGAGTAGTAGAGAGAGAGTACTTATTACAAGTATTTATCTTAAATGCTTTTTTTTTTATATTTTTGTTGCTTCTTGTCCCGGTCATGGCATGCAACTGGCGATTATTGATGAATCTGTTTATTACATTTTGTTTTGTCTTCGATAACATAATTTCAATAAAATATTACATATTTATATCAAAAACCACCATTACATACCTATTTCTAGTAAGTGAGTGGTAAGCCTGTCTTGTGTTATACCTAGGTAGACTTAGGTTTGTTTATAGTAAATAAGAAACATCCTTCTTTCACTCTTTTTTCAGACTCACAGCTTCTATTTCTAATATAAGCCGCACCTCTTCACTAACAAGCCATGTGACCTATTTAACAGCAGAAGTTGCAACAATATTAGCTTCGAACCAATTTGTGATTCCGAAAATACAACATTTTTTTTACTACGTGGCGGAAGTGTAGGAATGGTATGATGTTCTTCCCTTTCCTACTGATATTCGTATTGGCCGTTAGCCAATTTGGCACGCGCAGCTCCGATCGAAGGTACTCGGATGGTAGTTCGCTGCTCCGTTGAAGATGGATATTTTGTAAAGTATTTGTTTACTATGCTTAGCGTTTTTGGTTGTGAAATATGTAGAAAATGTAAATATGATTCGTCTGACTACATAGGTTTATGTAAACAAATGAAGATATATACAACTTAATACTACAACCCGTTTGCAGTAACACTAGTTGATACATAAATATAATGCCTAAATATTACTGTACTTACTGTGAAAAAACACTGAGCTGTCATTTACCTACATTACTTTTAGGTACCGCCCAGTATTTCTGAAAACGAGCATACATACATATATATGAAACCGTATGGGTGAGCATGTTATAATTATTATCATAAAAGCTAAGATAAAGTAACATTTAAGTAGACCTTTACTTTAAAAAATATACGACATTAACATTGAACTTAACCCACTCACCTCAGAGTTATGTAATAAAATCAAATCCCATATTATGGGTTCAGAATGTTAAATGTTTGACCATCGTACAACGAATACACAAACAGACTCAACGTATATAATTTAGTTTAAATTCTTCAGACGTAACACACATCAAAATTAGTTCAGTGGACTTTGTGATACGATTTACAAAATACAAACTTTAAAGCAAATAATTTGGCTCGAATTTATTACACTCTGGGTACGCCAATTAGTCACTATATAATTTAAAAGACACGCTACGAACGTAAACAACCAAACATTTTTGTCCGTTTATATAAAGTTGAACATAAAATTGCCTCCGGACCCCATCTTAGCATATTTTTAATCCCTGCGGTTTTTATACCAAGTTTAATTATAAATGTGATTTAGTTAAGAGTGCTAAGAGTCGGCCTCATCCAATCCTATTTTGATGCTGTTGTTTATGAACCCGATCCCAGTCTATTAAAAGATTGTGTATTGCCAGATTAAGTTTATATGGATATAAGTAAGATAAGAAAGGAGATAAATGTTATTTGAAAATAGAAGGGATTTGCGTAAGAGTCAGTTTTATAGTTTTATTAAACTTAGTTTAAAATTTTACCCAGTTTCTTGAAATCAATAAGTATATATTTAATACAAAGATTTGTTAAAAAAATGGACGGCGAACGGCCATTTTGGATTTCCAAAACTGCCAAGTCAATCATAGTTCTGACACTGAAACGAATTCTTTGTAACACCCTCGACCATGGTCTACCCAGGTACCTATTATAATTATTTCCTTTTTTGCTGAATCCTATTCAATATTATAAGTCAAACGATATTTCATAAAAATAAATAAGATTGCTTCATTTGTTGAAATCGATTCCACCATTTGCACCGGTCTGTTCGATATTATTTAGTATCCAGTCACTGGCTGTTATAAATTATAGGTTTTAATTTACCGGTAAGGTTATATCTACCTACCTGCACCGATTTAGGTTATAAGGATATATGCAGGACGAAAATATATGCAAACAAAGCAAGTCTTGTATCTTATCTAAATAAACCTTCACTAAAAATCCCATATCAATTCATTTGGCGAGAAAAACAAACATTTAAAGTCCTACAACAAATTGCAATCAGCTAAATTGTAATCACAACAGCGACACTAAAATCATATTTATGTAGGTAGCACTCTGCCCCTATTGGGTATCACAAATTAGGCAGGTACCCGATCCGTGAATCGACTTACGTATAAACGACATATTAAACCCGGTTCTCACCGAAATAAGGAAAATGTCGTGCTCTCACGGACATGAGGGCAATCCTAATTTGTTCGTGGATCGATACCTAAGGGTTTAGTTACACCGTCGGCAACTTGGGTAGCGCTCAGTTAATTAACTATTATTACGTAGCTAGGTGTAGATATATGGTAAAACAAATACACTGAATTTCTTTAACAGCTACCTATATTGTATCCAAATGTATGTACCTACATATATTTTGCGTCAAAACAGGTGAAAGAGTTAAAATGGTGCCCGATAAATGAGTATAGGGTTGGCGTCTATTCCATGGGATCCCCCAAATATGGATGATATTCGCGAACAGTGAGTCCCCTATGAACCCCTCGGGTGTTACATTCGTGATGTCACGATTATGGCGGGTTGCTTACCCTTCGATAAACCCACAGAGCGCGGAATCGCCGCGCCGGCTACGACAAGAGCCGCCATTTCAAATTTAATATTTGTGCCCACGCAAGTTGTGCGGAGCGCAAGTTTCAGCTGCCACAGGCATAGTTAGAATTGTCACGGGCGGTCAGTTTCTAAAGTTAATAAATGATACTAACTCATACGCTTGTATGGCAAGTGTTGGCAATGACGTCTCCAGCGGGGCAAGCACGGGCGTACAAGACTTTTGTGACAAACGATGATTATGGTATGCTTTGGTTTCATCGCCCAAACTGTGATAAAATGTGTGACTCTAGCCATATCACAGTAGCCGTGCTCGTCCCGCTGCAGCGGCCAGTAAAGCGTCTCCGTGGTCTGTAGATAAAACCATACAGCATGGTATTTTGGCAGTAACGAAAACTTTCAGAATTGAATTATAGCAAGAATGATCCGTTCGTGTTTTCCTTTTCATATAAATGTAGTTATATAAGAAGATAGCTACTCAACCACGTAGGGGGCTAATAACGTTTTTAACTGTTCTTGGTTACTAAGGGATAGGTGCGTTTAATGCAATTCATTTTCCTACAAGAACGCCAATAAAAAAAAGTCTTCAGCAGATATATTTTTACCATCCAAAAATTTAAATTATCCCGGAAATTTAAAAGGAAATGGATAAAAGATTCCCCAGCAAATTACAGGGGGACGAATCACATTTATTTTCTCAACAGAAATGAGCAAAACTTCTAAGTGTGATTGAACCCCAACAATTACGCTGAAACTCTTAATTAGGCTTGGTACAACCATGAATTGAAATTGGAGAAAATTCCTTAATGCAAATTGACTAGGAAAGAGCCTATCAACCTACAATGAATGTGCGTAGTGCGTATAAACGACGTTTCAATACGTAAGTAATTAGACCACAATGTTGCTTGCATACAACTTAATTCAGTAGACTGACGTAGCTAGATAGGTATATAAGTAGGTGTAGTGGTGGTAAGTACTTTCATCAATTTATTAGAAGCACTTGATACTTACAGATAAACTTCCCTATCAGTTGAGTTGCAGGTCACGATCAAACGACTTCATTTATATAATTTATAACTGTTTACACTTAGGCCAGTAATAAACTCACGAATTTATTGGTAAATAATATACCAATAAGCTTATAAATGAGGTGTTTAAATAGGCAATATATAACATTAGTTAGAACGGGCAAAAGTAGGTACTAATATTAGATTTAAATACACGCTTTAATAAATTGTATTCTATTTAAGGCAGGTGATTTAGCTATATAGTTTAATAATTCATAACTTTTATAAATAATGTACAAATCACGATGATGAAAGGAGAAAAAATAAATTTCAAGGTATCTAAAAAACATTATTTAAATAAGTATACAATATTACGATATTAAAATTAAATAATATTTGTATTTTTTATGGTGTACCTAAATCAAGAGTATTGTATAAGATGGCAGTCGCAACCCGCCAACTCACTACCATAACTATGTATCCTAGAAATCGACAGCGAACGCGTATGTCAGTAAAATGTGTAATTTATACGACAGCCGATTGTGTCCCGGTTCCGATCACCAACCTTGAAACTTACAGCCACAAACAAAATATACGACAACACGAACAAATAACATTGATTCTCACTAGATTCCTAAAATGTCTTTCTCAACATAATTTTTGTGTTAACATTCCGCAAAATCCTTGTTTATTTCGATTCTTATTCTTTGCAGCGAAAGAATACCGAATTTTGCTTAATAAATCATCGGATATTATATCCATTTGTTCTTTACTAGGAATCGTTTGTTGTATTATAGCTACATTTACCTCTGAATCCGATGGTCCGTCACGCTTCGCAGTCGTGACTGCGTATTGAAATTCACTTATATTTACGACTAGCTGCGTCTGCTTTACTTATCTTCTAAGATAACGTCTCAGGGACACATTTGGTTATTTTAAAACTTTTTACGTTTATCAAAAAACTTCACGTTCCTGCACTTTTTGCACTGTAACATGCCAGTAATGTTCTGGGAATGACTGACAATATTCTATAACTTGCAACTACGAAAAAATTGGACATTCATCTGAACAAAAGTTGTGTAACAACCATTGTTTCTACAATCAAAAAACACCTTACCCCGTCCTTCGGATGGTCATTGTTCTATTTTTATAAAGAAACTGAAAGTGTATTGTATACTTTTTGTTGGTGTTTTGGTGGGTTCCATAAAAATTTAGAGCATAAACAAAAAAGTCAAACCCTTCCGCATTGCAACAATGCGGTACTAGCAAGGTACAGGTCAGTTCAAAATTACAGGTGATATAGTGAAGGTGGTCGTTCTTCATTGTGATAATGTGCGTCTTTGTCTAAAAAAAGCCTTTTTAATTGCTTTCTTTTATACAATCATTGATTTATTAGTGTGGTCAGTGAGAGTGGTACAATACGAGGTGAGCCTTCAAATTATTATTTTTGTTTCTTAGTTCTTTGGTGCTCTTCTACAATCTCCGAATATCAGTTGTTGATGATTAAGCGTGTCAAGATATTTTATAGACAATAAGTTGATGCTATGTTTGCATCGCGTCTTCTTCAAATGCCTATTGGCATAGGTTCAAAGAAACAATGACATACTTATAACCGTAGCAACAATTGTCTTCGCAATTGTGATTTGCAGATGTGCTCTATTTAACCGTGATTGTCTGTAACAAACAGAACATTGTTCTTATCGCTTTTCAAATAGGTCATTCCTCTTGGAATAAGTACACAATGGGTACTCATATATGCCTGAAAAACAAAGCTCAAAATGTTGAACAGGTCCATGATTCCGTCGGGAATTTAGAAGCTTTTCTCACATAGTTACATAAAATTTGGAAAACGAGCTCAGCATCGCCCAAAATCCCCATAAAAATACATGCCAATAACAGAAAACGGTTCGATTGTGCGAAAAACTGAACTAGCGATAAGTCGCGAACGTGCCCTGCTCGTGCCGCTGGAGACAATCGCCGTAACGACCCGTAATTTTATATCGACGTGCACAATTTACCGTGGCATTATGCCCCAATGTTTGTGCCATACTAAGGCACACACGTTTGCCTCGTATTTGCCCTGTCTGTAGCACAATATTTGTGGAACGTGCTAACCGTTGTGTCAAACATCACATATCTAGGCGTGACACGTAGCAACAAACATTTTCAGTTATTACACATGTTCTACTGTTATTATCTCGTTGGCTTTTCTTTTTGGTGCAATAAAGCGTTGATTACACCAAGACGGCGGCAATTGGTCACGAAATAGGACTGTGGGGGTGCCGATAAGGCAATTGACGCAGTTACTTACTAGCGGGTAAATACAACGCGTGTCAGGAACGGTTTTAATGATAGCCATGTTTATTACACCACGCTATAAACACAAAGATATACATATCATACCGTATTCAAAATACCACTAAATCGATCCGAGTTAATTTTATTTTATGGTTAAATAATGAGAAGTCGTAAAATGGAAATGGAAGGTACTTGCCGACATCAAATAGATAGGCGAACGTTCAAGATTTTCTGTATTTGGAAATAAATATCTACCTCTGTTACTTTACGAAATTATATCTAAGCTGACATAAAAAAGTAACAAAAAATTAACGCAATTCTTTATTAACTCGCGCCTTTTTTGTTTTTTGCAAACGCACAAATCCAGGTTTGTTCCAAAGAGTTTTATTACACAAGGAGTTTATATTATGAAATTTGTTTAATCCTCATTCCATGAAATGGCCACATTACCAAAACAGTTGAAGCGAAAAAGAAGTTTCGCGAAGAGGGAACTTCGACGCGGGTCCGTTAGTTAATGCAAGGAGAGATGCAAATGGACTCTCGCAAAATTGGACGGGGATTCAAAGTTTTACCTACCGAATTCGCTGTTCTGTGCGCTGAGACACAAAATGCCACAACGACTGCTGAAACTTCAAACTACTATGAATCTTTTTGCCACTGAATGCAAGTGAATTTTTCCATGAAGCTCTTCAGATGTTGTGTCATTTTTTTCGCAATTACAACCTTGTAAAATATGACAGTATTTGCGGGCTTGACATGCACGGCAGCGTTCGAGTATTCACGATCCAACCACCGATCTTAGGTAGGATTTGTGATAATATGCGAATTGGATATGAAGTCAAGATTACGTATTCCCGTTTCCCCGGAACAGTTTCGACGTTAAGTATTGAAGTTTTGATAAGGCAGTTAAGCTCCCGAACGTGACTAATCCAGATATGAGACAAACTTTATATAGGTACAATCTAATTTCATAGATCAGGGCCAAGGCAGCTGGCTTGTAAAAGTTTATGTCGTTCGACAGACCGAATTAGATATTCATTTCCAGGACATTTTAAATTTTGTTTTTATAAGAACGTCTAAACATAATCATTTTAAAACTCATATCAACAAATGAGTGGTAGATGTAAACTAGATTCAAAAATAAGCTCAGATTAAATATGCAACGTGCACGAATAACTATAAATTTCACACGTTTCAAATTCTGAATAATTTACTCTATTCCTATCTTTGTTATCTTAGCGTGCATTAATATTCTGTAGAACTGCTAAAATTAAACTAAATTTACTATAGTAAATTTCAATTCTAAGGTCTTATAAGACCTTAGAATTGTAATACTAAAACAAGGCAAATAGTGGATAGACTCGCATGTAAGCGGTCCGCTTCCAAGCCTCTCAACCATAAAACGTATGATAGATGTTGACATCGACAAGCCCTCGCGTGTTGCCAGTACCGTTCCGTCCCCACTCCCAAGGGCTGAGCCGGGCCGCCAGACGACCAACCTCGCCAGACCCACCACCCCTCGCGCAGGCTTTTACCTACAGATCTCGAAAAGGCAAAAAGGGCAGCTCACGAGGTCTCTCTAATTTGGACGATTGTATCAGACTATCGAATTGGGGTTCGGTGCACTCCGCACCATATTTAAAAATCGAATGCCGATGGAACATGATTTAAAAATGGCCGACGGTTTTTGAAGTTTTTTTTTCTCAGATTTTAAATTTAAGCCGTGATTTCACGGCCCCACATCATATCATGTTTCAATTTAGTTTTAATTTCTTCAAATAGGGGATCGGAAATGAAGACTGGAATTTAAGAGCCATTACGAATCGGTCCTTTTATAATCTACTCTCCATATTCTAATAACTTTATAATATCTTCTGTAAATAAATTGAACTTATTAGGTTAGAAATCGAAACGCATCAGATTATCTTGCATTTAAATGCATTGCGAAATCGAAATTCCGTTTAAAGCCTCTCAGCGTGAAACGAAAATGTTCCGATAGCATCTTACAAGCTTGTTTCAGGGCCACCTGCCTGACACATCGACATACAAACGTTTACTTTATGTAAGGTTTAGTCTCTGGATCGCGAATAAATTCACAGTTTTTATATTACGTATCGAATTAACGCATCGATATCCGTGTCGTAAACACACGAAAGCAATGACATCGTCTTATTTTCTCGGATAAATAAGGTTATATACATGTTACAAACGATTTTAATCAAAATATATGGTTGTGTGAACGCCCCTTGTTATTGTGGCCGCGATAAACAAATTTTATCATGCGAGGTGATTTATGTACGATTAAAATAATTAAATTACAAAGCACCTGCAATAAAAATACTTATTAATGAGTGTTAAACTGATTAATGATGACAAAAAAAGGACTTTATGGCTCGCGTTATTTATTAACGATTACTAACATTCAAGAATCTTATTAATGTCAAGGAAATCGTCTCCACATTTCATGTGAGCTTATTCAGTAAACATGTAAGGATCCTGCAGCTAGCTTCGAATGATTACAACTGATACTATACATAGGCAATGTTATGTATTGTATTTTCTCCCGCTATTTGGGGATCGTAGACCCAGCTTATAATGGGGACAAAAGCCCGGATAACGCGGGTAAGCAGGAGCATCGATTTTCTGTGCACATGTGCTGATGTTACGTGCTAAGTTACATTGTATGAATCGAAAAACATGAGAATCAAGCGAGGTTTCCACAAAATATGAGAAGATATTTTCTTGGCACGATGAGATCTTATGAATATTCAAATATTTTGAGGGTGGGAGTTGCCTCTTATGGATGAGCTTCTATAACATTAATTATTCTACAAATAATTTGTATAGGTTTGTATCTACAAAGGAAATTAAGTAAATAGGTAGGTGCTATTAAGATAGCGTACGAGAATCGCAAGATTATGCACTCACTTTTTGCCCATCTTCACGGCAATCGTTTTCCAATATGTAATTAAACACTTAAGTGACGAAATAAACTCATAATAAGATTTACATCAACACCAAACGAGTAAGTAATTAACCTATGTAAATATACTATCTACACGCTTGTTTACAACTTATCAAACGGCGACTTCTCTCTCATTCCTCCTTTGAAATATGAATTTAATCTTTTAATTTAGAAAGCTACTTTGGACGCCGATGGCTTCCCAGTCATTTTTAGATATATACCGAAATTCATTAACTGGAGATTGATTTAATCTCGTCCAAAAGCCAAGTGGAGTCTCAAGAGGCCCAAATTAATTTTAAGAACAGAACAACATTCTGCCGTATGCCACCTTAAAGTTTGCCTTTTCGAGAATGCACTGCGAAGAATTTTCAGCTTTACAGTTTGGAGATAGGGTACGATGTTGAGTTTCCGGGGTGTAAGTGATAAGTTTGTGTAGGTGCCCAGATCGAGTATCCTACTGTGGGCAGGCAACAGATGCCCCGAACGGGTCTGTGAGCGTTATCAAAACGTTACGATGCTGAAATAATTGTTGACTAATTATTTTGTTAATACACCCAGTAATTGAGGCTCGGATACGTTAACAGCGTTTCGGGACTTCAATCTAATTTGTTCGGTAGCTGTTTGTTAAATAAACTCGTTCTGTTAGGAGTAGGTACCTATCTACATCTGTTAATAATGGCATTTATAGATATAAAACAATAATTAAATTTGGTTGATTTGTTGTACACTGTGAAGTTTGTTTTGATCAATTGTGTACCCTTTACAGAAAAATATGTATTAACCATTTTCATGCCTAGATAAGAAAATAACTAGCCACTTTGAACCTACTTATATTTAAAGAGTAGTGTCATTAATGTTCACAGTACAAAAAAACTACAGGAATAAAAAAACAGAGCGGACATACTTAACAACAGTCAGAACAAGTAACAGACATTCCAACAAAAGGTTATCTCACTAAAGTGTTGGTCCCTCAAATGCTAAGCGCGTAGTTTGGACAATTCCCTCTAAAGTTCAACGCTTTGACCGACGTTTTCCGTACTTTAGTTAGGTACCTACCTAGCAGACCGGGCTCCTTCCCTGTTGCGGAATAAAGCCGTTTTATACAGAATAGTAGACGAACAGATGTTAAGTCATAAGCTGCAGCTTCTAAGTATAAAAAGTTCAAAGTCGTTTCTTTTAAGAAAATATCCGATGCTCAAAAAACATCCGAACTGCTCAAAGTCGTGTAGTGTAAATAACGAACAATCATAGGTATAAGATGTATCAATATTTGAACAATCACGGAATGTGTTTTCTTATCAAGGAATTTTGGATGTCTTCAGCACTACAACTTCTAATCTTTTCGAGTGTCTGGGAAACTCTTCAAGTCTCTTTTATGAAAGACATGGCTAAGATGGTGTCCATTCATACATACATGTCTCTGATAATAATGCAAATAGAGTTATTTGGAATTCATGTAACCCGAACAGACTTACTTACAAACTGGATCTGCAATGACTATTTTAATATAAGAATTCAAATCAGCTGCTTTTAAATATACAAGAAATGCCCACTCAAATAAACGAAGACAGTAAAATCTACAACAGAACACTAAGTTATTTCTCCCATGCTTGGATTTTGCAAAATCGCAATCCGCTCGACCCTTGTTCCGCTTATAACAAACTGGAAAGCCACTCAGACTTGTTTAGCGGTTCCTCCGTCTAAGGGTTGAAATTCGTAAGGGTTCCGTTGCTGACGCAGCCGCCCGTGCCGTCTGGACGCACTTAATACCCGCCACATTCTGTGTGGATGGGGCTTTACGTCCGGGGTATAATATATACTTTATAAGTGCTGCTGTTAGAGTTCCAGACAAATGTTTAACTTTTTAGGTACGAGTAGAACAATTCGCTGAATTTCCTCGTTTTGTTTTGTTTCGTGTTCATTTGTTTGAGTGCAATTCTTGTAAATATTCTGTCAATTCTATTTAATTTGCTAAATAAGGCCGGCTGTTTGTTTTGTTTTTAAAGGAAGGGACTTTTGTAATGTTCAACTGGCCCTTGAAAAAACTAACTTTGCAAGCAGTATTTTCAGGCTGTGCTTAAAACACTATGCTCCCACATTTGCAAAGATTCAATGTTAGTTTTAATAACAATAATCGGGCAATTTTAGATAAAATGTTTTCTAATCTTGACACCGAAATGAAATATGAATCAGAAATTGCTTAATCATGAGAACGCAGCTTTAAAAAAAAATACGTTAGGATTTTCGAATTCCCACCTCATTTTTTGTTGGGAATTATGTAATCTCTTTTAAAATTCTAATTTCAAGTTACTTAAATGAGGCGTCCTACGATTAACTCGAATATATTAGCCACTATTTTTGACTTACGGGGCTCCGGAATTAAAACGTCAATAACTTGGACCTACCTATAAATAAGTATTTGTGGGTAGGTGAGTACAGACAGGTTGTCTCACCCACTCCCGTATAAAAAACACATTCATTTCTCGTTTCTGTTGAGGCTCGTATTAATCTTGTATGCTTATTATATACGCAATTATCTTTAGGTAAAATAATTTATGGGCTAATCGTTACGGAACATTTTCGTAGTTGAAAAATCGTTGAATCTATTTTAGCGGTTCGGCCGGAGATTAAAATATTAGTTTGATGGTTTAATTTGAGTTTTTGGAAAAAAATATTGGGTTTTCTGATTCATTTAATTTTTTGGTCCTTTGTCTGGCAGATGTGACTCTATGCACCTGTAGGTAACCCAACGACAGTTAAACATTTGGTACGTATTTATAATGTGTTAGAATATTACTAGTAATTTCTTTATTCATTAACAATAGGTATAGTAAAATCTATTTCAGCGCGGTACCAAAGATGCAAATAGATTAAATGTATGAACCTACTTTGTTTACCAACCTTTTTAGAACTGCATATAAACTACGTCATCGTACCTACTTATTTGTATCCAAGACATATTATATAGGTACCTAATAATCATAAAATATTAATAATTTGACCACATACTTATACAGCTGAAAATTATTTATGGAAGGTTATCTACCCACACAGCGGGTGTCAAAGAAGTCGGAATTTACGCGAAATATTATATTTCTGTACTTACTTACCTAAATACATAAAGTAAATACTTGATGGTTCCCACGTAATTCGAGATACAAGGAGATACGAGAAAAGGCTGCATGCTCATAATGTTAAATTTAAATTGGATATCATATGGTTATATAGTGTCTAATATATTATTATATTTTGTTTTAATATACGGGGATTGCATTATTTATTGATGTGTGAATAAGTACTATCTACCTACATTGTGGAAACGATTCGCAGATTGAGTTTGGTCACATAACTACACGCGGATAATATGGTCTACGAAAGCGTAGCAATAATTAGAATCGTCGCAATACCGTAGCTAATGCTACGTGCTACGAAATGGTTTGAACTTTTTTAATGGGTAGATTATTGACTTATTATTATTGATATTTTTATATTATTGATATTTTTATGACGACCGATGTGTCGCAGCGGGCGTAGGTCCGCCTGCGACGCAGGAGGTTGCGGGTTCGATTCCCGCCTTGGGACAAATGTTTGTACGATCTACAAAGATTTTGTTCCAGGTGTTCTGGGTGTTTGCTATGTACCTATAATAAAAAATATCTATCTATGTAATGTACTATATTAAGTATATCAGTGATCTAGTACCCATAACACAAGCTCTGCTTAGCTTGGGGCTCCAGCATTATTTATTTATTATTTAATATTACTAATATTGTAAATGTGAAGGTTTGTTTATGGATGCTTCTTACTTTTACACGCATCTTCTTTAAAGCGACGCTCCGAAAACTACTAAACAGATTTTGATGGAACTTTAAATATAAGAAATCTGTAAACTTTATAATTTTTTACACATACGAAGTCGCGGGTGACTGCAAACATTTTTTTTTTAGAAAAGAGGTTTGCACCTATTTAATTAGTTTCAAAAGATATCTCTAGTTAAAGAACAAATGCATCTCAAATAGATTATTCTAGTTAGGTACACGTACCTAAATATCAAATGTAAACGAGCCAAGTTAGATTGGTGAGTTCATTTGAATAATTATGTACATACCTGTCGGTATCATCCTATCTAAAGGTCGGTAGGTAAAGAAAGGGCGGAGCACCGATTTAAGGTAATCAATAACGTAATTTATGCTCCATCAGCGTTGATTATACTCTCGTGATTAAAACATTCTCAAATTAGTTAAATATTTATGCAAATTTTAATTAAAACATCATCGATTTACATGTTGATTGCTCGACAACCTACTGTGAGACGGGTATTACTTTAGTAACGAGAATAAGAATTTCTTCAATACACGTACTTGGTACAATATCAAGTAAAGATAGTTGAATATTTTGCATACCCGCTTGAGTTCGCTAATTAAGAATCTTTATTAAAATAGTGGAGTACTAGACAGGTCCTTGGATATGAAATGGGATCATAATTACAATTTATGTAGGATCATAAAATATTATTATCTGCTTGAGTATCCTCTCTCGGATTAAGATAATTCGAGGTGCTAACATTTCTGTTATTACTTTTATAGCTTCTCAAGTTACTATCTACTACTAATCCTGTAGTTATACAAAAAATATCGGATCATCGATTTTTGTTTCTCACGTCAGAATTCGCATGCAAGCAATTTTTTTTTAATTTAGAGAATAATAAGTCGCCTTATTTTGTAAACTTTTTTTATATTAATTAAATAACATTGCTCATACAATTCCATGAAAAATCTTTTACTCAATAATCAAATGTTTATTATTTCCCATATTTTTTACAAACAAAGTACCAGTTCTTGCGTTTCAGAAATGCAAAATAGTACCTACAACTATTTTTCCCCTCTTACAGAGAATAAACATGGGTCCGAAAACAGTATATCTTTCGTTTGCAATACATCTTAAGTCCTTATATCAAAAGGCATAAAACGTTCGGCATAACGTTTTTGCGCATAAGTAATTGTTTGTAAGTATGTTGTTTGAAAGTTATTCTTTATTATTACTTGTCCTCATTTCTTTACGTACGTTCATAGTAAATTAATCTTATACAGATTAATTATCATAATCACATAATCTTAATTATCTGTAAGAATTTCTCAAGTCTTAAAGTATGGAAATTAAAACGACACTCAACTGTTTGTCCAACTGACTTATTTGAGCAAGAACGAGCAAAGCAAGCTCGGGATATTGGCGCACTCCGCCACGGACAGGTTAGGTTCAAAGGGGATGGCGGGGGCTAGAGTGAGCGAGCAAAGTTAACGGTCAAAACTCTCGCCTGTATCGTTAATTATACATAATTATGTGTAACGAAATTTATAAAATAGTTTTCTACGAAATGAAAATCGATGTAACAAGTTCAGAAAACCATAAAATTCTAACTCAAATAGCTCAGACGCCTAGATAAGTAATTGTTCTGTTATTGTTTATTCAAGCTATGTTTCTATCATAACGTTATCGTATTCTGTCTCAACTGAATTCCAGATTCTTGTTATAAATATCCATCCAATCTTTTTTGCCATCGCGATTTATGTATGATGACATTTCGTATATTTTCGGCGGCAGCGGCGCCACAAATGATATGATTTGAATGTATGGGGGCGCGTTCCCGGCTCACCATACATTTGCATCCCATTTCCCGCGCCACTGTCCAATTTACTTAATTCCCAAGAACAAAGAACAAAATAAATTAGACAAACTAAACACAAACAGATCACGTCCCTCACTAAATGCATTTCGAATACGATAACGTAAATCGAACGGGGAACGTCTCCTGTACCATCAAAATGTCGTCTCGTTTGGAGCACTCGTTCCTAGAATCGATATCATTTTCGAATATCGAATCGAGATTTCGTAAATTTGGAAATTCGCATGCAGATCTTTAGCTTGGTGCAGCGTAGGACCTGTGGTAATCAAGAAATACTGTGTACCCTTGGGTAAGGGAGTTTTACCCCACTTCGCCCCTCGTTGGGGGAGAAAGGGGACGTCGGCGCGATGTTTGTTTGTTTCAGAATGCCTCGGGAAGCGAAACTTGTGTGAGAAGGTTAATTTGGTGGGTAGATAAGTCGGTAGGTAGATATTGTTTTTATGTAGCTTAGTTAAGGAAGTTTGTCCCCTTCGTTCGTTATGTTTTCGTTCATTTTTTATATCGCGTTTTGTGTGAACTTTTACATTATATACTTTTAGCTTTGTTTTCGCATTTTTGTTCACAAATTTTGAGGAACTAAAGGCTCAGCGGCATGGTTCTTATGTACCAACCTACACTACCTGCTAGTACTTACTAGTACATAGTGTAGTAAGGTAGGTATACATGAGCTCTTTCTGAGCAGAAAGATACATAGGTATTGTCAAGTTTTTACAACATTATGTTTTTATAGATCCTATCTATTGGTACTTCTACTGAAGTATATAGGTAGGTACTTAATTTTAGGTATGAACTATTTAATGATGTTTATGAATAATTAATAAATAGAATATAGGTACCTACAGTCGTATGTGAAAGCAACATGATCGCTTTAATACATAACAGATAAGGTACATTAGGTACCTAAATAAAGACAAAAGTGTACTTTTAAAGATAAGTTTTCACGTTCAAAAAGTACAACTTTGACGCTTTTTAGTTTCCAAGAGATAATGTTATTAAAGTAGAGTTTTCGTTGGAAAAAGTTTAACTTACAACTTAAAACGAGCACTTAATGCGTGTCGGGGCTCCATTAGTTTGTATCAATGGCAGTTTTTTTTTTATTTCATCGGTAAACTAGCTCCTGCTTTGGTGTTGCTTGTAAATGCACGCGACGCGTACGTAGGAATCTACTATTGATATTTTTATAGGAAAATTGGTGACCGTCGTTACGGGTAGTCAGAAACACGAAAGTCTGGCAAACAGTTTTAACAAAGGAGTATCGTGTTGCCCAGTACCTAACTGGGTTGTGGAGGCAGTCGCTCCATACAGGTATTTAGCTGCATCCGGTTAGACTGGAAGCCGGCTGCCTGGCTGGAGGCCTTAACTGCCTGGCTGGAGGCCTTAATTTTAATTAAGCCCCACACAGGATAGTTCGGTTGAGCAGTAAATATCCCTGAAGGATAAACTGCGAGATGCCCATTCCAAAAAAAAAAAAAAGTGGAAGCCGACCCCAACATATTTGGGAAAAGGCTAGGCAGATGATGAATATTAACTTATGTATTTAAATAACCAAAAAGTAACATATGGTATCACAGTTTTATTACGACTATAAGATCATATCAGATATTTACATAACTTCAAGCTTTAAAAAACAGCGGTCAACCAAAACTTAAAAAAAAAACTATATCATACGTTTCAGTCCAGCAGTTCCAGAGCCAAACATACACATACCGACATACATTAAATCGAGTTTATATAGAGGTGTGGATAACATTGTGATAGAAGGGTGAACAGCGCCGGCGCCGGTTCGCTATCTAATTGAAATATGTATTTGGAAGTGTTATCGTCAGCAGTTGAATGTTAAGTTTATTTTGTAAAACGTAAATAGCATGTGCGTAGGTACGACCTACGTAGAGTGCTATATGGAGCTTATGTAGTTTTATGTAGAACGAGGAGCTTGCGCACTGAAGAGGTGTGAGTAGGCACTGACATAAGTGGGTGTATTTTTGAATTCAAGCGCAGATATATAGGTATCTACCTACTTGTACCTACATGAAAAAAAACAAACAAGAAAAATGTACAAATTTATTTTCATTTAAGTCTATAATGGTGTGTATGTATAGATAAAAAAATAAAGAATATGTTGGTATATACAGAAATTTACACATACCTATGTTATAAGTGCATTATTATTATGTCTGACACACACAATATAAGTCTTGAGATAATTTATTAGTCTACCATAGTGAAATGGACATAATTAGGCTTATGTATCTACAAATGGAATTGTAAATGAGAGGTGAAGCTTTTGATAAAGTTTATAAAATTAACATGCAGCAAGCTGGTCCTGGCTCATTAATATTTATATTTTAACGATAAAGGAATTATGTAAATTTTCTAGTAGGTAGGTACACTTAAGTGCTTTATTAAATAAAGTATAAGATTTTGTATCGCTTAAATTATTTAAAAGGACTATTTTACATACATAGGTACCGTCATAAAAATCTTAATTCCACGCGCAGAAAACGCACAACCTAAGCTGCGAAATCTAGAAGTTTGAACTAGATATAGTTCTGTATACAAACGTCATCGAGTACCTCCTAAGGAAAGGGTTTTTGAAAATACTTCCCCTGAATAGAGTAAATAGGGAACGAAAGTTTGTAAGGAAAATTGTCGTCTTTGACGTTGGAAATGCCTTTGGGCAATGCTATATTGTAAATAGGAAATGATGGTTAGTTTGGATGTATGCAGTCAATTCCGAAACCACCCTTCCAATTTTTAAAGTTCTTTCACTAGTGGAAAGTTGCACTATTCTCGCGGACGAACACGCGGGTAGTTGTTAGTAGGTATTGAATAAATCAATATATTATCAAAACAATTTATTCAAAATTACATCCGCATAAAACCAGTCAAAAAGTTTCGTTATCGCAATCACACACATAAATAATTGACTTGATTGTGACAGATACATAATAATAATCGCGTTATGGACATATTTAGTCTGTGCACGTGCCCCTAAGCGCTATTAACAAACTACTGATTGTAGATAACCTGTGTTTAGCCACAAACTTAGCTTTGCACTTAGACTAAACAATTTTCAGTAGCTTTTTCGAACAGTGTGTAGTGGTTAGGTATTTCAGGAACGGTAAAAATAAGTTTGCTGTAGTGTGTAGAGTATTGACACGTTCAATCAACGCTACCTCAGGGTGTAAGTAAAGTGGTTTTTTCCACGTGAATGGCCGTTCATAATGCATGTATTTTAATGGGTATGATTTTTATGATTATTTACGTTGTTTTCATGGCTATTGTAGGTAATAGAAGCAGCTGGCACCCGCATTAGATGTAGGACAAATGTTATGTCAGTTAACGATATCAGAAAAATGTTGAAATTATCATTCAGCGAGTTTTCCATGAATATTTTAAATTTTAAACAGGGTTCTACAGAAATCCTCACTAATTACTCTCCCCGCCCCATTTCTCATTACATCCAAATGCCTATGGTGCGATAATTCAAGCCTAATGGCCCAAAACGGTTTTATACGTGAAGCTCCGCGTCGCGAAATCAACGCCCTCTGCACATTTCCTTTATCTAGCTCTAAATTATTTTCCACGAGGTGCACAAAACATTATCGACCACACAAGGGGCCATGTTTACCAACAAATAAGGGGGTTAGATCCCGCGCATGCGCGAGCCGTCGGATGCGGTGAGCGTCGCTATAAATATGGCGACTGAACGCCCGTCCTTCCTCGGTTATGCAACACTGTTTGATCTAGAAACATCCCAATAAATCTTTCCGATCATTAGAAAAACTTTTTAATAAAAATAACAAGCCATTAATTCAATTTATAGAGCCGACGCTAGAGCGGCCATTTTGAAATAGAACCCAGCTTATAAGCAATCTTACTGGAACGATGTTATTTTTTTCTTAAGATAATTTTGTTGACTTATAAACATCTAGGAAACATTATTGGTTTATGTTCATTTGTTCTTATAAGCAGTTTAGGAGAATATCGATAATATAACCTTTATTAAAATTAGGATGATTGTACTTAGGTTTG
This sequence comes from Phlogophora meticulosa, assembly GCA_905147745.2. Taxonomy (NCBI): domain Eukaryota; kingdom Metazoa; phylum Arthropoda; class Insecta; order Lepidoptera; family Noctuidae; genus Phlogophora; species Phlogophora meticulosa. The sequence continues at coordinate 11,089,500 of LR990528.1, read as the reverse complement.
TGGACTAAAATGCCCAAAGGAGTCTTGGGAATGGAGGTTGAAATTCGTTTGGCTTCAGTAAAGAACTTGAAATTGCATTTCCTTATCTTTGTATAAGATAAACTTTAAATTTTAAAATGGCCCAGAATTTATTTTGACTTTGCTACACTAATAAATAACATGCGCTGAGATAAGCTTCGTCCGAATACCATGTATGAAAATAAGTATTCAAATTTATTCAGACCGAATTCTTGTTGGAGTGCTCATTCGAACTTGCAATTTGCATTTTTTTGGCAAGAAAAACGCTAAATACTAGTAGTTTTTCTCTGGAAAAATTAAAATAAACAGAATATGTAAGGGCGGGTACAGTTGGCGGGAAAGAAAGGAAGGAAGCCATTACGCGGAGCCTAACGCCATCTATCCGAAATCCTCGGAGGCTTTTCCAAACTACACCGAATGCTACGGGACGTAGCAGAATATTTTCGTGGCGCTATTTTTCTTGGCGAATATTTTTGTTCCGCAGGCGTCAGATTTTGTGCAAACTTTTTTTTTGATAGTTTTGACCTGTTAATTTTTTTTTTCATCTAGTTCAACTAATATCGTACTTTTTTTAAAATATATTATTGATGACAGATTTGGTACTATCGGAAAATTTGAATTTAGGCCAATTCAAATCATATATTACATTGTCACAATTACAGTGGCAAATAATTTACATTTTAGTAAAAGCTAGAAATGCGGGTTTTTTTCTTTAAAATTGTTGAGACTGGAATTAACTGACTGAAAATATTTTTTTTTTTTGAGAATTATCGAAACGTACAATAATGTTTAAACGTTTTGAATGACAAGTTTGTTCGATAATATCTTAACTTCAATCGCTTGATTTGTTTGACATGATTGTTTTTTCAAAATTAAAGGAACTTGCTTACTTACTTCAAAATTTAAGATAAAGTAAAAAAGAAAAATTGGCAAAAATAAAATTTTGGCAGGTCAGTTATATAAAACATCCAAAAAAATAAAAAGATTTTTCCGAAATTAAAGCAACGTCCCGCAGCATTTAATCGAAACCAGTTTCCCCGGCAAAGCCTTCCGAAGGACGCGCAAGCCTACTTTCTATCTATCTCTTTTTCCCAATATCCGATCGCTTCACGCAGGAGCGAGATAGCAATCATTACGTAAACCGCTTGTGTGGCCTTTAACTTCCTACAGATTAATGAGTTTTTATATTATTATATAGAGACCTCTACTGAATATGTATAAGTAGAATACAAGCAGAGGTTCTTAATAAGGTAATTAACTCTTTGATAGTAGGCTGCCCTATCTGTCATATGTATCATACATAATAGGTAGTGTGCATGAGAAATAACCTGACGTATAGAATATTTATTAGTTTTTATCGCAGCTCCACTGGCGTGGAATTAAATTGGTGTTCAGTTCCGTAATATCATTAGCCTTGTGTTACCGACAATTATGACACACTTTGATGTAAGATAGGTTAGAATTTATAACTATCTGCGCAGTTAGTGATATATATAAAGGGAGAGAAATGATTTAACGAATGGAATATGCTAATTATGTAACGTTGTGAAAGTTCGTTAATTTTAGTTGAACTCTAGCTTCAACACATTTTATTCTTGTGTAGATACTTTAGATGCTTTCATTGAATATAAAACTACTCATTTTAGGAAGCTCTAAAATTCTGATTCAAGATTTCTAGCTACTGTATCATGCACCTACCTATTTACCTCAGCTCTGGTACAAATTGGAGGTGCCACTCTGACATTTCCCATGAGTGACCTAAGAGACGAATGAGGGGTTATCGCCAAGAGTATGGGCAGCAACCATCCCAAGAGATCCTTGTCGCACAATTTTTGAAGGAGCCATATCTACTTATTTAGCAATAGTTTCAGAAGCGGTTGGGGCTTCTTTTATCTAGAGTTTACCCAGCCTCACCGAGCATACTGAACTAGTTATACTTACTGAAAGGTTAGAATTGTTTTTTAGGAATCTAGAGGGTTTAATATTGTCCTTACAATTTTAGGGAAACGTTACTACCTATAAGCATGCTAAACATAGGTTCTGCTGATCCGGTTTGTGTTTTTTTACTATTTAAACTTATTAACCGATGTGATTATCCCAGGAAAATTTTAAATTCCCACGGGAAATCCAGACAGACCTCAAAAAGGACCGCGACTCGATCGATTCCTTCGAATCATTACTAAATGGACAGACGACCGGTTCTATTTTGAATTGTAGGTCTCCCTCTATCATCATAACAAATGATAGGGATGGATGTTGATTCGAAACGGTGCTTAATATCCGCCTGCGGTGAGGCGTAATCAATGAATTTTATTATTAAACCCGCTTTGTTCGATGTGGGCGGTAAGCGTGGTCCACATACTCTAATGTCTATCACCGTGTTTGAATCTTGACTAATGCCTTCCCGTTGCCTCGGTTACATCACACGGAAAAGAAAATCTTCGGATGCTGATCCTCGGTTCTTGGATTTTACATCTTACAGCGGTGTGATAAGGTTGAATTTTCACTGTGGTTTTCTTTATGTACCTAGACTTCATGTTGCGAGCTAAACTATTACGTTCACAGAGGAAGGTCTTAACATTGATAGACATTCATTTCTAGTAACACTAGGAAACATTTAAATTAACGTTTAAATTTTATTGCACAGTTTTTGTACCAACAACAATTTCAAAAATAGTTACTTAGATGTAAATAACGGTGTTATGTTAACACCGTTATTTATATCTAAGTAAGCTCCTGCATACTCATTACTACATAGGTACTATTTTTAATCGAACTATATGTTACCTACCTACATACTTAAACTAAGCGTGCTTACATACACCTAGCGACGACGTCAATCACGACTTTGCTATTAGTAGCTACCAACTTATATCTCTGAATTAATAATGCTCTTAATAAATTATTCGACAGAAATTGATACTGCCGGCCGCAGAAAAAATCTCGAAGAAAAAAATATGTTTTCAGAGCGTCGACGTCGTTTATTTTTACCCACTAGAATACAAATTGGCATTGTTTTAATAAGATGAGGGCAAACTAAGCGTGTCGCGAACAACTCATTATCATCGAGCGAACTGACGGTATCTGTTTTTGTAAATTTGTTTTGATTAAAGTTCTCCAGCGTACGCGAATGTAGAGCAGCCAACCTCCCATATAGCTCCAGATACGTAACGTCCTAGTTTCCAGACGTTTCCAAACAATTCATCCTAGTTCTTTCAAGGACGGATTACGTAAGTTTCGCTAGTCAGCCTGTTACACTTAATTGGACAACTTTTTTTGCCTTCCAACTCGGTCCTTGGAAGCCTTTAAACTAACCAGTTCTTTAGCAGAAATGTACGAAAGTTTTTTTAGGCAGCTCGAGTATTCAAGATTAGTTGTCTGACTAGATGGCTCACCAACATCAAACTGACGCGTATATTCCAAATTCAAACATTTGAATAACGATTTTTGTGAAACAAAAGAATGTTATGCTCCAATGGTTCACTAATAGAATACCTACCAAAAAATATTTTAAAAGGTTCCATTTTAAAATACCATTCTGGATCTCACCACTTTGGTGTAAAAATACATGAATGCTAAAGTGTAGTTTATGAAACTTTAAATCCCGTTGAGAACTATTTTCACACCAGCGAGCGTGCTTAGGGAGAGTGCTACGAGAGAGCGATGTTAAAAAATCTTCGGTGAAATATTACATCGATCTCATTTACTTGTCTATCATTAACTTTATTAATGTCTAACATGATCATGAATCTTCATTAGGAAGATATTCCAATTTATTGTTAAACTTTCGTTTTCAATGTAGAAAGTAAGTCGGTATTAGATACTCGTAGGTACCAATACAAAATCTAAAGAAATCTTTTTTAGTGTTATGAATGTATTTATAGAAAAAAATCGAACAGCCAAAACGAAATCAGAATTTGATATCTGTGTTAAAAAAAGATCACAGAAAATTCAGTCTCGCCAAATGTTTATTTTTCGACCTTCAAAAGTTCAAACAGGCGGCCAACAAAATGCCAATTATGGGCACCTGCTACCACGAGACGCGCGCGACAATTTGCTAGGCACCGCTCTCACTCTGACGCGCCGCACATAACGCGGGCCCAACACGCGGGCCCCTAATCCCCTCGTATCGTCTACGCGAAACGTCAATGAACTTTACTAATCTCCGCACGATACAAATCGGCGGAGGCGTCCGAACCCGTCCTTGCACAGCAAAAATGTTAATTCAGGATTCATTCCACGCAGTATCCTTGGCACGCCACTAGAAATAACTAAGATTGAACTTAGCTAAACTTCATTAAGAATGGAACGTAATTTTGAGACACGGAGTTTTGCTACGAAAATTGCGTGATGCAATCAAATGTTTCATAGGCCATTGACCGAGTTTGTCGCGTGTAATAATATGCAATGACATAATGGCCATATGACGCGACACCGCTGACGTGTGTTGTCAACCAGCACGCGATAGCAATCGGGGCCGAATGTGGAGGAAAAACTTCTCGGATATTTGTAAATAAATTGTTTAAGTATTGCGTACAGTCTGGCCCAGAATAAACATGTAAGACGATACCAAATCTTGTACGTTATAAAAATCTTTTAATTAGTTACGTAATTACAAATGGAAATACCGCGAGAATAAATTATCTTTTGTTTTAATTAATTTCGGGGCCTGCCTATTAACTGCTATTAAGTTGGTGCATTTTTATTGTAATTGATTACGTATCCGCCGTCATCCTTGAATTATAAATTAGTACACGCCTTTGTAATAATTATCCAAATCGAATTCAATCCGGCCGTACGTAAAGGAAGTCTTTGATAAAGATGTCTATTTTAAGCTTAAGGACGCCGCACGTGAAAACGGACGCTCGTGAAAATTTTGTAAATTATTTCGCAGAGATTTTAAGAACACGGCTAACTGTTTTATTAACGAGATCAATTAGTTATAACTGCTCATGACCATGCTGCTACATTATATATAAAAATCAAAGATTTTGGAAACGTTTATGGAAACAAAAAGTTTATGGAAACTTGTTTAACAAGTTTCCATAAACCAAATTATGGTCTTTATACACATATGCACTTGATGCAAAATAAAGTAGTACATTATTCTAAAATACTGGCCCATTTACCTTTATTTAGATATGCCTGTAATAAGTTTAATAATGACTAGAAACTTATTCTGCATAATGGCTCTACTTTAAATATTAAGTTATCATCGATATCTGTTTAAAACAATGTCATATTATCTGCTTATAAAGCATTTTATTATTCATCAATCGTGCAATCTTAATTATTGGAGATAAGGCAAGCTAGGATTTTTATGACTTACAGCGGTAAAGATGTCATTCTTATAGTAGATAACTTGCCATTTATACTTTGCGAAATGTTCCAATACGATGAAGTGAAAAAAGTATAATATGAAAATAATATCCAGTTAGAAAAGTCACTACCAGCTTTTTGCAAAAGCTCCGTCATGAGTTAGTTCCGCCATGAAGAACCAGATGTCGCTAGGAGTATCGTCGGGAAAAAGTTTTTTGCTAGTGTGCGATAACTTCCTCGTTGCTACACAAAACGCACACAAAGAAAATGGCGACTGTAAACTTGCGTACGGACGAGGCACACATGCGCAGTGTCTACGTTGCGAACACACACCACGGTACGTGTCGTACGTAAATACACGGCTTTATATTCAACTGGTGTGCGTAAAAGCGTGTTTACGTAACACAATACGAGAACTCACACTATCACATGTGTATGTACAGTAAGCTTTGCAGAATTTCTCAGAACCTGATAGATGGCGCGGCCTACCTTGACTTTGGGGATTTCAGTGTTGTAGGTCTACTACAATACTGTACGGGGCAGATGTTATCTTATTTTGTTTCTCGTTGTTGGTATTGACATTGAAATGGGCAATTAGGAATAATTACAACGTTGTACGTCAGAGGTTTTTATGTATTTTCTTTTTAACAAAGGTGTGATTAGTGTTGGGTAGGTTATAAATTTAAGTACAAATTTTTCTGTAGGTACCTTCTTCTTTATAGGTGCAGTGTAGACAAAACTTATGTTGTGAAATCTATTCTTGTTCGGTATCCACCTATTAGGTTGCTTGGTCGTTAGCGGGTTTTTGGCCTTTCCTATGATAATTTACTTTCGCTTTATAAATATCAGATACATTTTTGAGTGGATTTCAGTCGTGCATTGTGTGGAGAATATTTGCCAGAGTTGAATTTGTTTTTTATTTAATTTTTTTTTTCGACATTCGGTTTGCAATAAACAAACGGGTCATGTTTAACTGACATCATACTCGTTATTTTCTGCCTAAATGTCAGACTTTTCAGAGTAAACCTGTGGCCAGTATAGAACCAAAAATGTTCAGCTTGCAGTTTTAAAACATGCGGTCTGTTGCAAAAAGCGGTGTCGGATAATGTCAAAAAAGGTCGGCGCAAATAGGAAAGGTCACGTTCTGACATTTTGCACATGTATAAATAATATGTTAAAAGGTAGATAAGGATACTAGTTCTTGGTAAAAAATATATATAAGCTATGCAGGTATGGTAAGAATGCCTGAAACTCTGGAATGTGAAGATACTATCAATTTTAGTTGACCCATTCAATTTCATGTGTGTTTTCAACCCGCATTCCATTTCTTTTTAAACTCACAATTTACTTAAGTTCTCTGCTAAGCCGTTACTTTATCTACTTGGCAAATCTATACTTAAAGTTGTAGTTGCTTAAGGTATGAGTTGGATAAAAAGCCATAGGTGCAGTCATAGTTTTGTTTACGAAGCTAAAAACCACCTATAACCCCAAATAAATTATAATAAGAAAGGGTACAATATTAGGGTACGCTGAAAGGACGAAAAACACAAGGGGTCGGGGCTAACCCTATTACGGCCAAATAGGACACACGGTTTCCTACTTATAAGTATACCTTTGCCTATTTATAATTTTGAGTATTTTGTAAGTTTTGTTTACAAGCTTTCCGTGAATTTATGCCTTAGCGTAATTCTAGTATATCTCATTTCTAAGGAAACACTTAAACATTAGGTAGGTATCATTTAATTAAAAAGCAGTAAGTGACTTTTATAAATATATTTGGCAGAAATTAGAAAGAAACATCATCCTCATTTTGTGTTTTACAAAAAGGTGGCAAAAATATTATCTTACTTCTCAAAATCTTTAAAGTAAACTTCATAAGGAACCCAAACGCGACTAACCAAGAAAAAAAGAAATCGTGCCCCATTGTTATTAATAGCCTGTGACGTCAGAGCATAGCTGTCGATCCGAACACAAAAAAATGAAGCGGCCAAAAGCGGCCATTTTGTGAAATCATATCGATTGGTAGGAAAAAATCCACTTTCGGCCCATAACCGTCCCCTATTGGCCCAGTTTTTAGATGAGGGTGGCACAATAGGGTTAACTTTCCCCGCTTTTTTTTTGCTGGCGTCCCTTTTAAATATGAATCCCTTATAAAATGTTCCGACGTGTTAGTCTGTCTGTGTCGTATTTGGTAAAGAATTCGTTTTGTAATTAATTTGAGCGTGTAATTAATATTCAACCGAACTTAGTACCGGTATCACGCGATGAGGTAAGATTCATGATTTGTTTACATCAGTTTATATTATTTTCTCTGTCTTTTGAGACTAGAAAACTGCTGAACAGTTTTGCATGCGGTTTTCCTCATAAATTATTATGCATTATAGTTACTTTGCCATCCCTTATATCAATCCAATATTTAGCTTACAATTTCGTTGAACTAATGCTCTGACTGTAGAAGTATAATAAAAACAAGTGAATAAAACTGCCACGTAATGTGTCTTTATCAAATTGCTTTGAAGCCAATTGACCTCATTTGATAAGATTCCTATCATATCTATCTGTTTACAGAAATGCTAAGATTAATTACACATTCCGTCGGCGACTTCAAATAAATAAAATAATGACTTTTAATTTCGTATTTAACGCCTAACGAGTTTGAAGTTGATAATTGTATTTTGAGTAGATATCATGGTATTGATAAGTTAATCACATGGTCATGTAATTATCTAACCCTATGACCTTTTTATATTGTTTTAAAAAACAATTGTCTTCATCATTATTAATATCAGTAAGAATTTAGTTTCGTAATTATCTGTCTTATGTAACGTTCTTTTAATATGTTTTACAGAAATTCTAAATGTTTATTTAATATGAAATAGAATGAGTAATTCTTTAGAGTATATTTTAGTGAAAAGCATTTTAGAGTTTTTGATATGTTGATGATCTATGTACAACCTACCATATCATACCTACTTAGATTAGGTTATAGGCATATTATAGGTACCTATTAGGCATGCAAAACAGGTTTATGTTTTCTAAATAAGTACACATAAAATCAGTCTAATAAAGTTCAGAAAATCAGTTAAACACAATATAATATGAATTAAGAAATTAGTTGGATACGGTGATAGTAATCATCAAATGTGAATGCAAATGCACAATCATATTACCTACTTATGAATAAAGGAAATTGTTGTTATTTATTGCACAGAAACACAATATCTTCTTAATTATGACATAGATGTAGAGAACACAGTGATGGATACTGATACGTATACTATATACTATATATCGTACTTACCTATGTGAAATACACTGTGGGCATGTAATTGCATTTGTATCACGCCATATAGGTAAGTACATAATACAAATAAAGCATTTACCTTTACATGAGGTTGATACTATGGATCTTTGGATATGATCCATCTATCTATATCTATCTCCACGTAGGTAAGAAACACTAATGTCTTATCGTCTTCGTCTATCATATATACAGCCATCTCTCGTCTATGTAAGTACTACTTTCCTAGATAATGTTCGCCCCTTTGTCTCAACACTTAGTCGCTAGGTATACCTACATGTCTGCTCTGCTCCGTCATAATTACTTGCACCAGACATCCCACATGTTGCAGGCTTTCAGTTTGTTAGAAAGGTTCTTGCTAATCATTTAAGGGTAGGTAATTTTTAAAGTAATTTCTTCTGTAAACTAAAGTCATAAAAATAATGGTGAATCAGTATGTAAGATACATATATGGATATTAACTAATAAATAAAAATTGTATTACATTTAACATTACTTATAAAGTTTTGAATATTATTATCTACCATTCTATACTAATAGCTGACCCCGCAAACGTTGTTTTGCCATTTTAAGCCAAAAAAGTAAAAACAAATTCAGGGGTGGACCACCCTTAACATTCAGGGGGATGAGAAATAGATGTTGTCCGATTCGCAGGCCTAACCGATATTCACACAAAATTTCACGAAAATCGGTAGAGCCATTTCGGAGGAGTTTAATTACAAACACCGAGACACGAGAATTTTATATATTAGAAGATTATTATCAAATCTGTGTTACTCGAGGCTACATACCTAATACTTAATACCATGGAATAGTACTTACATAATTACTAAGTTTAAAAAATTCTCACAAGTCATCATATTTTTATAATGTCAATATTATCGGGAATTACAACAGAACTCAAACAGCCAGTGTGTATCTTACTTAAATTAAAGAATGTTGCACATAACAAGCAATATATGTAGAAGCTAAGCGCGCAAGAATGATTAAGGACTTCCGACTTATAGTCTCTTAAAATACCAATGAACGTTTACTGGTAGTTTTCAGCCAGCATTCATATTCAGCAAGTAAAATTTCTTGTTTTATGCCAAAGCCTTTATGAGGTAATTAGTCGTATGAAGTAAAATGTAAAAAGGTTATTAAAGTTACCGTAAAGAACGAAGTTGGCGCAAAACGGTAGACCGTATGTCTGAATGGTGCATAAATACAAATAAGTAGTGTTGTTTTAAATCGTTGACTGCTAGTGGAAATACAGAGGGCTTTTATTTATTATATATTTAGCTACAGAAAATGTATATGTCAACGGATTATTGTAAACAGTGTGAGTTCATAATGAACTAGCACTTCGTCAGCGTGGAGGTTGTACTTATAATAATAATAATAATAATGTGACGGCCAATGGTATAATAGCCAAGAGCCTCGACCAACACCTAAGGAGGCTCTCGTTAGGCAGCTGGATCAAGGGCTTGATACAGAAAGCGGTACTCCTGGACACGGCGCGTATCGTCAGGAGATTCCTTTCTCAAGAGCCCTGACCACCGGTAGCTTGGACCCTGTTCCCAATGCCGGTGGGCTACTATTTTTTATATTTTAAATGTTTTTTGTTTTTATTTTATTTTGAAATATTTAAAAATGTACCTAATTAATATGTATATAGAGAAATAAAGGAAATAATAATAATAATAATAAATATTGCTGGACAATCCACACAGCATCATCTAGCCCCAAGGTAAGCAGAGCTTGTGTTATGGGTACTAGATGACTGATATACCTACTTAATACAATACATTACATATATAGATATTTTTATTATAATTAGGAAATACCCAGAACACCCGCAACAAATATTTGTAGATCGTACAAACATTTGTCCCAAGGCGGGAATCGAACCCGCAACCTCTTGCGTCGCAGGCGGACCTTCGCCCGCCGAGCCACATCAGTCGTCAAACTTATCAACTTATCTCTTCGAACTTTATCATCCCTTCCACCCCCTTTAAAGAGTAGTTTTGAAAATAATAATACCCTCTAGCACTCAGAAACAATGTTGCTTTTTACCCGTGAAAACATTTTTAGAATTGGTTCTTGAGTTCCGGAGATTAGCCCTTGCACACAAACTTACAAACAAAGTTTACCTCTTTATAATATTAGTATAGATCTCAAGATATTATAAACCGTCGATAAATTATGCACAGAAAATATTCTGTGCATAATTACTTACACTTACAATAAAACACATCAAAACTTGATAATGTATAATCTATTATCTTCTTCATTTTAGCCTTTCCTTCAGATTGTCATAGGAAAATCCCACTTAAGTGTTAACTTCTAATTTATTCTGCTCTAGTTACCAATCCTTATGCTGAAGCATACACAATTATTATGAAGAATAAGCGTAGAAATTAAGGAAATAAATACCTATATAGACTGTCCACTGCGTAATACTGGGCTACCTGTTAAAAGCCCAGCACTTATCCTTTCATCTTTACCTTAAGCTATGATTCCACTGGCATAAGAAAATAACATTTGCTATAAAATACTGTAGCTATATATTCCAAATAGTAAGTAAAACATATGTATACACAGTTTTTGAATATATTCCGTACAGCGATAGCCGCTTGCATGGACCTAGGATATAATTTATGGTCTCTGGTCCGAGACATTTATATATTATCTATGACTCATACTTGACAGTGTCTGGGGCAGTGGCAGACACGGCGCAACATTTTATGCCTACTAAACAATAATGGTTTATTGTTGGATCCGCAATAAGCGAAACGTAGCACAATGCACAATGACAACTCAAAGGTTTCTGTAAACTTAATTAATACTTATTACCTTAGGTATTGCTTTCGATTTCAGCAAAACAAATAAGAATTTCTATACATTTGGAAAATATCAACTAAAAGTACAGCAAGGTATTTTGGTTTGAGTTGTTGTTTATCCAAGGAAACATTTGACTAAGTTTAATGTGTAAATTACGATCAGAATGGAATATCAATATCTACAGAATGGGCCAAAGGCCAACATTGCCATTCGACGTGGCAATGCTTACAGCCTTTTGGGCACTATTCCCGTTGACAGCGCTGCGGATGAATATTGATGGCCTCCCTTTTTCTTTTTACGTATCTAGCACACATAATATTTTTCTAAAATAATTTTCTAAACATTCTAAAATGTTCCGCTCGCACAGTGAAATCAGAGCTTAAGATTAAGCGCAGAACACACCTTACTACCCCTACCGATATCTAGTAACAAGTTTACTGCGGTATGCATTACCTTTATTTATCTAGTGTAGATAGACGGCCGAGTGCACTTACGGAACAATGTAGTCCTGCCGTTATTTATTTGGTGCATACGACATGTTTATGTTATGATTATGACTATAGGGTGGCCTGTTGCCTTAGGAGTTCATGACACTCAAGATATATAAAATAAAGGAAAAGCCACAAATTGTTGAATATAGTAGGAAGGTGCAGTTTTTGTTGTACCAGCCTTATTATACTGCGAGCATTAGAGCCATTTAAGTATCAGTGTGGGTTGCTAACAAGAATAGTTTAGCTAAATATGAGCATCAGCTGATTTCAATTTTAAGGTATTTTAAAGGTTGCTGGAATTGCTACCTTGTTTCTACATTTTTATATTATTATTTATTTTCAAGCTACTTAATCATTTTCTAAATTAAATCTTCCATACATAGATAAGTATCTACCTATATAATTTATTATATAGAGGTGATAATGAAGCTAGAAAAATCTCCGAATGTTTGTCATTTAGTGAAAACCATTTCATCGTTACATAAATTGTATAAAGACATAATTTATTTTAATTTTATGTAGGTATTTCCTACAAGTCGCTGCATGAATCACAACAGGGAACAGTTGCTTAACTGTGTGCGTAGGCGCATAATCTATCATTTGTCTCGTAAATAATGCGATAAATCGGTTTATAATCAATTCTGAAGTCTAACTTGACGTTGACATATAATTGTACAAGCTATAAATTACTTAGATGGAGATTTCTATTTTCTATACAAGGAAAATGCGGATAGCCGAAGGTAGGATGACATTTATTTGGTTTTTGTCTTGTACGCTTTAAAATAATCCATGACTGATCGTATGATAACATTCTCTCTGGCAAATGGAATGCTGCTGAACTTTTGACCCCCAGGTCTAATAGGTCCAATAAGTTCTTAATATTTTATATCAAAATTTTTAGACAACTTATATAATCTTTAATAAATCATAGTTACATATTTTGTGTGAAATATGGTAGATACTCACATAAAAGGGCTAAATAATTTCACATATTTTCATTACTAAGACTTGCATTCAAAAATACTTTACCTACCTATGATACCTAAAAAATAAACTCTTATTGGATACCTGAAAATTAAATTAAAATAAGTTTTTATGACTAAGATTTTGTGATCAAAAGAATTTAAAGATTTACACTTTTAACGTAGGTAAATAGGTGACAAAGTAACTTCATGAGTTGATAAATTAGTTTTGTCTAAGACAAACATTTTATGACTTAAGTACACACATTTTATTTTTATTTTTTTCTTTATTTAGGTATCTGTTGCGTGTCTTTACTAAATAAATGCTTCCGCTTTCTGTACTTTCTTATTCAATAGATTGATTAAACATTGATCCCTTATCAAAAGAAAAACTGTTATTCCCGGAAATCCTCAGAAACAAATGAATCACTTTCTTGCGAGAAACGCGAATGTTGTTGAAGTTTATTAAAGTAGGAACAAAGCAGAGCATATCGTTCCCCCGACGACACACGGAGCGTCAAATATCAGCCAGATACGTTTTAATCCTTCACGCTTTAGATAATACCTACATTCATTGTATGATGAAGGATGTGCGAAGGATAGGAGCTGACAACCAAATGTGAGGGAGGATTTTTTTGTAATTTAGATGATAAACAAGACAAGTCGAAACTGATAAAACAAAAAAGTTAACCTACAATTCAGACTCCAGTAGGTATCCATTCGTTGATCCGTGTTTTTGTCCTTCTTTAAGACTTCACTGACTCTGACAAAATTCACATATAAGGAAAAAGTTTCACATATAGGTTACTGCTATCCTCTATCCCGGAAAAAATCAAGCTTTCCAGGCAAATGCCTCCGACATCACAGCTCACAAATCAAACAATCACGCAGAATCAACGGATCGCCTCATCAAACTACAAGTAAGGTAAAACTAAAAAAGAATAAAAATTAAGACATTAAACTCCAATAAAAACATGTGTAGGTAGGTTGTCTCTACACGTAGATACAATAAATAAAGTAAAATGAAACCAATCAATTTGTACGTCGATTTTATGCTAAATCACAAGGCCTCCAAAACGAAATCGCGTGAGCATTTTTTATCGAATTACTGTACGTGGTTTCGCACAAACCAGCTTTTTAGTCCAAAAAATTCAACAGAACAAAGCAGAGAAGTAATTAAACCTTAGACATGAAGGCCCAAATTCAAAATTATTTGAGTCTCAAATCTCTTAAGACGACTTAAGCTTCTTACATCTTTGGTTGGCAGGCATCTCGAGGGGCGAATGGTAATCAAACTGAGACGGAAGTCGGAGTTTACCGCAATCCCGGCCCGTCTTACCTAAAAACCCTTTAAGATTGCTCTACCTACCCTGCGGAGCCTTCTGAAAGATGTACCTATAGAAGTAAATGTACCCATGAATACGTGTAGGTACATATATAAAAAAAACTTGGCAAGCAACTCCATATGAATATGCGAATAAAATAACATTATTAGATACCAATATGCATGATTTTTATGTAAACATATTCTAGAGAGATAATACATTCTGTCCTTATATCTCAAGACTATCTTGTATCTGCCGTCTTAATATTGTGATTTGCCACAGTCTACTAAATTCCAACGTAACTTGAGCAGCGAAAGAACAGAATACAAAACATAGAGGAAGGGGAAAATATACACTGTAATGTTATTCAGAAATCCATGAGAAATGTATGAGTGTGGGGCTCTATTGCTTTGGGCTTTGCCGGGATAATTTTCGTTCCCTATTGTTTTGCTGGATATCCACCCGATGCCTTCGAGAGAATAAGGGGCTTAGCTTGTGGGAAATATTATTTTGTTTTGTCGTATTCTTTTTCAAGAATGTAATATTGTTTTCTTCTTATTTATCCTACTAAGTATACAGCCTGGTTATTCGATTTGGATTCTGTTAAGTCACTGATAGGTTTTTGTTATGTACTCTATATAAACCAACGTACCAACTTACTTCCTTCCATGACTCATGTCAATCATGTCAAATTTATACTTCATGTATAATAAGATTAGAAAAATAACGATAGTTTGTGTATTTTATTGCTAAAATGACTGTATTAGTGTTAAAATCATGTGCAAATAGTAAACAGAATATGTTGCCTTGTAAAAACGTGAAATCATGGAGCTAAAATATCGTTATTCATATATATATTAATATTTTCCTAATGTAATTATGACTGAAGTAGGTACCTATAGATATTAAAAATTAGTTTCCATTAGGTATTCACCGTATAGCGAATAATAGTGACCAGCTTCCATTCTGGAAAATAATCTTCAGATTTAGAAAAAAAAAATACTAAGACTACTTGTATACATTCAGTTCTAACAACAATAAAAAAATACTGAAATTGAGATATTTCAGCATTCATCTTAGACGACAGCAAAAAAAGGAATTAGCAATCAGTGATAAATTAGAAACATATTGAAGTTTTGGTGGGTTCGAGACAGTTGGAAGCCTCCTTTAGTTAAATTTTATTGATTTTAGTCTTGTTTTGATGTCAAATAAGTATCGCAAATAACTTGAGTATTTGCCATAACCATGTGTTAAATCACAACCTGGGTTTACATTTCATTTAACTCAACAAGCAAAATAATCTGGCTCAGAGCTATGCACATGTCGCAAAATTAACGAATCCTCAAATGTAACCGAATTAATTATTCATGGTGTTTAATTATGCACGGGGAGATCCCGCAATCCAATTTAACCAGATTGCCTGCGTCCTAGCGATGCGTGTTTTGCAAAAAAAAAAAAAACGTTGTGCCTCGATGTGGCTGTAGTTACGGCAAACTTCAAGTGGACATAAATAAGGGTCGCAATATTCGGCGGTCCCATCACGACGGGCGGTGCGCTACTCTCAATTTTACAAAACAAGCCCGTCCATATAATTTTGTACTTTACGAGTTCCGTTTTAGGACAGAAACTCCTTCAGCAGCTCGCTGAATACATCTTTAAATAACAATAAAAGATAATCAACTTTCTGTGTTGCCGAACAGGGACCATTTTCGCTAAACACCATCGCGATCCAAGCAGACACTTGAAACGGAATTTCTTCGCGAAACTGTACACTCACAGCATCAGTTTTTGGAACAACATGGATTAAATAAATTCTTTTGCAGTGTCATTTGTTGGAAATTACGAATCAAATTTGCGTCCATAGTGGTTTCGTTTCCCAATAAGTTAACATTAAGGTCATGTGGTAACGAGAAGATTTCTTAAGACCAGGTTTTGTGGGTGTCGCCAGAGTCATGATTATGTAAATTGTTGGTGTTTTTAATGGTAGTGAATCAATGAATTAGCATTTACTTCAAGAACCGTTTAATTAGATTTCTCATTACCGACGTTAATTGAATGGAAATGTAAAAACTGAGTATGCATTTTAAACCCTTCGGGTAGCATGTTTAATATGTTTTTTAAAAACTGAGCTTAATGATGAAGAAGTAGTTATTTATTTTGAAAATACCGATACGTAACGTTCGTAATAATTGTCACACTTGTATAAAGAAGTACATGTTTTGCATAAAACATCGTCAGCTTTTAGCTGTAAGTAAAAAGAGGTTTGTTTCAGAAAACCTACTACATTTTTGGATGAATTTGATTAGTGTTAAAAGCCATATCGGAGGTATCTCCCCTCCCGGGCTCGCTTGGTTTATTCCGTCAACATTCGCTTTTTTATGCTTCCATTTGCCCATCGACATTCAATTTCTGTATGCAGTCGAGTCCCTGTCGCGCTATACGACAAAATAACTGAACCATTCGGGAATCGGTACCTTTACACCTTAATACAGCTCAAGAGATTTTCCTTTTGTCCATTCCATTCCATACATATCTACTCGGATCACGTAAAGCGTAAGTATACCCTAAGACACGATGGTTTTCCTTTCGGCTCCATTTGTTCGCCCAAGAGACTTATTATACTGTGTACACGGTACACGGAGAATATTTTGTTCAAATATAATCAAGGGATGCCGCCTTTTGTCCAAACATTGTTTTTGTTTTTATTCAATGTTATATGAAAGGATATTCGGGCAAGACCGTCGCTCTCACAAATGCAAATGTTTTACTTCATATTGGATCGGGCGGGTTGTCATTTGTGTAAGTAGATGCGCGATGATATTGAGGGTTTTGGTACATAATACTTTGCACATAGCTCTGTATGTATTATGTAAAATATTTTGTGGGTATACAAGCCATGCAAAAGAGACAAACTGTAATACAAATTTGAATCCCCTATTTGACCCCTTTAGGAGGAGATTTTAAAAAGTCTATTCTTAGAGTGCAGCACCATAATATAAGGAACTAACATTGCAGTTTCAGCCCTGCGTTGTCTCTCAGTATACCAATTTAAATAGATAATAGAATGTTCATCGAAACTTTTCTTTACAAGAAATCAAAATGGCCATAGTATTTTAGTTTTATAAGTACCCACAATTAACAGTTTATTTATACAGATTTCACGATACAAACTCATATAAGCTCACCTTCCACACTACAAGAATCGTTCATAACTATGTATTAGGTATATAACGATAAACTCAAACTATCAATCGAATTCGCCATATTCATAATCATCAGACGTTTCTACCTGCAATAAAAATAAAAACTGTAATGATCTAAGAATTTAATCGCGTATATCTAAATCGATTACGTAACAAAAGCGGGGAGGAGCAAAAAAAATGTGCGTGAATTTAAAATTCTGTAAAACGTAGGAACATAGTAAACATACCTATTCGGGGTTCTGTGTGTAAACAAGGTAAACCGTCCTGTCGTCGGCCGTTGGAGCCTCAATAATATAAAACATGCGCCCATACCCGTCCCTCCTATATTTGTAGCATTCACCCTACTGCCACCTACGAGCATAGCTCGCGCTGGGAGTGAACTTGTTCGTGTAATATCGTTTCGAATAAAACTTTGGCAGAAATATTTTAAATAAAATAGTGCAGAACAGGTGACGTAAGGAATATTGAAATACTGTTTTGTAAAATTGTTGTAATAAAATGTTGCAGACAAAGCCATGTTGTTTTGAGAAACTTTGTTGAGAACCTAAGCCTTTGATATAACACGAATCGTCCGTTACTTCTATTACTTAAAGTTCTTTATATCATATATCAAAGAGAAAGAAGAGAAAGAGAAAATTACTCTATAAAAGTAAACTACACAATGTCAACCCGTTTGTCTCTTGAGACTCGAGAGTAATTCAAGTGAACGGAACAGCCAGCGCTACCTATTGGCATTCTCGAGACATTAAGCAGTCTCTACGGCACTGAAGACTACATGCATTTACATTTTGAACATGTATTTATGAATATTGATGCTTAAGTTTCGGACAACGAACCACTTAGATGTCGAAACTGTCAGACTAGACACGGTGAATTAACAAAAGCAACTTGCACCGTTTTAATTTGTTAAAAATAAATGAATGTAATAAATAAAAATAAAACTTGTGTTACTGATCAACTCGAAAATATGAAAAATCTGTCTGTCTGGTATATATTCACATACTTAACTCGACAAAATGTGTTGTATGACAAAATGTCCCATAGTAAAAGTTAATCATCTTGTTTAAAAAAAAATTGAAATAAATATCTTTTATTAAATACATGTGTTCTTTCACCCCATGTAATATAAGCAGTTAATTAAATGTCAGCCTGTATTAGTAGGTACTCTAGGTTCGAACTGAATTGGCCAAAAGTGTTCTTTGTTCTTTTTGAAAATTTTCACTATCAATTAACTTAATGAAATGTACCTAATCGAAAGTTACCCAGAAGCTAAAGTACATGAGGATCGATGAAAAAATAATTGTTTGTGGAGAAAAGGGAATTTCTGACAAGGTCACGTAGCCAACCAATGGACTCCATGGTCCGAATGACGCTCCCAGTTAACTCGAATAACCGACCCCTGTCAAAGATTAAGTAGGAAGGGAAAAGATAGATCAATTGTTTGAATTTTCATAGACTATTAGTTTCAATTGGGAGTGTTGTTACAAGATTGAGGGGAATGAGAGAACTGTGTTCTCAAGAATGCTTTTCCAGAGTCATGGTTTTAACCATCATCATCATCATCATCAGGATATACTAGTCCACTGCTGGACATAGCCCTCTCCTAATGAGCACCATAGCGCCCTGTTTTAACCATATTCCTACGCTATTATCTCGTATTATTAAATGTCACTTGCCATTTCTCACGTGCGCGCACGCACCTCCAGAATTGAGTAATTACTTAGTCCGCCGTCTTTTTTGTCCATGTAGTAAACAAGCATACCTATATAATATATAAGGGATATACAAAAACTATTTCATTACCTATCTCTGCCTCCATACTTAATTGCTTTGAAGATTGTGATTAATTGATTTAAAATTTATTGACGAAATTAAGCTTAATTACGTTACTAGTGGTCCAATGGCAAAACCCTTAAGAAATATTACCGTAGCGCGTAATATAACCTACCTCTTCCTATTATTAGTTCCTAAGTGTCTACTGTGCTGAATAAATATAGTCTTTCATGTAGGTACCTACATCGTTCAACAAATGACTAGCCATATCACTAAGCCATATTACACAGTAGTGCCTAGAAATTGTCGTTCATGTTATATGAAGAGAGATCTTATAAAATACACACTTTCGTACAATCACCGTCCCGATATAAACATTGGTTGTTATCATAAAACTAACAAGCTTGTCTAGGTATAACAACCGCCATATTCTTTGACGCGCTTCGTACAACTTCGGCATTGGTCGGCGCTGATCGGAATATTATACAAGGGCCCGAATAACGCACTGTGGCGGTCCCAGATAATCTCGATATAACACTTGTCATGTTTTTATTATCTTTGTATGTTAATACTGTCCACAATCTGATGCTAATGTTGATATACATTCATATTTTCGGTGTACATCGATTTGGAGACTTCTGTGGTATGTTTTTGATTAGTAAAAGTCAATTTTTGTTTTTTTACACCATGCGGTGACGTAACCACTTTGTGTGATTCAAAAAGATCTTGTATTACCCAAATTTATTGGTACTTTAATCATTACTTTGACTCGAATGAAATTTAACTTCTGTAATGCTTTGAATAAAACATTTTCTTACCAAAGCTTGTGCAAAACCCCTCGCCTCGAATATTTTCCATTTCTTCCATTACCTTTCAGATAATATCAAGTAACTATTCCCTTGAATTAAGTAGATATATATCTACAAAGATGAAGAGGCCGACAAAAGCTAGAAGACACTAAAATTACCATAAATATATTCTTATGTTTATGAAAATGATGGTTGACGGTCTGTGACGAGTCAGCGGAACCGGGATTCGCCTACTGTTTTCCTCTACTGAATATTGTGTAACTGTCGTACTATTATTATACGGAGGTTTCGTTTGTTTCCTTGAAAAATATAGTAAACAATTGTCGTAGAAACTAGATATATGGTTTGATTGACAAGCTGCATCTGTGATTAAACATATTCTTTTATTAATTATTAAAAGCAAATAGTATTATTTTTAACAAAATTGATATAAATAGTGGGATCGGATTTCAGTCTAGCCGGGTGAAGCTGAACATCAGTTTTTTTTATAGAGCGACTGCCTATCTGCCTCCGCTACCCAGTAACTGAGTCAACCCCTTGGTAAGACTTTTGGGCTTCAGGCTACCCGTAACAAATATTTGTCAAATATTTCTTAATGACACCCAGTACTATTGGATTAACGTACGGACCACCACTCAACGAACTAACCTCAGCAAGCGTAGCTTAAATTTCGATCGACCCGTGCCGCTGTAATAATTTAGCCATGTTAAATACCAAAAATAATAGGTATGATATTAACTCATACTGCATGACTTTATAGGACATATCCATGTAGGTATCAATATTAATATTCCTATCTTCAAAGGTAATATTATTCCCCGCTATAGAAATCCCGGAGGTCCCCACTTATCTATTGATAAGTTATAATAAACGTTCCCATTCTTTGGGTGCCGTGAGGAGACGGGACACGGGCACTAACGGCCAGCACATGACGTCACTAGGATCCTCTTTCATAGCCACTCGTGCCTGACATAAAATGACGTCAGACTATTCAGCTGTTCTCCGTAACTCAAACAATCGTGTTTGTTGTTAGTTTTCAAGTTTAGGAGTGTTTTGTTGGTACCCAAGTGGATTTTTAAAAATAGTAGGAAGATATAATGTACCTACATACCTAAAGCATTTTTCAATAATCTAAGACGTCTTTATTTTTCAAGACGTTTCCATTGTTTTAAATACTTAAACATACAAAATAACGCTTATTCATGAAATGAGTACCTACATCTTTTTTCGGTAAAAAAATTCGAATTTATTTTCCTCTAAAAAAGAGAGTTGCAAATAACCCTCGAGCTACTATTACGCTACCCGCGCAATAAGTAACTCATGCTTAAAATATCTTCTAAATTTTCCTTTTTTAAATTTAAAATTCTCTTTCAGATACCCGTCTCGTGGCCAGCAGCAGTGCAGAACATTTTGGCACGACTCAGCAACACTGAAGTGTACCTAAGCGGTCGTGAACCCGCTCCCCGAACGTGTATTAGAACTCAACAGCTTTATTTGAGAAACAAAAATAAGGCTCAGCAAAACTTGACTAAATTCCAACAAGATAAGTAAAAAAAGTCGTAGTCGAATACTTTTTGTTTTCAATAAGATTATTCAATGCATAACGTACTTTGAAAGTGATATTTGCTGTCAAAGTCATAGCTTATCATTAAAGCCGCACCCACCACGTTATCAAATTTATGCCCAACATATGTCAGTAACACGATCTACCGAAAACAGTCCTATCACGGCATGTCAGGTAAAGCATTGTACCTGCAAGTCCCCCTTCATTCCCTTCCCCTACGCCCCCGCGCATCATTGACATGCAAATGAAACGGGCCACGCTCGCGGACCCAACGGTTATTTATCTCTGATTGGCTCGCTTCATTCCGCTTTGACAGACAGGTTCCAATTTCGAACGGAACCCGGAGCGTTGTTTACATAATTAGATATGTAAACGAATATGCATGCCGGTTTCGGATCGCGGATACCCATATTTAAAATTCATATTTGGAGTGTTAGTGTAATGTATCCACTATAGTGAATAGGTAGGTATGTAAAAAATATGTTCTATTTGAAAAAGTAAAAAAAGACATGGTCAAACTTTACGAAAAAATCTTGTTGATATCTAGACCGATTTACAAAAAACAATATAAAACTGCGCTTTTCATGAATCTTACAATAGCATAATCCTATACAAATTTGATATCAAAATCGCAACTCAAATCGGAATGAATCTTAACTGTAATATTATGTAAACAAACAGACTGGGTTTGCCTTCAGTACCTTCAACCCAAGCGATGGGAGACGAAGATAAGGCCTTGCACAGAAATACCATTCGTGTCAATCAGCCGTATAAGTAAACTTCAATCTTTACGAATCGAATAAGCGATAAATAACCCTTTGAAAGCCGCGGCGCGATTGACAAGCATAATTTCGCCTTTATTTTATTCTAATCGAAGGGCTTTATCGGTAAATGGATGCACCTTCGCGGCTACGCTTCCCACGATTTTTTGCTGTCGATATCCCATGGCAGTGGAGGGGTTACTCTCTCCGTTACATTTAAGAAATGAACAAAACACTTTTGTTTTTCTTTGGCAACAAAAAGTTTTTCTTTATAATTTTCAGCCAGTCCTAGCTTGACATAATTTTCCTTATAAAAACAAAATGATTTTTATAAAAATACTTACATAAATTCTTGCTGAATACAATTTCATTTAATGAATAAAGTATCAAGAAACATCCAAAGTATTACGAGTACAGCATTCTCATTAGTCGCGAGAACCAAGTCTTGATCGTTCGGTCCCTTTGTAGTCCAATAAACATGATTGCTCGATGGAGAACAATTATTTTGTTATTTATGGCATCAATTGCGCCTGGCTGCTTACATAATATCCGTTTACAGACACCGGTACACGTGTTTTATTTATAGGTAGATTATTTTTTATTATCTTAGGACGTAGTACTTGCCTGAGCGTTTGTACTTTTAAGTGGTTAATAGTGTTGCCAGGTGAGTTTTAATCTATGGTTAAGATGGTGATCAGTATTTTAATTAGTGAGTAACACTGCGTGAATTTCAGTTAATTTATATTTTAATTTATAAAATAAGTAACCATGCAAGTATAGTTTATTTTATATGTTTGATGCAAATGAGGATTGTAGAACTCTGAAGGAAACTCTTCATCCATTGCTACATATATTCGAATAATTCGTCTCCTACATAACATAAATAATGCAACGAATATTTAACAATTGTCAAAATGATAGGCATTGCCATAGCGAGGGTATTACGCAATTAGGCTCCCGGTGAAACGTGAGGTTGGTATACTGAATTTACCTGCAACATAATGTTTGTAAAAGTTACCTACATAAGTACGTACAGTATGTTGCTTTCAGCGAATGTGTTTTAATCAAGATAAATTAGCCACCACAACAAGTCCGTATACCAAACGTTTTGTTAATTAAGGAATAAACACGGAACACTTTTTGAATGCGGAAAAAGTGGGACAAACACAATTTTAAAAACAGGAAAAATATAACAACAGTTTGAAAGAAACTCGGTTTAAATGTGGTAGTGTAAGATTAGCCCGATCTTACTTATAATATTAGTTGGGTACTTTTATCTCGGAAAGTTTCCGGACGACTCGGCGAGGTTCTTAACCCGGATTACCAAAAGCTGGCCGAAGTTCGGCAGTTAAGTGACTTCATGACTTGTAAGTGGTTTAATTCTTGAAATCGATGGTGACTGACTACGCTGGGGTTAGGGGGTAGAAATATAGGAAGATTATGAGATGAAAGACTACGAAGGAGATGGCGGGACAGTTTGTATTGAGTAGTAAACATAGTCCTTGTAAACTGGCAGATAGAATGGACGGAGGCCATCGCTTTGTAGTGGGAAAGTAGTACAGGGTAGCTATACTTAATAATTATCACATGGAAAACTCTGTACCTATTAAAATTTGTATTAGGTAAAGGTATCCTAATTTTATTTAGAAGAACAGTAAATTTTCTTCGTCGTTATTGGACTTAAATATTTTCGTATTTGGTGGATTTAGCAAAACGTTTACTGAAAAATAAATCAAGTATTTATAATTATTTGATATTTCATATTTTATGGAATCACACAAAATGCTCGCCAGTGCAAACATAGTCAGGGTACAACAAATTTGCTTGCAAATGTTTTAGCAAAAAATCTTGCGTAGGATGTTTTTGTAAGCAATCCTTTGTGAAAAAGAAAATAAGAAAAACTCATTCCAAAAATAAACTTTCAATCAATTTAGGAATCAGATTCCACGTCTATCTAGACGATTGCATAGTAAGATATGTTGCCATCAATTCAATGCGTGCGCCGGGGTGAAAGAATAAGAACTTTTGGGGATGAAGGGGGGTGAAATGTCTATTTTGCGCAAGTCACGTATCGGTTCAAGCTTATCCGGCGTTAGGTTTGATGATAATAAGTGATACCGCCAAATATGGATTACATGGATGTAAAGAAGATGACTGGATTTGATAAAAGAAAAATACTAGTTATAAATTATTGCTGCGTAGAAGATTTTGTAATTTTAACGATCAATTTTATGTAAAAAACTCAAATTAAGAGTACCAAAAATTTACCAAAATTGAATTCTGTTGACAAAAAAAAACAATTGTCCGTTAATGACTGAGACTAAACATGTAAGTATAAGACCGATTACGTAGACCGGTATTAATTTATACCTACTCTTCGTATTTAACGAATATAATAACTTCTACAGTTTTTTTGAGATTACTACAATTTTATTTGAACAGAACCCAACAACCAGTGAACAGTGTTTCCGTCGGCACTCATACATACCTACAAACACTCAGTAGGTACCTTACTATGTACTGTGGTGTGTTTTATGTCTTCATACATAGGTCAGGGTCGCTGTTTACAACCGTAAATACACGTAAGACGTAGGTTCGGTCAGTTTACATGCAACCTTGTTTGTTGAAACCCACTGACATCATCTAGAAGAACTTGTGTGTAGGAATGTAAATAAAATATCAGTTCTAAGTTCGGAAATATATGTATATAAAAGCTAAGGTAAAAAATTGAATATTATGCTCTCGGAATTCAAAATATTGCATAAATAAATCAAAGGAATTTTATCATAAAACGAACCAATACACTAGTATTGGTTCGTGTATTACATATTTTTGAAATCATTAAGTATATAATAAGTACGAACTTATCTAGTTAAAAGGTTCCTCTAGTTAAGTTTAAAGTTAACAGCCCAACATGCCTTTTTCTAACTTAAAGAATTTGTCATTCACAGAATTTACAATTCATAAATTACAGCGTAGTACGGTCGCTACCTTATAGTCGCGTAGGTAGCGCATCTATTTCTTACAATATCTGGAGGCGAAGCATTCACGAGGCGTCCTCGTCGAGTCAATATCAATAAATGGGAAGCTGGGAAATTGGATGTGTTGCGGCTCGTGGCCCGGCCGACACGCTACGTAATAAGATAGTAATGAGACGTTCTTGCCACTCGTAAAAATATGGCCGTTGGCTCCCGGTCTATGACTAAATATTTAACTAACTCGCTGTGTCCTGTGTGGTACCTAAATATAGACTTTGTGTCATCTGGCTTTCTTGTCCATTTTTGGTGCATTTTTTGCATGAAATGTATGTACCTGTAAGTTCTATTAACTTAGTTACCTTTATACAATTTTTTTAAGTATCTTTTCTCTTCCCTTTCTATAGATAGGTATACCTACTATTTTTATCGAGAAAATTCAAAATCACACACGTACCCCATTGTAAATGTTAAAATCATTGTTAAAAAGCTTAATGAATTAACTTCAAGACGGCTTCTCATGACACAGTGAATAGTGCCTTCATATTCTAAACAAAACCCGTCTCATTTATAAAAAGTAATTTTTTGAGATGCTTATTTGTTTATTGTGAGCTTCCTATCGGTATAGGGGCAGTATAGGTACTAATGATGTATTTAGCTATCTTTATTCATCTAAGCATACCTAACAACTTAGCACCGCAGCTCTACGACTGTTATTTATTGTACTAAAATAGTAAATGCGAACAAGTTCCTGAAACGCACACCTGCTTTTATTCCCATCATGCACCGCCATCTTAATAAGGACCAATTTAATTTATCGCCACGCGTTGAATAGGGCAAAAGAGTAAGCTTTTGCATCCGTACAAGTCCTCTACCTTTGTTTTCAAATAGGGCAAGAGGGCAAGCATTACTCACCGACATTAAGAGCAACGGCCCTTTCCTTATACCCACCTACATTAGCAGTAAAAACAATGGTTAAAACATACCGTCCACACTCCAAATACGTCCATTTTCTGTTGAATCCAACCGACAACCGGTTTGTCCTGAAAAAAAAAGAGAATCACAGTTTTAATTAATTGCCCCAACTCGTTTGTAACTATCCTAGTAAATTGTGTGTAACCGATTGCATCAGCCTACGAAGATTGATTTGACATTGACACGCCACGCATGCGTATTGCCCTAATTCCGTGTAAAGTTCCCGTGGGCGAGAGACGACGAGATATAATTTTACATACGAAAGAGGGAGATAGGTATGGGGTGCACAGGGACGGCTGACAGAGACGGGTCGGTAACATGGCCGACGGCTATTGCATCTGCATGCATTTTAAAGAATTGTGTTCGATGCAGAAGGCTTGGCCCTGTGGGAACGTTTGACTTTCTCTTGTTAAATCTATAGGAACTTTGACGCTAAGTCTTAACAACAATTTATTTAAAAAGAGGATGTCATTTTAAAATTAGCACAATAAACGTATATTGACTAGTCATGTATGGTCATATTTTTATTAGGGAGGGATTTTTCCTGTTAAACAGGTTCCAAATACAGTTCGTCGACCTATAAATGTATGGGTCGAATCTCGCGGCATCGGAAAATGTCTAAAATACCTATATGTATATACTACACACCTATATGTAGGTTGTCAGCAGTCAAATAAAATTTAAATTATAACGTAATTTGTATCTACCTACCTAATCATATCGAATACGGTGTATCAGTCTACATCGTAACTTATACCTACTTTTAAAATAATTATGACAGAACGTTAATCAAAATCCTAAATAATACTTCGATGCTCGATAAAATATCTAACATGTGTCGATATTTATGCAGATATTTGAATGTAAATGTTTCTACAAGCGATTTACAATATCGATCTGAAGATAATTCAATGTCAAATAGGTTCTATTCGACGCTTGTTGTTTGAAATTCAATGTGTAAAGAGATACTGGCATTGAACTCTAAATGCTCGGGATTATCATATTTTTGTTGCATTTAGGTACATTTGAACAACTGATATCATTTATTGAATTAAAATTCTTTAACCGTACCACATGGTACCTACGTACAGTAAAAATATTATTTTTTATCATTTAGACATCAAAAGATTGGAAATGTAGACATAGCATTAGAAACAAAACACTCGTGCCTACGTGACGCACGGAATAATTTCTAACAATATAATATGTTCAGATACGGAGATAGGAAATGTTCGCCGTATCGTGCCATTTGTACCCGGCTTCCCTACCTGTCCTTGCGATATCTACAATGTCGTCGACCCACATATCCACCGAGCGACCTCTCAGAATAGATTGAATTCGTACAATTCAATAAAGGTGCAAAGGTTTCAATTTCGAAAAACAAGAAGGGACTGCCTAAGACGATCATGAAATTCCCTGAATATTTCATCCGTCTTCTAATAAGTTAAGAAACTTTAATTTGGAACAACGTTAAAACAGAATCATTTCCATGGAAAGGCCCTGGCTGCTAATCGCTTCAATTTGGCGTAAGTAAATAAAAGTTTAAACAGATTAAACTCGGTAACGAGGGCCGCCGGAGGGAGGGGTAAGAGGAGGCACAATTATCTCGTCCTATTTTCCCTTCTAATTTCACGTTAGGTCTACCCTTGAGGAGATTTTGCAGACGTGCGCGGAAAAATCGCAAAGTTAAATGCCAACCGCTTTATGGACATTACCAGCGATAGCAGCATAAACTCCTCTACCCGATAAGGGGTTGAATGTATCGTTTTTCTATTCAAATAATAATCTTGATACATCTTAAATTATACAATCTAAAGGCCTTTAAATGATAACGGTAATCTAAATATGTAATAATGAATCTTTAAATGCGTGCACGATAACATTAAGAAAGCTTCGACTCGACACTTCCACTCTTGATAATAGGCTAATTTTCTAGCAATATTACTAATAAGGGCTTTTAACTTTGGTTTGTTCTTCTGATACCAGCACTATTACTTATGTAAATAAAAACCATTACGGAACGCAAGGAGCGATGGCTTGAATGATAAGTTTAATAGTCTAGAAACAAAATCACATCGATTTAAAGGTAGTTTACAGTTAGTAACGAAATATATTCGAAACAGTTACCACGGTTACCTTAGCGACATTAAGGACACTAGACCAAATCGAACTGGTTGCTCATCTAATTATATATTTTTTTAATTACCTATTTTATTAATTCTAAAGACTAGGGCTATTGTAACACACAGTTGACTAGTTTTTAATTATTTCTATTTTATGTGTACAGTTACAATGGTCCTAAATTAATATTTATATATAAAACATATTGTAAAAAAACTATTTCAAAAGATTACGTGTGGATTTTTCTCCATGCAAAACTACCTTTTGGCAGGGGTTATTATAATTATTACAATATTCTATTTTAAATGTAATTTTGACGTATAAAACTGCCTTTTATACGGTCTAATAGAAGTGAATGATTTGACTTTGACTTGACTTTGACTAAAGTCAAAGATCACCACAATCCATTGTGTTTGTTCCTTTAGGTAAAGAGAGTAGAAAAAGAGTAATTGTAGAATCATTTTTTTTTTACTTTGAATGGGATATCGCAGTGCAGTTTAAATTACCAATGATTAAATGAATTGTCAAATTGTCAAATCATGATGGCCCAGTGGTTAAGGCCTCGCCTCTTGTGCACGAGGTTGTGGGTTCAAACCTGGGCAAGGACCAATGTGAGTTTCTCAATTCATATGTACTTTATAAGTTTATCTTGGACATCACTGACATCGGTGAGGAAAACTTCGTAAGGAAACCTGGACTTACATAATTAATATAAGTCTGAAATCGCCAACCAGTCTTGAGCAAGCATGGTGTTTAATGCTCATGCCTTCTCTGTATGAGGGATAGTAATAGGCTGGTACTTTACTTTTTTTTAAATTAATTGCGTTTAGTCGCAAGTCTGTAGATATAAAGGCTATCTTCTTACTGAACCGTTTCCACACGCCTTCAGTTTTTCTCACCATTGAGTTTCACACTCGCGGGTTTTTGGGTTAAACGACACTTGTACGTATTAAATGATAAAGCTTGCTGGGATATCGAATAAATAGGGGGTTGAAACGTTCTCTTTCTTTTTGAGTTTATTACTTCTAAATAATTTCCTTTAACTTAGAACGTAGTATTTTCTTAGACTCAAAATCGTTTGCTTAACAAATATCGTATATATTCAAATCTCATGAGTAGACATCGCTATTGCAAGTATATGGATAATGACGAATTGCCATCTCCTATATTAATTAACTGACCTAGTTTGTCTTAGTTGGCTCAACCACTTACTCAATTACTCAGCACGATAAGAAACTGACGCAGCGTGGATTTAGTTTCACTCACAACTAGATATGGGGGTCATTAATCATGAGTAACAGAGCCTACTTTGCAATGCAAATGTTGACTGCAATTCAACTTGTAAAAACAAAGAAATATTAATGTAAATAGGGGTGAAAATTCTTGCGATTCTTCTCATTTCTTTTAGCCGAACGGCGAAAATATTATAATATTTTACAAGAGCAAGAGTTGTAACATTAGCATAGGAATAGCCGTAAGTTGATATCATTGAACTTTATTAAGGAAAGCTCGCGATAAACACCCCATGCTGCTATGATCCCATAATCTCATCCAATTATGCTTTGGTTTTATTCTGATAGATGTACCTACTTGTGAATTCATAAAAGTTGTGTTGCGAAAATACGTGATTGGAGCTTGTTTTCGTCAACATATTTATCGATTCTTTTCTTATTCCGAAATGTCAAACTGTATTATTTTTGTGTCTGATTCTAAGCTTGGCTGGGAATATCGATTAAACTTGATAGGTCAAAGAGGTCGTATTGAAATTCACAAACTTTTTATGGGACTCCATACCCTATTCTGTTAATAATTATGATAAAAACATCCTATTCAACTCATGAAATCGATATAAATTATGCCCGCTTAGCGGTCGTGGTGAATATTTGACAGGCCCGCCTTAATCTGTATATTTACTATCCTCACATGATAAGTCTGACAGCTCTATCAGCATATTCGATAAGTTAGCCGTTGGCCACATTATTGTAATTTCATTAGATATCTTATTACATAACGTTAATTCAAAGTTTACGTTTAGTTTCATTCTGTGGGGCATTAACAGACGCATCTGAAATGAGTGTTCGTATATTTCCATAATATGAAAATTAGAAGACAGAGATGTTCTTTGCTGCCTGTTTCTCACGTTACACTTTAATTCTATGTTTTTTTTTCAAGTATCTGTGTTCCTACTAGTTCCCGCCCAACGCAAACATGTTAATAGAATCAATCTCCTTCAGTACGTCGATGTGACGTACATACGAAGGCCGCCGCAGTCGCCCCCACATCGTGACTCTATTTACATGTTTTTCTAATCTACATCCTGATTCCTGATATTGGGTTCATTCGTGACTTGCATTGAGCGGGCACTATTAGCCCCGGGCTACGGGATTGTCTTCGTGAAGATTAAAACATGTATTTACATAATGCTACAGACAATGCGACGCCCAGAATAAGTCTCTGTTATGAGTAGGTATTCTGCGAGAGCACGTATTGTTTAAGATGAGTGTGTCGTTGTATTAGATGTGTTTTGTTTGGGTATGACCGTTAGGTATGTGTTAAAATGGTGGTCAACATCAGACATCGTAAAGTTGTTAGAAGTTTCTACAAGATTTTAGATTTTCCAACAGATTTGTGTACTATTCTTGTATGGCAACGTGATTTGTAGCGAAATACTAAGTTGCATTTTAAAAATACATACTTAAATTCAAAGTATACTAGTTACAACTTTGCATGCGATATTATGTAGGTATTTGCCCACACAATACCTAAAACTTATCGATCCACTAAAACTCAGCTCTGCCAAAAACAAAAGTTTAGGCAATACAGTTTTATCTATCCAATAGACAAACACAAGAACCAAATATCTGAAGCTTTTACGTCTGCTATCACGAAGGGTTTCAGACAAAACAAAGGGGCTTGGACAACAAAAGTTGGAAGTATTTGCATTTTGCACATCCTGGGGAGGCTTTAGTATGAATAGTGTTGTTGGGAATAATTGTGGCTGTACTGTACCTTCATGCTTGGCTACTAACTACTTCGAACGAAGTGTGGGTTATATGTGTGGTTCAAGCATGAGCGGAAGCGGATTGACTGTTTTTTTTATGATACTTATCTATTAACCAGTCTAGTTTCCTAAGATGACTTAAAAATTCAAGGTACGATTACGTTTCGGCTATTGTTTGGTTGTCAAAGTAATGCAGTATCTTGTGCTACGTCCACTGACTTGCTCCGAATGCAAACCATACCATAGTGATAAAATAAGTATGATGTTTTTGATTAGGTGAGTAACTGTACCTCCTGCTAAATTTGAGTTAAAATGTGTGGTATTTAATTTAACCCACACCTGAGTAAAAGAATATCAAAGGAATAATTTAGCCCATGACGTTTTACTCTTTCAAATGATTTTATAGAAGCACTCGCACAATGACAATTAAGATAAGTAAATAAAAAAGTCGTTTACCTTTCTTACAAAAGGTAATAAAGCTTGCCGCTTTGGCTTTCACTTTCAACAAAAAGTTAAAATTGAATTCAACTAGGTTTCACTTTCTGTATTCATAAAAAGATCTTACCAATTCATAATACAGGTAAACAACACTTTGTTACAATTTTTTATTGCCGACAATTGCTACCGTTTCGTTTCTTTCATTCATTTGTTTTATTTACCTTTTTCACAAAAGGTGTGACTGAGTTTTTTAGCTTCCGAAGTTAAACAAAACCAAAGGACTACAAAAATGCATGACATTCCAAAGGAATTGATTTCAAAGATCTTATTTCGTTATGCTACAGTTTACAGTGACAATAACATTACGTCACTGTAAACCGACTATTCATTAATATACTACTAGCTAAATAAAATCAAAGCAAAATCAAATCATTTATTTCTATTAGACCATTTAAAATACACTTGCTAACGTCATATTTACAATTTAAACTAAATACTTGAATTATTCTAGTTGCCTTTACCAAAAGGTAGTTTCGTGTGGAGAAGAATGGGCCAGAAACTCCACACTTACTCTTTTAAACAAGTTTCTTTACAGTATTTTGGAAACATTAACAGATTAATTAATTGGCAACTATAGTTTGAGCCGTTTGGAGTTGAAACGCTCGAGTCATGGTGCCCGAGTGTCCTTTACAAGGAAATTTATCGACGACTGATCGAAACTTCGCGTGACCAGAGGGCTGGCTCATTCTTTTTTACAAATTAGTGTCAATGCTGCCAGTCTTTTGGGCACGTTTCCAGATGACGCCCATGCGGAAGAGTACTTAATTCTTCTTTCTCTTTCTTCTTTTTTAAAAAACGTTGCCACACACTAGGAATTTCTCCTGTGTCGTGAGTGCGTTTACAAACATTTCATTAAAACAGATTAAAGTAAAAACACAAGCTATCAAACAAAAAACAAAATTAATTCCCTTTTTCTTTTCAGATCCGCTGATCTCATGCGCTAAGACCACACGTCACACAGCCGTTTGTACCGGGATGTGTGGCATAAAGCGAGAGTTTTTAGTTACCGCCCATTCGGGCTAAGTTCGCCCCCGGGTCAGAATGATCCGGGCTCAGACCTCGTATCCAGACGTATGGTTACGTGCAGGTAGTTCCTGATGACGTCATTATGTGACCCGTGTTTAGGAATATGTTGGTTCATTACGTTTGTTTACATAGTAGACTTAGACGAAAATGTTTGGGAGAAATAAATAAATCTTACTTTTACTTTTAATTTATAGGCATAAGTATTTACAGGCATATATACTGTATAAGGTAGGTCTATCTATAGCTAAAATATTGGTTAGGATATTTTTTTGGTACATTAAACTCCATCAAGTTGATAGGAGTCCACTGGACGAAGTCCTAGGCCAATATCTAGCCTTATCAAAACCGCCTTGACAAAAGGCCAGTTCAATTAATGGACTATGAAAAAACCAATTAAGCCTGAAACCTATATGGCAACGAGTATCTTAAGCGCGATCTCTATACTATCATTATTTATAAGACTATTAGTTTAAGACCATGCTTGACATTGTTTGTATATTATGTTCTCATCATTTACAAGAATAAATATCTTATCTCGTCTATCTTTGTCTGTAAGTAACCAATCAATGGCCGAGTTACCATTCTAAAGCGGCAGATCGAGATTGAGATTGTAGAAACATTATTGAACTCAGCGGTTAAGTGCTTTAAAGAAACCTAAGTTGTTTACCCAGGTTATTTTCAAGCGCTTAACGGCTTGGCCACACTTGAAGTAACTTCGCTTTCTAGGTTACATGTTACTCAGTCATAGATCTCTGATAAGGAGAAGTGTGTTAAGGAAATGCTAAATTAATACAACTGCTATGTGAGAAATGTATGGCTTATATTATACTTCGTTATGTAAGTATATGCCAGGTTATGAATAGATATGGACTTTTAAATACCTAACCCATTTACCAATTTGATTTTGGTTTTGAATGTTCTTATGTACCTATGTTAAGAAAATCTTGATAGAGTAAGTGCATAATGTATCGTGGTTTATGTTTTATGTATACCGACATTTATGTAAATCATCAATAACTTGTTAAGCAGATGCAACTAAAGATGCAAACGAAAATATAAATCCTATTAAAACTCATTAGTGATTTCAGAAACAAAAAGGTATATAAACAGAATTAGTAGGTAACCTATTACGTTTGACCAACTCTAAATAGTTTACGAGTAGATTATTCAAGACAAGTCCTCTGCATGCAGGGTACAGATCCAGTGTCAAAATATTCGCATCGACTTAGAACTTACAAAACTTTACCATTTTTGTTCTAATGTATAGAAAAACTACAGAAAATGTTCATGGTTGTGTATAAATTATGCAGGCTTACTATTTGAAGGGTAGGCAAGTCAAAAATAACTCAGTCCAATGGCGTGTGCCAGTCCCATGAACTCGAGATGAAATATTGTTTCAGCCAAAAAACACGACAGACCGTTTTTTGAGCCACTTCTCTTACTATAGTTCTTACTCACGCGATTCTCACCTAAATGACAAATATAGTGTACACTTTAAAAAATATAACTTCCTTATTGCTTTTGTTATTGAAATAAATGTTGGAAAATAGGAAGGTTTTTAGCTTAATTTGGGAAAATTGTGCACGAAAATAGTTTTACTCGTAGGTAAGAGGCTTTTCATTCAAAGTTTTTACTTTTACGGTTCCGTACCACAAAAGAAATAAAACGGAACCGTTATAAGATCACTTCGTCTGTCTGTCTATCTATATGAGTGTCTGTCTGTCTCTCAGGCCCCTTAGAAAAGCGTGGAAGTATCAAGTTATATGAATACCACATAGCTAGGTGTACGGTCCCTTTTTTCTAACAGATATTTATTAGTGTTCATGTACTGTTTTGCCCACGGACTATATGGCAGTGAAACTACTGAGTATTTTATTAAATACCTGTCTCCATTACTTTAACATTCTACCAGTCCAAACTTATAGTAAGACAAACACGCATCTATATACAAATATACCACAAAAATATCAAACTCGTAGAGAAAGAGGGCACGAACGAAGCGAAACTATCCCCCTTGCTTATACAAATTTCACGAACGCTCGGCTCCAATACATTTTGCATGAAGCACTGTAAGAAAACTTGCTATTCGTCCCCGGGACAAAGTTGGGTTTTTATAACTATTTTTATAACAAGTTTGCATTTTGTTTGGAGACGTCAGCGTTATTTTTTTAACATACGTAGATAGGTATTATACCTATACATATTTGACAGGTGTTCGTAAATGTGTGGGAATAAAACTGAATTTGTTTTTGTGTTGGTAACAGGATGTATCAAAGGCAAATAGGTCATCTTCATTAGATCACTTGCACCTAATTTGGACACATCTCATCTTAAGTCTTTTTTAATGAACCGAACAAGCTAATCTTATCAATGCAGTCTGAATTATAACATGTTTTAGGCATTAATACATTATCTGATTTTCAACTTAGAAGTTTGATGTTAATAGGATTGCCTTTTGAATTTACAATATCCTTAAAGTATGTGCTACGCACTAGATTCTATCCATAATGTTTCTACTGCTATTATAAAACCTTCTCAGACTCCTCAACAACAAAACGACCTCGAACCGATAAGCGAACACAGCTTAATTTAGCCTCACTTCACAATCCCGTGTTGAAAACTAAACAGTAACATAACTCCGTAGCGCCATTGGACAAGACTAATAGAAATTCTCAACGGATCCCAACGGTCTAGACGAGGCGAGTTTATAAAAAACAACGGCTACACAGGAGTACATCGGACACGGCCGCTTTTAGTTGTGAATGAATGCATTAGCTGACTTGAATTACTAATTACAAGGTGCTGTGGCGCCTTCAAATGCTGACGGATGTGGGAATTAGAATAACTGTTATAGTTAATAATAATAATAAATGTGTTGACTATGCAACTACTGGACAAAGGCCTCGTCTTATACAAAGAAGGTATGGGTCATCACCACGCTTAATCAAGACAATTTTAGTCCAATAATTATATTTTAAGTCTAATTCACAATGTTTTCTTATAATGATGGAAAATAAACTTGAAAGAAAAAAAAGTACAAATAAATTAAAGTCACATTGGCCCGGATTTGATTTTGCAACTTCGTGCATGAGTGGTGAGGCATTAACCACTGAGCCATTACAGCATTATTACTGTTAGAGTCAGATCAAATATGAAATCTATACCTTTGTGTTGAGTTGAGTTGATTTTTTGTTTTGATGGTCTAGTAATTTTCAAGATTTCTTGATCACACGTTAAACGCCAAGTAATACACAAACAATACATTTTCTATAGTCTCGTTTTCTGGTAGTTAAGGTGTTAATTGCGTATTTATTTCTTGCGCAAAAATTAAAACAAATGTAATCTTAAGGTTAACTACTTAGATATACCTACATAGTGAATTGATAAATATCATTCTACCACACCAAAATCACCTTTACCTACCGTAAGAAGACTAACAAAAAATATGCAAAAATGTAATATTTATTGCATTACTGTCGGAAATGTAAGACAACTTAAACGGCGTAGGCGCCGATCCGCATACAAGATTATAAGTTCCAAATTTGAATGTGTTGTATGTTATTATGTGTGAGTAATGGCATCCACGATACGGGGAATCCTTAGGAATCTTAATGTGATAGGCAAAGGTAAGTGGTACGGCGACAAATGTTCCCGCATTAAGCTGAGTAAGTATACAAACATCGTAGTTCTCAGCATAAATAAATGTAGCCTTCTTGGAGCACTAGACTTGTTTGCTTCTTGCTCCATCATGGTAAAATATATTATATTGGATTAGTGAACATCACTGACATACAACGTTCCAGCTTGTGGGAAATATTTATTGAACTTTTTGAATTTTTTGGTTGATACTCCTGAATGTCATATCTTGAATTAATTAATAATGGCACCTGCTTATGAGAACAGATGCTTTGAACAGAAAAAAAAAATATTGTTGTTATCAAATCACATGACTCCATTAACTGACTAACAAAAATATCAATAGGTATACAAAATTTAATCATCTACCTATACAACTATATAAAATCAAATAGGTACCTACCTATATCAAAATCGGGAGATTTCTTTCTTATAAGGAAATCGGAATCTTAAATCACAGTTCAATAAAGGTTTAATCCAAGTATTGGGTTCCGTTTAATCACAATCACGTTTCCAACGAACCGTCTTCTTTTCCTTTTGAACCTTTCAAATTAACTCTATATAGAAAAATGAAAGATAAAAATACTGGCCTTTTTTTATACGATTTCGATGCAGAATAATTTACGGCTAACAAACTGTATAACCTGAACTTATATTTAAAAAAGGTAAACAAAAATCTGATTATATACTCAAGTATGATCATCATCATCATCATCATCTCAGCTAGACATAGGCTTTCTCCAAGTATCTCTATATTGGCCGGTCCTGTTCATCTACCGGAGTATCACGTAAGCACATAACTTATTGGATATTTCTATTAGAGATCAATGTCCAATAAATGGCAGAAGGCGTCCGCCTATTCCATTGGGACTTCATACCCCCATTGCAGAAGTATCTTCCTATAATTATTCTGCCACTCGGCCCAACCCCTGAACATATCTTTAGGGTGTCCTGGTTAAAAGGTATTTTATAATAGAATAAGAAATTGATTCATATAATTATGAATTATGGTACAAATCCTACTAGCTATATACCTAATAAACACAACAAATTAAAAAAGTGGGAATTTTGTGGCATTGATTTTACACTATTTTATTTTAATTATTAATAGATTATATATACTTAATTATTAATATAGATACTACTTAGGTAATGCACTACACAAATCTACTGCCTAATATACCTAAATTCTAGTAGATAATTTTGTAGGGATATTATACTAAGTAGTATGACGTATCTACTTAGGTACCTATTGAAATCTCTTTTCTTTGCTATTACTTAATTTTTAAATTAGATGTTGTCCTTACAAGAAATGTTGATAACTTTACACTAACTTATTACTTTTGTTAAAGCAAGTTCCGATCTCATAACACAAATTAATGAACAGAACTTGTGGTAAGAGAAATCTAAATCGAACCAAACATCGAGACAGCATGATTACAATTCTACATGATTGCAACGTGTACGATACGAACTTAAATATTCGAAGGCTGTTTACACGCGCTACATATATTGTCTTAATAGTTGCTCATATTGAAGTTTGCGTCGATTTTATCGACATCATGATTGGTTGATGGTGTGAATTGATATTATTTGTGTCTGGCTTTCTTGTTCTTACCTACGTATTTTTGACGGGAATACTCAACAGACTGGCTGTAAATATTCAATGAGTGAACCTACCGGTTATAAACGACTGAGTCTCAGACATTTCATAATAGTATTTTTTACTAACATAACTTACTTAATATAACTTACTTCTTTAGTAATCCCTAGCACATGAGATCATAGAAACAGATATACCTATGTATAAATCAAAGTTTCCGACCAGTCAGAAGCACGATTTTAAGGTTTATTAAGTTAGTTAATTGCTCAGAACATCTTAGATACAAATGTATGAATTCATGAATTTTAATTTGCTCGCGTTCGGACAACTTGAAGACGAGATAAAATGTCCAAGTTTCTTGTTTTAACATTCGTAATTTTGCTAATGCAAGTACAAAAATGTAACGTTATCTTGAGACGTCAAACCTTCCCACATACATAGGTACGTATACGCAGGGACGTACAATGACAATAATTTGTAGTGTGCAATAAATTTTGTGAAACAATCAGCGGGATGAGTACAATATTGTACAGTATCTGGACATATTTCAAGACACAAAACAAAGTTGCACAAAACAGAATCTTGTTTATAGATACGACTTTCAGAGACGAGGAGAAATAACTTTAATTAAATTAAGAAATTTATTGATACAGTCGCTTAGTGATGTCGGTATTTGGGGACAGCGGGGTCATTTGGCAACGGTCCTTAGTTCGGGGCAAGTTATCTCGGGACGCTGGCCCGGCTGCGCGCCAGCGGGGAGGTGCGGCTCGATATCTCACATCACATGACACATTTTGGAAACGTTAGGGGACCACACACGATGATTTGTTTACACTGTGTGAATTTGTTTGAGGTTCGTTTTCTACCATATTTTTGTAAGAGGGTGCACTTTGTTTGTTCTATAGCTTACAGAATATCATTTAGATTAGGATTAGGGTTTGCGCATTTTCATAATTATAAGATTTTTATTTCTGTCATCATTTTCCTTATCATGACAAGCTGAGACCGTCTTTTGTATTCGTGTTTTTATAAAATGTTATCCCTATATTCTCTTATATTCTAAGCAGGAAAGAGTTTTCCCTAAAGTGTCTTATTTTTCAGCTAGCAAGTCCCAGAAAGAATTTGAAATTCACCAGACTGTGATATCAACAAACAATCCAATTCCACAAAGCGCGTCTCACGACAAAATATTACAAACATATGACACACAATACGTAATCAAAATTCAAGCCAGATTACGTATTATTTTTTTATCCGGCGTATGCGAAAAAATATACAAAAATAATACAAACAGAGCAAAACATGGCGGTGAATTGGTCGTTGTCGTTCCCTTACAAATTGGGCGCCTGTCGCCGTCTCCTATTCGCATATTGGCCGATATTACGCTCTCGATGCGCGCCTATACTTTGCCAACACGAAGTATACATGTGTGTACAGCATGTTGTGTTTACACGGCAGCGTCGATATTTGCGTCGGAACAAACTTTATCCGTGACGTATTGCGACAAAAACGTGTTACACTTGATATAAGAAAGTTGATCATGTTATCGGAAAGTTCTGCCCTAGTTTCCCCTCCCTTTATTAGAAAAATATACAATGTCTATTTATACTTGTGTTGGTTTGCCATGGTTTCAGTAAGTTTATGGAATATTTACCCGTAAGCGTTTGTACGAATAGACTTAAGTCTACTTTCTTTACTGTCTTTCCGACATATGTGAAAACAGGAAAAATCCTTACCTACCTACCAACTAACTATACTGGTTAAGTATTTAATAATGTACTACTCCGACCTTTCAAAAATATCTTTTACGAAAAATTTGGTGTAGTATAAAATACAGTAGAAAATATATCTTTCAGCACATTTGGAAAATGCAAAAGAACATTTTGTTAAAACCAAACTTTTTAAAACAAAAATAAAACTTTCTTGGAGCAATATGGAGTTTTATTTTTCCCTGTGTATGTGAGCGAATGATTTCAGATTTCACCGTGGTGCGGAGCGGACTGTGGAATTGGCCAGACTAAAATAACGAACGGACGTGCTCTGAAACTGTAAGGAATTATTTTTAAGTTCGCCCACTGTTGCGAATACACAAACAAAGATGTCGGAACTAGTTGGAATAAATAAAATACTGCATACACGTAAGTGCAGAGATGTACCGTGTAGATTCTAGTAAGGAATAAGTAGTTATGCCATCCTCTTTCTACATGTGGATGTCATAAGAAGTAGGCATACAATTACTTCTTTCGAGTAGGTGCTAGTGGAACGAGCTATTTTATGATAACCTACTGTAATCACCAAGCCATCTACCAAATGCGGTGACGTCTCAATGAACAATGTTTTTAAAGAATAGCTGTCAATCGCTTTCAGTATATTAACTTATGAATCGTTATTTTATTCTCATCTTTAATCTCGAATTAACTATCTAACTCTATAACCATTAGGTACACGTGTCTTATTAAATATTTCCACAAGTAAATACCTACTGAGTTAAGCAATCTTTGAGAGGCATGTCCGTCCGAGGAGACCCCTTATTACTACCCACATCTACCTAAGTATAAATACGTATACAGTAGGTCGATGTTGCTTCCTCAATGAAACCAACGGTTGTATTTATGTACCTATAGCTACTCCCTGCCTACCCCTTGTGATTAATGTAGCTGGTAGGTGTTGATTAAAGTAATTAGGGGAGATAGAAGCTGTTTGGAAGCTAGTTGCTGCGCTAAATGAAATTGATTTTTAATTAAACACAGTGTTTACTGTGTTTTCTGTAGAATATTGTGTGAATGTAGGGTAATGATGAAAGGTTAGTCTGTAGAAACTATCTCTAGGAATGTTTTGAAATTTTTTGTTAAAACTTTAGGCATTTTCTTTTTCTTTCGAAGCTTAGAAGACGTGGGTGCATGTTCTCGCCGTAAAATGAAATACTGACCTAACTAATAAACTCTGCAGGTTAGAAAAACTGGGCTTGTCTGTAAAACGGTTGCCTAGTTATATTAAAAATGTATAAAAGAAATATGTATCATCATGTCAGTGCGTAGTTATTGTACTAATTCTAGCTAGATTATTACAAAACAGTAGGTACCAAATGCTTGAGTACTTATTTAGGTAGGCACCTACTTAGAAACTTCATAGTATACCAAAGTACCTATTTACCATTAAATAATGGTTTCTTAAAATTGCAAAGTCTCAAATGATCTAAAAACAGCAATTTGTAAATGTGAGTCGTAAATAACAATTTAGGCTTCCAGTTAATTACCATATTCAAAAAGCAATAAAACTAAAGATTGTTGGTTCAAATTAATAAAGACATAATGATAATAAATTATAATTAGTCAAGTAGGTATGTGTTGTGGTAGTCATATAAGTTCTTTATACAGAGTGATTTTTAATATGTTTGCAAAGTTTGAGGACGTAAAAATAATCAATAATATGGAAAAACTCTGTAATAAAATAAAACAGTTGTTTACAACATTTAGGTATGTTCTGATAGCTTGACAAAATGTAGGGAACGGCTGATTGACACCGTGGTAAAAAATATTTATGTTTATGAGTACTTTAACTCCCTGAAATAAAGCCAAGGATTTAAAAGTAAAAATGAATATCATAGATTCTGCGATTTGTCTTTGTTTGAAAAATAAGGCTCATTATATCTTAATACGTACCTTTATTAATGAGTAAAAAGTAGTCATATTTATTATGTTTGTTCCGGGTGTTCTGGGTATTGCTATGTGTAATAAAAAATATCTATCTATGTAATGTATTGTATTAAGTATATCAGTCATCTAGTACCCATAATACAAGCTCTGCTTAGCTTGGGGCTAGATGATGCTGTGTGGATTGTCCAGAATTATTTATTTATTATTATTTATTTATTTATATATCTTATAAAAAAATAATAGGTACTCTTTTTATATACATGTTATGTAACTTCTGTGATTTAATTGTGTAAAAACAATAGATAAAATCCAAAAAAGGAGTTTACATTTCTTTAGATTTATTAGCTTCATAGTACATTAAAATATTTTATTCTTAAGAACTTTATACCGAAGTAAGTATGAGATTTCAAGCCTGTGTGAATTAAAATGCTATTTAGGTATGGAGTGGAAGCGAATGACGTCACTATTATATGCATAAAGAATTACTGCCCGTCTAGGTGATCATTATGATAATATCGTACTAATTATGCAAATTAAATGCATAATTATGTTTATATTAGGATTGCATCTGTCAGCACCTGCCTAGGAATATTTTTAAATGTAAGAATACAATATTCTAACATCACAGAACTTCAAGAATTCACCGAGCTAGCTTACTGGTTCTACATATTTATGTAAATATTATATAATATTAATGTAATCATACATTACCACTGTGTAGCTACCGATATACATATTATAAATACGCCTAACATAGATACATGTCTAGTAAAATAAAAAATCGTACAATATCTGGGTAACTACTTGCAAATAATACCAGAAAGATAACTCCATTTTATTAGGATTATTATGCATTTTTTTTTTTCAAAATCCAACAAAAGCTATTCTTGATTTATTTATTTAACTACAAAGCTCAGAAACGTCACAACATACATGCCTACACCCATATGAAATAGGTACCCACATAATAAATGAATGAATACATTTCTCTCAATCCATTTTACGTTCCCTTTGGCCAATCTCGCCGAAGCCAGCTTTTCCAAAGCTGCGGTACCATAGATGTGCCATCAGCTTCAAATTTGAAATTGGAACGAAGGAATGGAACAGCCCGGTAATGGAACAAGTTAGATGAAAGGGGGCGGGAGGGACGCTCACTCGATCGTCACACTCCGAGCTACGCTGACGTAAAGACGGTAAAACTTTGAATTCGTCTAGATTTAGATACTTTTGAGCGGAGGTTAAAAAATATTTAAGTTTGGGGTTCAAAACTGATTAACATTAAATGGAGTTGAGTTAGGTACTAAAAGCTTTGTAAATATTTCTACCTACAAAGACGAACTTCTATGATAATTATTCATATACAGATACTTATATACGAGTACCTATACCTGTAGGTACCTAATAACGTCGTTTTGGGGCTCATTGCCAAAAACATGTTTAACGTTTTTCTGTACTATTTTAACTTATGGTAAGGTCAAAAATGCATGCACAGTGCGAAGTCTAATTTATGAAGGCTAAAACACCAAATCCTTATTTAAAGAGATATATATAAATATATATATTGTATACTATATATTGATAGTTTAAATTAATTGTTTGAAGTTATATTTTTATTCTATTTAAATTTGGTGTTATTAGGGACCCATCTCTACCTTAGAAGTAAATTTAGTTGAAAATTATATCCTTTCATGTTCAAGAAAAATCATCTCTGATAAATCTCATAATGTCTGTTAGTTATTTAACACTCATAGGTTCTGCGAGGTAAATTACATTATTATATTAACTCACCAGTCACAGAAGTTATAACACCAAACTTAAAATCATGATTTAAATAAAGAATATTTTAAAACAGTACATCATATTTTATAGCACAACGTAACACAAAGTCTAGGTAGGTTCGACTACGTAGGTACAAGTTAGTTTTTACCTCCACGTATCTACGTTACGCATTACGTGATTAGCCATGCCAATTGTCTGGTTCGCGTTTTGCTGATAACCCGTACAAAACGCAACGTTTCTATGGTCATAGAAATAGAAAAGAAAAAATAAAGAATGATTTAAAACGCAGTTACGTTTGAAATAATTCTAACATTCTTTTTTCAAATTGGAGAAAGATCTGTTCAATATTGACGTTTATAAAAAAAGATACCTACTTAGATGATTTAAATTAATTGATATTGTTCTTTTGTAAATGAGAAACGTAAAATTATCTAGTTGGAATTGATTGGCATTCACTTCTTCTTCCAACAGGTCTTATCAGGTTTAACTTTGCTTATATTACCAATAAGATGCAATTTCAAACTTCTTATCAGCCAGGAATCAAAATCCATCAAATGAGTTGCTAAGTCCCTTAATATTTAATCTAGAATGTATTAAGTTTTGAACCCTGGAACGGTTATTCGCAATATAACCACTAACTAAACTCTATGTAGAGCAAAGTGCCTTTTGTCAGAATACAAAAGGATAATATTCTATATTATCAGCGCTCGTTCTCATCTATTTTCCCCGTGACTAAGTCTAATATAAGTGCAAGCCAACAAAAGGAGTCCCGTCTAATAAGAAAACTAATTTAAAACTTTGGTGGCACAGCAGCGCCGAATGCGTAAAGTTGGCGCCAGTCGGTCGAGATAGGAACCATCGAAATAGCGCCACCGCGCGGCGAACGGCTGAAGCTTTTCAATTGCTGTTTTTACGACTTACGGGGCCGTTAGTGTGCGTGAAAGCTTCTACGCACACTCACGCACCAGACGAGTTCACTTTTGTGCGTGTAGTGGAGTTTTTACGTGTTTGTGTAACGGCCCATGTACAAAAGGTTGTACCATTGTCGGTCGTGTCTCATAGTTGTTATCTATTGGTTGGATAGATGGCATTGGGTGTAGCGCGAGCATCTACGCGTTGTATTAAACTTGGTATACATTTGAGCACTCACCCAAAAATATTGCTGGCGGTGTTGGCGTGTTTTTCACACGTTTCAGTAAACACGTCTGGACAATATTCGGGCCGGGGCACGTGCATA
Organism: Phlogophora meticulosa; assembly: GCA_905147745.2. Taxonomy (NCBI): domain Eukaryota; kingdom Metazoa; phylum Arthropoda; class Insecta; order Lepidoptera; family Noctuidae; genus Phlogophora; species Phlogophora meticulosa. The sequence goes on along the minus strand of LR990528.1, from coordinate 11,044,644 downwards.
CGAGTGGGTAGAGGCAACGTATTTAGGCACACGGGGGCACTTGTATGTGTTTAATTAAAACCGTAAAGACGTGCTGGCCAACGCGTGGTTTTCTCATAACTGTGATAAATTGCAGCTATTTTTTTCCACAAAGCAAAAAAAACCAACTGCGAAGAAATGTGGAGCGAAACTGCATTGGCCATTGTTTAGTTTGCCAATTTATACGGGTCGGTTACACTTGCGACTTTTATTGAAGCATTTACCGATAAAAGGAGTCATAATAGGTTTTATAGGCAGATTTTAATGGCGATGTGTTGAACAGATTTGCACTTCGTTCATTGGGTTACGAGAGCCGTTGGCTGAAACACCTTACTATGCCATAATACTTAGGTACTTAGGCACTTATTCATTTGCAACATAATACTTTAATGAATTAATCAATCAATAGGTACCTACGATAGGTACCTACTAGCAAATAATTGAAATTTCTTCGCACCTACCCACCTCCGTGATCACGTTTTTGACGCAATGCGTAGAAAATAAAATAGATTTAAAATAACAATAGCCTACAAGAAATACGTTTGTTTATAGAAAACTCGTTTATAAACGACATAGATACACACTTTAACACTAGGTACTAAGACGGATTATTTAAATAAATGAGATATAAAAAATATGAAAATGACTTTTGTCAGCATCACGGAGATCCAAAAAAGTATGCACCCTAATCTCTTCATTTCGATAATGTCTTGTCAGATCACCTTGAATTTATGAATCAGTGTGACAGCATCTTTAATCCTAATACCGACAACAGATTTTTATAAACGACTTATCTTAATATCTAACAATATATGAAAAGATAACTTACCAAATACCATTTATATAACCAATACGACATTGAAAAAAAAACTGAATAAGTTAAAGTATACAGATAAGGTACAAGAAAATTCTATTACGACTGTCTAATTTTCAATTTCCTTCAATCGATTCCAATCTCGATAATGTTCTCGAATGATTTTTCAATCGAGATCTTTTGATTAGCTATTCTGGACAACAATAGGAGTTCTTTATCTCGACTGTTTATCAGGTTTAATATGCGTAGAAAGTCGGCTTCGTTATCAACAACGGAGGTTGCTCCATTTCGTTATCGCGGATTTGCGCTCTGAAATTGTTATTGTGTTAGGTATATGGTGTGTGGAGATTAGGAGCTGTACTGAAATTTACTTTTACGTTTCAGACAGATTTTAGTACAAACTGTAATAGGTGAACATACTTGAGTTGGCAACGGATATGTTTTGACTCACAGTTTTTTATTTAAATCAATGCACATCCATAACATGCCTAGAAAAAAATTCTAATGAACATGAGTTTTAAAGAATTTTTCAATTTATTTTCAGGTAAAAGGTAGAAAAATAACATGAGAAATGATTACGCATAAGGGTAGCCAATAAAGAAAAATATCACCTCCAACATTTACTTGAAAAAAGGCGGTATTCCTAAATCACCAAGTGTATTTTTTGCTTGTTTGATGTGCAAAACCTATTTACAGAAAATAATATTATCTACATCAACTTACACCCTTTGTTTTTCCCCATACATCCTAACTTAGCCTTCCCTACTTACTTTTATACAGCGAAAACACTCCGCAGGTAAATGAAATGCAATTTGCATGCGGCACACATTCCACTTGTGATATATTTCATGACCTTGGCCAAATGAAGACGGGGGATGACAATTTGCCTACAAAGTCACCCACTCACTCACACACACTCACTCTTACTCACACACGTAAAGTCGAATCTCGTTCACATGCAAGCCCCTCTTGACACCATAAGCTGCACATAAGTATCTTCACAATTCCCTTGGGCACAGTTTTTATACAAAATTCCTGAATAAGAAGGGTGCTGGATGAAGGACGCTGTGCGGACGGTCGACCGTAATATCTACCTACCTCTAAATACCTATGTATAAAATGTATCTGAGTATAAAGGAATCCGTCACTTGCTTGTATTCTTTTGTCCGTTTGTCAGTATCTGTCTTCGTGTTTTATTTCGAAAATTGTTAGCATACCTATTTAATTTTCATGTTTTCAACATGAAAATTAAGTTGCAATAATCACATTACTTATATTGATTATTTTACCAAGATACGTTTGCAATCTGACCACTTTCTGAGCCTATTTCTTGAATCAATGTAAATTTACTTTATATGAAGAAATAGAAACCGTAATATAAACAGATTTATTTGTAAAGTACCTTCTTACTCCTACGCACATTTTAAATCCACGTTTAATATTATACAAGTAGGTACTAATACCAAGTTTGATATAGGATAATATCGGGCAGCACATGCGTGGTCACACCGGCTGTGACCGACCTCACACATCAGCTGATCGACCGAGCTGTTAAATCTTTACGGCCATGACGTCACAGGTTTTTTCCCAAATGATTTATAACCCATAAACCTTCCACAATAACTGTACCGATTGTTTAACAGTTAACCGCAATATTTAAACCCTTTCTAGGTAAGAAGTTTCAGACCGTTATTGAGAGCAGTTTTTCAAGAAGTTTTTGCTCCAGTTTCGTTTATTGTCATTTAAAAATGAGTCGAGGAAGTCGTTAAGTTGCGCAATTATATGCAAAAAAGGGTTATTGATTTTGTTTGGCGCACAATGTCGATTTTTTTGAGTGAACTAAGTTTTGTCAAAGATTTTCTTTGTAAACTATTGTTTGATAATGTTATGCGCAACGTGCATCGGGTTTGGCTCAAACCGTAAAATGCATAACAACGTTTTTAATGGCACAGTTTTTGGAAAGATTGCAGCTTGCGTTGTATAGCAACTCCGTATTGTGTTACAAGTTAGAATACACATCATATCATCATCTATCATCTAAAGTATTTTTGTACCTAATTGAATCAAAATTCATAGTAGGTATATAATATATTCTAGGTAAGTAGGTATCAATATTTTAAAATACAAATAATATCTATAAATATTAACATTTCTTTCATAAGCCATCAATGAAAAACAAAACAAGCAATAAAACAAAAAGTATCGTAAAACATCCAATTACGTACCGACTGTACAGTATTTATTTGTAGGGTAGAAAACGTGGTTATTTGAGGGCAATATTCTATAATAATTGGCTATAAAACCCTGTAATTGTACCGTTTGGGGCAAAGTAGGAAACATTGAATGAAACTATGAATACTTGAACATAATGCTTGCAACAGTCGATCGTTATGGAAGAAATAGTGGAAAATGTACACTAGGATATACTACCTATGATACTTTTGTTTGGGATAAATGTTGCCACTGTAGTCATGACGAGGTGATACTGTTAAGATAAGTAGGTATATATCATATCGGTATAGGTATAAATCTCCGTCTAGACACAGGTAATTTTCCTTTTTTAAATTAATTTAAAAACCAGTCCTAATGAAGGTAGGTACTGTTTTACTGAAAACACTGATTGTTATGTTCTCATTGTGGCCTTTTCTATGATTAAAAATTTCAATTAGAACACTAAATTCGGTGTTTTGTTTTAGCTTATTTTCTGCAGACAATCAATTATTTTTCAGTTTACCTACCTACAGGATGTTAGCTACAATGGTCGCGACTTGATCCACTCAGGCGCCGTGCGTCCCCGCAATGTTTTTTGTAACATTCTAAATATATGTATACGTTGTTGTCTGAAAACATAAATCATGAACTCGTTACGATTTACGAGCCCGCTCGAGCGTAGCACCGATTGGAGATTTAATTTTAGGGTTAGCCACACTGATAGGCTTAAGCGAGGTTTTAGAGTGATACCGTTTGTCTGGAGAATAATAAAGCTCTATAATTTCAAAGAACTTCAAACGGTTTATTTTTACGTATCATCAATCAAAAGTTTCAGCAATCTTAGGGGATTTGATTAGAACCACATTACATGTACACTTTTCGAAAATATTTTTGAGAAATGCTACGAAGCCTACGCGCTGCGGATTACCCAATAGTTTAGTGTATAATATAGTCATAATAATAAGACGACCAATGTAGCGCGGCGGGCGAAGGGCAGCCTGCGACGCAGGAGGTTGCGGGTTCCATTCCCGCCCTGGGACAAATATTTGTACGATCTACAAAGATTTGTTACGGGTGTTCTGGGTATTTGCTATGTATAATAAAAAATATCTATCTATGTAATGTATTAAGTATATCAGTTTTCTAGTACCCATAACACAAACTCTGCTTAGCTTGGGGCTAGATGATGCTGTGTGGATTGTCCATCATTATTTATATTTTATTTATAAGTAACTAAGCTAAAAAAAAAAGTACTTAGTATTTAAATGTTAGTTGTAGGTACTTACCTACCCTATCTATATAATAATGTACACAAGTAATCTGTAGAAATGTTGTTGATTGTACATTTACCTTTATATTTTCTTTTTCTTTGTTGTAAAACATTGTACAATTGTTTGTCTTCCCTAAATAAATAAAATATAACTACAGGTACCAATTTTTTCCAATTTAGTTGGGTCTATCATCTGAATAATGTGTTAATAAACATAGATAAGTACCGGCTACTTTATCTTAAAATATCCTTCAATAGACACCTACGTTGAACATTTTTTAAGCAGACATTTTAAAAATGGATGCCGTCTACAGCAAAGAAATGTAGTTTTCACGACATAAAATCATGTGTAAATTGACACAAATAGACCGCAGAGTTGACGTTTAAATGAGACAGAACCTGTTAAAAGGCGACAGAAATAGACGCATTAAAATTCCATTTCATTCTGAAAAATGTAGAAATTATTTTAATGGTTCGTTAAATTATTGCGTGTAAGTGGGACATTTTAAATGTAGTCCTCTCAACACTTAGGTACTCTATAGCAGATAAATCAACAGTAAACCATACAAAATTGCGCAAATAATATAAACCTGTTCTAAATTATATTTGCCAGTCAAAACTCAAGCTTTGCTACGCCATAAACATTTAAGATAGTGTCTAGCGCAGTCGCTACGGTACATCTTAATAAAGACTCAACTTTATCCAATAATAATTTGACGTGTACTCAACCAAAGTTTTAAATACATGACTTTATTTAAATGTAAGACCGGTGTTTACGTTAACTGCATGTGTCACTAACTTTCACCGCTTCACTCTTGTAATAAAACCCCTACCTAATCGCTTTCAAGGGCTTTAAGCGGCCATGACCCGTGCTGAGTGACGGCGAAGGATATAACTGTTAACATACTTAGTGTACGCTATGCTGTGCTTGTCGGTAAACAATATACCTATCTTGAGTTACGGCGGTTTGGGTCGCCCTTTGGATAGCGTACAAGGTTTTAATTGGAGAATTTAGCTATGTTTGTTTGTGGCACCAAATTTCTATTTTATTTCACTACATATTTATCTGCCCTTTGCTTGGAAGCTACTTATTATTGAAGCAAATGATTGGCCAAAAAACCAGAGAAACATGAGTTACTCCATGAAATTAAGTGCATACCATTTGTAATTTGTGTAGGTAAACATTGGGGAAAAATGACCATTGAAATTCAGCTGAATATTTATTTCACACACACTTGTCTTGATATGTCACGTAGCACCATATATAACAAACACCTACAATAAATAATAATCTAGCCTAATCATGCCCGAAACGAACCAGTTATAAAATCAAATTGACAAATCGTCCTTCTAAACTTTAATTAAGATAGACAAATGCCACGTCAAAACAGATTTAAATTCATTGGCTTGTCTAAAATATGATCAAAATGTCAATGGTTAACTGAACAATACATACTTTTATGCCTAGATATTGGGATGACATGAGTAGATGAGTCACGTGGCGTATGTTCATTATGTTTTCGGGCGTATAGTCGCGATTGGATGCATAAGTGCTATCCATATGTGTATGGATAACAGAAGTTTATTCAGCTTTCTTTATCATTAAATCTAAAGAATAGATTTCTTGGGTCAACGCACTCTTAAGACATAGTAGGTAACTTAATAAGAAAGCAGCTGGTGCTAGCTGATTCTATCAAAAAACAGGTTGTGATTACTTTAATCATTTACATTTAGAGATGTTACATCTAAATAGAATACGCCTATACATATTTAATTTAGTTGGTACAGTCAGCTGTATAATTTTGTTGAAATAAAAGGTTGAGGGACGGAGAAAATATTCTGCAAAATTAAATTATAATTTTTCATGCAAAAAACTGGTGTTCTTGAGATTAAACTGAAAATAAAAGAACAAGGGAAAATGTACTAGATTTTCTTTAATTTTTTCTTGTTGTATAATTTACCAACACAAAGGATGTTGCTAAAATAAAACCTTATCTCTCACAATCAAATTTTTAAGACGACGGAGACAAAATATGGAGCCTAACACCGTACTTTAGAAGGGTCAATTACATAAACGGCTCCTAGAATTATACTCTAAAGAGCTGCCACTTACAGAGCCCTGCTATAAATGTACAACAACAATTGTAAACAAAACTAGTTTGCTAGCAGTAACCCCTTTAATGTTGTACTTTATTGTGTATCTAATAAACAGAGAGGTGTACCTACCTACTTACTGTACAGCTAGCTGGCTTTGATAAAGATGTTTTTTTGTTAAAAATACATCGTACCTAATCCTGATACTCTTTAAGATACCTATTGGTAAGTGTATAAAACCTAAACAAGTAATGTGATTTTTTGGCGGTCTTTTGCTCGACATGGTGTGTTACATGACACATGATTCACACATGGCCAGTTACTTTCAAATATTGATTCACCACTCACAGAACAACAAAAAATTATATTTAAATTACAAGGTAGGTAGGTACTTCAGTTGAATGCCCTTGGCAATCACAAAAAATACATATCAAACATTTTTATCACCAAAACCCTAACATAATATTGTCACACAGTGCACCGCGAAATACGTTGAAATTGATTAAAATGTTTTACGGCAAAAGTTTTGCTAGCTCCAAAAGTGCTGACTGTACATATAATTCTTCAACTTTTATTACAGTGAAAACGTTCGGTGGTGCCTGTGTCACAATCTTTACATTTTTCTCACATATCAACGCAGTGTGGGAAGGTATAAGGCTCTTACATCAGTATTCCAAAACAAATTTATTCACCGATCAGCTTTGGAACCCGATAATCTCCATGTCTCTCGACAATTTGCCCGAAATCAACTTACAAAATACGTAAGTTATTATCTGATTCGTGTTCGGGCGAAGTCGCTTGCTGTTACATTAGTTCCGAGGGTGCAATCCAATTTAAACTTTGGCCCTTCGAAGTTAAGGTCGATGTTTGTGGTTGGGTGTGTGATAAGGGTGGGATAATGGGGTCATATGACGGAGTGAGGTGTAACGCTGGATATACGCACATACACGCAGAGGCGTGTACCCAAAGTGTCAGAATATTGGCATCGTGTATTTGTCAAAGTTGCGTACACTGCTTCCTACAAGAAACTATCCCGAAAAAACATCAATATACAAACCTGTATGATATTGACTGCAATATTGTTTTCTATATACCATACAAATACCTTACAAGACAGGTACCAATTTAAGCTGAGAACAGTTGAAAAAAAAACATTATTAATCAATGCATCTTCTTCTTCATCATCATCATCCTCATCACCTTCTCATCACTGAATTCATCATCTCTCAAAATGTTAGCAAAAGCCAGGAAGCTACTACATATTAAAATGAACCTTAGAGTTTAAAATAGTACGGGAAGTTGTAAAGAGTAGCTCTAGTGCATAGCTTTATTAAGTGCAAACATGTAATCTTATACGCTCCAATTGGCCTTAAAACAGTGTGTAAGTAATTGCTCTCATCCAGTATCTTGATCTATATTATGTTACAAACATTGCAAGTGTCATAGGCGTGTACAGTATAATAAATCAATAGAATTTTGTAGTGGGTGGTTTAGTTGTACAACTTACAACTTCACAGTTTCCTTGATCTTTGTTTCACACTTTTTGGACCGAGTTTTAGAAAATCTTGTCTTCTTCAACTTCTTTTAGTAGCATTTCCTCTGCGATGTCTGTCAGGCAGTCAGATAGACACGCAACTATTTCATTGCTAATTTCAGTAATGTTCTTGCCTTCTCTGTATGAGAAGAGGCATTTGCCCTGGAGTAGGGCAGTTACAGGCTTGTATCTTTTTTTAATATCTAGTTTTTCAAGCGATGTGCAACGTTCCTATCTAGGCTACGAAGAACTGTTGATATGTTCCAAAAAAATTTGGAAAATCCAAAAATGCACGTCTCAACGCTCATTTTATGACAAAAATGACTTGATTGAATTAGACGGTAATTTTCAATAGGCTATTACTCAGAATGATACTGAAGCGGATGAAAAAAAAAATGACTCAAAAAGTGAAGTTTTTTGGGCGATATCGTGATCACATACATCATCCGAACATACAGACAACCCGACGTCCACTGAAATAGTTTTTCAAAACGGTTTTTTATTTACTATCTAGCAAAAATAGTGTATTTTAAAAGTATCTACTGTCATAAAAAAGTGTTATTGTTGATATTTGTCAACTCATTTAATACTCAAAGTCCAAAAGGATCGGATAAAAGCAATTTAAGCCGAGATAATTGCTTGACCTTGAGAGAGTGAGAGTAAAGCACAACTCAACGCTTCGCGTTGAGACGTGCAATATTAAGAAACAAATTCAACTTTCCCAAAAGTCTAAGCAGGTACATCCCGAACTAAATAAAACCACGCCTTTACGTAACAGCTAGGAGGCAGTGTACGCGACCCACCTCTCTTCCATATTGGCCGGTCCGTCATTACGCCGGATCGGTCTATCCGAGACATAGCCGCGCCATTACACGGGCCGTAAGCCGGATGGGCCGGCCGACCCGATCGGCTAATGACGACCTAAGAATTTTGTGACGCATCTCATTACCCTCTTCCACATCATTCACGAGCATATTACGTTACGTAAGCTGAATTAACATAACTGTTAGAGACTTTATCTATTTATATCTCTATCTAGTTGGCTGGTCAGTTAAATATAGGTATGTATTCTGGGACATAGTTTAAGGAATGCGGCTGTATGCGAATGAGATCGACGGGCGTTTGGTGTATTATAATCGATACAATATTGGGAAGTTCGGATCTATAGGTACTCCATGTTTCATCAAACGCAGAATCTTGTATAGGATAGAAAATACAAAATAATCTATGCAGACGTTGACATCCCCAGTTAAATTAGAAGGATTGCAAGATGTCTAGACGGATTGATTAGATAAGTGCTGACTAACAAACTCTCTGCTCAAAACGATCGCTAAGGATTTCTTAATTGCATTTTACCCAAAATTAATGGCTTGACGATTTTGTCCATGACGTTTACTACAATAAAACAATAGGTAGTTTAGTAAGTTCACCTTTGCAATATCAACCGGAGTTTGTTTGATGTCTTGAACAATGAGACATGAAGAAAATAACACAATGTCGTAATACAGTACAAGGAAGTAACATTTGTAGGCCATAGCGGGCTTTAATAAAAAGTTTATGAAGCCCTATGATATTATTAAAGAGCAAAATAATTACGAAAACAAATAACGTTAATTTGCGAATATAATTCACTACTTCATGTATATTTTATTAAAATATTAATGCATGTTTTTGAATAAATATTTCCATAAACATTTTATCCCCTTTTTCCCCTTTACAACCGCAACGTAAGAGGGTGGATGGCAAGTATTTTCTGTTTTGAAGACTCCGGCATAAACAGGCACTATTCTCAAAATGAGAGCGTTTCCTACTCAAGTTTTGTGCCAAACAATATTCTGGAAACTTTATAGTATACGTACCTTATTCCTGGTTTATATTTCCGCATGATATTATACGAGCTTTAAAGTTTTTGATAAACAATATTTGAGGCTAAAATATAAATCTTATTTATATACTCTCTGATAGACAATGTTACTTTTCTTTTGTTACAGAACGTATAACATACAAATTTTAATAACCTTCTTCCCAAGTAATCTCATTTAAATATTTTAATTCTCAAACATCGTACCCATAACTGTCGTTAACATATTTAACTGTTAACTGTCCAATGATCGTAATTTTATTAAGTTACTTAATATTGAGATTGTCATATCTTTGGAGTTCAGTAATGAATATTATGGCTCCGGAAGTTTGAGCTACCGATGTGGGTGGGCTCCCCGCGGGAGCCTTGAGTGGTTCCGTTTTATAAAGCCTTCCGCCTTTCCTATCGAACGTTTTATAAACTCGCTTACTTTGTTCCAATGTAATATAACTTTCTGCACAAAAAAGGTTACGACGATCGATACGTTTCTGCGTTGGTAAAGGGCTTCATTTACATGAACGCCAATGTAACTTACGAAACGTATTTAAAAAAAAAATACCTAGAAGTAAGTCGTAATAGCTCAAAGACACTATATTTGGTCAGTTTAACGTCCATTTCACATAGAAATTAGCCAGTTAAAAAGATCCAACCTATAGAATAATATCAATACACCAATAATATTATGCAAGTCGTCCTTTAATGCATCTTGTTAGTATTGGAACCACGAACTGAGCTCATGGGCGCCTGCCGTGTAGCGTGGAGGCTACAACACAAGCGATAAATTCTCTTTGATAATTCGATTCCTTTTAACCTTATTGCGTGGGAGTTGGGTCTTAGTAAGTATGTGTAGGGTTATGGTAATGTTATGTGCAAAATAACCTCCTGGAGTGGTTGCACGTAAGTGTGTCCGGCGCACCCTGGGCAGTCGAACTTGCTTGGCTTGATATTTTATTTATACACTAATGCACTACTTTATAAATTGCTTCGAGCCAAAACGAGAGAAGAGATTTTTTTAAGATGAGCTCTGGGTCCAACCAATTATAAAACGAATATTATAAAAAGAGGGGAAAAATTTGATTGTTTGTATATTTATTTGTAATGGATAAACTCAAAAACGTATAATCTGATTAATACAATTGAATCAACTATAAAAAGTTACATTATCAGCAAATAACATACGCTAGAGGGGATGTTGAAGTTCGTAGTGAAATATACGAAATCCACGCGTAGGGAATCCCGGGCGAAGTGCTAGTTTTATTATAAGTTGTCGATTCTGTTCTTACAAAATCAAAGCGTCCACATCTCTCAGACACAAGAATAGTCCTCTCGATAATCTTACATCAGTGTCTAGATCTGTCATCGGTCAATTAGTGGGGTCCTCGAGCAAACACATCGTAAATTTAGTCCACACAAACAGAGTTAATGAGAGCCAGCAAACACTCCGTGTGTCAAGTACTTGTAGGCTTGTAGCCAATAAGGGCCGATCGAACCCGTGTCCCGATTGTTTGGTTACGCAATTTCGTGTCTCTTGAGTATTTGTTCTGTACGTCACAATTGTGGTACATCCCTATGTTATTAATATGTGGTAGATATGTATATTGTTCTGACTGTACGATAGGTAGGTTGTAATAAAATGGTGGTGATTTATTGTGTCTGATTGAGGATTTTAAAGTTGAAGTGTCAAATATCAATCTCAAAGTCACATGAAAATTGGTTTTTAAGTTTTAAATCATAAATAAATAACCAATTTGCCATCTGACACTGGCACATTTTAACCATAAATAACGTATTTATTCAAATGAGAATGTTGCAAAGAAATACCAGAATATAAAACTATTTGTATTCTTTTTCACGCTTTTATGAAAATTCACAAGCATTCTTCTATTATAGCGTCGGGGCCACCAATCTCTTTATTGTCAAATAAACAAAACATTTGTAACTAGTACCTATCTACATTCATCTATTCTTTAGAAGTTTCTAGACGCATCATCGTGTTTGTTCAAAGGCGACTGCACAAAGTGCTCGACTTTAAATTCTACACCACTTAGCTGAGAGCTTTCAATCTGAATACATTTCCGTCCTTTCAGTATTTAGTAACACGAATGCGGAGAGGTGGGGGAGGTCTTCAAACACCGGTTGTGTATCTTCAAGAATATCAGTTGGACAAACACACTGGAAAAGGGGGGGGGGTGTAAGTGGTGGGGTGAGGGGTTGGTGTTTACTACGCTCCAGGGAGGTGAGCGAAGAAATGAAATTGGCAGATATTTCGGTGATGTGTCACACACGTGTAGGTAAGCTTGGCTAGCAATGAAAGTTTTGCGAGGTTTTTCCACTTTCGACACGAGCAGAATAAAGTAAAAGAAGGCGGAATGTATTTAGGTACCCTTTATACATACGTAAGGAATGAGAACCCTTCCGTTATATCCTTCGTAGAAAATATATTGCCTGTTTTCTGAGCTCGCCTACCCGCACAGAATATCGGTATGCAGTAAAGAACTAACAAAATAAATAAGGCAAAATAATATCGGAAAAAGGTTCGCTCGCTGATCAATGTTGCAGGCAGTAGTATGTACTTCAGTCGTTCTCGACAACGTCTAAAAATGAAGGTGTTCATTTTTATCTATTTAGGTAAGTAAATACTTTATGTATTTTAATAGATTATAACATGACTTAATTAATTCTTAGATAGGGGTGAGAGAATGGTATGATATATATTTGACTACTTTATTCACGGCACTTTATTTATTTGCACATTTGAGACGTGGTATATTTCTGAATGTTTTAAATTCTGCAAATAAAACTCTCATGTAGTAATTACCTACAAGATGTAACAATTTCGCCACACTTCTAAGTACCTACAGTGTATACATATTGACTCGAAAACTTTAACTATGTGTGTGTGTTTACCTAGAAAAGCAAAAAGATTGATAGCCGTGTTTGTCGTTCCGTGAGATATCTTAGTTCACAAACTTCAAGGCTTTCTTCCATACAGTACCTGCCTATCGATAAAAACAATGTTCGTATTTGGATAAAAGAACAAACTTAGGGAAGTACTTTATTTAGATTTTTGTTTTCTTATAGGTTGCTCCTGTATTTTGTAACTTAAGGTACCTACTAAAATATAACCGTTATTTTTTGCTATTCTTTAATTCATTTAAAAGGTACACGAATTTTACTGTTGTGAAACTTTATCTCTTTACATTAAAACCCTGTATTTTATACCCACTGCTTTTCCACAAATATTTTCCATCCAGAATTTATTTTTCCCGAAAAATATTAGAAGCCAAACAAACAAGTTTGCGCTCCATGTTTTGTTCCAAACAATAAAGAAATAAAGCCTGGCATAATAATAAAGAAACTTACCGAGTTTGTAGATATTGCTGAGATGAAAGAGTATAAATAAAAGTACGCCGATACATCTCTGGGTATGACAGACAGGTCGATACCGGGTTGCGTAATAACAAAGTATGAAAAGTTAAAATTAGAAGCTGATTTATTTACTGTGACTAATTGAACTATGATTTTTACACAAACGTGTGGAGAAAAACTAAATGGTTACAATGTTTAATTTAAAATTATACTTTAGCTTTTTCAACGGTAAAATATATTGTGTCATTAGTGGCTGTGTAGCTCTGTGGTCCGCACGTCGAATTTATTGCAACATTCGATAGATACATTTTCCTACTTATTTTTGGTCATAGTTAAATACTCGTGCTGCGTGAAGGGCATACTTTAAAAACCGCCTTGAATCGATGATTTGAATGTCTTACAGTGGGTTCATTTCCTTTTTGTTACGTGGAATGTACATTTACATAAATTTACGTTTTGTTATTCTGACACGGGCGCCATTCTCTACGAGAAGCGAAATCTCGCAATTTCTATATTGTCATCAACAGTCGCTCTAAAGACATTTTTTTATTGTGACAATAAAGTTTCATATACCTATTAAAAAAAGTTACGCTACGGTGTTCATGAAAGGATGCAGTAGTATTTCAAAACCTACTGAAGAGAATCAAAAGTAAATAAAAGGCATCCTGGCCAACATTTAAAATCAATACTGAAAAAAAATACACCTTCTATGTATCTCCAGAGGAAAGTATTTCTAGTTTCTTTTTATTGCTTATATACCTCCCCACTTTCTTCTGAATATTACCTTCTTTGAGGATCTCATATATAGAGACTCATAAAACCGAGAAATTTCGCATTCTTTTTATTCGTTTTGTTTAAATACGAACGCGCAGAATCGATCCCGTTAGTTTTATTACACCTTCTATACAAGAGATAGATGAGGAAATTTCCTTCAATACTAAAGAGTAGGCTGTATCGGAAACGAGTTAAATAACAAACCTCTTTTGTTTTGCTTTAAAGCCCCAAGGAAAATAACAAGATGGCGGAATATTGATGAGGTTCGTCCGTAGATTGGATTTCTACTCGCTTGATTTTATATTTATAAACGTTTTGAGTTCTCTCAGCGTGAGTTTTCGATATCTGTCAGTTAACAAGACGCGAGTATTGCTTTCTTGCTTTTTATTGGCCGATAGGAAATGACAAAATGTTACTTTTACTTGATGTCGGTAATAGCTTATTTCATCGCGTGGGAGACGCTTTCAACGTAAACATGATGAAAATTGTGTAAGCCATAATACTGACAGATTTATGTACATAGTATATTTTTATATTCATAATATACATATTTTGCTATGGATCAATAAAGTAAAAGCGAACAAAATCTGTAAACGTTGAGAAAAAATCACGAATAACATAAAAGAGAGATGGCCCAAATCTGAATTCATATCATGCCTTATCAGAATGTCTTCCGAGCGGATAAGTTTGATCGCGTGCGGCAAGGAAACGTGCATCTGTGGCCGAAACATCTCATTTTCTTTACAGCTACAATTCCATTCCAGCCTTCTTACTTGATAGGTTTTGTAAAAATAGAGTCTGATTAAAAGCAAAAACTGAGTTATTTTCTTGGCAAAATTCTAAGTGAGTATATTATTTGTCGTCGTAAAGTATATTTACTGTTAATCGAGGAATACATTTGCTGTAATAAGAGAGGAGATGGCTTAAAACACAATAGCCCCGTAGCATTTCGGACGGAACATCGACAAGTTAATGAAAGGCATTTGTATGTAACGGACTTGAGCAAGCTTCCTCCGGGGCCCGATAATGGTTCCTATTGCGTGTTTTTATAGGAATTCTCTCTGACTGTTGCTATTTAGATGGCATCGGAGGAAATGTATGCAAACATTAAGTATGTGACACTGCTTATTGAACGAGTAGTGGAATTGGACGCAGGAAAACTATTGTTTTGAGATACCAGTAAATACAATCCAAAAATTAAACCATTTTGTCACAAATAATAATTGTAATGACTTAGAAGTACACATGGAAGTAAACTGTTAGTTAAGAATAAAATATAAAATACCCCAAAAAAAATAAGTAATCTATTGCTTTCAGAATACAGAATAGGTGCCTCCATCATTCCGGTACAAACGGCCGGCCGTAGCATTCGTCCCGAGAGGTAGCCATTTGGCTCGCGCTCTCTCGGATACTTCTCCGCCTCCGTTTCGAATAAACTGAGCACAGTTTTCAGCCAGAGTCGAGAACAGCATTTTAGCCGAGCGTCGTAAAGCGAAGGATCTCGGAGCCCGTTACCACGCGACTCTCTGCGACATCTAAATTCAAATTTTTCTTCCCAACTCAGGCAAAACCTTACGACCCCCTATCTGCATAAAACGAGATGAATTTCATTTTATAACGTTACGTTCACACTATTTTTATGCCAGCGACTTTAAATCGATTTTGCTTACAGCGTTTCCAGGTACCTTTCTGATGTTTACCTTAAGAATTTCTTCCATTTGATCCTACGCACATAAAATGAGATGCGGTATTACACAATCCGGGAGCTTGGTACGGAACCATTATGGTAACTAGTTTGGCAGCGCACATTACATAACTCCGACGTTACTTACGTCTATGAGCTTCACTATCCATTTACCATCAGGTGGGCAACATGAGCCTTTGCTTTTCATATGACATAAAAATATCTTTAGAGCCATCGTATGGTGCCCATATCGGCTCTTATTTACATAGGCATTTTTATATTAAATGTTCAAATACAGAGACCGGTCCAATCGACGGGAACTGTCATGGTTGCCTACAAAATGCAACCCACTTTCAACTTGCCGACTAATTAAAATGTTACATTGTATTTAAAACGTCTGAACCATGCGACTGTATATTTTAATGCAGAAGGCTAACGTATTAATTAAAGCTGGAAATACTCGTGTCTGGCATGCACTCAACTCAACGGCTGCACGTCGAAATACTTACATGGATATTTGTTTTCTTTGTCTCGACCCACAGGCATGCAGGTTCATAAATAAATACAATTTACTCGACAACCCCACATTGATAAGCTACAGTTATTTAATCTTTCAATTTAAAATCATGACCCGTTAACTAGACGCTTGCGACATCAAGTATAGCGGACCACAAAATGATTTGAATCTTTATATCGATGCTCTGTAGATATAACTACTGAGATAGAGTTGGTAGGTATACTACACTGCGGACACTCTGGAGATAATATAATAATTTGGCAGGCGTCATATAATTTCATGACAAAATCTCGTCCACTTTTTCTTGTGGCAAATCTCTAAAGTTTCCAACCTAAAGCATTGTGAATAGACCCGTAAAACAACGAACAACCATTCATTTAGGGATCTCCAAGTTACGTCAGCGGCTTATGAATAAAGAGGGGTCGGCTGCCGGAAAAATAGGGGGTTATTCAAAAGGAAAAGTTTTTTTTGCGTAAAAAAAGGACGACTAAGCGGTGGATTATCGTCCATTCGCTGACAAGAGTTTTGTGGAACTCGTGGCCGAGTTATACGAACAAGCTTTTTATTATCGCTTACTGGAAATGTCGGGGAAAATGTAAGGATAAGAAAAACAATTATCACCCAGCTCCTTTTCGTGTTTACTCTGGCTGTGTTTACCCGACCTAGCTTGCTCATGACTAAAATTTTAAACAGGGACAATGAGCCGTTTCCTGGGCTGGTTTGGGTGGGTGCCCGTTTTAATATTGATGCCGATTGTGGCGCCGACATGACAGCTGTGTTGGGTAAAAATGCTAGAAATCTGAATAAAATATAATCAACATTTTATTTGTTAAAAAAGTAACAATGAAATACCAGGCATTGAATTGGAACCGTTTCGTTCCCTATCAGGTAACAAATTACTGACTTATTTGGGTGCGATAAATAAGCAATTTCCGTCATACAAACGCATAGTTCTCACGGAAAGGTGTACGATTTGGGCGGATGACTTTATAATTATTTTCCACATGTGGGCCAGCGATTCGTTCCGGGACATTAGCGATGGCCGGAGAGCCGGGGCCAAAATCCCGGCCGGGTAACGAGATCTCCGCCTCAGCGTGAAATTGTGAAATTACCGGGACGCCTAAAGCCAAACTATGGTTTCAACTAATTAGATAAAAATATTCAGACTCATAATTTGTAGTACATATAACTACCCAATGAGTAGTGTGAGAGCATAATAATGGATCATTATATTACAATAAGATATTAATTAATTTTAAAAGCCCCTTTTGAGTCCCTTATTACTAATAATTTGAAACAAAAACTGATCATTCATAATAACTTCGTTGTTTAGACTAGATTATAGAAAATTCACTTATAAGTAATTTACAAGTACTTAGGAAACAGTATTCGTTAGTAGTACCTACTCAAGAACAATCAAGAAACCATACCTCACCTCAGAGCCGTTTTCTACAAATGTTTAAAACATATTTTGTGCTTACGCAAACGTAACGTTGTTCTGCGAAACTGTGAGATAATGCCTTCGCTCGGGACCTCATCCAATGTGCTCGGTGTCCTCTGATAAAAGAAAATGTCTTCAGCTCGGCACGAAGAAGGTGTTATGTCTTTCGTAAATAAAATGTATGTAGGAGGAAAATATAGGCGTAGGCTTCGGGGTTTTATAGAATTAAATTGTGTTTTTAGCTTTAAGTAGGTCTATCTTATTGCGTTGCGTGTTAATGAAATTGTGTTTAAAAAAAAAAATGTCTGCTGAACCCTAGTATGTAAATTAAACCTCATTATGACAAAAAGTAGAAATAATAACATTTTTACTGTCACAAATTTATGATTTAACATCATTATGTCATTCACCAATAAGAAGAAAGATATCAGGTGTGTAAGTAGGTATTATAACATAATTTTCTACTAAAGTCAAGAAAATCTACTGAAATGTCTTCGAACCATACTATTTTATAGAAGTATTAAGTCAGAGACAACGCTTAGCTACCTCGCGCCTGCCAGCTAAGTAATTTAATTAAGTGAAGGGTACGGGTGGGAGATATTACCTATTGTATTTCACACCCACGCTATACCTCACACAATAAGCGAGTACGTATAACTCACATATTTATTAAGGATGTAGTTTGAAAATATGCGTCATTATGATGCAAACAAATTATTTCTGTTAAATGCACAATGGGCTTATGTATGATTTATATTCAAATACAAAAGAAGTATGGTATTGTACTAGCAATCAAAGTTGTTTTTTGGAAACATTAAATTATTCTTTGTTACTATTGTAATAACTGAGATAATACTCGTACTCGCAAACCGCGTGCGTGTTTAACCAGATGTATGGACGTAAACGAAGCAAAAGGAGTATGTAGGGATCATAGCGGGTGGCGTTCTGTAGTTTCTGTCTTCCCCATGGGAAAAAGGCGTCAATTTATGTGTTTATGTTTGTATGAAATAATACTCACTTTTTTACTCACCAGTACTTGACTCTATAATTAAATAATAGCGATAAGTTCTGAAGGTAGCTGCGTAAAATAAATAAAAGCCTATTACACCGTTACTTCTCCATCCAATTTAACATAATCTTTAACATTTTACGAAAGCTATTTTATACCGGAGAATATCAAAGACATTTTAGCAGACAGAGACGGCCTTATCAAAATTCAATATCTTTATTTTGTGTTGGAAAAGGACGGTGCACCCAGCTCGACTAATCTCGAAGGAACAATGTTGCGTCTCAATCCAAAACAATTTATTGCTAAACGTCCCATCTCGTAACTCCATTTTACAAATACAAACTTTATTACAGCCCGACAAAGTTTAATATCGCATGTGTTTTATTGTCGCGTGAGTCATTTCATCATGGGTATGGAGATCTCATTCTGTGTAAGCTGCTCCTTACAATGTAAGTATCTGAGACAAGTCAAAATGCCGGGAGCGAGCATTTACGCATATTTCTTGTTGTATGTACCTACGCAATTATGTCGCTAATTATAGTGATGATAAGTTTTATTTGATTATCATATTAAAAGACCCTTTCGTTGACCTACCGCAGAGCGTCGAGGATGGCCGACTACAAAAATAAGCTGCTTTATTCAAATGAGGATTTGTAGTTATTGCCCCACTGTTCGTGTATAAAATTTTCTGTAACGCATATTATTAGTTTCTTCTAGGTAACATTATTATGCATAGTAAACATTGGATTTAATTACCTCTTATCGGAACACATGTTTTATCCAATAGTTCAATAAAATAAATTAACGTGACATCCAGCCGTTTTCCTTCAAATCTACTTTTTAAACTTGATTTATACACTTGAGTATAATTACAGATCTACTATCATATTATATAGTAAAACCGTCCATACTACTAAAGAAATAGTAAAATTGTTGTACAGTCAATAACAAAAATATACGGAGTTAATATTATTAGCAGCGTGCGTTAGTTAAATAAATCAAGCGGCGAGCGGTCGCGCCGCCCCTCTCAGCAAAACTCAAAATGGCCGCCCTTGCCCCGCACAGCTGACTGGTCTCTCACATTTTTTTCACCATTGCGACCATTTTGTCGCCTTCTTTCTTTCTTTTTTTCGAATCCCTTTACGGATTTCTGCCAGATACACTAAGTTATACAATTTGAATCGAGATGTTTACGTGACAAGCTAAGAAATTGTTTCCTTGTTTACCACATTATGTAGATTATGTATGTTTGTACCGAATATGACTTGGATGAGTTCCAAATTACACCCACACAGTTGCTCATTTGACTGATCTTGCGGTAAATTACAGTTGTAATGATGTAACTTACGTAGGCAGATGATTAAGTAATGTGGTTTAAATTTTAATTTCAATGTACTACTGATTCACTACTTCTTCTTATTTTACTGGCCAAACCTATTTAATGTAATGATACTTGTAATAAGAAAATTTCTCTCATATCAATAAATATTCTTATATTTTAACTTCGTATGAATTTCGTTTTAAGAGCTTAAATAAACGTATCAAGATATAACGGAGCATTTGGATCCTATAGCTGCAGTGTCGTCCTATCGCACGCCTACGTGGATTTAATAACTCCTTAATCTTCTCAAAGGATAATATTTGACTTTACTCTGTACAAGTTGCCTTGTTCCATCTTTATGATATTAGGTTAAGTTCGCTCCGAAAGGATTAAGGCGGCTCTTAATTCAACGCTCCCGGGCCGGAATAAATTTAACGTTTTGAGGAGCTTATGAAGAAAAACTTGAGATGTACGGACGGGTAAGCTCTCTCGTTTAAAATATCGTTATATTCATGCGGAGTGTTATAACGAACAAAGTATATAAATTTTGAATACAAAGTGAACGCGAGTGTACCAACATAATATTGTTGATTTTATACCGTATGTTAAACATGGAGGTATTTTAACATTTGCGGTGCATTACCGCTGCATACAGCTTTTTGACTCAATATTAAAGCTTTAAATTCAGCTGCATTTTACTTGCCCGAGCATCGCGCCAACAGTTTAATTGCTGTGCGAAATTTATACGCGCTTCGAGTTATACCTGCGGAAAATAGGCACACGTGGGTAATGGGTAGGTACGCAGCCTCCGCAGCGCAGATACACACGGTAATTTGAACGAATCTCTCGATATTTCATTTTATTTTCCTCCTCAATTTTATTTTATTTTCGCAGAGCGGAACGCCTCTAGCTGAATGGAAGGTAATTGTAGGCTACGCAGCGAAGGGTTCGCTTCAGGGAATAATTGTGCGAATATAGCGGAGCCTCTGGGAGTGTTTAATGCCAGGCTATGTCGAGGCCGCATTTTACTGGGCCTGCGCGTTATGCTTAATGCTGGACCAAGGACGAAAATTATCTCAGTAACGAGTTTCGTAAAAGCGGCGATGGGAACTAATGAGACTATTGGGTCCCCCGACTTGTTATATGAATATTTTTATAGGGCATAACTTTAATTTTGCAAGGGGACGATTAATTTTAACGGTAGTGATGAAGAGCTTTTCGTGTTGGACCAAAGCGAGGCGCACAAAGTGCTTTCACTGATAAATGTTAAAAGCGGTGGAAGGGTTCGCGATAAACTTAAGGTAAGAGCGTACTTACCGATGTGGAAGCCGGCGTCACATGGGACTTGAACCTCGGACACACTGCACACCACTGAATATTTAAAATAATGAAAAGCCCGGACAACGGACCGGGGCGTTTCCTTTTAAAAATGCACTGCACTCGGTGTTTTACTGCGGCCGTGCAGGTTGGTCGGACAGAAATTCTCAAGACCAGGATAACAGTCTCATAAAGGAGGTGGTTCCTGAAATACACCAGTTGGATATAAACACATCGGCGTTACCGGCAGAAAGTGGTGGAAATATCCACCGGTTTCTACCGCTAACGGTTAAACTGAATTATCTGCAGTGCTCGAGCATGAGTTAGATCTGGATTGATGACCGTCAATCCATTGGCAGATATGTTTATTTTTTTAAATTCTAAGTTATCGTGCATGAAATTTCAATAGACACAAATAACAGACTGTGTTAAACATTCTTGACCTACCAAAACGACTAATTTCTAGTTTAATTTTACATATTTGTCCAATTAGTTGCAACCTGCTTAAGGCTGATTACACACAATCTAAATGTTACCTCAATAATTCAATGACTTGATACTGAAATAAGAGCCGTGTTTTATCTAGAACGACATTATTTCGAGAGTTGTTCGAATAATTTAGATATTGAAGGCCGTATAAAAATGTTTTTCTTTGGAAACTGAATCCACATTCTTAAGCATTTTGTGTCTCAATTATTTTAATACATGTTTCTTTTAATTAGGTATAAACCTATATTGGTACCCGAGACACAAATTATATTTGTATCACATCGCATTTTATCTATATTTGACTGGCTTACAGGTAACAGCTAAATACCTAGAAAGCAATAAAGAATTCAAAGAATACAAAGTTATAAAGAAGATAAAATAACATTTTTTTACCCAACTGTACTACCTAACTATTCTATCCGACACTACCTAAACATGTACTACATCTGATATACCTACTACATATTTCCTAAAACTCGACATAAAGCAATATTCAAATTAACAAAAAAGATTTTTCTATAAAAAAAACACGTAACGGGATGTCACAAAAAAGTAATCACGAAAATAGAGCGGCTCTTTCTAATTAATTCTAATTAGCCGCCGGTAGGTGGCTCTATTACGGCTAAAAGGAAACGGGGAGGGTTCGGAAAAGCGTCAATGTACCGTAACGTTAATTTAATACCACTTTAGTACAGGATTAGTACCTACCACGGTCCATTTGAATAATTTTGTCGTTGATTTGAGCCAAAAGGCGGTATCTATATAACTTTGTACTCTGATGAAAAGACATCAAAATAGACAAGTTTTTTCGTGGACTGTACTTATCTAATCAGTTGATCTCATTTATTGGGGGTTTAGATTAAGATATTACGAGCTATATAAGCTGTTATGGTATCTCGTATAGCTACCTACTTTTAATATTAAGTACATAATATACATAATATATTATGAATAAGTATCTAGAGATGCTATTCAAAGATACAGTCTGTTATTAGGTAATCGTAGCAGTGACTTCATAATAAAGGATATTCTAAAACGCTTCTGCTTCTAAATTGAAACGAGATAGTAATATGTAAACTGTATTCATTTAAACAATTGACTGTGTATATTTCAACTAATAACATACCTAATAACATATTTATGTAAAAAACAAAACAAAATAAAAAAGAGAAAAGAAATAAGATTTCAACTATACCTAGAATCATTGAATGTATAAGAAAATTATATACAATACTAGCTGACCCGGCAAATGCAGTTTTGCCATTTTAAGCCAAAAAAAACAAAAAAAAAAATTGCGGTGGACCACCCTTATCACTTAGGGGTATAAAAAAATAGATTTTATAAATTTTGGCCGATGCCCAAACCTACCCGATATGCATACAAAACTTCATACACATCGGTCCAGCCGTTTCGGAGGAGTTTGGTAACAAACATTGCGACACTAGAATTATATATACTTATTAGATTAGTTATTAGCCAAGTAGGCAATGATTATACATACATTTTAATGCGAGATATAAGTAATAATGACCATAAATTAAAACCATTAGACCATAAAACTGCCGGAAACAGAAATAACAAAAATTTGTTAAAATTCATAATAAGTATGTACCCCAATTTTATTCCAACAAAGTTAATGATATTAGATAATCCTGAAGATAGTAGATCATTAATTAATTAGTAGAAAACAACATCATAATAAAGTCGTAACTTTAACTAAGTGATTTATTACAACCATTTATTTTTATTGACATTTAAACGCCCAACTTTATCGGAGACGGAATGGGATTGAGAAAAAAAAAAGTTTCTTTCTTGTAATAAACATGTATCAGAATACAATAACGTATTTTATTTTTCAATCATTGGAAATTCACTTGATCCTAAAACATTGTCAGGAATTACTGTCAAGCCAATGTTCAACCATATTGCGGGGCTTCAAACCGCTGGTAGTTCTTCTGAAACGATTTAACATGTCCCATTTCACACAACGTTGTAATAATGTAAAACTTACTGCAAATTGGCAGCACTGATTACTGGTTATTTTGCATAATCAAATTCACTCCAACCAAACGCAGTTTTAATGCAAATGTAACCGAAAACAGTTTACAAATTAGTGTTGTGGATTTTAGAGGGGGACTTTGACTCCATAATGGGGTTTGCGATTGGTCCTTGTATATTATATGTATCATAAATGATTTGACTTTGACTTTAAATTCAAACTTTTGTGATGAAAGTATTTCGCAACAGAAAATATATATATCTTTTCCCTTTTCTTTTAAGAAATTTCACCTGTCTTATGGCCTTTCAGTCAGTGTTTTAGTATGAGAGATATTTGTACATTAAAATGACTTTTTGTGGAGTTTTTTCTTACGTAATAAGTGCAGTGTAACCCTAACCCACAACACCAGTTGGGATATTTAATATTCTAAAACTGTCATACATGTAGGACACGCGAACAAACGTAGAATGACAAAGAGTTGAAAATCATTGGTTATTTTTATCTTGTCATTAGCTACAGGATACGTGGGTGGCGTATGTATGTAATATGAATATAAGATAGGTACTGTTCACACGAAGGCTGTTGTATTCGTTAATGTTAAACCAATCACGAACTCGATTTTTAGTTATCAATTGTGTTTATTTTAATTTATTCGTAAATAACTTTGTGTTGGCAATAATTACTCAACCGGATTTTTTAGTACTAAGGCCAAGGAAAGAGCCAATGACATGATTTTAAAGTAGGTACCTATTATTATTTAAAAACAATCAGCCAAATCAGCCAAATCAAACACAAGAGTATAAAAAGCCTAAAAATCATGATAAAATATCATCAACAGCAAAAAAAGGTTTTAATCAAATGAGTTTCACTTTCTGTTATTCAAAAAATTGCATCTATAGATGCCTGGTGTACCTCCTCCCTAATTCGTTAACTAGATTGACGAGGTAAAGGGCCAGGCGATAGTTCTCTCTTTCTTACACCTGCTATTTTATATGCTTTTGTCTCTTTCTGTCTAAGGTGCAGGGATACACATGGAAATAAATTGTAGGTGTGTCATTCTTTAGTAGTGGTAAATCTTTGAAAATGAGTATATTTAAACAGCAAGTGGTTAGGGTATTGAGTATTGAAAATTCATACACTTTCATACTCTTTGTCTTGAGTAAAATCAAGAAATAATAATAGCTAGCCAAATAGATAGATAACAGTACCATGCAGTGAATAAGTTTTATCTTCATTATCTTCTTTGCAGGTTATATGGATGAGATTTTAAGATCCAACCAAATTGCATACGGCTACTCTGTAATACTAAATAAGACCTACAACTTTCAAGTAATCGTTACAAAATCTGACGACACGGTTGGCGCAGTGGTTGAGCCATCGGCTGCTGCGCCGCGTGTTGTGGGTTCGATCCCCGCACGGAACAAATATTTGTATGACCTACAGGTAGTTGTTCCGGGTCTGGCTGTTTGTGTATGTGAGTTTAAATGTTTGTAAACGCACCCACGATACAGGAGAAATTCCTAGTGTGGGGCAAAGTTTTTGAAAAAAAAAAAAAAAAAAAAAAACATTCTGCCCTTTTAATCAATGATTCGATCCTCTCAGGCGTGTCCTACATAACTTTATGAGGAACTGTATTACGTTATGGTCCTACGTATATCATATAAGGCAACAGTTGAAAAGCGAGCGTCGACAGCGATTGATATACGGCGAGCAAACGCGTGCTGACTCACAACTATCGGATTGTATGCTTGGGGGTTGGTGCAAGTCATAGGCTTGTAGCTGTCACAGGCAGCAGCAGCGGTTTGAACTTTATTCTTAAGAAAACAATGGAAAATGACCGCTAGACATGGATTGAAAAATAAAAAATAAATGTGAAAAATAAGTGGAGAGCTTTTACGACTGTTCTGTGGAAAATAATTACTTAACACCTACTTTGTATATAAGTAAAGTTTTAGTTATGGATACATCCAACCATGCCAGCAATGTAGACTTATATATATCTGTAAATATCCAGGTTTTCTCACAATATTACCTACCGATACCGGTGTCTAACCAAACGTTAGCCATAAACAATATTGTGAGAAAACCTGGATATTTACAGATATATGTATATAGGTCTACATCGCCAGCATGCAAAGCGACTATGGTGTTCATGCCAGTGGGACAGTCTTGACTGATAATATTATTTTTAGGATCTACCATTATCTTATGTTATGTACAGCAACATTAGGTTTACATTTGTTCTTAGCTTAAACATTTTATTAAGAACTTGTATACCTACATATATTGTGGAACGCGAATATTATTTGATGAATAAGAGAAATATGTTTCATCAAAATGTTAAACATATATCATTCGATGTATTCATCGCAAGAAACTGTCTATTCTTGGACATGTATCTACGATTAACCGCCCCATACCTACAGTATTACGATAAGCACTGCACTCTTAAAACAAATAACACCTTAGTTTAGAAAATTAGAACAAGACATTAAATTTGAAACTAAATAAATGAGACGAACATTATTTTTTGTTACTAACCAAATGGACCTATTTTGTAGTCTTTATTAATAAATGATAATAATAATAAAAAAAATATTATTTTCCCATCACTTGGACCACAACGTGAGACCTCCTCATACGTGGAATTTTTACGTAAGCTACTACCCATGCTACTCCCGTCGAAGGAAATTTATTTCGAAAGCAGGTATTGAAGTGGTGGTATGATGCGGTAACTTAAATATGAGCTGCAGTATATAAACCAGGCGTTGAGTTCATAAATAAAGGTAGCAGAGAGAAATAATGCTTCTTTTAATTTTATCCTGATTTATGTTCCTATGTGTTTAAAGGAGGTTTTGAATTGAGGTCGGCGTCCATGTTCATCTAAAGTTAAAATAAGGGTCTGGTTTTTTTTATGTCAGTGTAACAAGCTCAAATATTTGGCACTTACGCAATATTCAAAAGCCGTGTTCTCCTAAAGTATTGATATAAATTTTATGATGTTACGAAAATAACGTTTTCGAAACTATTGCCTTTTTATCCATATTTGCAGAAAAAATCGCTTTTCAAATTTGCATAATAGTACCTACGTGTGGTATCTATTTATGCTAGCTACTGCTGTACACTTTAAAACGTGTCAGATATACCACCTGACTAAAAAGATTGCAACGCAAAATTCTACAGCTTATCACAGCCAGTTTTATTATGATTACTAATGAAAATTCCACCCCGTTCTTTTGTATTTTTGCTCTAAACGTAAAAACAAAGCAACATAGCATGAGCGGGCGAGAGGGCGAGACTGCAGGGCTAGTCGTCACGCAGTCGTCACGTAGTCGTTACGCTCCAGGCGAAGCGTCGCCGCCGCCAATCTAAATAATTGACCCGTCCGCTGTCCGTCCGACTGTGCAACTCCTTAGTTCAACCAACGAATGAATGGAGAGGGCCTTCGTGACGTTACGTTCCGATAATAAACATACGCCTACTCTTATGCTATTTAAAAGATCACTTCATTTACCAAGTGATATTTGTGATGCTAAAAATCTTGTTTCATGTTGAAACATTTATTGGCATTATTGTCAATTGTTTACAACTATGTGGGTGTTTTCTTTAAATACATTCGATGCTAACGACATTGTTTTTCTTCGTAAAAATCGAAACACGTCAGGACTGCCTACCAACGGTTTATACCTACCTCCCGGCCATTGTTCATAAAGTAAAAGTCCATCTACATTTTCACGATTGTTGGAAAAAGTTCGCGAACGGTCGGCTCTACGCCATTCCATTTTCGTATATAACAGTAAAGGGTGGAAGTAAGAAGTAAAAAGAGGAAAAAAGTATATTATTAGTCTCTTACCGAAATGGAATTGGAACATTTCGTAGAAAATTGCAGAAAATATTCACTTCGCTTTACTTAGCTAAGGGCAGCCATCATACTTTAGCTACTTTTACCTACACAATTTAATAGAATTTCTTGCGGGGAAAGTAATATTTTCGCTACACATTTTATTTGATATCTATTTGCGTCTGCTCAATACGTTTATAACATTAATCAAAATACGTGCCGAATAAACGTGTCGACTCTATTCTAATATAATAAATACTCTTTTCTCATCTGAAAATTCTTTTACTTATTTTTATACGAAAATGATAAATAGTAGGTAAATTGACAAATTTTAAGGAAGGAAGGAAGGAAAAGGCGTTTACTGCATTCCATTTAATAGTGATAGAACTAAGGCGAAGTTCAACTGAGACGTAAAAATACTATTATAATATCTATTAAAAACCTTACGGCTTAACTGGCGCTAAAATTTGACGCTTTCCCTAAAGTTCTAACCTTTATCAACATTCAAGTTGGATGTAATCCACTCGAAATGGTTGTTTCAGGGAGAACGTTAAAACTTTATGTCTATTGTACTACAATCTATTGGGTTATTATTTTTCAACGGTCAGTTTTGAATATAAAACCAAAAACTATCATAATTTAAGTTTCCTTTAACAACAGGTGAAAGGTACCTACTAATCAAATTACTCCGAACCCATTTTGTCATAATCGTGCGCACAAAATTCGAATTTATTTTTTATGATTCTCCCAAGCCGTTAATAATCTAACCAATCGGTGCGGACTATTTCGAAAATCGAACTGTCAAACGTCAATGTAATGAAGACTTTATATATTTTTATGTTTTCTTTGACGATGCCGCCAAGACGAATGAAGTAAAGGTAAAATAATAGTACTGGCGTTGGATGGGGCCAAGCTTCATTGTATAGCCATCTGAAGGGAGAAGTTACGACCGCGACAGGTGTGATGCCGAATTAACTTCTTATATAAAGTCGCTTTTTATACAACACCGACTCCTTAATGAGGCCGAGGGATCACGGTAATGAAACGCGAGGTGTCTCGGACTTTTCTTCTCGACCTCTTTTCCCAGCTTAATTAAGACCTTTTTGGGGATTAAAACTTGATTTCTCGACATACTATCCCGTAGTTATTATAATGAAAGACATTAATATGCGTAGTTTGAAAGCTTTCTAACGAGCGACCAACCTGCACGGGACGTAGTTTCGTCATGACACACGACACAGTACCTGTAACAAACGTAAACGATTAACATACCGAATACAGATGTCTATTTTAAATAATATGGAAAAATCAACGTTTTAAATTAAAGTTGAACGCACAAAACGCACGCACCGAGAACTCGTTCCATTTTTGATCGAGTGACATTTTAGTCGGGCCCGTTATCTGATGAGTGGTCATTGAACTCTAAATGGGAATTCAAAACGAAAAATGTGAGACAAACGGTCGGGCAAGCGCGAGCGGCACTGATCGAGTGTGCAGACAAGACGGGCGCATAACGCGACATGTTTCATTCAATCAAGACAAAGTGGATGCATTGTGTGTCACTGACCCGCCCTGAAGCATATGTCGGTACCTGCCTACGATCAATATTCATGAGCCATTGCAGTTATGTCGAACATGAACGCCTTTATGGTGAATGTCACTTTACTTTACGCCGCATGAGGCATTAAAAGCCATAACTAGTTATGCCCATCTCGGCGAATTTGAGCCTAATAGATATCCAGATAACATTATCTAAAGAGATGGGGGTAAAGTAGAGCAACATATTGTTTGCCTACATAAATGAACTGATGATAATTTTTATCTACAAACTCATTCAGTCGGTAGATTAACTGTGAATGAAAATACGTTTTTCATATGGCTTATGATATTTGTGAAGTAATCCCAAACGAGGACAGCCAGTTTTGGCCATTTTATTTACGTTAAAATTGCATAGCAGTGAATTACAAAGTTACGTAATTATGAGATGTTAAAATTAATATCTACTTAATTAATAAATGCATTGTTTGAAAACTATAACCAAACAGAAAAAAACGTAATGGTGTTATATCAAGAATTCCAATCAGTTGCTAGTAATTTAGAAACGTCCAAATAGGATTTTCACAGTTCCGTCAATTAATTAAGAATAAAGTGACTTCCCACATTTCTTCTAATAAACACTACTGAAATAGGTATCCACGTTTATTTGATGACAGAAGTAAAATGGGAATGTCCAATTTAAGAAGAGGATAAGGTGCAGACTGAGTCCGTTGTAACATACCAAACGTGATTGAATTTGAGTATCTGGGAGGCTATTTTTGTTTACATAACAGTATTCTAACGCTTCTATGGACTGTAACCTTTTAACATGCTTAAGAAGCATTTTAGTTTATTAGTAGTAGTCTCTACAATATTTTTTAACAATGAGACACATATAATATAGTCTATAATTTCTTGTTACAAATTAATTGGACATCTGTAGCCAAATTACTTAGGCGAAAGCCTGTATTTTGGCTATCAGTTTAGGTAGTTTTTTGTTGACTTGAAATGAAGCAAATAAAAAGAAGAGATTATGCGACCATCATCATCATAATTTCAGCAAAAAGTCGTCTATTGCTGGACATAAGCCTCCAAAGATATTCGCAACGATCAGTCTTGCACCGTCGATCTTCACCAGATAACAGCCAAACAACAGCCTAACTTAACCTTATGTAATAAACAGGCATAAATAATACAATACCCATTAGTGCAGTTTAACTTTTAACGCGATTACAGAGGAAAGCTCACATTTCATAATGGCATAATGTGTTTAATGTTGTGCATATTTTATAACAGCGTATTAACTTAGCCGCTTGGGAACACGCGACGCAACTCTGTTTCACAAACCTGCCACTGAAGTGATTAGCTAATTTTTACCTAATGAATAAACAAACCTGAGAATAAGAGCCACCTTGCAGGAATAGCAGCCACACGGGTTGATTTTCAAGGTAAAGCAACGCTTGTCTGATGGTTGACCTTTTTTTTTAAATACTTTGTCCTACTCTAGGAAAGTCTCCAATATCGTGGGTGTGTTTACAAACATTTAAACTCACATCACAAACAGACAAACAGCATTCAATACATACCGGGCCAACTTTGTGTTCCTAAAAGCTCGTTAAGCAGTTGGTCTTAGCTGTCATTTATAAGATGTTTGACAGTCGTTACGGGTAGACAAAAGCCCGAAAGTCTAACAACCAGTCCTGGCAAGGGGAATCGTGTTATCCAGTAAATGGATCGTGGACGTAAGACCGACAGTCGCGCCAAGTAAAATACTAGTATTCAGACCAGGCTAGGTAGATGGGTGAAATAAATAAACCTAGGTATAGATTGCATGGAAGGCCGCATAAAAACTAATTGAACTGCAGGAGAATGTCATCAGGCTATAAAATTACAATTCATGGAGGCGCCAGATGTAGACACACGAGTTTATTACCGATGCGCAAATTGAAAATGGTGGCGGCGGACAATTGCTTCCAAGTTATTGTTTAGCTGTTAAAAATTGATGGGAAAATTGATGGGTAAACAAAGGCCTTATCTATTGAAGTACCAAGGTGGGGTGGCCACATAAAAAGAAAATGACACTGGGTTTTACATAGGGAATGTGAAATATGTTTTTCATCATTCTGTTGAATGGAATTACATTTTATTAGATACATTTAAAACTAAAATAAAAAGTATGAAGTACATCGTTTTTTGAAAGGAACTTATTAGATACCTATATATGTACCTACCTACATTTAGAAGTAATCTATTCGCTATACTAGGTAATATACTAAAGCTGAAAACTTAATTATTTTGTATGAGAGCGATTACTGTTTCTGGACCTTCCTGTCAGGATTTAAAAATTATTGGTGCATTTGATAAACTATTTATTGAATGTATGATATATTATTTAACATCACGCTACGACCTTAGCAAAGGGTGCAACCGCCGACCACAGCTAGTCATTCTTAAAAATAAAGTGCTGTTATCGTCGGTGGTAACACTTAGCACATGAGTAGGCCTAGCATTGTACGGAGTTTCAATTGAATGGAAGGCCAGTTTGAATTGGTTACCACTGAAGTCAAAATCAAAATATAATCATTTATTTCAAATAAACCATTAAAAAGGCAAGCCTTATGAACGAAAATATTGCAATGTAAATAAAATACTAAAATTAGGTGTCCCTTCCAAAAGTTTCGTATTGAGAAAGAATTGGCCAGAAACTCCACACGTGACTGATATGACGATATATTTACCTAGGTTAAATATAATGTACAATATATGGATGACGTAATGTCTCAATAAATAATAGTCTGATGCTAGATTTGAGCTAAATCCTTGAAATTATAACCACATCAGGCACGTGTCTAATTCACATAATTCGCGGAGACAATTTGGCATCCAGCCCATTACCTAAAATAAACTGACGGGTGCAGATTGTCAATCGATTAGTCTGAAAAATTCTTGCAATAATCATCAGTTTCTCTAATATAAAGTGGGAGGGGCATATCCGCATAATCTAATACAATGCGGTCAGTAAATTACTCTGGACTTTGTATTTTTTGTACGTCCGCGCAAATACAGATGCACTCTTTGATCTTATAGTCCGATAACATGGCAGTTTGATAATTTTGGGGGGAAATCAGTTGCAGGACCAACAGCTTTACGTGCTTTCCGAAGCACGGGGGTATCCCACCACCCACTTCAAAACTCTGTTCGGATACTGAGAATCCCATACTAAAGAAACCCAATAAAACTTTAAGATCAACGGGTACAGTACATACTTATCAGATGATAAATTCACCAACACCATCATGACGTTGGTGAATTTTTCATGGTCTGCTATAAAAAGTATTATAGTCTATTGTTTTCTGTTTGTGAATGTGAATTTAAAAGTTTATTCCTAGAGTGCCTAAGAGTGTTATCAAACCACAATAACTATCACAAGAACATACAATCTGGCCACATTCTGCTGAGATTGCATGAAATCAATTTGTTTTTGTTTTTCTTAACAAAATAAATTTTGCCTTTAATGCTTGAAAACATTTCAAAACCGAAGATAGTCGGAAGCTTATTTTACCTCCATAAATAAATTAATGAAACATTATCGTGTTATGTGAATTGAAATCAGAAGCATTCTTCATCACAATATAGTAGACATTTTATCTGCTAACCGCCTTACAACTGTGAGCAGTGAGACACATAACTTCAAAGAACACTGTTTCTGTGGTAGGAATAAACGAAATAATCTTTAATATTTCACCAGTACAGTTTTATACATCCAAGATGAAAGTAATGAAAACATGTCGCGAATAACGAATTTACGCCAGCATTCTTTCTAAGAACAAGCTCGTCTGTTGTTTGTACAAGAATAATAAAAGTGATATTTTGCCCAACCCAGCTACAGACAAGGAAAATGTTTCGTTTTCATTTATGTATGTAATTTTTCCTGAACAATTCATTATCATTTTTATTCTTTTCATCATGTATGTTACTAGAGATACCTACATTGTCTATAACATATTTATTGAAATGTAAACATATTATGGACAAAATAACCAATCTTAAGTATGTTAAATTAATGCATCGGCTGCTGCGCCGCGTGTTGTGGGTTCGATCCCCACACGGAACAAATATTTGTATGGCCTACAGGTAGTTGTTTCGGGTCTGGCTGTTTGTGTATGTGAGTTTAAATGTTTGTAAACGCACCCACGATACAGGAGAAATTCCTAATGTGGGGCAACGTTTTAAAAAAAAAACAGAAACAGAAAAAAAACAGAATGCTAGTTTTAAAAGGTAAATTTCTACTATAAGTCATATGTTTACCCTCGCAAAATAAAGCTACTTACTAATGTAACAATTAAGATGCTGATCTTTACTGTTACGATACGATTATCACCATAAAAGTAATAGAAAAACAAAGCTGTGAGGAGCGATCAATGGAAAACGAGATAAGTATTAAAAGCGATCAAAATAATTATTCTAATTATAAAAAAAACGTACAATACTGTAAAAATCTACATTCAAATTTTAATCATGGAATCAAATCGATTTTGTCACTCGATTGCGAGTACCGGAATTCGATGCGCACATAATTATTCCATTTTTATTCGTGGACGAAACCGTCGGAGTATTTATAAATAATTCTTTTTTATCCGTACTACGCGGGCCCGCCTCAGGCTACAAAGTATAGTATTGATTGGACGAGCGGCTGGCGGGAGGCATCGAGCCGCCCGAAGCTTCTCATCGTTCTATTCTGGTATCTTTTGAATCCGAAGGAATTATTATCATCCACGATTAACGGACCGGTCGGCAGTCATGTTTCGTTCGATGTTACGACTCACGTGAGCAGTGTACGAGTATCGATACGTAATTAAAGCTGCCGGTTGATCATCGATATTCATGATTGTTGCTCTATAATGAAGCGATTTACAGACGTCTCAGATACGGAGTTCTATCGAAAAAATGTATTCATAATCTACTTTGGTCGAGTTGCTAGGTAACACCACGACAACATTGTAGATTACATTGAGCGAGCTAGTTTAGAAAATATATTTCAAACGAATTGATAAAAATAAATTGGGTCTTCTCGGTAAGATGTTTTTGTAATTCCCCGCACTAACTAAGAACAAAATGTGTGAACGTGTGTGGGGTTCTGAAATCTGAACACAGTTACCGATAAATACTTTGGTTAATTTACGTGAATGTTATGACTGTTACCGAATGTTCCTTACCTATACACGTGTTATGTTAACATGGATACGACCCCGTACAACAGGAGTTAACACACTTTATGAGCCAAACGTTACTTAAATATATATTATTATATCGTACATTTACATGGAAAGTTTTTATGTAAAAGATGTATTTATTTAATTAGTTCTAATACAGACAGGCCTATTGCTTTTGTTTATTCATTAGAAGATGTTATTTAGTAGTCAGCCTTTTGTAGGGACAGTGAAAACAAAAAAGCCAAATTTCCAATTTAGCCCAAACTAATATTAGGCTTATGGTTTATTATTGAAAATACTTTTCGTCAATTGTTAACGTAAACAAATAAATAGGAAATAAAAATATTAAGCTGAAAAAAGGACGGTTCTTTTTATACGCTTTGTCATTAATAAGAGCAACCTGAATGTTCAAACACTCACACAGCCGCTTATCTATGAAAAGAACTGCCAAGACTGAAATCATAATCTTACACGTAATAAAATAATCATATCAGTAACGAATAACGAACTTTTAAATCCTGATTCACTTTCAAGGCAATGTTATTATATTTTTAGTTCAGAAAAGAAAGAGCCAGATTTGACTCGGCTCCTTCAAAGCATCAAGACGGTTGGCTCGGTCAGAATTATTAAAAAAATAGTTCAAATTATTTTCGTTAACTCTTTTTGTACAAAATAATTTCAAATATATGCTATATTATACAACTTATTGGTACAAACCTTAAGTAATTTATAGTATTATCTATACATAGTACTTAGTAAATTTCAAAAATATCGATATTTTATTCCTACCAGTATTTAAAAAAAAAGAGTGCAATTAAGTTATTTTAAATACCCATTTACCAAGAAGGTACCTACTACTTGGTAAGTAGGTAAAATCGCATCGGCTTTTTCAAAACTTGGCACTTTTGTACACACTCTTCCTATACTTGTAACTTACCAATTAATGTTTATCTTTTGCTTGTTTATCTTGTCTACCATTAATAATGTCTTGTCAATATTACTCTTTCGCTTATTACAGAGAGTACGAAGTGGATATAAATATCGGGTCCGTACGCTGATTTGAATAAATTCCTAATAGAAATAAACAGCTTGATGGGTGTCCCGCCAACTGCAAAGAATAATCTGAATTATTTGACACTTCCCTTTACTATAAAACCGATATATAAGCAAATTTTGTATATAAAATAATATTTATGTCCATCTACGTGAAGTAGAGCTCATCCTACGACTCTCACCACACTTAACCTGTTTGAAATTGTAAATATTGAATACAAAATATTGTTTTCCGTAATAAATCCAACTGTAAAAAGTTGAACTTATCCAACACCGCGTGTTGTAAAGAGTCACAGTTTATGTGAAGACTGTCTATATAATAAGTAGCGTTAAAAATAAACCGTTGTGTTTATGTTTTAATTCCCAAGATTAGACTGTCCTTGCTAAGAATTTGCGTCATACGCTGAAAATAAAATGAACGTATAAGTAAGTAGGTACGAGTACATATCTAAAACAAATGAGAGGACATTATAAAAACAACAGTGAACCAGAGTTGTACAAAATCAGGATAGCTGCGTTTCAATATTTTATCTACGATCGGTATAAAAGTATAAATCGTGATTGGATTCCCAAAATTTTTGACTAACGGGTACTCTCCGCGCACTAAAAACTTTTTTATGTTTAAATCAGTTTGTTTGGGATTTGTCTAAGCAGTTCCAAAGACTCCACAGAAGTTGTAAAATATACGTAGGTACACACACACTTTTATATTTATCTACGTGGAAAACTGCACGTACTTATTATACGTACCCACATCCCTGTACCTAACCTACCTCGTAGTTTTTCCAATCATACCGACATAAAATACGAAATTGTTCCCCGTATACGTGTATCAAGTATTACTACCGTATTCGATGCTTCGTTCTCATATCTTTGTCTCAAGACATTAGGTACTAGGCTCGGAACCAATGGCGGAAGCAGATAGATACTGACGGCTTGCAATAACAATAATGCGGGAACGAAGCTGGGCGACCTGCCAGGGTTCTATCGATCCGTACCACAGCACCACACCAGAAGAACAAGACCTCCCAAAATATATTCCGTATCCCCTTCTTTAAAGGTTCACTCATGAAAGAGGGGGGCGCAGAAGGTCAATGTAATCTGGCCTCGCAGATATACAAGTAGGTCAGAGGGAAAATTTACAAACACTACTCCCTGTGAGTGAGGATTTTTTTTTGCGAAATAAACTGAGAAAATTCTTTCCGGGTCAATGCAAATGGGGATGTTTACTTGATCGAGCAAGATACGATGATATTGAGGTGTATTTTAGTAGAGGGGGAATAGTGTGCAGGGTGAATGTTGGTTTTGTAAGTATAATAAAAGTGTAGGGGGTAAAAATACGACCCAGTTGGAATATTTTGCTTGAATCATTTGAATACCTAATTATATGGTTTACTACAATTTATAATAATGAAAATCTTGGTTTGAAACATCTATTTACGAATCATATATGTAGTTGTTAATAGCTTACAAAAATCCTTTATTGAATATGGACTGAAGATCTTTTATCTGGTGTGATATATATTTTTCTACTCTCTGCAATAACGTCTTAAAATATATTACTTTAGCTTTATAATACTAAACCTATTAGGTATTTTCATGGCCTTGTCTTTGTGTTAAGTGGTCGTAATTTAAACATACGATATACAATCTCAACACCTCGCAAAAGCTTGTAATTAGTCGTATTTAAATTTTTCCCATCAAAAGCGCAGCTCTTAACATTATCTAAACACGAGATCTCTTTGTTAAACTGACAGCCACAATACATAAAGAAATATTAGGCCCACTTGTAACCAAATTAGATTTTTTTTTACCAACGTCAATAAATCGTTGGAGCTCAAGTACCTACCGACTTATTTTCGAGTTACGTCAAGTTTCTTCTCAAGATAAGTACTACCTATCCAATCCTACCTACCATCCAGTTTTGAGGGACCTATAAAAGGGGGCCGCATTTCCTCATTACGGCTTTATTTTGTTATCTCGAGCGGAGGCGGGGAATATCAAGATATATTGGGCGAATATAAAGGTACTAGAGAAAGGGACCCGTGGGTCGACAATCAAGCGAACTCCAGATAAAATATTTAAAGGTCGCCTTAAATGCTAGCCTTTCTAAACCACTTGAAGCTGGAACCATTTAAATTCTTCGTTTGGGAATGGATTCTGTTTAAATTATGTCATTACTAGTGACACTTCATTTTGACGTAGACTTCAAATGATTTTGACTGTTTATCTGTAGAAGTATTGTGAAGTCAAGGTGTGTTACAAAACGCCCTAACCTTTTTGTTGGAGATTTTTTTTTTCTTTATATGTAGTGATTGTTTGGTCCGTGTTTTGCCTTTACTATTTTTAATCATGAGGCTAATTGGTAGGAAATCGTTTTTATAGAACAAAAATGTTAATGAAAAGGCAATAATTTACAAAAATTAACACGTCTCGTTTGATCGCAGCGTGAGTTCAACATCTTGATTAGTTATGGAAATAGGCTCAATTATGTTCGTAGATATTTTAATTTAACTACCTACACTTTTTCTGCCTACATTATTATTATATTTTAAAGTTTTTGAAACAAGATGTCGTGATGTTTCTATTTTACATTCTAACCCATTTTATATTATATATATATCGCACACCTAGATCAAAACTGACACAACTCCAAAAACTGTTTTTTTCAGTACTCAGATGAAAAATACCCATTTTTCTAGATTTTGTAAGACAAGTTGAAACGTAATTTTACAGTAGGTCATTAACATGTTGTAGAATGTCACTGCATATTAAATGGGGCTAGGAATCAGTACTTTCTATTGATAAATTAGTATTTTGGAGTTGTAACTAAACAATCTCGTATTTTGAGTTGTCTCAGTTTTAATCTAGCAGTGCGATATATACACCATGGTATGTATAAGCAAATAGGTATGTATACCCACAGGACAATCCCCTTAAAATAATAAAAGATAGATATTTTCTTCACCAAACCAGTCCTTAAGTACACGTGGGTTCCATTGATTGTAATCATGAATGATAGACAGTGGGATAGCAAAACAAGCATTTTAAAAACGAATCCTAGATAGATATCAGGCATAATCTACACATATGAAGTTCAAAGAGCCGTTTTTGTAAAAGGGCGCGCTTACCCACTGGTTGAAGTCAATACCAAGAAGAGGTTATGCTAGATACGATCTTACGTTGATAGTATCCTGTTAATTGCCTTCTTACCTAGGTATATGTGGTATAAGTACAAGGAACCAGGTGTACCGTATCCAGTTTATATGCTTCGGTGTAATGGAAGTGAAACATGCTGCTTAATAGGCCTCAAGAAATGGAAGGCGAATAGGAAATTGATATGTAAATTATTATGTACTAGCGACCTGCCTCTGCTTCGCAAGCTTTATATTATGTTTTGACAAAAGACTGAGATTTCTACATTGTATATACAATGACTGAATTTGAAATAATATATCTAATAATAAATCTGAATGAATTAGACTATAGATACATATGTATAATGCTAACCTATATAGGTTAGCATTATACATATGTATCTATAGTCTAAAGACATGTTCAAATCATGTATATCAAGTAGACCATTAAAAAAGCACTTTTGAAAGTCAAATTATAAATTAATTTATTATACTCAAATGATTGTAGTTGCCCGCACACACACATTAACCTTTCAGAGAAAATTAGCTAAATAATGGTGAAAGTCAGGTACAAATTCCTTGGTACAAAAGAACAACGCAGTCACACTATTAGGCACAAATAGCGACTTTTTTCTGTAATATGCATAGTTCGATTTGATTTTCTTGTGTGTACCTACTTATACAAGCAAAATTGTAGGGTCATCGTGTTGCCCAGTAACTGGGTTGTGGAAGTCAGATAGGAAGTCGCTCCACGTAAAATACTGATATTCAGCTGCATTCGGTTAGACTGGAAGCTGATCTCAATATAGTTCGGAAAAGGCTAGGCAGATGACGAATTAGAAGATGGTATAATAGTAAGTAACTAAGTAAAATAATTCTAGTGATATAATTACAATAGATCAAGAACCCTGAAAACATAAGCGTCTTGATTTTTGGGCGGTTCGTTAAAAAGTCAGCTTTCTACCACATTCTTAAAATAAGAGAAGTTTTACAAGGCTATGTAATTAACGTGCCTAACTATTATAAAATATGATTTCCGAGCGCATATAAGTTCAAACTCACCTGTAAAATTCAGTTAGAGATTAACTACCTACGATAATGCAAAGTAACTACAAAAAATTGCACAAATATCTACGCAAGAAATGTGAAACAAGAACACATTTTTACATACAAATACACGTACCTTTAAGGGTTACATGATGCGTATTACACACGAAAAGGTCATCATTTTTTTATAATAAAACTTGTTTGCAGGAGTTTCCCTGTAAGATGGTAGAGCCATCGTGTCATTTGTCGTTTCTGTCACAGTTTTGACAACTCAACACGCAAGAAAACTTCGAAGAAGTAAATTGTTCCGAATTTCTGACTTTTATACCACCTTGATGTTTTATCAACTACGTACTGGTTAGTATGTTAGTCGGTTAAGAGGTATTTAGTGTGATAAACACATAAATAAGTAAGTAACTGAGGACTTGCACACACGCGCAAAGTAAACGTACCGTTAAATTGAACGTTTTAAAAATGGAACATACTAGTATTGCACAAGTTATTTTCTATCAGTTACCCGCAATTTTGACTGCATACCTATGTATATCTATAAATTACGTTTATAATATTCTACATGTTATTCTCGTATAAGCTATAATACTGTAAAATTTCGGCAAAATTTTTGCGTGAAAAAAATTATAAACATCCATACCTACATCTTCGCAAACTATTACATTTATACTTAATATTAATAGATTTAGTTTTAGGACCTTATTCATATTTATTAGTGATAGGTACAAATGATTGTGTTTGCTGACTAAATACATACATTTAAATAAAAAATATAAATGCTTAAAGATAAAATAGTTGTTTTTTAGATTGAAAAATCGATCAAATCAATGTTACGTTTTCTCCGCATGTTCGTGCTAGTGCCTTGATCGATGAATACCTAAATTCGCAAGCGGGTCATGCTGTTGAAAAATGAGTAGATTCGTATGAACGCAATGAAAATGTATTTACATAATATCTAGACTAGCTGGAAATCGCAAAAACACATGCGTGCATTATCAAAATAAATAATTCAAAATACAATAAACAAGTGAATCGACCAATTTCCAAGTCCATTCCCTTTTCCTACGTTTCCCTCAAAGCCTAGCCGAAACCAAAATAGTGGTTGTAGTAAAGAAATAAACTATCAAGGGATTCTGTTCCTTATAATAACGTTCCGAAGAGTATATTTAGCGTGATTATTGTTTTTTGTATGGGTTATTTGCGTTGCGTAGGCAAGTTTTGCGTCGGCAGTGAGTGTCCGACGGCACGCGATATTGCGTGCTACAAAGCCCGCCCAAATTGCTTATGTTTCTACCTGTGGTTTCAGTTCTATAGTAACTTGACAACCTTTATACTTTGTTATATTGTACGTAAATGGGCTTAATTAAATACTTATTGTTGATAATTTGTTAGGCAATGTGGGAATTGTATGTCATTTCTGTGTTATCTATGTGTGTTAGGAGAGCATTAAGTTGTTTAAGTTGTTGTTCAATGTTATTCAAATTTCAAAAATCCATTTTAATTGTTTACTACAATTTACAATTAGTTCAACAGTTTTAATACGTTACTAAAATCTGCATTTTCTTGTGATTAATCACTTGCTCAAACTTAAAGAGTTTAAACATAATTTAGAACATAAACAATTGCACATTAGCACTGGCAACATGATTATTCCCAATGTTTTTAGGTAGTTAATGGCTATTATAGTTTTAGTCTTTCACTCTTTTATTTAACTCTATTTCCGCGGCTATTGATCTTGAAATAGTAACGTGGATAAATACAGCTTACTGCTTAAAAATCTTTCTTCATTTTTTTATACACGCTCTTTGAAAGAACAAAAAGCAAATTTTACTACATTCTACTTTAAATAGTAAATATTCTCAGACTATGCATAACCATAATTTTCACAAGTTTCAGGTTAGATTCTGATACCATAAAAACTGAAGTTCAGCACTGCATTGAAGAATTAGAACCAAATGAACGATAGGAACCAAATGATAGGAATGATAAAAAAAGCATGACCAATTATACCAACAAATCCAACGTTTCATTGAATAATTCTCAACAAGGCGGCCTATCAATGCATGCGCCACGCCTAAACTAAATAATAAATGCAGATACACGACCAGCAAGTTGTTTGCCAAAATAAGTCCTGACACACAACATATCAACCTGAATGTTAATTGGTCACCGATGATTGCAGCTCTACTGTGTGAATACAAATAATTATATTAATTGGTTTGCATCCTGTCACGAGTCTGTAGAAGGATATTGGTATATACTCGTAGTACATATTAGGTATGTATGTAACAACAGCCTATAATATGACGTAAGTTTATTTTAGAGTAAGTTATACCAAGTTATAAATCATTTAAAATAATCACAAGTTATCAAAACTACTAACCTCATTAATTATTTACAGAATTGTACCTAATTATTTAACTAAAGTGCCTACTTGAAAGGCTGACTTTTAAAATGTTGATAAAACACAACTATTTGAAATTTGTCCATCTAAGCCTTAGTTGGATCAATTTCACAAACGTAGACTTCAGCAATAGGTACTTTTCAGTTTATTTCTGTTTAAATGTTTTTAATCACCTGAAATAAGTTAATTGATAATAAACCGAAATTGTAAATGCCTAACCCAATTTTCTTTATTTAAATTATCAACCGGTATATTAAAACGTATAATGCATCTTTATAGTAACTAGCCCTATTATTTGCATAATCTGTGGTTTCCTTAACGAATTACAAGTAATAATTATTAATAGCGAGCTTTGTTGCCATATTGTTTACATAAAAGCGATATAAAATTACTTAGAATATTATTCAATAACTTTCATTCAATAGTTAAGAAAAATAAAATATGTGATTGTTTACGTTTCGGTAAGTAAAATAATAAATTCTCGTGTCCTACGCAATAATATTAATTAATATAATTAACAACTTTGTTTTGTATACACGTTTCTATTAATAAAGGTATTATTTGATTGAAACGGATGATTGCTTAAATTAAAAAAAAGAAAATTTGGTTGAATTTTAAAACGACAAAAATAATACCATGAATATTCTTTTGTAATTAATTCAACGATATTTGTAGGGCTAGGATTGGTGTTGGCTTAACTAACTAAGTATATTGCCTACAATTAATTCTTAATTAATACAAATTGCTAACACGAGTGTGTAAATATATTAAACACTTATAATTCAATATCAAACTCATAAACAAGATAATCAATGGGCTTATAACATTTCTTACCTAATTGAATTCTATTCTCAAGGATTAAACAACTTTTTGTTTAAAATATCGCTATCAGCTCACTGCACACACACAAAAAACATTTGTAAACATTTCATAATTTACACACACTCACACTTTTATTACGAATTCGTGGATTGGTGATTAATTTTAACAAACATACGCGCTGTGCAAGACAAATAATCGTACTGAGACGCATTCCCCAGCAATGTCGTTCGGTTATTTTTGTAATAAGAACATTAGTAAAAACCAATGTCACACGACTATTGTATATTTATATTACCCTATAAACGGATCGTCCCTTATATTATTGTGGCATAACCCTTTGCGCGTAAAAAGGTAACGTTTTTACAATGAGTTTTTACTCTACTTTTTACGGGTTACCGCAGTTACGAAACAAAGTGGTGGTCATTATTAGGATAAAGATTATAAAAAATACGGTATTCATTGCTGTTTTGAGTAAAAAATTGTAACAGGCCTCGCTTAGAACCGGAGTGCTAAAAAATTGAGCGTTACAATTTTTTTCTTTGTGTCTTTTCCGTTACTTTAGTTTTTTTGTCTGGTAATATAACAGGCTAATGTTTAAGTATTATTCAATATAACCATAAGAAAAATATTATATCTACACTAATATTATAAAGACGGAAGATTTGTTAGTTTTTATTTTTATTTGTAGGTATGTACATTTGTTATGGATAAACTCAAAAACTTCGTATCCGATTTTAAACATTCTTTCTCCTATATATAGCTACATTCGCAGCAAGTATCATAAACTTTATCTTATTTTCAATAACTGCCCTTCAATGGGGATGGAGGGGTTGTTACAGTTCCACGACGAAATCGCGGGCGAAGTGTTAGTAAAAAATATACTTGCTGTATGACATTCTAGTGCAAGGATAGATAAGTAGGTACCTACATAAATAATATTAAGAATTATTAAGGATTAATTACTAACATGACTTATGTATGTTAATTATTTTATGATTAGGTATATTAAGCTGATGAATTGTCGTGAATAAGGCAATCGGTAAGTATAGAACATTGCACAGATAGGCCTATATTATAACAACTTTTTTTTAGGTTAAATTCTAAATACATAATACATTCACAAGATGAAACACCTTTACTATCTGCGTCAGTCAAATTATGACAATTTAGGCATACATGCTAAAAGGCAGATGATGATGCAGTTTGATTTTAAGTTATAATAAAAGGTATGAAGTACTTAATTTTTTCATGATTAATTTAATTACGCCGTGTCATAAAAAAAAACTTACACATTCAGCATCTATTATGTATATTGTGAAGACCTATTGGTAATTCCTTCATTATGACAGATAGTGTAATAAGTAATTGGTTTGCATAGAGACTAAATATTTTGTTTTTTTGTTAGGTAAGGAGGTATTCGCCTCACTTCACGTGAGCTCAAAATAGGACGTGTGTCCTTTTTTTTATTTATCATATTTCTTTTTCAATGATTTTATCTTTAACACCATCCATCATATCTTCAAGTTTGATCTGCCCTTTTTTGGTTCTAATTTGAAATGGTTTATGGTACTTCAATACAAAAATATAGTTCATTGATATTTTCAGAGATTTATTTATTAACTTAGC
Source organism: Phlogophora meticulosa (assembly GCA_905147745.2). Lineage (NCBI taxonomy): Eukaryota > Metazoa > Arthropoda > Insecta > Lepidoptera > Noctuidae > Phlogophora > Phlogophora meticulosa. The sequence continues at coordinate 11,000,231 of LR990528.1, read as the reverse complement.
TAGAAATTGCCATAGAACGTGGCACTTTCGCCAGTCATTTCGGCTTAAGTATTACGTAAATGACAGCGATGCGAGGATTTTTATTTTTTGACGCCGTATTTTATTTCGTTTTGTGATGTTTTTACTTGTATACATAATTCATCATATCTAAATAAGTATAGAGATGTTAAGATCATGTATCTACCTGTATTTTATTTTTCACATCTAACACCCTGTTTTTATTTTACAAACATTGAGAATAACCGTCTTTTTGGGGGCATACCTACTTCTTATATCTGTAGAATGTTAATAGGGGGGCGTATTTGCATCTTATACTTACTTACCTGAAATAATGAAGTCATAGGAAGGCAGCTATAATTAAGTCGCTTATTGTACGCTGCTTCATAAACAATAAGCAATTATGACTAATGAGCTCTTCAATCCTTTTGTATTCATATGTAGTCTATTGTTTATTCCAATTTTGCATCTTTTTGATTGATTATTTCTGACTTCCGTATGACATAATAGTTATTGTTTCGTTTAATGAAGCGGGGTGAATCGAAACAGCAGTTTGAAGGGGGATTTCACGTTCCTTGAATAGTGTTTGATGCATACCCTTGTATGTACAAGATATCAAAATCATTAATTTCAGTTCTACAAGTCAATCTACCTCTACTTATTCTATGTTTTTTTTTATTTTATTTTTTACATATTTTGAATACCTTGTTAGTAAAATCACTAAAAGGTGTAAAATAAAATTAAAAAAGTCGATGGCAGAAATTAAATCAAATAAAACAATCATAGCCGGCCGGACGGACTTCTAAAATTAATGTAATGTTACACCTTTTAGTATTTTACTTTTAATGATGTTTTAGTCGATGAAATTTCTAGTAATACAGTTTCATTTCTCGCTTTTTATTGGTTCGATTTATAATGTATCGATACAATAGCTTAATGTCAACTACTCGTCACCTTTTACGAAATTCGGTAGATGAAAAATCAGTCATCCCCTACTTTCTATATCTAAGTGGTTTCTTTTTTTTAATTTTAAATGGGGCCAATTTTTAGGTAATACCCTACCCAGTAATAAAAAAATATTTAAATCGTACTGCACTGTACAAAAAAATGAGTGATCAAATATAAAAAAGTAGGTACGCGTCGAATAGAAAAACCTACTCCATGTTTTTCACAGGTTAAAAAATAATATTGAAATAACAAGAAAGATCTAAGTTACTTTTAACCCTGTTCTTCCTGGTACCTATTTACATTAAATCCTAAGGGAACTCTCCTTTTATCTTATTTTACATCTCTTTGGTTCTCGCTTTTGTATCTTCTTCTAACTAATAGTTCTTCTATAATTAAATATTGATTAACGCATAGTTAAAGCGAATTTCTGCTATTAGGTTTTTTGTTTATTATGATTTACTTTTTGATTGGTTCTGTATTTATTATATCAAAAAGAATTTCACGCTTCCTGGCTTGATGAGTATTGATAATTGACGCCACAGAAAGACAGCTATATCCTGCTCTGAAATAATTAAATAAAACCTCTTCATTTAAAAAAAAATACCTGCTAGAGAAATTTTTAATAAAAAAAAATCCTCTGTACCACCTGTTCAACCCAATAAAAAAATACATTAAATTTCCAACTGGCCAACATTTCTGAACCTTTCATTTCGTACCTATTCCAATCAAAGATATAAGGCATGTAAACGTTAATCAGTTTTACATAGGTGGGCTATCGCTATCTTTTACATAAGATATCCCGATTTACCTCGCGGCCCTCCGGCTTTTACAGCTTTGGTTGTGTGCGTGTTTCTTAATGGAAACACGGGAGGGAGGCACTGTCTATGTGTGCGTGAGGTTACTACCAAGTTCTGCCACTCGATACGAGATGGCGCTGTTAACGCTAAAATTTTAAGTGGATGGTTATACGAGTTAAATTCTTAATATTAGTTTATATTTAGCCTTTGGTATTTTAAAAGTTTTGATTGAAATGCATCGTTCGAAAATAAAGTTTTAGAGTTCATTGAAAAAATAATAAACACAAACAGCAAGGGGTCGCTGCATAAAGAATTTAGTATAGGTACCTACATTTATTTACATTTGGTTTTTTAAGCCATTTTCTCTTACAAGACAAATATTTTCCTCATAAAAATAATAAATTACACAGCAAAATGAACTGAAAATAATTTATTTTCAAGAAAATCATACACAGTGCTGCCACCGATAATGCGGCAAGGGCCGGAACTAACGACCGTTCCCCTTCGATTGCCATCACGTAAACGACGTCGCCTTCCACGGAGCTATAAAACGTAACCTATTAACTTCAAAGACCTTTTTGCGATAACAAGCGACTGTCGCTTACGGCAATTTGGTACCACGTGAACGCTTAATAGAATACATTCATGAATCTTTAGAAGTTTCGCGCCAAAAGCTTTTTTAATGTGAGTTGAGATTTAAAATTAAAAAGTTAATTTTGCAATTTCTACTTTTCTCTTTTTAACTCCACTTTGGACCAAATTTAAAATTATTTCCAAACATTTGCCCTTTTGGCAAGTAGGTAAATACTTAGGTTGGTCTTACAATAATTCCGACTTACCTTATTCTTGTGTATTACTTCATAACCTATTATTTTTGTGACTTTTTTACTCACTCGTTGAAAATGACAATATCACTTAACCGACTGATTACACGTCATGATCTTTATTCAACCGTTTGCCCTGAATGACCATCAACGGACAGCCAAAACTGAAGTTTAGAAAAGTCTAGAAAGCTGAAATCTGGAATATAGGTTTATTATGAAATGTTTTCGGAAGTTTTAATTTAAGGGCGTAAATGGGAGGGGAAAAGTTGTACTTACGAAAGTCTTTGTTCTTTAAAGGTAGAAACATAGAAATTTGAATAATAACTACTAATCAATAAATAGGTATATAAGATCACGTTTTAGTTTTTTTGGATATTCACATTTTGTGGGTGGGTAACACGAAGTGATATACTCAATAAAAATAAAATTGCACCAGTGAAAATTCGGGGCGGGTCGTAATTATTATTCATACTTAATTATGCAATGACAATTTCATTAACATTTGACAATAGGTTATCTATGACCTTATAGCAGACCTTGGTCCAACAACGGATTGAATATTAATATTATCTACTATTTTAGTCTTGATACAAAAATGGTAAGCACCTACCTACCTAAGTTGTTTGATCGGCGATTGAGTTAGCAATATTTAGATGGAATCCAAGTGGAGTGATGGCTAAATTGAGTTCCCCACTGGTTACTGGGACCATTGGTTATATTTGAGTGGTGATGTCATTTACTGGCTTCAGCCTGTCACTAATCATGAGTAGGTACTTTCAGATGATGGTCATCCTACTGGCAGAACGTGCTCACGCCTAAACGCGTTATGTATAGGGCTATTTTTACGTTTTTTTTAATAAATATTCCAGGCAATAATGTAGTCGTTTAAATCTCGTCAGACAGCTGTTTGCTTTAAAAATCTGATCTTGTTACCTGATTTTTGCGATATATAAAAAAGGAGAATAATTTTTCTTAACTTTTCAATTTTATTTCAATTTTTCAATGCTTTCCTTGTCTTTATATTTACGGTCCTCTATTGTTTTTTTATTCAAATGACCACATATTATTTCTAGGATCGGTAACAATAACAATTACTGCGAACAAAGGGGTAATGGAGGTACCTGCATCATTTACGAACCTTCATTACCCCGACTCAAGGGATGGATTCTAGATTAGGCCGAAACAATTGTTGGAATTTTTTATCTAGAATCCAACCCCTGAGTCGTGATTCAGCTTATTTATAAAAACACATAGTCTAGAGAGGTGACTGAAGTGGTTGAATCATGTTTAAACATCTGGTTGGTGTGGTAGGAATAAAGTTGGAGTAATACCTACCTGCTGTCAGTAATATGCATGAAAATATATTTGTATAGACTGTAAGTATATACTTAAAGAACAGAATGAGGGAGAAGTAATTTTACACTGTCCTTATTATTTTTCCTTAAATGACTAAACAGTTTTATTTCCATCAAATATTTTATTGGTAGATTTGAAGGGATGTCGAAAGTCTCTGATTACATTATTATTTAACTTAAAAAGAAAGAGTAGGTATTATATAGCTAACGTTTTCTTGTATATCTTAATGTATGTTTATTACGTGTCACGTTGTTTGTCTGCCGTGGACTCCTAAAGTACTGAACCGATTTTAAGAAAATTTTGCAGTGTGCAGTTTTATCCAACTTGAAAGATAGGATAGTTTTTTTTCGATTATCGACGTTAATATTTTTTTTATTTTAAATTAATTGTTTTCCTATAATACGTTCCATAAGTTACATACATTTCTAACAGATGGCAGTGTAACTTAAATTTTGAGGTGGTACGATGTTCGCCGGGTCAGATAGTATTTTATTAACATTAGTGCTGTTATACCAGAAGAGTAAAATTTCCTTATAAGTTAAAATTAGAATCAATGTTGGCTGCCTAATAAATCTAGGGGTCGCAAGCTTGACTGCTAAGCGTAAAGTTTAGGGTTCGATTCCAGAGTCACGTTAGGTGTTATTGGGAATTGCTGCTAAGAAATTTTCAGGGAAAATCTGAAGCCTGGCTTCGTGCTTGGTTAATGGCAATGGGCTAGCCATATAGAAAATGGAACCTACACCATAACTGGCTAAATGTGGTTTAATTGTTATTTAAAGAATCAAAGTTAAGCATTCTGTAAATACAAAATATTAAAAACCAAATTACTGTCTGGTGAGTCTAATGATCACAAGCGGTAGGTACAGCTGAGTACGAGGTACTCAGTGTGACTCCTAGGTCACAACGTGCATGTCCCAACATGCAAAGTATTATTGGCTTTACCCATCTGAAATTTCTCAGAAGCTGCCCAGATTATGGATATGGGCCCCGTTGATGGTAATAGGCTCTCCCCTATCATATGGGAATTTAGAAACTCGTGCAAAACATGGGGCACACAGGCTTATGTTTTTTTTATTAAAAACCAATTTCGAAATAGATAAATGGAGCTTGACCTACACCATGTCTACATTAATTTTAAACTTCTTTAAGTTTTCAACGCCTACCGACGTTATGCTTAGACATGAATAAATTACTACCTACGTGGTCTATGACTTAACTGATCTAGACAAATAGGTAATTTCATAAGCTACTTGAATTTGGAACATCCGTGGTCATATCAAAATTTGGTGTTGCGTTGTATTTGCTACGGCGTAGGCATCTGCTACGAACGAATCCTAGTCACAGCCTCCTGTTCTTTTTAACTGGGATTGACTAATATTTTACCTTTTAGCCAAATGCATCTGAGTAACAACTTTGATCAGCAACTGTTACGAAATTATAAAATACTATGTCAAAACTATTATTTACCAAATATTTGTAGGAGTGTGTAGTGCAACACTATCGGGTTCGGTCAGGATATCGGAATTTTAATATCTGTTTGGAAGTGAAATACTATCTGTGTCTGACAGACAGTTCAACGAAAGGATGGTGACAGATAAGAACTCATTTGAACAATGTACGTTTGTCAAATTAGCTCAGGTATGTCTTGAACTTCGCCGTATTTTTGGTCGATGCGTTCTGAAACGACAACAATGTTTGTATATCACAGACAACCCTTTATTTCTCCTTACTTCTCTTGTTATTTTTATGAGAGAAAAAGATGGAAATACCTTAAATTTACGTTATCTTGTCCACAAGGGATTTGGCTGCTGGCCGTTAGCTTTGTATATACATACTTACTTACTTATAAGTCGGTTTTATGACTCACAAACATGAAGGTTATTTTAACACCTTAACTGCCAAACAAAGACACAATAGAAAATGTACTATTTGTTGGTCATTTGTTTGTTTAACGTGTTAATGACAAATATTTGGATTAGTTTATTGACAGTGACCAGTTTCAGCTGAAATCACAACCTCCGAAAACACGTAGTTAGTGGTCTGCTTTCTACAATTACAGCAAAAATCTAACAAGTTTCAAATAATGGTAGAAACTAGTAAGCTCTTATAAGAAACTTGTCAAGTCATTTTAGAAAAGGAGATACCGCTTTATAATGATTTGTCAAATCTACGTCATACGCTATTCAGCAAGTACATTAACTACTTGCAAATACCAAGAGCCTTCTTGGTATTTAAAACCATCATAATCTTCCGATTATGATGGTTTTAGGCTCAGGTAACACAAATAAAAAAAACTGTTACTGTATTTATGGTGTTTTGCATGTCACAGGACCATTCTTAATTTATTTATTTATTTTAGATCATCGCAGCATTTTTTTTATAGAGTATCTACATCTCTAACCATATCACCTTTGACGCAATCTATCCATGATTTATTTGGTCTTTCTCTACTAATATCACACTAATAAAAATAAATAATGCCAAAAACAAAAGTTTTTTTTTGTCTCATGCGTTTTAGTCAAAATATTTTTTTTTTCGGAAACTTTTGAATTAGGAACAACATTGGGGAGATAGCTGTAACTGTAAAGACGGTGCTTAGGCATATAAGAAAGTTATTTATTACCATTACAGCCTCCGATTGTCTTTAATTTAAGAAACGTAGAAATTGTATCTCGGTGATTATGATCTACTTCATATTTAATACTAGCTTTTGCCAGTGACTTCCTCCGCTCGTAATTAATTCTGTTTTATACCATGTTAATGCACTATACAAATATAATTTACAGCCTAGTACCTACTAAGGAATAATGTAGCTTTCTACCAGTTCAAAACATGCTATAATTGGATTATTGGTTCTGGAAATAACCCCCTACATACAAACTTACAAAAAAGTTACTTCTTTATAATATTAATCTTAATATATATAAATCTCGTGTCACAATGTTTGTCCTCAATGGACTCCTAAACCACTTAACCGATTATAATAAAATTCGCACACCATGTGCAGTTCGATCCAACTTGAGAGATAGGATAGTTTTTATTTCGATTTTTGACCTTAATATTTTTTTAATTGCAAATTAAACGTTTTCCTCTAATAAGTTCCATATATTTCTAACAGATGGCAGTGTAACTCAACTTTTGAGGCGGGACGAAGTTCGCTGGGACAGCTAGTACCTATATATAAATGACGTGTCACGTTGTTTGTCCGCTAGAGACTCATAAACTACTGAACTGATTTAAAAAAAAATAGTACATAGTGTGTGTTTTGGTCAAACTTAAAAGATAGGACAGTTTTTATTTCGATTATTGACCTCAGTATTTTTTTTTATTGCAAATTATTGTTTTCCCATAATAAGTTCCATCCTATAATAACTTTTGAAGCGGTACGAAGTTCGCCGGGACAGCCGGTTAGTATATAAAAAGCAGTGCCATTTTGTAAAAAAAAGCTCCCCTGCTACGGATTGACGAACAATTATAGGATTACAATCATAATTGACAGTCAAGATTGCCGTGGATATTTTTCAAGCTAATAATAATAATACTTTATTTATCGGACAACAATAATCCATTGTGTTAGTAAGCAATACAAAATAACTTATTTCTAGTATTAGTAGCTGAGATAATACCATCGATGATTTAATATCATTTTCTAGCTAGTATTTTAAGTATCTAAATATTACTACTTAAGCTGGGTACCTACCACATACAGGTTCATGCTTATATCACCCAAGTTTTCACAAGAATATTTTACAAAATCGACCGTTAAGTGTGAAACGGGTTGATCAAGTAGGAAGCAGTAGTAATTAAAATTACTAGAAACTTAGGCTCATTAAGGAATGACGAATAAATTAAAATAAACTGAATAGAAAAACAATAGAAGAAAATAGAAGAATAGAACTCGAAGAAGAATTCGGGTCGAATTTTAGGATATTCTGCTTTTTGGAGTTACACAAATAAATAGAATAAAGAAATGAGTATATCTCAGTCGCCGGATCCACTTTTAGACTTCCTCAGTCTAAAATTGGCACCGGCGACTGAGAAATTTTGTGAAATTCGGTAGTCGTATGAGAATGTGGTACTGAGAAACGATCAATATGTCAAGAGGAACGCTTTGATTAAATCTGTGGATAATTTAGGTATGAGATAATATTATCTCTCACATAATCTGTCTCTTCTTTTCTGGCTAGAAAAGAGGTTACTATTGATATGCTAGCAAATAGAACTAGTTTTATAAATAAATGCTATGCTGACCCGTAATAAATTGAGATAAGGCAGGTCTATGATATGATATTAAAATTTAATTTAATCAACAGGTGAGATGTTCTGTTTCGTTATATTTTCAATAGTAATTTGTCTGTGGAGTCTGGATTTGTACCTGGTAGATGGCAACTGGCTCGCCCCCTATAACATGGGACATTAACATATCTGGAGAAATGTAGGTGTTACTATAAGTGCAACTCTGTCCAATCCTTCGTACCCGAAGGATTGGACAGATATACAGGCGTAATGTTTTATGTTTCGATTAGTCAGCTTCGATATAACATGAACCTAGGTGATCGCTCGAGGAGGTGATTGAACTTTTTATCTACTATCAGTCTCCATTATAATATTTAATTAAAGCCGCTAAGTATAAAATTTGGAGTTGCTTAAGTAACACCCAGTTCTTGTAGCAAAAAATAATATGACAAATTATCAAGCGCGCATTAACCGTTGTGATAGGAGAAATTATTTCATTATCAACAGCCAATTGAATCACTTGACTTAAGTATAATAAATTAACGTGTCGATGACTTCGTTTCAGTTTGTTGTTGTTTGTTGTGGTTGTATTTCATAAGCGGCAAAATTCGACTACAGATGTCTAATTCATTTGTAACAAGAAATTAAAGCCTATATGTTATGTGTATCATTGTAAACAATTATTGAATAAACTTAAACAATTATCATATTATTAAAATTAAGTGTTTTACGCTCAAACAATCAAGTAAATATAAGGCGAAATAAAGCTAAGTGCACACCGTGCTCGGTTCTGAGTAGATTACATGGAAATAGCAATTTACATCGAAACCTTTTTTAAAACTTTAGGTACTATTTGCTTTATTGCACTTGTAGTTTGTTAAAAGTTTTATTATGATTTCCAACAGTTTTATGTGCACCCCTAATTCAATACCTAAGCAAAATGTCAGTTCAATTTCCTTACCTAGCAAGATTCCGTGGAAGCAAGCCATTATTGAACCTAATACCATCCATGGGTAAAGTAAAATGTGTTTATGGAGACTTACGAAGAATGGTGAAGGAGTGGAAACTACCCCAATAATACTTGTTTGACATGAAATTCAGTTGTATGCATGTTCTGTGGACATAAATGTTCTAATAATCGTTGAATGAGTTGTTGCATTGATTTATACTTTTGTAAACTTTTATCAGGGGTTGTATCTACGACTGGTAATGTAAATATCAAAATGAGTAGGTAGGTAGGTAGGTACCGCAGTTTGTTGGGCTTGTAGCAATTATTTAAGTAGCTCAAAGTATGCTAACTCCCTCTCCTTTATCTGGGTTTCACTAAATAATTTGTCAGTAGCCATAGATTGTCTATGTAACCAAAGTAAAGAAAAAAGTGAAAGAAATTTTTATAGTTTAATTTTTCAATTATAATGTAGGTGTAATCGACGATACGGTTGGCGCAGTGGCTAAGCGATTGACTGCTGCGCTGCGTGTGGTGGATTCGATTCCCACACGGAAAAAATATTTGTATAGCCCACAGGTAGGTAGTGGTTTCGGGTGTGGCTGTTTGTGTATGTTTGTATGCAGTTTGAATGTTTGTAAACGCACCCACGATACAGGAGACAATCCTAGTGTAGGTCAAAGTTATTTAAAGCAAAACAAATTGAATAAATAAGTTGAAGTGGGATTTTCATGTCCCCCTTACTGAGATTTTGCTAGACCCTCGATTTTGAGCTTACTTAATTAAAGAATGTCCCCTCATGGTATCTAATGATCAATGCAGATCAGATCAAATCGAATCAAATCATTTATTTCCATAAGACAGGTTCAGAAGATGTTAGAAGAGCGTCGGAATTATTATTACTAACTGCCTCTGTATTGTTGGGAAAGCATCAGTAGTTATAGGAATGACCTGAGTATATAAAATACAGGTGCTTAATGCTGCTAAGTGCAAAAAGGTGCTAAACACATTTCATCTATTTAAATGACATTAAATGGAAAAAGATTACCTATATCATGCAATGCAGTAATTAAATTATGTTTACTAAATTTGTTAATAAGTACCTACCTTGGTAATATTTTTCTATGTTTAAATAATTTATGGTAGACAGCAGAGCGCGGAGTACCTTAGATAAATGGTCGAATACCTATTGGTGCTAGATACCATATTAACCCACTACGTACTAAGCTACTGTAAAGCATTACGCCTTCGAGCAATGGTTCGAGGGCTGAAAACTAGAATATAATATAATAATATACTCTTTCATGTACACGATATAAACTTATAAAGATAATAGCTACATAGGGCATTACAATGGTTGGTTTTATATTAGAAATAGCTATGAGTCACTTCAGTGAATCTTTGCTCGCTGAGGCTCTTGGTTATAAAGTAAACCCAGACCCTCCAATAACTATTTATTACAAAGGTTCATCCCCATCATCATGATTAGTTTTTTTCAACTCAGTTGGGGTCAGTTTTCAATTTAACCGGTTGTGTCCATGACAAAACAAAATAGGTAAAAACCTATTATTATTATTTTTCCCCTTTGTGATAAGTACCTGTGCCTATTTTAATTAATAACGGCCTTTGTACCTACGGTTATTGTGTGCATACATTTTAATAATAAATAAATTATACAATGAAGTATTTATTCTTTGACGGTTAAGAATGTTATAAGAACTTAGTACTTAGTTAAATACTTAAATACTTCCATAGATGACCATTTAACTCTATGAAATGTATTCTTCAAATTACATTAAACAGTGTTATAAATTAGTCTGTCGTTACTCTATTTTTATTCATTCTCCTAACCTGACCAAACCATCTTTACTTCGTTTTTCTTAATTTTAATTTATCATTCATAAATAAAATTCAAAGAACGTATTTCTACCGCATTTATCCTGCTGTCATATTTCTTGTGCCAAACTCAACATTTAATTCCATACATCAGTGTGGGCACACCATTGTGAACAGCCAGATGAAAATTTTCGGACATCGATTTTGATTTGAATCACAATGCCATTCTTAGCACCTTTCACATTATTTTCTCATTGACTCTCCTTTCCTTATCAGCATAAATCTTTCCATCTCTTGTAAATGACTCCCCATTTGGGGAGTCATTTACAAGAGATGGGAACTGGGAGATGGGGTAGAATGTGGAACAAATTAATGAATTTGTATATTTATACAAATTCATTAATTTGTTCCACATTCTTATCATTTATTCTCACATCACACACCGACACATTCTCCTCTCTTTCAAGCGCCATTACCTTCGTCTTGTTCGAATTTATATGCATCCCTTTATGTCTACCATGTCTTGCAACTGTTCTGCCGACCATGCAAGAACTACTTGATCGTCTGCGTAGAGGAGACATTTGACAGGCAACTCATTCATCCTTAGTTCACACTTACTCTCTTTTAAATCTTTCAGACAAAATTATCCGTGTATAACAGTCACGGTGACGCTACACAGCCCTGTCTAACAACTTCTAGAGATGCCAAACCAGTCCATGTATGCCCCTTTTATCCTAACACAAGCGCTGGAATCCCTATAGAGATTTCAGCGCCAGTCCACAACATACATGGAACATTTAAGTACCTAAAGATATTCTGATTTATAGGGACTTTGTTTCGTATAATTTTATGTGGTGTATAACAAAAAATTTATTAATTAATACTCAGGTGGAACTACACTCAACCTAGTGTAGGTAGGTATACTAAATGTCTCAGTAAACCAAAAATATGAATAGGCGTCTGAAAATGCTGATTTTGTTCATTTATACTAAGTAGTACCTATAAGTAGCTTGCCCGTTTTGTAAAATTCATAATAAAATATGTAAATAGTAGCGTAGCCATAAAATAAGTCACTGAAACTGAATTCATACCTACCAAATGAAATTACCGTGCAAATTTTACAGCACCAGTTAGTATGATTCAACAATTTAGCTGCTATATCCCCTAAAACCCAAAGTTTATTCAAATAATACCTATAGAATACGACAGTTTCCTTCCATACCGCTATAATCGTACTTTAACACTGCGATCCTACTAAACGAGGAACTAAACCACACGCTCCGCCTATTTCATGATGGTGGTACTTCTACCTCCTTAACATCCCATACAAACTGTCACTACTAACAGACATCTGTTTATCTCCCACCGAACGAGATATCTACATATAACACTACACGTAACAAAAAGAGATGACAGCTATCGTGCGAGAGAGATAACCATATTTCATGGTGCACGCCGCAGCAGCAAGGTAACATCTTTACAGAAACTAAATAAGAATCATTTGCATTGCAACTGCAACCTTATCACTTGAGTGAGAGGGTTGTATTTAGATCGTGTGAATGCACGGACTGTATCATTCGAATGGAGGCCGACGAGAAGAGTAGAGGTATAGTCTGGGTGCATATATTAGACAAGGATGGAGTGTATATGGAATTTACTGGCCATGTTGCAATAAAGTTTTATCCAAAAACTCAGTTATGTAGTTTGTAGTGCGCTTAAAAGATGGCGCTACGCAGGTTTTAAAACTGATTTAGTGAAAATAAATAATAATTTACTGCGGTAAGCAATAATTTATTTTATACTAACAGACATTTTCTGAAGAAAATGATTAATAAAACTCACTAAGCTTAAATAAAAAAAAGTCAAATCAAGATCTGCGCTCTTTTCTTCAATACTAACAAATGCAATATATTCATAAAAACTGATAAAAATGCTACGAATCTTAAGAAAAAAGTAATCTTCGGGCTTTGTAAGTAGAGTAGGTACTCTACTCGTTACAATCGCTTTTCATTGAATGCTATAATTTTCTTACCTACTTAAGTACTTCTCTAGGTAGGTTATTTGAATTTACCATTTTTCATTGAAAAACAGACTAAAATAACGAATTAAATATAAGATACGTAAATGTGAAAGTTTAGTTCATAAATGCTTGGAAAATGTGTCACACTTGCGTGAATAAATATTTTTACTAAAAAATCTGGCTTTTTCTTTGATTTTATGTATTAAAACTATTCTTAAATTTAATAATCTATTGATAAACTGTTAGAAGAAGTTATTTCAGCAGAGAAATTGTTAAAAATAAGCCATTTTCAGTCACATATCACGTGCTAACCAGGAAAACCGGCTGAATTCTAAGCACAAAAGCGTTTAAAACATAGCATGCTAAAGTAACAAAGCGACATCTATCACAAATATTTTTTTTAAACACTCGTAGAACGTCGTTCCACGTAAAATATTCAAATTCAGTACTCACAAATTGTTTTTGTGCGTCGTGCAAACGTCAAAGTTGGTGATATCACATCACGCGAGCGCGCCGCGACGACGCGCGTCCACGTCCGCGCCACTACACCGCCGACAAACGAAATAACATTGTTTTTACACGAAAAAACCCGAGTATTCACACAAAAAACACCTTCATATTTCGGTAAAAGTACGGAGCGAGCCGAGATGTGTCGTCCGTGGCCGCGTTCGCATCTAAACGGCCCGAGTTTTATGTTAGATTACAGACGTAACTTTTATAGATCCTCGGTGCTATATAACGCGGTGGGCGGGTTCAGGGGAGTGTGGCCCTTACGTGGTGAGAGGAGAGGCTATAATGGCGTGTGTTGGTCGTTGCACGGGTGTCATTAAATGTCGCGCGACGAGGGGCGAGGCGGGTGGAGGTGTGCGAGTAAAGTTTTGGGTATTGATTGAATATGAGTCGGATTAGTGGCTAATGATCAACAATTGGGTGTTGGGCGCCTTAATCGGCGCTGTGTTTGCACGAGGCGCACCATACCACACACTACTCCTAACCCTGCCTACGCTACGATACTACAAAGTTGTATACTTACCTATTTATAAAGTAGGTATCTAGCGCCGAGCTCGTAAAATACTAGAATGAGTGGCTTGAATGAATTAAATACCTACATGCAGAGGAGAGGCTATTACTTTTGTTTTCAAAATAATCCTACACGTTTTTAACACACATTTGTGAACTCATAGTTTCTAAATATAACTATTTTTAAGTCCAATAAGATAGAAAATTTTATTAAGTCACCTATCTACACACAGAACTCACGTCTTAGATAAGAACTTTACAACCAGCCTTATCCACAAATATTTATAGTTTCGATGCAATATTCAAAATCACATTACTGATAAATCTGTATTATTATGATAGCTAAACTCAAATCTGCTACAAAGTAGTTACTTGTTTACAGCTCTTCTAATATCTTGAAGTATAAATAGGTACATAATATATACATAGGTAAAACCTACTCTACATAAACTCTCTACGTAGAGTCTCGTAGAGCATGTAATTGAAACACGCGTAGTAAATATGACACAAGAGGTTAAGTCACGATGTTATCTCCACGCGAATAGGTTTATTAGATGTAAAGATACGCCTACTAGGTAGAGACATTCTCGGAATGCGACATTGTCCCACTACGCTCTTGATAGAGTCCACTCACGATACAAAGCCGGAGGTAATGTTGCCACAAAAAATGTGACCGGATTTGAGAACGGAGTTTGGTGGAATAAAAGATGTCGTGACTTACAATTTGAATCAAAAACATAAGACCGTGAAGTTAGGTACAATACAAATTAGTTATATGGATAATTTATTAAGTAATTGTTGTTTATAAGTGTAAATATTAAAGTTTACATGCTTCAGTGGAAATTACTCTTCCACGTTTAGGATAAATTTTACACATTTGTAGTTTACTTGTCTGCTGCTCCAGACATTATCTAGTCTCATAGCCTAAGTAACACCTACGTACATTGATTTGGAAGTGCTAAATATTTCATAGTTGTAGTAATTTATATCTATGTTACAAGCCGCTGGAATTTCTGAACGAACTGAGTTCACACGTACAGACGTTCATCCTCTTTAGGGTTCGAACTCTAAAAAATCTAATGAATGCTCACCTTCAATAAGTTTATGGAACCGTTATGTTCATTTTCAGTCAGTGAATTAAATATTTTTACTAGGTTCAATGCGCTAATTTTGGGTGATCGAATCTCCTTTCCTGTAGATTCGGCATGATCAAGGCAAATTAGCCTTGCTTTCTTTTCTCTTGACATCTTAAAATTATATAAATTTTTCTCTACTTTCAGGCATATTTAAGTATCTAAGTATCATTCTAGTTATAAAGAGTGTTTACATTATTTTCGTTCCTGTATGAAATATTTGTTCTCTGTTCACAAAAATTCAACCGAAACTCCCAAAAAATATGTAATGTGTTTTTGTAATGAAGTTAGAGAGCCCTTATACCCATAAATTAAGTTTAATCTTAGCTTGGGTGTATAACTTCCAGTTTATACAGTAAATGTTAAATTAGAAAACTGAAAATAAAATATTATTTCGTACCAAGCTTTTTGAGCTACTTGAAATCGCACCCCACAAGTAAGAATATCTTCCGTCTACAAGATCACATGGCTACACTACTTGGTAGGTCCAGAGATGGAATTTATCTCTATAGACATCGTATGCTGGTTATGTTACCATGACTGTACATACATAGTCTGAAAGCTTATTGCGTAGCACACTTGCGATGGCAATGCCATTCGTTTTGACAATACAAGAAGATTCATTGCGTTTTTTACATTTTTGTGCAATTATTTTTTTCAAATATGTAATATGTAATATGTAATAGATAAGGAATTAGATGCAACTTCCTTCAGATTATGGTTGCAAGTTTGATATATGAGTAGTTGGGGCTATTTTCCTTAAGAACCAGTAACACTGGCTTTACTTAAGAATTTTAAACGAATTGTATGCCTAACCTTGTGAAAACCTTGTATTTTAGCAAGACACGTGGATAATTATTGCAGACCTTGGCGAATACCTATTTGGTTAAGAAGTTTTGGAGCGTGTTTGTGAACAGAATGTCTATGAAATGTTCGAGCTTAAAAATCTTAATTTACTGTGCTATATTGTAGATTTTATAATGATAAAATGAGTACAAATATAGGTACGTTAGTAGGGAAAGGAAAAATACATCATGCTGGTGCAGACAGAAAATGATACAAAAAAAGCAAATCTAAAAAAATAAACTTAGCAAAAAGCACTGGGAAATCACTCACGTGATTATATTCACTGACTTGCCCTCTTCCCACCGACCCACACTCACACAAACTCCCTCATAGGCCAATTATAAAAAAGAACCATAGTCTGGCAGCACTTTCAAACGTACCCGTGCGTAGGTACACATCGACACGTCTCCGTGTATCAGATCGATCGCAACCTCGGGCACAATCAACCTGACACCATTTGTATTCGCAGCACACGCCTCGAATGCACTGGCGGACAGGATAATAGCACGCCTTGAGATTTATTTAAGTAGGTGCTATTAACTTTGTAAGAAGATGTATTGTGGTGTATTTAATGTATTAGAGAGATTATATTAGGAGATTTAGAGAAAAATATATTTTACATTTGTTTGAAACACTTGAAGTCATTCAATTAGTATTAAAATAAAAATACAACAATGCAAATACAACAACTCAACAACTATAGATTAGAAAATCTGTGAGTGATTTTACAGACATTCACTGCAATAAAGGTATGCGTAAGTAAACATATGTTGATGTTATTTAGGTACTCATCAGACAAAATAGTGTCTTATTTATCTTCATTACATGCTATAATAATACCTAGATCATAATGTTATTACAAATGTAAGTAAAAATTAAAAACCTATACAATTACTTTTTCTACCTCTTCCCTTTTTTACCTCCTAAACAGTATATATTTTATTTGAAATTGACAAATATTTTCTTTTCTTTAGGTGTCATCTGTCTTTAGCAACCCAATGAGTTTTAGTAAATTATTAACTTTATACTACCTATAGTGAAAAAATATTTCACGATAAGTGGGTACTTCGGCGGAAATTTCCCAGAATTTTACCAAAAAACCAAATTCCCAATTAATCTGTCCGCCAGTACAATAAATGCTCGGCCGGTTGGATCCTGCAAATTCGGCAAAGTATACCTACGTCATATCACATATAGCCTACATGTAGGTATGTTCTACCTGCCGTCCGTCTGCCGACGACTTCTGAATACCAAACGATTTGTAAAGGGACAACTTTATTCGCACGTTTTGAAGGACGGATGTGTATGTAGGTACCTACTTGTTTATATGGATGCCTGATATAAAAGGGTACGATTAGTTAAGAATTTATTAGCTTGTTTGAGTAGTTAGTGAATTTCAGTTTATAACTATCTGTAGGTATTAAAAATAGGCAAAAAAAAAACAGACAAATCATTATGCGGATAAATTTACTCAAATATATCTGATTTTAAGGTCTGCAAAGAATTAATTTCTTGCAAGAAAAAGTTTCAGAGTAGGTAGGTACCAACCACGTATAAAAAATAAATAAAAACCAGATCCAAATCAAATGAAATATTCCCCAACGTTCTCTCTACACACAATATGCTCATCACTATCATTATCATTTCATTAAAATTCATCGCTCCAATTCGGGTGTGGAAAATCCAACCCTTTGGCAAAACAAAAGAGGAAATTTCCTGCCACAGAGAGAGCTATTAAAGGGTCTTAAGACTAGTCCGGGTTTAGTTCCCTCGGAGGTATTACCAAAAACAAAGAGGTTTGCAGACGGGCGCCGGGGGTGTGCGGGGTGCACCCCAGTCCGGGGGTCGGGAGGGGCGGGGGCTTAAGTTAAGGGGTAGGTGCGATGGGGGTAGCCTCCGCGGCTGTAACAGTTTTACGATCGGATATGCGGAGTGCTCATGCGCGCTGCAGCCTCAGCTCTGCTATTTGCATCAGATTATCGACGGATGTCCAGTCCATGGGAATTTATTTAGAGGGTATGTAGACAGTGGAAGACAACATAATTGGCTGGTTAATTAAACGCTTACATGACTTAACTAATATGGTGGTTGTAGATTTGGTTATCTACAGGTAAGTAAGTATCGCACCCGACTGATGTAGTAAAAACCAAAGTGGTTAAAACCGAAAATAAAATAAGCCTTCACTGCACAACAGAACGCACAAAATAGATACTTAATTAGTATCGATAGATCGACATTTTTTTACTCAATTTCAAAATACACAATTTTAATTGGTCCTAAGCCAAAAGCTGTAAATCAGTGACG
This sequence comes from Phlogophora meticulosa, assembly GCA_905147745.2. Lineage (NCBI taxonomy): Eukaryota > Metazoa > Arthropoda > Insecta > Lepidoptera > Noctuidae > Phlogophora > Phlogophora meticulosa. The sequence goes on along the minus strand of LR990528.1, from coordinate 10,981,968 downwards.
TAATAAAAACATACACAGATGACGCGACGCCGACGGAGCGGTCAACGACATCGCCTGAGGGAGTACAACTGAGTCTAAGATGCCATACAACTATTAGACAGGTACAGTCGACAAAACAAAAGGTTTATGTATAAGGAGGGTAGGTACTGTAAGAACATATCGTTTCTGATGTACGGAATAGGTATTTGAAATTAATTCTATTTTGATATATTGAATGACTCATTTAAATGACAAATGACAACCGTTCAGCCAACTGCTGCCTATAATGTCTATTGTTATTCTACATATTATGAAGAATAAGTGCTTATGTCATATCAAACCGTTGACTAACGAATTTGTTTTTTTTTCATCAAAAAAAAATCCGTGGAGGTTAAACGCTCCACGGTACTGATCACAACTACATCACGATCACATCACATTTGTACATTAGTTTCAATACTTAAGTCATTGTCCTGAAAGTAACTCAGCTTCTTTGTTTCAGCGTTTTACAGATTGATCGCCACTGTAAATTCTGGTTTACAGGAAGAGTTTTAAATTAAGGTTATCTGTACCCGAGCCATGAGTGGTTTAGTTCAGGTATCATGTCTTATATACATATATAAAGTATTGTTAATGATGATAGACTATGAATGCCCCATTGGCCTAGTGGTTGGTAGCGCTACTGCTTAGCGTTATGTCCTGGGTTCGATTCCCGGGTCGAGCAATGTGCTATTCAGTTTTTCCATCTGGTTTTTTTTTTCGATTCGTTCCCGGTTGATGGCAATAGGTTTACCCCCGTATTACATGGGACTTAAACATACCTAACCAGCGAAATGTGGGGGTACAATACATACACCTCTGCCTAACCTTTTTGGGATTACAGGCGTGATGTTATGTGACTTGAGAAATTTTCTCAGCGTAGTGCAAAGATCTTTATTTCATTGTTTTGTCGATTGTACAACATCACAACAAATGTAATAGATAGGAGTAGGTACTCACGAGCTATCTTGATGCGATGGTTGTAACATTATAGATACAGCTAAGATTAGGTTTCAGTAACGAAGTTTGACGGATTTAATTGATGTGGATTTGGGAAATGTACCTAGCTATAGCTTGACATATGATTTTCAATATTGAAACATAAGATCTTGCGTTCGGTTGGTAGGTATATTGTAGGTTTAAATGTATAAATGAAATATTTTCTAAAACAAATATTGCTAATCTCCATGTAGAAACTCTATCAAGATTTTTGCCAACGATACACTAACCCAACAGAGTGCTAATTCATAATTAATAAATGATTCTACAAAAAAGTCAACATTTGCATACAGCACACCTTTTACCATTATTCTAGTTTCACATATTATTTTATTCAAATAAAAATATAAGCTAGAACAGTTTCAAAAAATGGATCAACTAGCCTTTGCATTTCTTATTAAAAATCGTGGACATTAAGAACTTTGATAAAAGAATAAAAAAAAACCAACAATTTATTTTTAGTTGAATCTTTAAACAACTATCGTCTTTACTACATAAGTATATTATGTTGACATGTTTCCTTTTCATCAAATCTGACTTAAAAGATATGACATGGGACTTGAACATGGGTGGATTGTTGGTGTAATATAGGCGTGATGTTATGTAGAAATTTAAAAGAAATAAACCTTTACTTATGTTAGTTTCGAATAAGGATCAAAACTTTCCTTTCCATGAAATTATCTACTGATGATTATTTATTAATTTAATGCACAATGTATACAACCAATTTTCAACCAAAATTTAAAAAATAGTGAGTACATGACTGTCAGGGCGCACAAAGATAACTTAAAACTAATATTGCAATAAAATAACGTCGAAAATTAAAATCTGATTACAAAAAAAACATTAAGAGAACATGTCATATAAAATAATAAATAACCACATATAACTTTTTCACGAAAAAAATAACACAAACAAACTCGTACATATTATATATTTGAACTCATTTTAACATTTTCATATACCTATAGCTAGGTACTATACCTATATACCTACACACACACTTGAACTATTGATGAGAGTCAACGAACTGAGCATCCATATCTATTATTTCATTACATCTGTCTATATATTACAATTTATTCAATTGCCGTTGGACAGGAGAGCGTCCCGTTTCAATTGTTCTATTACTGAAGGCGACAATATTAATTAAAGATTCAGAGGGGTAGCAGTTAATAATTAACAATATAAAAGTGTGAAGAAATATTCGACTTTATTGATAAATGTCTGTTCAGTTCTTGGGAGATAAAATCGCGGCAGATTGATCGTACTAGTAGGTACTAATTAATATAACTTATAATGTCCACTTATTTTGTGATTAAATGAATTGATAAAATCATTTCTTATTTTATTTCCCATATAGCTAATTACAGGTTTCATGACCTAATGCGATAGTGCAGCCTCATACTTTTATAGTTGTAACATATTGTATCCTTTGTCTGCCTGCAGAGATTTTTTACATGTAGAGTATTTCGTACAGTTTCCTACATGTGTGTTCTGTTATTTAAAATGAAATTAATATCCCAAATAAACATAGGTACTTGAAATACAATAAGTACCTCAACATGACATCTGCGCTCAAATACCTACCTCCATACAATATCCTACACAAAGGTTACTCACAAACAAGCCTATCTATATCTCTACCATATAAGACCAACAGGTAAAAAATAACATCGAGAAGCAACCGAGTATAAACAAGAATATATTTTCCGAATAAATGTGTTATAACTACAGAGAGGTTGGTTGGTATTCATAATGGAAACTAAAGTCGATGCAACGATACCGTGGCTCGGGTTTTATCCGACAATTTAAGAGACAGGGATGACATTGTTGACGATACGGCAACAACGTTGCATCGTCCACTTGCCCACTTCTATATAGATTTTATGTTACTGCTGATATCAAGGCATTTACATACAACTTTATATTCCGACGACGCTGCCCTTTAAAGCACATTTCAAGTTTATTTTCTCTTTTTTCTTTGCGTTGTTTAATTGAGAATCGCGTGTGTGTTTTTTTTATTTAGTTTTATTTTAGCGCCTCATGCGATGGAGAACGATACGTACCTAATTATGCCTACATATTTTTGCACCTAATTGGTCTTACATTGTAAGTAGCTTTGTCGCTTTTATTTTATATTTGTGTGGATGCCAACACGCTTAGTGTGTGGAATGAAGATTTCCTTGCTTACTTATCAACTATGATTATGTTTATATGTATTTAAGTAAGGCCAGAGACAAGATTGGTATGGAAACAAAAAAACATTACTGATTAAAACTTAATGCATAAGTAGGTAAAAATAACCATACAAAGCCTACTTCATGAGTTAGGCATTCTCTAATATTGTTACTTTAAGGCTTAAAATTACTAGAAACTTGTTAATAATAAAATACAAGAATAATAAATTCATAGATACCTACAACATGAATTAGGAACAAATAATGCATAAATCATTGTAGCTTTTTGTATAAATTATAAATGAAATTGAATACAACTTCTACTAATTGTGTTTTCTTGCTACAGACTATTTTTCTCATATATGTGTTTACGCTTGTAATTTGTTATTTATTAATATCACACTCTTTATGCCATTGGTTTGTTACTCTATGAGCCTTCTATAACATATAATAAATAAATAAATTATAAATACTTTGAAAACTTTAAGATCCACACTATTTATTTAACCGTAGGATAATTAACATTGTTGCTAAATATATTATATCCTCATTAACATCTTTTAGATGCCACGATACACGTATCTTTTGGAATATCATGTATAAATAAGAGAATCCGCATTTACATTGTAAATTTAATTTGGTTTATTTTTAAAAATGAGACAAATTTATATGCATTGATAGATAATGTGCCATGTTCCAAAGATGATGATATTCTCGCAAACACATTAATAATTAAGTTAATTAGTAGGTAAAGTTTTAATGGTAAATATTTAAATAATCAGAAAATTTAAACGCACATAAATCTTGTTACATGGTACGTTACGTTATAGACATGACCAATGAATTTTAATAAAAATAATATATGCCAAATCTAGTGGCAAGGGATTAATGAATGTCTTAATTAGTTAGCAGTATTAAAAAATAATCATGTATTCAAGAGATTAGTCGTTATCTTTATATTTTTTTATTTTTTAATAGCTATTTTGATACGGGCATACGAATTGTCAATATTCGCCATTAGCGCAGGTAGTTATAATGTATTAAACAAAGAGAGTTTTTCTGTATATTCCACTTATTTTATTCCGCTTGTTTCATTTACGTATTATTTTTCTTGTTGTTAATTGATTGTTACGCCATTAATTAAAACGAGAAACTAAAGTGGACCTCTTAATGTACCCTGTGGAATTCCTATTGCAATAATAGAAGTCTAACTTTATCTATTGTAACGTACATTTCACACTTAAATCAAACAACTTGCTTTAAAAAAGATGATATTATGTCTGGTTTTCTGTTTCATCCATCGTGATATGGAGGCGTGGTCATATTAATTGGTCCACTCACCATGGTAAACATGATCAAAGGTCTTCAGAAAATGTAGTTATAATCTCTTCACATAAAGTTTTATTTTAAAAATGTTTTGGAATATTTACAATTAGATAAATACTTACGTTTAAAAGGTAGGTAACTCCTACACAAACCCAAACCATAATAAAGATAAAACATTTAGCGTTCTGTTATCAGAACTAATAAATGCTGAACAGGTATTGGATAAAAAACTAATTTGTTGGTATATTTTCATGATAAAATACCTGTTAAGAATTTCGTTTTAAATGCAATTACTTACTTATCATTCAGTCACCTACATGGTAGGTGATAGATTAAATACGTACCTGTGAAATTAAAGAGAAAACTGTGAAAAAAGTATTTGTTACCTGAAATGTACACATTCATCTGAACACATTTTTTAACACAACCACTTCTAAACAACACAGAGTAACCATTTAACAGAGGTTGCATCACATATTCACAGATCAATATAAAACAGAGATCACACACATTTGTCTAATATAATACACTAGGGACTTCTATCTTCAAAGAACGTCAAACACATTTTGTTTGTGTTTTCAAAGTTAAAGGAGACTGGAAGTTTGCCCATCTATAAATGATTTGCATGTAAATAGCCGCCCTGCCGAGTGCCGAGCACACTTTCTAACTTGTTATATTTTTTTACGAGAACTGGGAATTCTAATTTACATAACATGGAAAAAATGGCGCGAATTTTATTGTTACGACTGAAGTAGGTAAGAATGAAGAGGAAAATACATATAGGTACGTATTTTGATTCTACACAATCATTGAAAAATATACAACGACTAGATATACATACTATTATTATAATTATGTACCCAGGTCTTTATAATGATAGTGGTACAATAACATAAAAGTTAACTTGGTCCCCTAAATGCTCTTTATCTATTTATCTAAAATTTATCCCAAGCAAGGCCCTTCGACATGTGTATACTTATAAAGCTTCTTTCTAATTCAAGGAAAAAACTCGACAAAAATCTCAAAGCCATCATCCACATTCCTAGCTTACTCAAGACACTCGTGTCCACATCTCAAAGGCAAATGTCCGGGACTGCGCCACTTAGGACCACAGTCCCTTGTTATGCAAATGAAGTGAAACTACTTACAGATGGAGGATAGACAACGGACGTGATGGCTGTTTAGTTCTGTGATAGGATACATTTGGGTAGGTTGAAAATGTTTACTCTAAAATAAATAAATAAAATAAATATTGCTGGACGATCCACACAGCATCATCTAGCCCCAAGCTAAGTAGAGCTTGTGTTATGGGTACTAGATGACTGATATACTTAATACAATAATTCATAATTTCGAAAATAATGAAACTTGCTTGCTTGATGCACGAGGCCTCTAATTAAATGCAGCATTCCTCAAAATCTTACATAGATATTCTTGTCATTATAAATTGCATTTCATAACTTCTGAAAAAGCTTTTAAGTACACTAAGATGACATGTTCCACCCTTAAGGTATGTTTATAAGCCATGTTTAATCCCTTGGAAGATAAGTGGTAGAGCAACATAATATTTCTCGCTTTTAAAACCTTTTAGTGAGTACCTATATTTTCCCATCAACACCTTTACATATTTATACCAGTTCCTTAATTGGTCCTTCGTCCGACTCTTAGCACCTGTATCAATAAAGAACTAAGCTTATTTACCAGATAATGTACCGAGAGAAACTGTTGGATTAAACGTGTAAGCTCCAAAATCTTTATCGAAACTTTTAAGATTATTATCGGTCTCGAAAGCTGGCGTTCGATGACATTTTTATGCAAATAAGCATCAATACACGGAAACGTCGACAATGACCCCTCTCGAATCGTTTTAAAGAAATTGTTTTCAAACAGACTCCAACGCGTGTTGTTATGATAATTTTGTGAAAGTTGAGATTTGAAAAAAATATGAAAGGATGATTTGAAACAAACCCTTTGTAAGATTCTGCATAACAATAGCGTTTGTCAAAGGGTGTGTTACAGTTATAAAAATACTGAATGGTGCCTCCTGCTTAGTTATAGACAGCGTGTGTTAAAAGTAGCTTATTATTATCAGGTTATATTTAATTAGTCCCCCAATTAATACAACTAAGGACCAAACTACAACGCAACCACGTGGAACAATTCATTCAACTATATATAGGTAGTCATTCATTTCATTTGTAGGGAACTTAGTAATATCGTAAATTATGTAGATATTCAAGCTAAGTATCTAAAATACCACAGAGAATATCTAAAGTTATGTCAATTATTCCGTTTATTAGACAGTTAGTTCAGGCACGTTACTAAATATTTATGTAGTTAAAGATTTAAGTCTTGGCCTTCAACCACTGCGTTAATTGTCTAGATACCAATCAGTTCGTTAGAATAGATTCGAATGAATAAATAAACAATGAAATTTATTCATACGGAGACGTGATCTTGCACTTTATTTAGTCACAGTAATTATCTATACAATGCAATGGTTACAAATAAAGACGGGTGTCTTTATTTGTCACGAATATACACACATAACATGGTAACAATCATCATTATTTATTAATAATTTAAACCTGTGGGTAGATACTGTACTTAAAATAAATGAAGAATATGAGTTCAATTCAATTGTCGCACATAACATTTCATATGTACGGATGATTGTGTCAATTTATCTATCGAACTTGACGTATGTGTCAGTCATAAAACATAGGGATCTATACAATAGCAAGGTGACTGAACGCTATTCGTAGGCTTTATCAATCTTTATTGACAACACTTGACATAATGTAATGCAATGACGTACTGGCAGCCGAGTACAAGCATAAATACGACTAAAGAAGGTTATCTTGACAGAGAACCGGTTGGCATTGGTCGCTGGTCGCAAGTAAGCTCAGTGTTACTATGTTAAGCATGGAATGATGACGCGTTGAGGACGCTGAGGTACACAGGTATATAATAGTTTATAACACTCACGTGTTGGTGGTTGCTGTCGCGTAGCAACGAGTCGCGTCGCAGTCACCGTCGTCGACACATCGGAAGCACTGCACTATTGCACCAGTCCACCAGTGGCCTTCCGTCTTGCCACTATCACTCGCGTATCTACGCTCGCGAATGCGGACTGATTTTTTCTCGCGTAACGGCCCATTAAACTTGTAGATTTCTATCTCACTCCAGAACACGATAGCATTAAGAGGCGAGACAAAGAAAGGTTGCGGTTTATGGGTTGTTGATAGAATTGGTATCCGCTCGGTAACGTACCGCCGCCGTGTTGCATATTTTTATAAGATGTAACCTTGTAATGCTGTGGAAAAATACTAGCGATTTTTTTCTTGTCACAGAAAAACGGTTTTTTGAGGTTACATATTCTTAAAAAGAAACACGGTACATAGAATAAAACTGTTATCTGTTCTCAGTCAATAACTGTTACTAACGGACTACACCGCCTTAAATAACAATAAAATCATGCCGTACACAGTTTGTAAACGATTTTTTGGAAGATTGCGTTTGAAACGGCGCGGTACGTTTCAGTAAGCGCTATGATGCAATATGGTGGCTGAGATTTATGTCAGAAGACAGCGCGTGTGACGTTTAGACTCAACAACGCCTACATGCACTGCCCTGAATATTAATAATACAATCCAGTACTTGCATTATCATTATAAGATACAAAACCTACACAACTACACATTACATTGGTTGAATTTATAAACAAGAACAGCAAAAAACACTTTCAGCTGTACAGTGCAGGCTACGATTCATATCCTACCCACAAAAGATCTTGTTTCGGTAAAAGCGTAGGCATTTACCTCACACGAAGCAAGTCCTGCGATGACAATGACATCAGTTATTTGAATAACTAATAACCATATAAGCAACTATACTCACCTAACTGCACAAAAAAACAATTTAACTCCACTCAACTTGGTACGCGGCCTACACAATTTCGTAGACGCTTGCTACGAGCAACAAAAACCTACTACGAAAAAATAGAATTGAACAAGAAACTGTAATATCGCCCTCACAAGGTTACGTCGTACGGAATTATAGCGCCGAAAGATGTTTAGGAAATATAGGCGTCACCGAGAGCGCAGCCGTACATCTTGCTTATATCGCCTCTACCAGCATTGGAGAGCAGAACATCAAACGACGTTATGGCCCCCGGACGTGCCGGCCGCTCAGCCTGCGCAAAGGGGATGAAACTACTCGACAGAACGAGACGGCACATATTTTTGCACTTTCAATACTTTTATTATTCGCTACACAAACAAACATTCGGATCGAATATAACTCCGCGAATGAAATCAAGTTTTGCTGAGATCAAAGTTTGGTCGCAACTTTTTAGGTAAAGACGTTCAGATGGTGCTCGGCGTGGGCGGTGCGTGAACGTCGCCACTTAGCGTTGGAATTTACTTAATAAAGTTATAGCTTATTTATTAAGTTTTTATCCGAATTTATAGGTATCGTTTGCTGTTTTTTGTTTACACGCCTTTTTAGCTTAGGTGGTGTAAACGACATTTTATATAAAATGCATGAAAGACGATGTTTTATAGCGGATGTACTTACTTCCTTTGTGCTATTGATAAAGTTGATTGGAAAATTATTCAGAAAAATGCAGCATAAACGCGTAAAAACGAGCTCTTTTGTTACTAAATAAAGAGTTTTATACCTAGCCAATGCTTCAAATGTATAAACTTGTTTTTCAACTTTCGCGTGCTGAAGTGTAGACGTGCTTCATTGGGTAAATTATCCACCTAGCATAATTGAAATTACAAGTGTAGGTATAGGCTATGGATTCTACTAATAATACTGCAGTGAAACCACTTACATGTTCAATTAGGTGTTAAATTCAAAGAACATTAAGTTGTCAGCACAATTTATAAGATAAGACTAAAACCACGCAAATGGCTATGTCTGTATATACTTGCCTATCTACCAAACTCAAGCCAAGCGTTTTATTTACATTCGCGCAAATTGAATCCTTGGTTCGACGCCAAGAGGAAGCTCGTTCACATATTCAGCCGGGGAGGGAGGGAGGCCTTGGAGGGACGGAGATTCGATTTGCCTAATAGCAGGCGCGAGGTACGGAGGGCACACTCAATTACTCAGAGTGGAGGTGTCCCGAAGCGCCCCGAACATAATTACATTATCTGATAAACGGTTAGCGCCCCAATTTCCCACATGTGTAAATTTTCTTTTTTAGCTCCCTAATAAAATGGGATTTACGTTGATATAGGAAATTGATTGAAACACGCACTGATTTGGAAGTTCGAGTGCTTTAGCCTATTCATTTTTTACCATGTAGCCTCTCATAGAATAGTTTTACATAGTACCTCAAATATAATAGTTTTATATAAACGATTACCTCAAACAAGCAGACAAACAGACATACATACAGAAAACAAAGTTAGAGAATTGGTATTTTGGTATAACTATCGAATAAAGAATATGAAAAAACAAAAATCTTATGCATTTAGTAAGAAGGTGTTCTTATGCCCTCATAGACTAAGTATTTAATAAGTTTTTCTTTTAGAATGACTAACATGCTCAGGTTGAATAAAAACGTAATGTACGAAGGTAAGTATGGTTACGTCGGTTAGCTGAAAATGTGAAGCAATTGAACCTGTTTCCGTCGGCGTGGGCAGCAATCAACGCTAAAGTTTACACCAAGTAATTGTGCCCCTTGTCTCATTTCGCAGTAATTTGCACGCATTTTTACATAAACCAAGCACTTAAGAAAAGAGGTTAGCGCGTGCAGAGTTCTTTCTCGACTGGGAAAAGGCATCATTTTGGTTATTTAGACACAAAATGTTTGTCGCACGGTTTTTTTGCGATTAAAGGTTATTCACTCCTGGATTCCAGTTGATAATTACGAAAGTGTGGCTATAAAGGCTGAAGTGGAAGCAATGTGGAAAAGTTCCATAATTCAAACTGGTTTTTAGAATATTTTTGGGGTCCGTCATTGAAACTTTTCACTCTTTTGTAACTTATAAGTACCTACCTATTCAGATGAGAATTTTCATTTAGTTTTATATCTACGTACCTGGTTGTCAACGTATACCACTTGACCATGAACTTGCAATATTTCGTAGTTATTATTGCAGATAACAGACGGCTAATCATAAAATAACTAACATAACAAAAATAAATTTCTCTCCAATGCTTTCATGATAGTACTCTTTAGTGTTAAAACCTACATAGTAAGACCAAGACTAGTTACAGACAAAAGATTTAGGTTACCACGTGTGAGTTATATCAATACAGCTATTTTATTCATCATCTGTCTAGCCTATTTCCAACAGCCATCCCCAACGGCTTCCTTTTTAATCGGATGCAGCTGAATACTAGTAATTTACATGGAGTGACTGCTAATTTGACCTCTACAACCCAGTTACTGGGCAATTACAACAGCAGGTCTTGCCAAATGGAATTTCCATTTGTCGACCTGTTGACCGACTGATTGACTGTTGAAGACCTGGTCCTGTTGTCACACTTTCGAGCTTTTCGGCTGACTACCTGTAATGTCTATCAGCGATCTACGAGTGACAGCCGGGGCCAACTTCTTAATGTGTTATCCAACGCACGAAGGGTACTTGTTATGGAATGGATTGTTCGCCTTCTATGGATCGACCTCGGCAAACGTAGCTTAACCTTCAATCGACCTGTGCAATTCTTATTATTTAGGCACAAGCCTGTTATGCAACACTTTTATTGCTTGTAAAGTATTTAATATGTAGAGAAGACGAATAATAAGTGGCTCAAATTCTTACAATACCACTACTAATGAATATGATATGATATATCATATATGAGTATCAACATACTCCAATGAGATTCCCGGAAAATAATAAGTTATACTGCTAACTTAAGTATTACTTAGGTACTCCTCAATGAAACTCATGGCATATGCTTTAAACTTTAATTTCTAAGAGTGCTTAACGTAGCTTAACGCAATGACTTTCTAACTTGTCCGCGGCTTATGGTTTTTGCACAATTTAATTTTAGCTGCTTATTTTGTAATTTACAAATAGGAAGCATCATTGGTGCTACTTACCTATTGCTTATTTAGAAAATTGTTACTGACGCTTTCACTGTTTAAGCTTTGCGGATCCAGAATTTCCTAATGTGAAAAAGTACATATGTATGTAATGAGTCCATAAATCCACAATTTAACAAAAAAATCTATAAACTACTCGTACGTATTTTATAGATTAAACTATTTAATATATGAACTAATTAAAAATGTACAATTTAAAACAAGAATGCGGAGAAGATCCCAACTTAATAACAGCTTATTTTTAGCCGACCATGTCTACGCGCTAAGCTTCCCACTTACGTTTCAGGTAGCATTATAAATACGATCAATTATTATTATCCTGCAGTGGCTGTCAACATTTTATAACCGTTTAAACACTAATAAAACGAAGAGAAAATCACAACTGTGAATATCAACTAGTATACCTTAATGCTGAGTCTTACCAATATATTAAGTAGGTAAGTGCGATATGTACAAGCTGACTATTGAATACTAACAAGTCTGTGGATAATCAGAGGCTAACATACCCATAACACGAACTTTCAATAACACTAAACAACTGATTTCATTACAACCGTATATTTACTTTGTACGTACAAAGTACATTGTTGCCATAATATCACTGCTTAAGATATCAGAACTGAATAAAAATGCAATGGAAAGTGTAAAATACTGTCGATATTTTATTCACAAGATTATCGTCGCAGTGCTGCGCGCACGCAGATTCACAGGGCTCCGAAAGGACGCAGGGTTGACGTCGGCCAATAGAAGCGAGTTCCACATTTAAACTGTAATGCGTCCAATGTGAAAGAGACCTGACATTTTCGTTGGTTAGTGTTTTTGTAGTGTTGTGTGAAGCGGGGGGGAGGTCTTCTTACTCTGGCGGTGTAATATGAAGTTGTCTCGGTTCGGTTCATTTATATGCTAATCGGCGAGGAGGCGGCGTGTTCCACAATAACCGGTAGGGCCGCGGGCGCAGTGTAGGTGCATACCACTCCGGTTACTTTGTCCATTATCTCTGGAATACAGAATTTATAAGGGTATCGATTCAAATCTCCTTTGAGGCTTTCATGGTGTTTGTTAGGTTCGTAATGTCGTCGACATAACAAAATCTTATAATTTTAGGATAAACTTTCCATTTTTATATTTTATTTAATATAATAAACATCAAACTTTCGACTTTTATCCTCTTTAATCCTCAGATATTTACACAGACATACAGTTTCACCGACGCATTGTTGACCGCCAAAAAGCTCCTTACAGAATTCTTAACAATACGTAATCACAACTTTATGTAGATATTGGTAGGTATATTCATCCGAATAAAAGTAGGTTCCTTACTTAATACGATACGACGACACGATTGGCGCAGTGGTTGAGCCATCGGCTGCTGCGCCGCGTGTTGTGGGTTCGATCCCCGCACGAAACAAATATTTGTATGACCTACAGGTAGTTATCCGGGTCTGGCTGAAACGCACTCACGATACAGGAGAAATTCCTAGTGTGGGGCAACGTTTAAAAAAAATAAAAAAAAAATAATGGTAGCAGGTACAATTTCGATACATGGATATTATCAATATACTCGTAAGTATCTTATTATTTGTCGAAGCATGTCGCTAATTTAGTTCGTTCATGTTCGTACAGACGCCAGCACATCAAGCTACCCCAAACTGACAATTTTTTCCAATTGAAAATGAACCTAATTTCTATTGGATAAAGTTGAAAAACTATCAAAGAAATTTGACACATTGAGGTAGCTTAATGTGCTGGCCTCTGTACATACAAAACCTATTAGTAGTTACCTAGTTATTATATAAAAATAAATAGGTTTGGTTTGCCTTTACACGGCAAACGACTTCGTATCAGGCCCAGGTGTAGAAGGCGGCATAAGCTGGACTCCTCCGATGAAGACTGGCTTTAAATAGCGCTAGAAATACAGTAGGCATCTCCCCTGAAGTGGGAACATCCAGACTAGGATCATAAAATAAATGTTCATGCAGTTGCACCATTTTTAATCTCAGCTACAATGAACAATCATTGAAGACAATGCAATAGCTAATTACTACTTACGCTTGATAGATTTATATTTACTGTCTCAGATTTTATCCGTATAAATTACATTATATTGGCAGTGATTACTTAGGTAGCTTAAAGTAAGTCATCATCATCACCATCAGCCTCCTACCCTTATCCCAATTTATTTGGGTTCAGCGCAGCATATGTTCTTCTTAAAAGTAAGTACCTACAGTTAAATTGAAGACAACCTTCTTCTTTATATCAGTTTAAAGGACCTATCTGATATCATAATAATTAATTGTATTATCAGCCTAAAAATATAAAGTCATCGGATACCTACTTGTAGATCTCTAACCAAACCAATTAGTGTTTATAAAACAGTCACCTCTCAGTACCTCATCGTAAATAATTAATAATCTTACATACATCATCGCATGTTGGTATTAATGAAGAAAATTAAAGAAACCATATTCTGGTTCGATAACAGACGACCGGAAGATTGAATACTATTATGCTAGTATGGTAATAATTATGCCAGTTAACTATTTTCCATTCCATTTTCCTACAAAAAAAAAAATATGTGTAAAAAGTTTCCCAAATAAATACTACCTGAAGAAGTTTAATGGATATTATCTTTACAGTACCTTAATACTAGTAGCACATATTTGATTATTACAATGAATGCTCGTATCACACTGTGTACAAACTCATATATACCACGTACTATTTTATTTCACCAGACAGTAGCGTCGCTTATAAGTAAGTTTTACCATTTAAATGTACAAAGGTCAGCACATCTGGCTACCAATAGCTGTAAAATTTCTGTTTTTCAACTTTATTACACAAGAATAAAGTTCAGGTTTAATTGGGTAAATTTCACAGTTAGAGGCAAGCTTGATGTGCTGGTGTCAATGCCTTAGAAAATATCTGTTGGTCTTTATTGTTTCATTCAAACACCTTTGGGAAAAGATTACATAAATGCAGTTACTGAAAAGAAAATGTACAACTAACTTGTAGATTACTATAATCATGTTGGTACTTACAGACACCAGCATATCAAGTTATCCCAAACTGTCTATTTTTCCCAATTGCACCTTATTCTATTGTAATAAAGTTCAAAAACTATCAAAGGAATTTGGCAGATTCGGGCAGCTGGATGTGCTGGTCTCTGCACCTAAGCGTGTACCTACTTTTTGACGTGACACGTGCTACACTTGCATACCCACGGTACTTAAAAGGAGTCTATCAATTACCAGTAAAAACTAAATATTACAACCTACTATGATTTAATTTTAATAAATACCTTTGATCGCACAACATTGTAAGATAATTGCTCAAACAACGACTCTTAATTTACCAATTAAGGAGTATAGAGCTACCTAATTAAATGCGTAGACCCTTGAATTTATTACAATAATACAATGTAAGCCAAGTTTATAGGCACTAGACAACTACTTGTGATCAAATAGTCCACTTAGTATTGTGGTGGTTGGTATAGCTACTTACTTAATGGGTTATTAACATTACTGCAATTTAATTAACTGCATGGGTTTCTACCTTGTTTTAGAACCAAGAACAAACACAGGTTGGTGAAGGATATTTAGAACACAAAAAACCTACTAAGTGCAAGTAGGAACACGCACAGTGAAAGGTTCCTGGGTCTGTATGATTGCGCTTACACAATATTTATTTTGACGACAGCAAAAATCAGTGTGTTTTATTTCTTCAAATTCTATAAGAAACAAAGTTATTCCTCCTGTTGTTACCAAAACTATCCCATTTCGAAAAAATCTCTTGCTAAAAAAAATGTCACTCAGAAACATGATAATCTTTTTAATAGTAGCGTACCCAACTTTAAGGGGCCCTGTATCAAAATTTGTTGGGAGCCCTTTTACCCGACTGCGGCGAAGCTCAAAAGCCCCTGCTTTTTATTAGATTGGATCTCACCACATCCAATTTTCATCCATTTTTCTTCCAATTCATGTGAATTGGAAGTACCAGCCCAAATTAGATTATTAATAATGTCACCATGACTAGGCGAATGCAACATCTTTCCTAATTTCTTCAATATTGTGTATTTAAAATACTGGTTTTCATCTGCATACTGGAATATAACTGGAAAATAGTTGGGAAAAGGCTGGGCAAATGATGAGTCTCAGGTCCTGAAACATTAGCAAGGAGAGGCAGAACGAGCAAGGCGAAATTGTAATGGTACCCACTATGGCATTTTGCCACAGAATCCCGAGAATGTTCATGACTTTATATTTTTCTTTCTTATAGTAGATCTTCTATAAAACGAGCTCGTTAAGCTACGCTTGCCCAGGTCAGTCTGTGGATGGGTGACCGTTCGTAACATATCGAGACTCCTGTGTTCCTCGGAAAGCACGTTAGGACGTTGATACCAGTTGTCATTTGTAGATCTTTGACAGTCGTTACGGGTAGTCAAAAAACCGAAAGTCTGACAACCAGTCTTACCAAGGGGTATCGTGTTGCCCAGCTACTGGGTTATGGAAGTCATATAGGCAGTCGCTCCATGTAAAACACTGGTATTTAACTGCACCCGGTGAGACTGGAAGCCGTCCCCAACATATGTAGTTGGGAAAAGGCGAGGCAGATGATGATAGTAGATCTTCTTCTTCTGATAGTGAGTTAAAACGCTTTTTCTGAACTATTAGGTACCTACACTTTGATTTGTCTAATGATTAATTAATGAATAATTTCAGTACCTACTGCAGTTTGAAGTACATATTATCAAAGTGGTTGTCACTGTTCAATGCATCTAAAGTCATTTTTCCTGCTCGTCATTTAACTTTAGTAAGACGCATGAAATTTGCGCTCTACATTACCATTATCATTTGATGTAGTGATAGCTATCACACTCGCATCAAAGAACCACTAGTAAACTCGGTTAATTGAGAACTCTTCAACTGAATTCATTTCTGGTGTACTTACAAGTCGGTTGAATTATTTAATAAAATCTATAGGTATGCATTTTGTTATTTAAAACAGAGTTATTGTAAATTAATTTGATCAAAATCCTATAATTATTTAGCCAGAGGAATATAGGGAACCAATTTACGGGACTCGTGAAACACTGATAACATAATCACCGGTAGATGGCGTTATCCTAACTTTTTTCCTTAAAAGGTTTTTTTTATCAAAACTGATAAAAGGAAACTTATTTGATATTTTAGCTAAAATATGCAAAATAATGATACCTACTGAACGGTTCAATACTCATGTTATTGAAGAAAACTATTTCTTTGTTCTTCCAGTTGACTGCCTCTGAGAGGGCGCTACGTGTCATATATTTTTGATAAATGAAAATCAGATCTATCTTAAAGACAGTAGAGCACCAAACCGTTTGAAGCTACATCTTCTATTTATACTTTCTGGGTTGAAAAACAAGGGTTCGCTAGCAAGGGTTTTGATTTCCAATCGAATTTAAATGTGATATAAATTTAAATTCAATATAATATATGTGCTTTCTAGTATAAACAGGCAGGATGTGGAATTTTATCATTATTAATTAAGTACTGCTTCGCACGCAAATAAAGTTATGGGTACCTATGTAGGTGTGTGCATACTAAATAGGTAAGTAAATACCGATCGGTTTACAGGGTTAATTACACCTGTTATCAGTTAATTTGAAAATGCAAATTGGTATAC
Organism: Phlogophora meticulosa; assembly: GCA_905147745.2. Taxonomy (NCBI): domain Eukaryota; kingdom Metazoa; phylum Arthropoda; class Insecta; order Lepidoptera; family Noctuidae; genus Phlogophora; species Phlogophora meticulosa. The sequence continues at coordinate 10,964,712 of LR990528.1, read as the reverse complement.
AATATGGCGGTACCTGCTGTAGGTACTAATTTGTTTACTAAGGCTGGCTACAAATATACTGGGTATCAAACCTAATTGATACCCAGGTATATTGCCAAATTAGAACTCGTACCTGAGCCTTACTTAAATATTTACACTAATTTCCATGTCAATAAGGGATGCTTCCAATTTAAAAAAAATACTAGATACTAAGTGTTTTTATCTAAGTGTTTGTGTCTTACCCACAAAATCGGAAAATTTAATAGTATTTTGACTTAATGGTAAAGCATCACTAGACTAACAAACAACGTAGGTAGGTATTTGCATACCTAATTCGTACTGTATGCACTGAACTTGATCAAAAAAATTGTAATGGTCGTACCGTGGTTCGTGTCTCTACATATTGTTACGACTGTTCAAAATGTAACGAGTCCATTGCTCGACTACTGTCTACTTTGATGAGCCTTTTGCGTACATAAAGAGCAATGAAAACTTCCCTAAGCAATATTACTTACTAGAGTTGAAGGTTAGCTCACACATTAGTGGATGGTCTTAAGCGACCCGATACTGATCGGCCGATTTTTTATTCAGTTTTACTAAAGAATTAAAACTTACCTAATAAGATTTCTACTTTTGTGTAAATTTCAGGAATTTTGTTCTTACCTCAAACATTTTGCAAGCTCATAAGATTTTTCATATTCAGACACGTGTCTTCTACTTACCCACCTATCAATGCTTATAAGCGGTAAGGGGTTCGAAACAAGCTTCCCCTCATTTCAAAATAAAAATACGTTAGTAGGACTGAAATCTGGTAATATATCAGATCATTACTTTATTACAAGACAAATATTTCGGAGAGGTATCAAGGAATCGTGAGAGGTATCTAACAAAGTTTCTTCGTAAAGAAACGATAGCCGATCCAAAAGGAGACAAAAGATCTTCCTTTCTCTCTATGGACGTAATCCATGTTACACATCATTCTAAGGTTTGATTATTCTTGTGGATTTGTAACTCTGTCATTGAGTGAAACAGCCGATTCGAAGTAACTAATATGCAAATCATGAATCATGCTTATCAATTTTGAAGCTGTCTTCATTAAGGCCTGCTAAAATGCAGTTGTATTGTAGCTACAGATTTTGTATTGACCATTCGGTATCTGGGATAAATCGAAATCTGCTACGCTCGTAGCAGGGTTGCTACGATCGTAGCAGATTGTTATAGCTTTATTTGTATGTAATTGAATAATTGCTCAGAAGCTAGCTGTTTCACCCAACAGTATCATAAACATAAGGAAAATTCAATAGGGTCACAAAAGAAAAAATAACCGAGACACGACGAAGTATTTAATTTTTTCCCCTTTCATACATTCTCTTCTAAATTCGTCATAAAACTGTGGAGAGCACATTCATGTTTAATTATACATTATACTTAACAAAACCTCACATTTCTCGCGTGATTAACTACATTAATTTAACTGTACAATAATAATTACGAGACCTTTAATTATTACAATTATATAGTTTAGGTAAGTATGGTTCTAATCGTAGTATCTACTGAAATCGTTGAAGAATACACAGTCAAGCTGTTCTGTGGGCTTTCATCTGAAAAGCAATTTCGCTATTGTGGAGTGAGGACGTCTGAATGATTAATTAAACCGTGGTACTAAAGTACTTTGCCAAATTGATAACCGAGAGTACGTTTTGAATAACTGAATAAGATTGAGCGTTCATGTGTTGCTTTTCAGATAAACTCGATGAAACAAGTACGAGGATCCATATTCTGAATAGGTACCATACAATAGATAATGTTTCAAAATGCCATATTTGCTTAATTTAGTCTCCCGTTCGTCTAAGTTTCAGCAAAGGTTCATTAGATGCCTCGCTCCTCATTTACATAGAAATTCGGTCACCTAGACGAGGTCGCCATTTTGTACAAAAACACCTAATTTTAATTCACTATATCAATACGGGACAATACAGATTCAATGAATTAGATCCGAGGAGTAAACTACTAAGTTTACAATAAAACATTAATTAGGTACATAGATATAAAATAGGTAGCTAAATAGTACAAAGATGATATTCTAAGACTGGGATGATTTCACTTCGAACACTAGATGATAATTCAAATTATTTGAAATAAAACAGTACCTAGAGTACTCCATTCGTTCGATGTAGAGCAAGATACGTTAATAATAGATTATAGTCATACTCGTGTATAAATAAATAATAAAATATTTAACTAAAACAAAAATAAAAATAATAATAGACAGGCTAAAGCGAACAGTACAATGATCAATAAAGGACAATATTAATGCACTTGCCCATATTACCTAATTAATTGATTATAACATCAACTTCAATATTTAAAAAAGTCATAACAGTAACTTAATGTATAATTCTACTGGAACCGAGTTAAAGCTTTGTCAGAAATCCATAATTTAAATAACAAAATTTACGAATTATGAGATAAGAAATTAAACAGTTAATAAATATTTGATCATAATGCGATTTCTATAATTGCTTATGTATATATATGCGATGCGTCGATGGTAGTGATAGGTATGTAGTACGTCTGTCTGTTAGTCGGTGAGGGTAGGTAAAACAGGTCGCGAGCGAACATAATATCTTTAACTGCCACCAAAGCAACCCGAGTCGTTCAACAATTTGGTAACGAAAATAAAAGTTAACTGATTAAAGACTAATCCACCCTCCAAACAGCGATACGAATACAACAATAAGCAGTCTCACAAAATATTTTACAAAATTTCTCTTCAATAAACTATCTAGAAACTATAATTCATCGGTGACGTCTTTAATATTTCGTAATTCGTACTTAAATAAATTTCAAATACATAATCAGCGCTATTACTAGACATTATTAATATCAGGAATCGTTATCTACTCATGTATATACTTAGTCTCGTTAAAATTACAGAACATAATTTCGTAATTAATACTATACACAAATCGACAACACAGTAATTTATCTTAGTGCGAGATTCTCTGGGACTGGCGCGCCGGCACCGAAGCGTCCACATTACGTACGACACGAATAGCGAACAAACGTCTAGTCTGTAACGAACCTGAGCATAGTCCTCCTCAACCTTAAGTACGACCACATTCCACACTTTAGTCCTATGGAACTCTTCCTTCCCGGCTGTTTAGCTAGCTATACCGTGGTGAAGGGGGTAAGTCCCAGAGAAAGGCGCGGGTCACTGATGGTGTTTGGGTGGCGGGGCGTGGTGCAGCGCCACGTGGTGCGTCGCGTGGTGGTGCCCGCCGTGATGGTTGTGGTTGTTCGCATTCGAGTTGTTGTTGTTGTTCTGCGCCGCCTGCGCCGCCTGTCGCTGCGAGTTCTTCTTGTTCTTCATTCGTCTGTTCTGAAACCATATCTTCACCTGCCTCTCTGTCAGGTTTAGGTTTCGCGCCAACTCCCATCTCTTCTGCTTTGACACGTAAGCGTTGAAGAGAAACTCTTTCTCTAGTTCGAGGGTTTGGAACTTGGAGTAAGGTTTGCGTTTTTTACGCACAGTCACTTGGCCGGTCCAGTCCAGCGGGTTCGAAGACCCGCAGCCGACGCCCACGCCCACTGACATCGACAGGGAACCTGCACAAACAAATCACGTGTTTTACTTGGAACGAATGTAGCTTGAACAAAATTAGACATCAATAAGTAGGTAGGTATACATGTTCTAGTTCGAACAAACAGTTGTTTTAACCTAATCAAAATGGTGTCGAACACGTAAATATCTGTTGGCACGACTGCACTCATACAATTATAACCAATACGCATAGGCATACTACTCAAAATTTATTTAAGATTATCAATCGTATTATTCTTATTCCAATTGCTTTCTTCGCTGAATACATTTAATTTCCTCAGCAAAACGAGTCGGATTACTTTCTAGGACCCCGGTCATTCTTATTCGCTGCGCTATACTTTAATTGTCTCGGGCAGAATGCATTACAAACTGCGCCGGCTGCACGTTTCGCTTTTAACTAGCTATTTCCATGCCGTGTTCATAGAAACAATTGTGGGCCGGCACGGCGCGTTAGAAGTTAACACACACCGCGATTTATGCGACCGGTCCTTTTGATGAGATCACCCGCAATAAACTTTGTATGCGATCCGCGACCTTCTCGATATTCGATGCGTGCAACACACTGCACCATTTCCTATTATTCAAAATGGTACACGTATGAGCATTGCGAAATAGATGCCTCATTGTCTAGCGGATGAGTACGACCGGGTGTCGTAAGACAAGCTCGCATCTCGAAACGAACAGTGCGTCGTATTGTGTCTTACACGACACGAGCGCTTGTCTTAGTCATGCTCGCAGCTTTCGGAGCACTAGACACCAATTAACTTTAGAAAGGAAAGCAAATTAACTCTAGTGTAGAAACGTTGCTTTAAGTGTAACATGATTATCGATTTTCTATTTCATATTGATGTATGAGATGTAATCTGAGGAAATTACCACTTGTGTATGCTGGCAACATGTGTTAGTAATAGAAATTGTTAGTGTTGAAATAATCTCCGATACCAGTTGGAACAATTCCGTGTTATCGAATTCGTATGAGATTTATAAACATGCCTATTGACACTTGTATTGCAAAATGTTTTACTCTGTTTAAATTGAAAAATATTGTTTTTCCAATATTTTACACTTTTGTATTTTGAAATTTGTAGTTACAGAAATTGATATAGTAATATTTTTTTATGATTTATTGAGGTCAGAAGCTGAATTGAAATTAAACTCGCACCATTTTTATCTAATCACTACCTGCTCGGTGTTACTGACTGCTCTTTGCTATATCCGCTAACACTAAAATTATTAATTTTAATTATAAAATTATCTTTAAATGATAAACGATATTTATTTCTATGAATAAGTTTTCCCAAACGCTTTTACACGTCCAAAAGTAAGATATACTTTTTAGACTAGGTTGGTCTATAGTCTTTTAACCCAATCTTATAGGTCTCTAACACTATTCATATCTACTAGGAACAATCACTCATCATTCATAACTGCCCTACCACAACAGTGTTCCGTTAGCTGTCTTGATTTATTTCTTTCGAACTACTCTTTGAATATTGATGAAATACCTCTAATGTGTCAATTTGTATTGTACTGCCGTTGTAAACTTGATGCGGCTGAAGACGTATATGCTAAATAAATTAACCTGGCTGTCAAATTAGACTAAATCTCATTCATTAAACAAACCAAGTATCCATTTACGACCATTAATTTTTAGTGTCTAATTTTATGGAGTTAGATACTATAGAAATAAAATAATAAAACTGCCTAATCAACTATTATCGAATGCTTAGGGTTACAACATGGAGAAGTTTATTGGTCACCAATAAAGAGGTTAACTACTTAGCAGGTCGCGTGAACTACATAAGGTAACCAATCAGTGATTCTGTTATTTAAGGTGAGTATAAAACTGATTTACATGAGACAAAAATCTCTACCGTAGCAATAATGGTGAACAGGAACGTAGGCATTAGCACACTAGAAGCGCCTTACCGTCTTGAATTTCTTTAAGAGCGATCGTAATGTTTTGAAAAAATTGACATTCATGTAATATGCATAAACATAATTTGTAACTAGGTACACCGTGAGAATTTATTGCTCATTTTACTTTAAAACATTTTGTTAATTCTCTATAAATCACGGCATGAACATAGTGAAATGAAAGCTTAAGTTCTGAACAAGATAATATTTCAATGTTACTGCGGCTTCCAGATACAAATGACTCTTTAACGTCTTAAAAAAGAACCAAGACAATCCATAAAATAAATGAATAGACCGCATGCGTTGCAGTACCAGGCAAAATAATAAGCAAGTGGGAGTAAAAAATTCCTTCCAGTCGGGTTCCTTATTCCGTGGAACAAACGGCAATTGTTTAAAGAGAACATAATGACAAGTGGAGTTGTCAATTATGAGGGAATAGGTAGCGATCAGGAGCTATAAAAGTGCGGGTTCTCTTCGACCATAAAACTTTACCTACCCGACCGCGGGCTTTGTCTATTTCGTGTACCAACATTACTTTGCCAATTCGCTACGGAGACTGTCTGTTATTCCAACGGGATAGAGTCCAAAATGGTACTGAAAAAAAGTATTTCGTCTTGTAGCCGAACGGCCGAGTGAACGTATGATTGAAAGGAATTTCTGAGTTAAGATGTTTCTTTTGACGTATACCGTGAGACCACAAATGAATTTCTCGTATTGGGTTTCTGTTTTCGTTTATTAAAACTAAGTTGTCGATAACAAGAGTGAACCGCGTGGAGTAATGTCTGAAGATTGATGAACGCATCTGGTGCACGCGAGAAAGCGGAACGCTCCGAGCGAGTCTCGCTAACGGAGCCATTCCACAAACCGTTTACTAAGCCGTAAATGCACAAATCAAAGTCAATGTCAACCTCAGGTGGGCCGTAAACACACAATCATAAAGTGACGTGAACACTCGTATAACTTTTTCAACAATTGTTTCCTTTTAATGGCCCATTATATGCGCGTTTTACGCAAAATTATGTCAAGTTACACCTCTGCCGTAACAGAGGCGCGATAAACCCATCTTTATGGTTAGGCGGCGATCGAAAGCGAACTAGCGGCGAGCGTTTATGAATGAAGCCTTTTTATTGCTCTCATATTTACATGGCGCTTGTAGTTTAGTAATTACTACTTACTAGCGCGATTTGGGGAAGGAACCAGTATTATTGCATGTATGTGACGTGGCCGTGGTTTTACGATTCATAAAAGTGATATGTATCTACGAGAGCACTGTGAGTATGCACCGGCCGGCCGGTCGCGGGAGCTTCTAGTTTTTTATCGTCTCATCAACCTGTAATGTGTTTATTGTAGCAATATTTGGTTTATTGCCACTACTCAAAGATCGGTTTATTGTCTTAACGCTCAGGTATCGTGTTTATTTATTAGTTATACATTTTTATTGGCGCTTTATTTTACGTAAACTTTAATTTATAGTCGGTTGTATAGCGCCGTTTTACATTGCCTATAAAAAGGTGCTTACGGTTCATTTTTAAACATTTGTAGCACGTGTTTCGTTCATTCATCAAATTTATGGTGGTCTGTGGGAAAATGTTTTGGTTTGAGCGTTCAGTGGCTTTCTTAGGGAGCTCTAAGGGATTCCGTTGTGAATGTTGGGCCAATGTTTATTTGGCTGACAGCCGACGATATCGACATGTTTATAGTGCTACAATTGTTGTATATTTAGCAGACTTTTATATTAGGTATGTATGTATAAGCTTACCTGTTGCTTAGAAAAAATACTTAACTTCCTCTATTTGGTTTGTACCAGGTTACCATTTTAGTGTAGAAGTTTTTGCCTTCAGATTGACTCTACAAATCGCAAAATTACTTTTGAATCAGAGTTTTTGGTCTGAACTCGCAGAAAGTAATTTATAGTTCCAGAGCATTATTTAACTTAACAAATTTCAGTTACAAATAGCCAGAACATACATCTCACATTCATTATTACATACACATAAAGTCCATGAGTGTGAAGTATCGTGCAGTCGTGCCAATCAGCTGTCTTCGATTAGAGGAAAGAATGTGGTATCAGACGCGAGTGCAAGTGTGCTCGCTTCGTATGAGGCACCCGCACAGCGGCGCGGTGCTGTCTGTGTGCGTGCCCGCCCGCACACATGCATGACTCCGCTCGCTGTGTGCGCCCCGCACAGCGCCCTCTAGCGCCCAGCGGACATCAACCGCGGGTCAAGGTTGACAAACTCATAATAAATTATTTACAAATCAACTTATCAGCTTCAGCTTCTCGCAGATTATTGCAAACTTCAAACTTTAAAAGTACTGAAAAGTAACGAACCAACAACTCACGTTCTCCGTTTTTGAACTTATTAGTATTTGTTTATAAATTCCGATAAATGTTTTGCTGAACTATGTTTGGTTCTAGTCTCGAGTCACCGATAAGTACCAAAGATTACAAACAGCGATACTGGACCGGACGTCAAAAAACGTGAGCTCTGAGTTGGTTACAATCATAAATAAGTAATGAAATGTTACTGACCGGGCAAGGATCCTGGAGGCGGGTAGGGCGCGCCGGACACCGACTCAGGTGCGTAGTTTCGGAGACCATACGCATCGTGGGTGAAACTGGAAGCCTCGGAGACCGCTGTCCTGCGCTCCTCGCCACTAACATACGGCAGAGGCTGGTCGCCGCGCGGCGCTCCGTACGGGTAGTTCCAGCAGGTCGCCGAGAAGTTTTGGTGACAGCCACCGTCTGGGTACGGCTTGTACTCGCTGCCGCCCGCGGGCCAGAAGGGCAGCGTGGACTTACGCTCCCGTGGCTCTGGTAGGTTGTAGTAGGTGGGTCCGGCCGGGTACTGGTGCTCGAAAGAGCTAGGCCCCTCAGGCGGGTAGCCCCACGGCTGCTGCGCGTGCCGGATGACGCCGGGCTCTGGTTCGTACCGCTTGGCTGGTATATGGAGCGGCGGCTGCGGTGGGTTGGAGCCCACAGAGGCAGGCGAGGCACTGGAGGCGGACGGCGGCGCGGCAGCTGGAGCGGCCGGTGGGCTGCCTCCTGGCGGCGACGCGTGCGGCTCCTCGTAGAGCGCGCCGCCGACCCCGTTCATCATGGTCCACCAGGCCGGCCCGGCGGAGTGGCCGGATGGGGGCGCTGGCGATGCGGCCGCCGCATCGCAGGGCGCGCCGAGGCCCCCGACATGGTTGTCAGGGTACAGGGTGGCGGCCGGGCAAGCCACGGGGGATCGGGACGGTCACAGGCAGTTCACGCGCGTCGCGGGCACATTGCACCGCGCACACACGCGTCCCACACACAGCAGCAGCACATGAAAATCAAAAGGCGATCCCGATTTAGCTAGCCGGCCGGACGGGACTCACCGCAACGTTTACTGTCCAAAAACTATAACTCTTGGCTTCGGTGAAAGTTTAAGAAACTATTTTGAGAGAGCATCGAACAGTCACTGATATGATAAGCTCTCGTAACCTCCAAAAAAATGTAAGTCCATTTAGGAGTCTGAAACTGTCTCTATTATTTTTGCGGTATTAGTTTATTGTAAACAATTCACACATGAATTTTCTTTTGCAGGAAAAAGTTTTTGTATTATCTGGATAAAGTTTGTGGGTGACGCAACAGTTTTCTTATTTATTTGAGTGGACGTATCGGTAGGTTGTTGTCGCGAGCGTATCGTGTTTGTGCGATCGGAGCAGCGGTGTATACGCGAGGCGCGCGTTCAGCGGCGCGGTCGAGCGCGGAGTGGCGGCGGCGTGTGCCAGTGTGACGGCGCACACACGCGCGCACACCGCCAGCGCCATCCGGCGTCGGGCAGCGGAACTAAACTCGTCGCGAGCAGAGCAACACGAGCTCGTAGGCGGGCGGGCTGGCTAGGCGCCCAGTTTTATGCCCTCACGGTATTTTCCTGGGTTTCAGTTTTGGGAATAATTTTTGTTTTTTTTATTTTACTTTTAAGTAAAATAATTGAGGCCGAATTTTCGGTAATTCGCTGATTTTTAAATAAAAATAATTTTATAAACAGTCACGAGTGTTAAATTAAAATATAATAAGTAATATAATACTAATGGTAAAAAAACATTTTTCCCACGTATCCCTAAAAAAATATATTACAATTCTACCTTCGCAGTATTTGCGTGCGGCCAGTTTGTTTCGTAGTATCTCAAAGGGTTGTCGAGAGCGAGCGCGGGTGCGTAGTAAAGCGATTAATGGAGGCAAAATAGCCATAAACTGCCGTTTAACCAAACTGCAAGCATCACTCGACCATCGTCGACTTGCCACCAATAAAAAACGCGAGACTTTATGACGGCAACTCACTCACATTTTATTGTGAGTATAAACTTAATTTTATCGTCTGTTAATTTCACCACAAATAATGTTAGGCACCTACTAGATTAAATTATATAATTTTATTTTATTGCTATTGTCAATGGCAAGGCCGCGGACTAATGCCTTATATTCAGCCAGTTCAGTGACTGTGAAACTTAGCTATTTTATATTTGGAACAGTATCTGTCTAGATTGTTAACGGTTTTACACTTAAGCTACCTACATTTAATGATAAATATTGAGATGGTGAAGATACAGTTTTTTCTTAATCTTGTAATGGTCTGCACATTTTTACTTCCACAAAAAAAAACATAATTAATAATCCCCTAACGTCTAAAGAACATGTAGTAGACCATCTAATTCGCCACACCCCTTAAGCCACCCCACGAACAAAGACGTAACAACCAATAAATCCAAGCAATATTTTACCCATGTGTAATGTATAATGTTTACACAAGACACGGCAATAAAATATATCAGGCAAACAATGCTAAAACATACATACATTGAAGTTATGCTAGCTCTTGTTAACTTGCCGAAGAACACGTCTTGTTAATATAACCGAATTGTCAAAATAATAAGTTGGTGAGCTTTGTTCACAGTGGCAGCGGTTAGCGATTTTTGTTGAGCTTTAGAAATATGTTTGTTTCTCACACTATACTTTTAAAACAAACTATTGTAATACAACAATTATTCTCGTAGCAAAGCTAAGATTATACTTTTTGCTATATTAATAAATGCTATTGACATTAATTTATTAATTACAATTTACTACTGGAAAAATTTAATAAGTGATTTGCTTATTGCAAATCATATTCAAGTTTTCCATTCACAGTTTATTTTCAAGTATAATTTATTTAAATAATTTGAAGTAATGTTAATTATTCACTTTGTACCTACTTCTATCTTTTAGATAAAAGGCAGGTGCAGAATTTTTGACAATTACCATAGATAAATTATTTACTATTTCCACTTGTAAACATCATTTCAAAATAAAAAGGTTAATACATTCAGTAAACACTCACACATAATTTTACGCACTACCTTTAAAGCATCTGTTTATCGCTACTCGCTTTCAGTACCACCAAAGGTTACTACGAACACCGTAGTCACATTAATTTCCCACACTTAGCGTAAGTAATTACAATAGGTGAAACGTACAAAGAAAGCCAAAACGATAAATTCGCGACACTTTGTGGACGTGTCAACAAAACTAATAACATGGATTATTGTGTGCTTTTCAAATGTAAAAATCACAACACAAAAGAGATTTACAAGCACAGAGTTACACCTCTATCGTTGGCTCCTGTTTGGTGTATTTACATTGTGTAATGTCAACGATATAACATGACACACAATAGTCACCTTGGAAAAAGTGATTTTATAAATCTCTATTTTAATTATGATTTATGTACTTGAATACCTGGTTACACAACTCTATCTATACGTAAGCACGTAGATATGACAGTAGATATCTAGCAAGTTATTCATACCCACATATCTCACAGTCTACATGACGTAGGTATTAAAACAACCGACTGCGTAGATATTTAACCAGATTATGTAGGTACATTCTACATGCCAGAGCCGCTCATATTTACGCAAATAAAAGTAAAACTAACGTAACGTAGACAAACAAAGATATGGTTTACAACATAGAGGAGCTTTATGTAGCAACAAAACGAAAGTAACATTATCTGGGTGCAGTAACGAAGCACAAACAGGCCGAGTCTCGCGTTGAATGACAGAAACAAACATAGGAACAAGTGTGCGCTTGCGCCGAGCCCGTCTATAAATATTTACGTTAGGAAACTCTTCAGGCCAATGGTCGGCCATACATCGAGTACGTAAATAAAAGTACGCTTTCTTATCTCGGCACATGTGTGCGGGAGTTGCGCAAACGCTGGATTGGGGCAATGTATATAAATATGTTCGTACTTTCTTAGGTTAGACTCACGCGAAGTTACTTTTTTTCACCGTGAAAATATACATAGCAACAATGGCTATCGGAAACGAAAAACAGGTCTCATTAATGCAATGTCTGTATTCATTATGAATGTAATTTATCGCTCGAAGCTTGAGACTTTAATCATGCAATTACTATAAATCATAATAATTCTTAACTCTGACTCGATCTTGAATGTTTTTAATAGTATTGTTTTCAGAAGATATGACATTGACAATTCGTGGAACCATAACCATTCATGAGCTTGGTTATTAGCTCATTTTTAACAGTCCGTTATCTGTGGTTTTCGCAAACATTACAAATAATAATTACTCCTAGTAGGTACCTAATAAGTTTTATGTCGTCTGTGGCAAGCAAACATTTGTTCTTTCCTTATGTAATCAAATCAGCTCTACAAGGAAAATGTCTCCAATTGGGCATAATGATATCATATACCTATTACTCTTGCAATCTACCTACTTAATTTTATCATAAATAATACCTACTAGCTGAAGTCAGTCATGACTTTGGTCATGAGTCAGACATACTCGAGTTATCGACAGAACGTCGACTGCAAAACATCGACTCGGATAACGGTCCAGCAACTTCGTGTTTCCATCGCACAGACATTAAATAGATTGTAAAGAAGGCTTTAATACTTGTTCCAATTGAAAAACTCGTCTGGTCTTGACTTTCTCTGAACATAAGCTGTAAATTGGACGGTACCCTGGAACTGTACGTTACCGTTCAACGCAAATTAAACTCATTTTGGTTTGGCTTGTTAAACTCCAGACATTTTAAATTGGACGTATATTTTTGGGAAATTGTTCGATTTATCTACACCCGTAAATAATTCAGACAGTACGACATTTAATTGTGAATAAAACCGGTTGGTATCACCTTAATTAAACAAATTATCGCATTAAAACCTGCAAAGGTAACTTTGTAATACAGTGACTGTTCGATTGACAATTAATAACATACTTACTGACTTATAAAGATGATCATGAAACTGGTATGGATTATAATTGAATGCAAATCTTATTGCAAATGCAATTTTCCAAGAACTCAGAGAACGATATTATAAGCTACCTAGCCAATGTACTAGGTATCTATAGGTATACACGTATCAGTCCCTTAAGAACCTACACATATGTCGTTGTATAGGAATATTATCAGGATAAGCTTATGATCTCTCAAGGTTTTGTTTTCCTTGTACCTACCTAAGAATCATAAAATGTCGTCATAATACCATAAAGAAAAAACGTAGTATGTAAATCAATCATTTTACAATAGCTATAAAAATGCGAGTAGAAAAATATGCATTGCTATTTTAAAATTGTGCAGAAAATATCGATTCATTTTTCTCAATTATTTTTAGTATTGAATTTACGCGTGTCGACGTAATTGTAATAACTGCCAATAAATTAATTTTACAAGCCATTTTTCTAGTGGTTTTCACAAACTTTTGATATAGCGGGATATTTTTTTTTCCTAAGGGAGCAGTTTAGGACAGTTTTAAGAGAAAAAGTTTCAGAACAAAGAGTTTTGATAGAAGTCCTTGTAGGTACTTATCATGTACTTGGGTTTCCATATTTATAAAGTAGGTAGCAGACCATACATTTGATTTGGTGAGACATAATACTAACAAGATGACTTCGGTTTATTATGAGCCTGTATAAAGCCTTAAATAAAGGTACGATTCAAATGAGACTTAAGCTAATCCTAAGCCACATTCCGAGTAATATCAACGATGCAACGGGGATAATCCGCAAATATTAGAGTGTATATTTGCGGATTATCCCCGTTGCATCGTTATACATAATAAAAATTTAAAATATAATATTCACCTTGTCGTAAACTCGCTAGCGACGTTTGCGTAAAAGGGCACGGCAACCTGCGGACAAAGTATAAAAAGGTATAAAATTATGTATAATGTAATATAAATTATACACATTCATTGTATACAGCTGCATAATTACACACTAAACGGTTCTCAGGTGTATCCAATCAGTAAATTGTAAAACGTTTATTGGATAACACTACGCGGCGTGTGTTTATTCATTCCTTAATTACTATGGACCTACGAACCAGCTACAACCAAAACCATTATTAATGACATGTATAGACATTTATGAGATTGTATTTTTTTAATGTAGTTATTAGGCGTAACTGTTCTTTGTCGTGAGCGAAGGCGGTATGCAACTGAAAGAGTCGTTAGAAAAGTTTTTTGTTTCCTAAAAAGTGTCGGGACTTTACCTACAAATGCGTGAATGGACGATATTTAGTCAGGTGGGGCGATTAGGTATATGAATATGAAGGTGCCATATTTTATCGAATTTTGTATCAAAGGTGACGTAAATTCCTTTATGTTGCTGGTGAATGGTTTACAGCTACATACGTGATTGCGAAGGAGGATAAAATCAAAAGGATGAATAGTCATTTTTTACGGTCTCTAAACAATGAAGGCCACGACAATTTATACGTGACATAAGGGCCAATTACAAAGAAAGTTTGTATCATGAGGTTTCATTACGACGTGTCTAATGAGCGTGCGTGGAACTACGCATTAAATCATCGTCGCGCACAGCTCGCCCGCCAACGTTACTCAGTTTATTTTTAAGGCAAGCACTCCTGCACCCACAAACATCTCATTGACAACATCCATGGTAACAATTTTATTTCTTAGCTCCATTCGAAGCCAGTAGGAATATAAATAAATCCTTTCTAAGTCATTCGATACGGCGGTAAGTCACGAAGTTTACATAAAATAGGTGATTTGCGCCGAATGCCACGGTTATTTTTTCTGATTTTCGTTGGGGGTGCTACCCTATATTTATGAGCGAAAAAAAAAACATGTTTACAAGCCTTTTTTTAAGGTAACGATTGCGTCGTATACGTGTGGGAGTCGTAAAACGTGTTGTGTTACCTAACAATTAGGAGGACGCCTTGATGATTGATACTAAGCATTTTTCCTTTCATACTCGCTATATTATTTTCTCATATACATTCCGGTATGAATAGATGCAACAAGTGAGAACTATTGTAAGTTATCGGCACGTACACTTAAATATAATTTTATTGATGTAATTCATTCCTGCAGCTGTTTGACATTCACTCGTATTACACACATAAAATAACTAGCAGAGATTAGCGGTAAGTCCAATACTAATTGGAAAACTTGAAACCCATCTGCGTCGGAACTTGGACGATGTTCATCTAAGTTTATACTCATTCCGTCCCTGGGTAAACTTCGTGCGCGTAATCCATCCGAGGGTTTAGTAAACCGAGACTTTTTTACTTTTTTCATCAAGTACGTGTAAATAGAGCAGCAGAACTATGGCGGAGGGCACTCGACTTGACATTTACGACTCAATCCCAAAACATAGGCCGCCGCCTGGCCAAACGGGGTGTAATTTTCCTAACTTAGTTAGCACTCCTCCACCCCCCGCGTCGCCGTGTAACGAAACCGGTCAAATGGTGCCCGGATGTGAGTTTAGAGCTCTTTTTACACTGGTGAGTAAAGGATTTCAATGGCCGGAGTGTCAGGACGAGTTTGGGCGCGTATTACAAGCTGTCAGTTCACGTTATCTGCGCCACAAGTATATGTTATCGGTATGTCTGTCCCACGGTTGGCTGGTCAGGCCGGTGAAACAGAACTGTTTATACTGTGGCATTTTATCATAAAACTGTCGTCGGCTGTGATCTCAATAAGACCGACGAAATACTTCCGATGACAGATATTAAGGAGATTTATTTATGTCTTTATAATAGAAAAATAATGTGGAGACAAATTCAAATTCGAAACTATAATTTTATTGCGAATCATAACTATTAATTTTATTGAAGATAGGATTACTAAACTGGCGTGGTTGACATTTCATTTTGGGTGGATAGAGACAGCTATCATTTGTATTTGTGTCGCCATATTTACAATAACAGGATCGCGAGGGTGTAGGTAGGTAGAGGTCCGAGCAGTTAATGGTGCGAAAACTGACTGGATCATATCCCTGGGTTTACGACTCGAGAGTAAACGGCCGATTCATTTGCAATTCTAACTGTGCTTCGGATACGAGTCGCCTGCGATGCCTCGCCGACGTCAAAACACGCCTGTCTACTCTCTGATTTGGTGTTATGAATGTTATTAAATGTTGGAATAATGTGTTTCTAGATACACTCACACACACTGAATTCGCGCTTGTTTTTCATTTACGATTCAGAGTAAATAATTAAGCACTACGAATGAATAGAATGATATCCTAAGGATATATATTGAGCTTAGTAACGTGAAACAATGCTAACCAACTATTTATTCATCTACCACGTCACGTCGTTCTTCGTAGAACCATACAAGTTTTCCACACCGGATCCCCAATCATTAGGGCATTCATACACACACTCGTACGCGTACGCGTGCAAGTACTTACTTGTCGAAAAGCCGGTGGTCCATCTCACTTAGTATTCTAAACACGCTCGCAGGCCGATGTTATCGTCAAGGACATATATTGTGATTCGTAATCGTAACCCGGCCCGGAATAGATCGCCCGCCCGATACCGCCCGATCGATGAATTAAAATGTCTATGAGCTCTCTATGTTGCGTTTGCGTGAAACGGCTTTCATGCGTCGGACAAATTCTGCCGGGAACTTTACTGTTTGCAATACCTATGTAAATTTATCGACTGGTGTGCTTATTCGGCCCCCTGATAAATGCTCATTTGGAATGCTCCCAGGTTTACGAACAAAAATAAATGTTGGAGCATGATTAGGCTGCCGAACGTAACGTATTTGATTGTGCGTGGGAGATATATGCGGGCCTTTATTGGACGGAGACACGGTTATTCGGCTGTGATTGGATATTTCAAAGGAAACGGCTTAGGCACAGTACTGAATGACAACATGTTGAAAGTTCTCTCTAGCGTGTAACCTCGTGGGAAGAAAGTATCGTAGAAAATGTGTATCCCGAAAAGGTACTTTGTCGCCGTTTTTTGTTTCGATGATACTTAGGTAATGTCTTGTGAAAATGTAAAAATTAAATTGTATTTTTTGGTGCTTAATTCTACACAAATTTGATCATTCTTCTTACTAAAATATTTGTGATTTACTTAATTAATATCTCCGTTATTAAGTACATGTATTATGAGGTTGATATATTTGCTACCGAAATCTAATTAATTGTTGACTATGGAAATAGGTATGACTCTTTAAAAGACACCAATGCATGTGACACATTATTACCTACGTCCTTTAGTAACATTTTACTTTAGTTTATAGAGAATCTAGACTTCAAACAATAACATCTTTATCAAAATAAAATGATATCCATTCGCACTGAACATACTTCTCCACTTAGTCTGACTTTAAACGACCAGATTAAAACGTCTCCGTGAATATCGCAATCGCATTATCGCAACATTGTTGCGAATATTTTTGTCGGCTTGTTATATTAGCAAGACTATAAATTAAGTTGCTGAATTAATATGACATGTGTCTGGCTGTATGCGGTCTGTGTTTTAACGAACATTGCATGTTAAAATTGCATATCTTAATTAATTTTGCATAAAAACAGTTATGCAGGAACTTGTGACTGCATCAGTCGTGTAATAATGTTTCATCGTGTGTGGATGGATACGCACTTATCGTAAACTATTACGATAAGTACATCATCACATCATCATCCACCTACAACACAACACAAATTGGTACCTATATCTACTAAGATATAGGTACCAATTTGGAGTAAATACCTCATCATCTGCCTAGGCTTCTAGTCTAACCGCGTGCAGCTAAATACCAGTATTTTACATGAAGATCCTGCCTATCTGATCTCCAAAACCCAATTACTGGGTAATACGATACCTCTTGAAAAGACTGTTCATTAGACTACCGTCAGAGATCTTAACTTTTTTTTCGGACATTTCATGGACTCTCACACATCCGCGGACTGACTTCGGCAAGCGCAACTAAGCCTTTGTCCGATCCATGCGGTACTTTTCAATAAGCCACGTACCCCTAATACTTACCTATGGAAAATAAATCATTTTGATACCTATGCCTTTTCTTAACAAGTGTATTAAATATGTACCTACTATAGGCAAAAAATGATCATTTTAATTAGCTAGCCTCCTGCAATCCTGTTCAAAAAAAAGAATAAAGATAACATCGATTATAAATAAATAATGCTGGACAATCCACACAGCATCATCTAGCCCCAAGCTAAGCAGAGCTTGTGTTATGGGTACTAGATGACTGATATACTTAATACAAGACATTACACAGATAGATATTTTTTTATTATATATATAAGCAAATACCCAGAACAAATTTTTATAGATTGTACAAACATTTGTCCCAAGGCGGGAATCGAACCCGCAACCTCCTGCGTCGTCATTATGATAATAATGTAGTCACACTACAACTACAACTGAGCCCTGTAAAGATGACATCTCATTACTAGGACCTATCTACATACCTACAGACATATCAGTCATATTAAACCTACCTACTACGTATACAAGTACAAGAGCATACAATAAAAATGCAAATGAACTGGCAGGCGGGTGGGGCATATTACAACGAAGGCACGTTGCACATAATGCAGTTTGACCCGAAAGCTACCTGCATGCTTATTACTCGCCATTTTCGACGTGAGAACTGTTTTTACGAAAAATTTCGACTTAAGACGGTAGGTATTTTTAGTATGGTACGTTTAACGACCATAAAAATATAAAGTCTGTAAGTGTAATGAAGCCTTAATGATACGCGTGGCAGATGAAAATGATATTGAAAACTTTAATATTGCTTAAACTGTATTTTCAATTAAATCATATCATTATATACCTAAAGGACTTTGAGAATATCCTAATTAAAACACTAAAAACCTTAATAAATTTTAATCGACTGACGAAATGAACATGAAAACATTTTTTCGCAATCTTTTAATTCAAGGCTGTAACTATAACCAGTAGGTATAAAAAACCTTTCACATAAAAATGGAAGCATTTTAATAAAATGCTACATTAAAACAATTCCTAGAACATAATTTAAAAAATTAATGCGCCCACACACCGAAAATGAAGCCCTATTTTCATAAAACAGCCTAGTAATGAAAGCTCAGCGTTAATTGCAGAAGGTAAGCTGACGGTGGTGTGCGAATGAAAATAAGCTTTGTGTGGTGTATAATAAAGTTAAAATTCAAACCTTAGTATCATGTTCTGTGTGGCGGCGCCGCCTCACCTGTTAGTAAGGTCGACCGCGAGGATGGCCGCGCCCGAACCTTACCCGCAACACGCCTGCAACAAATGGACAAACCCTTTAACATATAGGAACATAATATAGGTAGGTATTATAGAAAACAGACATAGCTAAGTAAGGGAAATTAATTATAGGTACGTATTTAACTCCGTTCTTTAATCGAACGGAGTGAATCCGGGCAGATACATTGGTATTTGCCCGGATTCACTACTACTCACGTGACATTATCAAATTATACGTAATTACTTTCTAAATGACGACAAAGATAAACTCTTGGATATGATTGATGTGATCAGTGAAGGAAATCATCGTGAGGAAGCCAGTAGGTACTTATATTTAATATAAATCTGAAATCGCCAATCCCCTTCGAGTAATCATGGTGTGTAACACTCATGACTTCTCCGTAGGTATGAGTAGAGACCTTCACCCTGAGGTGGGATAGAAATAGGCTAGTACCTATCGTTATTATTAAGTGAAGTTAAGGATAAGTATGCCATAGCAGCCAAAATTTCAGTCTGTCGAATACCTATGGTGCCTTCAAATTACAGACATCTGAAATCAGAATACTGCGTTTTGTCGTTTGAAAACACGGTTTTATTCTGTTAGTTATGATATAACAAGGCTATTTGCTATACAATTAATATTGCAGCATACAAGAGGCAAATCTAATTGGTCAGTCATGAACTAACACCTTCATTTATTACAACAACCTTAGTCTGTAATTACCCTTTAGTCGTGATAAAATCATACATTCATGATGTTTTATATGGAATAAAACGATGTATGTAAGTAATTCTCTATGTGGGACGCATATATTCAGATAAAATAAAAATATAGGCACAATGCCATTGCCATTCACACCCACTCCGAATGCAACAATGTTGCACAAAATATTACCACAATAATTTAGTTAAAAACATTTATAGAATTTTTACTACGCAGTAAAACTGGAAAAAGGCACATATTCCGGTGCCCTTAACCAGTCTCCTTCGTATATGTAACTCGTTAAGTGGCTTTATTTAGTGGAACGAACTCCATCATAATGATACTATCGTGACAAACAGTTTCTTTGTTTCCTTACATTGTAAAAGTTCAGGAAAAGGGAAATAGGTACCTTTTAGGGTTCCGTAGCTAAGTGGCAAAATAAAGGAACCCATACAATTTTGGCATCGGCTCCATATCGAAAATATTAAAAAAAAAAAATGTATAGCATGTACCGTTCAATAATGGTGTATTGAAATATTTAAAATAATAATTATGGCACTCACCATGCATAAAGCTATGTGAGACGAATAAATATCAATGCACACATAAGCTTACGGTGTGATGTTAGATATCATTTTTCAAAAGAGTATGCTGTTATGAATAGTTGCTGAGATATGGGATATGTTCTGTTACAACCGCAAAAGTAACTTTGTTTTTCACTGTAAGTTTGAGAATTATTATGAAATACAAACTTAACTGCGCGGTCGCTAAAATCGACGTTGTGCAAATAAATATTTATTACTACGGAACCCTTTACCGCCCATGTCGAACACGCACTTGGACGGTTTTTAATGTAAAGTTTTGATGTACAGTCGTAGGGAATTGATATGATTTACGATGAGACAAACTTCCTTCATTTAATGACTGGACAAGACTATAATGACGGAGCATTCATTTAACACTTTGTAAATGTACTAAGCCAAAACTAAATAGAGCATAACGAATCAATTTAAGTTGAAAAACGTAACGAAATTTTCAAGACTTCATACAAAACCGTTTCTTTATAATTTTATCATACTTTCCTTATTTGAGGTCTGATCATTTTTCTTTACACTGAAAAGGTCAAATAAACTCTGGGCAGCCAAAGCTTTGCCTACATTCGTACATCCACGGTTTGATGACAGTATTAGGCCACAATGTGATAAGGGGCGCGCCTTACCTATTCCATTTATCGGCAGAGAACAACCCAATTATCTACCTTCATTTCTGTAACTTGGGATACGAGTTTACTTATTCGATGCCAATGTAAAACCTTTAGAATACTTTTTCTAATTAGATTAAAATTACACAAAGGATGTTTGTTTAGGTATAGGTAAATATTCAATTTTATTCTTAAAAATTTCAACTTTAGTTCTATTTATTGTTAATTTAAGGATTATCATAGCCCTGGTGTATCGTAGGAGTGTTATTTAACTAAAAAACCGAAACAACGGTGTTTTATAGATGCTTTAATCAATAAAAGTAGGTATAATACAGTTACATTACATCGTTCCTATTGATGTGGAAGCCTACTTATTTCATTATTCATAGCACACTCAGACACTATTTCGGTAAATAAACGTCATAAATTAAAACGAATAGTCGCCGACGACAGGTTCGGTTAATATTGCTGAAAATACTCTTTTAGATAGTGGCTGGACAGATTTTGCTTATTTATTATTATTTAAATGAATATTCTTTTATCCAGAGACAGTCATTAAAATATATTAAAGCACATTCATTTATTTTTTTGTTAGAATTTTTAAGTAAGTGCTTTTTTTAATGTTTCGGTTTCAACTGACAAGATTAATAAGCAAACATTGAATTTACAAATAATAAAATGATAATTTCGTTTTATTTCCTACTAATAATGTCAACGTACGAATGTTTGGGGTTACGCGAGAAGACGGATAGCTAGTACTTAACTTAATTTTGTTGAAAGGCTAATACGCTGTTCTAAATAATCTGTATAAATAAATAAATAACATTAGATATTTTTTTTAATAAAAAATTGTCCAGTCTATTCTAAACTTCAAATCAAGAGTATAAATACCATAGCTCCCTCATTTAAATATAAATATGATTAATTAACAGGTTGTAGCTATGAAGACATACTTATGATATGATTTAAAAAAAAACTCGAGTGCATATTTAAAATAATTTATGTATTCCTGAAGGCCATATAAAAATAATGTGAGCTATTTATATGATAATGTTTTGGTTACATAATACAATCTGAACATCTCTACAGCTCTATTAAATATTCCGGTTTTGTTGTGTTATAGTCTAGAATTTGTACGTACCTAATTAACTCCCATCAAAATGATTTCCCCACCGGTGAAAGATAATAAATTAACTTATTTTTCTCTGTAATTATTGTCGTTAAATAAGATTAGTAGGGTTATAATAAACATTTAACATAAACATTAGCTTATTTTTTTTCCCGTTATTAAAATAAAAATGTTTTTCGCAATTAGATTCCCCCACAGATAATTGAGTAAGTATTACTAAGTAGGTATGTCTTAAAAAAATATACCGAACTGGTTCGACAATATTTAATATATTTATAAATATAATCTTTATAAACTAAGGTCCAAGTATCAAGATATCTTGTAATAATTTATGACGTTTAAAATGTTTTAAAGACATTATAATATTATATTCACTATGTTACGTTATATTCAGTATATTTTAAAAGGATATCGCCCCGTGATATTACTCTGTAAAACTGTGAGTATACGCTCAGTATGTAAGCGCATAAAAAATCTGCAGCACTCAACGCAGACAGGTTTCCATGAAAGAAAACTTCTTTTTCTAATTCATTGCGCTGCTTACGCTCCCTAAGGAGGTTCCATTAGCCAAGAAAATGGAAGTGCGTCTACCCTTCAAAGCTCTAGAAATCTCAGCAATAAATGCCCACAAGCGCTGAATTTATTTTTATCGTTTGTACCACTTAAGGTATAAGATTGAAAACAGCTCGTGATATTTCCCGGTAATAGGTATAATTTACTCGGATTTTTTTCTCTGGCAATAAAATATTTACGGGGTCCGGATGAATTCATGAGTGGATCCCGTCCCCATTCTTCCACTTGGACAAATTAATTCATTTTCATGAACAAACATTATTAATATTCAACGTTATTCATCGCGGAGATATTTTTTTGGGATGGGGAATAATTGAGATAAGAAAATTGGGTCAGAGTTTTAGAACTACGCTAGAAGTAAATTATATTTTAGATAAAATTGTGGGTAGGTACTAACTTACTGTGCCAATATTTATTGTTTCATTGAGATTAAGTATTGTGAAAAATATATTGAATCTACTTAAGCTTTTCTTATCCTTTCCTAACTATATGTTTGATTAATTATTAGTATATTCACAGTTTTATGCAATAGACCTGAAACATTCGTTGTCTTGTTATGTAGGGACTTTATATTAATATTTCTTTCTAATAACTTACTAACACACACAGTCCAAAAATCTCCTTTCTTTCAGTCCATCGATATCCATTACTTATATATACAATTATGTATTAAAGTTTGTAATGTGTTTTATTGTTTGGTGGACAATAAAGTATACAATAATTATATAAACAGAATCAGTGAATAAGAGCTTTCAATGGTCTTGGTACTAGTTAAATAAAAATACCTAAGTTTGCAAAATGATAAACCAAAAAATATTAAGCATCAAGTGCCCAGCAAAACAGCATACTAAAAACAAATACCATGCAAAAAGTGGAGTGCATTGCACCGATTTCTAAGAATTGCAGTATCAGGCATCTTTCTGTCGGCAGGCAGTCGTTACGTCGCGTCGCGGATGCAACGATGCACTCACAGATACCGCACACATAAGTACTTGTATACTTTACTGGATACATTATTTACCTATGTTAGTATGTAATGAGACAGGCTTGGCTTGCAGGATTATGTGAGTTTTGTTGCAACTTGTGTGTAGGTGACATTTAATTTTGTTGCTCTGTGTTTTTGTTGTGGTTTAATTGAATTTAGGATATTTACGATAAGTAGCTTTGATTGCTACACGAGGTTGTACAATCAAAGGTATCCTTAAAAACTGTTTATAAAGCACAAAAAGTGTTAATATTAAATCTTTTCTTAACGGCTCGAAAACAAATGAAGGCTAAAGATCGAATTTTAAATTATAAGATGTAACAAACAAATCTGTCGTTTGTTCTTGCTCTACGGAGACATATTCAGGTTACATTACACCACACATAAATATCACTTACGGAACGATTTATCTGCCCAAATAGCTATCTACAATTCCCGCCCTACGCAGTTACGCGGTAGCATGTAGGCGTAGGCATTATAAGTCAGCTATATCTTATACTTTTAAGTCATTCCGATTTCATGCCGAAGTCTAATTATGTAGGAAAGGAAAAAAAAACTTAGATGGAGTGACTTTTGTCACGCCAGAGTTTGTCACGCTATTATATTGCCTGCCTTTCTGAGCTTTGAATAAAACTGCACTCATTAATTTATTTCAATGACGAAACCATGGCAGAATTAGTATTTATTACCATTACATAAATTACACAAATTATTTACGATTAAAGGTTTAAATACCTACTCATTGGTTATAACTACTTCACGGTTATA
Organism: Phlogophora meticulosa; assembly: GCA_905147745.2. Taxonomy (NCBI): domain Eukaryota; kingdom Metazoa; phylum Arthropoda; class Insecta; order Lepidoptera; family Noctuidae; genus Phlogophora; species Phlogophora meticulosa. The sequence continues at coordinate 10,940,328 of LR990528.1, read as the reverse complement.
ATGACCAATGATATAATATTTACCATATATAAATAAATGCGGATGTGTGACCTACCTCCTTGCACATAAGGCTACGTCATTTATGGTCTTATCATAATTTAGAGGAGGCGGGTTGATGAATGCGCCTCTTTGTTTCAACAGCTTTATGTCTTGCTTTATGGCGAGGTCGCTACGCAACGTGACTTGGTACCTTACAGTACCTTGGTACCTATATCACCAGTTCCGTACCGCGCTATGGTCAAAGGGTCAATAAGAACATTAGTTATAACAGTTAGGAAGATATGAGTAGGTATATGTTATTTTACTTATTTTTGTCACGTTTTTCGGTTAAGATTTTCTTAGATTTAAACCGCCATCGCCATAAGTAAGTACGTAGGTAGGTAATTTTATAGGTACCTAGATATGTTAGAACGAATATTGTTTGTATGTTGTCTTTAATATTATAGCCGTCTGAATACGAAGCGCCTTCCTATCTACATAGGTATTTGCAGTACCTAATAAATAAGAAACACATTTTCCTCTTTATAAGTTGGTAGTTAATTAATGTTTGTGCCTGGATTTTTAGGTAAATTATTACCTAGGTATAATTTATACAAATGTTTTTTTTTACACTTTCTGAAATTTGTATCTACTTTTAATAAAAAGGTAGAGAAAATGGGAATAAGTCAAGAAACCTGATGAGAACACAGCATTTCTTTTCAGATACAAAATACATTGGGAGTTTTCAAACCAAAGAAATAAAGTCAACGTCTCAAAACGTGCGAATAATTTTGAGCACAATCCAAGGACGCACACGTCTGTCATATCAAACCACACCTACAATCATACATGTACCCAGATCTAAAGAAATAACATAAGAACCATACAAACTTAATACCAAGCTATACATAAAATGTACGAATTCAATTACTTATAGCAATAACAGAGATAAAGCAGTGAACACACGAGGGTGGTACAGCAATGATTCAATATAATCCTACCCGGACATATGTCGAAGACTTATGCGGACTTTTATTAAACCGACTTATTTGGGAAAACAATATGGTGAACTCCGGCCCATTGTACTCGATTGAGACATTGTGAGTAAACGCCTTTATTAAGCTCCGTTAAACATTAAATTACTTTTTTAAGCACAAACTGTTTGCGTTCTCTTTTTAAAGGAGATAATTTTGCAGGAGGCCTTTTTATTTTATTTTTGATTCGTGTTGGTGGTCCAATATGGCGTCGCTGTAGGTAACATAATGTATGCTGATCAATATCAAACGGTCTTGCTTATTAGGTGCAGTGATTAGAAACACGTGTGCCGACTAAATTCATATATCAACAAAACAAAACAGGGTAACTTTATTCCAGTTAATTAGCAGACATAAAGTATTTTGTATTTTCATTTACACCCTGTTCCACAGCAGCGGTGTTCGTTACATCTGGCCTGAAAATTATTTCAGCCGAGCTCCTAATTTTGGTACATTTGCGATGAGCTTAACAAGAACGAGCCAGCGGCGCGCTTTTCATCTTTGAAGCGCAACATTTACATTTTCGTCTCATTTATTTGCTATTTCGGGCCAAGCCCTCCCCCTTCCCATGCTCTCCGCACACCCCTCCCACGCCCTCACTCCAATGAATAAGTCTCAGCGTGCGTCAGACGAGAGTAAAACGAAATTGGGAAGGAACGCTCTATAAAGTCTAATTAAGTTTGAAGTGAATGCACAAATGTAAGGAAATATAAAAATGTCCGTAAGAAACGAGAATTTATTTGACGGCGGTCTGTTTACTTTTATTAAGTAGGTGGGTACTTGAATTATGTTATATTTCTGTTCGCTGTGCTATCACTTGCATTCATCGTAGAGTGATTTGAATTACGAGCGCATACCTACTGCCTAACCCGGCACACCATTAACCTTATATACAAACTAATTAATCAAACAACTCTATAGGATATTATACAAGTAATAAAACTTAAATGTATCCTTTTAAATAACAATAAATCTTTTGTAAGTTAAACATAAATCAAATCCAACAAAAACAATAGTTTGGAGGCAAACGGAGGAAGCGAGATGGCACATGATCAGAATGTAATCGCCTAATTCCGGCTTTTATTAAGATATTTTTACGAAGAAAAGCCGTCGTTTTGTTATTCTGGTGTCGTTTCGTATAAAAATAACGCGTCCCTTACGCGAACCTTTTGTTTCGGGGCGGCTCCGCTACCATAATAGATATTATTTCGTTGCCACCCCTCTCTTAGTTGACATTCGTGGCTTGCAGTTGGCAGGATGCAACCGTAACGCGTGATTGAATTATCAATTTGGCTAAGAAAGAAATTAAAACTGTCGGCGTAGTTAGACAATATTAAGTCGCGTCGAAAGAACTTTTCAAAACTTTTTTAGGTTGCTTTTGGACTTGATTAGCTTTTAAACTGAGTTGGTAATCGTTTCTCAGGGTATTCAAATATAATTCAACATTTAGATAACTTTATTTTCTAATTAGTAGGGAAAAATGAACATTTTCAACTAAAAATAAACTTATTAGGTGTAGGAAAGTTTCGGTCCAATAAATTCCATTCCAGATGGTACAAATAACTTGAATGGCGGAGGGTTACCTTCGCATAATACGGAACACATATAGACCCAGATTTCTGTGATAGAAAAACGAGGCCCGAACCTCCCCCGAATATAAATCGCCTTGTTATATTTTCCGGGACATTGGGATTCATGAAGTTTGTGGGCCCTGACGATATGATTCTTCAGAAATAGGAAGTTTTATGCTGGTGACAAAATTGTGGATACAATAGATACATACTACGTAGCTATACCCAAGTCATACGAAAACATTTTGCTGGTAATTTTGTATTTGATATATATATATATATATTTGCTGAAAAGTTGAATGTTAAAAATCTACTTCATATTCTCGGCATATATAAATGTTATCAAAGATATTTTTGCTTATCCTACATCGCATATATTTATCCTAGGAAAGTAAATAAGTAAGATAATTTCTGTTGATTACAAACGCCGTTTTGTGTAGGTATAAATAAAACCAAGGTTTTACCACAAAGAGATTTAAAATATTCTCGAAATTAGTTAGTAAGTTTTAAGATTATTTACTCAAATATAAAAGTAGTTTTTCATAACCAGTATATCCAACCAGGTAATAATATCCTCTCTCATCTATTTTGGGTGACAAACATAACACGTGAGTTATCTTGATCTCACCAAGGCGTGCCAGCAGTGGGTAGGTAGATACCTACCTACTACATATGGATTACAAACGAATACTTTACGATTAGTAAGCTTTGCACGTTAGTAAAACGTGTGACCAATCTGATTTGGTAGCAGATACATGCTTACCTTCCTACCTATTGGATTTGTACGGTTTTTTTCAAAATGTTTACGTTACAAGTATAAAAGGAAGAAATATTTTACATCTATAAATGTGTAAAAAATCTTTGAAAAACACGTTATTAGAGCTTGATAGAAACATATAATTCCTAAGTTCAAAAAAGCACTTAAATCTAACAGATTCTAACTCCTTAAGAACAATGGACTCTGCCTTAAAAGACTCCTGCAAATAATATTTGCCGGCGAATCTTCTCCCAGTTTGCATTTACAGAATGGTATAAATTTTCGCATGAAATTCAAATAGGTTGTCATAATTATGCATCTGGACGGTTCCCCCCTTGTGCGGGGGCGTTTAAAAGCCATTTTCGAGTTCATCCTCCTCTCTTTGTCTACTTTATTGTAATTCAAAATAATGCAAAATAAGTATGCTGTGTATTGTAGTTTATTTTCAAAGTTCGAGCGAGGATTTTGAATAAAATTACAATAAGAAGCTTCAAACAGAATTCCTTAGACAAGTTCACAAAATTTAAATAAAATAAAATTCAAAGACGTTTTTGGTATTATAAGTAGGTTCCTACTCTACAGTTTAATATAACGTACCTTCCTAATGCCCTTAACATAGAAAACAACAGTAAAGTTCTATTATAATTATGTTTAAAGAATTTAATTTATTACTGACGTTTAAGGACAAGACAGTCTAACGTAATTAATTCTAATATTTTCCATAAATAGATAATTCATTACAGTCCCTTTAAGGTCAGTAATAACAACTTGGTACCTACTCGTAGTTCTAAAAATATACAAATATTTTATAACAACACATAACAACATCTTATCAGAAGAATGACCCACAACAATTTAACGAAAATCCGAAAAAAAAAATAAAAAAAAAATTACCTTTTATCTGTTCCAATACAAAGTGAATAGCGATTACAAGTACATACCTACGTACCTATACCTATATTATTATAGAAGGTCTGTGGAACTGGTTTAAGGGCGAGAGCCTACGCGACCAAGTTATAATCATTCGTATGTAAATCAGCCCAGCCTCGACTCAGCGAAGCCTTTATCATCTCGTTAAGTATGATAAGTAAAGTGGATCTCTTTTTTTACTTAAAAAACCCCTCAACTTAATATTTTTCATAAAATATTTAAAGAACGTCCACAATTAAGTATGCAAATTAAATTAAGTCGCTCGAGTTTTTAGTGAGATAGTACCTAAGTTTGCAGTTTGTGTCTATATTATCAAACAGGTTCGAATAAGAAGTAATATGAAGGTTCATTGCCATAAATCATTGGTATAATAACCTCATTACTCACGCGTGGCCGACATGACGTCAGACCACATTAAAATCTGAAGTAAAGATTAGAAATTGCATAAGAAAAAGCCTGCGCAGTGAAATGAACTTTCTAAGTCTATTTGCATTTTAGAAAAAGTCACATTATCATGTAGATCGTCAGATAATTTTACTGTCGCTGACAAAAGCTCCTTTCAATAAAGTTTGAAGAAGATAAATTAACAAAAGAAAACGGGGTAACAAAGCTGAGTTGCGTAACGCGGCACAAAGGGTACCCGGTATGAATATGAATGGCTTGTTTGGTAAAATTGGGCCGAAAACAACGACCGAGCACAATTTCTTTTGTCTATTTTTTTCTTTCTCGTGACTGCCGACGATTCGCCGCGTACAGCCACGATGGTAAAGTTCTGTTTTTACGCTAAACATATTATTTTTGTTATTGCGCTCAGAACGTTTTATCAGAACGGAAGTGTGGGTACCTACTTCGTATTCAGATTTCCTCAGTTACGTTTTCTGTTTCCGTTCCGTATTGTGATTGATATTCTGAGCGGTTTTTCATGAAATCGAACTTACGCTTGTTATGGAAAGCGAGTTCCGTGACGCGTTGATAAAATCACGATATCTCAACCACTAGTACCTAAGGAAGTTGTTTGCTAGACAAAATTGGCCGTATTATACGGACGAATAAACGAGACAACGCAGCAGATGGGCAGTACAAAACTTTCTCCCACTCTCCGCCTATTTAGCGGTCAGTATCCTCAGTTTTCCCAACGAGTTTCCTCAATTGTTTTGGTCGGTATTTATTAAATAACCCGAGAAGGGGTCTGTGGGCTAAGCCCGGTCGTGCTCTTAATAAAGCCCTAGTTTAATATTGTATGTGAATACAACAACAGCCATGTGTCCGTTTTGTTTATATTCCGGCCAAAACGCCGGACAGGCTAGGCTCGCATTTTATTATCTTTTTAACGAGAACAACATTTTCTTTGTTTTTCATTATTTTTTCCAGTTAATTTAGCTGCTTTAATTAAGGTTATAATTAGGGGATGACGTTGTAGGCATAAATTATAAATTTAATATTATGAAACGTTGAAATATTTTTAAGATAGAGACAGGTTACTTAGAAAGGTATCGCAACATTTTGCAAGTTTTTTCAGTCATACTCGTATTTAGGTTAAAATAAGATGTCTGTAAATCTTTGGAAAGATTGCTTCATGTTCAACATTTGTGGTATTGAGCGCAGTCATGAGAACACCGCTGCCGTAGCTGACTACGGCCCGGAAACGTTATCTCGGTTCAACTAAACAACTCACTCCAAACGAACGATATCCCTCGCGTCCTTAAACGTCATAAACGACTCCACACTCCGTTGTAATTTGAATTTTATCACCCAAAACAAAGGGTAGTAAATTGAATACGGGAATCAAGTAGCAAAGATATTTCAGAGTATAAGACAAAAGCAATGCTGCCTCAGTAAACCTTTCTCAGACGAGTTAACCAGTTACCGCAGAGCTGAAACTATTCAAATAACTTCTAGGTTGGATACACAACTATAGTTACATGCTGTAAATGTACCTATAGAGATTTCTGAGGCGTCATGTTTTGGTTGAAACACATTGCAACATTTAAGATTTATTTGTTCAGCCGGGACACTACAAACTCGCAGTAAAAATCTCTAAATTGCTGTCAACAATACAGACTCATTTCTGAGATTAAAAAAACAAAAATCGAGGTTAATGTAAGCTGAGAAATCTCTTCACAATTTAAAACTGAAAAAAATCAACTTAATTCATTAAAATTACGAGACAGAAGATTGTCAGTTATGGTCTCTGAGAGCGAATGTGCTGAATCGACGAGCGTCGAAGCCGGTCGTAAATCTCTTGAATTCTCTCTGGATGAAAATAAGCGACAGAGTCTTGCCACAGACCAACTCGCTCCGAAAAACAGAATGTTCGTTCGAAAATCTATCTTATAATATACTACTATTACTGTTTACTTCGACCGATGATGTTTTGGTTGGTAAATTATTTGACGCCAACTTTGCCAAAGGCCAAAATAATATTGTGAGTAGCCACCGACTGCTACCATAATATTTTCAGACTTTATTTATTTTACTTCAGAGCTTCAACATTATTTTGGACTCAGTGTTTTTTCTCACTCAATACCTGTTAAAAAATTCAGATCACAATAATATTAGATAGTGACAATGCTTGTAATTATTCCTTAAATAAAATTGAGGTAAATTTAAAAGTAAAACTACTTTGTTAAATTTATTTTCTAAAAGGTACAAAAAACATACAACAAAAAAAACAAAAATATTTCAAATTTAAGCATATAATGTTCCTGCCTTTAGGTCTCCTTGAAGTACAAGGCGGCCATCTTACCGCGCCAACCAATCACAGAGCGTTCTGCTCTAAAATTCAATATGGCGGGCAGGTAGCGGCCTATAGCTTAAGGCCATTCCGTATTGTAGCGACGCTGTGAATGGTTGTACTAAACGCAGATAAATTGTTATTTAAACAAAAAAGCGCTCTGGTTCAATCAGTAAAAATATGAATGGTTATATTGAAAAAAGCGTTGGCTTTTTTGGAGGTACTTATGAAGGATCTATCCAACACTAGATAATATCTAACTATCTAATGCACGCTAAAACTTAGATAATTAAAGTTACTACTCTAAAACATTATTAATATAACCGTGTCAATAGATCATGAATTAGTACTTAACATCAGTATTGGCGTGTTTCACGTTCGACGTTTGGTGAGACAGCCTTTTTAATTGACCTAGGTAGTACAAGCACACAGTAAAACTTTATGTATTCCCAAAAAAACATAAGAAACTATAACACACAAACAAAATATTATACAATTCGGAGATAACAACCCCTGGAAATTTACGGTCAAGTACGCTAGTATGTTGATAAAGACTGACTGAAATATGAGAACAGATGTTCGGGGTGAATGAACTACGAACGATGCGCTTGCGCCGCACGACCCGCGCCGACGATTTATTTATTAAATAAATGTGTCCACATTAACCTGACTATTTATACATAAATAGTCTTAATTACTTTATGGCACAATTTGACAATGTATTAATGGGTTTATCTGGCTATCTTTGACGCCATAAAACACACAAATTGCACATCAAAGTTACAACATGATAACAATCTTTATTATCACTGCATAAGTGCGTTTAGCATTTAATTGTGAACAATGAGTTTTAGTAATTGCTGGCGTTTACTGTTGTATCGTGGATTCATCAGATATAAAACCTTTTTCCTTACAAATGTTAACAGGCAATTGAGTCGCTATTAAATAACTTTCAAAACATACGCTGAAAGTCGACAATGGAATAAATGAAACAGCTGTTTTATTTACCCATTTGTAAGAACATGCCAGTTAAAATATACTCCACTAAAGTAGGTGTAATATGCGTGTTAAAAAAACAGTGAAATAAAAAGTTTTATTTTCTCAAACGAAGAAAATAAAACATCATTTCTTTCCACTGAACATAATTTTGTTGCGATAATAGATACGTACTGTAGATATATAGGGAGGGCAGAGGAAGGTGATTTAAGAAAATTACATTATAAAAAGAGAAGAATGGAAACCGGAGGGGCTTCGCCGGGCGGCGTCGCTTCAAAGACATTATTATAAAAATGTACCAATTTAAATTCAAACATAAAGGCGGTCTGCTGATGCTATATTGAGAGTAGTTTTATATTTTTATTAGATCTAAGAGGTACAGATGTAAGTATCAATCATATGAATATAATCAGTAAAAACCCGGAGTCGGGATTTGTCCTTAGTTGGTGGCATAGGCCCTTATTACATGGGACTTAAATATAACTGGCGAAATATAGGTAAACTATACAGATACACCTCTGCCTAACCCATTACAGAATACATGCGTGTTGAGGTTAGGTTATAAAGACAAAATAGTATACCTAATGCGAAGAAATAGTCAGAGTACCTATCATAAACACCAAAAACCGACTGTAGGTACAATAATAAACATTTAAACGTTTTAAAAACAGAAAATATTTACTTCTAAATGGACCCAATGTCCAATAAATTCTATATCAAAAACTACTAAGTTTCACTTGAACAAAACTAATCAATCTAAATACCTTTGTGCTAGCATTTTACTACTACTTTTCTTAAATTGGAAAAGCTGAGACGGATCAAATCCTGTCGAAACGGCAACTTTGCCAATAAAAACTTTCTTTGTTACCCAGATAGTATCGACTAAACTCTTTCATTCCATCTAACGCTCTTCTATTTGAGGGGAAATGACTTGCACATACATAGGTACCCACCTACTTACAGGGTATGAATGACTTTTGCCCGGCAACGTTACCTTCTTGTCACGCCAAAAGGGCCTGTGGGATTGTTTCCAGGGGTTATTAAAAACTTTTTAAATCTTTGAGATAAGAAAGCTTTTTATGTTTTAAGAATAAGGGAGCTATGAAACTGATAAGGTTGTAAGTGTACCTAAATTGCAATGTTTTACAAGAGATTTTTGTTTTACTTTTGTTATTTTTGAGGAGGTAATGGGTACACAATTAATTGAGTAATTTTTTGTAAGGAACGGTATTTAATCAAAAAAATTAAACCTGTGCCAAATGATAATTTTATCAAATATGGTAGTCTAGAACATAATACCTACACTTACACACACTACATTATATGAGTCTTTACTCATGTAGTACCAACACCATTAGTTACGTCATGAAACAAAATCAAAACAAAAGACAAACATAACCGAGATCTTAATTTGAATTTCAAACGCAGAATATCAAACAAATTCCTTGGCTCTTAGCAGCCAGCAATTACAAAATATTCTCGAGAGATTCCAATTAAAACGTTTCATCCGCAAAATTCCACAGGGTCGGAAACTTCTAAGATTCCTCCCCCCTCCCCCGCGTGGGAGGGTAATTGCTCCTCACATTCCCCGAATGTCTTACCAGGCGAGTTCTTGTTCCCGGACGGAATGTCACTCCTTTACCAACGCTGAAGGAACAATTATTACTCAAGGCAACCGTCCACTAAAGCGTAACGTGTGAACTAACGTTAAGGCATATTTACGAGCTTTTATTCCAGTGATTGTTCAGAAATGAATAGATTAGAATATAGTATATTTGAGACAGCTTCATGGTACGACGCTCCAGTGAGTTGTAGGCCTAATTATACATGAGCAATTACTGCACTTATAGCCTTAATATTTATTCATCTATCTGCTAATTATTGTAAGATTAATGAATGCTATTAAGTTGCAGATGCTTGTCGTGCGTGCTTGTTATTAGCGCCTAGATAGAATGAAATGTAACTTTATACTAATCTTACTACGGCAACTGTAATGTTGCCATATCAGCTGCTTTGATTGGTAACGCATTACTTTTATATGACCACTTCCAGAAGTTACAAAGTAAACTTATCTACCAAGTATTTATAAAAATTCAACGAAAGTAAATTGCCCGATTATGGATAATTATGATAAGTAGAGGTGCATTAGCGGGAGACTGAGGGAACTTTTTCTCATAATTTCCCATAAGCCAGTCGGTACACGCACCGCCGATATTTATAAATAATAACATAAAACAATATAGCACTGGCTCTTAAGAGTTCGCTACATAAACCTCGCCCCGAGAATAAATGGATTACTTGTGTCCATGGCGCGCCATCTAGCGGGGGGCGCGCGAAACTGTATGAGTTATTGTTATTGCATGGATATCCCCGCTTCCGAACATGTTTTCACTTACACCCCTCTTGTAGAAGTCGTAAAAATCTGGCCGAAATATTTTATTAAATTGATTGTGTTTTCAAAACATGTACACCGCAATATATTCTAAGACACAACACGGCATTTCTCCAGATTGCTTACTAGACTTCGCGTTGAGACTTCAAATTTTCTACTTAACTTTTTAATCATTGCATGCGTTATCCTGGATATCAATTCTTTTAAAAATATATCCTATTCAAAACTGTGTTCAGTGAATCGGATGGTAATTCAAACGATCTAAGCGTTTATCTTACCCATAATGTGGTTCATCGACGGAACTTACTGAAAGGCATATGAGAATCTCATGTCTCTCATAGATTATGGAAAAATTGATTCAAAAAACTTGGACTGTTTCTCTTCTTTAATTACTAGATTATTGCCCTTCTCTAACCGTATCTATTATAATAGGTATTTATAAAGAGATATGGTGGTACAGGAGAGTTCTGTAGTAGGTACGGATAAACGATAGCCGAGACATATTAGCGGTAACGAGGCCACAAAGGTGGTATTCGTTAGCTCGCGGACAAACGGACACATAACTTACCAGCTGTAGTGGAACACCCGCGTTGTGGACTACCGACTACCTTCCGCAGCTTGTTCGTTTTAATTAACCACACTAGTTTCAAAAGACATGGTAGATAAGTACAATGTAGGTAGTTATCCAAGCGATTTAAAATAATAATTTACTAATGAGGGGAACGGATTTCTGCAGGGCAGCTTCTAATTAATTGGACATTATGTTATTTTAATTATTTGTGAAATGTATCGTCTTTATATGGGCATCGACGTATACTTATATGATTTGTCTACCTGTAGAGAATTGACCGGTCTCCTTGAGTAGTATATAGCAACTGCGCAGGATAACCTTATAACAAAAATATAAGAAGAAAAACATAAATAAAATAAGTTTCAGATTGCAGTTAATATAAAAAGTAGTGGACCTATTTCTATGCTTATTTGGACACAATAGAAAATACTGATGGCATGCCACTGGCACCGCTGATGTGTAAAGATATAATATCAATTCTATTATCAGAAAATAATGAAGATAACAGTATAAGATTGAAGTCAAAATAGCCTTATCGTTATTGATAAAATAAGGGGCCGCTCCTTGAGAAGGGAGTTTCAGGTAGATAAAGGTTTGACCAAGGGTGAAACGGGAAGGGAATTTAGTCTCACTAAATTAGGGTCTGGTTTGTTTTGTAGATAGGTTAAATTAAACTTAATTTGTTTGTCCCAAATAAATAAATAAATAAACGATTTCTTCGAATGGAAAGGGTAATTATTGGGCAGGAGTGTTGTGGAAACAAGGTATAACGTATCTTTGTCTTTTTGGTTGTATCATGAGTATCTATACGTGGCGTCACGTCTAATATTATATTTATATATTATGTATAAATGTCGACGCGCTGTCAAGTGGCAGCACACCAAGGGATTAAGGCCGGGATATGAATAGTACCTAAAGGTGTCTACTAATTTACTGAAGTGACAAGAAATAATTGAAATACTAGTGCCAAGGTTTCACAAGATAATCGTTTTTTGTTGTTAAACTTTTCCCCACACTAAGAATTTCTCCTGTATCATGGATGCGTTTACAAACATTTAAACTCACAAACACAAACACAGACCTGGAAAAACTACCAGTAGGCTATACTAATATTTGCTCCGTGCGGGAATCTAACCCACGACACGCGGCGCAGCAGTTAATCGCTCATCCACTGCGCCAACCATGCAGTCTAAGTCTAAGGAAAGATTTCTAGATCTCACTTTGATCATCATCGCTATCATCCGCTTAGCTTTTGCTAAGTTATGTTGGAGTCAGCTTTATAACCGGATGCAACTGAATACTGGTATTATTCAGGGTGCCACTGCTCCACAATCCAGTTACTGGGTAAGACAATACCTCTTGGTCAGACTGGTTGTCAGAATTTTTGGCTTCTTACTAACGGTAACAGCTATCAATCAAATGACAGCTGTGACCAACAGCTTGTTTAGTAACGTGCTTTTTGAGGATCGGAAGAGTCCCTATAAATCTAATAGATGATTATCCATCCAGAACAACCTCAGCATGCGTGGTTTAGCCTTTGAGATCGACCCGTGTGATTCGTTATAACTAAGCTACAAGCCAGATCTCACTTAGATTATTTGATAAAATTATTTTCAATATTTTTTATAACACTGTAACAAAAAAGGCGTAGGTACGAGATTAAATAAATTATAGGTTTAATACCCATGTTGCTATACAGAACAATGTCAAAGATAAGAGCAGACATGTCCAGTTTATTGTTAACATCACTTTATACTAGCAGATACTGAGTACGTTTGCATGTTAGGTTGGAATACGAACCACTCATAAAGCATTCTTTCCACGTGACACATCTTTGCCTCACAGACACGCCATACCAATTAGCAAATAATTAATTGTATTTATTTTATAACTCACTTAAAACAACACTTCTACACGTCATTATTTTTTAATGTAAGTAGGTACCTAAATTAAAGCTAGACAACACAGGTCTGTGTTTTCGATCCCACTACCCGGAATGAAACACCAAAACGAGCTCAGGAGGTCACAGTCTCTTTTAAAATCCTTATATTCAAGCATTTTCCAATGATATCATTAAAAATGTCCATTCAATTTTATGTTCAATGGAGTAAAGACTGCCATACTCGTAAACGGTAATAGAAAACTTATTATAAAAAGAAAGAAATATATAATCATTTAACATACAGATAATCTGTGCATAATCTTTAAAGATAATTATCTGCAGTAAATTAAGTTGCATCCTAAGATCATTAAGCTGTTGACCAATCGGAGGTTTCCGAGACAAAATTGAAGTTGGAGAGACCACACACCACGTGGAATTCAGTATAGGTCGGTTAGATTTACAATTTGATTTGTTTAACATACCCGGTGGAACAAGTTTCGAATGAACGTTTCTATATTCGCCGCTTCTGACTAACAGACATATTTATTGAACAAAAAAGAAATAAGGATAGAAAATTAGGATCGAGTCTAAGAAATCAGATAAACTTTTTGATCAAACCGCTCATTGATTCAAAGTAGAGTTAAATGTTAGATTGGCATTATCAATGGGTTTTTAATTTGATTTCCGTCATGTAATCTAATCCAGAGACAGTTTTTAATTAGTTACAAGGAGAATTCTTACAAACAACGTACCTAGTCGCGTTTCTACGTCGCCATCTGTGTTTGCCCGACGAGATTTGTTTGGCGCGACGCCAAACAACGAGCGTGCGTTTACACCCCGTGTTTACATCAAAATTAATTTTTAGAACTAAAACAAAACACGATTTCCACATTTTTCGCACGCAACACTACTATATCGTCTAAAATCTTAAACTATACTGACTGCAAGCGTCAGCTTTCTCTTTGCTCGCGAAAAAAACTAATTTGAATTTTAATAGAAAATTGGGTTAACTTGTGTTTCTACGAAGCGTAAGCGCCCGCGCATGCATTGTATTTATGTAGATGCAATTGTGTTTCTACATAAACAGTTTTTTTTATTGGAATTTTAATACGATCCTTGCAGAAACAAGAATGTATTGTTGTTGTAGAATTTCTCCTCGTGTTTTGATGTTAAGTAGAGATGAGGAATAAGAATGAAAAAAGAGTTAAGCCAGTTAAGAGTTAATAAAAGATTTAATCAGTTAAGATATCCTATATCTATGTATTTAGAAATAATGAAAAATATTTTACATACAACGCTCTTACCGATAAAAAAGGAATTGTAAAATTTTCCAAATTAAGTGGAGTCTAGACCAATTTAAGTACAGTCTGTATCTTTAAATACATCAAAATCATACAAATGCATACCTACTTGTATTAATTTACATAATTATTCCCGCAGTTATTTTATAAAATCTTCAAAACCGTGTCTATTTCTTGCTTTTGAGCCTCAAAACAAGCTCATACGAAGCTCTACCATTATTATTGAGAACAGCGCCATCTACTAAAATAGTATGGAACTTTTAAGAGCTTTTAAAGCCCAGTGTGGACTTTACAAGGACAAAGCAGAATAGGTACTTAGTAAGTGTTGAAATATAAACATCTGACTTTTCATAGATACCTACCTAATATGACGAAATGTAGTAGGTATCTATGGAAATACTATAATGTAACATTTTTTCTATGATATCCTTCAAACTGAAAGTTTTAAAAAGATTTTTCGGTAAACTTCTCTTAAGAAAACTCGTCTTCATATTTCATCATATTTTTAATTGAATTAGCAAAAAATACAACTGTGTATAAATTGAATTTTGTGTTTACAATATTCTATGTGTCCGCTGATCTGGTACGTAAGTAGTAAGGTACGAGTACCTACTGCTAAAGTTACTGCTACTAAATTAATTAGTATTTTCTCTATCCTAATTAAAATCATTATGACCTTTTCTCAACATAATATGTGTTAACAAAAAGCCAACTATCAGAAGAAAGATGGTCGTATATAATTAGGTATTTATTTAATACTTTAAGCATACAATAATAGATGTATTTCATTGCGGCGGCTATCTTCTGTAATATGTACTGATCCCATTCCATTATTACAATTAAAAATTTCACCATGTTCCAAAATGTTTTCACGAGACGTAATAATGTATTCATCGTTCTATTCAATTAATTCAAAGCTTCATAAAGTTCTACATGGCTCTACATTTCTTGCTCACTCTCATTTTGAGAGCAGCGCCCTCTCTACGAAATAAGATGAATTTGCTTCCTGAAGCAGAGGTCACAAACATTTAGTGTGACGCACAAAGTTTTGGATTTTTGAAATGGATAATTGGCATGATTGAAAATCATTATAATTTTTATATTAAAATTATTATGTATTTTGACCTACTAATTATTATCCTTTTTAATTGTGCACCTACCAATTTTGTTAAATTTAGAAAAATTTAAATTTTGTTTTGTGAGAAAATAAGTTTTATATAAAAGTAACAATAGGTATACTTACACATTCACTCATGTAGGAATTATTTACACATTCCCAAAACAAAATTAGCATAATGGTAAAAAGAATATAGTTTACTGGATCTTTTTGCCAATAAAATAAAATCTTACAAGAAGCACTTTCAAGAAAGGTTGCAGACATCTGATCTTAGGCCCTCCCAATCGGCTACACAATCAAACTCACACATCGACATTCTTTGTATGTGTGCTTAAGAATTTCAGCTGCAGGGCCATTGCCATGCCTTGCTATCGCCGCCATTTTACTTTATTTGCTGTCTCTTTTCCTCACACAAGATACGTCCAAAGAGTAATGAGAAAAAAACAGGTCGTTCCATCTCTTTCGCGCAGCGACGGGAGAGCTGGGTGATCGCAGCGTGAGTTCTTTCGAATTGAGAAGGGGAATGAAAAATTAAAAAGAAAAAAGTATGGCGATACCGTTCGATGCGCGGTAGGACGGTCCCTGACCGGCGGACATTTTTGAGATACTTCGAAGATGGCGGAAACTAAAAAATGAGGTTTACGAGATTGTATATTTTTCTCTTGAATGTCATGGAATCAGAGTTTTGTTTTTATTCTTTAAAGTTGATTGCAATTTTATATCAAGTTATAAGTATTTTTGTTCTTGTTCTTAGTTTCTTTAAGTGCGTTATGATGCATTAGCATATAAGCAAGTAGGTACTCGTACCTACTTATGTATATTTAGTATGTAGGATGAATATATTTATTCCAACTGGAATCTAAAATAATAGGTTTATACCTAACAGAATATTCCGCGGAATAGATGCGGTGGCAGTTGCAATCAAAAGTGTTTACGGAAAAATTATAAATTATTCATAAAATAAAAAAAAACTTTAGTATTAGAAGTAATTCATACCTTAAGGTAACGTCTTGCAGATAATCACGTGGACTTATCTTGTTTCATACCATTTTGATGAGATCTGTAAAAAAAAAAACTGTTGTACTATCTAAAAAAATTGTAAGTATTTATAGGTATCATAACATCACGCCTGTATTCTCCCAAAGGTTCAGTAGAGGAGTAGGTACTCTCTTATACACCTACACCTCGTCAGTTATGTTTAAATCCTATTTAATAGGGGGCGAGCCTATTGCCATCAACCGGGCACACATCCAAACTATGGGCTGCTACTGAGAAATTTCAGATCGCAGAACTTAATAACACTTTGCCAGACTCGTGAATAAAAAACTAGCGACTACACCATAGAGTCAGCCAGTAACATACACTTAGGCATCCACTAAAAAAGGTTTAACTAGAACCCCAAGATAGGAAAGCGCTTTAGCTTTTATATAAATAACTATAGGTAAGTAATGGTACCTACCTATAAAGATATGTAGGTAACAATGTGTTTTTTAATGCTTCAACAATCCACACAGCATTATCTAGCCCCAAGCTAATTAGAGCTTGTGTTATGCTACTAGATGACTGATATACTTAATACAATAGCTACATTACATAGATAGATATTTTTTATTATAAATAACATATATACCCAGAACACCCGGAAGAAATTTGTGTATATCGAACGAAAATTTGTCCCAAGGCGGAAATCAAACCCGGAAACTCCTGCGTCGCAGGCGAACCTTTGCCTTCCGCGCCACATTGGTCGTCGATATGAAATGTTCGGAGCTTTTCTCATATTATGAACACTGACTTTGATAAAGTATAGACAACTTCCGTTACACATTTCTTTAACAACCTAAACTAATTTATATACCCAATCACTCTTATTTATAGTAAACAGTGGCGGACACAAAACCTTTCTTAGTTGCACAGCAGTTGGTTACTTAAAGCGCTACACAACAGCCACTCATAAATTAACTCAGTACGTAGGTATAGTGCAGTAACATCGATTATTTACAGCCACATACCTCTGAGATAATCTTTACTAAGTGCACGTTTTACTGGCCGGCCCGGAGCGGTTCGCCACTTCACTTTATGGTAAGTTAAGCAAATATTAATGGCGGTGAATTTATGACACTCTAAACTAAAGGTGCCGTGATCTCGCTGTCTCTTTTGCTGGCGACTGTACTTTGTTAGGTGTCTAAACATAGCGTATGTTACTGCTTTTATGCTGCGGTTGCGATTAAACGTATTTAGCCTCGGTTGGTCGGCGAAATACAATCAAGTCGATTTTTGAATTTTTTCTTCCTTTTCTATATTTTCTAAATCCAAGTTTTAATACAGGACAGAATAATTAAATAGAGCTGTAAGTTAATCTAATTGCTTATAATATTTTGTACATTTTATTTGTAGTTTATCGTTAATTGTTCTTAGTAAATACATTTGAAAGGTAATACTGCATTTTAGAAAAGAAATTAGTTAATCGCAGTTCACCCTTGCAAGTTCATATTAAAAAGGAGATTCTAAGTAGAGGCACCGCCGCCGTGCCGTATCAATTACATGTTCAAATACAAAATACTTTCATTAAACTTAAAACGTAAACATTATTTCAAAACCTGCAAGCTTTCAACTTCTTCTTTTGTTCATCACACAAAAGATCTTGAAACCTAGTATACTCTTTGACCAATAGAATATTGACACCAATAAGTAGATTCCTAACTATATAATAATTATACATAATAGACTTTCAACTTATACATTTTCCATTTGCTCGTTACGCATGCATGTAGGTATCCGTTAAGAGGTTGTACTATCTATCGGAAACCTATTTAGCATAGAGCATTTGCAGAGAAAAGCTCCCAGTTACAGTAAGAATTATAGCCTCCAATAAAAAAAATATTTACTACGGGCGGCTGCAAAGGCTGCTGGAGGCGAAACTCCGTGGAGTCGCGTCCACCGCGACGACTATCGCGTGATTGATACGCAATAAAGTGAATTTATTACGAGACCGCTATAAACGCACGCCCGAATGGCTAATCATCTATTAATCGCAATTTAACGCATCAACACTGTCAAATAATACTTGAAAGAACAAGCGATAAAAGTTTATTGCGCACTCGTGACGAAACGTGGTGCGCTATGGTGTGGTGTCGCGCGTCGCGCGGTGCGGCGGTCTCCGGGCGGTCGGCGGCGGCGGCCGGCGCGGCGGCCGCGGCCCTGCGAGCTGCTAGCGACGAATAGGCGCCGTCTTAATTTGCTCCAATCGCGACCGTGTAAGGCGACACTATAAAAAATGCATAAAACCACACGGAAGGACTCACAATGCTCCATAACCTACCGCAAAAGTTTGACATTACAACAGCGCGATTGTTTCTTTGTTTATCGTATAAAATTTATAGGTGCCGCTTACCGTTTACGAGAGCACGGCTATGGCCGTTGAACTTTGAATCGCTTGATTACGGTTTTTTAATGGTTGAGTGCGAATATTCGTTAATATTTCATTGTTGGCTGACGCATTGTATTCGAGGGCTCCGGGCGTGCCTGCTTGCCTAATGTAATCTACACCCGCTTGTGAGCCTGCGACCTACGTAGCCCAGCTCTTGGTTGGTCATACGTCGGTCACACATAAAATGATTGTGAAATTCTTTCACTAATGGAGTTGGAGAGAAAATGGAATGCCTCACACCTAAATAATTGCCAGAGGTTGGTAGGTAAGGTTAGCCTACCTACCTACGCGTGTTTTGTTAGAAAAAGGAAAATCTAACGAATGATGACAATTTTCTTACGTGACCGAATTTATTTTCCCGTAACCGCTCGCAGCTATAAAACTAATGGCTGGAATAACGCACCGACGTACGTTTATTCTGTGAACTCAGCAGAAAACAGCTTCTCAGGTTTTAGTACGTAGCAAGGAAAATAAGACTTGAATCTGAAGTAAAAAACCTCTTCGATTATCAACTTATCCATAGGCAATTTCAATTAATCATTTAAAGATGGTAGCTAAAACGAAATTCAGAATTTGCATCTGAAATATAAACCCTTTCAATAGACGATGTTGCCTGAAAAGAAGTCCCGAATACCAACTAACGATGAATATGTATGAAACTGAAAGCTCTAAATTTCCATTAAGACTTGGATAATATCGGGACTTTCAGTACTAATGTTAGAGAAAATATCGACTGTCTGGTTTGGCATTATAAAGTGTGTCTGTGTTTCTCTTTTTCTGAGTAAAGAAACTGATAATACCCACTTTCTACCGTAATTTAAGTTACAGCCAATGTGTTTTCTCCACACCATAAATACGTACAAATACGTATATTACGGCTATTAGATACGTAATATCGTTCCATTCAAAGGCGAGGCGAACGTATCTCGATCGCCCAAACACCGGTTGTTTGGTGATGTTGTAAATCAAATCATCAATTATCGACAAGCGTTTACACTCGTGACGCCGCCGTGTAAACAATCTGGACATTAAAACTGCTGCTACCTACGTTTAACGACTATTCAATTTGGGGGAAAATCGATTTTATTCGCTTGCTTTTCAATCGATTCACGGGTTAAAGTCGCTCGGATATTACCAAGCCAGTGTTAGGATTCCGATTTTTTTACCGTAGCGAGGAAGTGGTTGGCGGATACTGTTGAACGCGGAAGAGATGCATACGGTAAACAACGCTGTTGTAAACCTGCGTTTATTTACTTAGGCCTTACTATACGTCAATCTGGAGACGTAATTAGAGTTATAAGTGAAGGGTGGAGGCATTTAATGTTAGAAAAAACAGAGACTGGAATTGGATCACTTACCTACCTCGCTTTCACTATAATTACTCAACCACCTTCCAGACACTACAAGAAGTCTATTTAAAAGTCTGATTTCACAATTTCAACCACACTTTTCACTAATCAAAGCCCATTTAAAATGGGAACACCAGCAGATATAAAATCACTCTTCATTCCGAGTGTGTCCATCGGAGTCATCAAGTCGACTGACTATGTACGGCCTAACAATTGTATCACATATTTATGCCACTAACAAAACACTAACAAATTGATATGTTTATCTACAAAGGACTATAAATTCATTCAGGCCGGGCCCACCCTTTAGCGAGGGGACCGTCCCTTCATGTTTAAAAAAATTGCAAAATATTACATAAATAATAAAAAAGGCCGCCGGCATTCCCCTATGCCGCCGCTATCTATGAGATGGATGTAATTTTTGCTAACGCATAGTTCCGGGGAAATGGTCTGTGATGCTTCTTTTGAGATTTAAATTTGTTTCATGCATTATTCATCCTACATAAACCGTGCATCTCGTCTTATATATTAGAAAGCGGATACTCACTGCTTATGTGAACACCCTTTAGTAAATTTATTACAGTTATCGCAGAGCTACTTTTAATGTGTTCTAAGAGAGGTTTAACCATTTCTTGCCAAAGTTACCCAAGTGTACAAAAATGTGTATTATTAGCAGCAAATAGACCTTATATAAACTTAGGTGAATGTTGATCCTTTAAAGATAGGGTTTTATTTGATATAAGCTGCGCCCCGTGGTTTTACCCGCTCCTAAGAGTCGTAGCATGGTGTAAAATAGTCTACAACCTTCCTCAAAAATTAGGCTATCAAACGCAAGAAGATTTTTTCGAATACGACTGGGAGTTCCAGAGATGAGCACGCAAACGATGAAACAAATTCTTTAGCTTTCTTGTATTCTTATAATATAATAGATATGTGGAAATCAAATAAAACTATCACATAGAATAATTTAAGACCGTCTGTATACCTACTTAATTAATTTTCTCAGACCCGTTCCGAAACATTTTCCCCCACAATTACAATAATAACCCGCACTGGATTACACCGCCACCCTTTCCCATACAATTTGGGCTTAACCCTTAAATGAGCGACATCGCCACTAAAAAATCAAACTGTGACGGACGAATAGGGGTGTCCTATGTTTTAATTTAGTATTTTATTTGATGGGAAAAGTTGAAATTGTTCCTGCGTGAGTATATAATAATCATTAAATTAATTATTCCCTAGAGTATTGGTATAAGACATTATTTTCTAACAGCTAGCAACTGTAATCAGAATCTTATATCTAGCAATAAAATCGAAATGGTAACGATGGTTCGAAATACTTCGTTTGTTTTTTGTGTTGCATCGCTTGGTTTTTCAATCAACATTTTATTGTGTTGTGTGTGAGAACTTGCTAGAAGATTACAAGAAACAAACAATTTTGTTCTTTTCCTATATCTTTATATTTTACTGCTTTAAGTAAATATAACATGCTCACTGTTATTTCTGAAAAGCACAGAGTAAACTAAACATTTTTCTGCGGGAAATTCTTTTGAAAAGTGTTCAATGAAAACAAATGAGCCATCTGAAATAACAAACTCACAATCTTACAGTAAATGTGATGTAGGTATAAAGAACGACCCTACAGTTGATTACGTAAGTATATGAAAACGTACATCACTCAACACAATAATATACCCACCAACATGTAATCATAGCTTCACGTAGGAAACAAGAGAGCATCGGATATAACGTTACGTTTTCCATATTTAAATCTGGTTTTTGTTTCCCCAGCTAGGCAGGCCGGGGCTGGGGGCACTAATTCGGCTCGTTTACGAGCATCGCCAGATCACCCGCTCCAGATGCCGCTCCCACGCCGCCAGTGTCCCTTCACACGGACGTGGGACGACGGTGCGACGAACTGTTGCGGCAAAAGTTGAACAAGTGTGCGTAGGATTCTGTTAGGTAAGTGCTTATTTTGTAACAGGAAATGAACCGGAGAATGTTTTCAGTGAATTTTCTTAGGTTTATATTGAATTCGAGCAGTTAAAAGTCGATTGTCTCAAGAAAATGTAAAAAGATAACACTCGTGCCAAAATACAATCGTGAAAACTTGCTGAGCTAAATTACTTAGGACCTTCAGCATCCGTTAAGTTTGCAAACTAACAATACCCATATTTGTTAAACCACGTTTATGCATCTGTATTACCTTTGTTAGTTAGGAAGGTATATTTTGGGCATAGCAGTACCTACTGAACAACGTCGATTCCACAAACAGGCTACGTCACCGTTCCTGAACGATTTCCGATTCGTGTGAAAGGTCCTTACCCCGTATCGCGTCCTCCTACACCGTACGAGGCTCGAATATTATGGTGGAGGTGAACAATTTATTGATATTACACTGCCCACTATCCAAATGTTTGGGGACATTCTGATTGGGTTTCAAAATACGGCCTACCCACCTCGAAAATGCTTAAGTGGTTATACATGTTCAGGTAGGATAGAAAGGGGTATCGGTGACGAAAGTTTTGTTTTAAAGCGTTTGTTATGCTTTTGTTTTAGTCTTGATTACAAATGGAAAATATAATGCATCACAACTATGGTAACAGCTTACTCAATTTTTATTGGGTAATTTGTTATAGTTTGAACAAAATTGTAACTTCATAATATGCCAAGTATTTTCCCAACTTTTTTGGGTCTCAATCTAGTCTAACCGGATGCAGCCTACAATAATTGCGCAATTGTAACTTATTGTGGAAAATTACATCTAAGTTTCCTTTTAGAAATGAAAAGTAGGTACCCTAGGTATATACATTTAAATGCTTTAATTTTATAAAGTAGAGACGAGGAGATAACAGAGTTAATTATTAATTAATAGAAAACGGGACCTACCTACAGACAAAATTGTGTACTAGAGTTTTATTGTATTTATAAATCATAATATTGTATTTTCTCTGTAAGTGATTATGTAAATCTTTTGAGAATATAAATGTCTAAAACCGTACACCGTAAGTAACTTAACAGGAATTTCACTATTTCGGCTCAGTTTATAGTAACCTAACCATCATCTCAATTTATTTGAAGTTGGCCCAGCACGTCTTTTTCTTCCATGCATCTGTATTTGCGGTCATTTCAATAGTTACTTTTTGGAATAGTAATAAATTAAATTAATATACACTAAGAAAGCAGAGCATACACTCAAAAATAAAAACTAGAGAACCCAAACAAACACCGAACGGCCTCGTAGGTACGTAATTGGTAATAACTGTAATATTTATCGCAATAATAACACAGATTATTAGATTTCACTGCTGCTGCAATCGTAACTAGTCATAGTGAAAGCCAATGAAACTTTTACGTTGAATTAAATAGCGTTGTAAACTAGGCACGCGTCAAGAAAATCATAAGGCAACTGGCCATACGTTATAAATCTCAACTTTTTATGTACCATTAAAGCGTTTTATTAGTTATTAACACGTGTTAAACGGTTAAAAGACTAAAACATTTGTAGAAAAGTCCGGTCATTAACATACGTATGATATAGTTGGGCGCCTACCGTTTCTACTTGCCCACTAATTATGATTGGTATGGGGACGGTAAAAAATAATCTCCGCTCATAAATATTGAGCTCAGAATGTGGTGGATGGATCTTTCTGTCAACCGGGGTTAAGCCCGGAGTAAGATGTAGTAAAGTAGAAGTCATACTTATATGGACTTACATTTTTATAGCCTTCATTTTTTTTAGTTCGTTTACTTCGGAGCTTGTTCCCAAATTGTGTTCGTTTTTCAAACATGTTTCAGCATAAAATATTTTTGAGACGTCTAATCGTGACTTAATAAGATTATTATATGAATGAAGAGAGGGTGAAGAAGACCTAAGAAAAGATATTTAGATATTGATTGTAAGAGGAATTATATGAAAGAAAAGAGAATAGAACAGGTAACAAGGTAAGAAATCAGAATGATGATTATGACGAAGTATCCTGTCTGTGAAAACCATCAAATTCTTTCCAAAACTTTAAATAAGGTCTATCATTTCATAATCAAACCTCATAATACCATTAAGTGTGTTGTAAAAAAATACTAGCAACTAAATATTTACAAGCGTTACTTAACACGATAATATCAAATTAACATTAATAACCGACATAAATCAATTATTCGTCTCAAACAGTCATCGACTTTTAAATCGTAATAAAATGTACAAACGGCAGTCAATTTATTTATTGCCTTTAAGTTGTAAAACGATATTACACGCCATAATGACGTGTGTTATTGGCATTTATTTCAACCATTTTACCATCAATGACCACTTATTCAAAGTTTATGTTTATTGTTTAATTAAAAACAAATTAGTTACACATAAACAATAGTTGAAATCACAACTCGTGAGTCTAGCTTTAGTTCACCATTTGCGCATTCTTAACTGAAGTCTGCCGGCAGAAACGGTTAAAAAAAAATCTCACGTAAAACCGAACGTTGGTGCAAACAGTGTCTTTATCACCGTATATACGGGCCGTTATATAAACCCACCAGGTTCACAAGGACTCAGCCGACATAAGGGCAACATTGTAGTCCTATACACATGCGCCGGACCTTATAAATTTGCGCCTGATTTATTTATTACTCGCACAAAATGTCAACAATGCAACGTTAAAAGTGAAACTAAAAAGTATTGTACAAGAAAGGGTGTCTGAGCATTGTGTGCGCACCCTGTTATGCAAATCAGTACGCTGAAACGGAAAGTGTAACTCCAGCCTAACAAAGGGCGGACTTGCGTAACCTTACATAAATTATCGATACGCATTAGGCAAATTACTTGGACCTTTATATGAGGTCTCGAAAAACCAGACAAAACGAGTCCGAGATCAGCAAAAAATACCCAAATTATCGACTGCTATTATCTTTCCTTCGAGTCGTTAAACTCCAAAGGGGTGAAATTTGCATAACATTGAAATAACTCTTTCTGGTGAAATATTTTGGCTTTTGTGGTAAACTTAACTTTCGTTTTTGGCTCGAAAACGTAGTTAATAATATAGTTAGACTTGAACAATCGTAGGAATCGGTTCCTTGCGTGATTTTCAAACATAGCGTTTCACGTTGGTACTGTGATGTTGTTGTGAGCGCTAAAAGTTTTCATGAAGAGCGATCGTGTCGTACATATTTCGATAAGTCCGTTACCGGTGCTCGTGATTTACATTCTGGTGTGTTCGTGTTACCGGATAGTTAAGTTTTTACTGTCACGATAGAGGGCTGGTTGAGTGAAGTCGACGATTTGTTTATCGTTAACGGCGATGCGACGACAGGCGGCGACGCGATATCAAACCTGTATGTACCTCCGATCTCTTTATGTGTAAATGTTAAGTTTAGTGCCCTATTTATAGCTTTTTGGTTGTGTCAAGCTTGTGGTGTAGAAGTGGGTAGGTGTGTTTAGAAACTCGTAAGCCGTTCGTGAGAAATCTTTTGAAATTTATTTTTATTAGGCGCGTAAGTGAGGGAAAGCAGGTTTAGTAGTCATTGAAATAAATAAACATCAACTTGCTGAGAGAATACTAATGTATAATTCTCATATTAAAATATCTAACCCCTTATTATTAAACGCGGATTAAAATTACAGCCGGTATCATCCTTCAGACTTATCATACATTTTTCGATGTTTAGTGTTGGCATGCCTTTAGTCCGCAATTATTAATAATGAGGTAGGTATCTATTTAGCATGGTCAACGTAACGGTACATCAATTGTGGGAAGAAAACAGATTGCCAGTAAGAAACCTCAATTATTTTAAAATCAATGAGTATATTTTCCTTAGTCATGTATTTTGTTGCTTCAATTGCCTAACCGTATGCAGCTGAATACCTACCAGTATTTTACATGGAGCGACTGCTTATCTGACCTCCACAACCCAATAATTGGGTAACACGATACCCCTTGGTAAGACTGACGGGAGTCTGACTATCCGTAACGACTGTCAAAGATCTACAAATAACAGCCGGGACCAACGGCTTTACGTGCTTTCCTAGACACGAAATAGACGCAATATTACACAACAGACATCACAAATCCACAGACTGACCTCGGCAAGCGTAGCTTAGCGTGCAATCAACCTTTGCGGCTGTTTTTATTTATATGATTGACTTATTGATTTACGCTGTAGTTACCTACCTATGTGGCGCAGCGGGCGAAGGTCCGCCTGCGACGCAGGAGGTTGCGGGTTCGATTCCCGCCCTGGGACAAATCTTTGTACGATCTACAAGGATTTGTTCCGGGTGTTCTGGGTATTTGCTATGTATAATAAAAAATATCTATCCATGTAATGTATTGTATTAAGTATATCAGTCATCTAGTACCCATAACACAAGCTCTGCTTAGCTTGGGGCTAGATGATGCTGTGTGGATTGTCCAGCATTATTTATTATTTATTTATTTATTATTTATAAACATCCTGGGCACTTTGGTACTTTACAGACTTAAACGCGACATAAAGGGTTAACGAAATGGGAATACCAAAGCCACGTCAACTGTGACTTGCTTATGCTTAACTCATATTTAGGTACTTTCTAAGCTTATTTTAGATACTGGTGAAGGAAAACCTACGTCAGGAAACCTGGACTTATTATTAGTACAAGTCTAAAATGGCTACCCCACGTTAAGCAAGCGTGGTGATTAATGCTCTTGCGTTCTATGTATTTGAAGCGGCCTTTGGCCTGCTGTGGGATGGCAACAAACTGGTATTATTACAATGTAAAAAAGTAGCAGTTGTAATAATTCGATGATAAAAGTGTGAAGCAAATAAATAACTTAGTTATTATAAATTAAGGGAGACTGTTCACAAGAGGTGGAAAATTTGATGCGGATTTGGATAGGAGAGTGAATGTTAGAAGTAAATAATAAATGGTACTATGCAAGTGATTGTGATCATCCAGGCGATGTCCAAAAACGCTCGACTGGTTGACAAAGGTGCCTAAATGTATGTATGGAAGTGAATTTTGGGTGTGGTAAACTTGAAACTTGAAAGTAAAATTAAACGCTAGATGGTAGAAACGCGTTCTTTATGTGTGATATGGTGAATATAACTTATTGATTACGGATTTATATGATAAGACAATATCGTGGTTTAAAAGAAGGTCTAGACACAAAAATAAAGACAGTATTTTTAAATGGTTTGGTCATGTTGAGAGTACCTACCTTGTATAAAAGAGGCAACTTATAAGGCTGACTAGAAACGCCAGGAGTAGATGTCCCAAAACACACGGACTTATTGTAATGTTCTTCAGAAAGGTCAGGTGTTTACCTTGTACCTAATCATAAAGAGCATGCGTGTATGACAAGATAAATAGACGTAAGCAAGGTAAAAGGACTTACAAATACTATACCTTACAACCCATAGGAATAAGACGAGAAAGTTGTATGTACATTTTCTTTATTAGGTGTATTTTGTACCGATTCTTTTTTATAATTTAGCTCATTTCTTAAAAACAATTTGAGGATAATCTTCCGGAAAATTATAAGCGTAGCTTTAAATAACCACGAATACACACACTCTAAGCCTTGAAATATCCACCAACGTATATTTTACTCAACTGTACGATAAGAAAAGCATACTGAGTCATACTTCATTTTCTTACAACTAAATTCGCAAGCCTAGAATTGTCACACCACAACACAAGCGTCTCAATTCAAGATGGCGTCGGAAACCGCACGCAGCCATTCATCAGGGGAATTGTCATAAAATAGAATTACTGGACGGATCACAGACTCATGATTACTATGAATCATCATAAATCAATCCCTCAGTGGCCCGCAGCATCTAATTGCTAGATCTCGTAATAAATCAAACTTTTCGGGAGTATGGGTGTGCGGGCACAATTTTTTTATAGGTCGACGTTTTTGGCCGTCGTAAACCATGGCTGAAACTTTCTGACGGATTAACGACGCGGTTCTTAAAGGAATTTGGACTCCTTCTGTAACGTGATATCCAACTATTTTCGGTTACCGTAATAATAAATGACCTCAGGCTTTTGAATTGCGGTTGAAGATCAAGTTTCTTGAGTGTACAAAAAATGTTGAATAATGATTTCGTTGGCTTCCAGTTATCTTTACAAGGAACGGCTGTTATGTGACCTCCAGAACTCAGTTAGCTTATGTAGATAACGACAGTTCTCAGATTTTTCTGTTTTTTATCTGTAAACTCTGCTATCATAATTTTGGTGATGGAGGTCAAATGTTGTATGTACTTGGTGTCACGTACAGCCATTGTAATTAGGTATTTTTTATCTTTTTAACAAATATATGTACCTATATTATATCTACTAGATAACACTAACCTTTGTCAGAGGCTTTGCCAGCGTGACAGACAAATATAATTAAAAGGAAAATACTACCGGGATAGAAATATCGTGTGCAGATTTTCATTCAAATGCTTTTGAGCCTTTGTGGTATATTTGATTAACAGACATCCAAATTTACAAACACTCACACATCCAAACAAGTCAAGTCTTTGAAATTTATAATACAAGTAGGCTAGTGTGTAGAATATGACAGCATTATGTACAAGTACCATCTTATTTAAGAAAAAGAGGGAAAACTTTTTAGAGCATTAAAATTTGTTCGCGTTGCCGTCAATGGAGCAAAAGCGCCCAAAAGCCTGGCAACATTGCCATTTTGAATTCGTGTTCAAAATAGCAATACTGATTAACTATCCGAATAATAGGGCAGCCCTCTCATGCCACAAAACGCCACTGTCACATTGCATGATGCCTTCATTCAGTTCTGAGTTGAGCTCTATGACTGAAATGGTCCACTCACATCTGTGTGGTTCTTTTTTCAAAAGACCATCTCACACACTAAACTGCATGGTCCTCAGATAATTTTACCAAGATAATGTCGTTGACTTCTGAGTTTCTTTCGGAGTTTCTTCTCAGAGTAGTCAGATATGGAAACACCGACTTCGGTGAACAAAAATAACTTATTCACGTGTAAAAGTGTTCATAAAAACCTATTTACAGAAATTAATATGATGTATTACCTGTTACCTAAATGAAAGTATAGATGCTCACAGGATTAATAAAACCCTAAATCCTATTAGGTACACGTATCAAAATTACGAAACACGTAATAAAAGCTAAAACAATACGCCTACAACAACGTACCTCCTAACACAAACCTTTGATAAACCAAAAGATTTTAATTTAACGCTTGATTACATTTCATTACGGGACACATTGTGTTATAACACGTAGGTATGCTCGCTATCAATCCAATTTGGTTGTTTAATTACTGTAACCATTCTACTAAACCAACACTTGTACAATCGAGGTTGTTGGGGACTACCCACGTAGCTACATGTTGACTACATACAAAGGTTACATCGTTTATATTCGGCAAAAACGTAATATGGCGAATAAAATGTGACTATCGACCAATAGGAATTTATTTTATACCCTAGCCTACAAGTTATTTGTTGACCCACACATTCGGTCACTCCCTAATCGGACGAGTCACATTTTATTCGGCCAATTAGGTTTCTGTGAAAGATAACGATGGGACCTTTGAACGTTTTAAAACTAAAATATTATTTTTTGTAAACTATATTGTACACCAAATAATTTAACACAGGAGAAATGTTTAAAAAAATAACTGTACAATTGGTGGTCTATTATTGCAAGGAGCGATAATGTTAAAGATAACCTTTGTATGGACTGAAAAGAAGAAGATATATTTAGGACTGTCAGTGTACCTAACTTCAACAATATCATACAAAAATATTACCTACTATAAAGACATAATAAAACAATGAACATAGAAATACAACATTTTTTTTATGTTATAAAAAAATACGTTAATATTGGAAATTTAAAATAAAAACCTATGTAGATCTTAAAGGTGAAGAAAAAGAGTGCAAGGTTTCTCTGCTTCACCATTTTCTTAAAGATTGGCGGACTATACCGACGTGGCTGCGAGGTTATTTCACACCAACAAACTCATCGTGGAGTTAATCCAACGTAATTGACTCTCGCTGAGAAAGCTATAAATGGTTATTGACTGTGCCAATAAACCCCTCACAATTAATACCTCGGCGGGTACTCGTATAAATCTCTATGTATAGTAAAAATCCACCTCAGCTGTAATGGACACCGTTTCCGTTAACTAAAGTTATTTCGCAGAAATTAGAAGAACTTACGTATAAGTATTTTGATGCTATCTATAAAACCGATAAAAACATTGACCAAGTTATACAGTTACCAATACTTTTTGAAGGTAAAACTTTTGTAATGCGAATTTGAGACCGACAAACTTGAATTTGGAAACCTTTTGAAAACCATTCCAATTTTAATGAACGGCAATACGATAAGTAATCTGGTGCCTCTTTCACGTCTTAAAATGAGATCCAATCTCTTTACAGTTCGTAAGTTGATCGATTTTAGGATTGTAGAGGAATCGGATCGAATATTTTTGATAAGCTTTAATAATGCAACTTAGCTAAGATGTTTGTCAATAAATAGTTAAGGACCAAAATGCACTTGGTTGCTGTTTTTCATCACGGTTTTCCAATATTTAAAAATAAAAAAACAGTAGATAAACTAGACGATAGTCAGGACAAACGTTACCGACTTTTTCAATATAGTTTCAAGCCACGTTTTTCCTTCACCAATGTTTATTTATTTTCCGTGGCATCTCTTAAAGATTCAGAGACATAATTCAGGGGTGGCCATTATCTTTCCAAGTTACGGATACGGGCGCACTGAACGACAACGCTCTTAGACCGTAAATAAGTCTGGCGTTTTGAGAGCCTCGCCTAGCATTTTACGTGCATTGGCAAATACTTACGTACAATGCGACAATAAACCTTATGGAATCCCAAATGCGCTAAATAAAGGTCGCCAACGATACTAAATTATACTTTATTGCTCACATGAAACGGTCCAATTTTCTGTGTCAGCTTTCAATACGGGCTTGCAACGCTACGCCAGCAATGGCGACTCACGATTCGAAAACAGATTTATGATCGGCACGATAACGGGCTTGCGATAAAAATTTTACCATACCAAGGAGCACGTAGGTTCCAGCACACATACGACAAAATTAGACCGAAGTTAAAGCCACGTAGGATGTACAAATGTGGGGTACAGTTATACTTTTGAACTGAAATAAGTAACTGTCTTGAAAATTCAGTCAATAAATTTAAGCTTTAAAAATATTATAAAAACAATCTGAAACATTCATCCGATGGACTCAGATTAGGATAAATAACACTACACAAACCTCTTTTAGAAAACGAATTCTTGAAGCATTTTTAAAAGTATTATCATTAAAATTTATTTTCTTCATATGACTTATGTGTTGCGTTACAAAAGTAGGTAGGTATCGCAAAATAAGGCCAAACACATAGAAACTAGAACGTAGATGTACACATGTAAATGATTTCATGGCTACCTAGCCCTTCCAAACGTGCTTCACGACAGTTGAGTCCGTAACTCACGAGCCTTGGTCGTGGCAATTAATATGTAAGTTACTTGATAGCATCGGGACGGTCACGATGCGTTTCTATATTATAATGCTAATTCTAAATATTTGTGTTTAAATATACGCACTTCTTGTATTCCAAA
Organism: Phlogophora meticulosa; assembly: GCA_905147745.2. NCBI lineage: Eukaryota > Metazoa > Arthropoda > Insecta > Lepidoptera > Noctuidae > Phlogophora > Phlogophora meticulosa. The sequence continues at coordinate 10,908,680 of LR990528.1, read as the reverse complement.
AAGACCACCATTGCATTCATAAAGCATTATGAATTATATGTTTTCAAAGAGGGAGATTCATCTATTTTCATTTACCGATTTCTATGATGGTGTAGTTAACAAAACTTTTGACAATTGGTAACTAAATATACCCACGTAGGTAGAAAGAAGGCAGTACATGCGTGCACACATAGATCTAAGTTCTACATGTAACAAAAACATTCCTTCTCTGACAAACAAAGCACAGCCTAAAACACACAGTCTGAAATCATACAATTTTGTACAAGAGTTTCTTACATAACGAATGTAAGCAATAAGGAAAGATTTTAATAGAGACGAAAAGGAGAATAGAATTTCATTATTTTCGCGGATGTGAAAACCCATCGGGCACACGATTTGTAATCCAACAAAAGCAAAGGTGACGTCCCACTAAAACACATAAATCATTGTTCCACCGCTATCTACAATTGCTAACACCCACATTCAGGACATAGGCGATAACTAGGAAGACGATCACAACACCAGAAAACTCGACTCAAAACTATAAATACGAGATGAAAGGCCGCCGCAAACACACGAGGTCGCTTGCGCGGGCGCGGATAAAGCGATATTGTTTTCAGCTTAGTCACAACGTGTAGGTATGGTCGTACACTGTATGAGTATGTTAAGTAGGCGCAATGTCGACCCGAACAAAGACTTATATGCACTCGTGACAGGCGATATTGAGCCTATGGGCTACAAGTGCGGTTTCTGTTTTGTTTTTTTTTTTAGATTTATTTTAATGGCAATGAGATTGGGCCTTAACCCCAAAACGCTTTTAAAACATGAATGCCACATGGTAATATGTTATGTTACTTGTGGAAAGGAAGTAGATCAGAAAAATGTATTATCTTCTACGCAAATTCAATTTTAAATACATTAATAATTAATCAATAGGTACAAATGTGCCGAATAGCGATAAACGCTTTAATTAATTTTGCTGCTTATGCTGAAAAGTAGTAATAAAAAAGCTATGAATGAAATATATAAAACGAATTCTTCTTATGAAATCAACAGACCATTTCAAACACAATGCTGTCCAAAGACCTTTACATGCATCGGCCATGTCTTCCGTAATTTTCATTTACTCCCAAAGCCTGTAAGTAACTATTATACTCCATTTATTGACAAGCATCGTGGGAGGCGTTCTATTCTGTCGGTATTATGTTAGTTCCCGTTCACCAAAGACCTTTTGAAAGACTACGATACGCCGCAAAGGACCCAGAATATATTTACGCGATGAATTCAATACTTTCTGGCATATCACAAACGGTACCTTGGTATGGTGATGTCGGTTTCTAGATAATATTTTTTTAACACACGGTAAAATCAACAGGTTTACTTAATTTGAAGACTTAAAACTTTCCTATTTACATAAAATATTAACTGTTTTTAAAATGAAAGAATTGGAGGTTGCCAGAGTCAAGAGACCTGCTACAACCTTCGTCTGAGGAGATATTTAAATATGTTTTTTTGTATAGGTAGTAGGTATTTGCTTATGGATGTCTGCCTGTATATATTTATCTATTGGTTATGCTAAACAAACGAGTATTTTATAAAATAATACTTATATAGTTATGTGTTAAGACAGAACCGGTCGTGATGGAGAACTTTGGGCATTAGTTGGTACATACATACATGGTACGTACATTTTGACGACCGATGTGGCGCGGCGGGCTATGGTCCGCCTGCGACGCAGGAGGTTGCGGGTTCGATTCCCGCCCTGGGACAAATGTTTGTACGATCTACAAATATTTGTTTCCCATAACACAAGCTCTGCTTAGCTTGGGGCTAGATGATACTGTGTGGATTGTCCAGCAATATTTATATTTATACAATTCATTTTTCCGCAATATGAAAATTCTTATTTGTAAGAATAAGAATTTAGATATTGCCTTTAGGTAACCTTACGGTTTTAGTTATTTATAATATCATGACTAGCATAATATTTATCTGGCGTTCCATTTTCATAAAATTAACAACAGTGCACATTAATAAATCCACATGTTCAAACATATTTTTAGAAAACTAAAATATTAAGATTATAATTCTCGGAAACATTTCAAATTTAAAACATCAAAGCCATCAAACTAAATTCAAGCGCGTTGATTTAAAAAATTGTAACATACCTAATAATCATAAAAATTACTCACTAGCAATCCATAAATCTCCTAATTCTTCTGGCACATAATGACTTTGAGTCATAACTGTGTAATGAAGTTATAAACATGCAAGCATACTCATGTAGCACTCTGTGAAATCAATGTCTGAGCGAACCGAGCGATAAGAGGGCAGACGGCGCACGAGTCGAAACAACGATGACTTCCCAAGGAAAATTGTTGGTTCGCTTATCGATAATATTGTAACACCGTATTCGAAATTCAAAAATTAAAATTTAGAACGAGTTGGCCGCCATCTTGGTCCGGCGTGCGTAAACGCCTGCGCGCCGCGACCACCGCGAAATTACAGCCGGCGCGCGCTCCACCGCTCGCGCGTTTAAAAATAAAATAAAGTTAAAACAACGTCATTTTGTGCACGTGTGTGTGAGAGGGCCGGTATTTATTTATAGGCTAGTAGCTATGTAAATAACGAACGACCGAGTCCGGTCCAGCATTTCTTGTGGTTTGCAAAACGTCTTAATTCGAACGTGCTCGTAGCAATTCCCGCAACCTACTTTGTGCCTGGACCCGATGACGTGACTACTTTATTATTCTTACAACCTACTCGTAAAGATACACATAAGTATGTAGAGTTGGTAACCTTCACTAAAATTCCAATGACTGGCCAGCAGCGTTACAGATTCATGGTCGGTTGGTGGAATATTAATCAACGTTGTTGTTCGAACATGAAAAACAAAAAGATAACAAAAGTTAATATTGCAATCTTTGGAGCTCCAATACTCAATCATTGCGAATCCATTTTGAAACTAAAATCAAATTATACCTGTTAGATTCTTAAGCGAGTTTACGATTGTAATTATATTTTAGAATCTAGTGGCAATGTGTAAAGATGTTTTACAACATTTACGTAGGACAATTAAAAGACATGAGAAATTATCAAACGACACAATAAATAGTTCAGTTAAAACCTCTTAAAATTGATTACTTTGTGTCTCTTTGGTACATATGAACGTTTCTGGCTATGTGTTTCGCTCACTTGAAAAAAAATAGTCTTTGGCACTGTCCTAATTGAAAGCTACACACTTTGACATTCATAATAGTTATTTTTTTAGTCAATGTTGGTATAAGCATAAACAAAACGTGCTTACTTTATCTAGCTTTATAGAACTCAATTATTTCATAAATGAGTCTAGTGAGGATAGGTGATCCTATTTAAAAACAAACCGTTACTCGTTGGTTGTATTATACTCAAGCATGCAACAAAAATTCCTACATAAATGCTGTCATCACGTTAAAACATTATTTTGAGGTAAAATATTAGACCATATAAATATTTGGCCTCATATTTTCAACCACGCTACTGTAGAATTAATTACCAGATAAACAGATACTTACATACTTGAAATAAATCCAGTTGAGTTAGAATTGCGTGAATATATTATGCTAATTTGAAACAAAATTGGGTGGGGTTCATTACCACAGTGCTCATTTTCCTTATTGGGTGGCAACCAAATCCCAAGGCATGAATTAAATTAGGTACGTTAATGTTTTTAAAATTGTAATAATTATTGTTAATTGACTTCAAATGCCGCAGTGCCCACTTAGCTAAGAAATTTTGGACGCTTCCTGAGACCCTGGCTTCTGCTTTGGCCAGAGGCTAAGAATTGCCATTCAACGTGGTAATGCTGTTTCTTGGGTACTTTACCAGTAGACAGCGATGAAAGGGAATTTTTCAACGCCTTGTTATAATGTACGGTTAAGTTTATTATCTTAGGAAAGTGTTTTTTTTGTTAATGTATATACTGCATTAAATTTGACGTAGGCATATTTTAAAGACATGCATTTTTTTTTGAGACTAGGAGTGCAAATATTGATAGGCCGAAGCCCGGTTCTTAAATTCCATAAAATATCGTCTCAATATTTTATCAGTGGTACCACCCTAATGTTTTAAAATGTTTAAACGGTTCTTTGAATATGACACACAGAGATTTAGTTTCTGTTGACTGATAAAAAATAGTGGCACATAAAAACATCAGTAATACATTATTATTATTACTAGTATTTTACATTATGAACAGTTTAATTCAAACTATCAAGAATATGACAGATAGGTAGGATAGGTATAATGTACCTACGTGCATTCACTTACCTAAGTAACAATGAGTCACAGCTGACTTAAGGAAACTTTCCTGTTTTTAAATTGTTCTTAGATTATTTATAGCTCTAAATTTAACATGGGTGTCACAAAACAACGTTGATAATGTTAACAAAACTTAATTAGAATCGCTAAAATTATCTACAAAGGCAGGAAAAAGACGGAATTTATATTAGCATTTTCACAAGGCGCTACGTGCCAGTTTAATTATACAAACAAACGCCGTCTATTCATGTTCATTATGCTATAACTTTAATATTAACATTTATTCTAGCTTATTATAAGCATTTACAAAGGTTAGGTCAGACTTGTGGCGCGTTGCTCGGATTAAGCCGAGCGAGATATTGCAAGGCGATATTTCAGAGCGGCGCGGGCGGCCGGTCAATGAACCCGACGCCCCACGCCACCGCTCAACCAGCAGGGTTGCCAGATGTATTAGTTTACTTTAACGAGATCCAGATATTATATCCTGTTAGAATAGTCTTATCAATAAAAGTCACTGATAAAATTGACCCTAGAATTTGGAGCTCGTAGACAGTGGTGTAGCATTAACTTTTTAAGAATCATTGTTAATCTTCTTTGTTTCATGGTATTCAATTCAACTGACAGTTAAATACCTACTTATTATTAAAATACACAGTAAAAACCAAGCTTTGTAAGGAAAATACTCCTCAAAATGTGTGCTACGAACTTTCGTAGCAAACTCGTAGCAATACCAAAGCTTCGTAGCTCACACAAAAATCTAAAAACACTAGATTTTAAAAGTTAAAATCAAATTTATCCATAATATACGAATGTCAAAACGATCCATAAAACCAGTTACTGACGGCCCTAATGCAACTCCTTCGTTCGCTTTTTAATTTTACTTTGCAGCTGACACACGACTGTATAAACACACCCTTAAACATACATTCGTGTACATATGTCCACCGACACCTTTTAACATAACGTTGGTTGTAACGTGTATATGTATGTATGTGTTTTAGTACCTACTCTTGCACTAATTGACGCGAATATTAAAGGCAGGTGGAGGTATATCTATATACCTACATCTGTGTTACATCTACCTACGTTGGTACGTAAAATAATTGCATGTTGATTAAAACTTGATAGGTGTAAGGAGTACTTTAATAGTTTATTTTTCTTGACACTTTCAGGCAGCTACATTAATAATGTTAGGCAGGCAGCCGGCAGAGACATTAATGATTTTTTTTAAGTGGGTATTATTTTAAGCCCACTAAAAAACCGCATAGCTAATTCCGTTTCGAATTTGAAGACGAAATATTACTTTTAATATTACTTTATTAAATATTACTATTTTTCTTTTCTTTTCCAACATCTAAAGGCACAAATTAACTTAAAACGTGTCAAATAGGTACTTAATCTTTTCATTTTTACCACCATTGTAAATACCAGAGTATAAGTTACGATTTGTAATATTATAGATGTTATTAGCCGGATGAAAATATGTAGTAGATGACTAGAATTAAATATAATGCCGTCAATAATATACCTACGTTTTTTTACAAGTTCTTCACTTGTAAAAACACGTAGGTACTCGTATATTATCCTGCGAATCATGATTATAATCTACAGTCGTAAAAATTCTACGAAATAATTAAAAGTGAAATAAATTTAACTTCTACAAAATCGTGTGTATCTTAATCTACAAACAGGTAGAAATTCCACTTTTTCTTGAAACCGTCAGCCTTGTTAGAATTTATTTGATTGTAACAAACGATCTTAATTTCTTAGCTTGTTTTTTTTTTTGGTAGACATTTATCTTGTAGCGAGGATCAAAATATTTAATCTTGCGTCGTGTTTTGTTGCATCCCCCCTGCAAGACAAGCAAGGTATGGTATTTGGCGTTCGGTGTTCCCCTTCGAGGAAGCCTCCGCCCTTCGAAAACAATAAATATGTCAGTGTAGGATATTACGCGACGTTAAGACGCGGCCTGTCTTAACTAAATTATTACACGGCAACTTTTCCCGATGAGGTCTTCGCTTCAACTAATAACTTTTTACTTTTTATTGCCCCGAGGATTAAGCGGAGATGTCTCATTTTATTTTTGGGACGTAGATTATAATTTGTTGTGTTTCGGGACGCTGAGAGTTTTGTGTTGAATATTTAAACTGGTGCGGCTGATCATTTAAAATAACGGATGGGGAACTTGATACGCCTCTTCGACCCTAACCTGCCCGTGTCAGGGTGCCCTAAGTTTCCGAGCTTGCTGCGCTCGCTCTTATACTAAACAGTCGGTTCAAAGCAATATACTCACAAATAATTAGGCCAATAAATAATTATACGAACGAAGGGTGACCAAACAATTCAAATAAATATAAGATAATATAAAGAACCTAAGTATACATAATACCTATTCGCACTATTTTGACTTAGATCTCTTCTCTGTAAGAGAAACAGAATGGTTTAATAAGCGTTTGAAAAAACATGTCATCTTTGTAATATGTTTTCTATACCTACTTAATATATAGGTATATAATACAAATATTGTGAAAAAGATAATTTCGATGAAAATAACTTCGTTAAAATGTTACTTTAATTTAAATCCTTTGATGTTATAATTCAGGAGATTATAAGTCTTTTCGGGCAAATGTAGGTATGTTCAATGTGACGTAGGTACCTAGGTTCATATTTCGGAGTCTTGACTTTCAAACGTATCTAAAGTATGTAGGTAGTGTTATCAAATGTTATACAAAAGAAAACAAAATCGATAAAATAATTTCTTTAACACAGATTAATATCTGTGTTAATGAAATCATTTTATCGATTTTGTTATTAGTTGACATTATTAGTTGGCTTAAAAACATTAAATCTTCTAATGAAGATTTAATGTTTTTAAACCAACTAATAATGTCATTAAAGTTTGAAAACTCCAACATTATTGAAATGTTAATTTAAATGTCTCAATCAAAAATTTAAATAATAAGGACATCTCTATATTTTTGGCATTTGATTTACTAGACCAGTTAATAATTCTTCCTTTATGATGAACTCTGATTGAATTTGTTTCTGGTCCTTTTAGCAGATCGTGTAACATTTTGAAACGAAAATGGTGTAATACATTAAGGAAAAGGCCGTATATTTCAAAGTGAAACAAGGGAAAAACACTGTATTATACATTGTAGCACGCCTTACAAAGCAAACAAAACAATTTCCCTCAAAAAAAATCAGGAAAAAGCGCGCCAGAGAAAAACAACGTCGACCATAAAAGAAAGAGCGGAGTTGGCGGGTGAATTGCGTTGCTCGCTCAACGAAGCGCCATTGGTCGGGTGTTCCCCCCTCAAGCCGCGCCCCCCTCTACCCGCGTCCGACCGTAACTCACTCTTCACTTGTTTTTACGGCCGCCATTTTGTGACGTTCGCTCGCGCGGCAGCCCGCGCTAATCCATACTCGCTACAGACCGGCCGCGCCGCGTCTGTGTGCGTGACCTGTACGGTTGGTAGTTGGTACGGGTTTCGTAGCGTAATGTTGGTAACTGCATAGTGATAATGATACTCATTTCTCACTATTGTTTGGGTTTTGCTTCTAGGTGGTCTACGATTCAGGTTACTGAGGCGGAATTACAATATTTTTAGTACACATTTAGTGTAATTAACAGAATGAGAAATAAATGTTCACAATGCATTGTTACTTCAAATAACACTTTTGCTTAGAATATAATCACGTGAAAACAAGATTCATTACTTCCTTACTATGGAATATTTTTTGACCTTGCAAACACACTAAAAATATTTTCTATGATACACTTGTCTTCACGGAAAGTATGTATTCATGAGTATACAGTCTTTGAACATAAATACCTAATAATTTTTGGTATCTAACATGCTATTTAATCTTTATGAAGTCTGTTGAAACTTCCTAAATACTTATCTTTAGTTTCTTATGGAGTACTTAGTTATTTTAGATAGAGTTAGTTGATAAAAAATGAAACATTAAGATAACATGATTTAGGATTCGGTAAATCAGTTAGGTATTATGTACAGATGCGGCAAAAAATCAGACTTCACTAACCAAGTTCCCCACAGCCTTCTAACACGTTACACAAATTATATTAAATCTGACAGAAAACACGACATTTTAACGAACAAAAACCTTTTCAAGAGTATCCTGTAAACAGAATGTCCTACCTATCTGGCATCCATTAGGGGAACATCATTAACTCACTCTTGGGGCGTATCTCCCTAATGAGAGCCGGTATCCATAGATGCATGAGACTGGGGGCCGTAATGACGTATCTCGCCCTATCTTTACGTCTTAATCCTTGTCATTAGGGCCTCACTCCTCTTGTTAACTATCTTTGTAGGAAGTTTAATTGTACTTCAGAAGTTTCGGTACGATGAGGTTGAATGGAAGTGTTCGTTTTGTGAGGGATGAGTGCGAGTGCTGTTGGTTATTTATAGTTCGAGGGATAGTAAGGTGGCAAGTAATTATAAAGAGCTATTATGTCTTATGGATGGCTGTACGAAACAATTTGTCAATCGGGCTTGAACAGAGCCCTGCAGCTTTCCCTAAAACTCCCATATTTCCGTATTTTGCCCGAATTAATCTATTAAAAGTTTAGAATCTACAATAGAATGTTTTTAGAAGAGATTGTTCTTAAGAATAATTTTTGATGTTGTCAGATTATTTATACACTCGTATAACTTTAAGCAAAAGGCATTATGTACCTATTCTGTCAATCAGATGGAAAGTTGACACTTTCAAAACGGGTAAAACCTATGTAAAAGAAATATCTACAACAAAACGAACCGCAACTGCGAAAAAATCTAAAGCTCTCAAATAAAAGCCCTAACTGAACATCAGTAAGTGTTTAAACACAACCGATGATGCATGGTATGGTGGTGTGCTCAACATTTTATAGTGTTCGTTTAATAGCGTTAAAAGTGAAACGATGTAGTAAACCCTGCGATTGTCGCACCACACATTACGTACTTTACGTACCTACAACACTGCTTGGGTCAATAGCAAGAGGTGACGGTGAGCGATAAAACATGGCGTTTTGCTTAGACAACACAACCAAGTGTTGTGCTGACCTGATTTACTGAAGCCGATAAATTGTGTGATGATTGTTTGGGATGATTTCTAAATAGCTGCAGTGCTATTCTGTAAAATTTCTTCGTGTGAGAACTTGGGTGAAGTGAGCTGTCTGTGTCACCTAGCTTAAGTAAGACACTCTCAGATTACTTAACCGGTCCTTTTACCCAAGTTTACACGGGGATAATTTTACACAATCGACTGGATGAATGATAAAATGTGACTATAATATGATTAGTCGAAATTCAAAGCATACACAAGTCTTCAGTCGTTTGAATATTTAAAAAAATGAAGAGAACACATTTCTGCACACAAACAATTATTCTTCGGCGTACAGCAAAGACAGTTTCTTAATTCCAAATAACCATAGTTGGGGAAACAACCTTTTCACAAAAGGAACGAAATCAATCACATTTACACTACCAAGGCATTTGCATAATGTATACAAACAAAATAATTGGTCCTGTTGACAAAACTCTACGGTTCTCAATCATTACAGCGTTGTTAATTTGGGGCAATAAATAAATGGTAATTAACCATTGTTCGGGTTTTATTGCATGTTGTTTATAATGAATGTTAATGCCGAAAAGGGTTCACGCCTGAGAATATCAATAGTTGTAAATTATATCCGTTTTTGTTAGGTATGGCAGGAAAAAGTTTAGAGCGCATAAATTAAATTAGGGAAGACCGTTTCTATGGGTAGGCTGCCTCGCGGCCGTTGCTACGCGAGTGACAGGTCGGATTTTTTCATACGTGAGTACCTAAGTGATTATTATTTTATTATTACTAGTTCGAATTGTTCCGCGCTGGGTAAAAGTCTCCCTCCATTTTTCACATCTATCACGATAAAGCGCTAAGTACTTCTTACTGACTTTCGCGTCCTCGAGTAATGCGTTCCAGGACTCCAATCCTGTATTTTACAAGCCCACAGCTCGTTCGGCATATTCATCGGACATGAACAACGTCGATGATTTGTGTTTGGAGCGCAGTGTATTGTTTTCAGTTAATTTAACACCTACGATATCGCGATTTTGCCACGTATATAGGTATGTATATAAAATCAGCCGGGAAAATGTTTGGTGCAACACTTACATGTGTTTCTAAATCTAAACCGTTAGCTACAAACAAATAAAAATAAGAATTCGATGAGTAGTTCTACGCTCTAAAAATACGTATTTACTATGATTCACTATTATATTTAAACAGCGAAGCCACCTGAAAGATTGATGGCCCGCGCCTCAAAATAACAGATCCAGAGGAACTGAAGGAGAGGCGAGCGGGGAGACAGGTACCATATGCTGCTGATGGATTAACTGGGTATTTGCGGGAAAAATGGACTTTGCCAAGCGAATTTTGCTCCTATTGCTAAGTGTAAATGGTGTTTTAAAGTTTAGGTGCTTGCGTCGAGTGTTGGTCCGCCATCTAGGTGACACCCGAACTGTCGATACATTTCACAATTGTCGTAAACTCTTCGAGACGGAAGGGGAGCGCAGTAAAATTATCATTTTATGCCGTTCGACGACTGAAATGACACGGGAATGCTGTAAAACTGATTTATTGGATACATCCCGAGAGTCACATGCTGAATTTTTGATGAGATCTTTGTTTTAAGATAAGGGTTCAAGATTATATTAAAATAGCAAACGGGTTTCCTCGCGAACCCTTAGGACTCCTTGGTTTGATATGGAAAACAACCTTCAATTAATTAGAGTACTCATGTATTTAGGCACTTAATATAATTTAGTACCTATAGTGTCAAAATATTGCCTTGCGATATATCTTTATTCTGGAACATTAAGAAACTGATGTGATCCCTATATAGCTCTTAAAGTTATTATTATTTTTTATGGTGTTTAAGTTTTTATGGTGTACCTACAATTAATGGTATTCTATTATATTCGATTCATTGACGCTGCACTTTTCCACTTCCACCATTGAACTCAAAACATTTTCAACTCAGTTTTACCTACCTACTAGTGTGATACGTAGATAATTATGATGATGTCGGTGGTAGCAATGAGGCTCCCATCGGCCATTTCGGCAATTTGATTAAGAAGGCTCGCTACTGGCCAGTTTTATTGCCCTATATTTCCTTATTAGGACCGTTGGGTCGACCTGCGGCCCGCGTGGTCAGCTAATGAGGGACCAACCCTCGATATGCGATAGCCAAAGCAAATAATAATAGGAATGTTCGGAAGAATATTGTACAGTTGACAAACTTTAGGCACAAGCAACGACCGAACTCGCTTTTCTCGCTGTTTGGCAAGATTCAACTGCCAACTTCTGAGTCAGACATCCAACTACATCATTACGCTATCTTCATTTTGAAACTTACACATGGCTTTGAGTATATTCCTTTGGATGTTACGTAAGTATCAGGCTATAGCAACCCAGGTATAACACACTTAACCTCGTGTCCATTAGGTATCTAGAGGCGCAGCCTACTACGTACATGGCAGAAGTTCTGGGAATAAGATACAAGTCAGTAAACTGGCATTCCCACGCTCGAAACGTCTGAAATATACAACCATTTCTTTGCCAGCCAGACACCAGGCCGTCGCACTATGTTTATCTCTGTTTAAGCCGTTTAACTACGCGATAAATCTATAAGTCATGAGCTAATTGATTGCTCTCTGAAAAATATTGCGATATTTTTATCAATGACAAATGAGAATCTAGAGTTGTACGCCCACAACGTTACTCAGTAGACGGAATCGTAGACGCACTCGCATTGAACGATACAGACTATTAAACGTTCACATGATAGATCATTCACATCATTAATTTAAACATTAGCTCCAACTGATTTGAATAGTCCGCGATAAATGAATGAAAAAGCAGTAGTCGCGACCTCTCGACGCGCGAAATGCGTATTAAAACAAACAGTGCAGTAAAAATAAATCTAACTGCCTATAAAAAGTGCCATAACTATCACTTAAAGGCCATTGTGTTGGGCTTCTTTTATCTCAATGCTGACGAAATGCATCAGCAACATTGTGAGTTTACCTTTACTTTGTGACGTAAAAATGATTCCAAGCAAGAACGTGTTTCTTTAAGATATCAAAGCCATTAAAGAAAATTTATTGACCGGTTGACACTGGACAGGCGTGAACCTAGAGCAGAGAGGACTAGAGATAAATTTTCATGAATTATTAATTGAATAAATCTGCCATTGACACCTACTTGTCTCGGCATTCCATTAAGAAAATTAGCAACCGACGAATAATTCAAAAAACTTGAATTTTTACTACTATTTCATAACATTTATATTTGATATCACTCTATATTCTAAAACCATCTGTATATTTTTACTTCAGTTTAAATATTAAAATAGCTGCAGTCGTACAGTATCTAAACCCTCGAAGCCAGACGCTAATACAGCCAGAATGTTATCGCCGTCGGTAAAATACTAAAAGATTTTCCTTCGTAAAGTCTTCGCGATAAGATAGAGGGATACTTATGTGAAGACAACCGAATCCCAACAAGCATTTGAACAGAACGTGAGTCGTATAGATACGTAATGTTTATCGAGAGCCGGGGCAACACAATAATAATAAAGGCAGTTTATTCGACCTCTCGCCACGACACATTATCGACTTCAATTAAATATCATTTTTATTAGGAATCCCTGGTAACGCCCCGCAGTCACTAAGCACTTTATTTTGTTTTTTCCTCATAACTTTACATTTACGATTTTATGTCGACCCCAACAATGTTATGTAAGGATAAAATGCAAATGAATCAAGATAATATTTACCTATTCAGTTAATCCATATTCAAATCGACAGCCAATCCATCAATCTGCAAAGAAAGAAAATTTAGTTTAGTTATGGAGATAGAGTTAATACAAATCATAATGATGAAACGTTTACGATCAAAATAAAACATAACTAACCATCAGATCAAAACATAAAAGGCTTTCTCAAATAAATCAAAAGCAAAGAAAAAAACTGTTGATACCATTATTTATTTAAACGCTAAGAAAGCATCACGATCTATAAAACGGAATGTGAGCCGCGGCCTTCGCAACAATGAATACGAAAAAATACACGGAGCCAAAAGGAGATCGCTTTCTTCAATGGTTACTTTATATGCAAATTCCTTGCAATAAAAGTGGAACCCTTCTCTCTAGCTTTATATAAAGAGCGCAAGACTCGAATCCGACGTTTTATGTATTCGCGAATCGACGCTGTTTTATTGGTATCGACTATCGATTCGACTCGTCCGCATTCGAGAATTCGGAAGTAATGCCCGCTATTTCGAGTATTTCGACTGCTAGTCGTGCCTATCCGATCGCTATCAAAATTTGATTGCCTCGGATAAAGGTTCCATTTATATGCAGTTGTTGTTGCTAAAATTTATTCAAATCGTCACAAAACGAGTAAAGCCAAGTAGGTAAATATACCATAAATTATGTGGGGAGCATCCATATTTCAAAGACTTCATTGGATTTACACACGTAAACATCAACAACCTATACGTAACGGTATTTTGTCATGACAACGTAAAAGTTCCTTTGATTGGTGTAAACCCTTGATACCAAGTTCCTTTGATAGATACCAAGGTATCTGATCTTCTGAAGCTTATAGGAATACCTCGTTAATAGCGTGGTTGTAGAATTTTTGTCGTTAGTAAAATTCCTAGATAAAAGTTTCAGCGTTAAAAAAACAAAGAGCTACGTCGCGGGTGCAACTTACTCGTAGTTGATAGTTTTTACACAAAATCTTTAAAAAAGTTTGAAAGAATAACATTTTACCCTGTTTTCTTTTGATTTGTTAACAATAATTAAAATTAAACACTATACAATCTGCAATTGGACTACTATTTCCAGATTATATTACAGAAAAAAACTCAAAAGTCTGCATTAATTAAATGATTCTTGTTTTTCAAGGCTTTTGATACGTTAATGAACCAAACTAGTCAACATAATTAATGATTTCAATAATGAACAATTAATAATTCTCGATGGTGTCATTTAACATGAATTTGAGTAATTAATTAAACCAAGCAATCAATGCATGATGTGTATAAATATTTATAGGTATGTAATTGATGTTAATGTTAAGCTAAAATCACAGAAAAACAACTGAAAGAGTCTGTTTCACGAGCTTTTTCTTGACGTACTTAGATGGTCCACATGAAATCCAGCTTTTTCATAAAAAAATCTCCTTTATTTTTACGAATCAATCTCAGATCAGCGTAGCTAACAAACGCACGCCAAGATGCAATACATAAATAAGAAAGCACCATCAAGAAAATATGTGCGCTATCTTAGGAAAAGAGACAGCATACTGATTATATAGAGTGCCTTCTCTTTTCTTTACGGCTGGTCTCAAATTATGCCAAAATGGATAATATTTTATGTGTCTAAGAAGTTGTGGTCAGAAATCGCAAATTTGATGCACCAAGCATTTTCTTTCTTTCTTTTATGTAATTGCAAAGTATTTGTTGCTTCCACCAAAACCGGGAATACCGTTACTGATATCAGAGTAGGTACTTAATAATACCGTGTCAGTTATATTCCGTCGTTATATTTGCGTATTACCGATTTCTTATCATGTTATTTGCTAAATACCTCACAATTATGTTTTTATAAAATATGTGTTTAACCCTCATGCCATTACAATATCTTGTCACTATATTACTCTGTGTTTCTAGTGTGTTTAAATCCAGGCATTGTGATGTTTCTGTTTACATTCAGTTTTAATCTGTATTTTTCATGAATAAAAATAAAAATAAATGTTTTTAACAATGACTAAGAAATAGGTACTTATGTTTGAAAGTAAGCTGAAGTTTCACATCCCAAATGAGTTAAAGTATACATGATTTAATTTGACAGTATAGGTACTCTTGTATCTTTGGTGTACGAACCTGATCGGTACGGCTCTAGAGACTGTCTGTAATAACCACCATGCACCAAGTCTTCGAAGATTAAAAGCGCGCCAAAATTTGAATATTACTCGTAGATCAAAAAAGTATTTTCATTATACATTTTAGATCTTCTTCAGAAGTTGTGTGGAAATCGGTTGTCATTGTATGAGCATGTGATGCGACGGAATGAGGACCATGTTGTGAGGAAAGTTTTGAGTATGAATGTGCAGGGTTACATGAGTAGAGGAAGACCAAAGAAAAGATGGATGGATTGTGTGAAAGAGGATATGGCAAGAAAAGAGGTGACCCATGAGATGACGGCAAGTAGAGATGTATGGAAGAAGAAAACATGCTGCGCCGACCCCAAATAAATTGGGATAAGGGCAGGAGGATGATGATGGAGAACTTCTTCTTTGTTATAGTATGAAAAAATGCAGTGAAATCGCCATACAATTAAATATCACTGGTATCACCTCTAAAGCTTTGAGCTGACTCATTCTTCATATTACCTTATGTGGCTATAAACATCAACGTTTCCTAACCTCTGCCTACACAACCAAGCCGTGAGATAAAATCCATAGCATGTAAAGATACGTAGTCAGGTACAAGAGATTACATTCTGAGGCGAGAGGAGGGCAGGGCGGCATGTACCTCTACCGTCGCCGACAAGGATCTTATATTTCCATAAAACGTACAGTTTACGAGCACACCTACAACACCCCCGCGTCTCCCCGCGCTACCTACAATGACCAAAATTTTAAGTTTCACTGAATATTTAAAGAGGTTGGTAGTTTGTGTTTGAATTTTGAATGTAGGAGAAAAGGTATACTTACCTATTGAAGTTTAAAATAAAAATTGGAAGGTTTTTTTAAACGGGGATTGAAATTTTGGGAATTCCAAGTACCTACTAAGTTTGATAACAATATAGCAAGTTACTTACGAGGTTTTGTTGCCAGTTTCGAGTATATATCTAAGTAGACTTTCAGGGTTAGGGAATTGAGGTGAGTAAGATTTTCCGCGATATCCTAAATATCTAATCTTTAACATTATATGATTCACTGTTTTTCAGATTATACCGAGGTACATACGAGTATATACAAATTTTAAAATTATCATTCTTAATAGAGCTTCTTCTAAATCGTCTTGCTGCAGTTGAAGGAAATTGTTTTTAGAAGTTTTTAAAAAAGAAAACACAGAGAATGTCTGAAAACAGGATTTTGGTAATCCAGGACACGAAAAAGATAAAAATATGTCGAATAAAAATACTTAACACAGTTCGGTATCAGCTTGGTTGACATTTTTTAAATGCACTCAGGCCTAACGCAACGAATTAAACCTTTAATATCAGCAATATTGTGATTTTATTTTATAACTTTTAAAAACTCTTACAGGCTTATTACGAGTACCTACCTAATGATAGGTAACTAAAATACATTATACAGTTGCTACCTAATAACAAGCCTCCACAGATGTAAAACAAATATCGATTAAATTTTAAGTTTAAATTTTATCTGTTACTCGTTGTTTTTATTTTTTTCTCTTTTTCTTTTTTATTAAATAAACGTTGCTCCACACAAGAAATTTCTCCTGTTTACTGCCTCCTTATTGCCCACTTAGTAGGATTCAAGATGATCTAACAATAGGTAAGATACATTTTTGGCCATGTAACATGGGTTTGGCCATTAGCTTCCATCTCTGTCTTTTATTCGAAGCGATAATGCAAGTTTCATAATAATAGGGATGTGTTTGCGGCAAAGTCACATCGTAAAACCTTTTAGTGATATTTTCTTCCGCTACATTTAGCACATACAAATTTAATATAGATTTAACACTCATAAAATATTAACCACGCATTGTGTTATGTACATTACATAAATCTTTACAGTTTAAAAAGCGTTTCGTATGGTGTTATCTAACTGGAGTTTAGTGTATTGATATTTATGATACGTACCCTACTTATCTCCTAAACCAACATTTCTACACAGGGTGATGTTTTCATAATGATAAGAAAAAAAGATCGTAGAAATTGAAGACAACTTATTATTATTTTTTGTAAAAAACGTCGCCTCACACTAGGAATTTCTCCTGTGCCGTGGGTGCGTTTACAAACATTCACATTCACATACACGAACAGCCAGACCCGTAACAATTACCTGTAGGCCATACAAATATTTGTTCCGTGCGGGAATCGAACCCACGACACTCGGCGCATCAGTCGAACGCTCAGCCACTGCGCCAACCGTGTCGTCAAAGATTTTGACACTAGGGGGTCAAGAATTATGGCCTGAACGCGTGGTATCAGGTTGCATGTCGATGTTCTTGTAAACTTGTACATGATACCATTTTAAGCTTATAAGAAAGAAGAACGGAATGTGAGCGCCGGTAGGGGACGCCCTAGCGCCCTAGAAGGTCATACACTGGCCTTATTGGTGACTTTCTTCAAAAAGGTCAGGTGCGTAGTACTCGCAACCGGCGTGCGTGTATGGCCAGATGTATGAACGTGAACAAAGAGAAAGGAGTTTATAAGGATCGTACTGTGGTTTCTGCCTACCGCATTGGAAAAAGGCGTGAGTTTATATATGTAAGAAAGTAACTTCGAAACAAATTGTGGTCAATTTAGTCTCAGAAACTACCGTGATATTTAAAGAGGAACCTGACCTACTAACACAGGGTTGAAATACCCGTCTATTTACCTAAATACCGCATATAACCAAGCGCAGTTAAACGAACATTAACTCTTTCACCACATCACAAATTAATATAATGTCACAGAGAACGTTAAAGCCCAGCGGTTGCCGTATGATCTGCTTTACGACTGTAGTTTTAATAAAAATCTCTAATAACATTCCGACATCATGTTCCACATTACCCGTGGCGTTTATCATAACACTACCTCCACGAGCGTATCGTAAAACTTAAAATATATAACTATCCAGTAACATGACAAACAGTTTTCATAATTTCATCCTTTTTCTATCTACCAAAGCGATTCAATCTCCTAAATTATTACAGATAATGTTCGAAATCGCCGCCTTTTTTCGTCTCCCAATGAGCATGTAACTAGAACCGCCTTGGCTCCACTATAAACTTCATAACAAACTGCGACGCGAGGCCATATCTTGTGTACATTATGAGCTTTTTCGTTTAAGTCAAAGCTTCACTGTTTTATTTCAAAAAGGTCGTACAAGACATCAACGAACAATCGATTTGATACCTTCACGGGCCAGTAATAAAGTTGATTAAGCAATAAATGGGTGTTGTGTGTTCGTTATCAAAATTAAGTAGGAGAAACGCCCTTTAGATGTTTTACTTAACTGTTAATAACACGGAGGTGTAGATATAAAATGCGGACTTACTTGACTTTAAATGTATTATTTTAAGAAATCCACATTTTTATGTACCTTTTTATGTCGCGATCTCTCTGTATGAATATACCAACATACCTGAAAAGATAGCAGGTAGGTACTATATACAGAACACCATTTTATGTAAGTAATGACTTCACATGACATCATTTCTGAAAAGGTACTTAACCTTTTCAATGCGAAAGTTTGTGTGTTACATTTTGGGTTAAACATGAAAATTACAAAACTGTGCCCAGAAATAACGAATCTATAATTAAGTTTTAATTACCCATATTTCAGCCGGCTAACACATTATTATAACATGTATAAATTATTGGTCTACTACTTATAGTAGGCAGAGACCTAAGCACTATGCTACGAACAATAATTTTAATTTACAGTGTATGGCCTTAGCAGCTGATTGCTTTAAAGGTTTGGACTTTTATATAAAAATTATTAAGTATTACTTGGTGCCTAAGCTTTGATTATACTAGAAAGTTTACTTTTAAAACAATAAGACATCTCTACATACATAAATGTGCTGATTTCTTCCGTACAGGTAGGTACTAAATTTATTTCAGATTGCTATGAAATTAATAGAATTTTTACGGAATTGCTTGATTAGACAACAGTCAAAAACAATGTGGCATAAATGAAAATGTAAAAGTTATTTATTATTTGCTAAAGAAGCTATTTTAAATTATGATACCCCTCTTTAAAATTAGCAACTAAGACAGCAATACAGACAGACGAAGTCACACTATAAGGGTTCCTTTTTTATCAAATCCATACGAAGCCAAGAAAACATAATGTAGTTACCACGTTACCATCCAGATGCAGTGCATCACTCAACGCGCTAATAAACCCCACAGTTCCGTTCTCATTACGACAATGTTGCCAACATCTAAATTACCTATTGAACACAACCTGTCCAACTGAGTTATAGTAACATAAATTAACTCACAGATACGCCCTACGCAGTTATTAGCCTACGGAACCCTTGCCTGTTCCAGAACTTCAATTATCTCTTATAAAAGCCATTACCCTCGAAAATATTCGATTATGGTATCTCTTGGGCCGGTTCATTACCGGTTTGGGCGGCGATTGCGCGCCAGGCAGGTCATTCAGATGTACATTTTATTGAAACACTCGAAGTTCCATGTTTTAAGTTTACGTGCGTTACTGAGTAGGTAGGTTTTATTGAACGGTAATAATACCACCGCATATCGATGAAAATCATATAAAGTTTTAATGTATGTAAGACTTATTTTAAAAGCATCTACCCACGTACCAAAGGTGTTGTATATTTCAACATTTTCTGGAAGTATCCGAAAATTTTGGAACATTATTGGGTAGGTATATAAGTAAGAAATGAAATACGCCAGATGTAAATAACGCAGGATAGTAAAACTACAATACGTATGGCGAACGGTTCAGACGACACATTTGGCTCCGGGGTCGCCCGGCTGCGTCACGTTCGCGTCAACGTTAGCATTTCTTTTGTGAACGCTCCAAATTGCTCACATAAAACTCCCAGACCTGTTTTGCTACGTGATGTCTTCAGTATTTTTACTGCCTGTAATACTCGATATATTCTTATCAGCTCTACGAGGGAAGTAGGCCCGTCCCTTTTCATTCTAGAAAAAGAAAATCGTAAAAATATATTGTTGCCGACTCCGCCAGAAAGTGGGAAAAGAAATATAAATGAGCGACGCTATTCCAAGGCAGGGAACTTTCCGAGTTGCGTAATTAATGTTGCAAGAAGATATCGTCGGGAAAAGTTTTTTCATCACGCTCGGCGGAGGCAGTGTTGTAATGAGCGCCCCCGCGGCGTTACATCGTAAAAACACCATACAACTTAATAAATAAAACTGGAATTCGTGAAGATTTATCACGAGCCCCATATTGCGATTCGTGACTCGAGCCCGAGGCGTGTTTTTGCCGCGTATCTACGAGGATAAGAGCCTTGGTTGTAAAAAAATAGAGATCTAAATGTCATAGAGCGGTCCGCCTCTCATATTTACAAAAGTCTTTGTATGAAATATTTTGACATTTCTTGGTAGAGGCGCGCGGGAACGAGCGTGGCACGCGGGTGCTCCTTCGTGGAAACAATCTTGTTATTTATCGCATGTGATCTACACATGCTAGGTGGATATACGTACACAATACAACCGACGGTCACATGAACCATATTTTTGGGATTATAGTTACGAGCACGCACAACGAAGTCTAAAGTATTTCGAATATCATTACTGAAGGCATGAATTTTTATGGGGAATTCTCATGGAGTAAATACGTATTTCCTGTTGAATTGCCATGATAAATTGACCCAAATAACGCGATGCTTGACGTGGATTAATATGCCCAATACGGATGCAGGGAGTTTAACGTTGAAATAATGAAAGCTCTTTATAGAACGTTGACATGAAAACAATAATTTGACACGAATCTATTCCCTTCTGGGTTTTTGAAATTATATTAGTGAACTCATGGGTAAACGCTATTTGGTAGCTTGATCACAATTGAAAACTTGACAGTTGCCAAGTTACTAAAAATTTTAAAAAGCCAATAAGTCGGTACTACGTATATTTTGGAACGATTAAACAAATCAATTTTATTATTTTTATAAGTTATATTTTTTTTAAACAACGTTCGAATTAATCATTACAATTAAATCCATACGTAGGCTCTATAGCAAGCATATGTAGGTATCTTCCTACTACGTTTTAGAATTCAAAAAAATCTCGATTAGTTTTAAATTTAAACTGAAGTGAGTCCTTATTTCATCTTGTAGAAAGTCACGAATCGGGAAATATGAATATTTATTGGAACGAAGTTCCTTATCGCGCGTTCCGAAAGGGGGCTAGACGGAAAAAATTAAGACGAAAAGTTGTAACGACACTTTTGTTACAGTTGTAAGCCGTGTGGCGTGCGCGTGTTTCTCTGTCTGTCTCTCTCTCTCTCTCATAGAAAGTAAGCCAGTTATTTTCGTTTCGTCTTTCTATTTTGCATTGACGATTATTAAAATAATATCAATTAATATTAATTTTATATATTAAAATAAATTATTAATTATTCTAATAACTAATTTATATATTTATTTATTAACCGTTGAAATATATTTTTTTACAATTCCTTCACTAATTAATCGAAAGGAACTACGTTCCATCCGGGTGTCCCTTGTTTAACTAAAGATATGATTTTTTCTGTATTTCAGTACCCACCTTTAATAATTTAAGGCACCTACGTTCATATGTACATACCTGCATAATACAAAGAGTTTAAAATTCGATCACAAAGGCTTGTATATTCAGTACACGTATTGGGGCGCAGGTGATGCTGTAGAGATACACGGTCCAAGTTTTATTGTTATTCCCACTCTGCGAATTGAATTTGAAACAAGCAAGTGCGATCAATACTAGACTGTGGCGAGGAGTGCTTGGTATTTACCTACTTCAGAGCACAAGTATATTATGGAGTAGGTATTAAACCGTAGACATCAGGTGGAACATTGAAAAATTCACAATTGGAAACTTATATAGGTATTCGTTTTTCTGGGAGACGATAGTTGGTAGCAAAATGGGGGGGCTTTAATTAAGTAACTAATGATTAATTGAACCACTTCTTTCAAAGCTTGAGTTTTCTCCACATTTATTAAGTATATAATTATAGATAAGGCATTATGTACTCGTAATTCAACGTCTATCTAAGACATCATCATAAAAAAAAACATGGTAAGGTAACCTGGACCTCTAAATATAAGTCTGAAATCCTCAACCCGCCTTGAGAAAGCTTGATGATTTTAATAAGTGTTATAAATAAATGCTCGTTTACTACACCATAATTCATAAAATGAACATCGATAATGTTCCCTTTTTACATACATAGTTTCGCTTTGAGACTGTTTAATATTTGAGCAGCCTGTATAAGATACGATGGGTCGAGCTACACTAAGAGAATGAAGCAATGGTTTTTCTCTAAAAATAAAGTCCTATCGCCTGTTTCTATTCTAGGTCAGGTAGGTCAGGTTACATTAAATTAATTATAAAACGCGCACGAAAACCAAACTGTCGCGTTTAATTAATTAATTCTTCGCCTATTACGCTTGTACGCTACCTGATAATAAAAATAAGAGCTAATGTGGGAAATCGTTTTATTATCTCAGGTCTTGAAATTAATTAAACTCTGTAAAGCATTGCGGCGGTGAGGCGGCGTCTAGGTAAAAAATCCCATTAAATTGAATTACAATTAAAATGATAAAATTTCATTAGGTAAATGTATCTTTTCGACCCTAAAGTTTCATGGCAGAAATTACGTTATTTGGTAAGGTATATTTATCAGTAAAGATACAAATAAATAAGCACCCTAAAAAAATGATTGACGATGCAGTGGACTTTCTTCTAATATAAACGACTTATTCACAGTCTTTTTGAGGATTGCTGTGGTGCCTGTCCATCTTTCAGTTCGGATGTTACACGGCCGTCTTACTCAGAGACACTATCGGCGTTATATTGATGGAATTTGTTAGTAGGTAAAGTGAATTATATGTACCATTACACAATGGTGTAGTGAAATTATAAATAAAAAGAAATGCCACACTTACAATCACACTCATTCATGTAACAGCTAGGGGAATTAATAAAAAACTGATGCACATAAGCTTGCACTGCTGGATTCCATAATTAAAAAGACTATTTTAAAACAAAAAAAGACGAAGAAAAGACGAAGAAATAATGGGTGCCTAAATTAAGAAAATTTTAACTTTTCTTCCAATTTTAATTTCGTTTTAGAGCAGGCTTCGGTGCCAGCTTACGGGGGCGCTATTATCTCAGCCATTTTATCTCCAATGTAATCTTGTTAAGAGCCCCTCGCCCCTCACCCCCCACACCTCGAAGGGAAGCAATAATGCTGAAATCCCCCGGTTTTCGGCGCTTAAACTAAGCCAAGCATTACGGTGGAATCCATAGCGAAATTAGTGTTTGTTTACACCTATCTGCTTTTGTTAGATTAAGCAATAGAGTTTATATATATATATATATATGAGATATGAGGCATATTTTCAAAAAGGCCATAAAAGGGTTACATGAAAGGCAGACTGATGGCGGGATGCAGCTGAATTGAGAATGCTAAAGGGGATGTGTATTGTAAAGCGACTAGATAGAATAAATGAGTATGTGAAGGGAAATCTGAAAATGACGCCTGTGACCGAGAAGTTGTGTGGAATCACACTAAAATTTTGATCATCTACAGGAAGACCAAAGAAACGATGGATGGATTGTGTGAAATATGATATATTTATATATAGATGTAAGCGACTTTTGAGATGACGGCAAATGGAGATGTATAGAAGAAGAAGACATACTGCGCCGACCCCAATTAATTGGTATAAGGGCTGGAGAATGCTGATCATCATTCATCATTCTCTTGCCCTTATCCCAATTTATTATATTCCATACATCTCTGTTTGCCGTCATCTCAAAAGTCGCTTACATCCATATATAACCATATCATCTTTCACACAATCCATCCATCGTTTCCTTGGTCTCCCTCTACTATTGTAACCCTCTACATTCATACTCAAAACTTTCCTCACAACATGATCCTCATTCCTTCGCATCACGTGTCCATACCATGACAGCCGATTTCCACATA
The DNA here is from genome assembly GCA_905147745.2 of Phlogophora meticulosa. Taxonomy (NCBI): domain Eukaryota; kingdom Metazoa; phylum Arthropoda; class Insecta; order Lepidoptera; family Noctuidae; genus Phlogophora; species Phlogophora meticulosa. The sequence continues at coordinate 10,884,465 of LR990528.1, read as the reverse complement.
ATTTCTCTGTCACAGGCGCCACTTTCAGATTTCCTCTTATATACTCATTTCTTATTCTATCCATTCGCGTAACACCACACATCCCCGTTAGCATTCTCATCTCAGCTACGTGCAACTGCCTTTCATTCATTCTTTTTGTGGCCCAACATTCTGATCCATACAAGACAGCAGCTGGAGAATGCTGTTATGAGGCACATTTTCAACTTACATTACCTAGACAAGTAGGTGAGCAAAGGATTTAAGTAGATGACCAAAAATAATTTTAAGGTTATATTTAGTTAGGTGGTGTCCTACCAAGGGATATTGCGTGTTGCCCAGTAACTGGGGTGTGGAGGTCAAATTGGCAGTCGCTCCATTTAAAATAATGGTATTCAGCTGCATCTGGTTAGACTGGAAGCCGGCCACAACATAATAGGTCTTTACCTATGAAATTGCCGTTTTGTATGAAAAAATTTAAATGAATTTTTTTCATGTATTTTTTATTTGTATTAATCGAAGTAATCACCCATGCAATCAATGCATCTTTGCCAACGCAGTGGCAGTTTATTGATGCCCTTCTTAAAGAAATCAGCTGGACGGGAGGCAACAAATTCTTCAAAGGCATTTTGTACTGCCTCTCGGGTATTGAATTTTTTTCCCGCCAAGAAGTTATCCAAATTCTGGAAAAAGTAGTAGTCTGTAGGCGCAAGGTCTGGTGAGTAGGGCGGATGACGGAGAGCTTCCAACCCCAGTTCTTGCAACTTGGAGACCGTCTGCTGTGCAGTATGAGGTCGCGCGTTGTCGTGCAGGAGCAGCGGAGACGAGCGATTGACCAATGCTGGTTGGAGATGTGCCAGCTTCTCCATCATTGTGTTCAATTCTTCACAGTACACATCTGCAGTAATGCTCATCCCGTTTGGTAAGAAGCTGTGTTGAATCACACCGGCGCTAGACCACCAAACAGTGACCATCACTTTTCTTGGGGTAAGTTTTCGTTTAGGGCATTGTTTAGGTGCTGAACCAGGATCCAACCAACTTGCTGAGCGCTTGCGGTTATCAAACAGAATCCATTTTTCATCGCAGGTAACAAAATTGCGGTTCAAAATTCCTTCATTTGTGTGTCTGTTGAGCAGTGCAAGGCACGTCTCGACGCGTACTTCGCGCTGGCGATCATTGAGTTCGTGGGGCACCCATTTGTCAAGCTTTTTTACCTTGCCAATTTGACGCAAATGGACCAATATTGTTTTGACGCTAACGTCGAAAGCTGCTGCTAATTCAGCCGTAGATTGTGAATCATCAGCTTCCACAATCGCCTTTAATTCGTCATTGTCGACCAAAGTCTTCGGACGACCGCGAGGTTCATTTTTCAGGTCGAAATTTCCAGAACGGAAGCGAGCAAACCAATAACAGGTAGTGCGTTGGTTTGTAGTGTTAGCTCCGTAAACGTCGTTGATGTTGCGTGCCGCTTGTGCCGCGTTGCTGCCACGACGGTACTCATATTCCATAATTACTCGAATTTTTAACGTATCCATGATGACGAAAAAGATTTAAATGCGATGAAAATGTAACACTAATCAATAAACAAATGACTACTTTTGGAAAAAAAAATCCATGTTTTTAAAATAAAATTAATTTGAAATTAGAATTCTTAGCCAAACTCTATGACCCCATGGTCATAGAGCTTCTATTGAATTTGGTGGCACGGTGTGACAACGTTGCAATCTTCTAACGATCTACCTATCTAAACCCAAAACGCCCGACCGCAGCTGATACGTAAGTAATTTACCTGCGGCAGGTTAAATTGAATCGTTATTAAATAATAATTTATTTTTTAAAAGCAGGATGTTTTTCGTCCGCACATAAGTTTCAATTTTTTAATGTAAAACTTGCTCGCAGGTGTCTAGATTCCTGGGCAGCCGTGCGACACTTCTTAATGGTCAGTCGGTTTGTATTCCGATACTCAAAATGAATAAATGACATGTAATGGTGGCTGGGTTGATTGCCATTATTAGCCCCCGCCATACTTACTCAAATTATTTTGCCGTGGATATTAAATAAACTTGAAATAAATACCAATATCGTTTTATTTATTTGTAAATTAAGAGATTTTTTTGAGTACCTAAACATTGACCTTGCTACTCAATTCATATCAAGTTCCTGATTAATTAAAATTAAACGCATAAAAAATACATATCCTTATTTGTCAATACTGTTAGGTCTATTATTATTTATGATTCATTGAACACCTTACATACAATGTAAACTGACACCTACATAAGAGCGTATCTAAAATAGACCATGTAGAGAAAGTGCCGTCTTAACTACCTAGGTAGGTGCCTCCTACTCCATTCCTAGGGGACCTAAAAGCCATGTGTACTAAAACAGGTCATAAAGTTGAAACTGCTGGTACACCGCGTGTAAGCTGCATCTTACATGCGATGCAACCTTTAGTAATGAAGCTTCTGCTTTCTGTATACGAACTTTTTGAAAAGACTATGGACAGTTAGGCAAATTCTTTTTTTTTTTTTTTTTAAAACGTTGCCCCATACTAGGAATTTCTCCTGTATCATGGGTGCGTTTACAAACATTCAAACTCACATACACAAACAGCCAGACCCGGAATAATTACTTGTAGGCCATACAAATATTTGTTCCGTGCGGGAATCGAACCCACGACACGCAGCGCAGCAGTCAATCGCTCAGCCACTGCGCCAACCGTGCCGTCAAATGTATGTAGGTAAGTAGTGGGCATCGTTCAGAACTTCTATGGGAATGTATGTAGGTACATTCCATGAATGTTAATTGCTATATAAATTAGATACCTTCCATATTGATTTTAATAATAACTATCTGTGCCCGCGACTTCGTCTATATCCATCTGAATATATTGCATGAGTGTTTTTTGTGTGGAACCCTAATTCTTTCACTAAAATAAAAGTATCACATCAGCTATGTGCCAGTGAAAGGCCCATCAAAATTTGTCTAGCTTTTTCGGAAATTAAAAAGAAACAGACAGATGGATAAAACATGACTTTTTGTTAGTTTAACCACAATTAATAAAAGGAAGCATGCAGTTTCGATACGAATGAAAAGAAAAAGAATGAGTATATAAGATGAAGTTTAAGAGTAACGCAGGTGACCGAGAAGTTGTGTGGAAATCGGTTGTCATGGTATGGGCATGTGATGCGGAGGAATAAGGACATGTTGTGATCAAAGTTTTGTATGAATGATACAGGTTACAATAATAGAGGAAGACTGAAGAAACGATGGATGAATTGTGTGAAGATGATATGGCTAGGAAACAGATGACTTTTTAGATGTCGGCAAATAGAGATGTATCGAAGAAGATGACTTGCTGCGCCGATCCCAAATAATTGGAATGATGAATTAACTATGTATCTTTTAAGTATAGTTCAACTCATCTTAAGCTATACTTAAAAGATACATAGTTAATTTTCACTTATATGGCGCAGCCCGCAGTACAGACTAAAAGACAAGTATTTAAAGTCACTTAGAAATCATCTTGATTGATTAAAAATTACTTGTCAATATGTTATCGAATGACAGCGACTATCGAGATTATTTTAAGCAAATGCAAATCATGTTTTTATTTAGTTATAAAGATAAATCTATCTGAATTCTTACAATGGGGGGATTACCGTTGCCGAAGTTCCAACGGTGTTGCTTTTGTACAAGGAAGTTAAAAGTGGCGTGTATCTTCATCACCTTCTGGAGTATGGTAAAATAAAACTTGTTTTTTACATAATATCTGATATCTAGAAGGGTCCCTAGGATTCTTTATTGTTTGTGATTGTGTCGTCCGAATTTATCACGACAACATCCTTGCTTTTTTACTGTATTTGTTTCTAGAAATGGCCATGTCATTTTTGAAAGCAAATTCACTGTGGATTATCCAAAACACACTTTATGTAGTCCACTTACTTATGATACCATTAAGTACAGTGGACAGCACTTCAGTGGTGTCAATTTGACCTTGAGGTGACCCACCATAGTACGGAACTCTAATAGAAATGCAGACGGCTTTTATAGTTATTTCGCCACCGATGCAGCTTACTGGACCCTTTTAGCGCAGCCGTAAGGCACATACTTAATAATATATGTATACTTACTCGTATATATATTTTTAATGTATTTCTAGTTACTTGTTCTTTTCATGTTTTCTACGTTTAGTATTGTGTCGTTGTGTGCCCTAGCCTGTGCTGAATAAATGTTTTTTCTTTCTTTCTTTCTTCTTACTGTATCTTTAAGTATTCTTACTGTGCCTTACTCTTACCATGTTTCAGTTAGCAATTAGCCACAGTACGAGTATCCTGTTTTGTCCAACTTGCGCTAATTTATATACCCCGGAAGGTGGTTATCTATACGAAGGTATAACTATTATGATGTGGATTCTATTTGTCATCAACATGGCAACACTGTCTAGCAGTTTTGCCTATCTCTTGTCACTTGTACTGGTAAGAGGTCTACCCAAACAACAGGGTTTAAATCTATTTTTTGTATAGTTTGTATCGATAGACACAGACTTGGTCAAATTCTAGTGAATGTAACTGTAAAGGTAATAAGTACCCAGGTGATCCCATCGTCATCAGTTAAGTATGGGACCCTGAAGAAATCGAGGGGATTCTTCAAATATCATAGGCACATTTATGGGGATTTGGGTATTTTTAAAGGAACTCGTACATTTGCTCTCGGAAAGCACCATTTTGTGAGGTGATGATGATGATGATGAAGAACATAGATGGCCTCTGGAACTACTCGATATTTCGCGGGTTGCGATTCGATTACGGTGTAACTATGGTTGCTAAGCAATTTATGCTGGTGGCATGGTGAAATGGAGCTGTTGGACTCTTTAACAATTAACTTCGCTACATCGGGAAAAGCAATATTTTGTAAACGCTGATGAGCAGTTGACAGAAGATCAGTCTGACGAAAAGTAGGTGAGATTAAAGGAAGAATTTCACTTTGTAGGTACTTGAAAATTTTGTCTCATAGTAAATGTCACGGTCAATTCTCCAACCGTATCTAAATGTAAGTTGGAATAAAAAAACAACTGTGATCAAACTATAAATTAACAATTTTTGGACTATTTCCTTTACTTGTGCTGTGAGACTTTGCTTGATGCTAAATTTTATCATTCCAAGTCAACGGAAAGTACACATAGATTTCGATTTACTTGCTAGTACCAAAAGTGACGTATTTTTTATTAAATCAACTAAGCACCTTGACTTTTGTAACGCTCCAAAGGAACGTACAACATATTTGATATTAATTTTAACCTAAAACCTCGTTCTTGAGAAAATGGGTCTTGACAGATAGATAGACAGCCAGACGGACCACGAAGAGATCTACTATGTTCTAAAATAACTATAGTTTCAGCAGTTGATGGAAAATACGAATCAAACAAAACAGCCAAAGCCACAGACTTTCGAAGCAATGGTTATTTAAGACCTTTTTAGTGTTTTTTGTTGTTTTTTTTTTTTGTAATTGGTTGTTTTTTTTTTAATTTTATAATGACTTCCTTCTTTCAGCACGTGTACCCGGCCTCAGCTGATGTTTTCATGGGACTTGGTATGCTATCATCACTGGGGATGTTCACCCATGGAATATTGAACATAATACAAATGCTTGACGGCCTATGCTCAAACCCGAGTGATAGTTGCGCACACTTCACTTACTCCGCACGTAAGTCCTTTATTCTGTTCGACTTGATGGCTCTTTAAATTATCCTGAGCAAAACAGTGAAAACAATGTTATAAAGATTTATTCAGTTTGATACCAGAAAATTCTCATTATCTATCTAGTAATTTGGTTGATAATCTTTTCGGCCAACAGTAGAGCCGGTCCTAGTTATCACTAAAATACATGAACACTTATAGCTAAAAGATATCATAATAAAACTGTCCATTTTTCTTTATCATTAATGGTTTGGTACAGATAGATGGACTGATTACGAGTATTATATTATTACGTAAGGAAGAACTCTGTACGAATAAATAAGTATTGCGCGCACGAAGCAGTGTGCGGTTTGGCTATAGTTTAAAGTATCTATGTTAAAGAAGAGCAAAACGATAAAACGTAATATTTAGTCCACTAAGCAACTTCTAATACTCTTTATTGTACACAGCCTTTTGATACCTCAAACTTCATAACTTAGAAATAAATTAAGTTCCTACGAGTAGGTATGTTATTTATTAGTTTTTTTTTCTTTGTTTTCAAAATAAAAACTTAAGTCAAGTGTGCCACAGCCCCCTAAATGAGGTAAGTTGCCTCAACCACAATTTGTGCATCAACTACAGAAATGATTTTTTAATAAAAAAAGATTACCGCCACACAGTCACACAACTCTTTTTACTGAACCCATATTTCATTAGGTTTGCTGCTTTAGGTACTAGGTTTCGAAACATAATAGGTATTAAACACAATAAATCTTTGGAACTGTCCCATTCATGTTCTACATTTTTTTTTATTTTAGATTGCCTACGCCAACTCAGGTTATCTCATTTTTGTTGCTCACGCATTTTGGCCATTGACGCATTATTGTAATTTGAAAAAGCGAAAAATAAAACTATTGAGCAATTGTATTTTTGTTGACCTGTTCCAAAAAAAGTTAAAATATTGTTATCAATCATAATGTAACCTCAAAATAGGTGTCTACGGATAGAAAAACTTTTCAAAATTACCTATGTCTCATAAGAATCAACAAAATAGGTTAGTATTTGACTAAACTCGTTCACAAAGTACAGGGTAAAAATGACCATAAACGTTTTTTTTTTATATACGATATGTTTTCATTTCAGTGTTAGCTGCCAGACACTTGAACTGGCAGCTAACACTGATAGCTCGGACTCGTTAGCATTGAGATAGGTTACGAAATATAACATAGTATCTATACGTTTCTCATAGATAAAGCATATTATACTTTAGGCGAATTTATGAATGATAAAGACAGACAAATGTAAAGGATTAATGTAAATGTAATGTAGTGTAAAACTCACCATCATTTTATTTTAAATATGTATACCAAATAATGTAAATTCATTTTAATTTAATTTTAATCTTATGACTAATCTAATGCAATTGAAGGACTTTAACATAAGTGTAAGATTAACCAAATTTTACTTTAACATAAGTGTAAGATTAACCAAATTTTGCATGCTTATATATAGGCTGAGTATGGTGAAACAACAAACAATGTAACATCTCCTGAAAAACCCATATTATGCAAATAAAATGATTTGATTTGATTTGATTTGTTACATAAATATTGACTTGACAACAACTAGTTCTAGTGGCAACGAGGAGACCCTTCACATAGCATTTTCTAACTTTTCATCAACATTGCCAACAAACGTCCACTGTTGTACATAGGCCTCCCCCAAAGATTGACACAACGTTCGGTCCTATGCTGCCATCATATATCGGCTTCCAGCGATCATCACCAGATCGTTGGTCCACCTTGTAGTGGGCTTACTGGTACACGGTTGCCACAGGAGAACTCTATCACCCCAACGGCCAGCGGTTCTGCGAGCAATGTGCCCCGCCCATTGCCCCTTAAGTTTGCCAATTATTTTATACTTCTTCTAACTTCTATATTAACTTAATTTATTTATTTTATTTCAGTGTGGATCTACTTCATACTCATCGTCAACTCATATAGGGATGAAATGTTATGATTATATATGTATGTATCATAATTTTAAATATATTATCAATAATAATTAAAAACAAATCTGTATTTTATTTAAATAAAAATGATCTTCGTTCTTATTATTAATATCAGGTAGGTGAAATTATGTGTGTATTCATTAGACCCTAGAAAACTTCTAAATGGATGTGTAAATAAAAGCGCACTGCTCGATTTATAACGTTCGGTTCGGCGCAGAGAGTTAAAAATCCAGCAGTCCAGTAATACATATTTACTTCTAATTATTTAATTTATGTTTTTTACTTGTATTGTACACATTCAAGTTCTTTAAACTTATCAGATAGATGTGTTGCTGGGGAGTTTGTTGCGCCACTTCTTCTTCCCAGCAAAAACAGTAGGAAGTGGTGCAGGGTGCGTCTTTTGGAGGGCTGTCTTATCTAATTTGTGTCGTTCAAAAAGTGTTGATTCTCAGCCTAATTTGGAACACTTAATTCTGATTTGCTAATCATTTTGTCAGGCCATGTTTGTAAGACGTCCAGTCTCATAATCATGACCTAGCCTGTAAATCTGTAGCTTGTGATTGTCCTTTTTAACGAAAGTGAATACTAAGAAAGGATTCAGTGCTAGCTTGAGAATGCATTGGTACATGAGTAGTTTGCCTTCCAGACACGTGAGCTTTATTGTTGATCGTCTAATAAGTATAAGCTATAGAGTTTCTACCCAAGGACTTTGCGTTTGGTGAATATGTGATGTCTTCAGGTCACTAGCCAGTATGGTCGCATCATCCACAAAGTGGCTGTGCGACCATTTGTATCTAACGACAGGTAAGCAGCAAAGAGCAGATACAGGGATGGACCCGGGACACAGCCCTGAGATGCCCTGAATAGTACAAAGAGTGACCTCATCTCCCTGTTTTACTAAGATGTAACTAGAGGTAGGATCCCACAAAATAAAAATATACCTATGGTCACATTTTGTGGAAAGGCACGACATTTTTTTCAATATTACGTTGTTACTATGATATTTGCATCGACTAAAAAAAACCTTTAATTTCTGAGTTTATTTCTCAACTATGGCCATGGCAATGGCGGTTTGAATATGACAATGACGTTGACACATTCTAACCACCATCTTTCAGCAGTGTTGCCCACACACAATCTTAATAAAATACTTCTATCAAAATATTGTAACAGTCGTAGTTTTAAAGATCCATTCTAATTTAATATTTTACGTAATTTTTTATGAATTCTTTTATGTAGTCTATACTTGTCTTTTGGTATTGTTAACATCTTTGCTCATCTCTATCTGTCACTTCCAGCAGATATATTACTATAAGTAGGTACTACTCTACCTACTCGTATAGTGATCTATGCTATATACTCTTTGGCTAGCACTCTGTGGTAGATAAGGTGGTATCTCTATATATAGTATAGTAATCTATGGTGGTAGACCATATTCTGTATGTCACAGCAAAATTGCGAAGTCTCTTCTAAGAAAACTAATAATTATGAGTTTAAGTTTGCAAAGTATTAGAACAAATTAATATTTACGTTCTTCAGCAAACAGCATAAGTAATAACAACACAAATTATTATAATGCGGCTTCTATACTGTTGTGGTTGTTTGCGTCGAGTACGTAAATGTTTGTGTTGTTTCAGTTTGCGCATTGGCTGTATCGTTATAGGAGTAATTTATGTATTATTAATAGTAGGTAAGTATCAAGCAACTTTAGTTTTTACACAATTTACTGACCTAACGATCACTTAGCCGTCTTCATTTCTTATTGGTCCGCCAGTATTCGACCAAAAAACTAGCTGAGATCCCCAATGTGAGGAGGACCATTCGTTTGGGATAGAACATATGGCGCATTAGTTAGGATTAACACTCATGGAGAGATTCACCTAAACTGACGAACAATCTGGCTGAAGGCGAGCAAATAAGGGCGATAAGCCTCGTTTCCACAAAATTGCTTCCAAAAATTATTCCAACCATCTCAAGAGGTTTCAGGAGATTCTTCTTGAGACTCTAACAGCCACACGTAGTACAGATTTTGGTCAAATCAGCCTGACCTAAAGGAAAACTGATAGTGTATTAATTGCCTTTTGGTTTCGGTTAATGCGACGGTATGATAAGATAACAGAAAGAAGATAACATTACATCACACCTGTATTCCCCAAAGGATTGGATAGGATTGGAGGTAGAGGTGAACTTAAAATAACGACCTTATTTCGCCCATTATGTTTAAGTCTTAGTAATAAGAGGTGAGCCTATTGCCATCATCCGGGCACGTATCTAGACTCCTGGATGCTATTGAGAAATTACGTAATACAAAAACTCTACAACACTTTGCCTGACCTAACGTACGGCAGTCGCGTCTGTAGCAAGATCAGTTTTTTTTTCTAGAAAAACAATATTTATGAAGGTTTGCAAAGACTGCTTTCATTAATAGTGAAGACTCAAACAGATATACACGGTGGGAGGAACATCGACGTACAGCCTGATACCATAAGTTCAGTAAAGGATACCGGCGTTAAAAAATTTCGTCCGTTTTTTTTCAAATAAGTTTTAGAATAGAATTGATTTTGATTCTGATGATTTCTTTTTTACTTCAAATTGTAAAAATTCATAATGAATTATATATAACCCCAGTGAGATTTTTAAAGAACGATATCAATTATTTACTTTGTACTTTAACTGCAAAAAAACATGCTTTTAAAGTAAAAATTTGGAGACAGCCGAAGAAAAATGTCAACGCTTGGGAGAATCATGTGCCTTCGGATCTCAAGGTATTAATTAGGTTGTGTGTCGATTCCGCCCTGTTTTTTCACGAATGTCATTCTAGTGCTCGGCAACTGTATATCTTTCAGTTTGAAGCCGTTGGGTTAGCTGTTTCAAACAAGGAATACACTAGATGCTACTTCACAGGCTACTACCATCAAATATATTCATATACGAGCTTCGCAACTTGGTGTATAACATTGATAACAACTGGACTTTTTTTTTTCGGAATTGTGTGGGTTTGTATACTTTCATTCCTATTTACTTAAAAACGTAAGAGCCCTTTGCCCCAATAAGATTAATAATTAAAACATAAATAATTTACTTCTATATTTAAAAATGTCATTGAGTTAGTTAAAAAAAAAAGATTTTTGAAAGATTAAAGTAAATATCACATCAGATATTTTATTCTGTTCTTTTTTTATAACCAAAATTTCAACGGAGGCTTCAGAATTATATCCAGAACTTCCATGCACGCACGACCTGATAACCTGATAACATTATCAGGTATTGCGTTTATGTCCCTTCCATCATCTAAACATGCGTGATAGTACCTATTCCTAATACAATGTATCAATATACATAGTATATCAATGTATCATATTAAGCCTGGATAGTGTTGGTATCAACATACACTCTCTACTCATATTCAATTACGATAACTTTGTTTTTCAAATAACCTAATATAAAAACTAATAATATCAATATCGCTTGTGTTCACAGGGTTTCCCCATATGTTCCGTTTTATTCATATACACGACAGTGATACTGATTGTCTTTAACATGGTCCATAGCTTCATGTTATTTTTTCATTTTAAAGAGGACGTTAATATTTGTCCTTCACCGTTCCTTTTCGGAGGAGCAAACTTTTTTGGTGCTATATGTATGTATATTTTTCTTTTTTATAATGTTGCGCCACACTAGGAATATCTCCTGTGTCGTGGGTGCGTTAACAAACATTTAAAATCACATGCACAAACAGCCAGACCCGGAACTTACTACCTGTGGGCTATACAGATATTTGTTCCGTGCGGGAATCGAACCCACGACTCATTGCACCGACCGTATCGTGTTATATAGCTATGTAGACTTTTGTTTTTGATAGCAGCAATAGCCCGTGGAATCAGTCAGTTTTTATATAATAAAGAAATGAGAAATTGCCCAGATACTCGTATTAATTCAAGACATGGATGAATATGTATATGCAGAATAAGTTTTCATATTTGTTCAGATCAATTTGAGTAGTCTTTTCATGCTGTCGTTCATCAATGTCTGCCGTCATTTTGAAGCTGACAGAACCACATATGTGTGTGTGCAAACAGGCGCGTAGGTACCTTTCCTTTTTTTGTGTTTCCCTTGTATAATACCACTCCTGTGCAAAGGCCTCCCCCCATTCCGTCACGTCTCTCGATGGTTTGCTTTAGCTCGCATCCGGCGGACAAGGCCTGCCCAGTCTCATTTTAGTCTTGCAGCTTTATAGGCTACGCCAGCAATGCGCGTCTAGGAGCGCAGCGTGGTGTTTCGATTTATTAATACTTTACGTTTTGCTTTTTTGGTACTAATACATACATTTATTATAATACTCATATTGGTGTGTGCTAGCTGTAAGTAGTGTAACATGTAGCAAATTATTTAATTGAATGATGTATAAAGATGATTGACATAATTATTATTTTTTGACATATGTTGTATAGCTTCAAGTTCTTCAAACCTATCAGACAGACGTGTTGCTGGGGAGGTTTTTCCGCCACTTCTTCTTCCCAGCAAAAACACTAGGAAGTGGTGAAGGGTGGGCGTTTTGGGGGATTGTCTTATGTAAACGTTTTGACGTTCAAAAAGTGCTGATTCTCAGCCTACTCGTAAATTGAATAAACGAATTTTGATTTTGATTTTTTTTTTCATTGCTTATGTATTTCCTAATACCTAGTAGTGAACGGATACTATCTGGAAACTATTGAGGTCAATGGTCGTACCAGCAACGCTGTTTCTGTGTATGCTGCAACAACTTCTAGATCACCGTCAGCAACGCCTCCGTTGAAGTAATTATACTCGTTGTTCATCGTACAGGAAGCATTCTTAGTTCTGGCAAGTGATATCGCCTATATTTAACAGTTAAGTATCTGCACTAGGTAAAAAAAGTGTATTTGCATACCTAATTGTGTTAAGAAAAAGATGCTGCAATTAACTCAAGTAATCTGGGGTAAGGGCATGAGTTTGATGATCGTGTTATGATATAAGTCAACTTGAGATCAGTGAACCCTCTTAAGTAAATTTAATACTAAGTCTTTAATAAATTATGTTTATATTATTGATTTTTGAAGTGTTTTATTTTTTTGCTACCTAAATAATAAAGAATCGTATATAAACCGGTTCGTTAACCGGCTAAAGTTAATTTAATTAAATAGCTAGATCAGCTTGTAGCTATTAACATAAATAATGACCAAGCTGTAGATTGTAGATTCTAACATGTTGTTGCAGTTATAACATCTAACTATCGGACCAAACATTTTTTTTCTATTAGTAAGTTTCTTCACACTGTTCGATCAAAAATATCGAGCGTTCTATAAAAATCAGCTCAATCCTCAGTTGAAGATAAATACCATGTAGATTTTTACAGTGCAATAGCACAAAAATGTCTATATTGCGTTGTGTTAGGTAGTGAAAATGGACATGACCCTCTAATCATTTCTATCAATAAAAAATAATTAACAATCTCAGACGATTTTCGACGTCAATGTTGAGATTTAAAGTACCTACTTTATTTATTTATTTGGTGAATGCTAGAGTGCCAGAGTTGAATTTTTGAATCTATTTTGAATCTATATCTATCTATGGGGTTGAAACACGAGAGTCATGGGGTCCGTGCGCTCATTTAGTTTCAAGACATAGCGAAACGTTTGCTCGACTCTTCACGTGACCAGGGGCCTGGCTTGTATTTTCGCCAAAGAATCAGAATTTGCCATTCAACGCTTTTTCCATTGACAGTGATGCGAATGAATTTTCGATGCCCAGTGATTATTATTTTTTTTATTTTTTTCAAAAAAAGGTTATTCACAAGAATCTTACCTACTCAAAGACTGGGACCAACATTAGGATTAAGATATATCATTAATTTTGGGCGTGAGAGGATTATTCCTTTAAACTCAGATAGCTGACGTGAGCTGAAAGATACAACCACCCATATTTTAGTTCGCTATTATTGGACAGTATCTTGGAAATGTTAATTAAAGGGGTCGGTAGACCGGTCAAAGCGACCGCCTTGCTCATTAAGGTGGATACCTGGCATCAGCATAAATGTCACGCGATGCGGAAGATTTAATTATCGCAGCCGACCCACCGCAGTGATCCAGTAAAAGGGTTACCTGTGTCAGGTAAATTGGTACGTACAATATATGATATAATATTCCGTGAATTGGGAAAAACTTTTATTAAAGGATATAAGACCCGTATACCGTATACGTACCGTAATATAAGTAGGTTTAGTTCACAAAAATGTCATGATGGCCCAATGGTTTAGGCCTCGCCTCTTGTGCACGAGGTTGTGGGTTCAACCTAAGCAAGTACCAATGTGACTTTTTCAATTCATATGTATCTACTTTCTAAATTTATCTAGGACATCACTGACATCGGTGAAGAAAACATCGTGAAGAAACCTGGACTTACAAATAAATGTAAGTCTGAAATCGTCAACCTGTCTTGAGCAAGCGTGGTGATTAATGGCCGTGCCTTCTCTGTATGAGAAGAGGCCTTTGCACTGCAGGGGGATAGTAACAGGCTGGTATTATTATTATTAGTTCACAGATCTTTTTTTTAAACATAACGTCATCAACTTCAGTCTTCTGTAATAACTTAGGCTGTGATGCAAGAGATTTTTTGGACTCGCACATTGACGTTCAGAAATTCTTATTTAAAGTATAAGCAGGTGTGTACTCCTAAAATGATTAAAAACAAACTTTTTTTTTATAAAAAGAAACATCCAAAGAAAGAAACTTCAGCAACAATAAATTATGTTTAACGTCCCGAAATATCTCACGAAAATTATAGTCCGTTTCTACGTGAAACATTTGTATTTTCAAAGAAAAATGTCTCCCTCACGTCCCGTCCTCAGCGGGGGCGTAAAAGAAAAGTATATAAATGTAAAAAGAAAGTATAAAAGAAGTCACTTCCCTGAGATAGCGTTCCTTCGGTGGCTCGACTGGCTTTTATTACGTCAAGCACGTGACGCGAACAAGGATCCCGTCTTTGAATTCTCTTAGGTATTAATATTGAGCTAGCTATGTGCTGAATTGCGTTTGATAAGGTTTTCTTTGTGTTATCACATAGCAAGTATAAGTAAATAGCATTTAGCAGGTCCTTATAAGTAGATGATGCAATCTAATTCTTCGTTTTTTCGTAATCAGATTGTGTCGCGTAAGTGGACATGGTGGACGAATACGCTTCTTTAAATATGTAATGAGAGGTGTTCTTCTCAGCTTGAGCCAACAAAAGGCAGATTTAAATAATAGTTAAATTCTTTTGAAGAGTAGTGAGGTGGGCTTTACAAGAATGTTGCATAAGTGCCAAAATATCCTAAAAAAATCCGGCTATATTCTTCTTCAAAAACGTCAGGCATTTGAGCTACAACAACACTACAGAGTTTTTGTAACTAAAATAGATATTGTTGGTTACGTCTACAGAATCTGAGGCGAGCATGCGTCTGCTCTGACCGGGGGATATTTTTACAACAGGGGCGACGAACTCCCACACATCATCTTATTTCCATTTTGTTTGTTGACGACGCAGACAGCCTCGTTACGACCCCTGGTTAATAAAGTTGGTACTATCTAAATAAGAATAACAACAGTATAAAGTTACTGATGACTGGTAGGTAGATAAGATGGCGTAATGAGACCTTTCCGATTTGGGAGAGGCTTGAAATGAGTAAAATGTTTGTGCTTAAGTTACATATGAAGTAAGGTTTCAAGTAACATCTCCACGGGCGAGAAAATACCGGTGACAATCACGCCGCCACTATGCCTACAAAAAAGTGAAATATCAGCCAAAAGAAAAAGAATTGGTTATGTCTTTTCCAGATCAAACACAAGTTACTTATAAGTTATAAAGTTCAAACCTTGTTTGTAAACCTAAACGCAGCCAAGCTATCTTAAAAAAGAGAATCTACGTGATGTTTCATCTACTTAGGAACCTATTTAGCTACCTCCGTAGATAAAACCTCAAGTAACAATACAAAATCTCAAATGTGTGCCCCCACATTGTGTGTAGAAGGTAATGGTATGCATAACATAAGAAGGCCAGGCGGAGGACCCCTCGCGTTATTCATAACCCACATAAAACCGACCCTCATGATATAAGAACACATTTTACTTCAAGGACTGTGACCGGCGCACTGCGTAGGATCCTGGGAATAATACGATGAACGGTACCTACCTAGGTTGGTCTTAGTAAAAATACTTTAGTATAATCTCTTTGTTTTACCTAGGCATCATCCTAGGTAAAAAAAAGAGATAATAAAACAACATTATAAACGTGACACATTTTTTTGCTTTATGATGGAAATAGAAGATGACTTAGATACAACGCATCAACGTTGAGGAGTAGGAGTCGCGACGACACAAGTATGTATAAAATCTACATACGCGTGACGTCATGGAACCTTTTATATCAATGTATCGACATTGTCTTTGGATAACGTAAAAAAAAACATGTCCATTTTTTTAAATAAAATATCTGACGGACAAAAAATACTTTTTAGTCATCATACTAAACTACTCGTATATCCTGATATTATATTAATACGTGAAGCGATAACTTCTGATCCCTTTTTAAGAATATTGCGCGCTTGGACTAGTGTGAAATTTGGCATAGTTAAAGCTTATATTGAGAAGCAGGTATTGTAGATACCTACAACGGTCGAGTTTCGATCACTGATCAACCTCTAGTAATAATGACTCGCTCCACGAGTTTCAAGTGTTTTAAAGGAAGTTCTCATTTGAAGTCATGGACAGATTGCTATCCTAGCCTGTTTGAACTAGTTCAAATGAATGAAAGTAGACTATACCTATTACTAGAAGAAAGACTAACTTTTTAAGTAAGAAGTTAATGCTGTGACAATTAGACTGAGCTTGAATAGTTTTGATTCAGGCATATTCCACATAATTCTGTCGTAAACAAATAAGTAGTGATGATGCAAAATGTCTGCTCAAATTCATGGCCAACTATGGAGTTTTAATTATTTTAAGTAAATTGGTGTGTTCCTGTTTAAGGTATGCCTAGCTAGTGAAAAAGATTACCAAGGAAAGAGTACTCGTGATTAAAGCGGTGGTTTATGAACGCCAGCGAAAAAGAGTACGATTGGTTGCAAAAGGTTTATTTAGTGAAAATACTACTTTTTAACCTTTATGTATGTTGTTGTTATAATTATTTTAATACCAAGAGTTGTATATTTGAAGAAGAACCAACAATAACTAGGCATCGGTACATTTACTTCGAAATATTAATGGAAATGACCGTTTGCGCCCGTTGCGCTGCCGACGGCACTTTTCCGACGGCGGGTGGCGCACAACAACAACTTATTCGTTCTATTTCAGGTATTGAAAAACTTATGAGCCTAGCTTTTATAAATAGTATTTCTTGTTTTGGAACCTTTAAATATGTTGTCAATACCTATTTTAAAACACAAGAATTAATCAAAAACTATGATTTTTTTAACAGAAACCAATGCAGTATGATAGGTTTATGTTTTTTTTGAAGATTAAGGAGTACTTTTTATCGTATTATAAAGAGAATTCAATTTGTGACAACCTTAATGAAATGTGACTCTATTTACTAGCTGACGCTTCTGCGCTATCTTTTTTGTTATACTTTAGTTTTAAATTTAAGTCCTTATTTCTGTTAAATAAAGTATTTTCTAAGGTATTTTGTTTTTATTACCTTTTTCTTTACAGCAGACCCTCGAACCAAACCAAATGTAGTAGTTACTACAAAGACACAACACAATACGTAAGAACAGGTGCAAGAAAAGGTAAAGACAAGAGCGATAGGTTCATCTTTGCTGAAAAAATTCCCAAAAATTGTCCAGGTGACAGGAAATTTCGATTTCGTGTCTTAAAGTTATACCAAAGTAGGTACTCATTCAAAATACCTACAGAATTAGATACTAGGTATATGCACTATTTCAACAGCGCCATCTGTGTTCTCATCGTGATAAAAGCGAAGTTACGCAAAGCGCATGCGCGAACAAAAATGGCTGCCGATCAATATGGGGAAGCCACCCCAACTCACCCCATCAGGACACTTTGCAAAAAGGCGTACAAGCGAAAACAGCCCGTATGCTAAGGAAGCAAAGTCCTTGAGTAATAATGACGAATTTTAGATGTATCTTTTGTTTGTTTTAGTAGATAGGTAGGAATCCAAATAGGTAGATATATATTTGCTTTGTCCGCAATATAAGTACTTACCTAGATGTTTGTCGATCCCAATGTTTAGTAAGAATTTTACTCGGTAATGTAGTTTAGTTTTTGGTGTAGATCCTAATGTTGGTAAATCTAGAACAATTTTACCTACATTAAGCAAACAGAATTACCTACTGGTCTAACAAAGATAAACAAAGCCCTGTCGTAGATACTGTAGAAGCTGGATCACCAGATCGGGAGATTATTGCTACAAATAATAGGCTTCCGCCGACTTAATCACGTTTATAACGAGGAGGTCATTACACAATCACGTCACCTCCCAAGAATCTTCTCCCTTTTACCAGTGACACGGTGCATCTTCTTAGAAATTTTAATACATCTTGGATGATTGAAACCTGCCTGTATTCATGTTAGTATAAGTTCCGCTATTGAATTAAACCTTTACAGTATCTACTACCAAATCAGAAATTGCTTGAAATTACTGCCTAGCTTCATCATCATCAGCTAACCTTTCCCAACTACATATGTTGGGGTCGGTCTGCAATTTATCTGATGCAGGTGAAACCGGTATTCTACATGGAGCGAGATTACAAACTAGATACTAGAAAACACGATATTGATAAGATCAGATCAGAGTTTTAAGCTTCAGACTATCCGTAACGACCGCCTACAATTTTATCTAACTTACTTAGTGCTAATGAAAACAAACTGTAGAATAATAGATCATTTTTTTAGCAACATTAAGCTACAAGCCACTCCAGTGTGCAACCACATTACATTTCCTTTATGTCATCACTGGATGAACTAAATAATGAAATGCAAAATAAAAAACGTTGGTATCACATTCGACCGACCTGTCGGTTGATTCTGTGAAAATTTAATTTCCCCGTGAAAACTTATGTGTATTTCGGCTATCATAAATGAAGACAAAGATGCAGATTAATTACTATTATATGTCCTTTCCCTCGTTATAAATAAATAAATAATAATAATAAATATTGCTCGACAATCCACACAGCATCATCTAGCCCCAAGCTAAGCAGAGCATGTGTTATAGGTACTAGATGACTGATATACTTAGCACAATACATTACATAGATAGATATTTTTATGATACATAGCAAATACCCAGAACTCCCGGAACAAATATTTGTAGATCGTACAAACATTTGTCCCAAGGCGGGAATCGAACCCAAACCTCTTGCGTCGCAGGCGGACCTTCGCCCGCCGCGCCACATCGGTCGTCATTATAACTAATCTATCTCCTTGCCAAATTTCATTAATATCCTATCAGCAGTTTAGTCGTGTAATGGTAACAAACAGAGCTACTTTCGCATTTATAATATTAAGCGCTTCGCTCGCGACTTCGTCCGCGTGGATTTAGTACCTTTCCCTTCGAATTTGAACATTTCCTTCACCCCCTTTATAGCTTAGTTTTGGAAATTAAATACCTATAGCACTCAGGAATAATGTAGCTTTCTAATAGTTAAACATTTTTAGAATTGGATCATTGGTTCCAGAGATTACCCCCTACATACTTACAAACAAATTTTACCTCTTTATAATATTAGTATAGATGAGATCAATGATCTATTCCGGTAGATGGCACTGCTAGTGAAGTGAAGCTAACGTATGCCCCGCGGCACATGGTCACAGATCACAGTGCTTGCACTTCAATTGCTGATAGAAACAGTGATTTTAAAATTTGCACCATTGATGTGTTTTTGTGGTAACTTTTGTAAAATTACTGTCTTATTTTTAATACTAAACCTAACCTAGTAAAAGAGAAGCATGTTATTTTAGAGGTATAGCCCGTCACTGGAGGTAACGTCATCAGAGTGTTTTAAATATGGAACGAAAACAACAGAAGAGATAACAATGGACCGCCCATTATTATCTCTTATGTTTAAAAAAAAACTTATTTGTTAAAGGAGGTTCGTTCATATTTGAACATGTCACCCCCGTAACCTTTCCTGTTTGTTTGATGCCTACCTACTTATCTCCGAATGATTACACCAATTAGTCTTTACGACTGTAAACATCCGTTCTGTGATAACTTGTTAACCGATTACTTTAAGTAGTAGGTTTTTACACAAATTTAAAACAAATTTAATTATTTTTTTGCCAGAATGTGCAATGGCCCATTTTACTACGACATGATACTCTGTTACAATATATTTCTCGTAAATGTAGGAACAATATGGTTAGTTCTCTTAATTTGTCTTTAAATAGAACAGCTGATATTCTTTATTGTACACAATGAAAACTTACAAATATTGACTTAAAGAGCTAGCACATAGGGTCTAACAATGGGCGGCTTTATAGTTAAACGCAATCTCTAAACTCATCATTTTTAAGTTTTAATGGTGTATAATAAAGAAGTATTCTATTCTATTAATAGAATATCGTAAAATATATCTACTTAGCCTTCCAATTTTCCGTTAATATGAAGGACGCAGCATTTTTAATAGTTGCAGTACCTACACTTGTAGTATATAACTAATTGGATGTAGGTATGTTAACCTACCGACTCACGCTTACCTCGGTTACCTATCCAACTACACTCCTTCCGATTAAAGCCTAAGCCAATTTGCAATCAAAAACCAATTAATAGTTAATGCAACATTTCTAGGAAGTAGGTGGTAACAAATTAACAACAATTGCATGAATCCCAACGTCATAACTGCACCTTAATTGTTGGGGTTTGTAGCTACCTACAAAATCATAAAAAAATATCGACTTGTAAACCGCTTATTTTTTTTTCAATTCGGTTAAAAATGTCATTCGACTTTTGAACCTACTATAGCTCCAATTTGTTTCGCCGAAAAGAAGATAGATAGATTCCCGTAAAACTGAACCGGTTGGTACCTAGAAACATATGTTTTTTTTTCAGTTCTATAATGTTTTTAGATAAGGAATAAACATGGACCACCCATTATTATCTCTTACGAGTATGTTTAAAAATACTTTATTTATTAAAGGAGCTGTGTTCAAATTTGAACATGTTACCCCCGTAACCTCTTCTGTTTCGCTTGGGCAACAAGAAAACCTAACTTTTAACAGACAGGTATGTTACAGGTGCTACTGTTTGCCAAATAAATTGAAATAAAAAACCTCATTCCTTAACCATCGTTGATACTATTCTCATCATTAAAGATGCATTCCATTAAAGACGTAAACCACTCGCAAAAAATAGAAAAATAAGGAGGTACCTACGTAGGTATGTACTTTGAACCTTCCTTTTCCTTGAGGTAGCCATTTTAAAACTCATTATAAAACTAGGATATAAATCAAGAACGTCGTAAAACTTAGTAGATGATCGATAATCCAGTATTCAAAGTTAATGCAGGTACCTACCTGCATTATTACTGTTTATCTGAATGTGCATCTAGTTACCTAACTAGATGCGCATTCAGATAAACAAACGCGTCCAGATGAATCTGGAGAAACCTCAGAGTTAGACTACCCAAATAAATTTAATTTTGTAAGCTTATCGAACTTAGGACTCTACTTTGCCTATAGTAACATCTCGTGTCAACTAGTGTCCTATTTATATATGTCCTATAAACGAATAAGTCCTTAACTCTGAAGCGAACAATAGTACCTAGGTACCTACCTACCTTACAGGTAGGTAAGGTATTGGAGTTACAGACAATGCTTAGCAAAAAAAATAGTGATTACTCTACCTACCCCACTCTACCTTCCTTTATACAAAAAAACCTAACCTAAACCTAGTACTTAGATGACTTTTAACACCATCCACAAATTGCTTGGATACAATTCTTTTGCTCACTTTCATTAACACTAAGCGACATGTTAAGCCTGAAATAAATATATTGCACTTGAAAATCCAACGATTTTAAACTCTCAGCTTCAAAAAAATTGAAAGTACTCACTGTATTAATAGCCATGAGTAGAAAAGCGGTGCCCTGCTATGCCTATTATTTTGTTGGGACGCTGTGTTTAATGTTCTCCAGTCTAGATTTTGGTGAAGGATTTTTCTAGTATTACTTCGCTATGTACAAAATTTATTCGATACCCAGTACCTGCCTACCAAAATATCTACACAAAGCAAAACACTTTCCGTAGAGTGATCGGTTGTATTTACTCTACTTGCTCTACAGAGGGCGCGTTCCATAAAGCGCCATCTATTGTTCACAG
Organism: Phlogophora meticulosa; assembly: GCA_905147745.2. Lineage (NCBI taxonomy): Eukaryota > Metazoa > Arthropoda > Insecta > Lepidoptera > Noctuidae > Phlogophora > Phlogophora meticulosa. The sequence continues at coordinate 10,862,470 of LR990528.1, read as the reverse complement.
TAGGAGTTAAGTGCTCACTCAGTTTAGAAGATGCCAACAGCGACATCTGTCAATACTACGTTGAACTACTTAGCTCGGAGGGTACCTTAACAGTTAGTAGGGTGATTATGGAGCTTTCTACCGTTTTGAAAGCTACTGTTGTGATTATGTCAAACATGGTAGTGATACCTAGATGTCTCTTTTAACTATTTGCAGGCTCACAAGTATGAAAATGAAATAAACTCATTTATATGTAGGTAAGTATGGCTTGTTCTTTTTTAAACTTGGTGAAAATGTTTAATTAATATTTTATAGATATTTACTCAGATTCGTTATGTTTTACTAGGTTATAAAATAAAAATCTTTTGAGGCCTATTTTTCTAATTAAGTAGATACTAATATGTTATTAGATTATTTAGGGCAGTGTTTTAATACTGACTAGAGAACAACAAAAAAAACTAGCTCAGATTTTAGAACACAATAATTTAAAAAAACTAAATGAGATGAAAATTATAATTTGTTATCTTACAAGAAACCACCAAACCGACCCTTCGAGTAACTGTTGCTAGGCAACAGACGAAAATATTAAAAATAAACGAGCCATTACCAAACGGTATTGGTTGAATTCGGCGCCATTTGCAAAGGGCCGGGCTATTGTATGCCCCGCCCACGAATACCGGCCGAAACCGAAACGCTCCCGCCTTTGTATAGTCTCTGCCATCTTTGCTACTAAAGTAACTGTCACATTTCCATCCATTTGGGGTGGAGCTTAAAAGATAACTCAGCTAAATCTGGTATGCTCCATTTTAAGAAACTTTTGTACAATAATATGGATTATTAGAAGTAGTCGAGTTATATTCTTATTGAAACTCCCTCCACTTGGCGTCTACCATGTGACGGAGAAGTTGGTTTTGAACATTGGGTATAAAAGTGTTTTTAGCCTTTTAAATATTTTACTGTGGTCGATAAATATTTCATCTATATAATAATAAGTAAGCAAATATTTTAAGGTTTTGCCAGTTACAGTCCAATCATAAATTAGAATCAGGTGAATCTGAAGTAAGCAACTTATATTTCAGTCGATATTATTTGGTCACTCACTCAAATAACATTCACTTCCGTAATCTTTTATGTGAACTTAACTAAGACAAGGAAGGTATTTAAAGGTGATAGTTAAAGTTTTTTTAAGCCGTACCCTCTTCGATAATACCTAGGTACTCAGGATTTATTATTGATATATTTTACTTCACATACAGAACTCACCCGTAACAATTTACCTAGTATTTAGTTACTGTAGGTAGGTATATGATAATATCAAATTCGTATTACTTTGGATATATTTTTGACTACTCATACGTAGCTAGGTACTAACAATTAATAAAACGTTTCTACTTTTAACAAAACACCATGCGAACAAAATCATAAGCGTCTACGTAGCACTACGTAGACCTCCGCAAGACCAAGACAAGAGAGATTTTTATTTTTTTTAAGTAAAGGAGTTGTGGAGGTCTGATAGAAGGCAGACGCTCCATGTTAAATACTGGTATTCAGCTGCATCCGGTTATACCGGAAGCCAACCCTAACATAGTTGGAACAACAAAGACTAGGTAGGTGATGATGATGATATGCTATTTTAAGAACAATAGCACCGTAAAAAAGAACATCAACCTACAGCTAAACAAAAGTACGCACTTCGGAAATCTTCGCGTTTCCGAATTAGCACAAACGTCACGAAGGAACCCCCCACAGAGGCATAGAAAAATATCGAGAAACTACAAATTAAATCTACCACTCCCCCAGGCCCATAACAGCCTAACTTTAATGATAAACAGACCATTAACCTATCCAGCCTATAATTTGTGTGTGCACGTCACGACGTCACGAGCAACCGTCAACTACAATTTTATTATCCATTTGTAACCGTTTATGAGGAACAACAAACCTTTAGAGTCGTTTGCACGATTTATTGACTCAAAAGTTCATAATGTTTAGGGTTATTGCTTCGGTTTTTATCAAAGCTACGCTGTGCTACGCCACGCTACGAAATGCTACAGATAGCTACGCAACGCAACGTAATGCTACACTATATTTATTCTACAGTGTAGACTTGCTGAACAGTAAATTACAACTATTTCCCTTCACGTGGGTAGAATCCTACCTATTGATACCTATTAAGATATTGTTAAAAGTAGGTTTGTTAATAACCATAATATAATTATACCAGCCTTTTACTGTCCCGCTGCGGGGTTAAGGCCTCTTCTCATACACAGAAGGCACGAGCGTTAATCTCTACGCTTGCTCAAGACGGGTTGGCGATTTAAGACATAGGTACCTACCTATATTAATTATAAAGTCCAGGTTTCTCTTCACCGATGATAACCATAACTAAAGATAATTTCTTGTGTATCAATTTGTAACTGATTTTCTTATCTCCCTATTCTAACTCCAACGGGTATCACCTGCCAATACTTCATTTTAAACTTTTACATCACACAGTAAGGTAGGTCGTTTTAATTTACTTTCATTTCTTTATCAATTTATTAATTAAAACTAATTACGAGTAAGTACCTACTTCCTTACAATAATAACATAATACTTACCAAACATGGTACTTAATAAGTATGCAGGTGGTCTATCTCAATTAACTACAGGCTAGCAAGTAAACTAGCGTAACATAATATAACATCACGCCTGTAATCCGCGAAGGGTAAGGGAGAGATGTACCTACCTATAGTACCTACACCCGCATTTCGCTAGTTATGTTGAAGTCCCATGTAATAAGGAACGAGTTTATTGCCATCAATCCAGATGATAAAACCCAATAACACTTCGTCCAACCCGGGAGTCGAATCCAGCGCCTCATGCTCAGCAGTAGCGCTTGCTACCACTAGACCAACGAGGCGGTCAAGTAAATTATATTCAACATTTACGACGCCTAGCCTTCTCTTCCATGTAGGTAACGATTCCAAGAAGCAAGTGAACTGCATGGGTCGGGTCTAGTATCTATCCAACACCTATCTAGATACCTGAAAGATTCTACGATAAATTTAAGATGACTCTTTCGTACCTCCATACGCAGGCTACGTGCGACTTCTTGTAGGAACACAAACAGAAAGTGTCGACGTTTTCAAAATATTTTTCTCGAATGTTGGTATTGTTAAAAAAAAAGACAATGACTAAGTCCGACATTAAAATAAAAGTATTGATAATGAGAAACAGGCTTTTTTGTTTGTATGACTAACGTTGAACCTGAGATAACTTTGCCGCCATTTAATTACTAAATGACCTCACATTCCTAGTACGGAAAAGCCGAGAAAATTGTATTGTTCTTACAACCTCATCTACGAGTATCTAACCTTTTCCCAACTATGCTGTGTGAATATTTGTATTATATTATGGAATCGCCTCCATTCTACCAAACCAGCTTTTACATAGAGCGACTGCCTATCTGCCCTTCACACACCCCAGTTGCTGGGTAACATGATAAGTAGGTACCTACTTACCTCTTGGCATGAGGGGCTGTCATAATTTTGAAATTCTAACTAAGTACCTATATCTAGATATAGGTACTTCGATGGTATTCGGACGAAGATAGGAAGTGTGTTTGTGTATTGAGTGAATTAATTGTTCTGTTTTGAGAAATAAATAGCGGACAGCTTTAACTCTTAATTTAAATTAAACTAGGTACATGTGTTATTTTATTTTCGTTACTTTGCTTTATGACTAGTTTAGTGTGCTCCAGACTGCCCAATGTCTTTTTATACACTTTAATTAGTATGTACCTACGCCTATAATTTGTGGAGGTATATTTTAAAAATAATACCTAAATACTGTTTTAACCAATATTAAGTGTAACTATATGCTGCCGGAATGCTTATGCTCAAATAAATAAAACAGACTGTACTGTTGAAATATGTATAGATAGCTATTTTAGAAAGACTTTCCTAGGAGACGTTTACTGAAACAGCTGCTGACACAAAAACCATCCTTCCTACCTAACATCATACGTTACATAACTCAGGTATGACGTAAGAAGGTAGGTACGTACAGTGTACACTGAGCTACATAAGTAGGCAACGCGATATAGTTAGACAGTTCCCTTACGGACGCAGTTAATTTCTCGCTTAGTTAACTTTACTACCAAACACTGATTGGATATTGATTAGAGCTCACCGTTTCACTAGTATAAATGGCGATTCTTTTCTTCAAATAACATCGTGCCACCACAAATTTACACTCACTACTCGATTGTAATTACCTTAGTGAAGTTTATTACTTCTCTTGATTAAATAAAACATACCATAAAATCGTTTCAAATCGAACGGTATCGCATTGGAACGTTGTCTCGCTATATTTTATTGTTGTTCTGTCAGTACGATCTGACAGAAGGACATTAAAATATACGCTGGTAGGTACTGTAAAGGTTGTATGTAATAGCGAACTTCTTGCATACAGGCTGGAAGAACCTTATACCTAGTTCTCGCTGGTTTCAAAGAGACAAGTAACATTCGAATTGTTCAAAATATATGACGCGCCTTTGTCAATGGCAAAGAGGATCATTCTAAGTATCTACTCATAATAAACGTATACAAATCAGCGGAGTCTTATCATTAGTAGCAGTAAGTTTCCGATGCGGGGTTGTAGTAGAGTCCGAGTTCTACAGTAGGTTCAAACCTACCAATGTATATTGACTATATAACCTTGATGGTACTCATTAAATAGGGTGGTAGCAATCATAGAGACATCTATCATCAAACATTAATGAAGTACTTGGTTAGTAATCAGAAACTAACTACCTAATGAAATTAAAACAATGAGATTTAATTTTATCTTAAATTTCAAATTCATTTTCCTGATATTTTTTAAGCTTACAAGGCTTGAAGCCTAGGCTTGGATTGTTACTAGTTTGATGTAATAAAAGTAAAGTTATTAAAGCAACGTTACATGAAAATCTATTGTAGTAAGGAATCACTAAAAAGTATGAAACTAAGCTGAGCAGAACCAATATATTTCCTAGTCAATCAAACAAATGAAAAAGCCCTAAGAATTAAAATGATAACCCTTTAAAACCCCATTCAAATGTAAAACTGTAACAATAACAACAAATCGTAAAAGCTACTCAAGTGGACGGTTAAATATTGACCTCCGCCTTCTTAACGGCTTTACAACGTCAAAGTTGCGCAATGCCATGATTTCTTGTTCTCTAATCCACTACTTGGGTGTCTAGTTTTATGTCGAACGGCATAAAGTGTAATAAACTACATGTCTCTCGATCTACTAACATTTTTTCGCCTCAAACATTTATTTTCAAGCGAATTTGAGCCGTACACGCATTTCAATAAGGTTTAGTGAATGTTTCGTGTTAGTTCCGTGTTTGCAGCACGTGGGTGAATCGACATGATACTATTATGAGTTTACGGCTGGTGTCATTCATTTAGCGAATCGCGCGTGATGGATGGATAGAAATAATTTATTTCACTACGTGCCTCAACTAAAGATGCTTAGGTAGTTATTCCATGTAAATAATTTCAGGGTTAGGTAAATGGACACCTCTATGAGGAAAGATAAGTAACTTAGTGCTTTTTATAGGAAGACTTACGTTCATTGCAACCTTTATAAAATAACTAAATTGGTGTGTATGATTATCTTTACAATATTTATGTAGAATAAGCCATTTATTTTTGTTCAGCTCATGAAAGCATGCAAGAGCAGAGGAATCAAAATAAACTTTAACTTTAGGCATAGAAAATATTTGCGGGAAAGCTGTTAACGCATAAGTGCCCATTTAAAAGTCGGTTAAATAGTCAACTATTCCAACGCCATAAAGTAAATGTAGATTTGGATATGCAGTGTAACATTATGCACATTAAAACCTTATTTGTAAATATTTAGGTAGAGGCATGCACACAATTGGTGGTGAAACATAACTGTTTCACCACCAATTGTGTATTTTTATGTGTATTGTTTCTAAACCATATTAACATATACATACATACATAAGAATGTGGAAATCGATACAATTTAGTGAAATAATATCAAAGTTTTTCACGAAAACACTTTAAACTTTTTATTGTACTTATACTTAAATAATTTTTAAATTTAGGTAGATACAAACTATGATACCAACTGTTTTTTTTTTATTTTCCATTGCAAAGAGACGTATCTGTCCAGACTTTTTTCTGAAAGTAGTTTTCATATGGGAATAACGCCTAGCAGATTGAATCAGACGTTCAAAATCGCGTAAGTATAATCGAAAATGATCAGACAGTTTTCTGAATCGTTAGTATCAGAAGTTATCTACTAAAACAAGCTGGTGTAATGACGAGCTTTCGTAAAGAAACCAGTTAAACAATTTATAAGAAATAGAAGTGCAGACAACGATAAACACTCTAGGAACAAACTCGGACAACCTCTTTATAAGGAAGTAAGATCTTAAAGAAAATACTGTTAATCGATAGTCTATCTTAAGTGTAGATTGTAATTGTTAGGTATATACATGTAGACTTTCTCTTTTACAATAGAGAGAAGTCTAACGTAAACATCGTACGAACATGATAAATAAACTTACTCGAGCCTTACGGTAATATGTATATAGGTATTAGTGTAGGTATTGTTGTATGCACTATGCAACCTACACACGATGATTTTCTTGCGGACGCTAAGGATTCAGTCAGACTGAGTGAAGGACAATTTCTAAAACAGAAATGGTGACGCGGAGAACCCAATGAAATGCCGTGTCTTTGTGAGGTTTACCAGGCTGTAACTGTCCACTGCAAGGTAAATGCTTCTTCACAAAGGTATAGATAAGGGACGAGCATAGATCACCATACTTACTAAAGGCGGGTTGACGATTTCAGATTTATACTTGATTAAGGTCAGGTTTCCACACATATTCTTCTTAACCGTTGTAGGAGAAGTCTAAGATTAATTTAGAGTATCCCACTTATTAACTGAGATAGTCACACTGGAACTTGTCCGGATTTGAAACAACAACCTCGTGTATAAGAGCCAAGGCAATTACCACAGGTAAATACTGAAGGATGCATGGATGGAATTTATGGGAGGAGGTGATTACTGAGGTAGCAGCTATACCTACTACAGCTGCTTGCGATAGCCTAAACGTGTATATTAATGCAGAAAAATGTTGATATATTTTCGTCTACGGGGAAACATGAACAGTAAAAGAATCATTTAAATATTCCAATTAATACTGCACTCTATTTGTGTAAGGACGGTCGTAATGACACATGCCAAAATGATTTAGCAAAATCTGTGCAAAATCAATAACAAACCATATTTTTTATATGTTGCTGTGTGTCGGTAGTTAGTTCTAAAAAAGAAGCTGTTAACAAAAATAGACAGTAATTTGTTTTTATTGTTAATTTTAAGATAATGTTATGTTATGTTGATTACTGATGGTAGTTTACCTATTATTTCGTTTTTCTTTATAATAATCTATATAGTTGATTTTAAGTTTTATTCAAATGTTCATTTAAAAAAGTCTGATTTGATTAAGAGACTGACTGAGTGCCTCATATTATTTTAAGTTAGATTTAAGAGTTAGTTTTTGCCAAGTCAATTATTAATATATTTTCAAATATGCAAAAATATATGATTAATACACTGGGGCATTTTATAATGAGAGTGAGTCATATTAGCCAATGACCACATTACAAAACGCCCCACATAAAAAAATAAAAAAATATTATATATTATTTTATCCTTAGTTCCTATTAAGATTACCACTTGTGATATGATTGTCAAAAGACTAAATATTATTCCAAAATAAAAAGTTTGATTATATCTTGTAAGTTTTCTTTTTTATAACAATTTAAAAAAAAGTAGGGCGTATTACCAAGTTTTACCCTAAGTTAGTTTGCTAAAATAGTTTTTGCATGGTAAAACATGGTAAAGTTCTACCATGTTTTGTTCGATAGGTACTTTCATTTTGAAATGCCTACTAAGTTGGTATGGCAACGTTAATGCAACCGATTACCAGTTCTTATAATTACGACCGTCCCTTTCTAGTTTCATTTAAGAGAAAAAGATAGTAATACCATTCGTTTTATTTGGCTTGTCAACAAAGGGATCGCACCATTGTGTACACAAAAATGAAACTAAAGACCCAACCTTTAGCTAAAGCTTTACGCCAATAGAACCCCTAGGACCACGATGATATCAACTCAAAATATAACATTAAAAATTCACATGAAATTGACTAATTCAATAAGCAATATTTACTTATCAAGGACTTGATAATAATTTTTCTGCCACTGGTTTCTAATTAGACGATAATTTGATCAGACGTTTTATGATAACATCTCTGCAAGCTAATTAAAAGGAATCGGCATGATAATGATTAATTAACGTTGTCAAGGGCTTATGGTAAATAAGTACCTACTGTGATGACCTTTTTGTACCTAATTCTTCGAAATACAGAGGTATTGAAATAAAACAAAAATAGAAAGTTAACGCACCCTACACAACAATTTTAAATATGGTGTATAATATTGTTTTATTGTTTTAGTAAAATAAGTATTTACTGTCCTTCACAAGTTCTTAAAAAGAGGAAAGGAAACTCTATGAGTTTATAGGCAAAACTTTTTATAAAAAAGGAAATTACTTGCCTCTAGTAAAGGCGGGAAGTACTTCAAAACTTTTTTATTGCTAATATTTTCTAATTTCAATACCACAAATATTTACAAAAACCTACTTTAAATTCAACTATTTAATATAAATTGTGCTTTGAATAACTTGATCACGAACGTTTGCAATAAGTACACTTCGCCATTATTTTCCAAGTATTTTAACAGAGCGACGGCAGACTGTTTACTTACTTAAGCTTGATAGGATAAAGTTAGCACTAATTGGTTTATTTATGTACTTCAGTTGTGACTTTTAAGTAAGTACTACTATACAATTAGTACAAGTGTGTAATGAAACCTTTAATAATATAAATGCTCTATCCGATAGTTTGGTACGGTGGCATCATAATATAGAAATAGTTACTTCTTGTCATGTCTTGTTCAACAATAGCTAGAAATATTACCATTGTGAAAGAGTTCTTAGATTTTTAATCAAGCATTTTAAATTGTTAACTGACTCATTGCCTATGTATTGTAAAATACAGAAGCTGTGAAGTATAATAGTCCATAAAATACACTTATAATTGACGAAAAATCATCCTAATCAAACGATAAAACCATTCACAAGTTAATCGTCGTACCATTAAACAAATTACCCCGTGAAGTTCATCTTGATGTACTAAGAGAGTCAGTAGCAAATCCATAATGCTAATCTGGCGTGACGACTTCATACGTCACATCTTAGAAGATAAAACATCAAACAAAACAGGGGTTTACTCATAACCAGAAATTCTTAACGGTCCACCAGCATTCAACGAAAAGTGTCGAATTGTCACAGACTAACAACAATCCGACACCTAAAGGGTTCCCGACGGTTTGTTGTCCGACAGCGATTCACACGGGCGCGTGTTTGCTTCACAAACAGTGCGGCAACGACTGAGCAATTATCACTTACCTGTGACACGCGATCACAGCACTGCACAGATTTATAGTCGATAAACTTGTATCATCACTTTTACTGTGTTGTAAATTAATGATGTGCACTATTTATGCGCGTGAGGCCGTTGGTGCGGCCGGTCGCGGCGGCGGCGTGCGACGTAGTGGCCTGTGGCGCGCTGGGCGGGCGGGGCCTGCTCGCTCCGGTCGCTTGCTCGCTCCGGTCGCTCGACGCGCGCCGATACATCCCTTGCCTTATCCTCTAATACATTAGGTAATCGGAACCCGGGAAAATTATCGACCCTTCAGTCCCCTTTCTTTTTGGTCTTGGAGAATTTTGGTTTAGCTGACAAACTTCTTTTTTTTTTGAAGAGCTGTGTTGGTTTATATTATTTTTATACCTATCTTTAGCTGGTGAAATTACATTTCACATTGTTTTTTTTTTGTGCTGAAACAGAAATGAATGCTTTTATGAAACAATTATAACTTTGGACGATAAGAACTACAATTCTGGATCAAATTGATGCATTTAAGTTCTGTAAGTAATAAAAGTTCAACGTAATTGACATATCATCGTAAAGCCAGCATTTATCCTAGATAGATACAGTTAAGAACTTTGAAGTAGCTCATTCCTTTTATGACCAAAGCCACCATTAAGACGGGATTTTTCGAAATCCTTTCAGGGGCATAAAAACAGGGAATGAACACCCACATCTTGGGTATCATGTACCTACTAGGACTCTAGTTCGAAAATAAAAACAAAAGAGAAAGAGAAAACAATAACGAATAGACGCACAGCTGTCTTTTTAAAAATCTAATATTTGAATTAATATAAACAGAATTCAAAAACCGATTTCTGAAAGGGAGGAATATACGAACATATTGATTTTCAATCAGAAAATGATTTTCAAGAGTCGAAATATTAAATAATGAAGAGAAATTCAGGTAATGAATACAGAAACATGGCGTCCGTAGGTATAGGGCGAGCTTTAACGTACTTAATTGAGTCAAATTTAAGCAATAAAATCAGTTCTGCTTCTCTTACTAAAATGAACAGTGCCGTTATATAAATAAGTGCTTCACCATACACTTAGCGCTCTCGTAATTATTCAAATTAATTTTATATGCAATTAAATTTAAGGGAGCCATAGTTTACCTTTAGCGTACCGTAAACAGCTAAGCGATTTTTATCTTGGTTTTTATTTAAATAGTAAATATTTGGGTACGTTAATAAAAGGGTTTTGTAGGCTCGGTGTATTTTTTGAAGTAAAAATTTCTTTAACCGCGTTAAGAAATGTTTTGGTTACGGCAAAACTGTTGGGTTCGCATAACCAACATGCTAATGTGACTTGATGCGCTAGACTGACAGTTATTTTAGTTGTAAGTTTTTACTTCTGACGGCATTTCCCACGAGTTCCCATTATTTTTTTAATGCTTTGAGTTGCAAGGGATACGTATTATATTATTTCTTGCATTTTCCTTGACTTGGCACTATGTAAACCTTTATCTGTTGTCACCTTGGCACTTGAAAGATTAAAGGTAAAAGATAACTAAATTGTAATCTTACAGGCAATTGTTTTATACTTGATAGACAAGTAAGATAAATAAAAAAAATATATTTAAAAGTCATCATCTGCCGAGCTTAGGTGGTCAGACTGACCGTCAAAGATCTATGAATGACAGTAATTTTGAAACTACATAACTGTAAAGTGAAGTGAATACATGCCATTTGCAAATAGAGAGCTCAAACAGACTTACAGGCCTTCTACGTATACACCAGTATACAAACCATTAAACTTTATGATAGGTATAACTAATGCATAACATTGAGAGTCACACCATTCAAGTACCAACGTAAGTACTATGGACTGCAGCAAGACCTAATGGATATGGGTCACTGGGCCTTTATTCATGCACTCAATCAAACTGGAAAATATTGGCTTTTTTAATTCGACATTCGTGATTTTAAAGATTCAAATAGTCTGAAAAACTCGGTGAACGAGTGACGGTTATAAAAATGCTTTTATCCTGTGTGAAAGTATGCACTGAATACTTTTACTGGGGTAAGTTGGTGTCATCGTTGTGCTGTGATGAATGATAGTGTAGAGGTCTAATATTTTAACAGATATTATTACATACTGACTGGTAAAACTTTGGTTCTCTATGGTTTGAAACCGTATAGATAAAATAAGAATAGTTGAGACGAAGAGAGATGTCGCCCGTAACAGGGACGATTCTGGTTAAATAATGCATCGAGCCTCAGAAAAGCCCTATTTTTATAATAATTAAAGATTCCAAAAGGTCTACAATAGTAATTAGGTAGTACCGGCCTTGTTTCAACATATTACAAAAGTAATTGGTGTCTTAATTTTAGGTTTAGTTTCGTACAGTAAGATGAGTCTTACTATGCAGAGATGGTCTGAGATGAGTCTGTGAACAAGTCTATAGGTGATAAGCACTAATATTAGTACCAAGTATTTAAAAATTCATCATAATGCATGGCTTCGCATAAATAAGTAGATATCTACCTAAGTATAGCTCATTTGTTTATGTATAAGAGATATCTTCACAGCTGACAGGCGGTGTAAGGAAATACTGTGATTAAAAACATTACGTCACTGAAGAAGTCACAACTAAATGACATGTGAACTGAAAGACCAATTAAGAAAATTACAATATAATTGTGATTATGTGGGCGTGCGTATAAAGGGTAAATGCGTGGGTTTCGACGTGTATGTGTAAGGCAAAACTGGGTTTGCTGACTAACGTCGACGTCCCGATGATTCGTGGAGGATCTTTTTTAAATTTCTGCCGGGTAGAATTAAAAAGGTCCAATGCTGGGAATGTGTAGTTAAATACTGCAGGGAGTCGCATGAAAGTTGAATCAAAAGTTTGAAATTTTATTCTCTGCTATGTCTAAAACCCTTATTTATCAACTTTTACGCTTTTAGAACAACAGTTGAGCTGTGCCCATACCTACTGAAATTAGAGACATTAATAAAATTTTAGAATTACTCAAAACTATATTCAGATTGGTATCGATTCTTAACAGATATTAGTCTGACTAACATTTTAACCACGTTTGCTTCGGCTTTAATACTTCCTCACAATTATTTAAAGCCAGCACAGCAAAGGTACGTACAGCCGCCCTTTGCCATGATACAACAGTTGTTTAAGAGTATAACTAACTAAACTACCTGCCTATAATATTAGAATAGAATCATAATTTAATGTTAAATTATGCTCTGACATGCTCCTTCCTCTCGGCCCTGATTGGGTCCTAGCTATGCCGTAAGTATTACCGACAAAGTGGGAATCGAATCGACGACATTGCCACGGCATTAATGAACACGCACGCCGAAACTATGTGATTTTCCTCTCGAGAACTTCGTGTCACTTAAAGTGAAATCGCCCAAGTAGCTTTTAAATGTCATTCACTACATAACGAAGTAGGCTTGTGCAAATTACTGACTAAGTACATGATGTTGTGAAATAAATTCAATTGTTTCCACGATCAGGGAAAACGGAACCGACAGATGAAACTTTTTTTGTTTTGGGCACATTACACATAATTTTATGATCTGTAATTGAGGTTCAAATTAAAATAAGATGGTTATCGTTGTCGGCAAACCTTCTTAGATGGTGTTTATTAGCTTTTAATTGTGAACTTTTGTTATAATGCTCTAATGATGGAGCCACCGTTCGCTTAATTATTTTATAGATGTGTTGCAAGGTAACAAAATTGCTTTACTGGTCCATAATACGGTGCCACTACGGGCTTTGTAGTAAGCGGGCAATACTGTTTGTTTTATAAAGTGCCGCTAATAAACCCGCGACCACACGAACCCACAATTTTAGCCTTTAATAAAACTAGCGTTGGTTTTACGATTTAAATTATATGATTATTGAAGTTGGTATACTTTTGGGGGTCATTTGGAAGCCTTTCTTTTAAGTAAAAGGACTGAAAAAAAAATCGGTGTCTGCCGTAGGATATAAGTTAAAAAATATAGTTTCAGTTTCGGCTGTTCATTATTCTGCAAATAAATAAATGATTGCTGTCACCAGTCTAAATCTCTAACCGTTTCAGAACATGTAATAGATGGATAAAGATATGTAAATACATATCTAAGTTAAGCTAAGTACCTTAAATAATCTTTAATTTAGGTCTTAGTAAGTAGCTGAGCAATAAAATGGCTAAAAACTGCCTACAACTTTTATAAACATAGGTATATGAAAGCCCTTCTTACCCAAATCACTCGAACGGAACAAATAAATCTCGAGCAACGAGTTTTATTGCGTCAAAATAATTATCAGTATTTATTTATAATTATACGCTTACTGTAGGACGCAAAAACTTTTTACGATATGTACATAATTACTAATTATTGTTTGAATAATTAATTTAAATAAAAATGAGCTGTACGGGCTTGTAGTTAATCGTAGCGTGTTATACGACGTATTACTTCTCTTATATTCTTTTGTATGTCTGGGAATAATAACTATAATACTAAGTATGCAAAACTACAAATTACATATTGGTTTATAATTATTTACATCTTAAAATTAGTCGAAAAGAAGTTATTGTCAAAAAACTGGTTTTGGGTGCCATTAGGTATCCAAAATGACGGCGAGAGCGGCAAAGAAACGAGGTGGCAAAATGAAAATTAGGAAAGTGAACGTTATAATCTATAAAATCACTTATTTTCAGAACTCCTGTATAATTTCCCTGGTAACCCCATTATGCAGCACCAAATGACTGTATCATACATACTTATGGCTGTCTAGCTTCAGGTTCATATCACGATGTAACCTCTTTTTGATTCTTAGTTTTGAATGTTAATTGACGTTAATTGTATTTCGCGTATAACCTCCTAACACGATATTTAACTATTTGTCCCAAAAAACGCTAATACGGTACGGTATACTTCAAATCGCTAAAGGAAAAAATGAGACGTTTTTTTTTGTCTCCTGTAAATTGGCAATTTTTTAGATAGAAGATATTGGTAATTCATCTAGTAGGTACCCATAACACAAGCTTGCTTAGCTTGGGACTAGATGATGCTGTGTGGATTGTCCAGCATTATTTATTTATTTATTTATTATTTATTCGTCGTCGATATATTACTACTAATCTCTCTGGAGATCAGCTGAATCGCCAGGCTGTTATAATCCCTAGTTATGTTAGGCTGACGACTGAGTTAAGGTTAACCCATGAAAGGAGTTTTATGTCATAGGAGCATAGAGAATAATAATAATATAATAAAAACGATATTGATAAAAAAAATACAACTAAGTAGATAAGGTCGGAGTTGCCTAGCAGAGCAAAAACACTGAAACAAACTAAACATATAAAATCTCTTTTAAAGTTCAGACATGGTCTTGGTCAAACCGGTCATATGAGGATCATGGATCAAGCAGATAAATAAGTGAGATGAGCTTTTAAGGAAAGAATAATCTACAAGAGAAAGAGAGGCTCATAATTCAGTCTAATCCCAGTTTGAACCAAACTGGGATTAGACTGAATTATAAGCCTCTCTTTCTCTTCGACTCTCATGGAAGAATATCGAAATCTTCATTCACTTTCTAATTACGAATACACAGCTTCACCTACCGTTTGGGTAAACGGGCATAGGAAAGACTCTCATTGCTATTGAGTTAACTTTTTTAATCAAACTCCTAACACAATTATCCCGACTCCTCTCCATATAAATCGTTTTATTACAGAGGCGTTGTAACGAATCCTGCGAGGCAGCCTTGCAATATTTAAACAGAATGTATTTGTAGGCATGCGTGCCTCGGTGAGGCGAACGCGTGCCACATTCCACGACGTATTGACTCGGCCCGACACAAAGTAACTTAGCCCGCGGACATACAGACAGACATACAAATATGTTTTAACTATGGGTACTTTAAATGCCAATTATTTGGTGGTTATATTTTTTCCATTTTTTTTTTTGTCTAAAGCAGACTAAACACATACATAACACAGATACAGAACCTCAGTTTTTCTTGCCCATTTGAATAGGCAATATTCAAAATTAAGGACAAACGAGGACTCTATCAAGATCTATAAGGTTGCCAGAACACACACAAAAGCAATACTACTACTTCGAGGATTACAAAAATAAGAACTTAATTAAAACCAATCAATCAAAATAATTGAGATCAAAAGGGACAGCTAAAAATCACATGTATGCGAAATGACTGATTGCTCGATTAAATGTAATTGGTACAAGTCAAACCGGACAAGGGTATTTATAATGGTGACGTCATAAAGGAAGGTCGCACATAGTGAGCAGGTTTAAACATTGAATTTCTTCATACGTTTACCTAATTTATTGCCCTTTGACAATCTTTCTTTAATTCGTGGTACAGTTTTTTATAGAAACCTACTTTAACATACTTTCAATTCTTTTGTTTGTCGAATATGTAGGTACCTACCATTTCATTACCTAGTCTTTGAACAACTGAGTTGGGGTCAGGTTCCATCCTGATGCAGCTAAATACTAGGAGTAACTTTGGGGCACCGGTGTTGTGGACAAAATTAACCAGTACTGGGTTATCCCAGTACTGGTTAATTTTGGTAATATCTAACAAAAGCGTGTTATCCCAGATTTTTTTTTCAGTCAACAAATTACGCGTAGTTACCTACAATAACTTTTCTGCTGTCCGTACATTAGGATTGTGCGGCTGTTTGCAAAGTGCGCCGCTAATTGCCGGTCAGACGTCGCACCTCACAGCTGATTTTATATTGTACCTATACGTAGGCAGACGTATATGAAGATACACGAACCCGTACACGATACGTAGGAGCCTGTATGCTTTCAATCTTGTTGGAAATATGCAGTTTTGCTACCTACTTTTACTTGCCAGTACAATTTAGGTTAGTATTAAAGCTTTCGCTCAAAAAGGTTTGTGTATACACCTACCTACTTACAGCAGACGAATGATTCCAAGTTTGTAGAGATGATTATAACTTTTGTTTCTTTCGATGGTAGGAAAATCAAAGATAAGCACAATTCATAATTCCTTACTAATAAAATTGTGCTCATCTAAAAACCTGTCCCCGTGGAAAAAAGCGTGAGTTTATGTATGTATGTATGTATGTATGCAACACTACTCTGTATGTTCCTTAATTATTCTTCTGGCCAAGAAAAACATGATTAATGAACTAAAAACTGTGTCCTCTGGGTTTGTTTCCGTTAGAGTAAGGAGTTGGTTAAAAACTCCGACTTCATCTAGTTTAAGAAAAAATATTGACGTCGAAAAGTATTATTTTATCTGATTTACAAAATAGTAATAATAAGAATCAATATTTTAATTATGTCATTTAAAAATATAATTTTTTTAGTGCCCTTATAAAATTTTTGTAATGCCTACTAACCAGTGTTTTACATGTTTGCCAATAAATAAATAATAATCATTTAATACATAAGAATAAGCTAAATAGTAACAACACAAAACTGTATCGTCCAACGTGGTCTTTGTACCGCTCATTAAGGAACACCTAAATTTCATCTATGGACGTTTCTTTTCCACCATTCTGTTTAAAAAAATCACATGCCTTTAATTTAGTGCTAGAAGACCAATACCAAATAAATTGGAAACCAAGAAGTCGTAGTCAACATCAATCTTTTTAATATTAACCGTAATGCAGAATCGCGAGGCGGTCCCTATCTGTAGTAATTTCGGAACGAAGTGGATTGTTTTTCTTGGGTCCCCGATTGGATTTATCTCGAGTTTTATGACGTCTCGCATCCCTGTCGTAAACTTTAATACCGGTTGGCTACCGCACTGTACAAGAATACCTACATATATGTATAGCTTATGATAATCTTGGTCTCAGTCTCCTTGGAGTTTTTAATGCAAAGTATAGCAGCGATGGTTCTTTTGTTTAATACAACGTCAAAGTCAAATCATTTGTTTCAATTAGATAATTAAAAAGGTACTTTTGAACGTCAAATTTATAATAAAAAAAAAAGATTCTAGTTGCAATACTAGGTGTGCTATTGTTCCGATTGCGTGGAATAGATGTATCCTTAACTCAAGTATAACCAGAGAAAATACAACCGAAATTCTAGAAACAAGTAAATTCC
Organism: Phlogophora meticulosa; assembly: GCA_905147745.2. NCBI lineage: Eukaryota > Metazoa > Arthropoda > Insecta > Lepidoptera > Noctuidae > Phlogophora > Phlogophora meticulosa. The sequence goes on along the minus strand of LR990528.1, from coordinate 10,844,874 downwards.
AATCTGTTGTTCCAACGGATAGATAGAATGATGTAGCGTTTCATACCACGGATTTAAATAATCTTGCAGTCTGACTATATGTTTTGAAATGGCATTAAGTAGGTAATGAATAAAATTTTAATTCTATTCATTATAAAGGATTATGGTAATGATAAGGATTCTCAAACAAAAACTTAGATTCATTATTATTCTAACACCTCAAAACATTTTTATTCATTTATACCAAAATCAAAATCTTGTTACATCTATTTTTATTAGACATTAGAAAAACCTTATGAAGCGCTTGTAATATCTTATGTTGGTATTGAGACTTATAAATCACCTAAGAAGGTAGCAACTGGTTTAGTAGCTACTTTTACTTAAACCCAATTTATTTATTATCTGCAATAATCTGCATCGTAGCAATTAAAATTCAAACGGGAGTCGTTTTTTGTTGAAGGCCATCAGACTAAACCGCATCTTGGAAGAAAGTAAAAAGTTCTACGTCTAAAAACACTCCGTTCCAACTTCCAAGTTCAAATACAGCTTATTATTTCGCGTTTAGCACCCGATATGGCAAAGGCAACAAACAGAACATCCTTGTCAATAGAGCTCAACAAACAAAGCTTGCCGAAAGCTGCCAAAAGGGTTGTTGTTTTAAATAACAAAGACAATTCGGTAGCCGTAGTCAGTAAAAACTTCTTTTGCATGCCGTAACGTAAATATTTATGTGGACAATAGCGTGGAGGAAGCGTGACTGCGTCTACAATATGCCACCAGTTGGCTTTCACTTTCAAGTTTTTAGGAAACCCTTTTATCATTTTGGCTACTGCCGATGGCAATTTGCATAACACTGGACAAAACAATAAACCACTCGTTTGTTTGTACGCGAAAAGTGAAAACAAGGTTCAAGGTGAACACACTGGGTTGTAGCCAGTTGATGTCTCGGTTTCTTGTGTATTGCACGTCACATGTCGATATTATAACCGTGTCTATTTCAAGATAGTGTCTGTTGTAAGTAAGAGCGAGTGAAACAGTGTTTTAAACAGATTTGATTGGTTGGAAGACATCCGGTTCAGTTTCAACAAAGGTAAGTTTGTTGTGACTTCTCAAATCAAATACTTTATACTTGAATATGTATATCTTCCCTACCAATGATACAGACATTTAACTGTTCATATAACAATAAGACAAAGGCTATATCTATTCAGCGAATAGTCTACCAGTAGCTCATTACTATAGTTGCTCTTCTTTACCAATCATATTCAATCTCGTTTGAAGATTTCTACTTAATCAAGCTCTATTAACATGTCAATTCGGTAGCTCCTAATCAAACACTTTTAATTCCCTCTCTACGAGACTATCAGTAACACGTATTAACACCAATCAGCTGATAGTCCGTTATTCCTGTCACTCTCGTTTTATGATGCCTCTATAACTTCACAAATTAGTCAAACGTTAACTCGGGACGAATCGCCTTTGGGTGCAATAAACGCTGGCCGGATGATCTGAATGCAATTTAAAAAATACTTTGATCATTAATTTTATCCGTATTTGTATCCACATAAGGTGGAATTTTAAACACGTAAGAAATTGAGGACTTGTGTCATTCTGGAACGGTGGTGTGCAGTGAAGATCTGTTAATAAGTCGGATACACACAGTATGTTTGCACGTTCTGTTACATCACTTTGAGCCGGCTTAACGCACCACGTCCTAATGTCTAGTGTATATGAGACTTTAGGGTCGATATTTGATATTAAATATTTGTTAATTGTTCAAATTTTTTGTGCGCCGGCGACGTTGTGAAGCTTACAATGACAAAGTGTGAAACGTGAATTGACGGTAATTGTTTGAACCATGCGTCTTAATGAGTCTCTTTCAATAAATACCTCCTACCCAAGATGTCACGCAAGCCATGATCCGACGCTCATTACGATTACGCGGGGAACTTTTTACACAACGGCAAAAAAGCGAGTTAATTAGGCCTAATTAAAAGTTACCGTTCACAAAAGCAGTAAGGAATTAGGTCAAGGGATAGGCACAACTTGGGCCACCATAAAGCTTGTTTAAAATTCCATGTCAGCTGTCGGTCTGGTCCGATACGAATAATAGATGCGGTTTGGTTTATTGGTGGCTCATATAACTGGGTCGGCGAGCCCGTGGCCGTCTGTTAGTCTAATTTGAAACACAACCGTGGCTAGACACTGTTATACCTACGTAGAAATTAATGAAATGTTTTAGTTGTGAGTGCGTTGAATCGTGTTTGTGAAGTTTTGTTGTAAGCTTTTCCGTTGTTCCTCATACTTCGTAGAAATTAAGTCTATTATCTGTTACCAATGGTATTTCTCGCTCGGTTTATCTATAGTCTTAGGCGTGTAGTTAAAAAGAAGTTATTTTTAAATAAGTGTTTTAACACTGTCAACCACATATTTAAAAAAAATACAGAATTGAAACATGCTTGCGCTGTTAAATATTGCAGTAAATCGAAATGCGATAGAAACTGGCTGGATTGTCGCCTATCACCTATTGTTTGTTTAAAGAGACCCCTGATATTATTTACTTGATCTTCTACCTATGTCTTATTCTCGTCTAGAGACATAATTTGTGTATGTCTAACCTTACTGTACTTAACTTACCTGTTACTTAACCATCCTTTAAATATTCTATAAGACATTAATTTGTCCCGATGTGCCTCATAATGAACCAAACTGTCCAACTTTTCTATTCCCATTGTTCTTTTTATAAAACCCTATGTTTATTATCTGTTTCAGTTCATCATAATATGTGTTTATTTCAAGAATTCCGCTGAGACAACTGCTACGCAGCTGTGTTTGGCTTCCACGCTGTACAACACAGAACAAAATGAAAAATGTTTGCAACGAAATGGCGTGATTCATAACAGTGACTGGTGTTACATGTTTTCATTAAGTACCTTGAATATCGTTGCTAAGGTAAGACTTTAAATCTTTCTAATACGATACTTAGGGCTTTTGGAATATTTCGATAATATCTACTTAATCAAAAAATAATTCGAAAAATTCAGCTGTTTCATCAAAAATCTGCTACAAAATTAAGGTTTTATTTACATAAAACTTTAATGTACCATAAGATAGACTGGTTTACCAGTCTGTCTTAAATAAAAATAAAATAATCTTTCGTTAAAAAAACACTTAAAATCTATTAAGTGTATGCCATGTTTTCGTAACTGAAATTATTATCTTCTCACAATTACATAGAATATTAATGAAACATTTTCAGCTAGATAGGCGTGTCAATGAAACTAATAACCACTTAGTTTATCACGTATAAAATAACAAAGTTATCTGGGTTTTATTGGCTAGAAACATCGAGTTAGGATGAAGTTATCACTTACAACAGCAAAAAAGATATACTCGTCGTTGTAGAAAGAGGCGGAGATACGTCTGGTATCCCAATGCAACTTTCTTGTGCTATTTCGGGTAGAATATATTTATGTGTCACGTCCAATGGCAATCGGGGACACTAGTGAAAAGTTAAGTGCGTTGTCGTGTATCTACGACCGAATACTGCGCGGCACAGTCCCACGCTTCTTCCTAATGTACAGTCTACGAATAGGTACATATATTTCCTACTAAGATAATTTATGTATTACACTAGCTCGTGGCTAAATAAAAAAAGCCGCACGGGTCGATCGAAGGTTAAACTTCGCTAGCCGAGGTCAGTCTGTGGATAGGCGACCGTTCGATTGTCGGACTGATAGTTTGAAGCCTGAAAATCAGACAACCAGTCGTACCAAGGTGTATCGTTTTGCCCAATAACTTTGTTGTGGAGGTCAGATAGGCATTCGATCTATGTAAAATACTAGTATTCAGCTGCATCCGGTTACACTGGAAGCCGACCCCAACATGGTTGGGAAAAGGCTAGGCAGACGATGCTGATGACGAAAACGACGGGTAGTACCTATACCTATAGTACGTATACCACACCACATCTTGCACCCTAGCCTAACCCTTCAGGTGCGGAATACAGGCGGTAATATTCATACATATTGTACTTACTGTTTAAAGTCTGAGTGACTTTAGTTAAATTAAGAAATAGTGCATGAAAATCCCTGAACATAGCATACGATGATTACGTCCAAGAACATACTAGCCCTTGCAGTAGTTTCAGATACCCAAAGTAACACCACTTGTTCCTAATGATCTGCTTGTAGTAAAAAGTACGTACTTAGTTTCAATAATAGTACCTACTAAGCCCCTTGTATATTAGACGGTAACTTTGTCACCAAACGGTTTGACGGTAACTTTGTTGTTTGTTCTGATTCCCACGGTCGACTTTCCAGCTTGTGGAATTAACCTCAATGTGGGTACCATTTCTTTCAAGGCTAGGAAAAGTAATCCTTCTCCAAGCTCTCCGCTCATGGGATAAAGTAAAGTACCAGCCTATTACTGTCCCACTGCAGGGCAAAGGCCTCTTCTCATACAGAGAAGGCATGAGCATTAATCACCACGCTTGCTCAAGACGGGTTGGCGATTTCAGACTCATATTAATTATATAAGTCCAGGTTTCCTCACGATGTTTTCCTTCACCAATGTCAGTGATGTCCAAGATAAACTTAGAAAGTAGGTAGGTACCCACAACCTCGTTGGATATGGGATAGATTGGTCATATTAATGGTCGGTTAATGGCATTACCTATGATAACCCTAGCTGCAAATATAAATAATATTCATGTGCGAATGCTCTCAGGATTAAAGCCGCAAAACGCAAAATATATCAAGTAGGTAGGTGAATATTACATCGTAATATCAATTAAATTCATTACTTTAATTATGATTACTATCATTAATATCGTCTTAGCACAATCTGTCTTATTATTATATGGCCGTCGGTTAATTAATTTTACAGGACCAATAATAATTAACGGCTATAAACGCTCAGTAGAATATCATTAAATTATTATCTACTGCTGTGTACTTACCTACCAGTTGCCCTGTAGGTCACAACTTGTCATAGTTTGTATGGCTGGAATGTATGAGGTATCGTAAGATTGAATGATCACTTGCTCGTGCGTCGGAGGAGCTCAAATAGAAACAGCCGCACGGTTTGATCAAAGCTACGCTTGCCGAAGACAGTCTATGTATGGGTTACCGTTTGTAACATATCTAGACTCCTCCGTGCCTCGGAAAGCACGTTACGCCGTTGTTGGTCCCGGCTAACATTTGTAGATCTTTCACAGTCGTTACAGGTAGTCAGATCCCCGAAAGCGATAAGCAGTCGCCCCATGTCTTTACAAGTCAAGTCCCAAGTCTTCATTTGCCTAGCCTTTCTAGGCAAATGAAGACTTGCTCGTGCGTCTATGACCCGTTTAAAACCTTGTTCACACATCAGTACGATGGATCTGAAACATTTCATATACTTCACTGTTGTAATTACAATTGTTTGTTCTTTGAAAATAGCTATGAAATACAGGCAAGTAAATAAAAACGACTCTTGTTGCAAGATTAAAACCTTTAATTTCCTAATACCGACTTAGGTAGGTGGAAAAATGTTTTGTGAAGTGAAAATTCTTTTGGGACAGTGTGATTTGGATTTTATGAAACAAAAAACTGTCACGAAAACGAGACTATTAATGTTTTTCCCTCTCTCTCTCTCTACCTGTTTACCAGCTCCATAGTGTATTCCTCTCATTCTCTTACAAATTACCCAGAATACAGAGTTTCACTTCGTTTGAATACACACTCTCTTTATTTTTGTTATTATTATTGACAAGGTCATGGTTGATCACTATCTCACCATATAGTAACTAATGATGTACTCGACAATGAAGCAAGCTTGCAAGAAGTAACCAATTCACTTTTGACTAAGATTCCACAGTTCCATAGCTGTCGGATAACATAGACGCCGGCAGAGAATTCCTCTCCTTAGCTGTACGAACACTAGAAGTGTTACCAAAGCTTTTGGCGCGTTTGAGTGGAATAGCCACCGTGTAACGGTAGGGCATCGCCGTACGTCTTGTTTTCCGAAGATGGAACGGGCTTGTTGGAAATAAATTATGCAATTACCTATAACACACACTGTACTAAACTTAACCGATAGAAAACCGACGACCTGGCAACTCGGCCACGATGCTAAAGGCTCTGGAGCTTTGAGTCTAGTAATATATCGTCGCTGATGAGTCCCTTGCCCCGTTATTCAATTGACTCACTTACTTTAAACTAAATAAATGACATGATTTAATAAATTAAATTTGGCCGATCCGCCCCAGAGATAAAAGCAATACTTCTTACCTTACTTTACGCAGCGCTTGATATAGCATGAGCAGCTGTTACTCTTGTTGTACAGAGGCCAGCACATCAATCTACACCAATCTACTACCAAATCTAGACTAATTTCTTTGATACTTAGATTTTCAAGTTTACTTATTGTAAAATAATAAGGTTCATGTTTTATTGTGAAAATTGGACAGTTTAGGTTAGCTTGATGTGCTGACGTCTATACAGAACAAAATCAAAATATAGCCACTGTAGATTACATCAGTTTAAATAACTTTATTTTCAAGACACTCGTGACTTACTCGTATATCAAATAATTTTCATTTTTAAAAACTGTACAAAGGCTCACTACATAAACAAAAAAAATATTTTTCCGTTCATCAAATGACAGCAAGTAAATAAAAATACGACAAAAGTATAATCAAATCAAATCAAATCAAATCAAATCACTTTTATTTGTTAACACAGGTATAAGAATTACAAAAACCTGTCTCAACCTATAATAAGGTAAGCCGACCTGCCTTTTTTATGGGTGTTAGCTTCGTTTATAATTAGGTACAGCAAGGTGTTTCGAATGATCTATAAATGTAAAACTTCAACTAGGCAGGTAAATCAGATACTAATAGATTTTAATTTTAATTTTGTCGTGTGTTTGGTAGCTGTTTTGATCGTTAAAATATGCAATGTCGTAATTGATCGCTTTCCGTCCTTTAATGGCAACCATGCCAGCAACAAAATAATTTAACTCTAACTGAACTACCTTTTATTTCTTCTAACATTCTATCCAATTAATTGACGTCCTATATGGCGCAGCGGGCGAAGGTTTTACTATAAACTTTTTTTCCGAAAATACCAAGACTGATCAATGATCAAATGATCGGATTATTGAAAACTATGAAAGTTTTTATAGTAATACCAGCTAATAGGCATTGGGAATTTTAGCAAGAAAATCCAAGTATGTTTAGAATTATTGAAAACTGAAATGCTCATCATAGTCAGTTCATAAAATCTTAACTCTGTTGGTCTTATACATGGCTCGAATGAAGCTGTTAATCAATCGGTGCATCATAAGGTTCAAATCAGCCAGTCAGCATTCATCGTCGTTGTTTCGCGATAAGCTTACGATACGCTGTTTATTTGTAAAAAACCGGTATGAGCCAGTATGATCACGAAAATATTTCTTGTTTCCTTCAACTATCCTAGGTTTCCGTGACATATGCATACCTGAGTACCTATGAAATGCTTACCAAACTTTTTCAGTTTATAATCGCAGCGACCTAAATTATAGAATAGCTATATCATTCGGTATGGTTTGATGATTTCATAAATTATTCTTTTATTTCCTTTTCGTATGAAAATAATTGATTCGTGATACAAACACTTTAGGACTATTTTAAAATTGGAATCTACCATTTAAAATCTTGATTTTTATTGAAAGCTCACGCTTTGTAGGCCGTCCTACCTAGCTGCCTACATCCGCTTCACCGCGCACTGTTAAACCTTGTGGAATTTACCTAACTGTATATTATTATGTACCCATTACACAATATTTAATTTACATAGTGTTTCCAGTTTACCCGTGAATTCGTGGTTCGAATGGTTTGTAGCCAGTGTCAGTTTTCACACAAGTTTTAGAAAAACAGAAACCTCTGTGTACGTCTATAGATAGGTACAAAGTATGTATATACGGAAGGCATTGACAGTGATAAAAATTGGTAACGTTAATAACTGTTTCACATAAATAAGTATTTGAGTACAGCTCCCATTTGTGTATGAAATTCTGGTACTGTAAAGAATACGTGCTAGCGAAATGACAGCTGATGTGATCATTTTATCAACCTTGTTTCTTAATGCATCGGAAAAACAACTGAAGTAGCAGAGGTTTATTAAATTCATGGTATTCACTTTCCGTCAGAGGTGCAGCAGATCAGTTTACTAACCTTACCGAATCTAGAAAAACAAAGAATTTTCCATCGTTTTACTTATGTTCAAAATAAGTATCAATTTATACGAGTATAGGACCTAATTAACTGGCATTTTTTAAGGTGATGAAAGAACTCTCCAAGATAAACTTAAAACAACTTTACTTATGACACCAACTCAGAAATATAAAAAATTCAGTACATGTACGAGTATATTCGCACAACTCAACGAAATATAGTAAGCAGCAGATTTGTTATGAATTTAAGTCACGCTGTATATAACTGTCATGTCATGTCATGGTGGCCCAGTGGTTCAGGCCTCACCTCTTGTGCACGAGGTTGTGGGTTCAAACCTGGGCAAGTACCAATGTGAGTTTTTCAATTCATATGTACTTTCTAAGTTTATCTTGGACATCATTGACTGACATCGGTGAAGGAAAACATCGTGAGGAAACCTGGACTTATATAATTAATATAAGTCTGAAATCGCCAACCCGTCTTGAGCAAGTGTGGTGATTAATGCTCGTGCCTTCTCTGTATGAGAAGAGGCCTCTGCCCTGCAGTGGGACAGTAATAGGCTGGTACTGGATACTGGTGTAAACTTATTTTCTATTCTATTTTACAAAATGTTGAATAAGTATTCCAATAACTATTAATGTCCCCCATAAAAAAGTAAAGCAAACCAAATGTCGTTCTCCGATGAATCTAATACATAATTTACAAAAACTCCATAAATGGTATTTTTTATACGAAGCCATTCTAAAAATAATATTTTATCAAGTGGTACCGGGTAGGGTCGGATTTTCGTCGACGTATCTCATTTTAATCTGGGTGGGTATTTTTAAGTCGATAAATTTGGCCTGTCATTCCACATGTGGAGGTTTGGTGTGAGATAAGACTCAGCCCGCCTCTCGCTCCGATGCATAAGCCCTCGTAAAATATTATCCTGACCGAGACATTTATGGCCCAGCTTGAGATAGGTACCGTGGAATCATTTTTAAATATACGTACTTATATTATATAGAATACCCACCTACTTAATATTGGATATACATATATATATGTAGTAAGAAATTACAAGATTCAGATTTTATGTGCGAAATGTCAAAACTGAAGAAATTACAATGTAATAAAACAGAAAATGTTTTAAAGAAACCTATGAAATTGACAGATTTTCAGATATTCGTTTGTCATCTGTCAGTTTTCTTTTATCCAAGCCCCTGGGTTCTCTCCCCAGAGTACCTTCAAACCTATTTACCGCTCGAACTACGTATGATAGGTAGGTATATACCGGCAAAATGTTATAAGATTGATTATTTTAAACGCCGCTGGTGGTAATTTTATGATGGCGGATTATTTTATTATTAGGAGTTAGATATTAATCGATTTATGGTATAGATCGCGTCACTTAAGTTGGTTGATCTGAAAACAGGCTTTCCGAGGCGCTTGGCATGGCGCGCTGCCGTTTTAGTATGAATTTACTCATTAGTCATTTGTTGCCCACTTCAGAGGACTTACACACACACTAAAATGGCACCGTCTGTACTGCAGTTTATATTTAATAGAACCCAGCTTTGTATGACATGATGTTGGTTGGCCTCAATAGCTGAGCGCAGTAAATAACTTCATAGAAATAAGTTATTAATCCAACAATATCCTTACTTTCCAACATTACTAAATTAATTAATTCAATTAGTATTAACTTGTCTTGAATTTTAAGAATTAAGTAAGTTCCCTAGAAACTGGCGTCTCGTACTCAGGTAATATTTCATAAACAAACACTAAGTTAAAACATCACTCTAAAACGAAACGAAATATTATCGACGCGTCATTTGTTAACAGTTTCGTCACACAATAGTAAGGAATATGCCATAATTTTGATAAATTACAACAAAATAACGCGTCAGTGGAATCTCCGGGTGCATTCATCACTTCGGCTATCATTCGGCTCGTAAAACTTCACTAATGTCCCTAGTAATGTCCCTAATACTTGGCTTGCTCTATATCTTTATTAACAATTCACTCGCAATAGATTCTTTCCATTCAAAAGCTTTATGTCCCAAGTTACGACGTCCTTACAACTTTCCTTTTATCCCCAACTATTTTCTGAAAACACTGTTTTCTTTATGCGATTTAATACGCCATATTTTTGTTAAGTGACTCTATAGGTATGTAACAAAGTTGCACATAATAAAGGGGATAAAAAATTAAAGTGCGCGCATAATTCTCGCTCAAAAGACGCTACATATAAATCAAGTACGTTTCTGCCTTTTTGCTTCGCTTTAAAATGGTTTTTCTGTTCATATTTTATTATCACATTTTATTAATAAAAGTGTGAGTTTAAGGGTATGTTTGGTGAGTAAGAAGTTTACTTTGTAGTGTTAATTATGTGCCAGGTGAAAGAAGCTCCCTTTACATACGTTTGAATAACTCTCAAATAAAAATCGATTTGTTTTATTGTAATTAAGGGATTTTATCCATCACATCAGAGTATATTTTTAAATGACAGTTTATATGTACATACAAACAAATTATAATTTAATTTCAAAATAGCACTTGCCTTAACTATTTCCCACGTCTGTATTTTTATTGTGCATTCATAAATATAAAATAAGTATAGTATAATAGTAGGTAAATGTAAATGCTGAAAAACTTAAGTTACATAGCTTGGCTGCCTGTCCAATTAATTTGCCAACATAAAAAAGCGGGATAGACCTTTATGTACCTACCTACATAGATGAACGCCTTTGTAAGGCGTTCATCTTAATGGATCGGAGCCAAAGGCGGGGTGAGGCGAAGATTTATCTTTTTCAATACGGTGTGGGAATGTGAGAGTCCGTAGCGAGGTTGCAAGCATTTAAGCTACGTTCACACGAAGCAAATACTCGCTCCAAACAAACTCGCTTGGTGTATATCGGTACTCGCTAAAATAAGAATTAATCCGTCTCGTATTATGCCATTAAAGACGTGGTCATATACGACGACATTCTTATACTTGAATCTCAACAAACATTTGTAGAAATTCGAGTCGGAGGCGCGACTGGGAGCTTAATACGGCAGGCAGCGAATTGTTAAAGTGAATTGATACGATGCGAGTAAACTCCCTTCGTGTGACCGTGGCTTAACAGCCTCACCACCGTTCAAGTGGCTTTTATTTATGAAGACACGCTTAATCTAGTGAAGTACTGCGGTGAAAAAATTAATGAACTCAAACTTCTGCCAACCACCGACATGTGTTTGGCTTGGGATATTATATAAAAGTAGATGATTGAAGCTTTTTTGCTGGTGTTTTGTTAGGTGTCTGTGTCTGGTCCCACTAAGAGAGAATAATAGACAGGTACCTACCACATAAAAGACAGTCACAACTACAATCATACTAAATAATTCAGAAATACATAGAAGGAAGCTTTGAGTTTTGCGTTACAAAACGCGGCAAGAATTTGACACCATTCGCCAGAGAAGTAGGAAGATAATCTCTAACCATTTAACAGTAGGCACCCATTGTAGTCTCTATACAAACCTTTAATAAATTACTCAATTCGTAGCTTTACCTTTCCCACCGGAAAACTAAAAAAAAAAAAACATATTTTACTAAACCAAAACAAGAGAACAACTTACCCTAAATATTACATAAACAATCACCTCAAAAACGACGTGACGTAACATTCAACCCTAAACTTAGCCCACAACCACAATTACGAATGACCTTTAACCCGAAATCGTTCAATCCGTCGACCGTTATAGTCCACTCATTGCTGCCATATACTCATTAAGCCACATAACCGACCAATCGAGCTTTCCAATCATGAAATTAAAATTACGTCCCCTTTATTGCCAGCCGTTACGAGCTGCGAAAAAAGGGGGCATAAATAAAAAAGGGGGTATAAATAACACACCTTCGTAGCAGCACGCGAAGCGAACCCGAGAATGTTGTCGTAAATTATACGCTTATAGCTCCGTGCCCGATCAATACCATTCATTAACGAAAAATGTATCGTTCCGATGTTTCTCGTATCGGTCGTTTGCGGTTTTTAAAATGCTTTTTGGCGTAATGTAAGAATACGGTGTCGTAAATAATGACTAAGCAGGTATTATCTTTACGATCTGCGTTTTTTCTTCTTCTTTGGTCTTCGTGGACTGTAAATCTTTTTTGGGAAAACAAGCAAACTGAAAACACGACGTCATTGTAAATAAGCTTATATATTGGTACTGATAGTTTCCATATATATTTTTAAGAAATATTTAAAATATAACATAATTTGACTTCTGTTCATCCAGTCTCCAGATAAAGTTATTCAATATAAGGCTACGATATAAGGCGTCATTCTTTGAAACGTTATAAATCTCAACCCGTAGAACAAAACATCATATGTATTTTAGTATACAAGGCAGATAGCGGACGCTGGAACCCTCGGGGTAGCCCGGGCCGATCGATGCAGCTCCTCTAGCGTACTCGGCTTTCTGCAGTAGATTATTTATTTCTCACGTTCTAAGAAGGTTGTATAATCTCTATCTAAAAGTAAGATACGGTATTTTACTTAAGTGGGTCCTTATATTATATTTTAGTACCTAGATGACTTAGCTTTGCTCGGATAAAACAGAGTTTTCTTAAAATGAAACCTATCTAGATCAATTTATCGACCCAGAAACCCCCTGCATACTAAATTTCATGAAAGTCGTTAGAGCCGTTTCCGAGATTCATATTATATGCATACATACATATGTATATACAAGAATTGCTCGTTTAAAGGTATTTATGAATGGTACTTTATCTAGGAGTAGATCACGCCTCGTTCATAAATGTTTTACATATTATTGTAGGTGCATAAAGGCTCTACGTAACGTACGTACGTGACTAAAATTATTTCAAGTAACTAAACATACAGAAGTTTGCCTAGCCCTAATAAATTTGCGGTTCACTGCGTCGTTTATACAAGCACCTATTAAGAGTAGGCACGTGTGAGTAGGCAAGAAAATTTTATCTTTATTTTGATGTTAATGTCGTCTTTATGTGTCTCTCAAGTATTAGCTAACGGCTTAGTTTCGAAAGGGGTGCTAGAGGAAATGCGGAGGGAGACAAACGCGGATTTTATCGCTAAGGCACTAGATACATAAGGTCCACCATTGCGACTACGCGCAGCAAAGTTATAAACAACGAACGACATGCAACAAAACCTTAATTTGCATTTCAGATGTCAGATTGTGGAGCAAATAAAAGACGATCAGTCGTGACAAAGGTCGTTGGCATTCGAGACGTTGGAACTTTTTCAATGCAATTGTACCAATTAACTTGAACGGACGAAAGTGAAACTCACAAAACCGGGCGGCATCGGCACTCGGCAGCGTTTTTTCTCGGTAGATTTACATATTTATTGGGGCACATTTTATGGAGGCAGCAGAAAAAAAAACCTACGCTCGTTTAATGGACAAAAAGGGTGGCTCCGTGTATATTTATTTTGTCGCATCCTTTTTTACGTGCGAAAGGACGTGGCGGTGTATTTTTTCGGCACCGACGTGGCACATTTGGCGACGCACTTTGCATAAAAATATTGGATCGTAAACTCTATGCCGTTCCACGGAATCGGGACGCATGTGTCGCAAGAAAAATATTGAAATCATGCTGAAATAAGGTTTTATGAAGACAGATACGACGCGAAGATTGAGATATGAATGCTTTATGGAAAATTGTTAGCTATCAATAATATTATTTGTGCACCTGCCATATAAGAGATCGATTAAACTGAGAAAATAAACCAACCAACTGAATTTGGTGTATACAGGGTGGCAGGGATATTGATGCACGAACTTATAGCATGGGTTCAGTACTTACATGATTCTGAACCTGCCAGCATTGATTTTGGTTAATTATTTTTCTAATTTTGACATTTTCTAAATTTAAAACTTCTTTCTTAGATATAAATAATGATTTTCTGCCAATGAGATTTTAAATTAATATAAAATCGTTAATATTTGACGTCTCTCATTAAAAATCTCCTTGTATTAGGATATTATCATGATTTCTTACTGTTTAGTAAAAAAAAGTATGAATAATGAAAAACTGACGAAAATTTCAACAGTCCAGAATCGTGTACTTAACTCATGGTACCAGTTTGTTATTCGATGTCTATTCCACCCTGTATAAAATAGGCAAACGTTACCTACTTATGCAAATTGGTTCTTTGTATGTATGGTTCGAGCCGTTCGAGGTAATACGAAACAAACTGGTTTGAAGGAAATGGAATACCCGTGGAGGCACCTAAGGCAGGTTGCTCACGTATGAACCCCTGCGTAAATTAATGCGGCTGCTTCATAAATTACCCACTCACATTAAGATCACCGCCTTAATCTGTAGCATCGCATCAAGAGACCAACTGTAGGCAGTCGTTAATGTATTTTGTTTTAGTCTTTGTTATTAAAATTACTCGTATTTTATGATAGCCCGGGGAACGTATCGTTTTCATCACTAATTTATGCCTTACACTCCTCGTGATACGGCTCGCTTTTTATTATTTTCAAACTTGGGTGGGCCAAAACTTAGCAGAACGTTACTGGAACACTTTACGCTTTACCGTTTATAAATATTTGCTTTTGTTAAGTTGCGAATTTGGAGACGAATCTGGCTTGTGAATCACCGTTAAAACGTATTTGTCAAGGTAGGACCAGTATGTATGCGTAGCATGAGCTCTTAACGTAAATGTAACGTAAAGTCTAACGATTTTAAAAGTGTAAATAGTCGATTCGCACATAATATATAAGACTTTTATCATAGTTTTATCCATGGGTAGCATATATTGTGCTTGTCGCATATAGTTGAGCGAAAAAGCAACATGATTGTAGTATTTTCGATTTAAAACATTTGTAAGAGATAGCTTTAGCGATAAGGCCGCGCATTGTAACATCCTATGTAGCTTTTAAAGTCATTAGTTTTGATGGTGTAGAATAAAGAGTAGGTACCTATGCTATTATATTTAAAAAAAAAGTTCGATTTGACGTTACGTTGACGTCAAACGTCCGTACTGGAGCCTCAGTGGTAAGGACCTTTTTATTTTACTTCGTGACGAGAAAATCAATACTGAAAAAACGGCAAAAATCTTCAGCCGCTAATAAAATACTAAGATCCCTATGTTTCTACTAAACATAAAACTCGAATAAGTCGACCCCTGTCATCAACCAGCCACGATATATAGAGCGACTAAGTAGCAATACTTAGTTGATGACCGAGCGCTAATCTGGTACATTTACACCGGCAATATACCAGAGACTTGCGACGGACGATGGCACTCCAGGAATGCACCCAGTAAATCATCAGGAGAACACTAAACCAGTTCTTTAGTGCCCCGTGAGCTTAGGGCTGCCAAGAACGAGACTTTCCTTTGAACTATTTCAAATATGTGTTCTACTTTAAGCCCCACTTTACTTAATAAAGTCTCCTTTTAAAGACAGTCAAATACCTGAAAATCTGACAGCTTATTCTCATATAATGCAATTTCTGAATCTAAAATCTAAATCTAAATTCATTTATTCAAATTAGGCTGAGAATCATCACTTTGTGAACGTCAAAACGTTTACATAAGACAGTAAGAAGATAAGAATGTAGATAGTCCTGTTGCAGAGGTCAGACAAAAAAGTATTTTGCTGCATGTTCAGATGAACATAAGACAAGCTTAGACTCTTAATCTTGTTATTGCGTTTTTAAGAACTTACCTACCTAAACATTTACTCTACTATTACTAGGTACTACCTGCTTTCCTCAATCTAGAAGCCTTTTTCTAATTGAATAGTTTCTTCTCTGGTTAGTTTTAAGACGTTTAAAACTAACAATATAGGACATTCTAAGTCTGAATTAAACGTATTTTATTTTTGTACATTTATTTTTTTAAATGCTTGCTGAAAATCTAATTTTCCATTTCACCAACCCTAAAGCGACATGAGCGGTGGTGTATACGACGATATTGTTAGTCGTAAACTTGTAATTTTGTTGTAACTAAATCCACAGGCCTATCCAACACGCCGTTTTATCTAAAATGCTTTTAAAGTGCTAAGATGTCTACTATCTGTGACATTAGGGTACGTCGCGTGAGTGCTAGCGATAGGGTTGTCTAAATAAATATATTGTCGTGATTTGTATGCTGTATCTAGTGTCATAAAAGTGTCTAGTGATCGTCTGCTCGATTTATTGATGTTATGCTTTGTGACTGTCTACCGTTGTTGTTTGTTGGTTTGAAGCGTAGTGGTCTAAGCAGGTTTTCGTTTTTAAATATTTATGTTGACCTTAAGTGTTACTTACGTAAACATAATGTATAAAATGTTCATAAATACCTAAGTTATAACACCGAACTCAAGTTTATCGTTATAATAAAATAAGCATTAGACTTGAGCTTGAGCATTATATTCTCCATATCGTTATACCTACCTACCCAACAACGGATAATCGATTAAAAAGACTACTCAACAAGATTAAAAACTCCAAGAAAATTCCTTGGTGTTCATTAATCAGTGGATTAGATACTCGGATTATTTACGAGCAAATCTAAAACGTACGGAATTTAATTTCATTAGGGGACTTTAGTGGCACCATGTTGTCACCCGCTGCGCCGGGGCAGGCATGCCGGCGTATTTCACCCAGCTGTCAAGAGCCAACCAATCGCGAGCGAGCATAGGCCGCGCGTTCCAACTTTTAAAATGGTGGAGATAATTTCATTGTATATTATTTGTGACAGGTCGTTATTTTGAGTTTTTATCGGTTCGTGGGTTCAATATTTCTTGAAGATATCTTTGGTCGATACATTCGGTTCAAGTTTTTGGTTTTTTTAATGTAGTTTTCTTCAACTTATGTTATTTTGGGGTAGAGACAGACAGCTACTTGATAAGCAGAGGGTAGGACAGGGCGGAAACCTCAGTTTCTTTAAATTTGGTTGTGTTTAGGTTTACTTACTTTGCACGATGAACATTTTTGATTGCAGAAGTACTAAATGTTACTAATGTACGAATGTAAGCAATTATCTACTTCGGTAGTCATTAACCAAGTCCACTACCTTTGGCACAGGCATGTATGGTGTGCCGTTGCTATGACTCTCACCAACTATTTAATACCTACATTACCTTCATTAATCTAGAATTATGTTGTTTATCATATTGTCGTATAGCTGGTTTTCCTCTGACACGCCTTACTTAGCTATACTTGTATATAGGTAGTCATAACATTCATAAATCTACAAGTATGCATAGCTAGACATAAAGATTGCCATTCTATATATTTCCTCCCGGGCAAAGTCAACTACTAAAAACTTCCATAAAACAACAATTTCAAACGGGCCATTTCGCCCGGGAAAAACAGCATCCCGCGCGGTGGGGGTGGCGGGAAATGGGGGAAAGAAGGGGGAGGGTCCAAAGTGAAGCCTGGCTGGTTTATGTCCCGGAATTACGACTTAGACGTTTCAAACAATAACTTCCCCCCATAAATACGAGCCGATTCCTTCACGCGTCATAGCGCAGATTGTTTTTCTTTGGCCCGCCCCAAATTTCGGAATAAAGAATAGATATTTTCATTTTATTTTGAAAATTACTCCTACCTTGTATTGCCTGCCCACACAACCGAAGGCTAGCCGAATAAACATTTCATAAAATAGGTCATCCACGTTTGTGGTACTAAATATTCCATGCCCTGTAAGTATAGCGTTCGTGACGAAATTGGACCGCGTCCGCATTATTCCCGCATCGCCAATACCAGCACGCGCTGGCCGATCTCAGGAATTTCCTATTTCCATTCGAGTGACCTCCGCCCGAGCCGAGCCCGGCTCGCTCCTAATCTAGAAAACGTAATAAAACTCCCCGTAATAAAAGCGCGCGTTTTCACGTACCCCGTAAAAATATGATAACATTCACGTACGAGCCACCTACCTACCCAAGTACCTACTTGTACATAAAGCAGCGATTTTTAATAAAACTTTGTTCACACATTCCGACTTTTGAATAACGTTTTCACTAATTAGGTAATTTGAAACAAAGAATTTTGATTGTGTGGGTTAATAAAATTTCTATTTTTTTTTGTTTATTACCTACGGAATACTACGTGGCAGTTGATGAAGCAGTTTTTGTATTAAAGCGTAAACGACGTAGATCGGTTGATCCTCCAAAATTTGATTTAAAAAATAAAAATCAGAATATGAAAGCTGGATAAGACACTAACGATACAAGATTATTGTGAGTCAGAAAAACGGTTAGAATTATACATATCCAGTAAATCGTGCTTTATAGAATTCTTTATAGCATATCCTATGCTCACCGTGACATTCCAAGCCACGTTTACTACCAATAGGTTACAGTAGTTGTTTCGACCTCAGCCTGAGTCCGTGTGCGGCACAGGGCAGGCCATAAACACAAGTTGGCCTCTCCAGATAACTAATGGAATTGCGGATTATATTACCGCAACCATGCTTACGATTAGACTTAGAATATGACCAGCAGGAGACATCTGACACCATCAAAACCGTACTTTTAGTGCGTCGTTAGTACCGGCTGCCTACATCAACCGGAGAGCAGACACCTGAACCGAACGCAATTATAGTTTACACATCTTACTATAGGATTGTTTTATTTTGCCGCCTAGAGGGAACCTGCATTTTTGTTGTAATTGAAGAATTCTGTTGAAAAATTGTAAAATTACTTATCCTTAAGAAAGAGTACCAAAATTTTCTTAGACTTTTATATTGAAATTGAAAAAGAGCTTCTATAAAGAATTGTGATTTTAAGATCCTTCAGTAAATAAATATTGTTATATGTATACCCAGTTTTGCGTTCCATCGTCAGCGGGCGCCTAGACGCCCTTCCATAAAGGTGGATTAATACAGCCGAAAGCCCAACTTACTTAATAAATATAAAAGCCTTCTCCGCCCGCGATCGTAAACCGCCCATTGCGCTCCTCCAAGATTACTTATATCGTGACCGGGGAAATTAGACCTCCCGTTTTCATTATCGTCCCAAATAATGTTTGTGTTTGAGTAAGGCTGAGGGGTCTTAGTTTAGTGGTCTTGCCATTATCAGCTCTATGTAGATTGCGCGTAGCTTGCCCGCCTTGCTTTCACCGAGATAAGGTTTTATGGACGAATGGAAGAAAGGATAATGTTCTTCTTTGATGTGGAATGGAATTGTAGGCCGCGTTCCGGTACCGCTGTAAAGATAGATAAAGTTTCAGCTTTATTTCTTGTAGACGTTCGCGTTTTTGTTGGTTTCTTTGTTCTGTTTTAAACTTGATATTTTCGGGTTATAGGAGACCAAAGAAACGATGGGTAGATTGTGTGAAAGATGACATAACTAGTAAAGAGTACCCAAGATACAGGCCTGACCCAAGACTTGCCTAGTTTGGGACCAATGTTCAAAACTGTGTGAAACTTTTATTGCATTTTTTTTTAAGAGTTGCTATTGAGATGAAACGAAGACATGCTGCACTCACCCCAAATAAATAGCGATAAGTGCAGGTGGATATTACTGCTTAAGGTTCCTAGATGTTAACCATTAAGATATTTAGTTAACATCTAGGAACTTTATCTTGTACCCATTTAGAATCTATCCTCAAATTTAGATTTTTGTTTTGCTTTTTTGAGATGACGGCAAATAGAAATGTATGGAAGAAAAAGACGTGCTGTGCCCATCCGAAATAAATCGGGATAAGGGTAAGAGAATAATGACTTCGATGCATCTGTGCTTTAATTAGTTTTAATTTGCATTACAACTGTACAACAACAACAAGAAAATCAAATACATTCTATAATAACAGAAACAAAAGACTGCCATAAAAAGGTGCCAGTCTGTGAGCTTTTGTCCTCCACAGACGTGAATATTACCAGTCCACGTGCCCACGCGCTTATTACAAGGCTCTAATATAAAGTCGTAAAATTAGTGGAATTAACGCAACAGTGCGACCGATTAGCAGCCATGCTTTAATTGATCGCCGGTTATATATCACGTTCAAATTTACAATAAATTGTGTAGGAGTTTCCTATTGATGGGACATGTGTTATCACACCTCTTTGCAGCTTTACTAATGAAGATTTGGATTGCTTGTAAAGTTGTTGGATGTCGGTAGGTAGATTTGAAATGGTGACTCAATGGTGATGTAGAAGGTTTGATAGATATTCCGATTTTTAATATTTTAAGCTACTTATGGACTAAGTTTAAGGACGTCCACCACAGTTATATCTCGCGGTCTGGCTAATATCGCTAAACTCAAAGAAGATATTTTTTATTTATTGTAGCACTTACGAACCCCGTAAGTGTTACCCGTTATATTATTACTAAATTTCATAACACCTTGTAAATTCCGTCTTGAAACTGCCAATATTCTCCAAGTAAAATGCCTGAAACATATGCAATCGTACATGTTGAAATTATATGGTTTCTGTTTCTGCAATTTGGCTACGGAACCATAAAAATAAACAACGTTACATGGAGAAGTGAAAATTGCTGTTGCTTGTATGCTTAATTGGCATCAGATCGAAAATTAAGTAGCGCAGTATATAAAAAAAATTGCTACAAAAAAAATGGTCTACTACTCAGCTTCGATTTAAAAGGGTTTCCATGTACAAAACGAGACCAAATTAATATTCTCCTCTTACAAGTCCTGTGTATCTGAGCCAATAAAATTTATTTTTCAGTGTACTTATGTATGGACGGTAAGGCTCGGCGCACACAGTACAAAGTTGCGAGTAATTTATTGCAGACTGGTTTATGGGCCCCGGGCTAAGTTCGCACATGCACCGCGCCGACACAACTTGTATAGAAGTCATAAATATCCGCTAACCCCTTCCATGAGGTCAGGTACGTACCTACATGCGTAAAATACGAGCTGTTTTACTTTTTGCCGTCTAGTTCTGATTTAATTTTGACGTTGTGTTCTTGGCTTTATCACGAAAAAGAAATCGCAATCTGAATACAATTATGCATTAATATAAAAGGGTATGTAAGAAAATATTAACAGGTTGAAACGCTTGTTGATTGAGAAATGTTTCTTGCGTCGAGTCACCTCTTTTGAAAGTTTAGATTCAGCAAACCTTTTCCGTTTCGACATCAACCGCTAACATTAAAATATGTGACGCTATCTATTCACAAACATCAAACATTTATTATGCAACGATTATTTCAATTAATAAAACGCTTTACGCCTACTTAAAGCAACTTAGTAGTAGTAGAGAATCACCATAAAAATAACACTTAATTTCAGCTCGCAATTACGACGCCGTTAAAGGGCGGCTGCCTGTGGCCCGACACAGCCATTACATTACCTCCACACTTACCATACGCACATACTAACTAGCCTATACGTTTTACACTTAGAAGCCGACGGGGTCGTAAAAATAAAGAATAGGCGGATTTACACGCGCAAAAGTGAAAAAATAAAACGTTTTCCTTGCGGCTGGTAAAGCGACCAGTCATTTCTCCCTACGCCGACTCCAACGTATTCTTAAAACACTTTTACTTAGAAAATTAGATTGGCGGTCGCTTTCACAATACAAGTCGCCGGTTAATTTTAAAGATAGTTAACTCCGTTTCAAATAACAAACTAATCATTCGCTTAGATTGTAAAACATTAAATTGAAATGTACCTACTTAGGTTACGACCGGTGTTTATTTTTATGATTATGTCATGTTAACGCATGTTTTATATAGATCTGAATGTAATTATACCTATAGCTTAGTAATCTTCTGTTCTAACTATTGTCGTTAAACTAAAGCCGTGATTAAATAGATAGAGAGTCGGCCGACGGCTAGATGTTTTCTGAATCCGTTATGTACACATGTAGGTAAGTACTTCGTAAGACTAAATATAAATTAAAAATATAATATTTACAGTTAAAGAAAACCAATTCACACTAATTGTTCTTTATTAATTTATTCATCTCTAAATCAGGTATAATACCTACACAAGACGTATAAATTGCTGTGGATATCCACTTAGCCTTAATTTTAAGGTTTTGAACCAATATTGGATCCAATTATTTTGTAATAAGACAATTTCTTTTTTCCAAGAGAAAAGGAAAATGATGATGATGAAGTCATGATGTTTTAGAACCTGAAAAGCTTGAAAGTTGTTGAGAAACACTGAAATATTAAGAATTAAAAAGAAATTAATTGAATAGAAATTGTTGGTTAATGGAAATGTCGATAGTCTGTATTCTCAAAGGAAATCAAATGAGGCTTTGACCCCTGGTACAGTAACTATTCAGGGTGGAAGGGATACCTACTGGTATTTTTGATATAAGGATTTTATTTTATTTTTTGGATTATTGATATAAGGGATATACAAAATGATACCATGAATTCAGCACATGATTTTGGACCGATGAACATTTTCGCTTTTGTTTTTTTATTTTTCTGATGTATTTTTTTATTAAAACTCTAAAAAAGATCTCATTGAGTTGCATAGACATGATGATTTTGTCTTGTTTTTTTACAGTTAAGCTCTAAAAAGACACAAGGAAAACCTGACAAATGTCAATACTGGGGGGTCCAGAATTATGTACTGAACTCATGGTATCTTTTTGTGCGACAACATCCCTTCCAGCCTGTATTGTACACAAATCTTTAATAGGCAAATAGGCTGAGTAAACAAGCCCGCATAAGTTTTATAGCCAAAGTTCATAGTTAAGATAATAGCCACCTAGTTACCCGGCTCAATCTCCAGTAATTAAACGCACGTGTCACTTTATTATTGATTAATTAATCTAAACATTAATTAATGAAAGTAGAGGTACCTTGCTGAGACCCTTTGTCGACGTGGGGGCTGGTCCCCTTTGCATGCATAGTAATGAGGACCATGTGTCCATCTATCTAATGTTACGGGTCATGTGGACAGAGTATTTAAGAATAATAATATCTACTCAATGTGTTTTTATCAGGATTTATTTAGTTCTACATGTGTTAGTCTTTTATTTACCTATAGGTATAATAATTATGTTTTACACCAAATTCCGTGACTGGTCCCTATAAGTGCATTTACAAAACTAGATTCACACAGCACTTATCTAGCATGGGTCTGCTGAAATAGACCTTTTTGGTACAGCCATGGGACTCGCACATTTTTTTCAAACATGACATTATTTTAGTTTCCTATTTACCATGCGTGTTTCAAAATGTGTTCCCATTTTTTTTTCTTGACGTTTGTATTTTTTTTACAGTTGGAGTTTCCGGTCATCGCCAGGATTTCTTACCTAGGTGGTCGGGTTCCACACCAATCAGAAGCTTCATTAATAAGCGTCATATTCTCGATGTACGCTCTGTTTTTATGCCTATATAAATTGTTTTACGGGTATAGTTTTATATATATTTTTTTTTATTTAAACACGTATTTGTTATTCTACAAAGTAAGAATGTGAATGATTAATTTTCAAATTATATCTACAAAAAGAATTTATTCATTTGTTTCTGTGTTCATACCTACATTATCTAACGATCGATTTATTATGTATTTCCTTTATAAAAAGTTTTATAACGAATCGATTGAGTTGTAATTCGAATACCTGTCATTAATTAAATAAATGTGCGCTGTTTATTATAATTAGATATAAATAATTACCGACATAACAGAAGAGTCATAAAAGAATTCGAAACTTAATTAAACATTTTAGAAGTTTATGATTTAGCACTAAAATGTAGAAGATACTATTTAAATTAGGTTAGCAAGTTACATTTTGTATTTAAATAAATAGTAACTGAACTGGCACCCCCTACTAAATATTTATGAGTGGGAATGAATGTACCGTTGTACTGCATGTCAAATAGAAGACTTGCATCTAAAGAAGATTGATTAAAAACGTGCCTAAGCATTTTAATACAAGCAAATGCGTCGGGGGCCGCCCTCCCGATGTAAAGTCCGGAAACAAATGACTATGGTATGATTCCCCGTCTTCTATCAGTTCAGGGGACCCCGTATCCCTGTATTTTTACGTTCAAGACGAGGGTAGAGAAATATCTGTTTAATTTCAAGTTAAATTTGGCAAGGACATTAAAGGTTCTGTTTTATTGTTCTGTTTTTATGCGCAGCAGGTACCTATGTAAATTAAAATCTGTTTTTTATCGAACTCTACAAAATATTTGGAATGATGTTAGACAAGTGAATTTTAATTTACTTATCTATGTTTATGTTTTAACTTTTAATTGTATTTTAGGTAGGTACGAGTACTTCACGAAACAAGTACTTAAAACACTAAATTCTAATTCCAAGGTAATTTTTCAACAATATTGTGTATAAAAAGGTGATGGGTAGGTGCTGTTCCTAGACACTGGCAGAGTATATTTATAGTACAAGTAATTATTTCAAAGGGAAGTAAAAAATTAGGTGCAACAAAACTATACTAATGCCTAAAATTTACTAATACTATTTGCAACAATCCAGTATAAGCTGACCTCGAATTCAATGGAAAATCCGTAGTGCGCTATGCCAGCTTAGCATTAAAGTGTTACCACTGACGTGACGTGTGGCTAAACCAATCAGTACTTAGAAGTACTACCTAAGTAAGGTTCACGACTAAATTAATTGTCTGTGGGAAGAGAGAACTAAGAATGTCATCTTCAAAGCTACGCATACTTAGGCACATTAAAATGCAGCAGTTCTCTACATGTTGTCAAGTTTAGTAAACATATTATGTAAATATGGATGTATGGAGCATCCGATTTTCATTTTAGCGATTTCAGTGTATGTCCAGTATTTAAAGATCATTTGTACAGCACTACGCCCTAAGCTGAGGCCGGTGGCCTTAGCGTATAGTCACTTAGCTTATAAGTATTATAATATGCCTCACTGGAGGCCGTTATTCACTAAATCCCCTCCCGAAAGTTCGGTAAAGGTAAAAATGCGAGATACCAATACCAAAAATAAAAAATTGTACTGTGTAATTGTATTGTGTGTAAAAAATTGTCCCAACACCCTGTATACGTACCCAGCTTTAGATACTTAAATAGTTACCTATACCTATACCCTAGTTGTACATGAAGTTTAATACATTAATACCTCACAAGTTTCCTCAAGCAGGGGGATGCATGCACCCTCTAATGCAATCAAATAACGAAAAGTAACGGCTGTGATAACGAGGGCAATAAACTTTGTGTCAAGTCGGCTGGCTGTTTCACTTGACTGGCTCCAGTGGGGACTGTGCTCACTCAAATCTCACGTTATTACTGGAAATGATAGATTTATTTCTAATTTTATTGAGCTGTAGGTATGTGGAGAATTAGTTAGTGAAGCTTTTTCGAGTTAGGTTAAGTATTTTTAATATAATTTTCGTCAACGTTGGAACTGATATTTTTCTTTGAAACAACACTGGATTTAAAATAACGACTGATACTGTTTAATAAGGTTTAAGTTATGTCATAGATACCAATTGTTAAGTGATTTTGTATATAATTCTCTTATTTACATCAAGCTCACCAATCTGTTAAATTTCTTTGATAGTTTATCAACTTTATAACAAAAGAATAATGTTCATGTTCAATTGGATATGTTACAGTTTGGGATAGTTTGATGTGTTGGCATCTGTACCTAGGGTGCATATGATATAAATAAGTGTAAAATTTACACAAAGAAAATTAAAAAAAAAATGTAATTATTCTACAAAGGAAATGTACCATTCACAAAAATCTTGGTTCATCTCATACCCATACATTACTAGGCACCTACTTAATCTACCCGTAAAATTCTAATAAAATTATTTAATATTATATTATTTTAGGGTTACCTACCTTCAGGTGAAGGAAAATTGAACCCTTGTTATGGAGATCACTTTTTGTCCATCTGTCATAGGGGTTTCTCGAAAAATCTACTTAGGAATTTTAAATTTGGCAATATATTATGTTTTGTACCTCAATTTTAATTTTACTATTATTTTAGGACCCAATTTAATCCTCAGAAAAAGAAAGTTTAAATAAATCTATCGTTTAAAGAACGATCATTTAAAGTTTTCTTTGTGGGTTTGAGGATGTGGCTTTGATTTAAATAAGATTCATAGATATTAAGCAATATTTTGCCAAAAAGTTTTAACCGTTTGAAACAGTACAATTGAAATGATACCAAAAATAGGTATTATTATTATTATTATTATTTATATATTTCACTCTTCTGTAGGTATGACATTCATACGTACCTATAATTTAAGAGCAAGCGCATGTTTATTAGGAAGTACCTAGAAGGATTAAATACGGCAGGCCTGTGAATGCTTTAGTGTTATTTAGTTCGGAGCCCTTTGCAAGTCCGATTCCGTACTTGGCCGGATTTTTTCACAGGTTTATTCGAATTCAGCCAAACAAAGGAACGAGTGTTTTTAAGATTTCACTGCGGAGATAAATCGCCCTTCGCTTTTGTCCTTGTTATACATTCAACCCAACTCATGTCTAATTCCTTTTGCACCCCATATCTTTTATCCCTTTCTCTCTTCAGGTATAAGTATCTCCGTCTTTTTCTAGTCGTAAAAATGGCGGATGCTGCGAGTGCGGGGAAGCGAGGGTGGGGGCATTGTTTCCGTAGGGTGAGTAGGGGTTGCAAAGTTCCTGTGAAATGAATCGGATTTTAGGAGCGAAGCAATCGATAGGAGAAGAAATACCTACTGGGGTGTTGGATGAAAATGTTTATTTCGAAAGAAGCTAAAAAATCCTTTCACTTGTTTTTTTCTTTTCAATAGGTTGATACTCTACGAAGCAGTTGCAAAGTCAATAAAACTGAAGTACCTATACTTAACACCCTTTTAATTTACCCTTTGTCATCTTTCCGCTCAAGATATATACCTTTAATTAAAAGCTAGGTATAGTTTAATAAAAAAATAAATTGAATCCCAGTTTTTTTATACTCTACTTACCTACTCATCAATAAAACACCTTTCACACAACACCACACCTACCTCCTAATACCTACCTACATATGGATATAGGTATTATCACAGCATCACATCTCGGCTTCGCAGAGGACTGGCCCGCATTTCCTCGCCCATTAATCCGTTGATTAGCGTGCACTAGAGGGAATTTAACGATAGCTTTCAGCTATGTAATTATACCTCTCCACCGCTACCGAGTAATGGCCTCCTGGTAGTTATCCCGTAATGGAAATGGAACTTGGTATCAACTTTTGTTTCTCTTTTGGTTAAGATAAGTATTCCAGTGATGCTATAAGTATCTAGGTACCTACAGTTTGAAAGCACTCGTAAAGTTGACTGCCTGTCGGTCTAGTGGTCAAGGCGCCACTGTTGAGCGTCCTTGGTTCGATTCCCAATTCGAGCAAAGTGTTTTTGAGTTTTTCCAATAGGATGTTTTTCATTAGCAGCCCCTGTTCTGGATTTGTGCTTGGTTGATGGACTTTAAACATAACAAGCGAAATATGGGTGCCCGACCCGTCGGGAAATACAGGAGCGATGTTTTTATTAAAATTGATATATCTACTTACTTATGATAACACAATGAGATAAATGCGCTTTTAGGTACTAACCTAATCTATACTAACATCTACAATTAATAATTTACAAACAACAAATCCTTGTGAATTCAGTCAGAGAACAACAGAATCAGTCCGTCTCACTCGCTATGACGTTGAGCGTGCAGAGTTCACGCGTCACTCTAAAAAGTTTTGTACGAGCGCGCAGTTCCGCTAGCAGTGGCGGCGACGAATTGTGGGTGTATCTACTATAAATGCACCTCTGCATAACCCTTCAGAGAAAACAGGCTTGATGTTATGTCATGTGGTACTAAAACAAAGTAATTGTAGGCGTATAAATTATCTTGTGGTCACTCATTGTTCGAAATTCGACTGGTTTAGCTTTCTGCTCTCCTTGTCCACATAAACTTCAACTATGCCGAATCTAACACTCCTCCGTAGTGCAATATTCTGAAAAAAGATCCGAAGTATTCCCGTACCTATTAACATACTTATGTATAATCTAAAGTTTTATTCCTATAAAAAGATGACTTCCTTATTTCAATGAGGAGATCTGCCTGTCAGCCTAACCTCTTCTCATTCTAAACTTGCTGACCGCCGCGCCGTGAACTTTGCACCGCCTCAGAATCAATAATTTCCGTCAATTTTTTTTCGTGAACGATTCCGAAATTTTTATAGTGTTTCTGCTATTTGGAGTTGAGGGGGAATCCATGAAATCAACGATCATAAGAATCGTTGCAGCCGATCTTGAGTTATGAATGGTGTAACTAACCCGACTTCATTTAAAATATATATTGTGTTTAGCTCATAGCATGCTATAAACTTATGCATATCCATGGAGGTTCAAAGGTTATACAATACCTACCTGTACCTACCCTCGTGTTGGTAGAAGCTGTTTTCTATACGTAGGTAATATTCATCCGTCAAAATCTTGACTCAAATAAAAAATACAGATGGAATCCACTCTCTATACAAAAGTTAATTTATAAGTAGACATAGGGTAACCAAATTAAGGGCATCAAGTCCTTCATTGAAACAGGAGGCAAGTAAGAGATTACTTTGTGATAAAATCTGACGTAGGAAAGAATTAGTACCTATGTGATGTTCTGACCTAAGTTTTCTACCTGAACAGACCGTAATGTATTCTTAACCGCATCAACGTACGCCATTCCTTAATAAGTATATAAAGGAAACCATAATGAATGTCATCCAATTTCTTATTCAATCAAATGGACTGCTTTAACGGTCTCCCAAATCCCATAGCCCTCACCCTTATCTATAATGTCCATTCAACTGTGACCTCTGTTCCCTCTGAAGTGATTAAATTAGGGGGGTCAAATTTATACTTTCCTCGTCTAATGCTTGCAATGTAACCGAAATCACGCACTGACCCTCTGATTTTAGTTGAAAGTTTGTAACGCTCCACAAACACCAAACCCCGCTATTATCAAAGAGGGACTGAAAAGGTCATTGACATCCAATTGCATACATAAATAATTTACATTGACTAGTTACGGATGGATGTAAGGCATCCAGGTAGATTTTGGCTGCATCGTTTCTTTTTACAAGTAAAAGACTATCGATACTTGTTAATGCAGCTCATAAAAAAAACGATCTAAGTTAAGCAATACCAGTTAGTGTGTTATATCCTAGAACCAACAATTCAAAGACACTGTCTATATAACTAGACCTACTTAGGTAGATCCTCAAACTCGTACTTTAAATGTGTGGTGGATAACGGCTACGACCCGGTACGTCCCACAAAGCGACTATGAGAAAATATGAGCAAAACACAAAAATAAGATCGTAAATTATAAATGCCCGCTGCTAAGATCGGAATGACCAAAAAGGAACCCGATGTTCCGACTCTCTGAACATCCAAATTTACAAAATTGTTATTAACACCATCTAGCGACAAAGCTTTAGATTTTTTACAACGCCATCTGCGGGAAATAAGTTGAACTTCTATTCTATGAAACGAACCCAGAAAACTTTGAAGCAGCGACATCTAGCCTAATTGTACTGAACTTGTAACAACACAACCTCACTACAAAAGCTCGGTTGAAGCAGAGAGCTTCAGAGCTGAACCCAAACCGTGCCGTTGCAAAGTGCGGTCAAAGGTGGAACTAAAAATGTTCAAATGTATCAATAGTCCTAGCGTGCACTTTATGCAGAAGAGCTTAAGAGTTACATTGACCGTATGTCTTGCCTACATTATGTTAAAAGCATAGTTAGTTGCACAAAAAACTCTATACTAACGTATAGAGTTTTTTGTGCAACTAACTATGCTTTTAACATATATTTTTACTATAAATATATGTAAATGTTGTGTGTGTGTGTTGTGTGTGAATGTGTTTACTATAAATAAATTTTTACTAACTATGCTTTTAACATATTTTTACTGAGTAACTAACGTTACTCAGTAAAAATATGAAATCCATGAGGAAGATACGATATGGACATAAGTTTATGAAGTCTACCTTTATGAAAATAAGAGCGATTTTTCAGTAAGTAACAAAATACCCACCAAACTTTTATTGTTCTGGCATATTTATACAGTCCTTGCCCACCTTTGAGTTATACTACGGAAGACAACCGACCAGTCATAAGATTTTGAACAAAGTTAGCTCTATACTCAAAGGGTGGGTTGTAAAGTTTATTTAGGTTATAATTTAAACGACAATACACGTGATTATCGTTCGTTCTGTTGTCACTAAACGCGGCCATAAATGGTCAATGGCAAGCTGCTAAAGGGGTAACAAAAGGATAGAACAGGGACGAACTCTACTTTTTTCAATACATAAGGTATCTATAATGAAAAAAACCACAGGTTCATTTAATTAGTTTAATAGTTATTAAGAATATATAGACGGGGAATAATTAATTACTGGAAAACAATTAAATTACTTATCCCATATAAGTAATTTAATAGTTTTCCGCGTGATCACATACTTAGCAATAAAATTAGGTTTGTTCTAAAATAAATCTGAGGGGCCAATTTTAACTTAGACAGATATTAGTGATTATATTTCAGTGAACAGATACCTACTGATTTGTTACAGTAAAAAGAAACCTTTCTACTTTACTACCATACAACCTTCGAAAAAATTCGAATTTCACCAGGCTTCCCTTCCCTTTCCCGTGGTTTGGAAATGTAAACCTTATCTCTTGCCAACAAATCCAGTTGATATTACAACTTCAATTGTTTTCAGTCCTTTTTAACTCAATTAAGCCAATCTGAAATGATTTTTTTGGCAAAGTTGTCATTTTTATATTTTGCGTTACATTTCCTTGTACTTTGTAACAAACAAAATACGTAGTTATATATGAACCTGCTAAGCTTTCTTATTTCTAACCTAATTATACTAGAACGAGTTCATAAGTTAATTCATAACGTGTTCTTGAGTGGAGACCGCGACTCGGCAAACGTAGTGTAGGACGCCCTCTGACCAGGTGGGATGACGATCTGCAAAAGACTGCCGGCAGATGCTGGATGCGGCAAGCTGAAAACAGGGCGCTATGGCGCTCATTAGGAGAGGGCTATGTTCAGCAGTGGACTAGTATAGCCTGATGATGATGATGATGATGATGAGTTCATAAGTTTGGTTTGGATAGATAAGTAATCTCCGAAACTACTCATTCGATTTCAAAATATCTCACTAATATAAGACTACATAATCGTCTAGTGTTAAATAAGTAAGTTGACCTCCATGCGGGCAAAGTCAGGGCCAAATTCTATTTTTGTAAATGAGATCCGAATCCGGCCCTGTTAGGGGCCTACCCGACACGTTTTAACTAAACCATTGAATTTCAAAGTTGTGATTTTATTGTAACATATTGTAACACTTTATTGACTAAAACCGAATCGCTATCGGTAGTTTGTAAGTAATTCTAAATAACCAGTCATTTCACAGACCCTGCCTCGGCTAGGCATCTCTTAATAGAGACATTGGGTTGGTTGAAGGTTAATGGTCTTCCGATAATAGTGCACGTTATCCTGTTGACACCAGTGATATTTAAAATGGTGATAGTGATATATAAAATGGTGATAGTGATACTGCACGTAGGTGATTTACTTAGGTGCTTACTTCAACAGAGAATAAGACATGTTTTTTAATGTGTTGTGCAAGTTTTATCTGCATTATTAAATACCTAAGGCTGCTGAGTAAGTAATTTATTTCTGGTAAGTAATTTAAATATCATTTGTTCAAGTATCGTATTGATATATATACATGTAAGCCTTGGGAACTACATATTATGACCATTTAAAAAAACCCGTTTTGTATCATCGTTCTGATTCATCCGAAATCTTAAAATAAGTATATAATAAGTTGAAATATATTCTACGATAAAACAATCTCTCCATAATATTTCAACCAATCACATAACAGGAACAGTGAAATATCGTACCAACTATCGATGGTGTTCTGACAGCACCGTGGCTGCACTGTAATTTAAGAGGCAAGAAATTCGTCGGCCATGTTAGATCGCGCTTTAGAAAGCGCATGTGCGTAGAAAGCGCGGGGCGAGCAGCGAATCAGATGCGTGGATCTCAGCGGCCATCGCTGCAAAGGCGGGCACACACGTCACTGAGCGCATTTGGAGATAAAATTAATGATCAAAACGTGCGAGGGTTTACTTCAGCTTACAAATGGCATCGTTGAAAGAATTTAAACCGGTATGTGAGTCAGCTCAAACTTTAGGCAGATTGTGTCTAAAAATATACTCTCGGATATGCATAGTAGGTAGGTAGGTAGGTAGGTATAGGCTGCAGGATGTACCCATTCTTGGATAATTATAATGTCGCATTTAAAATCTTTTTTTTTTATAATGCACGTGTTTCTGTAACAACTTTTTTTTTCTAAAGTTTTATAAGGAAAAACGCACCGTAATATTTATAGCACCGTGCTTTCCTTAACTAACCTATTTATAATCTGAAAACGATTGATACAAATAGACATTTAAATAGATTTTTTAAATATCTACCTACTCAACTAATTAATACTTGCAAGTACTAATTTGATTCTCATATTATAAGGCAGATATTGAGATACGTACTTATTTAGGTACTAGGCCAGGCCCACACAGTAGGAAGTATGAATTTATTTACTTTAAGTGTAGGTACTATAGGTAGCTATACCTACAAACCAATCTATGAAGACGCACAAAGTACATAAACTAAAACATGAAAAATAGGTAGATACTTGAAACAAAAAGACCAAAGACTGTCGAGAAGACATGAACCAGTACCTACATATCTCTTATAAGTGGTTCATCTCTTCATTCTGCCGTAACAGGCGTTGCACAGAGGGGGTCTCGGAGTGGTCTTCTATGTGCTGATGATGATCGCTGGAATGTTTTACTGAGGTAAGAATCCCACACTCCCTGGTCTTTTCCCCAAAAGTCCAGTCGCCTTTTGAAGGTTTCCCCCCGTAAATAAACAAAAAGGTATCTCTTATTCTTACTTAGTAGTCTTTCTCTTCATGAAAACTTCTAGGACGCCCCCTTGTTTGTCTCCCAATGAAACGGAAAGTATCCACACCGCACTAATAGCACATTAAGTGAGTATACCTACACAAAAACAACCGATAAAAATGAAAAATGATAGTACATCATAGTTTGTATAAGTATAAGGCAATGATATGGAAGAGCGGAGTCTACTAGTAAAGGTATAGTTTTCTTAAAAGGAGGCTCCAAACAAGACTAAATGCAATGATATTGCTATTGAAATAGTAAACTATTTTGTTTGTAGTTTAGTAACGACACGGTTGGCGCTGAGCGATAGGCTGCTGCGCTGCCTGTCGCGGGTTCGGTCCCCGCACGGAACAAATGTTTGTATGTAATGGCCTATAGGTAGTTGTACCGGGTCTGGCTTTTTATTTAAGTGAGTTTAAATGTATGTAAACGCACCCACGATACAAGAGAATTTCTTAGTGTGGGGCGACTTTAAAAAAAAACAAATAAAAATCAAATGAGTATCTACTTAGTTCAAAAGGTCTACGGTTGCGACTGCTAAGCTAGGCTCACTCATCCCTTATTACAACATCTGCCTAGCCTTTTCCCAACTATGTTGTGGTCGGCTTCCAGTCTAACTCGATGCTGCTGAATACCAGTATGTTACATGGAGCGACTGCCTATTTGACCTCCGTAACTCAGTTATTGAGCAACGCGATACTCGCGATATTAAGGCTGGTTGTCAGACTTTCGGGCTTCTCACTACCCGGAACGACTGTCAAAGATCTACGAATGACGGCCAGAACCACCGGCTTAACGGAGGAGTTTCGATATATTACGAACGATCACCCATCCACAGGCTGACCCTGCGTAGCTTAACTTTTGATCAACCAGTGCGGATGTTTTTATGTAGCCACGAGCTCCTTATTCACCTCCTATTACATTGGACTTAAAACATATGCTTGACTGGTGAAGTGTGGGTGTACTGTATGTACACCTCTGCCCCATCCTTCCGGAAATAAAGGCGTGATGTTATGTTCAAGTGGTCTAACAGGATGAGCTCTAAATACACGGAACAATCGAATTGTTTGGTTGTAACAAATAGCGGTTCACTACGACCATCACAATTCGGTGTTCTAACCATTACCCAACCAGGACTAAGCACGTCATCATAAGGTGGTTATTACGCAGTTATATTAATAATTTCGTTACATCAAAATCTTCTATTAAACTCTAGTTTACCTTTCATGATACTAACGGTTGCCTAGACAGTGCTACCGAGCCAATAAGAGTATTTGACCTACAGCACCAAAAACATACAAACTATGTTTTTAACTGGTTCAGATTTTTAAGTCAAGTGATTATGCTCTGCATATACATTTGTTCCTATAAATAAGTTGTATTAGAAATAACATGAAACATGGCATTTCCGATAAATATTGAGGGATACTTTGGTTATATTGCGACGGCACGGTTGGCGCAGTGGCTGAGCGATTTACTGCTGCGCTGCGTGTCGTGGGTTCGATTCCCGCACGGAACAAATATTTGTTTGGACGACAGGTAGTTGTTCCGGTTTTGGCTGTTTGTGTATGTGACTTTGAATGTTTGTAAACGCACCCACGACACAGGAGAAGTTCCTAGTGTGGGGCAACGTTTTTTTTTGAGAAAAAAAATATTTTTTTTAAATAAAATACCGAAACTGAATAATCATTTTTGAATGTATACAATAACACATTAATTGTTAGTGTAAACATCATTTCCTAGTAGATTTGCTACTTTTACCTGCCTCTGACCAACGGTTTGAATAATTTACTGTAATTTAGGTATACTTATGCCAATTTTTTCTCTCCCACGACTAGTGGTAATATTGTGTGTCGGATCGTTGAGCTCTCGAATATAGAGTTGAGCTTATGATATCTGGGCATGCTTGCCATCTGCTGGGACAGGTTTACTCAAACTGTTTCTGGTACTGTCTTCAAAAATCCTCCGGCCGTGGTCCTGTATTTTTTTTGATGCACCATATATTTCATAATTAATGTCTGAAGTGACCTTGCCACCTAATTTTATTTCGATATTTCTCCTTAGAGACACCATCTAGCTTTTAATTACTTGTAAAAGTTATTTTGGAACCTTATTTAGGTACATACCTAACATAATTGCATTTGGTACTTAAGGATTTTCATCGAGACATATACATTTGATCTACGCATTGATATGTCTTATCTAACAGACTTTAAAAAAATACAAAAATTAAATGTCAGGATTTTTTTTTTATGTAGATTTTTATTAACATCTCCATTAATAGAACCGTGCCGACAACTGTTGCTGCACAACCGACTCGTAAATTCTAATTTAGTGACTGAATTGAATTGAAACATAATAGGTACCTACTTGCTGTCGACGATAATTTAACTTTACTGTAAATTGACAATATCTTATAAGTTAAAATAAACAATCATAGGGCATCAAAAAATTCATCCGCATCGTTGTCAACGGGAAAAGTGCCCAGAAGGCTGGCAGCATTGCCACGTTGAATGGCAATGCTGATTCTTTGGCCAAAAAAAAGGCCAGCCCTCTGGTATTAGTATATTAATTCACCCTATCATGGCTGTCTTGTTATACGAATGGTTTTATAAAATTAAATACTTGATCGAAATCTTCTTGAAACTCATATCTTGATAATATTATTATTGGTGTTATTATGTCCATCCCATAAATCGTTTAATTCATGAAATTACTGCTCTAAGAAGCCTTTTAGGTACTTATATGACTCGTTTTATTTTTTTGTAATTTTTATTTCTGCTGAATGGCATCGACATGCCGTAGGTAAGTACCGCAAAACGAGGTTACATTGATTAATTTTGAAATGAAATCCCATGTATCTTTTAAAGTTGTTAAATAAAAATTCGGAAAAAATAAAACGGTTGAGGACTCTTTAAAGGATAACTAAATAACGATATTTTAATAAAACAATATTAATAGTTCCATGGAAAAAGAAATTCAACTTATCAATTAAATTGATACTTATTGAAAATGGGGCTGCTTTGATTACATCTAATTATTTCATTGCCGTTAAAAGTCACCCCTATCTAGAATGCGTTTTCGACCAAAATTCAGGGTAAATTTTTATAATGTTTTTCGTCTACTTAGAACTAACTGTAATAGCTAACGCATCGGAAAAATATAGCCTAACGACTTGAATTTCGAATAGACGAATAAATTATCGGGTGCGTTCCCTTTTACGGGTGAATTGGAGGAAATGTTTCATTTCTGAACGATTATCAAAGTCGCCCCAGTTCTCAAAGTAACCTCGTTTTACCGGTACTAATTTGGCGACAAAAAATATTTATTTATCGAAAAATATGTTCCTCTTACCATGATTTGCGCCATTCCACTCTGACTTGTCACTCTATAATAGAAACTTTATTTTGTAAATGACCTACCTACGTATGAGTTACACTAGCGTGGTAATAATATGAATCTTCGGTTTCGAAATACCATCTGTGTCTGAAGACGAAAGTCTTCTACCAGTGCGTGTTGCCAATGATGACATACTTATGTTTTAGAGGTGTGGGCGCTCACAATGGACTTAATCAAAAGGCAATGTCAAAGGGCAATGGAGGGATCAATTCAGAAATGAAGAGATCCGCAAGAGAACTAAAGTAATCGTCGAGCCCGACGAATTTCCAAACTTTGTCACATTGCTTCCAGATCCGATGGCCGGTGGGGCGGAAAGGTTCTAGTGTAGCGACGGCGTACCGAAAGACGCAGCGCCGGGAGGCCCCTCACAAGGTGGACCGACGATCTGGTGCAGATCGCGGGAAACCGCTCGATGTGGGCAGCGCAGGGCCAATTGTAGTACCAATAAATCTTTGAAGGGGGTCTAAGTCCATCTGGAAAGATGATGAAGGTTTTGAAAATTTTGATAATACTTAAATAGCTACTTAGTACCTGGATTACAGAGCTTTGCTCGGCTAATTTCCAAAAATGAAACCTAGCTACGAGTAGATCGATTTATCGCCCCCCTAGAATGAATTTCATTAACGAAACTCATCGCAATCTACACGGCATTCAGTCAGTCAATATTTATTTATTTATTTATTTATTTAATACTTTAAGCACACAAATGTACAGAGGCGGACTTAATGCCATAGGCATTTTCTACCAGTCAACCTTTGGGTGATGCAGAGACAAACAGTGGCAGGTGCAATTTCTTAAAAGAAAAGTGAAAAGAAATATATATATTATTATGAACTATAAATATAATACCTACATAGAATATATACACAAATAAACATATACACAAACACATACATAAACAGTAAGAACACAATATAATATTCACAACAATAATGACGCTGAAAGCTCTTGAACGCAGTTTAAGTGTAAGTTTAATTGATGAAATTCATATGTTATGCCTAGAACTGTAATCAGAAGGAAGTGCGTGCTTACCCGCTTTTTGCAACGACTTCTAACCGAACACATGCTGGTAAGCGAGCTCCACTCCGGAGACTTGTAAAAATGTATAATAAGCACTTTAATCATTTAGATATCTTTTTTCTATCTCAAAGCAATTCCAATTTTAGACGACCGATGTGGCGCGGTGGGCGAAGGTCCGCCTGCAACGCAAGAGGTTGCGGGTTCGATTCCCGCCTTGGGACAAATGTTTGTACGATCTACAAATATTTGTTCCGGGTGTTCTAGGTATTTGCTATGTATAATAAAAAAATATCTATCTATGTAATGTATTGTATTAAGTATATCAGTCATCTAGTACCCATAACACAAGCTCTGCTTAGCTTGGGGCTAGATGATGCTGTGTGGATTGTCCAGCAATATTAATTATTATTAATTAATTATTATTCCAAGAAAAATAATATTGAAAGTTTGAGCGATGGTCACAAACAAAATTAAGTGTGATTAGTAACTAAGCTAAATGTTTAAAATACCTACTAAGTATTTAAGTGTAATTTTTACTCACTTATCTATATAATAAAGTACACAAGTAATCTGTGGAAACGTTATTGATTTACCCATATATTTTCTTTTTCTGTTGTTCTTTCCCAAACAATTTGTACTAAATGAGGAAATCAAGAGACCAAGTGACGAATCATCTAAGTATTGAAAATATAATAATATTTATTCCTGTTAGTAGATCTGTTCCAGACATTTCTTTTATACTTATATGTTTTTATTAGTTCCCAAATAATTCATTGATAGAGTATTTAAAAATTAGATGACCATTCCATATTAAAATTTATAATTTCGAAGACATTATGTTATTATAGGTAAGTTATTAACACATGAAAAGTAAAAAAGAAAATAAAAATTCACAGGGCATTGAAAAATTCATTCGCGTCACTGTCAACGGGAAAAGTGCCCAGAAGGCTCTCAGCATTGCCACGTTGAATGGCAATGCTGATTCTTTGGCCAATAAAAAGCCAGCCCTCTGGTAACGAAAAGAGTCGCCAAAACGCTTCGCGATGTCTAAACAATGCAATCTTAAGTGTAGATTCTTATTCCAAAAACTACATGTGTTTGCATTTATGTAACCTACATTGCAAAAGCAGGATAATTTATATGGAATATTGAAATGTGGTAGGTATGCAGGTTCCACAAAGTTCTTATACCTAAATAAGAAGAAAACTCCCCTACATAGAATTTAATGTGGGCTCGCTTTTTATCGTGGCCGTTTATATAGCCTTTTTATTTTTATAGCAGACGTGTCCCGTCCGCTACCGTCTACTTTAATTATTTATACGCACCATAAAAAGTGCGCATCCAATAGAAGATTTTTTATGGCAGCAGTTTCTTATTTCTAACAATCCATAGTAGATTTAGCCTGACACGGCTCTGTTTCTCCGAGTTATCTATGTATATAGGTAGACAGGTACATAATGTGAAACCTAAATACATAATATTATGTTGTGTTGTTCCACTGCAAGGTAAAGGCTCTCTTTACTTTTCAAGGATCTTTTTAAATTTCGTCCTGTGTCTACCCGTCCGAATGTGCCACAGTCATTTTATACAAAGATACAGTTGGCAGTATATTCTAAGTGAAAGTCGAAGTCAGCAAAAATATTTCAAAAACACCATCAAAAAGTCATCAAAAATCATTACTTTTGAAAGGCATTTTGTCACAGAAGACGTACATGCACATGTTAAAATAGACCGTCCTGCTTAATAGGAATTTCTAATGATGGAGTAACTGTTTTGCTAATATTATGCCAATGAAGACCAAACAAAAACTAAAGGTTAACTAAACTTAAACACAGAATATTATCGGCAGTTAGTTGCCTTAACATCGTGACTTCGGTACAAGCACAGAATAAAAATAAAAGTACTAACGCAAATGGGGTATTGGTTGGCGATGCGGTCACCTAAATATTATTACTAACGTAAATCTAATTAGAAGTTATACGATTTGAATAACCAATGATATGATAAAAACTATACATCGTGCACCTTTTCAAAAGGAGAAACTATGTAGTCAAGGGGATGTTATGGGTTTTGAAAAGTGCGACAATCGTCATAATGTGAGTATTAATTGACCGTATCTCTAAAATGCGCTGGCTTAGAAGTTTAATTTTTTCACTTATTCCAGGGATCGCAAACTTTAGTACCTTATTTAATTTTAATTTCAACGTCTTAGTCCTTTCATTTGATGTCATACTCGTCCCGGTCTGGATTTCCGTAAATCGGTTTACTCGTGCAGAGCAATGGCAAAAATAGATCGGACTGTTAGGCACAGAATGAACACTGGATTGTTAAAATGGTAACAGATCTGTGAATCTTTGACTCCTACATTCCCCTTAAAATGGAGGATATTTTTTTTTAAACAATTACTAGACCCGCTGTCCGTATGGATCAGATATTAGACCATAAAAGGGACGAATGAAAGGCATGCAGCTAAGATGAGAATGCTAAGAGGGATGTGTGGTGTTGCGCGGATGGATAGAATAAGAAATGGGTAGTAACTTACATAATGGAAGTGTTAAAGTAGCACCGGTGACTGACATGTTGTTTGGAAAGGGTTTCAAGGTAAGTATGTAATGCGGAGGAATGAGGCAAATGTCGCAAGAAAAGGTTTGAATGTAGCTTTAAGAGTAGAGAAGCCTAAACATTATGATATACCTACTTAACTGTTAAAAATACTTATGCTTATTTTAAATGCTGTATGTTGATTTTATAAAGAGGGAAAATTGGGATATCTCCAAGGTTTGTAAATCGAAAAATCATCGTTTGTAAGAAGAATTTGTTTTAGTAATGACAATGTAAAAGCAACTTAGATGCGGCCGCCAACAATCAAAAATTAACATTTAAAATAGAAAAACATTTTTCCACCAACTAGATAAGAACGGGACCCTCGAATCTTTGTAGTAAAATGAATAATAAACTAATTTATTTTTCATCGTTCATCACCCATTCAGCAGGAGATGCAATCTAAAAAAATAAAGCAAAATATGCATGAGTATTAAGACAATAGTTACACCTACATTTGGATCGCAATTTCATCAGACAGTCATTTCGTCGGACCGTGTAAGAGGAGTTTATAAATACCGCGTGTCTGAGTTTTCACGATTAGGTATAGGTACTTATAGGAGGAACGCAAAGCAGAAATTATGTACTTTTCCATTTAATAATATTATTTTGACTGAACTTCTTTGCAACTTCTTTACGGTCTTGCAGCATTGAGGCTTTTTTGCTTATAATATACTTCAGTTTCGAGCAGTTCCAAAAACAATGATGGTACAAAGGTGGATGCAAACCTCAGTGGTATTGTAATGGATTGATGGTTTCATAATCAAGCTAAGACTTTTTCGACAATAACTAAGCAGATGTGTATGGGTACAGTCGCGAATAAATGCCTACAATCATACCTACCTACCTTAAGCTTCCGCCCGATTCAAAAAGTATTTGTACTGAGTATACATTTTATGGTGTTAGGTACTTATTGTTTACGAAATAAATCTTTTCTCAAAGTAGAAAAACGAAAAACGGTTTTGAATATTGCGTCAGTGTAAGGTACGAGTATTTATTTATTTAATTACTTATTAATATAGCACGTCAATGACTTATTTTCAATTAAAATGTTTAATACTATTCATTAATCAAATAAATATTCAAAAATAAATAAAGATTAAAGATAGTTTTGGACATTGTGAAAAAAAAGAAAAATAAAGGAAATATTATCATTTCATTCATTTTTTTTAAACTTGGCCCCACACTAGGAATTTCTCCTGTGTCTTGCGTGCGTTTAAAAATATTTAAATTCACATACACGAACAGCGTCACCCGGGTCCTGTGGGCCTGTATTAGGTACAAATATTTATTCCGTGCTGGAATCGAACCCGGCGCAGCAGTCGATCGCTCAGCCATTGCGCCAACCAACCTGCCAATTATTAGTATTATTATTAAAGGCTAACATTATTGATATATGTATATGCTAATATATATGCTTGCCTACAAACATCTATAATACTTAGGGCCTTAAATATTTATAGAACACCTTCACAAACGAAAAATTACAATATTTTTTTCCACATCTGGCTTTATGTCAGATAATGCATTTAGGTGCTCCATCTTTAACGATTCCCACCCCCCATGAAAGCTCCCTTGTTTCCCCATGAAATTACATAAATTCTACATAGTACATAAAAGTTGCAAGAGGGTCGTTGGTGTGATGGGAAAACATCGATCTCGTGAACTGATTAGTTCTGGTTTACGTCCAATGTCGTAAAAGACGTAAACCGCTAATTTATGATTTACGACGGCGTAAATCATGTTTGTTTGGTGCTGTTGTGACAATGGTATATTGTGACGTAGATATTACATTGACGGCAATAAAACTGGGTTCCTGATCAATGCAATCGTGATTACAATCGTAATTTACCGAATAATCTCAAGGACTTATGTATGTAAGCATAAATGCTTACGTACATGCGTAAGTCCTAAATAAAAATAAATAATTCATCCACTTGATTTTAAAACAATTACTTTTAAACCAAAAGTAATATTATGTGCAGAGACTATGAATATAGTACGTCGATATCCGTGGTATATAACAATCAAAAGTTGAAAGTGTAGTAGCCCAGGATCATTACCGGGAAACCGGTCAGGTAGATGGTAATAGGCTCCCCATGGGCCCCATATTACATGGGACTGAACGTAAATGGCAAAATGTGGGTATAGGTACTACTTATAAATAAATAAATAATGCTGGACAATCCACATAACATCATCTAGCCCCAATCTAAGCAGAGCTTGTGTTATGGCTACTAGATGACTGATATACCTACTTAATTACAATACATTACATTGATAGATATTTTTTATTATACGTGGCAAATACCCAGAACACACGGTTTTTTTTTTGTAGATCGTACATTTGTCCCAAGGTGGGAACCAAGACCGGAACCTACTGCGGCTATAGATAT
Source organism: Phlogophora meticulosa (assembly GCA_905147745.2). Taxonomy (NCBI): domain Eukaryota; kingdom Metazoa; phylum Arthropoda; class Insecta; order Lepidoptera; family Noctuidae; genus Phlogophora; species Phlogophora meticulosa. Next base: position 10,802,417 of record LR990528.1, on the reverse strand, counting down.
CCATCTTTTAGAACATCGAGGAATAATTAGAAAAGTAAGAAATTGGTAACTATTCGCCGTCAACTGTGGTACCACAGTACCTACGGTAAGTAAGTATGGGGGTGTAATGGTATCCAAAGTTGAGTCGATATTTCTAACCCACGGGAATGAACGGCCATCAGGGTTCATTCACCGTTGAACACCGTTGAAAACTTGATATCTCAAGTAATACATTTTGTTGCGCATTGAGAGTATCCAGAAAACGTTTCTGAGATTTCTCGATTATAAGGCGCACCAAGTACCTATAGATTACAGTCAACGATGCAAGAGGTACCATTTTTTAACCACTTAACTCTCAGACTCATTCATTAATGAGTCTAATAAAAGCATAATATATCATTATATATTATGCTTTTTGATTTACATAGCAAATGGCTCGATTGACTGCCCTGAACATGAATCGAAATTAGCATTTCGCACTAACTGTTGGATTACATTAAGGGGTGCTTCTAGGTAATCCTTCTGCCCCCACTAATTATAGGCGTAATGCTTCTCTTATAAGAAGCGCTGGAGGCTTCAATGAGGTCTGGAATCTTCTGAACATGGTATTGACTTATTTCGCACTAAGACGAGCACAGCAAAACCGCTCTTAGCCAAATCATCCATGATGCACCTGCTAGTGGTTCTCAAAATCATATGTAGCAACAAACAATAGTAAAACCTACCTACTTACCTAGTTTCACAATATATTGTTCAGCTTTATATAATAAAAAGGAATATGTGGAGGCTTGTTAGTGGACAAGTTCATCGTATTATTTGTGTCGTTTTTTGTCTTCTTAGTATGATTATTGCAGGTGTAGAGCACTCCAGCAAATCAGCCATTGTTTCGCCAGATGCATCGCAAAACTCCCTGTTAGGCTGAGATATATGTCAGCGGCTCTATTTGGGTACGCTGTCAATTTCGAAGTTTCCATATATACTACTGCAGCTACTACCTAGACTACTGCAGGTCAGGTCCAAATGGCAGTGGCAGTCGTTACTGGGTATCACGAAGTTGATTTTGACTCTCAACTCTATCCGATTGTTATATATTCGTAGAGCTTAAGTCGGGATGATGTCGGGTTATGTTTGTCTTCACACGATAGGTGCGATACTATCCAACGGGTAGAGCTCATTGAGTGAGTATCGGTTTTTGGCAGCCTCATATTATTCGACACGTTTCGTTCGATGTTGACGTCTGTCTTTGTGTGATCGGTGCTTCACTGGGTACATGATCAAACTATTTTTCGACCCGGGAGACGGGTGCTGGGCACTAAAAGTGTTAGAGATAAACTCATATTCAAGTAACGCTTAACTTCACTGATCGTAATCTAAGTCAAGTCTACAATCAAAGTATCCATCATGTCATAAAATGTATATTTAAGCTTATTTGGTTCTTGCCCTAGGTAGCAAGTACTTTTAGATACGCTTGTGCTGAACAACATCTTCTGAATCACTCGTGATTTTTGGTCTGGATGTGAGGTATGTTTACAAATTGCCACACGCTCCGACGCTACGCCCGGTATGACCTGAAATCAAACATTTTTTAACTGAAATTAAACTTTTGATAAATAGGTAGGTTATTAGCTTAGTGGCTCTTTGAATGCCAGTTTAATGTTATGCTAGTAAATCTGACACAATACAACGTAATTAGGATTTCTACTTCAGATAAAAAAACTGACGTGGTTTTACCTGCTTCATAATTAAACTACATACATATTTATTTATTTATTTAATAGAACCTGGAAGACTAAAACAACTGACTGAAACAAAAGACTAGAACAAAACAAAATAGAAACCTTTCTATTTTGTTTTTTAGCTGTAAGTCTTCCTTACTGTAACTGTAACTTACTGTTACTTATAATTGGCTTTCTGTCGACGACAGAAAGCCAATTGTAAGTCCTCACGTGTAGATATAGACTGGATATTCTAAAGTGAGCACACAAAGTAAAATAAGATGTCAAAAAACAAACTATTAAAACTATTTGGTTTACATTTTGCATTCGAACAAGTTTAAGGTTAAGTGGCTATATGTATGTATGTAACAGTTTCTGTCTAATTCAAATAAATGCATGCGTAGGTATGGTTTTCATACCATTAAAAAAAACTCTTTAACCCTTATTGTAGACACATCATTATTCTGAGTAATTCTAATACTATCATGTTACCAACCCTCAATGCCATGGATTAATTATTTCCATACCTACCTTCTTCTAATGATTCCCTGGCAGTGTATGTATTGTTGTCCTTACTTGCTGCACATATAAATAATAATAATACATATCTTGACTCAGCCTCTGTTTACTGCACATTTTATAGCAGTCCCATTGTTACTGCCATAAATAATTCCGGACTTACAATCTCCAAATCTAATTTTGTTTGGAATAAAATTTACGATGTCAAGGCGCACCGTAGGCACAGAGCATTATGCAAGTCATGCAATTTTCTTGCCAAACTTTATTCTCTTTTTTATAGGCGTCTACTTGAGTAATGAAAAACTATTAAAGTGGTCGTGTGGGGATAAAGCGAGGGTCGTTGGGACCTTCCAGTTTTATTATGGCCCGACGAATAGCGTAGCGCTATTTTTACAACCCTGCCAATTTCATGAGCCCCGCTAAAAGATGGCAACCCACGTTTACGCGTTCGAATAAATATGTGTATGTGCCTACATAGATGAATAGGTATACTTAGATATGAGATCTTAGAGATCCTCTTTTAAATAATATTAGGTGACATTCTTGAAATCGTTTAATAGACTGCGACGCGTACAAATCCTGGAAGGATTTTAGATGTATCAGATATTCAGGATGTAAGCCTCTTCATTGAACTAAACATCAAAAACATGCAAGGCATACCCTAGGTACGTAGAGCGATCTCAAACACTATTATGCACTGCTGTGTTTGTATTGCTGGTTAACTTTTATTGTGTGGTTTATATTGCTCTGTTTCAAGCAATTTAAACCACAAACTATACCTTCCCACTTAAGTAGTATTCCTCTGAATCTTTTTTGTCCTTTTAGTGTCGATTAGACTCAAATTTTATTCGACCAGTAGGTACGTATTTACTTTTTAAATTATTTTTAGGATTCCGTTCTTTGCAAGAAAAAAGCGGAATCCTTATAAGATCACTTCGTTTTACGCCTCTCTGTTTGTCTGTCAAGATGCAGAAAAAAAGAGTCTGTCCAATCAACTATCACTCTGAAGATCACGCGAATCCTGCGTAGCAAGGATGCCGTTTTTTACCGCATGATTGCAGGATAACTATCTTTTGCCGCTTATGTAAACAACTCGAAGAGCGTTGTAGGCCATCTGAGCATAAGTAGGTGTTAATGCCTATCTATACGTGCTTATGGTATAGATACTTATTAGTTGTTAGTTGTCCAAGAGGTGTTTACATCAGTCTATCAGTAATCACCTCTTGGACAACTCTATCATTGGCGTCCTTCAAATCATGGAAGGTCCTACCGTCGAAGTGCCCGGGCTGCCCCGGGCACTTCGACGGTAGGTAACAAACAATCTTAGTAATCTTTAGGCTCAAGCTGTACTAAATTGTAATTATTTCTATTTTAAAGTGCATTATGTATTTATTGTCTTTGTTTTTGTTACTTCAATTTGTCACAACTTGTTATAAATGTAGGTACTTATTTATAGTTGTAACAATTGTCTCAGCTGCAACCAATTATGCACTCACAAAATAAGTAGACATATTTCCTGTTTTTGATGTTTATAAGTTAGTGCTACTTAATTATTGTATCATACTTAATGCCCGAAGTTTGAATTTCGATCAACATACAAAATAAAATAGCTCTCCAATTTGCGAATTTTAGAAAACGTCAGAAATGTTGAAATTATCGGGCTAAATGAAACGTGATCGGTAACAAAATGCAGATCAATCGTGCGTGAAGAGGTAAGGAAGTTGATATACTCAGGTAGGTACCTAAGTACTTATATCATCTTCCTTGCCGCCGACGGAACCGAACGGATTCGGTTAAGGCGTTCGATCAGGCCACAGAACGTTCGGTCAGTTGGCAGACGCTTCATGTAGTTATGAAATCTGATCTCTATTCTTTAATAATGCCTATACTGGATTGTTTGGGCATTTCTATGTCTCCAAGTAATCTGTAGGTACAGTGGCTAGAATAAAATGGAATAGAATACTCTTACTTAGATATATTTATTTGCAATTAATGTGCCTACACACGCACAAAATCAGGGGATACATAAAATTATATAGACCGATTTTATGGTAAAACATTCTTGATAACATATTGCACAGTCAAAACAGAAACCATCTGTTTTTATCTTAAATGCCCTCGGAAATATACGACATGTTTTAGCAAGTTTAATTGCAAACGTGAAGCTCGGCACGTAGTTTTGTTTTTAGATTTAAGTGGCTTCAGTGGATTTTACGTTAAGTCTGATTGTTTGATAAATAAGTTAAGTTAATTTGCAAACGATACAACTCGATATTTAGTAAACATGAATGTATTTTTTTCGAACATGACATATATTGGTTCCTGAAAATTCCGACTTGCCCCAGAACTCGTATTTTTTTTTTTTTAACAATTCTAAAACTATTAATTCTGTAGTGACATCTATCTCGCCACATACGAACTAAAATCTGACGTCTTCTACCCACAACAATCTCGTTCCTTAAGTCGTAAGAGGGCATTTCTCCAGCGTTTTGGTCTCAAAGTGGCCATGCACAAATCTAAGGCGCTCTGTTTCCAAGGTCCTGATCTCAGGATTCACACGTAGTGGTAGGACGCGTCCACATCAGTGTTGAGTCAACGATGAAGTACCTCGACTCGTTCTTGACAGCCGATGGAACTTCAAGCCGCACATTTAGTGGCTGATCCCCACATTAATAACCGTTGCGGCTGCTTTTGCGCGACTGCTACTCAATTCAGGGCGCCCCAACACCTCCTGCCGAAGGCTGAACGTAGGGATCGTGCGGTCAATGGCCCTTAACAGGGCGGATACCCTGACGGTCCGCAACGTCACCAAACAGCGAAAACCGCAGAGAGCGATAGCTGTTAGGGTGATACAGCTCTCTTGGATGGCCCTGGGATCTGGACGCAAAAATCCTTGAGTGCCTGTGTCTGTATCGCTGGCGTAAAGTGCTGCACGCGCGCGGTCAGCGGCCGGGCACTTGGTAATTGAAGAGTCCTAGGATAGGGTTCCGGCAGATACTTGTGGATGAATGGAGAGAGTGACTTGCGCAACCGAGGTATAATAGTGGCGGTAAGTTCTGTTATGGAACAATGACAGAAGACGTGGCATGGCGCCTCTAGTTTCCGGCTGGTGCACATGAGATGCAACGACGGATGTTGCGTAAAGTACCTGCATCACACTCCCGCTTGACATCTCTGCGTGGGCCGTGGACTGCCCTGAAACACACCACAGTACGTGAAGCGCTTGAGGAGTGACCCCCCCCCCCCCCCCCCCTCACCCACCAATGTAGAACCCAGTAGCGCTGTGCCCCCGCTGTGGCATTTGGTATGGGCAATCTTTTGCAGTATCATCGGCGCAGTCATGTTTTAGTCCAATGTAGGAAACGAAAACACGAGGGACGTCGTCGCGTCTTCTTGCAAGAAAAAGACGCGGCGGAGATGGACTAATAGTATACGTCCCACTCCACTCACACCAAAAAAGTAACTGGAAGCAACCATCAGGAGGCATGCGAGCGGTTTTCCCCAGACGGAAGGTATCAATGGGGATTTCTCCAGGAAAAAAGGATTTACGAAGACTGTGAAGAAAAGCTAAAAAAACAAGAAGCACATTAACTCAGGTATCCATAACAGTATATTATTATTGGTACTGTCGGTTATGCCAAACAAGTGCTCAAAAGATAAATACAACGTCTAAATTGTAAAATTTGGTCGCATGTAACTTGTTAAGAAATTGAATCCACAGAAATTATTTTGCATTGTGTCCTTTGCACCATCCAGATTTCTTTTTATTAATCTAAATTTACTTTTTATTTAATTACCGCTAACAGCCTATGACCTTGAGTAATTTCTTAGGATTTGGTCCTCCACCCATTGTCTCTAACACAACATTCACATTCAACATGACAGGAATGAAGTCAATCACAATTTTCAAAAATATGTACTTATCATAAATTTTGCGTTCTAGGGCATAGAATTCAGATTCAAATTCAAATTCCCAGTAGTCGTCAATATTTGATGCTAATATAGCATCAAATATTGACGACTACTGGGACATTTTGATGAGTAATGGGACAACAACGACTATTGGTCCAAATGGACCTTTTTTACATTTACCTTAATAAGTATCTTTTTACAAAAAATATTAAAATTAACTTTTTATTTAGAATAACTGATAAATTGTCTAGCTCGTCATGCAAAAAGTTTATTTCTATATGACATACTTTTCACATAGCAGCGGGCTACTAAGAGGTTAAAATTATGGGGTAGGTATTCTTTAGATGCACTCCCTATGTACAGTATCAAGCTAATTTTATAATAGACTTGCTGTGTCTGTGGCTTTATCCACGTGGAATTTGATAAATTTTCATAGGTTTAAATTGTTTGCGTGGAACCATACTTATTTTTATTAAACAAAATATATTCTAAGTTACTTCTTAACACATCAGTTATAATGTGAAAATCATGGGGTAGGTACCTACTCTTTAGATGCACTCCCTATGTACAGTATCAAGCTAATTTTATAATAGACTTGCTGTGTCTGTGGCTTCATCCACGTGGAATTTGATAAATTTTCATAGGTTTAAATTGTTTGCGTGGAACCATACTTATTTTTATTAAACAAAATATATTCTAAGTTACTTCTTAACACATCAGTTATAATGTGAAAATCCCTTCAAAATTTTTCCGGCCGTTTCGGAAATTACCTCAAACAAACAGACAGACAGACAGAAACAATTTTATTTTATTTTATTTTTTTATGCTACCGTATAAACTTTCCTTATACGCATTTAGTAAAATGCTGTTATTTTGACGTTACAAACAGACACGTTTTATTTTATTATTTGTATAAAAATATAGAAGATATCTGTAGATAATAGAGATTTAGAAGAGCAGCCAAACTATCATGGGAGGGATGGTGGCACGGTATGACAAGGGATTTTAGTAAGCGAAAATGATTTGTGATCTTATTTTATGATGCTTAAGCGTTCGTTTCGGTATGCAAGAACATGCCAAAAGATGCCAAAGCAGGCTGTGACGTATCAACGAAATGTGAGTGTTAACAGTGTTAAACCAGATTCGAATTCGTAAGTATTACAAAAATCCCTTGTCGTGCCGCGCTACCAGAGGGCGCCGACTGGCGATTTTAGAAAGGCTGCTGGTGGTAACTAGGCCAGATGAAACAAATGCATGCACATGTCCACAATATGGGCACATGTAAAAAAACTAGGCCGACTTAAATTTGCGAGTACATTAACTGCACAATGATACGCAAACGGGGCACTAGGTATGCGTCAGCGCTACTAAAAACTGGCGGAGATCGTAAGGCAAGAGATAATAATGGAATGAATTAAAACGCGGGTAGTTCAATGTTTTACAAAACACAGATGATGATAGTCTAAGAAATAAAGTGTCACGCAGAAGGTGACGTTGTGGAGTATCTCTCGGTAGACAATGTCTGGACACCAAACAGTCTCGTCGTGCCCCGTAGAGTTTTTCATAGCCTTAACTCTTCAGTTATGCCGGGAGTGGCCGGTCCTGCTAGTTCGTAATCTGGATGTACCAACATTATATAATGGCACACGGTTACAAATTCCTAATCTGGTACGGAATATTGAAAAGTCAAATTATTAATAATTTGACTTTTAAAATTAAAATTAATAATAGTGAAGTATCACTATGGTCTGCCATGCAAGGCATACAAATGTTTGGTTTACAGGTGAAGATTAGATACAGCTAATTTAGAACTTAACAAAATAAATAGCAATATAATATTATAATAAAAAAGTAACTGTTCTACAATATAAAACAAATTATACCTAATACAAATCATAAATTGACGACACGGTTGGCGCGGTGGTTGAGCCATCGGCTGCTGCGCCGCGTGTTGTGGGTTCGATCCCCACACGGAACAAATATTTGTATGGCCTACAGGTAGTTGTTCCGGGTCTGGCTGTTTGTGTATGTGAGTTTAAATGTTTGTAAACGCACCCACGATACAGGAGAAATTCCTAGTGTGGGGCAACGTTTTTTTAAAAAAAAAAAAAAAAAAAAAAAAAAAAAAAAAAAAAAAAAAAAAATAAAAATAATGTAGGATATAATAAAAATAACGGAAAATAAGGCATTAGGTAGGGTTTTATTAAAATTTATCTTCTAGGTATTCACTTAATTTATAGAAGGTATGCTTGCTGTATTAAAAATTAACACATCGTTTATTTGAAGGAAAGTATTTAAGTCTTTTCACGTTTTTCATGGATTTCGGTAGTTTATTAAATATTTTAGGAGCCACTCCCAGAAAAACTTTTAGAAAAAAAGCGGTTTTCGACTTAAATTCATCTTGATGGCGTGTTGTATAAATCAATAATTATATCTGGAATGGCGAAAGGAGAAAAGAAATTGATTCCACGTATTCCTAAAAATCCGACGAATTTACTTTTTTAAAAGACTTCATTACGAGAGTGCAGTTCCTTTTGACAACAGCTTTTGCCATGACTAAAAGTAACAGGAATAACTTCTACATTTAGAAAACACCCTGCTTTTCCCATGTTCAAGAGTATCCAGTCATTTAATTATAAAAGTACGATAAGTATACTTAAGTCAATGTATGCCAGTCCACAAAATCCTTACATTTCAATGAAAGATTACAAAACAAAAAATATTGTTCTCAAAAATGTATTATCTTTGTCTTTTATATTTAAAAAAAAAAAAACGTTGCCCCACACTAAGAATTTCTCCTGTATCGTGGGTTATTATCGTTACAAACATTTAAACTCACATACACAAACATTAATCTAATCATACATTAATCTAAGTATTTAAAATAATAAGAATTAGAATAATTATTTACAGTCAGCTTTTATATAAATGCGGACAAAGTCGCAGGTAACAGCTAGTGTCAAATAATGTCAAGACTCACGTGCGAATTGCGCACGTTGCGCAAGATTGTTTTCGAATTTTCCCGCTCACGCCCACGGCCACGCAACGGTTTGCGCGGTTTACTTTTACTTTTTCATTTCATCTATGGTAAGAACATCATTTTATTTCAAACTAAGAGTATTATTTTCATCTAGTTGTTGTTATAAAAGTTTAGGATAGGATCGCAGAAACTCAAAAACTCAAACTCAGTTCCTTTATCCTAAATATTTTATTAGCTAACGATCTTTGAAAATATAAAGATAGGCTGTAACAAACTCGCCTCTGCTAATATTTTGACTCATTTGAGAAGCTCTATGGTTCGTTCTCAGTTTTCCTGCGATTCTATTGGTTGTTGAAAACACTTCTATGTTTAGCCAATATGGCGTCTTTTGTGTTATGAGATGACAACATCGCAGTTTGTGTCCTATTTGTCATTAATTCACATGAAAATCAACATAATAGATCTACCTCAAAAGTTCAAAGAGAAGCAGATAATTACAATGGAAATAGTAATAACGTGATAAACTATTATGTCCGTTGATTACGCATTTGAGTGCATCTGAGGGGAAAAGTACTTGGGCTCCTGTAAAAATGGCGGGTGTGTTATCTTTATGGGTTGTGTTTTCATTTCATCTGGTGAAAGTCTAATAGTGTTTCAATCACCAAGTTTTATCCGTAAGTTTTTAAAGTGCCTCAAAGTACAAATCGTCTTTGGAAACGGCATGTGTTTCACGTTTTGACATTTGCCTAGACGATTGATTAGACGGAGTTGGTGCAAGTGTCATCGTTTTTGATGAAATTATCAGTATGTCACGCTGGGGCAGAGGCCGAGGCGGTAGCGTGGCCGTGCCGCTGGATAGTGCTCTCTTTAGAGAAAACAGTAACTGCCCGACCGCCGCTCGTTCGGCGGGCACCGTGGGCAAATGGGGAATCACTAGCTTCACGTCGATTAGAAGCGCACCTTACGGTAAGCACGTTCACACTGACACACTTGTCTTGTCATTTATTAAATCAACCTTGAAATCGTGTACCCTAGGTGCCCTACATTTTTTGTTTCCCTAAACAAGATTCTCATTAGATAGGTGAAAGTGCATTAATTTTGAATGAATGTTACTACCTACTTCTACAATCTATGGTACATCTGTCAATATTTGTAGCATGTTGGCATTGAATTGTTTGTTTACAATTTATTGTCTTAATATTTCAGCATATACAAACAATATTATTAAAAAGCCTGTGCAAGATCAGAACAGTCCGCTGACAGTGCCAGCAGTTGAAACTGAGCAGCCACCGCCAAAGCCCAAGAAATTCTTCAAATCTCGCAATGCAGAGGTTTACCCACCAGTTCCACAGATTACATATGCCCCACCAGTAACTGCTACACCTCTGTCACCTGAACATGCCTCACATAGTAAGAAGACAACCAAAAGAAGCAGGGCTTATACTAGAGATTCATCATCTCCTGAATTACCTCGCCGCAACTCTGAAAAATCTAGAGCTAGAAAAAGCACAGTGGCCACAAAAGCCTCCAAAAAAGAAGATGCACCAGCTGAAAATACTCAACCACCAAATAAGCGTTACCTTGTTCGCAATCGTGATAAAGTGATTAATTATGCTGAAGATGGTAGTAACAGCCCTATCCCAGAGTTCACTCGATATGAGTCAGCGCATCCAAGAATAGTGGCTTCACCTAAAGTATCTTCACCCAAAGCCAGTCCACTAGTGTCTAGTCCATCTGTTATAAAAACAGAGGTTACAAGTCCTTCAACAAGTAAGGAAACAAATGAGGAACGCAAGCCACCTCCAATAGTGCTGAGAATATCTAAAGGAACATCAAGAATTGTCAGTACAGATTCAAATGAAGGTTTCACATCACCCAGTTCTGATCGGCATTCGTCTCTAGACACTCATTCTGATGTAGGATCTGATCACAAGAAGAGCCCATCTATGGAAACAATATGTTCTCCAAAGCATGAAGGTCTCAAAATTACAATCAAATGTGCTGGTCTCACTCAAGAAGGCAAAAAAGAAAAGAAGAAAGATAAAAAAGATCACAAGTCTCATAAACGTCATCACAAAAATTCCGATGATGAACCATTAAAGAAATTGTGTTCACCACAACCTGGGGCAGATGCATATGACCTCTATAAAACCCTTGCATCACCATCACAAGAAAATGAAAAGGAATCAAAGAATAAAGTGTTACCTGGAGATGAGATAGAGTCCCAGCTAGCTAAACTGGATTCAGGTTCAGTTATTAAATCCCCAAGACTGGAAGTTCAACCAAATGAGCTGCCACCAGAACCAAAGCCCCCAGAGAGTACTACAGGCAGAGCTCGTAGGAACAGGCCCAATATTAATTATAGTGAAAATGATGATTATTTGGACATTCTTACAGCTGGCTATCCAAATAAAGTTGGGACTAAAACAGTAACTGACGTTAAAAAGGAAGGGAGAAAGACTAGGAAAAAACATGAAACACTAGCCGATATAGCTGCTTCAATAAACACCACTCCTGAGCATGAACAAATTATTGAGAAAAATGAAATCCCTACAGAGAAGAATGACTCAATTGACATTTTATCTGGAGGGAGTGACAGTGGTAAAAGTGTTGAAACTCCCAAGATCAAGGTTCATAGAAAGCATAAACATAAGCATAATAAAAGTTCAAGCCCTGATCATGATGTGGAGTTGCCTCCGGAGGACACTGTAGAACAGAGCACAGCTAATGAAGAACTTGGTCAGGAGGAGGATACTAATGAGGTTGTTGCTCAAGCATTTAATACAAATAACACTCCAACTTACTCTCAGGCGAATACACAATCTTCTGACTCAGCTTACAATAGTTGTCCTAATGAGAATTCTGAAGAAGAAATTCAGAAACATCAAGAAGATGTATTTAAATCACCACGAGGTAAACATGACACAGAAGATCTTGTACAGAATGAAGATAAACCTAGTGTTAAATTAGTTATAACTAAGAAGAAAGGATCAATATTCAAGAGTAAATCACTTGTGAATGACAATCCATCACCTCTGCCAGCAAGGAAGAGGCGTCATCTCTATAGGCATGAATGGGCTAATGATGTAAGTACCCATAACTATATTTAGTTCTGCTATCTTAAATTCTCTGGAGGAGCTCGTGGCCAAATAAAAACAGCCGCACGGGTTGATCGAAGGTTAAGCTACGCTTGCCGAGGACAGTCTGTGGATGGGTGACCGTCCGTAACATATCGAGATTCCTCCGTGCCTCGGAAAGCATGTTAAGGCGTTGGTCCTGGCTGTCATTTGTAGATCTTTGACAGTCGTTATGGGTAGAGTTAGAAGCCCGAAAGTCTGATAACCAGTCTCACCAAGGGCTATTATGATGCCCAGTAACTGGTTTATAGAGGTCAGATAGGCAGTTGCTGCATGTAAAATACTGGTATTCAGCTGCATCCGGTTAGACTGGAAGCCCACCCCAACTTAGTTAGGATATATATATAAATCATAGATAGGATCATCATCTGCCTAGCCTTTTCGACTAGGTAGATGATGATCCTATAAAATCTCAATTGGTATTGTGCAGTCAATGTAAACTTGACCCATCAAGTGTAATCTATGTGACTGCATAATTTGTTTTGTAGATTATTAACATGAAAAAATATTATAATACCCAATAAGAAATAAATCCAACAGAGTATGATTCTAGAATTCTATTACATTCATTCAAGAAAATTGTAAATGACTATCATTATTACTGTATTGCACAACAAACCTTGAAATCACTGCAAGTAGATAGTAAAAATGTAATGGTTTGATTACATAATGAAACAATACACAGCCTTTTCCAAACCATGTAATTGTTGTACTTGCAGAAAGGAAATGAGACTCCAAGGCCTGAGCCCGCTGAGAATACAGAAGTGAGAAATCAAGTGGGCCAAGTATCAGAAGAACTGACCAGAGTGACCCGATACAGGGCCCCAGATCCTATTGTTGACGATCCTGTTGAAGCTGTAAAACCTTACACTAGTGTCAAGTGCAGTAAAGAGTCTAAAGAGGTATGTATCATAATACCATAAAGGTTTAAATGTTTATTTTGTATACTGAAGGTCAAGGTTGCAAGGAAACACTTGGCTTAACCTAATTTGAATAATACTGTGGTAGCTGATAGCATCTACTTTGGGTAGTTAATTTTAAACACCTTTTCCCTGTTACAGTTTTACACAGTTGTTAGAAATGTGAAGAAGGCACATCAAATCCAGGAAATTGGAGAGTTCCAAGAATTCAATGATGATGTGGAATATCTCTTGGATGCTTTACAGGTAAGTTAAACAACTACTTTTTGTAATTTTCACTATATTTAGAATTATTTTTATTTTACTATACCAACTGGGTTACACATTGTTGTATCTCAGTGCTTACATAATAAGTTTTAACTAGAGTTGTCTACTGTACTGTATTCAGTTTTTATAAATGTTATCATGAGAATCTGCCTGTAACTGTTAATAAGTCCACCAACATTACTATAATGCCTACCTCATTTGAAGTTAATTCAGTTGGGTATTCTTGATAATTTATATCTTTGCTGGCTAATAAAAATGGAAAAGAATTAACATGCCAGTTTGCAGCTGAACACAGAGGAAATTGCTATTACAATCACAATAAGAGACTTGTTGATGATTAGCATTATTGCATAATATATATCTATAGACCCTATAAAAAGTCATGTGATGTGTAAAAGTGAATGAATGTAATTCTATTGTCTGTCCTTTGAGTACAGCCGCAGCAACTAAAAAAATCAGCAGAATTTACCTAAGTTATTGAAAGCAGCAAGACATTTTTTCTTACTTAAATCGCATTTGATTGTGTTTTTTGCAGAATAACAACCCAATTTCGACGCGCTGCCTCTCTGCGATTACACTGGCGAGCAAATGTACTGCGCCCGCGTTCCGCATGCACTTGCGGGCGCACGGCACCGTGCAGAAGTTCTTCAGTGCGCTACATGACGCTACCAATGATCAGGTCAGTTTGTTGAGGGTTCAATTGGAAAAACTGGACAGTTTAGTATGGCTTGATGTGCTGGCGTCTGTGCCTAATTCGCCATTGAATCAGAAAATAATGTTGCATGCAAATCTAGTGTCTTAATATGTCATAGGTATAATTCCATTGTATTGTTTTTTTTTTAAACAAGTATAGACTTGTCCATATTAATGTATGATAATAGAACAATCCGCATCAATAAATAACTGTTTACATTGAGTTTATCTTGAGCACAAGTACTTGGCAAACATATTAAAAATGTGATTAACTATAGGCCTACACTTACATTTTTTTGTCTTAGTACATGATTTTAGTAAAACAACTAATTAAAGAAAATCACTTGTGTAATAAAATCAGAATCAACAGGTTATCCAAAAATAAATTATACTGACACATTTTATACTAAAATAAAATTATTATTATGATTATATCCAATTGCGTAAACTTGCAGATTCATGCTGTAAAAGCATGAATCTGCAAGTTTACGTCATGGCATTATGAAATCAAGTTGAAGGTAACATGTTAACCCAAGTAGTTAAATATTACTATCTCTACAAATATAATAAAAGTCAAGTTCGTGTTTTTGTTTCTACACTTTTTGCATTTGATAGCCCTATTCTTGAGGATGGTTACCTATATTATGCTATTTGACATCACGCTACGAAATTAAGAGCGGATGAAACCGCGGGGCATAGCTTGTTGCCGGGAAGGGCTGGTAACCGTTGTAGTTACAGTGAAACGTTCTTAGGGGACTGCCTTTAACTTTTCGAGTTCTGACTGCATACGAATTTTGAAAAGAAATGCAGTCAGCCAAAAAATGGGCAATTAACACAAAGTTATTTTTTGATGCCAATCAATCCGGTTTATAATAAGGATACAAATCATGGACCAAATGAGGTTAGAGTACTTGCTAGAAGAGCTACAAACTGCATCCAAACCCAAACATTCCTAAGTTATCAATCCTCTTATACACTTATAATACATGGCAAAAAAATATCACACACCAGTGCCAAAAATAGCTAGAATAATATGAATTTTCTTTCCAGAGCTTGGGTCTGTGTACGGCGACGGTGATGTTCGTACTGTCTCAAGATCGTCTCAACATGGATCTCGATCGCGAATCGCTCGAACTCATGCTCAACTTACTTGAGTCTGATGCATCACACAAGTTAGTTGAATCATTTACAGTTCATCATATCAGCCCTCCATTATTTCTTTTTGTAAACGACACAGTGGCAAGCTTGAGAGAGATTAGAGCATTTAATTTAAAACACTGACCCCATTTCGTTACCGATGTGTTTACGTTTCATTAATGTTGGGGAACATTTAGAATAGGATTAATTAAAATAGCCGGAATGTTCCCTGTTCCCAAGCAGGCAAGAATTACATATAAATAAATAAACAAAATAAATAATGCTGGACAATCCACACAGCATCATCTAACCCCAAGCTAAGCAGAGCTTGTGTTATGATATTAAAAAAAAATTAATTAGCTTAATTAGCTATTATTAGCTAAGCTTTATTAATGATTTTAACGATTACACTTCGATAAATACATGTCATGTGACACATGTGTGTGTTACATGTGTCATGCGAACAACATACAAGTTAACAACTACTTGTAAATTGCAAAAAAAGTGAGAAAATGGATTTCGGGGGTATACATGCGCACGCGACGTTTCGCATGCGCTGGCGCTTGGGGATGCGCCAGGGTAGCCCGCGCAATAAAGACTGTATCTTTATATTTAATGTTGTGGCATTCCTAAAGCCATCTCTCGAGCCTTTTACATTATTATAGTTTAATCTTTTTTCTGAATTCAGAAGTTAATAACTAATCATATTATTTCAATTTAGAAATGCGCTCGATGACTGCGGCTTGACTTCGGCCCAACTAACTAAAACTCAAGAGAGGGTTCGGGAATTATGTGCAGAAATAAAGAGCCAAGGAAAAGCGCAGCATTTGGATTTAGAAAATATCACTGTGAGTACTTATTTTTCTTTGCTGTATCTTATGAACTGAATGGCTAAAAATAATGGAATACTGACAAAAACAGTGTATTGTCAAAACAGTGTCTATATAACTCATCTTATCTATGTCACTGAGGTAAAATCCATATTCATATTATAAATGCGAAAGTAATTCTGTTTGTCTGTTACCTTTTTACTACTAAACGGCTGATCGAATCGTAATGAAATTTGGCGAGGAGGTCGATTATATCCGGGTGAAGGACAGAATTTTAATCCACGACTTTTTTTGCACCTGCAATAACAGACATTCACACGAACGAAGTCGCGGGCACGACCTAGTGTCATAATCAGGGACATAATTAAGTACAACTTCTTTATTAGTTAGAAATGAGCATAATCATATCAGAATAATAACTGTTTGTTCTTAAAACGTCCTTACGTGTATTCCCAGAAATATCACATTTAAAAGGCGTTTTGCTTGCCATACTTAAAAATGATGACGTCAAACTTACATCAACTTCTCAATTTCAGGTGGGTCACTTAGCCATGGAGACCTTACTCTCGCTGACATCAAAACGTGCAGGCGAGTGGTTCAAGGAAGAGCTCCGCGTGTTAGGAGGCGTAGATCACATCGTGCGCACCATACAGGACTGCGCTGGGAAACTCGACACGCCAGTCGCTGACTGGACCAGCGCTGATGTTGAAATTCTCAGGAAGGCGGATAGGTGCCTGCGGGTTTTGGAGAATGTAAGTTTTTTGCTATTAGTTTGACGAATCAGTACAGATTCCAGGGCATATTTTGTGCGAAACTTGCTATGTAATCTTATACTTGTTGATCTTTTAAAACTATGTAGTTATATGCTTACATGAAACGACTTTTACGGGACTAACACTGTAATCGTAAAAAAAAAGAAGATAATTATGTTCTAGTAACTCGAGAAAGTGTACAGCATGGCTGTTTTTGACAATGATGAGCACTACAAAATTGAATAGTTGCGATTTTAAAAATGAAAAATTTAAGCATCTGCTATTATAAATCGCTAACGATTCCATTTCTCAGTGCGTGGGGCTTGTTAAAGTATAAGTTCAACATGAATTATGTACAGGCCAGTCATATCGAACATTATAACCAGAGGTCGGAATTAGGTTATTTATGTACTTGCACTGATTTCATACAGCTAAACAATAAAGTGGATATGCCTCAAATCCCGAGATTAATTATAAAAACCAGAAAAATCCCCTGATTTATTAATAAAAAAGTGTCCGAATGTCTTATCTATCTCTGAGGTTTTTATTATTATTTATTTGTAATATTGTTGGCCACACGGCATTGTATTATAAATCCCGGGAAGATACATATTAATATCAACATTTCGATGCAAGTAAATAAATAACTCTACCTAATACCTAAACCTCTGATTATATCAATAAACTAACAGCTAGTTCTGATGTTTTAATATGTTGCTATGACCACTACAGTAGAGAATATATAAGATTGCAGCTTCTTTGCAGAGGAGAGCTGTATCTAGATACACATTAAACCTACAGAGCTGGTTCTAGTCTCAATTGTAGCAATTTTAGAATACTTTAAAAATTTGTAAAACATATTTTATATAAAAACGCATTGTTTAGAAATTATTTTAAGAATACCAAAAAAAGTGCGATAATTTCGCGATTTTTCGAGTGCTTGGTTATTACGCTACTGGTAGTGGTCCGAACAACATCTTAAAAAATCAAAAGTAGTCGTTAACTTGCGATTTTAGCGATTTCTAGTGTTAGATATGACTGGCCTACTAACTAATATTTTGATTTTCTTCTCCAAATTAACCTATTACGTTTTGGAATGGGCTTGCTTTTTCAGACTGACCGATTTTTTGACGGTTTAAAAGTGCCTGTAATTGGTTTCATTGAAATAATTGGTTTGAGTTGGATCAAAGAAAAACATCTCATAAAATATGATATAATTCATTTCACTTTATTGTTGGGGCTTTTGTTGGAAATGTGGTAGCAATCAATGCCGATATTACAATACATGTCATTATATATGTGCAGGTGACGCAAGCCAACGAGGACAACCAAGTGTACCTGTGCGGCGGGCACGGCGGTGCGGCGCGCACCGTGTGCGGCGTGCTGCGCGCCTGGTGCGCGGCCGCGCGCGCGCAGCCCGGCCTGCGCGCGCAGCTGCTGGACGCCGCGCTGCCTGCGCTCAAGGTGCTGCTCAACCTGTCGCACAACTTCGGCACCTCCGGTGAGTACCCACCGCACAGCCGTGTTCAGGCTGTGCAGTAGTAGTAGTACAATCTCAGACTATATATAATAATAAATAAATAAATAATGCTGGACAATCCACACAGCATCATCTAGCCCCAAGCTAAGCAGAGCTTGTGTTATGGGTACTAGATGACTGATATACTTAATACAATGCATTACATAGATTATACATAGGAAATTCCCAGAACACCCGGAACAAATATTTGTAGATCGTACAAACATGTCCCTAGGCGGGAATCGAACCCGCAACCTCTTGCGTCGCAGGCGGACCTTCGCCCGCCGCGCCACATCGGTCGTCAAATATATATACTGTCATTTGTAGCCTTGATGATAGTGGCTAAGAAGAGTTAAAATTATGATGTGTCATGGTTATCATTTGCATGGCTTAGGGAATGCTAAATAGCATAAATGAAATCACAATATTAGTATCGAACTTGAACTTTTTAATTAACCATCGTCCTTGCTACGCATGCGTGTAATCATTGTTTTAATTGAGATTTCCATACTTGCAAGATGAAATACCATCCTCTTTTCTACTGTTCCGGTGATTTTTCGAAAAAAAATCTTACATGCATACCTTGTCAAAATACAACCAAATCGGTCAACTCGTTCTCAAGTGATGGACCAGTCATGCAAGTAGCAATTGATTTTTATTTACGTACAGATAAATAGAAATAAGGATTATTTTTGATGTTTTAATGCTTGTTGCAGTATCCGTAGGAGCACAGGTGATCGGTGAGCAGCAATCAGTTATGGAGACTTGCCTCATCATACTGAACAACCAAGGAAACTTCATTCCTGACAACAGAAACTTTGAATTTAGTGTTTGTGTAAGTAAAACTATTTGGTCATCAAATGTAACTAATCGTCTTCCAATCCCATGAGCCAGTATAAGAATACAGTTATCATGATTTGATGAATAATTTTATCTAATTGACCTTTATTCCGGTCAACTCGGATTTGAGGTATAATATTTTTTACTAAGGACAAGGTGGTTTTGATAAAAACAATATTTGCTGTAAATAATGACTGAATTCATGTGAACTTAAATTTTATAATCCATCAATCATAAATTGAGTTAGTAAACACACAAGTAATTTATATTTCCTTACATAGGTGCTGTTGCTGTTAATAAACTTAGTCCAAAACAACGAACCAAATACCCAGAGGCTGCTTAGCGTCCGCATACGTATTGACAACGAAGATGAAGTCATATCACGGAGTGTTAGTGCGTTAGACCTTATCGTAGATCTGTTCTATAAGAGAGAAGATCTCGCTAGGTAAGAAATAATTTACTTTACTTATGTGAATCGTCTAAAGGCTCATATCGTGCCGTCATGTGCGATTGTTGCGTCACACCCTCTACGCCACCACTTTCGACTCCGTTGTTTGACCGACCAAAATTGAAATCCAAGTTGGCACCGATTGTGTACTAACTTATCGTCATAGGTGACATTTTCGTGTTTTTTGGTGTCGACGAAAATGAGACCTTTTTAGCGAGCACGATGACCCGCTAAAATAATTAGAGGCTAGAACACAAGGAATAACGCTAAAGCTCTAACAAGGTTATTGAAACCAGTCCTTGCTTGCAATCTGTCTTTATGATTAAGTTTTAAATGTATCAATTTCAAACATAATGGTGTTATTTTTACAGGCGAGCTGAAGAAAATACCGATGCGATATTAGACGGTGAAAAGGAGCCGGACGACAATAATGAAAATGACAAGAAGAAGCAATCTCAAGACGACATAGATGAAACTGTTGCGAAGTGTAAGTATTTTTCACTGCGTATTTCTGAAAATAGGATATGAATTTTCATAATTATCTTAACATAGCGACGTTTATTAAGCTAGGCTGCAAGTTATTTTTTTGATGGGGTAATTTGTAATCTTTAATATCTCCTATTAATATATAGACTGCGTTCAACAAAGCGACCAACTATTTTTTCATCTCTAAATAGTCGTTGATTAAATAATATCCCTTAGAAAAAGGTTTGATTTAACTTTTTTAAACGCGTTAACACGTTGAACGCCAAATGACCGACAAACAATACATTTTCTATTGCGTCTCGTTGTTTGGCAGTTAAGGTGTAACAAGGTAAACCCCATGAACAAATGAAAAACGGATGCTGACTCCACTAATGAGCACTGGATCTTATGAAGTCGGTGGAAAGGAGCATATAGTTTGTGCTTATTTCTTGTGATAAAATTTTGGATATCACTGTTTTTGATGAACATATGTATATATTGCCTAATGTGTATATATTTTTGTCAAAAATGTTACAAAACAGTTTTCATTTCCATTTTACTAACATAATTATCTGAATAAGGATTAATACTGTGTGGGTAAGAAGAAAACCTTCCAAAATAAAGAATTATTTGATAATAAACATTTTTATGATTTTGAAAAGTGGTCTACATTTCCTGATCATAAAAATGTTTAAGTCAACCTATAGTATCAAAATATTGAGACATAATTATCCTATCACGGACTTTTTGGGTTCAGTACCCGAAGGGTCCAAACGCAGCACTATAGCTGTCACTCACGTGTACGTAGTCTGACACACAGGTTTTACAGCCAAACTGTTGCGAGCCAAAGTCTTCAAATTTTCGCAGTATACGTATCTTGTTGACCCAAACCCACACAAATTGTCAACAAATATTTTAAATGTAGCCATGCAGCAAAACGAGAGTTTGAATAAAAATGTTGACCTTCCTCATCTATAGTAGTCAAAATATAAAAGGCCCGTTTTGACATTTGACAAAGACCCTAGAATGTAACTTGGAACGAAACTGAAAGAAACAAGAAAATAATAATTCATTACATAAAGTGTTTTAAAAAAATACATACATTTTTTTGGCGCGATAAATAATATGATGGAATATATTGCGAATATTCTTTTTGCGCATACAATTTCTAATTGTTTAGAAACGTCTACGAAAAAACAGTTACGTTCTCGTTTTTTTTTTATTTTTAAATACTAGCGTTGGAACCAATTAATTACTGTATTACACCAGCTTCATTCGATTTTAACAGTAATTAAATATAGTATAGTGATAATTACTGAGAAGAATGAGCTTGGCGCTCAAAGCCGAAAATATATTTTTAATTAGCTAGACTGGTTTCTTTGTGGTGATTTTGGCTCATCATCCGAAGAAAATGGTTGACTGAAGATTCAATCACTTTCACTTTTTTTTGTGATTGTGTGAATGTTATTGTAACTAGAAATATTAATTTAAAGACAAATTGACCTTTCGTGGTACAAATTATTTCAATATATCTACAAAATTAAAGTTAAATTTTCTAAACGGAACTTTCATCCAATGTGCTTTACAATACATAATCAAATCGATCAAATACTTATCGATTTATCGTGAGTCGTATGGCTACTTCACTAGTTACGTCGCGATGACTAATGTCAAAACGGGCCTTTTAAATTTTGACAACTATAGTAGAGTATCGTTGTTTAAGACTCATGCAGATAAATACTGTATTTTTGTGTAATTTTTATTGGAAAACAAAGGAATGAGAAGCCATAGAAGTCATTTTTGGGGTTCCGTATCCAAAGGGTAAAACGGGACTAGGGTTGCCAGGTCGCCAAACCTAATAGCCGGACAGACCAGCCCGTTTTGCCGGACATTTGGGTAGAATGGCCGGACACTCTACATTATTGAGAATTTTGTCTCAGTATTAATAGGTACGACAAGAAAATTGTATATAAATAGTGTTCGTATGGTTTGTTGTACTTACTAATAAAAACAAAATATATGTCTTATCGTGTTGGGAAGTTGCGAACGATCGGTCTAAGTAGGTATGCTAAGCTTTGTCTAACAAAAGCCGGACAAGCCGGACACCGTTTATTTTGGTCGGACACCTAATCAAAAAGCCTACCTATGTCCGGCTTTATCCGGACGCCTGGCAACGCTAAACGGGACCCTATTACTACGAATATTCTGTCCGTACGTCTGTCACCAGACTGTATCTCATGAACTGTGATAGTAAGACAGTTGAAATTTTCACAGACGATGTATTTCTGTTGCCGCTATAACAAAAACTAAAATTCAGAATAAAAAAATATTGAACTGGGGGTCCCATACAACTCACATGAGTTTTTTTTGCCGTTCTTATAAATGGTACGGAACCCTTCGTGCGCTAGTTCGTCTCGCACTGGGTCGGTTTTGTTTAACTTGAAGTTTGTTGGTAATACACATACATGAACCTACGCCTTTTTCCCATGGGGTTAGGTAGAACTTTTACGTTCAAACATCTGGTCATACACGTACGTCGGGCGAGAGTCCCGGCCGGATTAGTGGTAATACTCAATATGAAGTAACAAATACCAACATCATACATCCCATATTGAAATGCTGCATTTTAAAATTCGAAATATAAGTACCTACCGTCGGTATAATTAGGTTATGTTCAGCCCTGAAAATCGCCCGGCGAACCGCTGCCCTTTTTTTTAATGATGGGTAATCATCCAATGACACGAGAACGGGAGAACGTTCTGGGTGGAACTGAAGGGCGTGTCAGACTTTTACTGGCTAAAACCCATCCGTGTTCAGTCCTCGCCCTTTACGTTCCCGGGCCACGGTAACTCTTTCGAACAGCTTGCAACTCTGGAACGTATTCTTATGTGTAGAAGGAATAGCAGTAACAAATGTGTTGTATGTGCAGTGTTAGCGCGTGCCGGAGCACATATGGAACACAGTATGGTGGGGGCCTACATGGCGCTACTGCTGGGCCACGCGGCCGGCGCGGCGCCGCACCACGCCCGCGCCGTGCGCGCCCGCGTGCCGCTGTACGCGCCGCTGCTGCCCACGCTCAACAAGTACTACGCCTTCCTGTCGCTCACCGCCAGCGTAAGTACACACACTACGTCACTCGAGCATGGCGCCACATGGCGCTACTGCTGGGCCACGCGGCCGGCGCGGCGCCGCACCACGCCCGCGCCGTGCGCGCCCGCGTGCCGCTGTACGCGCCGCTGCTGCCCACGCTCAACAAGTACTACGCCTTCCTGTCGCTCACCGCCAGCGTAAGTACACACACTACGTCACTCGAGCATGGCGCCACATGGCGCTACTGCTGGGCCACGCGGCCGGCGCGGCGCCGCACCACGCCCGCGCCGTGCGCGCCCGCGTGCCGCTGTACGCGCCGCTGCTGCCCACGCTCAACAAGTACTACGCCTTCCTGTCGCTCACCGCCAGCGTAAGTACACACACTACGTCACTCGAGCATGGCGCCACATGGCGCTACTGCTGGGCCACGCGGCCGGCGCGGCGCCGCACCACGCCCGCGCCGTGCGCGCCCGCGTGCCGCTGTACGCGCCGCTGCTGCCCACGCTCAACAAGTACTACGCCTTCCTGTCGCTCACCGCCAGCGTAAGTACACACACTACGTCACTCGAGCATGGCGCCACATGGCGCTACTGCTGGGCCACGCGGCCGGCGCGGCGCCGCACCACGCCCGCGCCGTGCGCGCCCGCGTGCCGCTGTACGCGCCGCTGCTGCCCACGCTCAACAAGTACTACGCCTTCCTGTCGCTCACCGCCAGCGTAAGTACACACACTACGTCACTCGAGCATGGCGCCACATGGCGCTACTGCTGGGCCACGCGGCCGGCGCGGCGCCGCACCACGCCCGCGCCGTGCGCGCCCGCGTGCCGCTGTACGCGCCGCTGCTGCCCACGCTCAACAAGTACTACGCCTTCCTGTCGCTCACCGCCAGCGTAAGTACACACACTACGTCACTCGAGCATGGCGCCACATGGCGCTACTGCTGGGCCACGCGGCCGGCGCGGCGCCGCACCACGCCCGCGCCGTGCGCGCCCGCGTGCCGCTGTACGCGCCGCTGCTGCCCACGCTCAACAAGTACTACGCCTTCCTGTCGCTCACCGCCAGCGTAAGTACACACACTACGTCACACGAGCGTGGCGCCACATGGCGCTACTTCTGGGCCACCCGCTGTACGCGCCTTGACTGTGATAATGCTTATTGTTACATACGTCAATTGATTTTTCTTGATCTTGTTCTTCACTACATGACATGAACTAATCTAAATTTAATATGGCGGCATACAGATGCCAGATTCTTAAGGAGGATATTTAAAGAATCCTTTTATCATTTACTATGCGTGTTGCTAAACGTGAATAATAAGTTCTGAGTCAAGCTACACGATTGCTAACAAATTTGTGACTGGACAGGTCCACTCCAATCTGTGTAGTTCTTTCCTCAAAAGAGCATCTCGGGCAATAATCTGCATGGTCCTCACATATTGATCTGTCATGGTAGTGTCTTAATCACTTTAATAAAGCCTGACCTCTGAGTTTGTTTCAGTTTAGAGTAGTTAGCTAGGAAAGATCAACCTCATCTAGTTCTAATTTGTTTATTTTTATTTTGTGGCGTATAAAAGTGTTTGTTAAAAATCCGACTATCAATATTAGTCTTTTTTAATAAAAAAAATACGCTGTTGTTCCAGGCCGAAGCTGCGATCGTGGCTCACGTCAAAGCGACGCAGCGCATCATCCAGTTCATGGAGGCGAGCGACAAGGAGGCGACGGAGGGCCACGCCGCGCCGGCCGACGTGCCGCAGGACATGTCGCTCAGCAAGCTGACTTACAGCCAGCACAGCCACCACAGCCACCACAGCCAGCACGGCCAGCACAGCCACAACAGCTACGCGGGCGCAGACCGCCTGGCTGCGGCTGACCTGGACAACTACCACTGAGTGCGCCGGGCGGGACTGACGCGCTAGCCGATAGCCTTCGGTCCGTGTTCGCTAAATCGTCCAGGCTGGGCCAACAGACACTACCGAACCCGATCGTTGACCCAGCCTATAACGCCCCTGGTTTAATCAGGGGTTTTGATCAATAAAGCAGATCGTTTAGAGGTAGCGGGAATGTTTGAATATAAACGGAGATTTATTATTGTTCTGTTGGCTGATAGAGTTTATGTAGGGTAATGGATATTGTTGAGAAGTGTTGATTTCAACGTCAACTTCCCCATTTGACGAGATGGGAAACAACACATGGTTCTGTTAGTGTATGCATATGTGTCTTAACATATATCTACTAAGCGTTAGTAATTCTGAGTCTTGAGCTCACCTTGTTGTAGGACTTGTAAATACGAACCAAAACAACAAAGTAACCCTTGTATATTGTGAACACCCTTAGCAATAGTATATTATATGCCATTTGTAAAAGTGAAAACAATATTTTAGGTGGTGGACGTCTGTTTGCACACGGCTATTATAAGAACTCTTCTCTTTGTATCGATACTTCTTCCTTCTCTTTGATATTGTAAATATAAATCACAGACTGTTAAGATGATAGTTATGTTGACGACATAGGTATGGGTTATGAAGTCTTAATTAAATTGAGATATTCCGAGTTTAAGCCACTGAACTGGCAATATAAAAGTGCAAAAATAGTCGAGTAAGTGTATAATAGATATTTGTATTCTTTTATGTGAATATTGTGTCTGCACTTTTTTTGTATTATACCGCTCCGAGAGAGTTACAAATTATTAGAGGTATTGTTCTATTGAGGCACAATCGTTTATTGTAAATAAATTTTAGCTAGTACCAATAGTTCGGTCTCTGTTGGGTAAATTTAGAGTAGGAACAGTTGATGATGTCCTGGTATGTTGAGATGTAATGCGTGGCAGCGACGGCGAGGCGTGCGGGTCATGACGTCATCGCACGTGCAACGTAACACGGAGGGACGCTGTCTCACGAGATAGTGCAATATGTACAAACACTCACTTCGATTGTCGCTCGCAAATGAGAGAATGACCTATGCTTAGATATAAAAAATATAGGACAATTTGTTGGATTTTAAACCAGTTGTAGGACTAGACAGCGTTTGAAAATATTATTTCCGTGTTATTATCATAAATTTGTTTGCAAAAAGACTCCAATGTTCACAAATCGACTGATGTCCATTAGGCGAAATATTATTTTAATGATTGAAATGTAGACCTAATAAGTAAGGCACATAAATTACTTAATTTTATCTAGTATCGCAGGTTAGATGTTTTTCTAAATCGAAGATTCGAATATGTCTAAAATATGAATTTTATATCGAGATTTTTTTATACAACCGTCAACAGAAGCGGTACAATGGAGGAGCCTTAGTTCTGATTTTGTTTGTGAAAAATGTACTACAGGCAAGGTTAAGGATTGCTTATATGAATTGTCATTCTCACCCAATGTATGAATTTGTTAAAATTTGGCACAATTTGGCTTTGGCTCTGCTGCACTTAATATTAATGTTGGATTCTGCTGTGTCGGTGACAGAACTTCATTCCTAATATTAATTTATGTCATTTTAGTTGTTACTTTCGTGTTTTGACGCATTTCGGTCTGACCTTAATGATAATATCGTGAAATTGTGAGATGTAAAACTTTTGTCTACGGTCATTCACATATGGTTGCACGGTTCGCATTACTTCACACAAGATGGTGATTTTATAACTGCCACGGAATGTACGGAGTCAATTCTCTGCTCTTCGTTACCGTGGGACGACATTTTCTGACAGCTTTACTTTATTTATAAGACATTTTTAAGTTGAATAACTAAATGGGTATAATATTACGTAACTGGATTTTGTTACAGCTGGGGGTTATTCTATTTAAAAGACCAGGGGTTTCATTTTCATTTACTACTGTACAGCTATGATTCTTATTGCCTAAATTATATTTACGTAATTTATTGACCTATGTATCAACTAAGCGTAGCTGTTAAAATGCATTTCGTTACGAAATTTTCATCTTTTTATCACCTGTGTTTTGAATGATATGTTGTTTAAACTATTATCACGAGAATATCTTGAGAAATTATTATTGTATATGTAATGTGTAATTATGTTATAAAGTATTACGTGTAATTATTAAAAGAAGACAATTTAAATAGCTGCCTGGTTTTATTAAAGTCGTTTGGTAAAGTTATTCCAAATCTTTGCTGCTGTTACATAAGCATTGCAGCACTAAAAATGCCAAAATACAACTAAACAGTTGGCAACTAATATTATATTTGTGTGAATACATAGATGGATTTACACAACAATCACCTAGATACGTATAATTGCATGATTTAATAGTTAAAATTTTTCGCATACACAAAAAGTTAACAAAACTGAGCTCAATTTTTCTTTCTCCCTGCAACTACAAAATTGCTTTATACATAGCGAATAGTCACAAGAAAAATACAATATTTTTAGCTCGTTATTTCAGTCAGTACACGTGTAAACTAAAATGGTTTACATGCCAAATAGAAAATCTACAATAATACAGATAATAACCATAATAATATAAATTAACCGTCACTAAAATATTCTAAAACTATTAAATTCGTTCTACGGCCTCTACGCGGGCCACGGCCGGCGCTCGAACGCCTTGCCAGTCTCCTGTCTCTGTATATCGCTTGTTCACAGCCGTCAATTGTTCGAAGTTGGCCCTTGCAAGTTTGTGTTTATTTCCGATCTTCTGAACCAGCTCTTCATCGTATACTGTCTCGGGATGTTCCAATTTTAAATGAGCCTTCATTTCTTGCACAGTCACTAAAAAACAGTTCCACGGCGACCAGTCCTCGTGTACGTGCCATCTACATAGCCTCAGTTCAGTAAGGTCATCGCATTCGCTGACTGCAGAATGCGAATGCCATAGCTTCTCTACTATGAAGAAAACATCTTTCTCTTGAAGAACAAAGGCTAGAGACCCCCAACACTTTCGGCGGCGCTCGTCACGTTGCACAGCTCTCAATATAAATTTAAAAGGCGTCATATCGACCCAACTACGTTCATTGACATCTTTCCAAGAGCATGACTTGCAGATCAGACAACCACTCATCCTCGTGTCCAAGGGGAAGTCGGTGTAAGGTTTTACCTGGTGACACAATTCGCAGAAGTGAAGATTGCCGTTCTCCATTTTCTTGAAATCTCTGTGGTCCTTATACTTGGTCACACCAGAATTCAGTTCAGACGTTTGTATTAACCGAAACACTGCGCCAGCTGTTCGACGTCTCAGGAATTCGAGTTGATGTGTGTTGTACCTTCTAACAAGCAGATCACATTCTTGATCCAATAGAGTTATTACTTCTTCAGCTAAAGGATGGCGAAAGTCCTGGAGCGCAAACTTCATGTCCACCAACAGTTCTAGGCGCTCTTTAGCATTTAAATCATTTCGGATGAAAGAATTATGTAGTTCTTTGAGTTTCTTTGCTCTTTGGATTTCTATTGTTTCCATAGTGATTAATTTTCCACTGCGGCCGTACCAAGCGACAGGTTTGGAAATCTCTTCTAAGAATCGTTTTTCTTTGATCTTCTTGCTGTCTTCTTTCATCTTGACTCTATAATCTTCGATGCATCTCAGTAATTCCACTTCCTTATCCAGAAGTAATGTAAATTCAGCTATTTTTGGACCTTTTGCATGTAATTGTGATATTCTGGCTATTTCTGCGTGTTTCCAACGATCAACCTAGAAAAGGACATGATTATTATCTATACAAATAAATACAATTAAAGTATCTGTTTCTGATGTCACAATAACAGCTTTTGAAAGTACCTACATCTTATGGTGGTTATACCAAAATACCAATTTTATTTTATTGTTAAATTTGTCTGTTTGTTTTGGCTAATCGCCGAAACAGCTGGACCGATGTTGACGGGACCTAACTGACAAATGCGGGTGCTGTTATAAGGAGTACCTAACTCAGGCTAGTTTTATTTTGGACAAAGAATTAGGGTTCCGCGTAAACAAAATAAAATCCATTTGAAATAGGGAAGTATTGGTTCACGCGGAAGCAGTTGCGGGTAATAGCCAGCCTAGTAGCTACGTTATAATAACAATTACTTAGGTATCGTAAAGGTGGCTAAATTAAGCCGCACGGGTCGATCGGAGATTGAGCTACGCTTGCCGAGATCAGCCTGTGGATGGGTGACCCTTCATTAATATCGAGACTCCTCCGTCCCTCGGAAAGCGGTGCCTGCTGTCATTTGTTGGTAGATCTTTGACAGTCGTTAGGTACGGGAAGTTAGAAGCTCGAAATATGACAAACAGTCCTACCAACGGGTATCGTGTTGCCCAGTAACTAGGTTGTGGATGTCGCTTTGACTGGAAGCCGACCCCAACATAGTTGGGAAAAAACTAGGCAGATGATGAGATGCACTATCCGAACATCGCCTAATGGTATATAGATGTTCTATTGAGGTCTAGGATTTATAGGAGTGTAGACCAACCCCTGAACCGTATTAGGCAGCTATATAAGTTAGCTAGTAGTAGTAGCGGCTAAGTATAGTATAATCATCATCATCATCCTCCTCCTGCTCTTATATATCTTCTTCTTGCATAGATCTGAGTACATCATTCACTTGACGACCGATGAGGCGCAGCGGGCGAAGGTCCGCCTGCGCCGCAAGAGGTAGCGGGTTCGATTCCCGCCTCGGGACAAATGTTTGTACGATCTACAAAGATTTGTTCCGGGTGTTCTGGGTTTGCTATGTATAATAAAAAATATCTATCTAAGTAATGTATTGTATTAAGTATATCAGTCATCTAGTTCCTATAACACAAGCTCTGCTTAGCTTGGGGCTAGATGATGCTGTGTGGATTGTCCATGAATATTTATTTATTTATTTATCTCTATTTGCCGTCATATCAAAGGTCACCTCTTTTCTAGCGATTGAATGAAAGATTTCATTCAACCCATCCATCTTTTCTTCAATCTCTCTCTAGTATTGTAACATACATAATCAAAACTATACTCAAAACATGAGAATGGTAGCTCTATGTAAACGTGTAAGGCTACTACAGTGACCAGAGAGTATTAGTACTTACTTTATGTTTAAGTTTTTACTGAAAAGATAGGTTCGATGTCCTTTCATACGGGGCACCAATAAGTAGTTGATATAGATTCTGTTTTTTTTTATTCACCTTGCCCTACACTAGATTTTTTTCCTGTGGTTGCATTTACAAACATTCAAACTCACATACACAAGCCAGACCTGGAACAACTACCTGTAGGCCATACAAATATGCCCCGTGCGAGAATCGAACCCACGACACGCAGCCCAGCAGTCAATCGCTCAGCCAGTGCGCTAACCGCGCTATCATAATTTTCCCGGTCCAGGATGCTAGTGTTGACACTGTTGTTATTTTTGCACCACAAGTGTGTATTACATTAGCAAGATAGAAGCTAGTCCTATTTCCTGCTGTATTTATAGTCAATAATAATAAATAAATAAATAATGCTGGACAATCCACACAGCATCATCTAGCCCCTAGGTAAGCATGCTTGTGTTATGGGTACTAACTAGATGACTGATATACTTAATACAATACATTACTTGGATATATATTTTTTATTATACATAGCAAATACCCAGAAAACCCGGAACAAATCTTTGTAGATCGTATGAACATTTGTTCCGATGAGGGTTATTTGTAGGACAATCACCAATGCCGCAGATGGAGTGGTCTTTAGATATGCAGCCAGTGATTGCTGAGCCAGCAATCTTTGGAACCGCTGTAGTTTGGTGACGGTGGTCGAGAGTTCCGTCCTCGTCCACCAAACTAGGGCACCGTAGCACACCATTGGCTTCATCACAGCTATGTGTTACTAATACACTATATATTTTTTAATCTGTCTTTTTTTTGTTGCCTAGCATATTCGGCACTGATAGAAAGTAATAGTGCTTCTATGTAGTGTGTACAAGTTGCTAAGTTGTTTCAGAGCAGTTTACAATGTATTTCCTTGAAATACCTACTGTAATACCATAACAATTTTTGGTTACGGTTATAAGATACAGTAGGTAACTCACCATTGCATACAGTTGATCAAAATCTTCACGCGTTTTCGGAAAAGTTTTTGTAATAAGATCCCGTCGCAGACGTCTTTCCATTGCCTCTTGCTCCAGTCTGTCTTCCTCTTTCATTCTTGCTATTCTTTCCCTATAAATTTAAAATAAAAAATAATTGAGAAAGAAGTCAGCGTTTAGTGGAAAGAATGATGATGTTATTAAGGCAAGTACTCTTTGTAACGGGCTCGTCACGAAGTATGAAGAAAATTAAGTTCCATGAATTGGGTAAGTCATCATCATCAGGCTATATTAGTCCACTGCTGGACATAGTCCTCTCCTAATGAGCGCCATAGCGCCCTGTCTTCAGCTTGGGTAAGTAAGACAATGCAATTATCCAAGAGTACCCAAACGCAGCATTACTTAACATTTTCAATTTCATATACTTACCGATGTTGCAGGTGTTTATAGACGGCGGTAGATATCCACTTAAAATTATGTGGGCGGACGTCACGTCAGCCTGATTGCCTCGCTCTAAGAAATATGAATTATGAAGGTAACAAACATTATTTATTACTTACATGCATTCCTTTAACCATCTATATATCATTTGCCGAAACTGATAATGTCTGAACGCGCGTTGTATAATCGTCGCGTAATGATCATGGTTGAGTCGTATGATCATCTCTTCGTATGTCTCATAGGGTTTCGGCACCACTATCCTGTCAGTCACATTCGGAATATATGCGTGCACACTGTTCATTTGCGTTGCACGGCTGTAGTTCGTGTCCTGAAATTGATAATGGCAGCTGTTTGAATAAGTTGAGTTCGTATTCTGTAGGTACCTACATATTGTCTTGATAACATTAAGATTCTGTTTGGATTTGTTTAAGTTTTTTTTGTATTTAGTATTTCGTGCCAAATGCGAACTTGAAAAAAACATATTATGTGGCAAAACTAGATAAATCAGACCGAGTAAGGGCGCGTACATATAGCAATCCGTTGTACAAATCCGTTATTTTATGGCGTATGTACCACGTTGTATAAGCGAGTCCACACACAATACAGTATTCCGGATCCAGTAAAAAGTAATGATCCAAAAAAAAAACTACGGTTTAAACGTATACATACGGTATTAGCGTATGCAGCTGTTGTATGACCTACTTCATCGGTCCTGTAAATGCTGTGTGAAAACTACCTCGAGTAGCGACGGATCCGTTAAAAAGGATCCTGCAAAAACGGACGTTCTATGTGTACGCGCCCTAAGTGATGTTCGGATGGACGTAATACGTACATATATTTTTTCCCTTTCTTCTGCCGTTTGCGTGTCTCTACAGTTCTTCCTCTCTGGTGGTAATTTCTCCGGTTTTTGTGGTGTTTGAGTGTACGCATGGTAGAAGACAGTGCCTGGGACATTAAAAAAGAAACACTTGTATACAGTTATGCTTATATTACAAAGTCATATGAAAGCTATTTACTTTACTCAAGATACCTGTGTGGATATTCCTGTACCCTCCTAAGTTGGGCTTTTTCATTGGTTTCGAAAATATTTCTACATTAATCTGTTTAACTTGAGTACCAAAGGGAACCATCACACTTAAAACATCATTAATTGGCAATTCTCTGTATAATTTATCTAAATCCAACGTTGCTTTATTTTTGGTTAATAATTCAACCTCGGCTATTCCGTATTTGTCGTAATCAAGGTCCATTAGTGCCATGCGATCCTTTAATGTGTATTCTCCTCTTAAAAATACCAGATTATCAGGTTCCTGTTGAAAAAGTTCACCCAAGTTTTTCTTAATCTCGTGGATTTTCATTATGGCATGGTATGAGCGAGTAAATGTAGCATTCTGATTTAGGACTCTGAACTTGATTGCTATAAATGGCATGTCTTTCTTCTTTGGAAGAACTGCATGCAATAGTTCATGCATGTAGGACTCCTTTGGTATCGACGATAGTGAAAACTCCTCAGAATCCCTCGTGAAAACATCGATGGAGAGGGTGCCCAGTGGATCAGCCTTGAGCTGAGACAACAGGCTTGTTTCTTTCAATACATTCCTATTTTTAGTCAGTAAAAGGTTATTATTTGGCACACCGAGTAATTTTGCTAATTTGCGTTTAACGAACTTAACGGGCGTTGACGCTGGGAAGACTTTGGTGTATGTATCGTTGGGGTGGAGGGGAGACTTAAATGTGACTAGTATGTGGCTGGTGGGGCATATGAGTTGCTCTGCCTCCCTCTCGCATGGTGCTGTCTGGTACCGGGACTTAGCCTCGTCGCTCGATGCTATGGTTTTGTAAGGTGGGGCCGTTAGCAGCTTCTCTCGACCTAACTCACACTGGCACGCGGCTGCCTCAGACTTATATTGGGAAGGCGAGATCCCTAGCAATTTGTTCACGTCCAATTTCCTCATGATGAAGAAATCACTTTTTTCTTATCCCAAAATCAAAAAATATTTAGGGATATTTAACACTACTCTTTTTAAAACCTTTGTACAAGACTTGACATAACAAACACTGACGATTATCTTTATTATTGTTGCTAAGCTAAACTACAGCTAGTTACTGTTGCTTAGTAACTGATTTACTTTTAATAACGGCCCTCTAGAGGACAACCTTTCAAAACCAGCATTTTTGTCAATTTTAGGTATATAATAAGGTTTAATATTGTTCAAAGTTGTGAATATTTTAGTGATGCAGTAGAACAGGTGGATAGTTACTTTGGATTAGGCCCCTAAATAAAATGTTTGCTTAAAATATTAAGATCCTGTAAATATTTGCCTACTTAGACGTCCATTGTCATATTCATCATCATCTGCCTAGCCTTTTCCAAACCATTTCTCTATATAAAATACCAGCATTTTACATGGAGAAACTGCCTAACTAATAAAAAATAAAATATAGATAACTTTCGGGCTTCTGACTACCCGTACCGACTGCCAAAGATCTTCAAATGACAGCCAGAACCAACGGCTTAACGTGCTTTAATAATAATAATAATAATATCTTTATTTTCAGACCATGGATCCATAAAAAAAAAAAAAAAAAAACAAAAACACAAAACAAAAATAAAACAATCTTGGCACTTACTAACTAAAACAACTATAAAATATATCTGGATGACGGTCTGTGTGCCGACACCCAGCGACACACTATCTGGCCATCCATCCTGCCAGCTACAGTAGCCACGAGGCTGTTGGGGCTGTCGCGCACCCGACGCATCAGTGATGCGATTCGCTGACGCAGTAGTGAGCCGAAATCCGGAACGCGTGCGTCCGCGAACATCCCAGACGCGCTACAGAAGCGCGGCAACCCCAGCAATACCCGGAACGCATTATTATATTGGACTCGTAGAGCACTGTACGAGCCCTGTGTATAACTGACCCACAGGGCGCACGTGTACAGCGACTGGCAGTATGCCCTGAACAATGTTATTTTAACCTCTTTCGTACACCGTGCGAACCTGCGGGCCAGCATGTTACACCTGACAGCCAGCGCTCTACGTTCCCTCTCTAAATCGGCATCATCCGACAGCCTATCGGTGACCCAGTGCCCCAGGTACTTAAACCGAGTGACTCTTTTCAGCGGAACTCCGCTCAAGGTTACTGATGGAACACAGTCATAAATTAAGTTCTGCGCCCTAAACACTAAGAGCTCGCTTTTGGTTGAGTTGTACCTGAGACCATGAGTCACCGCATAGTCTTCACAGATTCGGAGGAGCCTTCTTAACGCACTGATTGATGGGCTCAGCAACACCATATCGTCCGCGTAACTAATATTATTTATGCACTGTCCGTCAATGGAGCAACCTACTTGGGTGTTGCTGAGCTCACATAACAGCCGGTTGACATACAGGTTAAAGAGCCTGGGGGAGCTAAGCCCCCCTTGCCTCACGCCGCACTCCAACCTGTACGCACTCGACATAGCACCTGCCCATCTAACATAGTTGGACTGGTTACTGTACCAGTACTTTAGTACAGCAATCAGTCCCCCAGGAAGGTTGGCGTCTTGGGAGAGTTTCCTCCAAAGGCAGTCATAGGACACTAGGTCGAATGCCTTGGAGAGGTCCAAAAAACACGCGTAAACAGGTGTTTTCCTTGCTGCATAGTAATGGACAGTATGCTTGAGACAGAGGATCGCCGTTTCAGTCGACAAATGTGGCCTAAACCCAAATTGGGCGTCATGTAAGGTGATATATTTATCCAACTGCCTGTCAATCAGACCGTCCAATACCTTCGCAATAATGGTCGCTAAGGATATGGGCCTGTAGTTGTTCTTGTCACTCGTATCTCCAGTCTTGTTCTTTATTATAGGAACGACAATTGTTTTCATGAGGTCCTCTGGAAGATACGAGTGACTCATACATAAATTAAACAAGAGAGCTAAGACACGTGGCAAGTGCTTACCTGCATATCGTAGGTGTTCTACACTTAAGCCGTCATGTCCAGGAGATTTACCCCGCTTTAAATCCTTTAGGACAGACCCCACCTCCCCAGCGGAGAACATGACAGGCGTACCCTCGGACCCCCCCATAGCATCCGACCCACCAGTCGACGGACCCAGCGGTGACTCTGTCCTAAACGAAGCCATGAATAAATTGGCAATAGCCTCTGGTTCGTTTACGCCACCGACGCACACTGGCAGGCCCGACTTGGGATTCAAGCTGTTTGTAGCTTTCCAGAAACTGCTAAAATTTTTAGCTTCGTGATGACTCGCAATTTCATTCATCTTTAATTGATCTGCGTTATTTTGGCACCACTTTAGCTTACTTTTAAATTGTTTTCTACTCGCCACCATATTTTCATAAAGCGACCCCGTTCTCGGCTTACCAGCTGCCGCCCAGTTCAGAAAATGAAGCCGAGCCTGCCCGTGCGCGTCTTTAACGTGTTTATTCCAACCCGTTTTATTATATTTTCTGCGCTGAACTTTGTAATTGTGACTAGTAGTTGCAGCCTCGCAAAAAATATCTACAATATCTTTATATAATTTGTCAACTATTATATGATGTTCCAAGTTAGTACAAATATTCTTACTACGACTACAATTAATAAACTCTGTCGGAAAGTCAATTTCTCTTAGCTTCTCATTACAAAGCTTGGTGTACATAACCGTTTGCATAGGGTCCCTATATCCCCACCTTACTGTATCACGAGTACACTGAGACTGGTCAGAGGTACATTTAAGTTTTAACATGTCAAGTTCACAACTTATTTTTAAGGGAAAATGATCAGACCATGACACGTCATAAACTACACTAATGTCTTTAATAGTGTCCCAAACTGCTTTAGTTACTACACAGTGGTCTAACCAGCTAGTCGTACCATGAGCATCACTTACATACGTGTATGTGTCCGATCCACTGCCGAGTAGAGTAATGTCCGCGCACTGCCACAGCACTTCAGAGGAAAAGTTGATAAGTTCTCTACCGAACAGTCCACTTGGTTGTGCATTATAGTCCCCGAGCATAAACTTAGGCTTTCCGAGGCACGGAGGAGTCTCAATATGTTACAAACGGTCACCCGTCCAAAGACTCAGCAAGCGTAGCTAAACCCTCGATCAACCCGTGCGAATGTTTTTGTTTTGCCACGAGCACTGCATGTCCATTGTTATAGTATTTCTGAGTATTCAATAGTGTCCTGGATTAACGCTTTTTACGATGTGCTGAGATATATCTCCTAAAATAGTAGATATGTAGTAGAGATTGACTGACCTACCGTGATAAAGTTTTTACTAGTACGTAGGTCAGTGTGAATTACTCTCTAACAAGTAAACAACCATATTTCTACGCACGACGACGACATGAGATCATTAAGTGTATTGTTGTTTTATAATAATTAAAAAAAAATTTTTTTTGTATATTTCAAAACTACTAAAGTCTACGTTTTACCTACTCGGTATTCAGATTGCCAATTTTTTTCAAGGTTTGTCTTGAATCTCGCCTCAATAATCAGTACCTACCTACTATTTTTAATTACCTAATATTTTACATAATTTAACATCTACTCAAAAGTAGCAATATGTTTCAAATGAATTCAATAATGGGAAACTTGGGGTTGAAACACTAGGGACATGGGGTCCATTGCCTTTCAACGTGGCAATGCTGCCAGCCTTCTTGGCACTTTTCCCGTTGACAACGATGCGGATGAATTTTTCGATGCCCTGTGATTATTTATTTTATTTTATTTCTTCATATACTTATTAATAATTGTATCATTATAATAGGACAACTTGAGAAACTCCTAGTTTTTAGTCAGGTACTGAAGAAATAAGGCGTTGTTTGTTTCCATAAAGAGCGAATTAACCGCTTAGCTTTAAAAACTAACTCCTTTGAAGAATTTTATAAGAGATGCGAGTGTGCATTCAACGTTTATAAATAAGTAATTTTCTGGTTTGAAACAACTTTCTTTGTAAGTTTTGTATCTCTAAAGCAATTAGTTTTTTTTTTCGTTTTATGTACTTTAAACATAACATAGTATCACGCTTGTATTTCTCGAAGGGTAAGGCAGAGGTGTGCTTATAGTACACA
The DNA here is from genome assembly GCA_905147745.2 of Phlogophora meticulosa. Taxonomy (NCBI): domain Eukaryota; kingdom Metazoa; phylum Arthropoda; class Insecta; order Lepidoptera; family Noctuidae; genus Phlogophora; species Phlogophora meticulosa. The sequence continues at coordinate 10,764,733 of LR990528.1, read as the reverse complement.
CACATTTCACCAGTTATGTTTAAATCACATTTAAGAGGGGGCGAGCCTATTCCCATCTACCGGGCTTGGTACTGAGAAATATCAGACTCATAATACTTTACACGACTCTGGACCCAAACCTACGACCTCATGCTTAGCAGTAGCGCTTATGACCACTAGACCATCGAAACAGTTACTTTATAGTTGTCAGGTATGTGCCTACCTATTGTAATAAAATGTTCATCGTATTTTAATATCCATTCACGGAAGTAAAATATTATTGATCTGCTATAACAGAGACCTAAGTAGGTGGTTGATAGTTAATAAAAATTGAGAAAACAATAAAATTACAGCCCAATAAAAGAGCGAATGTGCCGAGCATAGCTGGCGTGATATTAAATTCCTCCGAAAACATAAAAATGATTTTCGATCGTAAAACTATAATTTACAGACGTAAAAATGCGCTGAGTTATATGTTACTCCGAGTCTGTGATGTGAACTAGGAATATTGCGTCGTATGGTGGGTGACGCTTACCTACTCATTTCTCCCATATATTTATGGTCTATGTTTGTTACCAATTGTACAGACGCCAGCACATCAAGCTATCCCAAACTGTCATTTCTTTCCAATTGAATATGAACCTTATTTTTTTGTAATAAAGTTGAAAAACTATCAAAGAAATTTGACAGATTGAGGTAGCTTGATGTGCTGGCACCTGTACCTACAGCTTGTTCAATTGAAGTTTTTATAAGGGTGGTTCATGTGTATGGAATCTGTAGTGTACCCACTTAGCTGCTGTTGTGTTTAATTGCTATCAAAATAATCAAATATTACCAAATCCACGTAAATTAGTTCAAGCATTAGTCTATCTTATCTAATTCTGCGTTATTTTAGGTAAAGTTATCTCAGTCACCTCGCTCCCCCTCGTAACGAGGTGACGCAGATAACCATATAATCCTTATATTGGGGTCATTTTTTAGTAGTACCAGATTTAAGTGACTGAAATCTGTGGTAATTCCCTACCTACCTACGTGTAGGACGCTGGCACCCGTACGTAGTATTGTTACTTAAATGACTACTAAGCTTTTCAGGTTTCGATGCCTAATAGGTACAGAGGCCAGCACATCAATCTACCCCAATATTTGAATTTAAATTTCTTTGATAGTTTTTCAACTTTATTACAACAGAATAAGGTTCATGTTCAATTGGGAAAATTAGACAGTTTGGGATGGGAGCTTGATGTGCGCATCTGTACATTATTACTAGAAGATTTTATCAATTTAGCATGACAACTGAGATCAATAAGGATTTTAACACACCCTCTGACACACGGAATGTTTTCCTATATCAACATTTTTTCAATGTTCACAAACAGCTTCCAGCGTCTTTCAACCCTCTGTTGGTACTTATTGTAAGGATCGACCCTCTCTCTCGGGATATAAAAAAAACCCTTCGTAACCGATTAAGATTGGCGGATTTGCTAAGAAGATAGGCACCGTATTAATGCCACTAGGCCTTGATAAGTACCCGTTTAGGCACATTAGTGTTCACTAAAGAAAACTGGCACTAGAAAAGAGCCGAATACCTACCACTTTTAATTGAAAAATCGCACGCAATTTCCTCTCCTGTATGATCAATGCATAGGTACACCTATACACCTACCTACACCGAATGTCTAAACTAAACAGCCTAGCTAGGCAGTACTAGATACGACCGACGGTAGCTCCCTTATATTATTGCGTTTGTTCGGGCTCGTGTGCGTTCTGTAAACACGTGTTTTAATCAAGCCTGTTGCTTCGTTTCCGTTAGCTGCGGCCACTCGACGCTGCGCAAAGAAAAACTTTGCATGTGTTTTATTACGACGGATGCGGATCGCCCTCAGGGCTTAATTTCGATGTCGACCTGCCTGGATTTAATTGTTTTATTGCATGACTGTGGATTTAAAAATAAGGTTTAGGTTTGCCCTGAAATTGGATTTCCGTTGGGGTTGTTTTTAGGCAAGCGATATCTGGTTTTGCATTATAGCACTGAATAAAAATATTAACTAGCTATTTCAGTTTTACTTTGTGTGAAGTAGGTGTTTACATTTTAATTCAATGCTAAACCATGCTTCAAGAAAATTTTGCTTCAATGCTTCAAGATTAAATTAAATTAATAAGATGGTTCTACTCGACCCATTTTATAAATAAACTCGGATTAAAGTTACAACCAGTGTTAACTTCAGATTGACCATAGACACATTCATCAAGGATTAAGTTTGGCATCACTATTATTTAGGGGGTGCATATCTGAGGGTCACCTTTAACTATCGTTTCAATCGCAATTGAAGTACTTAATTATTGTTTTCAATAAGTACTGAGGTTCACTATTATTTGTCTATTTCAACCGACATTGCTAGAGAAGATCAGCTAGATTATAAGGAGTCGAACTGGCAAACGTAACTTAAAACTTCAAACCCCATCAATTGCACAAAGGGATATCATCAATACTACTTAGTAAGTATCATGTGGTAGCTAAATTGAAAGTTTTCCTATACTTAAGTAGGTACTAACGACCCACCCCGGCTTCGAACGGGGGTAAATATTATTTAAATTGAGATTAACACTAAGATATGATCCATGTCTCCGACTTTTCCGGAGGATTTTCCAAAAAAAACAAAATTCATTTATTCAAATTAGGCTGAGAATCAGCACTTTTTGAACGTCAAAACATAAAAAAAAACATCTTTCATACAAAACTTGTTATGACAATTACACAAAAAAAACTAATTATCGTTCATAATTGTAGGCAATAGATTTTTACTATCAGAAATAGAAAAGTATCTCAAGTTATAGTTCATTAGCTAGTTATTTAATACTTAATCTATTAATTGAACAATTAAGAAGATAATCCTATGGCATGTCAACCACAAACGTAAACTAAGTATAATGAAGTAAATGTATCTATTCAGTGCTTTGTTTACAGTGTCGTTCTCCAATCGTGGAATCTTCGTTGCCCGCGATAATCGAGATGAACAATTTTATTGCGCTCGCGGGCAGGAGAGGGCCGCGGGAGGGGCGACGCGCGGTACATTCGATTAAAGCTCGCTGTACACGGAAATTATCAAACGAAACGCACCGACAACTCAGCGGGCCGTGAGAGCCTCTACATTAATAGTTTTTGTTGCCCAACTCGCTCGTTTCGTCGCAGAAAGGTAAAGTTTGGTTGGAACAGTTTTTTTTTATCTTTTGTGAACCGTTTGTTTTCAGGCACCTCTCATTTCGAAACACTCTTTCGGTTGTCTCGTATTCAATATTGAGCTCGTTGCATCTACATAATGCGTCCCAAGCGGACGTGTGTCTATTGTGATTTGAAATTTCGTACCTTCAAAGAATAAGTTTCCTTTCAAGCTCGCTCTAGTGTGCGTATGAATGTCATGCGGAGTTTAATATATTACCCCTTATTACTGTTTGGTGTGTCGTTGAGATTCAAGTGGGGAGTATTAGATTTGTTTGCGGTTTTAGCTAGGTACAGTAGGCTGCACGTCAGTAGTAACGACAGCAGCAAACTTATATTATAATTACACACACTTCATCATACGCTTAAGCCTTTTACTTTATCTTTTGTTTTAAAAACGTACACTCTATTTCCGTTTTTCACCATTTATTGTTAAAGTGTTTTAACTTACCGTTAAAATGGCTTTGTTGCTACGGAGGATAACTGACTTCTAAGACTCAAGAACATACTGTCATAAACCTAGTTCAGGAGTCAGAGTAATTAATTATTGACCTGTGTTTTATATGCCTTTATGTTTTTAGCAATAAGGATATTTGTAAAGTGCCTAACTTTGTGGTAGTTTTTTTTTTCTAAATTCAAAATCACTACGCTAGGCCAGGCTAGCTCAAGGTGTTACGACGATCGTGCGGTCGACTATACCTACCTATTAATTTATTTATTCATTAGGATGTCTAAGCTTAGTAGTACTTTAGTTAGAATTTTGCAAAACTTCACTGTCTCAAAAAATATCGCCTACCTATAAGTATTAGCTACATACATACATACATAGGGAAATGGTCAGTACAACATTTTTAGGTGTAGAGAGGACCAACAGTACAAACACATACAAATGTACGTCAAAATTCAAATTCAGTTCGTATTCAATGTTTGTTCAGATTTTCCAATCGCACCTCGCGTTAATTTGTTTGTACAAATTTTACCGCATCCGCAAACGATTCGATTAAAATTTAGCTCTATATTCAATCTAACTAACGGACGTGCTGTTAACGCGAGCATGTAAAGTTAACACGCAACACAAAGCCGCTACGATCACATATTTAAGCGGAGGCGAGCATTCGTCCATTGTACGCGCTTAGCAGACCCGCTGTCTTTTTGTTCATAGACTGTGCCACCAAAATATGATCGTATGCTCGTCACAAACACGAATAACTGTAACACTGAAACTGAAACATCAATACCCTTAATGAGAGTTGATTAGCATCGGCCACGTACAAATTATGTAGTCTGACAACGCGCTGTTACAAATTATTGATATACCTATCTGCGTTATATTCAGGTAAACACCAACGCTAACTATCCAGCTGTTAGCCCAGACAGGCGCAGACAGTCACAGATATAATTAAACAGCTCTCAGCTCATTAATAACATATCGAAACGAGACAGTTTCCCAAATAGCGCTTGTATCGAAGTGATATCTGGCGTTTGAAAATTCACGAGCTATTTTACTTCACCAGACAATAAAAAAATCATGGACTGTACATTTTTAAGTAGTGAAATCATTACTGTCAACATTTCCTACCGAGTCAAATTGTTATTTCAATATTGGTCATTGCAATTTTTGCAATCCTCCCCGATATACTAACCAGTTGAAAGCATCAATCGGACGATCATTAGCAGGTATTTAGCCTTTCCCCGACTGCGGTTATCAGTCAATTTGCGGAGTGCATTTCCATCTGTGTCCACTCAACGTTTCAAATATGCCCTATTAATTATTTATGAAATTAATACGATTGGCAAAAACAACATGTGAATGTTTGTGGGACCGCGGTGCGCGCACATGATGCGTCTTTTATTCGATTATTGGGGCAGTGATTAGCGACGAGCCAGCGACGTAATAATTTATTCTAAACCGGTTTAATGTTAGTACACGGGGGATGGGGCACTATCTCTTACTATTATTAACACAACTCCAGTTTTAATTGCGTAGCGGAAATACATTTTTTTGCAACATCAAATCAAGAGTTTATACTATATCGCATAAAATGGTGAGAATGTTCTTAAAATAAACTAGTTAGATAAAATATAATGAGTATCTTAATGGTGTTCGACGAGAACCGGTCATTATAATGAAGTACGGGTTTTTTTTATAGGTCTTAGGACTTCATCAATATAGGCACACGTACAGAAGTCTCTTCACATCTACTTATTCAAATATTGAAAGGTCAGATTTTTTATCAGTTGCCCTCCTCGTTTTGTCACGTAGTCTAGCAACTTGTTTGTATAATCACGTGTTCTTATACTGATGGTATGGATGCTATTACCTGTGTTTTTTTACAATTTTTTCTCTCTTTAGCTTCTCCTAGATAGCTAAGTACGGTGTCTGAATACTATCGAACTTATGACCCTGAACACACATCACACGCGATCGCCTCGTTGCTGAGCCATTAGGATAATTAATCAATTTGCCAAACAAGACAAGTGCTGCCTTACATTGCAATTGAAGATGTCTTTGTAAACACGACATCACAAGAAACCCGACTGTACATCATTTTGTATCTAATATTTTATCACATGGGCGAAATATGGAACAATATTCCGTATATGTGTCCCAGACTCATTTCAAGTCTCGAGTCCAAGATGTTAATAAAAACACGTTAAATTCACATTTTACGTGTGTTGAGGTATTAAAATTATAGTTAGGTTCCGTACGACTGATTCACTGAGTTTAGTGTAGTCATATCTCAGGCGAGTTCATCACATATGCATATTATGACATAACTGTGGGGTTTTATTGCCACACGGACAGACGCGAGACGTGGCTAAGGATTCGGGCGGCCGCACTTCTCGCGTAGATCTGCATTCTGCAATATTATACGCCTAAGCAAGTACTTTAATATAACCACCTTTATGAAACTACCGTACAGGAAGGTGCAGTTAATTCTGAATTTTACTTGTGAAAATAAAAATAGAAAATCATATTTTATTGTTAGCTTGTATGATGGAATGCGATTGCGTAGGTATAGTGTATACCCAACTTCAAGTGTTGATACTTTGTGACGATTGAGTGTTTACCATGTGTTAAGTAGGTATAAGAATTATAGTATTCCCTCCACCAAGAAGGAGAAAGGTATTACAGTGTACACACGGCTATATATCAGGTTGCCAAATTTCCAGTATAAGCTAACCTCTCATTGTATAGGATACCATACAGTGAAATGCCAGCTTATAGAACTGTATAGCTTGATGTGTTACAAGTGCGCTAACAAGTGTAGTCTCTGTTCCTTAAATCTCATAGTCTGATGGACCACGCAATTCAACACGACCGGGGAGAGATCAGGCACAGGACCAAAAACTTTACGTGCTAATTGGCAGTGTCACACCGCCATCTTCCAATCTTAGAGCTGCTACTGAGAAAGAAAAAGGGGTCCGTGTCGACACTGTAAGACAGTGGTCTGAGACAGGGCTGAGCAACACCGTTCCTACACCTACACCCATACGTTAATGCGTTGTGTATTAGAATCAACACTCAGCGGCGGTATTAATCGTGGTATTCAAGCCATTAAAACGTGTATATGATCCTGTTGACCGATATTAATGTATATATTGGATAAAGCCAACACTGAGCGACCCAAGACCCCACTTAGCAGCTCCGCTTGTCACCATGAGGCTAGCGGAGTTAGTACAGTGCACATGTAAAGTTCCGTAATATTTTATTAAGAAAACTAATAACAAATGGGGAGACAGTGAAGGTAGCAATAGAGTCCTACATAGATGCAGATGTTGGTGTTAAACTAAAAACTAAATGGTATTTTTATATGCATGTTTAGAACTTAGAACTCGTCTTGTCGTAAAAATATCGATGTTTTATTCGATGGATATCGATATCAAAATTACGAGTATCTAAAACGACCGATGACGACCGATGTGGCGCGGTGGGCGAAGGTCCGCCTGCGACGCAAGAGGTTGCGGGTTTGATTCCCGCCTTGGGACAAATGTTTGTACGATCTACAAATATTTGTTCCGGGTGTTCTGGGTATTTACTATGTATAATAAAAATATCTATCTATGTAATGTATTGTATTAAGTATATCAGTCATCTAGTACCCATAACACAAGCTCTGCTTAGCTTGGGGCTAGGTGATGCTGTGTGGATTGTCCAACAATATTTATTTATTTATTTATTTATAAAACGTACAACGTACAGTCGTACATGTAGCTCTTAAAGTCATTATTTGTAGGTAACTTTTCATGTTGTACAATAAAGAGTATTCTATTCTACGTAAGTATTTAGTACTTACCGTAAAAAAATACCCTAACTGAAAAGGCTGGAGTTCAATAAATTCGTAATAAAATATCGATAAAAAAAATCATTACCTACTTACCAGGTACCAATTTTTTTGGCATTCTAAATCTACAGTTATACATTTAAATAATGTCGATACATTTTGACACCTCGACATCCCTACTCAGAACTGCTAATAATATCTAGTCAAGTTCAGAAATTTATACAGCAGAAAAACGTTAAAGGATGTCGAGGATTTGAATGTGCAGATACCAGATACGCATGTGTTATAAATAATTCTGGTTACTTTAAAAGTTTGTGCCGTTTTTATTATACAGAACGGAGCTTCAAACCGGTATGAGCGAGATCCCCTCGCGTTATGCTACAAAGTTGTTGTTCCGATTGCGTAACTTTTTAATTTTTTGCATTCACAAAAGAGTTTTCCTGACAAAGAGAACCGATTAAAATTTTGACGCAATGAGCGTGTTGGTTGGTCGTGGAACAAGAAATTAGCTGCCAATTGCATCGAACACACTATTATAAGTTGGGCCATTGTTTTACTGTTTTTAGAACTCGTTTGAAGTTATATTAACTTGAATATATTTACGGTACCGTTAGCTCGTACAGTGGTCGGTGTGTTTGCGGTAGATTCTCATATTTATGAGATAGTGAAATCGCCAGGAAGCTAATATCATCAGTGAATGGATTTCGAAAAGATGATTAAAGGATAGATTAAGTTTTTGATAACGGTATTTATCATGGCGTCTCCTAGTGTCCAAACCTATGTTAGACTTTTTTTTAAAGATTGACTGTTTCATTTTTTAGATAAAACAAACAAAGAAACCCATTGATTTGTAAAATTAAAACGCTGCGGAGGCACATCGGACTCGCTCCTCTGTGTACAGATGCGGACGGACTCACAAACATATTAGTATACGTGGGTAATGCCTAGTCAAACGGTCCCAGGGGCGTGCGTGATTGTGCGGGTGTTCTCGGGATCTCCAGTGTCCACTACAGAGCGTCATCGCCCCTCTGCATAACCATGAACACTATAAAAACTTCCATCATTTTATTTATATTTATTTGTATTTGAACAGTTGTTTCTAGTTTTACAATATATTTTTCATTCATTTTCAGGGTTCCATAATGCATAAGGAAAAACTGGAACTATTATGGTTCACTTCGTTGTCCATCTGTGTGTCTGTCTGTCTGTCTGTCCATCTGTCTATCTGACTGTCAAGACTCTTTTTTACAGGAACGCGTGATATTGACTTCAAATTTGTAACAAATACGCACATCTGCGGTCTCTTGGAGCTCGAAATTGCTTAATTTTTTAAGCTTTTAAGTCACCGCAACAAAAAATACGTCCATTTATGCGACATATTTTGAAATTCGAAAATTAATAAATCAAAACCTATAGGGTAGGTACCAGATATGTTTTGATTGATTTATTTATACTTTCCGTTGATCTGCAATTAGACATTTGACAATAATAAGCAATCAAGAAATAGTTCCAAAAAGTTTTTTATTTGCAGTTTTAGCACAGTTTCTTTTTCGAATTTGGAATTCGCAGTTGTAGAATTGACTGTAACGTATATCAATGTTTGGGAGAAAAAGAAATCAACTATTAAGTAACGTTTGTCCTTCAATCCTAATTATCTTTTCGTCAGAGTAATGATCGGTTGGTAATATTAATTGTTTTTCTGAAAGCAGCTGAACAATTACTTAAAGTTTGTGCAGAACCCACGCTGCGCGACTCATTCTCGCACTTGTCCAGTTTTTTTACCATCACAATGTGTTTTGTGCCTTCATAAAGTGGGTCGATGGCCTTTGGTTTTTATGTCTAATAAAATATAACTATTATAGAAAAAGATATAAGAACCTAAACCACTATATATATATATATATAATATATACATACAAATATATATACGATATAATAGGATATACGTAATGGTTTATTTATTTCTTGAATGCCTTTGGAAAACCAAACAAAACTTATGAAATAGGCGACATCGCTCAGATAAATAAAACCAACCATCACTTTTCCATCAAATATACCTACAGTAAGTAATTAATAGATTTTTACTTTTATTTACTATATTTATATTTCTATTAGCTTTTTCATTGTTATTGAAACGTGTCTATAAGAACCTAGCCTAGTTACCAAAAGTAATTACAAATTTTTTTTCCGCCAAAGAAAAATATCGAGAACCCGGAGTAGGTACTTTTACTACGTGCACTTCAAATAAACTTGTACCGACTGAAAAATGAAAAACTTTTAGTGGTGCGGAAAACGCTTACATTTCACGGTTCCTTAGGATGCGCCTCTAACGGCTTAGGAAATTTCAACTTGGACAAATTCTAGCTAAGTAGGTAATCGACAAAAGTGGTTCTACATGCGAATCTATGAACAGCGGTAACTGCGAACGGACATAAAAATGCACGTGTTTACCGACCCCACAGGCCAATATCCAACAGACTGATTGCTTCTTTACTGTTACACGATAAAATTTTTATTAGATGCTCATAAAATGTACTCTGACGACTCGCGAGACCCAGTAGCCAATATATTTGAAACTACCCTGTAACCGACCTTTATAAAACTTAAGACTTTAAATATGTGTGCTTCGTACAACCGTAACGTTTGCCCGTTTCTATTATCGACATCAATTTGAAAACAACCAGTATAAGGAAAACTATGATTAGAAACCTCAAGTAAACAAATACTCTGTGAAAATGAAACAGCAGAAATATATTTTTCAGCACAATCCTTCTCTAGTTTAGTTATATACCTACTAGCTGTGCTCGCAACTTTATCTGCTTGAAATTTGACTGTGCATAGGTTTCATGTTTTTGCACGATGTCCTAATTCTTTTTCCAAAATTAAGGTTTTCATCAGGTTTTTCATCTGCCAGTTTAAGTCCTGTCAAAATTGGTTCAGCGGTGTCGGAAATAAGCCCAAACGAACAAAGTTACCGACAAAACTTTAAAATAATGTTTTTTGGTATATCCACCATACCTATATATACTTTCATATGCACTTAGTAAAAAGCTATTATTTTAAAATTACAAACAGACACTTCAATTATATTTATTTGTAGAGATTTGAATTCGTTATATTAAACAAATTTCTAAAAAATACAAAAAAAAATCACAGCCGGTTGGGCGGCCCGTCGAACCGTTCAAATCGGTTAGTAAACACCGAATAGGTAGTGTACAAGTGTGGTACAACGATTTTAATCGAATGGAAACGGAACAAAGTGAAAATGTACACCTCAATTATTCCAACAGTCGCCAGTGGACAAATATTCATAGGACCACGTGGCCACGGGTAACGTGCACAATCTGAACAAGGTTTTGGTACAATTGTTAATCACCCTGTAAAATTGTTTGTGTTTATGCCTACCCAGAATTTTATTCTGTACGTTAGTGTGGAAGGTGACATGGAGGGGTGCTAGGGGCTAAATAAAAAGAAGCCGCTCGGGTTGATCGAAGGTTGAGCTACATACGTAGGTGGTCCAAGAAAGTAGCCTTCTTATGCCTATCTTTGACGTTTGTTTGTCAGACGCCAAACAAGGTATTGCCTAGTAACTGGCTCATGGAAGTTAGATAGGCAGACGCTCTATCTAAAATACTGGTCCAGCTAAAACCACTGGGACTAAGAGCCGACCTGAACGTAGTTGGGAAAAGGCTATTCAAATCATGATTCTGTTAATGTGAGAGGTAGACACTTTGTTTGCATTATTGTATTTGGTAATCCTTCAAGTTGTGTAAAGTCTTGAAAATCCAAACCAGAACTTTGTTTTCTCAAAACCTGACAGTAACGCCAACATTTTAGTTACATGTCTTGCATAACTATGCTTTCCTTTGACATTGCTTGTTATCAAAAACTGAAAATAGTCGGTGCTGAAGGGTAAAGGGTGAAGGTACACATATTTAACTGAAAGACTTAAAAAAACAAACAACATACTTATCTTTGAAACATCCACTTCTTTGCTATTTTCAAAAACGCTTACCAAAAGTCACATACCTACTCGTATGACTTATTATAACTAGACAAGCAATTTATGTGGTCCTGTAGTGGTCTTCATAAAAGGTTGCATTCCTCAACTACAAACTGCCATAATGTTGGTAGTCTATTAAAGAATTCACTTACACGCGATCATATCACAATATAGACGGTTGTATAACATAATAATACAGCTTTATTAGGCGGCTATTGTAACTTTACAGCGAGAAACGTTCCCAATTAAATTAGACGGCTGTTGAAATTGAAAAAGTTAATGGATTTCTAATAGAATTTTTTATACCTCCGTCATCCCGCAGAGCTAAGAATTTGCTGCTTATTCGTTTTCTTTAAATTTTTGTTAATATCGTTTTTCTTGTAATACTAATCACATATTTTATCGTTATTTGTCAAGTACGACCAAAAATTAAGAGGTAGTTTGGGTACTACAAATTAACATTTTGGCAAAATTTTTGTTTTTTAAATAATAATTACCTATCGTTATTCTTCTATGAGTATTATCCTTAAAAATTCCTTAATAATTGCTTAACCTATAGCCATAACCATAAAACCTGAATTTAAATGTGATAATTTGTTTTAGTGCACCGTCGCGCGGCAGTCCTTCTCTAGAGGCGGTTGGCATCTGTTGTGTCTACTCTGCATCTACGTGACCGTCAGCTAATCCTAATACCCATACGCAAACGGGTTACCTCGTTACTGACATTTAAATAAAATTAAAACCGCATATTTGTGGACCGTGCCCAGTTCCAAAATATTCTTTTTGGAACCTAATAATGCTAATTAAATGTTAGTAGTCCGTTAATAAACCGTCTATTATTGCTTGAATCTCATAAAAGAACTCAATAAAACGTAAAGCTTTGGTCCGTGGCGTTTGGCCTCAGTTCGAGTCTCCCGCAATAAAATACAAACAGAGTCAATTGAAATGCAGGACGAGCCGGGCTGTTTACTTCATGCCGAAGCCGACTCGCTGTCGTCCAAGGCAACGATAACTAAGATTGCTTTTTTCAGTTTCAATCGCTTGTAAACCGTTATAGTGCAAATTAAAAGTTCCATTAACTTGCCGTTTTCATGGGGCTCCACCTCTCGTTTGATGTATTTATGAAAATGTTTTTAACTTAGCAACTTCTGTTGTTTTCTGTTAGTTGCATAATCGTTATGTACCCTTCTACTTGAGTGTTGTGATTGAATAATTCGTACACGAATTGTTGGCAAGACTATCGAATAAAAAAAACCTACCTATTTAACTATATTTTTAAAATGACTTTCCCTTCTTCTTCTTCTTCTTCTTTTACTGGACAATGATGTTCAGAAAAATTGACTCCCAAAATTAACGATAAAAAAACTTCATTTTCTAACATGCACGCTCGCAAGCACGCTCTGCATGCAATAGCATTTAATTTCCAAATGCAAAGTAGATCATAATTGAGTAATATTTAGATGAAAACCTTCACGCCTATCAATAACCCCTTAATTAAGTCCGAGAGGTATTAATGCGATAACGGTTAATTAATAAGCGATCAAGCACAATTGAGCCAATAATGAACTAGTATTCCATTCAGTGGTAATCTGGCAGAATGGCGATTAACACGGGACTCACGCTGTGTAAGGTCACATTATTGTAATTTTCTATTAATTCGTCACACCCTGGAACTAGTCTTAGAAATTACTAACCCTCTAGAGCCGTGAGGGTCGTTATGGCAAGTTGGGCGCAAGTGTCAGGGAAATGTGTATCAGCATTCGTAACTACGTCTATCTTCGACCTCATATTAATGCCAGGTATAGATTAGTGAATCGTGACATGAACACCTAGATGTTGGGTTATACGAGTACTTAATGTTTTGTTTTGCCTAGATGTAGGTAAAACAAAACCGAGACTAGATACCCAGTCGTCTGTTTAACACGATGAATATGATATCACCTGTGCTCTTCATAATGTTGTCATTGGTGGCCCATGGGTTTTACCTACTTGTAGTTGTTGTGAACTGTTCTTTATTTAACATTTTAACCATCGAGTTCCAGTTATTATTCTTGAAACCAGCTTTTTTTTTCAGTTCCCTACATGCTTGTTCTACTAACGGCACATGCAATATCTCAGGAACATTTGAGCAAAGAAAATATTAACCAAATTTTGGATAAGCTGATACTACAGACCCAAAAAGTAAATGAAACTGGCCCCATCCCAGACATAAAAGAATTAACTCCTACTGTGGAAACACAACCAGGCAATGATTCAGATATATATTACTTTAAGACGTTCATGGCCCCAAATATCAGTTTCAAATCAAGCAATGAAATTCCTCATGTTCCTCGACATACAAATAAAACTGTTCAAAGTCATGAAGTTTCCAATGAAGATCATGATTCGACTTCAGCAGACGAACCGATTCCAGGGGCAAGTGAGATAAATAGAAAATCTTTCATGGGCTCTGAAAATCAAAAACAATTCATGACTAAACATCTACATGGAGGACAAGAAAATATATATTCAGAATCCAAATCACGGAGCGGGAACATAGACGAAAATGATTACTCAATAGGAGATTTAGTAAAGAAAGAAATAATCTCAGAGTTAAGTACATCCGCTGATAATAAAAAAGTATCTATTACACAGCACGGTCATCAAAATCAGCAGTTAAACCTATTGCATGAGTTTCCTGAGATTATAATTGATCATATAACATACGACAATGATGACAACGATAAACTCAAAATAGCTAAAATAAAATCTGCTCATGACGTGGCGCACATGCAAAATGTAGTGAAAGGAAATATAAATAGTAAAGTGCCAACTCAACCAACTAGAAAAATTCGTTATAACATACCAGAAGAAGAAATTGAAACTGCAGATCCGGACCCACCAGAACAAGTTGGGCCAAGAAATTCCTTTACTCCCGAAATGAAAGGCTTAATCGATGCAATCATTCAAAAAAAAGTGATGCAAGATGCTCTTTTAAAACAAACTACAGAAAGTGAATCTCGAAAACAAAGCTTGCTATTAGAAAAGATTTTACAAAGACTACCTGACAAAAGAAAAAATACTAATAATCTTAAATCTAGTTACTCGGTTCGTCATGACCGAATTCAACCGCCAGAAATTGAGACACTATCACGTTTACGGAGTTCCCTCGAGACCTTACATAGAAGTGGCGGCAATCATCTTATGAAATCATATTTGAACATGCCACTTGTGCCTAGTAAATGGGACATCCACAATCGCTTGTTAAGGACATTGGTTCAAATGTGCAGCCCCGAAGTCCCCAAACGTCGTCGTCTTGTAGCTGGCTTGATTAACAGAATTATGCCCAATATCGACTATGGACCTGTATATTACGATATGTATAAAAAATAAAATGGTGTTAAAAGTACTTGCGTTTGTAATTCAAATTTTGGTATTTACCTACATTTTGGTTGTTCATAATCAGTCACCGGCAGCTAGTTAGCAAAGTTGCGACTCGGGAACACAAAGAAGCTATCCGCAATTCACAGTCTAACTAGTGAGCAGCGAGCAAACACGATCAAACCGAAGTCCAAACTGCGCTCAAAGATCTAGTTAGCTGCGGGGATGACTCCACTGTTCATTGCCATGTTTGTTATTTGCTGATGTGGTTAAGAACTGTATATCTGCCAATGAGTTCACAACACTGCTGCTGAAGGAGGTGTAAATCTATTTAATATTGTGTACGTTTCTCTTGTTGCGAATTAATTAAAGCTAAATCTTGGAGGATTTTGCGGGCGGTTTAGTGTGGGGCCCATCTTCGGCGGCCTTGGTTACTGTATAGTGGTTTTTGCAACTGACGCAAAAAACAAGTTGTTTTTCAAGAAGCCTGTGTTTGCATGATCCATTTTCTTTTGTTTATTTAGTAAATCTAATCAATTGTTTAATATATTAATATACGTAATATTTTTTCTGAATTTATGATATGATAACTTTGTAGAGAAAATAAATGTAAAATAAGTGATTAATTAATAGGTACCCCTAGGCTACCCAACTGTATTATCTGTTATGTTCAAAATTGATCGTTACGGCACTTACATTCCACACGTTAAAAATACTCAATCAATCGTATCACGAAGGCAGTTTAATTGATGACGTAGTCTAGGTTTAGCCCGCACGTGTGGCGTTCCCGCGGGTAAGAGGGGAAGTGCATTAATTTTTCACTGTTGGCTGTTAGCGGCGCATTATAACAAGACAACTTCACACTCGGCGTGGGGAGGGGGTAATCCTTGAACGCGTATTTTCACGGCGCGTGTTAATCTCCGAGAGAAGCTTTCAATAGCGTTTCGCATATAGAAAAGTTTGTGCGAAAATGTTTCGCAACTCCTCACCGGCGCGTCGGGTGAAGTTGTATGTTAATGTGTTTCCCCTTTGTATCAGAACTGTCTGCTTGTTAAACATTATCAACCTTTGTGTTTAGTATTCTAGGTATAGGAGTGTGAAGCGATTTATTTTTGCTTTTGGACCGTTTAGGGAAGAATTCATGAACAGAATTGTGTTTTGCTGGAGTTCAATAATGTATCAGTAAGTGACAAAATGCAGAAGTTTATCTATGACTTTTATATATTAAGATTAGTGTTTTTAGGCTTTTGTACCTCATTAAGAAAAACGGAACCCTTATAAAGGTATCCGTTGTCCGTCCGTCTGTCTGTCAAAACCCTTTTCTCAGGAATGCATCGAGGTACCAAATCTCACGTCTTACTTAGAGTTACGTATTTGTAATTAATATCAAATACGTATCTATTGGTGTGCCTTAGATCGTCTCGTATGCCGTGATGATAAACGGCATGACGCTCATTAATGCCGTCACGCCCCCTCCACCACCGCTCTCTGAGTAGAGACGTCTGAGTAGAGTCGTCTGATAAGTTGCTAACAGATACGTCATTTGTCAAATGCCAAACACGTCAAATACGACGGATAAGACGTCATTTGTCAAATGTGGTAAGAAATGAGGAAACAGATGAACATACATACATTCATTTGACTACCGATGTGGCGCGGCGGGCGAAGGTCCGCCTGCAACGCAGGAGGTTGCGGGTTCGATTCCCGCCGTGGGACCAATGTTTGTACGATCTACAAAGATTTGTTCCGGGTGTTCTGGGTATTTGCTACGTATAATAAGTTATGAAAAGATTAACACAGAGACTCCTCTGTGTTAATCTTTTCATAACACATTCATATCTACCGGGCGTCCCGTATTATTATTTAAAAAGTTTACTCATTCCCTTTCTACATCCAGTCGGTCCACTAACGCAACACTGCACCTAACTCATAACGCGATGCGTTCGACTCAACTGTTTATGTTGTCTAAACTGTTTTGATTCAACATGAAAAATATAGCGTAGTCACAAGCGCGCCACCAGATTTTCCATTAGACCGCCGAGTTAGTCTTATAATGAACTGCAATAATCCCAGGCTGGGCTAGAATAAAGTAAATATTTCCCCTTGTGTGTGGCTTTTAAGAAACTTGTACAAATCCAATTTATTTTCCATTTCCTCACTTCATGAAAACTTAACCTATGCTCTCAAGGTAAACCACTTTGAAAGCAATCCTTTGATCGTGCTTATCTCTTTATGCAAAAACACTTTCAAATTTTGATGCTTAAAATACTATACTTTAATATGATACTTACTTGGGAACTTGTTTGTTATAACTTTTAAAACAAATTTAATTTGCAATGTTATACGACCTCGACTTGTTTAAACCCTCGGCATTATCGATTTTTAAGCTTGCGTAGATAATAAACCCCTCGCGCCTAGACCTACCTTAAGAATTTCAAACCGTTCATTAATTATATCGAAACCCGTAACTTTCATCTAAGTAGACAAAAAGTCTTAGATAAGGCAAATTGTTTCGCTTATCTTTTCCATAAGAAATGCTAAAATAGAGTTCGGTACAGGCGGGTTTAATAAGAATTCAAACGACAGAGCAGGTTACAGAGGCGCTCTGCTTAATCCGGATAAGCGAACTGAATCGGGAAGGCATCATTTCATTACCCACTATCGCATCCGTTCAAACAAAAAGCATATTCTGTATGCAGTGGGTACGTACCAGTACCTTGTTTTACGAACCTACCCTCTTTTGTCCGTTGCATCTTGTTGTTATTTAACGAACTGACTGAATTGAATGAGTTATCTTATGATAATTATAAATTATATTACACTAAGGTTAAGCACTATTTTGTAATAATAACAATAAATAATAATAATAATAGCTGCTCGTGCGGGTAAGTCACCACTGTTAATTCTGACAATTTTAGTAATTGTTTTTATGGTATATACATAACCAAAAAACTCACGCCCCATCAGTGTAGGTACTAATAGATGAATAGATTATTATTTATTTTTATTAAGTACAGCATATTAGACCAAGACAAACATAAACAGACGCCTTTTTCCCATGGGGGTAGGCAAGAATCCTTACATATGAGTATTCTTTTGCTTCGTTTATGTTATTATCTAATAATTACTACAATAATAAATTAAGTTTATTCCATCACTCTCTCACAGAACCGTAAACATTTTAATAATATCGTCTTCCATCCATCCATTACCGCGTTGAGCATCGTCCACATACGTGGAGGGGAGATGAATCGATCGAGCTACAATCCGACTAAATTAATGCCAATTAATAAGATGGCCGACGGAAAATTTAAAAAGCCAAACATCAGCAGTGTTCCATTCTATTCTTATCCGAGCGAGGTTTATTGATTTGAACCTAAAACTGGTTTAGCTAATTAATGGGACAAACTAGAATAACTAATGAGACACATAGGTATAAGAAATAGATTAGGTTAACTAATTCAAATACTTTTGGAATTGGCAGTTTGAAAGCGAGACACGTTTTAAAAAACTTAGGCCACTGAAAAATATGAGTTTATTTTTCCTGTATAAACAATTTTGTTCAATCAGGGCAAAGTAGGGTTTCTTTACTTAATCATTTTCTTTTGATGATTCAACTTCCGCATTTCTCTAGCCTAAGAACTTATTTTGAACGGTGAGGTCCGTTTCAATAATTAAAACAGAAGGAAACAATGTAACCTCATCAGAATATAGTGCGATCCGCATAATATCCGTACTTGAAGTGTCTGCTGGTGTACCGACCCACCTCCACTTCAGTGGGTGTATAAGAGACGATATTTTTACAAAAAGACTGCAGTTCGTAGCATTATTCTTAGTACTTCAGTGGCTTCAGTTTTTTAAAATGTTCCATGTGTAAGCAAAACTAGACTTTATAAATATTGGGCTTTTCTGATTAGGACATATGAAACGGCTTTACGTTCTTTTCCATAATAACTTTAACAATCAAAATTATAATTTTCCTGGTTTAGAACAATTATTTTAAGAAACTTGTATAATTTAACTATCATACCAGAACTTCACTTTTTATTTAGACTGGTGTATCTACTCAAACGTAAGAAAAGTTTGAAAAAATAAGTTTTTAATTGTGTACTAGGTACCCATAAGACACAACAAGCCATGCAAAAATTTTCATTCACAACAGACACCGTTCGCGACGTAGCACTTGAAAGTTTATGGATTGTGCATGAGACGCGAATTAACTTAGAAAAGTAGTTCGACATACCGTCATACAGTGATACAGTCATACACAGCCGCGCTGAGCGGAATCACAAAGAGCAAAACATTAACGCGAGCTAGTTACTTATCTGAAAAGCTATCGCGAAGTTTTCAACACTTTTGTATGTATTTTCAAACAAGTTTATAATTTCGCGCGACGGTGCTCATTTTTTTTTTGCTGTCATATTATTTGCTGCTGGTACTGTGATGCAAATTCTAAGTATTCGTTGATTGGTACAGTTGGTGTTGATTGGATTGTTTTTGTTGTTCAGTTGTTTATGAGCAGAAAAGGGCGGAACATATTCGCGCAGTTATTTTAATTTGAGTTGAACTACGAGGAATTCTCTCTCAAGTTCTTATATTTTATTGCTTATTTTTATTGAACTGGACACTACAGATTTTCTTTAAGAAATATAAAAAGTTAGTTCATGCAGTACGGTTAAAATTAAAGCACGCACATCCGTTCCCAAGTAATTTTAAATTAAATACCTTGGTATCGTGGAAATTACCCACTCATTGGAATCGTTGAACTGTGAAGTGACATGTGAAAAGTAGGGTCGGTGGTTGACGACTAGCCAATTACGTCATATCCGCTATTTACAAGGTGACACTTAGCGCGTCATGTGGTGCCCTTTGCGTATGATTGCGGCTCGCGTGCGATACGCTCGCGTGTCGCCTGCGACGACTCTCTGTCAACAATCAGCGACGGTTACAGTTAAAGTGATTATGTGGTAAAATACTACGAAACTGACACATTAAAGACTAATATAAAAACTTGAGAGGCGTCAAGGGACACCCGGATGGAACGAAGTTCCTTTCGATTAATTAATGAAGGAATGCAAATAAAATTTTATTTTAACAATTAATAAATAAAAATATAATTAATTATTATAATAATTAATAAGTTGTTATAATATATAAAATTAATATTAATTGATTATTATTTTGACACCACACTGTTCAACGCGAAATAGAAAGACGAAACGAAAATAACTGGCTTGCTTTCTATGAGAGAGAGAGAGAGAGAGAGACAGACAGAAACACGCGCACGCCGCACGGCTTACAACTATAGCAAAAAGTGTCGTTACAACTTTTTGTCTTAATTTTTTCCGTCTAGCCCCCTTTCGCAACGCGCGATAAGGAACTTCGTTCCAATATAAAATAGATAAGTACCCCTTAATAGTTTTCAGATTTTATTTACTTTGAAAGTTTGATTAGATACAACCGTAAAAACCTCAAAAAGTCCCGTTTTGCGAAAGTCAGGTAATTTAACCCGCCAGCTATGAGCATAAAACGTGAAAACCGTGTTCAGAGACTTTATTTTTTCAAGAGGGCATACACTTGGTGCCGTAGGTGAGCGCGAGTTACGCTTGTTTTACAACACTTTAAAACAAGGCACTAACGTCTTGTAGACGCTACGCGCAAACCGAAGAAAGAAAAAGAATGCATACCGGTTTATGTTTGCGGTCTCCCGGACTATTTTCAACCGAAATAATTAAAACTTTTTACGATCGCCTCTCTACCATCGTGTAAAGGATCCGACGACGCGCATGGCAACTGTGTGAATACGAACTTAGCACTAAACTGGGGTTATTGAGGGCATCTCAAAACTCAAACGATTGTGCTACAGCTGGCTGTAAACCGATATGTACACATAAAAAAGAATATACGGTAAAACGGGGTGAATCGAAAAGCCAGGGTGAATAGAAACAAAACTTTGAAGTGCATTTTCGCGTTAGTAAGACATTGTTTATTACTATAAGGACTCTTATTTTTTTTAAGGAATTGAAATGGTTAATTTCAACACATTGTAAGTAATTAATAATGATGAATCAACGATTAAATCTCATTTAAAGTTTTGTTTCTATTCACCCTGGCTTTTCGATTCACCCCGTTTTACGGTACCAACATTTTTATGTATACTTGTATAACCGTAGAACCGTATAGATTTAACACACGGGGAAATGTTACTGGAAAAACGTAAAAGTGCATAATATAGAAGTAACATTTTCTTATGATATCCGTATGAATTTAGTTCGATTACATTGTAAATTATTTTTTAGGTTTTTAATTATGATGCAATTTAATTTATTTTGATTCTATTCTGTTGAATGATAATTTTGATTTTGTTATATTTAATTTTTAACAACTTTTTTGAATTTGTTTATCTTTTAATTTTATTATGATTTTAATTCAATTAGGTTTTCGATAATAAGTTTGATTCGTCCTCAACTTTGTTTCTGTCTGTGATTTTAATGTTTTATTTCAATTTTTAGTTTTAATTTGGCCTGAGGAGCCCGATTGCTCTGTGTGTATCAAATTATACATTTAATCAATATGTAGTGCATGATGTGCTTACCTGTAAGAGATTGATACACCTGACCCGATTTGATTTAATGTAACCCATAATTGTTTGAGTGTACTCAATTGTTGGTGAGCGAAATAAATAAATAAATAAACATGATATCATTTAAACCCCTCAAGGCACGGGCGAATCGTTATTTTAAAAACACCATAAGTGTGGTGCCGTGCAAATGCCAGTCGATCAATTTTTAATAGTTCGCGTAAATATGCATAGAGAGTCAATTTACGTTTGTGAACATGAGTTGATATCAATTTCGGCGATGGTTTTTGCAAAAGAGCCGTTTCAACAAGATTAATAGCGGGTTATTTCATCGACAGTACAGCCTGTGATGGCACCGCTTAGTGAAAGGACTCTCGGATTCATAATAGAGATATTAAATAGCGCTTTTCGTTCGTTTTTCTGCAAAAATAAATGATCGCGGTGGAAATATTGTGTGCGTGGTTTGTGTTTGAGGCTTTATGTAGATAGATAGAACACTTTATTTCAGAACAAGTTACAAAAAGAACTTTTAAAATTTGCTTAGGATGTTACGAAGGGGAAACATATCGCTACAAGCGTTTTACGGATAACCTCTGGAAAGACTTGAGAGAGGAAACATTATTCCAGGTAATCCGTAACGTACATATAAACAATAAAGATCTATTCGAACTCATATAATGGATTGTTATTTTTTTGTAGATGGAAAAAAGGTATAAATGTGGAATGGAATAAATTGAAATAAAATGGGACTAGGCAGGACATGTCTGCCACATGCCAAACGATCTGTGGGCCCATAAAACGCAGAATTGGTGCCCTGAAACAGCGATAAGGAGACGCGGCAGACTGCGAAGGGGGATGGCGGGATGACCTCGATATCTGCTTTAAGAATTGGAAAGAGATGGCGTGGAATCCCTACCGCTGGAAGGAAAGGAACTGTCCCACTGCTGGGCAAAGGCCTTTGCCCAGATGTGGGACAGTTCAGGATAGTAATAATAATAAATAACTTTGTAGACTTGCCGTCATAATCAATGTGAGTTTTAGATCACTTCAGTTAGAATAAATTATTAATAATATGGTACATTTGGATGTTAAAGATACTTGTTGTCAAATTATAGGATGCATACATTTAAATTATTTCTAAGTGAAGGTACGAAAATGTTCTACGAATTAAAAATTCACGAACTGTTTATACGAAGTGATCTCGCGTAAACTTTATGTTAAAAATTCGGGTTCGTCCAGTAACTGAATATCTGGGCAGAAAACTCGTCTTAGCTTGTTCCGAAACTTTCCTGCATTATTCGGGTCACAATAAAAACTCGTCCCAACTTGTGCGCACACGTGTACTCTCATAAGACATGTACTTCTCGGTACAGTCGCACTGATACGTCTCATACTTTACGACGCTCAGTGACGTGCCCGCGCGCTTTCCATATAATTTTCCTTGCCGCTTTACAGCGTCGTTTTCGCCCATCGTAAAGACTTTTAATTATATCTGACGAGGCAAAATTTGACCCGCCGTTTAAACCTTATGCATTCTTTGCACTTGCCGTTTTAAGGGGACCATTCCAACTTAATGGTTGTCGTTTAAATAGGTTTACTTCACATTTCTTATGTCCTTCCCTCAATTTATTTAAGAAAATTATCTATAAAATATCCATGTGTACCGCAGCAGCATTAAATGAATAAGTCCATACATAAAATTATTCCAACTTTAATGTTAGTGTTATACGAACGTCAGAAATCGACGTTGTTTCTAGTTCAAATAAGCTGATTAAAAAGTTGGATGTGAAATGAGAATGAACGCCCAAAAAGTTTTATTTATTATGAAAACGTCGAGGTTTTGTATAAATTGGAGTTTGAGTTTTATGTTCAACTTGCATTTGTATATAAAATAAACAAACGCTTTGTTTACAACCTGTCGTTGGAGGAAGCAGATAAATTACACGTTTGTTAGAAAGTGCTAGTGCCTGAAGCAATTAGTTGACTCGCCGTGTTCTTCCCGGAATGTTCTTGTATAAAAAGGTGTTTGATCCAATTAGAAGCGTGTTTACATAAACGTGTCGTTTACAGCTCCGCTCTACCGATCACTGCATCTGCTGTAAACTTTTAATTGCGCGTCTCACGCGGCTGCGGCCGCTACACGCTACGAGTACTACGCGCACGTAGACGCTCTACGAAGCTACAACAACTCGCGTAGCCATTATTGTATTATCAGAGAGAACTGTCCAAACTCTAGATATGAGAAAAGAATTTTACGTAAAAGGTAACACAATAAAATTCGCTCAATAGAAATGTGTATGAAGATAATTCACGAATTCACCTTTTGTTTTTCCTTGTTCTATGTTGATAAATTGTTGAGAAAGTTCGGCTTGAAACGCGGATACGTATATTTGACATGTAAGTATCTCTAATCAAGTTTTAATTCGGAGTTGAACAGAGATTCCGTCGGGGAAGTCATTAGGTACACTTCACACTACTGGTAAATAATGCAATTTTCTCATCTAATTTGAACTAGCATTTTAAATTCTGCTAAAATCTAATAAAGTCAAATTAGAATCCAATGTAGTCACGGGTAAGGGTTTGGTCGGAGTTACCGCTGGTATTCTATCGAGTTATCCTTTTAATCGTATTTTCATGAGTTCATGACTTTTATAAAATAGGATAGTAGGATGAACTTGATTTAGTATTAATGGCTAATTTGATCTTACTGGTTAGTTGGTTGTTTGTTTCGACTGTTAACTGGCGAAATGTGGGGGTTACTATAGGTGCACCTCTGCCCCAGCCTTCGATGAAGACAGGCGTGATGTTATGTATGTTACGTTGATATTCTAAATATATAAAATTGTAGCCTTCCATTCATTTATATGAAATAAGAATCTGTCTTGTGTTAAATCTCCAACCGATAATCTTCATACATACATATATGTGTTGCTTACATAAAAAGAGAATGTGACTGCTGACATATCAGCGCACAGCTCAAAGTACAAGGACTATGAACGTGACATTTTGTCCAAAGCATGCTTTCAAAATGTTGCCTACATGATAAAAGGAAGCTTTGTGCAAGTGTTACAAACACACACCAGAAACGGTTTGGAAATTCTACCTATAAGGGGGTGAAAGGGGGGATTTTTATATCCTTATCTCTTTAATACTTAATTAAGAAAATATTTCAAAAAAGTCAAAAATCACTCACTCACACACACACGCATCAGAGAGGATTACGGGGTGTAAATTTATATGGAAGTATTCTAAAACAGTCCGATTCACTTGAAATAGGTACCAATAATGTTGAAAGCTTTTTCGAAAAACGCTTATATGTATGCAACCAGTGTTTCACATTCTAAGTGAATTATTGTATTCTGTTTTTCAGAAATAAATGTCTTAAACCTTAAACCTTAGATAGACAAATGAGACAGATTTTTCATCAACCTTTTTCCTCATGTTTGACAACACGTAATAAACTTACCTATACCGGAAAACTACAACGTCCCAACGTTTTATATTCCTTGTTACCCGCCTCCAGTGTGACCGTTACCCCCTCGCCTTCCACCAGACACTCGACGTCTGAATTAGACTGTCACGTGTATAATTCATCCAGATCGGAAAGTTTCCAGCTAATTATTTTATCCCATATTCCGATTGACGGGACCGTATGAATATCTCAATTGATTGGTAATATTATGAATATGGTTTCCGTGATTTTTATTCAAGAATAGTTGTGTGTAGACCATTATATTTTTTCGTGGAGAATAGTGACTTCTTTTTATTATAGATTTTTTTTTATCGTTTTCTTCTCTAGTTTTCTCTAGCAGGATGACCACTCTTAATAAAACGATTATACTAAATAATATTAAAAAGGTAAGTACTACAAATCATAATAATACTCAATGACATCAGTCAAAAAAGCATCATCCTAAAAGGTAGCATACCTACAATATAGGTATGCTACCTTTTAGGATGATGATTTTTGACTTTTGATATTTCATATTATGAAATATCAAAAGTCAAAAATCGAACGGTTATTTTTTATAGATATTAATATCGGAAACAAGCAGTTGATAATCAGCCCAAGCTTCCACTTAGTAATTAGGTACTGAAATCGAATTGTCTAGGTCTTGTTGATATACATAGGTACTCTTACTAAAGTAATAGTACACTCATCAAAAGTGTCTGGGTATCAAGTAGTAGGATCAAGTTTTAGATAATTATTTTAACTTTTTTGGTTCGTTGTTGATTCTTTTGAGTGAATTTCACTATTTGAATAAAGAATTTTCTTTAAATTTTGATTAACAATAGAAAATCAACTGTCAATCAGGATTCCAGTCCTTCTAGGGGATCCCCTCCTGACATTTCCTCTTTCATCTGCTAATAAAGTTTTGTTAACCTTTTGGTTGATATGAAAAAAAACACAAAATACACACAAATTTTGTTAAATAAAAAAAAATTGTTTTGTTAGTCGTGTTTCATCCTGACCATACCAAACATAAGTCAGTTAATTTCACATTATCGTCATTCTTATCTTAACTCAATTAATATTTGCTTTTAAATTTACTTCGGAGGTTCAGGGACAGCATGTCCCAATAATTGCTAATAGCAATGATCAACGTAATATGTTTGTTTGTACGTGTAGACATCACCCCGATTAATTCCTCAAATACTAATTTATGCGATGACGACGTTTCACGTGTCAATAGTCCGTTACGGGAAAATCGAATCTCAGCCCGTATAGTAGTATGTCATAGAGAGATGTTTATCTTAAAATAAGCCGTGTGCCTGCAGGGATTTCTTGTCGACAACAATGACAACTTTTAATACAAACATTCATCCCCTTTTTAGCTGCCATAAGGGATGAAATTTCTAAAAATCTTTTGTTATCGCTTCTTTATATAATGAACTCTTGTTCAAAATTTTGATAGGTTAAATATTTATTTATTTATTTAACTGTTAATCGATTTGAACATTTTTTTTGTTACTTTATTGACTAATTCCTCTCATTATACCCTGACCAGTAGGTTATTGGTTTTTAGACAGTTGCCTGAGAACGAAACTGTTCCATATTACGTAAAAGCTAACTTTAATATGCAAACAAAAAAATAACCAAATGTATACTGTAACCTGCTTTTTCTGGATAAGACAGGTTACAGTTCATATTCATAAAAATTCATAAATAAGATAATTCAATACTAATCTTATTCATGACTTCTCATACATTGAGGAGCTCGTGGCTAAATAAAAACAGCCGCACGGGTTGATCGAAGGTTAAGTTACGCTTGCCGAGGACAGTCTGTGTATGGGTGACCGTTTGTAACATATCGAGACTCCTCCGTGCATCAGAGAGCACACTCACACTAAGCCGTTAGTCCCAGCTGTCATTTATAGATTTTGCCAGCTGTTACGGGTAGTCAGAAGTCCAAAAGTCCGACCACCAGTCTTAACTTAACACAACTTAACTGGATAACACAATACCCCTTGTATTGTGTTATCCAGTTACTGGGCTGTGGAGGTCAGATAGGCAGACCCTTCATGTAAAATACTTGTACTCAGCTGCATTTGAATGGCAGCCGACTCAAACATAGTTGGGAAAAGGCTAGGCAGATGAGATGATGACTTCTTATACAATATAACATCTGTTGTGAAAATTTCAACTGTCTACCTATAACCGTTCGTGAGATACTGCCCGGTGACAGACAGACATACGAAGGGATAACGGAAGCTTAATAAAGGGGTCTGGTGACACCCTTTGTATACGGAAACTAAATAATCAAAAACGTTTTCAAATTTGTTTTATTGTAAATATAAGTAGACATTCTCGGAAGCCTTTGATCTTTTGACCAACGTAGTAAAGACTGGGCAATATTTTCCAAGAAACACTTCAATGTTTTTACTAGAGGTAAAGGCAATAGGTACTTTTTTCAATCCCACTAGAAAAAAAATTCTCTTTTAGCAGGTAGAGGTCAATTAAACTATTGATCAATCATTTTGAAGGTCATTTGATCTTGTTTCCCTAGTTGTTTTTTGTTTTAGCGATGCCCCGGTCTAGGAATTTAACCTTTACCGTGGGTACATTCAAATCACTATTTGAAGTCACATACACAAACAGCCAGACCCGAGAAAACTAGGCTTTACAAATATTAGTTCTGTGCGGGAATCGAAACCCGCGACACGCAGCTCAGCGACCAATCACTCAGCCACTGAGCCAACCGTGCCATTTACCTAATTAATTAAAATAAGGATATAGCATAGAAAAAAACATTTGTTTTGTTCACTCAAAGAGATTTATATTCCTACGGGCATAAATACAACCGCAAAAATAAACAAATAAGTGACAAGCAATCATCTCTACAAAGCATCAAAATTCACTACAATGGCGGGATCCACAAAATCAGCATATTAAAAGCTATTCCTAACACAAATCACTGACAGTACGTACCTAATAACAACTCGATATATGTACTTATTTACGTATGTACAGTCACGCGCAAAAACATGTATCGATACAGAAAAGCTTAGCTTGATTCTTAAAACAGCGATGTTTAAATTTACTTACCCGTTTAAAAATTGTTGTAATTTTATGAGGATGGCTATTTTTGCGGATGTTAGGTGACGGCACCGTTATCTAAGAAAAAAATTCTGGTAGATTCTCGGTAAAGATATTGGAATATTAAATAAAATATGATAGGTACACAGCAAAACAAAGCCTCATAATTTCAATGAACAGAAAAACGCTTTTTGTGCTTGTGTTTAATGTTTAACGACTGTACACAAAAACAATAATATTGATCTCATGGAATTGCGTTCGTCACACAAATGCGAGTATTACATGAGTGTGGAATGAGTTCGTAACGCTAGCACGTGAATCAGAGGTGAGTAATCATCGAAATAGGATTGTCGCTTTCCAATTAGCGCTGCGTCCCTCGTCCGAGTGACAGGGCCTTTCAAGTTACGCGGTAGAAGGAAAAACCTGGGATTTTTCAAGGTGATGGCTCTTTTAATGTGAAGCCCGTGTTATTTACTTTTTGATCTAAGTAATACTCAATACTTTTATTGCTTCCACAAGTGTTTAACTATATATTAGAATAATCCTAAATGTTTAAATGTATTATTTATAAAGCATTATCATTATCATAAAAAAATATCATTAAAGTATTTATTGAGATTATAATAGCATTTAATCTTTGAGTGTTATAGCTAGTTAATGATTTATTTGATCGAATAAAGATTTTTAAGATATTTAAATGCCTAACAGTCTCGAACGAAAAATTTGATAGATGATGTCTTAAGTTCTGTTCAAGTATAGCAGAAACTATTCATAGGTACCAACTGTACATTTTTTTTATTGTTTAAATACACATAAATTTTATACATTCAAGTGGATGCCAACATAAACTCATTCGAGTTTTACCGGGCAACAAAATCATCGACTGCATAATTTAGAGAAAAAAAAATAACATGTCGGTAATTAGGTAAAATGTAACAAAAACTTGTAAAATTACATCGAGTATATGCGAAATATTATCTAGTACTAACGAGCTTACATCGGTTACCGATCCATCTTTTCAACAAATATTATCCGCATATAATACAGGTAAGTACAACGTTTACATTACAAAATTCGCAAAACTCTACACTTTGGTACACAAGAGCATATAAAAAGCAAAACAAGATGTTTAAACTTTGACATTACCGTATTTCAGTAACCTGGGTTCGTCCTCTTTTCTATGTATGTTGAAATGTATCTCACTATTCAAATGGGAATGAAATGATTTCGCTGATGCGCTGCGCAAAACTAGCGTACCACTAACGAGTTATCTTTAAGCTGCTTTGTCATAACCCTATAGAATAATGGAACTATGAGCGTACGATCACAATTCGCTCATAACACTGACCTGTCCGATGTTAGGGACCGGGTACACTACGCCGTTTTTTGGAAAAAGATTTTTGCACTTTTAATGCTGCAAAATTTTATTCACGCAATTTATCATAAAAATAGAGACAATTTTTTTTTATTGTGCCATAATTTCAATAGGAACCTTAATGCCCTGTGTTTTTTTTCATTTCATTTGTTATCTATTTTCAATTAGTTTTATCATTGTTGAAGACATGAATTTATACAGAATAGTCCAACAAGAAAGAAAAAAAGAAACCTTAATATATGTAAATGCAGTATTATGTTCTTTCAGTGGATTGTAGGTTAGGAATACTTGGAGTTTTCTACCGTTTGTTATGATAGACTATTAACTTTTCCTGGAAAGCTGCGCTAAATGAAAGACTAGCTCGTATTAACCTAAACTAGATTGTTATTCAAAATATTATTTCATAGACTTATTAAAAAGTAGACATTAAGACATTAACTAAGTATTCATTTTCATTGCTGAGGTTATTAAGAGTTCCAGTAGAAAATATATATTTGTGTACTAAGTGGGTAAGACCGACTTACCCACTTAGTACACATACTATAAAAGTAATTTCGCCTGAACCTCAAAGGATAATTATGTGCATTTTTCTTTTCAAATAAATGTGTTCCATACATATCGACCAGCTGCGATGACGCTAAACATTTAGTCTGTGGAGAATTCTACGCCCTGTGAGTGTGCACGGGTCCCATGGCAGAGGCGCCGCGGGCGTCGATCGGCCGCCTAATTTCAGCCGGTAATAACTGGTCTCGGAACGGACATCACAACCAGAATCTTTGTGGGAACCGTGCGTTGCGTCACCCGTCACGGCAACCAGGGATGCGTCGTGTATCGAACACATTCTGAACTTGCTTTATTTTTTGGCGATCCATGCAATCTTCTCATATTTTGTTTACGTTTGGGGGTAACATAACACAACGGCTGTATCCCCCGAAGGGTTGGCCAGAGGTGTATCTACGTACAGCTACATTTTACCAATTCGTGCTCAATTTAGGAGTGTTAAAGTCAAATGAGAATTTTTGCTATGTTTATTTTAAGCCATGCCTTTGTCTTGTACGATAGATTACGGAATTATGTAATAAGAGAACGTTATTATTCTTTATAAAGAAATTTAATGAGCACCTATACTTAGATGGTTTGGTCATATTGAGAGTATGATTCAAGGCAACTAGCACAAAGCAAATGAGAGTGGAAATCCCGAAAGGGGATGTCCTAGAAGAAGGACATACACTGACCTAATTGCTGGTATTCTTTATAATGGCCAGGTGCGTGGTACACGCAACCGGCGTGCGAGTATGACCAGATGTTTTAACTTTAAATAACTACAAAAGTACCATACATATATAGAAGGTGGCATTCTGTACATTCTGCGTACCCGCATGGGAACAAGGCGTGAGTTTACGTATGTGTGTGACATTACACATTATAAAACGCAGTCTCTTTTTTGTATTTCTGTGTGACCGTATTGTTCTTTTAAATTACGAAACAGATTCTGACGCGGTTTTCACTATCGTATAGAGGATTTACTGTGGTGGGTAGAGACCTACTACATAGTTAATGTATTACATACATTAATATTAAACTTACATATAACAAATAATTTGCCTGTGGCTTGTGGTTTGTGGCTAAATTATAGCAGCCATATAGGTTTATCAAAGGTTAAGCTATACTTGCCAAGGTCGGTCCAGAAATGAGTAACCATTCATTACTGGGACCCCTTCGCTCTAAAATTCGCTCCATGTAAAATACTGGTATTCAACTGCATCGTTCACAGCCTCATTGGTCTAGTGCTAAGCATGAGATCCGGGGATCGGTTTCCGTGTTGGGCAAATTGTGTTTTCATAGTTTCAGCCCGGAGTCGCGGCACTAGTGACTGGCGTTGATGATAATAGGCTCACCTTCTTACTCATGGGACCCAAATAAAATGGCGAAATGTTGGTGTATTATACTTACACCTCTGTCTAACCTCTGGGCGTTTACAGGAGTGATATTATATTTCAGTTGCGTCCAGTTAGACAAGAATTCGAACCCAACATAGTAAAAAATAAAGTAGAGAAAAGAATGATGATGATTTAATAAAGAAATTCCGACTTTTTATCAAGTCGTACAAAAGCGAGTGAAGCAGAAGCGAGTAACTAGTTATTAATAAATCAATGATCTTCTTGAACTTGTTGACAGCCCTAGGGTTTTCAATAGAAGGTTGTTTGTTATTGTAGTGTGAAGCTGAAATCAATGACATCGCGTCGACGTTGACGAGAAATTGCTAGTTAGAGCTCAATTTGTAGTTTAGTAGTCCCTCACAGAATAGGCTGTGTGGCAAGACTCATACGCCTGTTTCTATCACCTTTGTCACATTTTCGTTCAGGCTCACTTCCAGCAAATCAATTTCAAGACTCAACTCAATGTTTTACTAGGCTTTAGTTTTAAACAGATAAATGCTAAAATTATCACTAATCAGGTCAGTCAATGGCTCTGGACGGCAGATTAAGGTTTTAATAACGTCGCAGGGAAGATTGCTTCGATTTGATTTCAATTTTAGCTTAACACATTATAAGAATCCTGCCTACTTTTATGCTTCAGTTATATTACCTATATGTACTCGTATACAAAAATATAACGGCTTACTTTAGTTTAGTTTCATAATTAAAACAGTTTCATTAAGATAATTTAAAACAGGAATAAATGTTCGCATTTTGTTTTTTCATCACTTTACCTAGTCTTTAGAGTGTGTGCCTGTGTTTGTCACTGACTGGCTGACTATATTACAGATCCAGTCACCTCTGAAGATTCACTTCAAACGTCGTATCTCCAAGCTGCTGTCAATATTTTACAAACGCTTCCATGCCATTCCTTTCCGTGCCTAAATATTTGACAAATTGTAAACGGTGAAAAATATTTTATATTAATAAAGTATAAACGATCTGCGAAACACTGTAGGCAGATGCTGGATGCGGCAAGCTGAAGACATGGCGCTATGGCGCTCATTAGGAGAGGGCTATGTCCAGCAGTGGACTAAAATAGCCTGATGAATCATCATCAGGCTATCAGGTCATCAGATGATGATGATGAAAGTATAAACATAGATTGTTTTCACTTTCTTATATGGAGTCATTCAATACCATGTCGAGGGCAATGTGAAACTGCAATAAAAAGCAAGTTGCTACTAAAGCCTACACAGAAAATCATCATGTAATTAAATTGTTGATAACATAGTATTTAAAATAGCTTCGACATTTGGTTAAACTTGTGAAAAGATCCTATATAAGGTTTATTTTCATACTTTCAGAATAAAGAAATAATTAGCTTCATATTGTTATTTTTAAGTAAGTCGCTACGACTGCTACGAATGCTACGCAGCGTAGAAAACAGCGGCTACACAATGGTTACGAAAAGTGTTCGCCCTACTACGAGATCATGACACATCCCTAATTTCATTGAATCCTTCAAACCATATCGTAGATAAAATGCCCCATGCATAAGCTATTTCTTTCCAATAAGGTTAAGTTTCAGTCAAGTAAGTTAGCTTTTGTTATAAGTTTGCGACACATAGTTTATTAAGAACATAATTATATTATCTAAAAGTTCCAACCCTGCGTAGACGCTTGCTGTTTACAAGCCGTCGGTTTTATTTATGATAATGACGCTTACGACGTAAATGTGGCCAACCTTTCATATCAGGTAAGATGAATCCATTCGTTTCATGGTAAATTATGTCGCACGACGGGAGACAACAAGTTGA
The DNA here is from genome assembly GCA_905147745.2 of Phlogophora meticulosa. Classification (NCBI taxonomy): domain Eukaryota; kingdom Metazoa; phylum Arthropoda; class Insecta; order Lepidoptera; family Noctuidae; genus Phlogophora; species Phlogophora meticulosa. The sequence goes on along the minus strand of LR990528.1, from coordinate 10,731,656 downwards.
ATGCGTATTAATTTGGAGTACAAAATACCGAGGATACATGGAATTGCGATTTATTGATTCCTTCAAACAGATATTGGTGGTACTTTGTGATTGATATCAATTTCTTGTTGCTAGTTGGATACAAAATCTTATATATAAAATTCTCGTGTCGATTGATTGATTTTCGTGAAATTTTGTGTGTATATCGGTTAGGTCTGCGAATCGGACAACATCTATTTTTCATCCCCCTAAATGTTAAGGGTCAACCCCATTTTTTTTTATTTTTTAGACAACATTTTTTTTGTTTTTTTTTTATGATACAATATAAAAAAATACATACAACCCTAAATGTTAACCCCTCTACGATCAACCTCTATATGGCTAAACAACGTTTGCTGGGTCTTTATAGTAATTTAGAATCTTCAATTTTTACTTCAACAGTAACAATCTCCCTCAACCCTTTTGTGTTGAAATCATTAAAACGAGAAACGATACCTTATGCCTCTCTTTTACTTCCAAAGATATATCTAATGGTTTGGGAAAATGAGCAAAAACATGTTTCGTTTTTGCTTTTTTATATACTTTATACTACTGTTACTGGTACTGCTACTACTTTCAACGATAACTAAGTTTTTTTTTGTTAATATCAAAAGATTTTTTTTTAGTGGGCTGTTTCGTTGATCGAAGGTTAAGCTACGCTTGCCAAGGTCAGTCTGTGGATGGGTGACCATTCATAAAATATCAAGACTCTAAGCTCCTCACGTTAAGCCGTTGGTCCCAGTGCACTGGGTTGTGGAGGTCAGATAGGCAGTTGGTCAATGTAAAATACTGAAACTGACTAGAAGCCAACCCCAATGTAGTTGGGAAAAGGCTAGCCAGGTGATGATATCCGTAACTACACATGTTATGGAGATCATTATTACTCTTTAATATCAAAAACAAATATACAGCAGATTATAGGATAATGCAAAAGTCCAGACTATCTATAAGGTAACTTTGCTTGTGAATTGACACAAAAATACCAACGTTCACACTCCACAATAAACATTGGCAGCAAAAAGTTTCAACTTTATTTCAATACAATAACATACAATGTAGCCAGGAAGGTACACGTGCAAGTATTTTTTACTTATCTGGGACCTCAATTGAAACTTTGTGAGTAAACTTACAAGTTATTGGTTTCTGCACTTACGTCCTAATAAGTTTAGCAATGCAGTATTTTAACATTTGAATGTTTTACTTTTTTCTCAGACCATAGACATGTATATGCCATTTGTTATATTACTATTTAATCTCATGCTTTTCTTTTGTCTTCTTTCGAATTCAGTGAAAAAAGAAAAGCAGAAATTAATAATAATAATTCAGATCTAGGTTCAGGTCTACCGTTTAAGAGAGACAGTGCATGGGGGGGGGTCTGTTATTGGGTAATTATTATTGCCAAAGCTCAATACTTACGACTCATAAGAGAAAATGGCTTAAGTTTTTTTTTTATTGTATTCTAATGAATATACATACGTGTAGGTAGTCACTGTAGGCGTACCTATATAAAATAACAGACAAAAAAACTAGGGTTCCGTACCACAAAAGGTTCCCATAGCGAGAGCTCAAGTTACATGCCGGCAACTCTACCTACATCTCTAATGCCTGCTAGTGTGTGTGTGATTGCCAGTTGCAATAGGGATAGTGAGTAAAAAGATTTTTTTCTGTCATATGTTTTTTTTCCTCAAGTAATCAAAAGTTTACGTCGATACACTGTATTACAATGTGACATGACATCACTTCTAAGTAGATTTATAGTGAGTTGTGACGTGTGAGCTAATATTTTTTTAATAAATGAGTGACGGACTAAATATAATTTATTTTTGTTTACCAACCCTATTAAAGAGATCCTTAATAAGAATAACATATTGATTTTATTAACAAAATACTATTCTTGTTCATTATTTTACGCCAGTTTTTTCTTTTACTGGTTTAAAATAATTAGAAATATGGATTTTTACTGAGATGTTTCAATTTTATTTTGAGTTCCAATTGACCATAGACTAACCAGTATTGGACATAATTTAAACTTAATACTTCCCCGCGTTCCTGAGAAAAATAGTCTTGACAGACATACGAAAGGACAACGAAGTTATCCTATATGGGCGCCATTTTTACCTCTTTAGGCGCGGAATCCTAAAAACAAAAAAAAAAACATCTTGCTATCACAAAAGAATCTTGTAGAACATTCTTAAATAGGGAAAGCCGCCCTTTGAAGACCGACGGAAAAGTTTACAGTACCGCCTTCACTTGGCAACACTCAATTATTTTAGTCAACAAGCGAAACGGCGCAAGCTTTGAACGGGTTCAATCATTTTTTTAGATTGAGATTTTCATATGATACCATCTATATTTGCGGTTTTCCCGGTGGATTTAAAAAAAATTATGACGAATATAACATTAAAAAAAAAAGTAAAATTAATCAAGCTGTTTGCAAGTCATTCAATAAAAATCAATAGCCGCGTGAATAAAAGATCATCATCTTTCACTCACGCGGCAATTGTTTTTTTTTTAATATTGAAGATTTTCTTCTAAATCAACCATATAAGGACATTATAAAACATTTTTTAATCATAAATAAAATATGTGAATGAGTTCCGCAACTTATTTGCACTTAATATGTCAAGTACTATAACTAAAAAAACACACACACAAAAATATAAAAATACAATACTTCCATTAAAACAAAGCAGGGTTTAAATATTCCCAAAAAAATGGGTCAAGATTTTCAGGATAGTTCCGAATTTGCTATTCAAGCTTCTTTTCAGCTACCCTAATACAAATTGAGGTAGGTCACTTCCCGAAATTGAATGTATAATACATAAGTAAATATATATAGATCCAATAGGTAAGTTTTCACAAACAAATAAAACAAAAGGAACATCGAAGAAATTAAATGCAAGGTTACCTTCAAAGAGACAGACATCAATTACTAGATTAAAGGTTTGACATAATAATATCACAGTGTGGGAAAAGTTGTGGCATAAATATGTTACACATGTGAATTACGACAGGACTGCAACGCGGGCCATAATCAGCTCTGTGTATGATTGGCATAATAACATGAAGGACTCGAACCTTCCATTTTACCTATTTATGCGAATTAGCGGGTACGAAGGAATGCATGGGTAGAGGCAAACTATGGACTTAGCGATAAAGAGGCTTTTACCTACTTAAACGCTACATAATATGGCAAAATTGCAAGCGTATTAATTCTTTTGTGTCTTTTAAGTGAAATTTAAAAAGAAGCTCTGTTTTGAAAACAGATTCACAACTTACCAAAACAAATAATTTCACCATTATCACAACTTTTTTTAAAACTTGGGTTTACTTTTAATTAACGGATGGTTTCATAATCTTATCTCATTATAATTATGTTGTATTTTGATCAAAATTACGGCAGACTCGGCAGCGGGACACGTGGGGAGCGGCGGCGACGGGCGGTCACCATGGGCGACGGGCGCGTAGGTGGGCCCGCCCAGACCTCTTCACTCTCTGAAAGTACGCGAACTCTATTACATTTTACTCATAGTAGAGTCACTGCTCATTACAAACCTGTCTGTCTGGCTTTCTATTATCTGCCGCTGTCATTTTAAAAGACATACTGGTTCCTCCGAATTTAAAAGCATCTAAAAGTTCGTTTTTACGCATTACAGCTTCCCTAAAATAATTTAAAAAATTAAACCAATTAACCAATTCATTCAGGTGTTTAATTATAAAACCACAGTAAAGTTTTCTAAGTTATCAGGAACAGTAGGGCGGGAAAGTGAGGCACGAGGCAAATGGGCGGGCATTGCAGTCTCGCTTGCACAAAATGCACCACCCCCGGCGGAATACGTTGCGTTAGCAGTCAGCGTCGCCGAGCCGTCGCAACTGCTCGCTCTCTGCGCCCGGCCACGCTCGCCGCGACTGCGTTACGCGACCTGTAACGAGCTACCAGGCTACCAGGATCACCGAGGAGGTAAGCTCTTACATTCATATTACTTCCTGCTCACACCTTCACTACAGCCTTATCCCCGTCCCGTTTTAGCTCAATGTTGAAACGGTTTTCCCTTTTATCGTTGGAATGTGGGAAAGCGGGTTTCGGTGTCCCAACTCTCTCTTTCAATTTGTAAGCGCGTCGTGATTATTGTGGGGTGATAACATGATAAACAACGAGGGCGCGCTGTAAACAAATAAATGAAACTTAGCGTATCTTATGTTAAAGATGAGCTGGAAAAGTCACCGTTTTGCCGTTAGACTTTTTTACGCAAGACCAAAACTTATTTATATGATAAATAAACATATTTAACGTTTGAAAAGTTTACAGAAACGTTGTTTCACTTAAAAAAATCATTTTTCGTTTATTAAAGTGGGATAAGTAATGAAAACTTTTTTCAAAATGTTTCCTAAAGTCGTAGATTTAATTTACCGCGCTTTTAAGTTCTATTTTTAACTTGGCGGGAAAAGCTCTTCATGAAAGGGATGTTCAAACTTATTGTTGGCGTCACTCTACGTTCCTTTTTTAAACCAGCAGTTTTAATAACATTTTTTAGACCCACGCGTATTTTGTGCTGATAATCTTTAGGTTGAGAGACTTCAATAAAACAGAGCTTTGTCTCAGTAGAATATATTTTTTTAAAGGACGTAGTATGTTCTTTTAATTTCCTTTTTTTCTAAAGACAGAAAAATCGGTTTAACAACATTTATTTTTGCACATTTAGCTAACATTTAGAAAGTTAATCTTGAGTTTTTATTACGGTTGCGGAAAGTTAATTAATACCCTGCAAATAATTAAATTAAAACTACCTTGAACTTTGATAACAGTTTGAAATATGAAAGTTGGAAGCTATTACAAACAATGGAAAGATACTCCAATTTAATACCTACGTATGATTCACGGTAACCACAAATTGGCTTTAATGGTTTAGGTATGTACTAGTACTAGATCATTCGGCTCCCATGTATGAGTCGATATTAACTCGTTACGGTATTTTGTAGCAAATATCGATAAGGTACGTATCATAACATATTAATAACCACGTTTATAATATCGTGAAGAAACACATTTCTATATAGTACAAGTATCTGATTTTCCAGCCACTCCATTCCACAGTAACGACTTCTATCGCAAAATATCTCAGAAAGTTCAATCAAACTTGAGTTTAACATTGAGCTTTTATGCCAAGTGTTCTTACCTCAGCCACTTACGCATAAAACTCTTATACATATTCAAACAAAAAGTCTAATAAAATTTTATTATCCATAATTCTTGTTTTCGAGAACGATATTAAGACGTTATTTTAATACTTTTGCCGAGATTACATTATTTGAATATATGTAAGTAACCTGTACGTAATATTAATAATATGAAATCGGATTACCGGCATTAAAACTAGTAAAAGCGCCACCAACATAAAAAAGTGGCTCATTCAGTATCAGTTCCCCTAGAGAATTGCCCAACAAGTCGTCAGACGGCTCCCCTAAGTCAATGCCAAATAATACCAGGCGCCCAGAAGAGTGTAGAAGGTTCTATTCAATTCCCGAGGAAGGGAGGCGGGCGCGCGGCCCACGCACCACGCACCCACACTCCTGACCGCGAAACCGGCCCAGCACAGTCCACAATGAAAATCAGTTTTTCTCGCACCCGTCGATAGTTTAAAATTAAACGTCATTCTGGCTGCGGTTAACACTTAATTTGTACAACGCATAATGTTATTACTTTGCAATTCAATTTATTATATCCCTGATGCAATTGTTGTGATAATGATCGGGGCTCTTAATGAAATTAATATCCGATGCTATTTGGAGAAATGAAAGACAGTTTTGGTTTAATGGATTTAATTACGAGTAGTGTTGTTGCATTGCGTGTTATTTTAATGTACATAATGTACAGTCGAGTTCTTTCTCGAAAAGGGTAAAATAACTTCCGTGATTGGAAAGTTTTTCAGGAGTTACTTCAGAGTCCACTTATAAAAAGAGACATTAAACTTGGGTGCGTAGTCTCTCTGATGCGTTGGACAATTTGGCTCGAACTCAAAGCAGTCTGAATTTTTACCATTATTGTAATTTAGGGTGAACTGCACAAAGGAAGCTCATCTAGAACTTTTTCGTAATAAGATCAAACCGAGGAAACATTGTTTAAAACTCTCAGGCAATTAGAAATAGTGAATACACAAGACCAATATAACAAATCCTTCTTTAAGTTTTCTCGCATAAACGCAATTAATTATGCCTACCGACGGCAATTCCATACTGGACTAAACAAAATGTAATAAATGAATGGCAATGGGAGATCGACTAATAACGAATACTTTTACAGGTAGTACAGTTTTATTCGGTGAATTTTAACACAAAATGAGTATAGATCACTACGATGCCGATTTTTTTCGCATTAGGTAAAGGTCTCCTTACCATTATACCATTATTCAATTATTACCAATGTAAGCTGCTGTGACATTCATTATAATCAAGTCAACCCGACAAGTCTGGATTCGCCAGACCGTCGGAAACGTCGCCGTCGCCAGTGTGGTGATAATAATGCACATGCCTATTCTATGTGAAAAGAGGGCCTTTTCCTTGCCATGGAACAGTATCGGACTGGTATTATTATCGTCCGTGACATTTCTTTGGGACCCTAGGGTCCCAGACCTTCGTAATGCGTACGAGGGGCTGAAGGCAACTCGCAGAAGCCCATTGGATGTTTTTAATGAAACGGAATTTAATTTGAATACTTCCTTCATCTCCGCTCAGGCCAAGCAACAAAGGCAAGCCAGAGATCGGACTTCGGACAAGACTTCTTTCGGGAAAACAGGTCCGCGGGGTCGTTCAACAGAACCGAACACCACAACCTACCCTGCTTATTACTTTTACTAAGTAATATAAACTCATAAACCTAGTAATTTTGTCAGTTTTAATTTTAATCCGTGTTGCTAGGCTGAGCTTATATCAGTTGTAACTGTAAGTTGTATTAGTATGTTCACAACTAGGTTTGGCAAAGCTAGGCCAATAGGCATATAGGTCTAGCTCTATTCTGTCTCCAACTTGATTTGGAGGGAAGTGGTTATGTTGTATTTTTCTAACTCCTTCGCTGTTCTTTTCTGATTAATTCCATTGGGGATCCAACACAGTTGATTCGTTTCTCCGGGACTGGTCGGGCTTCATTGTCTCGACGCTGTTCTGGTGGTCGCCACTATTGATTTTGGTTTTCAGGATTATCCCCAAACTACTGCATGGTTCAATATGGCAGGCTTAACTAAAATAAAAATAAGCCCAGTTATTCTTAATACATAATATCTATACCAATATTTATAAAGAAGTAAGCGGTAATTCGGTGCTAAGTTTCTAAATAGTGTAATAAATAACCTACGTAAGTGTTCGTCACCGTACCGGGTGTAAAATGACCCCAGCAGTGATTTTAAATCTACACATTCCGGTGTGACTTTTAGCAAAAACTGTATATGTTTTTATCATGGTGTGCCTTTGAACCGAGATTAAATGAACTCTAAATTTTTATAGTTTAGATCGAATTCTTAATTTATGTCTCATAACAATACATGTTCAAGTAAAAACATTAAAGGTTTACTTGTCATATAATAATAAAAAATGTCTGCCAGCCGTATTTTCTGCAATTTGTCACCCAGCAACCACGTTTCAGATATTGAGATCCAGCAACAACTCTGTGTATATCCGCGAATCACTATAAATTTTTCAATTTCGCTTTGAACGTTTTGCACATTTTATGTTCAGGTGGTGTTACACTTTTTTAAACGTTACTTTTCCTCTGAACTAGCCTTATTATGACCTACTTTTTGTGTTTGAAGTTCTCTGTTACCAGGCTGGTCTTCTTCATTTCGTGTCTTCGAGTGTACGGAGTCTGAGATCAGGAAATCATTACTGACTTGTTTTTTTGCAATGTAATGTCATACTGGAAGGATTGGCTGATTGAGTAATTGCACACATTGGAAGTTTGTCTGAAATTGTGTACAAATGATCTCCTAATAGGGATCGATACTGCCTTTAAATATACTGCTGGGGTAGGCTGCAAAGGTATTTACTGGATCGGATGACATCGTTTGAGTAACTTCAGTGAAGGTACATATTAACGCCCTATCGTTATACTGTATACTCTTCTACTTCGTTATGTGTATTCATTGCCTACTCAATAGAATAATCAAGTAACACGCTAGTCTGTATTGCATTTCAGATTATAGTTACTTTAAAGTTTTATTAATGATCAAGTCAAGTACATATCGCCAGGCAATGAGCCGTAGATGTATTGTCCGACGTGTTGTCTCCTGAGTATTTGCAATTTACCATTACATACTCAACCAAAGTTGAGGCCATGAGAACCAGAGTGGCCTAAATAACATTTTATTTAAAAAAAAATAGAGGGTGTTTTAAAAAAACAGTGTAATATGTATATGTTATGTCCTATGCTTAAGAAAAAAATGTAAGTTAGGCCCGCTGGCTCTCATGGCCTCAATTCTATGACTGCTTGGTCCAGGTGACTGATTATGCTTTCTGCTGTAAAATAGTAGTCTTGTTACTTATTGGAAATAGTTATTCAATTGCTACTAAGCCGCATAAGTGATAGCTCGGTATTAAATTGATAGTTTATTAGTTTCGATACAAGTAACATAATTTTATCAAAATAGTTTTGAACTGGACTTAAATTACATTCCAAGATAAGATCGAATGTTTTGAAATATAAGTTTCGTGAACTTCCAGTTTACAAATTTTGAAAATGTAATTGATTTGAAGGCCCTGATTCGAAATGATTTTTTAGTTTGATTGATTGAGCTAAGTACAATCATGATGTATGATTGAAACAACATAACATAACATCAAGCCTGTATTTCCCGAAGGGTTGGGCAGATTTGTACCTACAGTACACGCATATTTCACCAGTTATGGTTTTTTTTTGGTCCCATGTAATAGATGGTGAACCTATTGAGATCAACCGGGCACACAACCAGACTCCGGGCTGCAAAAAGCAATGAAACAATGACTGTTCTATTTTAATTATACCTATGATTAATAATATAATCGTGGAAAAATACTTTTTCTTAATCACAGTTATACCTTCTGTTTTTTATTAGTATTGGTAGTAATTAGGCACCGTCTGTGATCGAATTTCAATAACAACTTGACGAAAATATCGAGACTTAGACAAAGCATCTACCTACGTCGACATGTTTCGGTATTGTAATAAATGTTGAACTAACTGACTGAACATTTAATATTTTTTGTAACTTAGACGCATTCTTTACTACTCTTACTTCTGGAACGTAATCGACACTTCAGAACGTCGATTTTTTCAACTAAGTTTTCACTACAGCTGAAAATATTTTGATGATTCTTTTAAAAAAGTGTGACAAACCATCTAGACAGCATAGCGTGTGTTACATGGCTTACCAGATCTGCATATTAGATTGTTCCGTGATTTTTTTTTACCGGAATCGTTGTTAGCCGTCGGACAGCCGCCGGACAGCCGCCCAGCCGGCGGGCGGCACGGCTGTCGGAACGGCGATGTGATCGCGAATCAAACTTTTACAGGCACCGTCCACCGTACTCCTTAAACTTCGGTCAATTAAATCGATCGGAGGAGGACAAGCTAACAACAGCTATGCTATAAGGGGACACGTTCCAAGATCGAATTGTCTTAAGGTTTTTGCAAATTGTAGCTCTGTTCGTCTTTATTCATGTAATATAACGAGTAATGTCGTGATGGCCCAGTGGTTAAAGCCTTGCCTAACATCCAGCCGAGTAAGTAAGTACCTATCAATGTGACTTTTCCAATTCAAGTATAAATACTTTTAAAGTTTATATTAGTCATTACTGCCATCGGTGAAGGAAAACGTAATGAGGAAACCTGTAGTTGGAATGAATATTCTTAAATCGTCGCTGAGTCAAATATTGCCTTTATGCTCTTCCTTATCGGTATGAAAAGAAGCATATACCCTCAGTGAAACAGTAACAGGCTGGTATTATTTATAATTAAGAGAAAATGAAACATTAAAAACAAGAAATATACAGACTTCCTTAGTATATGTATAGTTTTAGAACTATCGATTCATACATGCCCTTTGACCTTAACCTCCGCGCAGCATTTCATTTGAGCTATAAATAAGTGTCTGCTTTGAGTCTGTTCCAAATAAACGCCCCAGCTATATCCTACAGTGATTTACAGGTGACATGTTACCTTGCTGACTACCCTAAGTCAAATAAATATACCTACAGCCTTTTTTTTAAGCCCACTATTTACAGTTAAACGTCAATTATTGACAATGAATACTGAGAAGCGATGTCGCTAGAAGAGGTACAATTATTTTGCTCCGTACCTCTTGTTACCTCAACAATAGAGAGAAAATACTCTCAGGATGAGCTACCGTATGTTTGTAATCGGCTTTCTTTCCCTCCGTACTTCGCCGTCACCTTTAGACGCACCTATTCACAGCGTCAAAGAATACTCACAAATAAATATAAGTGTACTTGTCCTTTATATCGTCCTTATCAGCTTATTATATTATATTTATTAAACGTTTATTTTATCAAAAGAAAAATTGCTCTGCTTTTACTTAATTTACTTACTTAAAGTTAAGTGAATAGGTCGCCAAGTTAAAACTATCGTAAAATGTTTGTAAGTAATAAAATGAAAGGAGTATTTGTGGCATAATTCAGTTTTTGAGCTTTTAGGGTACATAAAATCATTTTTTAATGGCTCATGAGGTTGTAGGCAGACGTGGGTGGTAACAGTAAGACAAAAAGTTTTTAGAACTGATAATATTTTTATAGAAAAGATTTGTTTTGAAGTCGAGAGCAACTTACAACGTTAACAGTTTTCGCATCGGGTACCAGGCGAGCATGGGCGGGCGGGAGCTGCGAGGGTCGGGGTAGTCTGTCTTACACGCGCCGCCGGTATACATATCTACCTACAGTTGCATAGTTACACTGCACCGGTGAAGGTTGCGCTCGTTTATACCGCTGTGTATAGGCCCACACGTAGCGGTTACGACTTTACGAGTCCAGCTTTTAAAGCTTTACGTAATTTGTGGGTGATTTGGATTGAGGCGCCGGGCGCTTTTAACCCCAATTGGCGGTTCTCGTAATGAATTATTATTTTATCCGGTGGGGCTTATTGTACGAGTATATTGATGTGTTGTCGTTTGTTGTTGTTGTGTTTATTGTTGTTTGCTTTTTAGTTTCTATAGGTACACCTCTGCCTAATCGAAAACGAGTGTGATGTTACGTTCGTTATGTTGCTTATGGTTTTAAAGTCAATTAAGTCATTGTTTAAAAACTTTTTAAGTATTTTTTTACGTTTTTGTTTAAAGTCGGTTAGACATATACTATACACTGTATACTATACTATATACTATGTTACTGGCTTTTGTCCGTGACTTTGTACCAGTGGAATTTAGAAAAAAACACATCGGAAAAAAACTGTATTCAATTCCAAGCCGTAGATGTTGAGTAATGCGTTTAAAAATAGACTGACAGACAAATTTCTAAAGATTCTAAAGTCAAACAAAAAAAATGATTGTCCTTAAAGGTTATTACAGAACTGATGGGATATATAATACCTACATATATGAAGTTTTAAAAGTTCTATAGATTCTACAGAAATGGGGGATTACTGGGATGCACTCATTTCATTCTAGTAAGGAAAAGTCTTGAGTATTGTATTAATGTGGCTAACCTTTATACCTAGAAACACACGTCAGCTCTTTCCATGCATAAAACATTAGAACCCATTGTGTACCAAAGCCGCAAATCAATACATCTTAAATATTCTTGAAGGCCATTCCATGCACGTGTAAAGGACGTCATACAAACCCATACAAACTATACCTTCTTAGATTCAATTTATATCTTTTGTAAGTTTTAAAGGAACATTTATCCAATATTTCCGAAGCAAATTGATATAAACGTTTCATGAAGCGAAGAGAGGGAACTTATTTGAGAGTTTATAAAGTTACAGAGGAAACTTTGTTTCGTAGGCGCTAAGGGTAGGTGGATGCTGTGGGTGGTACCTACCTACCGGTCCCTAAAACTAGTTAAATGCAATTTGCTGCTCTATTATGATATTTACACCGTCATTATCATTTTCATCAATTATTTGGTAGTGCTTTTTTCGATCTATGGAAATGGGTTAGTTGTATGGTGTCTTAAGTATGTAAGTTGTTATAATAAAAATTACTTTTTGATTTTTTTTCTCTAATGTTTACTAACAACATCTACTAGGATTGAAGTGCCATTAGTTATTTAGTTTTTATTTTTTTGTAATTTTTATAAAATTGTATACGGACGACATATTAATATACTGATATCTTGCATGCTTAATTAGCATGTATATGACAAATAAAATGATCTTTATCTTTTAATCTTTAAGATTATTTTCGAAAAAATTAGGGGTTTTTTCCTATCCACAACTTTTGAAAATACTTGAACGCCGTTGGCTTTTTGTAACTTCCGATCAAGCTAAGACTTTAATTAAAAGGTCTTGATATCTCAAGCGCGACTGCAGAGCAGGCCAGGTTCTGGATTCGATTCCCGGGTCGAGCAATGTGTTATTGGGATTTTGCAATAGGAATTTCTCAGTAGCCGCCCGAAGTCTGGATGAGTGCCGATTGATGGTAATAGGCTAACCCCTGTTCAAGCGTTTTTGCCATACCTACTAAAGGAAACAAATGAAACACTCATCATTTAGGACCCATTAATATCAGTGTTAATTTTAAAACCTGTGTCTAGGGCCCAACCCAGTTGTAAACGTCCCTTTGTGCGTATTGGCTAAGCTCTTTTCCGTCTCCTGCTTGATATGGAGGGAAGCGGTAATTATGTATTTTTCTAACTCCTCCGCTTGTTCTTTTCTGATTAATTTCGTTGCCGTATCCAAGACAGTTGAATCGTTTCTCCGGGACTCATCGGGCTTCATTGTCGCGACGCTTTTCTGGTGGTCGCCACTATTGATTCTGGTTTTCAGGAGTTGAAGTGGTTTGGGAATAGTGTGGTGAGCTTGTTCTATTAGTCAAAAAGCTCAGCCCTTTTACATGGGATTTAAAAACATAACTGGTGAAATGTGGGTGTACTAAGGGACGTCTGCGCAGCCCATCGGGAAATTCAGGCGTGATGTTATGTCATCAATTAATTGGCAGTGCTTTTTCGATCTATTATTTCTATTTTTATTAAAAGATGCGAATGGTTGCAAATAGGTATAAACCGTTTGAGAAGATCAACCAATATGTCGTTATGGCCCAGTAGTTAAGGCCTCGCCTTTCATGCATGAGGTTGAGGGTTCGATAAAGTGTGAGTTTTACAATTCAAATGTACTTTCTAAGAATTACTTAGACATCACTTACTTTGGTGAGAGAAAAACATCGTAAGGAAACCTGGACTAAAAGTGAATATATGTACCAATCCGCTTTGAGCAAAAGCGGTGATTAGTGCGTTCTCTGTATGAGAAGAGGATTTTGCACTGCAGTGGGACAGTAACTGGCTGGTGTACTCATTCCACACACGCACATAGCTGATAACTGCTAAGTAACACCTTACCACATTACTAGGCCAGTTTTTATGTCAAAGTGTCAAGTAAAGTACTCATAAACAATTCACTTGAGAACGTCAAGTTACCGTCGGAGTAGAAAACAATACTAATCGCCCTCTCACGTGTTGACTTCAAACGATAGTAAAATAATAAAGCTGTAGCTCATTGACATCGGAACCTGACGATCAAACATATGTGTATTGACTGACCAATGACTTAAGTGAGCGTCATTTGTGAAATTGTTGAAGTGGTAACAAGCCTCCGATGTAGTTCAATCAAAAAGGAGTCTCGTGTAGAATCTGGAGTTAACGATTCTTTAAGTAAATGAAGAAGGGTGGTAAATACAACCAGCAGAGTTTTATACGTGGTCATCATCGGCCTAGCCTTTTCCCAACTATCGTGGTCGGCTTCCAGTCTAACCGGTTGCAGCTAAATACCAGTGTTTTACATGGAGCGACTGCCTTTCTGACCTCCACAACACATTTACTGGGCAACACGATACCTCTTGGTAAGACTGGTTGTCAGACTTTCGGTTTTCTGACTACCCGTAAAGACTGTCAACGATCTATCAAAATAAATGTTTATTTCTCTGAATTGGTTTAACACGTAAAACACCGGTGATCAACAGTACATTTTCCATAGTGTCTCGTTTATGACAGTTAAGGTGTTACATAAATTCGAACTAGACCAGGTCAATTTTTCCTAGCTACTCTAGACTACTCTCGTCTCTTTCAAAATAAAATTCTTGATCAGACATCTTGGTCAGATTGATCATTTGAGGACCATGGAGATTAGTGTCTGAGGTAGTCTATTCGGCGAAGAATCACACAGATTTGACAGACATAGATTAGACACCTCGTAATCTCGAAGTAATCGTGTAGATCGACACAAAATTTAAGGTGATTTTTAAACACGAAGATAGTTGGAAAGCATTGTTTAGTCAATCATATACTATTCCCTTCGCGGACCGCTGTCACGGCACCCGATTTGTTAACTCAGCTTGTGCGTTCTTGGCTATTTCCTCGTGATACCCTTCGGCAACATAAGGCCAAGTCCTAGGCCTCTTACCGTTTTAAACCAGCTCGTAGTTCACAACATATGTGCAGCTCTGGCCGGTCGACCTCCAGAGAAAAGCTTATCTAACTTACCAAACTGGTTATTTCTAGGCTTACTTGGTTGTATTATTAAACCATACATAGTCTTAATCTTATCCTAATACCACTTAATACACAGGCATTGTTACTCGAGCCTTCTCTTTATAAGAAGAGGCATTGTCCTGAAGTGGCATAGTGCTATCACTATAACACTGCAGGACAAAGTCTTCTTATAAAGAGAAGGCACGAGCACACATAACCACGTTTGCTCAATGCGGGTTGGCTATTTAAGACTCAATATAGGTTATAAAGTCCACGATTCCCCTCGACGCTTCTTCACCAATGTCTTACGAGGTTTGTTCTATGGGAGACATCAATATTAAAACAATCAAAATCAATAAGTAAGTTAACATGGAAAACTGTATAAGGAAAGGCACTATCGATAATCCAGTTTAAGCCAGTTTGACTTGGTCATTTAGCGATATTAGACCAACTATATATAAAAATCTTTAGGTTTATAAACGACTGATGATTCAAATAACACGCTACTGCTAACTGCTTCATTATTTATTGCTGAACGGATGTCAGACGGGTCAGCTTTCCTCATTAATTGTCGTTTATATATGTGTGTACTATTTTAGCGTTCCGTAGTCAAATGAATACCGACGTTTTTACGTCATCCCTTTGTATGTGATAATATTTTTAGTCACTGGCAATAAACGCAATAAAAGCTTGTATTTATCGTCAAATGATTCTTTCAAAATCAATGACTGTATATTGCGATCTCATTTTTTTACATCGATGCCTAGAAAAATACAAAGCTTTATTTAAAGTTTTAAACCAGTATTGAATACGGAACCCGACTCTACGCGTGGTCTCGTAATTAGCCGGTTTATTTTAAGTTGTCAATCGAGTTAACTTAATTAAGTACTTATACATTGTAGAGTAGACATCAATTAAGATTTTATCGGCTCTTTTTTAATAGTAACCACAAATCGAGCTTTTATTAGAGACCGAGCTTCTCTTAAATGGAATGATGTGTACATAATCAACTTAATATATTTATTTTTGAGTTTCGTACCGAAATGGTAGGAAACTGGCCAAAAATGGGTCAGACTTCGCACGTTTAGGGTTCCCCTAACAAAAGTAAATGTAGATGACAAGACATCCGAATGTAGGTGAGTGACTTTTTTGTGAGGAATCTCTGATTTATCAATATATTGGTAATTGTTAGTAAAATGTACTAAATAATAAATATTATCACTTAATTTCATTTCAACGAGAATTTTAAATTCTTCGGAACAAAATTTTATAAAAAAAAGTTGTAAAGGAAAAATTGTAAAAAATCTTTTTTAACCCTTAAATTGGCAAATGAATTTATTTCTAAAATGTAATATTTTTTTGTTATTTCCTGGTTCATTATGACCTCAGAGAACTGAAAAAAATTGTGAAAAAATTTCACTTATTACAGTTTTCGCGAAAATCTATGTACTCCAGAGAGTACATTGCCAACTATAGTATAAAGTATATCTTCTTATGTTTGTACTACGTGGAGTACGGTGCCAAGGTATCAATTAAACACATCTAAGTGAAATCTATAGTTTTTTAAATTATAATTTCAAAATTACTGAACAATAATTATTGGGTGTGAAATTGGCGGAAGCAATTTCTTTTTTTGTTTCGCCTACCACAAAAAACACAGATCCATTTTGCACTTTATGCAAAAGACTTTGGTTCTTCCCTCTTTGCAGAACCTACAGCGTGATTGCTTATTTGCGGATTCTCGAAAATGTCCGATAGCATCGTACCTGACACTATTTACCGGCCTTTCAGCTGTAGGTTTCTGAATTATTCTTCCTTTTATCTTCTCCACACTTCTATTTGACTTGGCGAGTTTTCCAGCCTGACAAAGTTCTTCAAATAAATCAAGTCTGAACTCTTTTAGAGACGTTTTAGGTCTCCCATCTCGCCTGTAAAGAAGCCAACTGTTGTTTACGCATATATGCAGCAATTGCGAAAATATATAATATATATAATGTTGCGGCATATGTGTTGATAACGTTTTAGGGGCATTTCATCGGCTATTAGAGGATATCGGGTTTGTCTTGCCCAGTAATCAGTGCTGGCATGTGAACTACACCCATTCTAATGAAGGTGGGTCGGAACTGAGCTTAGGTGAAGAAGGTGGTAGGAAGTGTGATTCGTCTTCAGAACTAGAATTACTGTCATCGGAACATGCAATTTCTTTCAGAATCAAAGCTGTATCTTATGCGATCGTGTCAGGTTCAAACACTGCAGAAAAAGAAAAAAGAACATGCTGTACGACATACAATGCACACCTCAACCGATACTATTTTATATCAAAACAAACAAAAAAGCTTATTTGCATTTCTTTATGTTCTTGGCAATGTACTTCGTGTATGCCAAACTTTATTTTTTGTTCTTTACTAAGTACTTGGCAACGGTATTCACGAAGTACACACAAAGTTTCGAAGTCACAAAATGATGATTACGTAATTTACACAATAAATTACGAACGATTGATATTATTTATAATGTCCATAAGCAATATACAGCCCAATAACCACAAGTCCCATTCAAAAAAGTTTAGAAAAACTTAAAAAACTTACCCGTGACGCAGAGACACCAAACCGCTTCGAAGACATTTTGAATTTGAGAGATAATTTTCCATGTTACCACATCCTAATATTTTTTCTAACAAAATATACAAGTATTTCAAGTAAAAAAAAAACATAAATGGTATTCTTTATCAGATTAGCACTACAATTGTTTTTTTCAAAGTTTATGTCTTTCGTGGAGTACACTGCCAATTTAAGGGTTAACTATTATTTTCACGTAATGCCTTTGTTTTCCAATATTTTTTTATACAACAAATACAATATTTATCTATTCAACGAGTTCTAAACAACAGTATCTCACTTGATGGCGTAGGTATTTTATTTTCTTCGAGCCCATCTTTGGCTGTTTTTAACAATATGCTACTTGTACTGTGAAAATTTGAAGACTGTGTTCCCAACCGTTCGGCTGTAAAACCTGTGTGACAAACGACGGACAGACGAGACACACGCTGGACACTTGTGTGTGAGCAATAAGGCTCCGTTTGGACCCTTCGGATACGGAACCCCAAATATAACTCTCTAAAGACTACTTATGCTACTAACCCGAAATCTCGAAAAGAAATTAACAATAAGTTGACCACTTATATTAGCAAGCTTTTCCCAACTAAGTTGGGGTCGGCTTCCAGTATAACCGTATGCAGATGAATACCAGTATTTCACATGGAGCGACTGCCTATTTGAGATCCACAACCTAGTTAGTGGGTAACACAATACCCCTTGGTATGACTGGTTGTCCGAATTGGGTACCTATCCTTGAACGTACCTGGACTGGGTGGTGGTCATATGAATGCATAAGCCCAAGCCTTCAACACACTTTTATTAAATGCTCTCAACTCAAGACATTACATACATTATATAGTTACTGTGATTAGTACTTCAAAAACGGCTTAACTTACAACAAAACTGCGGTTTGCCAATTTTGTTATGTACAATACGAATGTAAATATTTCATCTAAGATATTGTATTCATATTATAGAGAGAATTGAAGATTTGAGATAGGAACAGTGCTTACATTCGATTACTTCTTTAAAGAATAACGCAACAAGAACAAATACGAAACAAACTTTGAATAAAGATTGGCTATGAGGTACTTTGTGTATTTAAATGGACTGGGATACTTATGATAGTGGCTTTTAATAGTACCTGTATTTTAGGACTTATTTGTAACATTTCAAATCTATTGTTAAATTCAGCAATAGAAGGAAAAAAATCTACTACAAAATTGTATTTGAAATGAACTAAACAAAACCACTAACAAGTCTATTTCAATGATTGCTCCATATTAAGTCTAAGAATATCTTTAATCGATAAAACAGTTATGGCCATACACCTATATATTGAAATCGGCTCGCGTTGAATATGAATCACGGTCCGATCTTCAAGTGCAGTTTCTGGATGTCTGTTTCACATTCTTGGGGACTTGTTCAAGGATATGTGTCCGAAGGTGTAAAGAATTCAATCTATACTCAAGTTGCAAGCCGGAGAACCGGCCGGTAAAGCCACGCGCGATCGTCACCGTCGACCCTCGATTGTTTCAATTATCCCGCCGCATACTTCCCGCCAAGTAACGAAACTTGCAGAAACATCCCCTCGGTAAGGACCACGATATTTACCGCAAATTCTCGCACGTATATTGTTAAGATAATACAGCAAAACTTCCTGCATAATTTTAACAATGACGCTTATAGGTAAAACGCACGGGTTTCCAACAAAAATAAAATAGGTTTATCACACATTGTGTCTAGCGTATACTAATTGGTCCATTGGATACGCATTGAAATCTCATAGGTTCAATAAATATCTATTAATCTTATTCACAACGACATTGGACACTGTTCAAGTTGGTTGGTTGTTATAGTAGATGTTTTATCAAGCTACACCTTAATACCTAATAAATTTACCCAGGTCAACCATCTGCAATTTATCGTGGATCATATTCAGAAGCAGTTACAGAAAACGCTTCAAATCAACTGCAATGAATCCGTCGTGAAAAACATATGCTGCCTCTAATTTTAGAGATTCTATGGAGATGCTATCATCTACTGCTTCTTCCGCGTTTCATTGAAACCTGAAATCAGGGGTATAATCTGAGGTATCGGTTATGAAAGGAAACGCTGTTTTATTCCTGTAGTTTTAAATTCGTTCCTAAATAATATGACATACAGACTGTCTCTTTGCAGTCTTTTCCCAGCGACACCCTGAGCCGAGACCGTGCCCTTAGCGTGTAGTCGCTTAGGTTTAAGTTTTATTCCATGGCTGGAGGCCTGCATTTATTAAGTCTCCACGCGAATGTCCGGTCAAGCAGTAGACAACCGCCAGGATGAACTGCCAGATCCCCATAAAAAGATAATACCCCCAGTAGAAGAAGAACGCACCAGTGCTTTCTGCAGAATGTAGGTTTATTTAAAGTCTGTGTTAAACAATCGAGTCTTTATTAATAAGGGGGTTAGGGCTTAAGTTGTAAACAAGCTTTATTAATACTTGTTTTAATATTTTTCTACTTTCGTTCAATGTCATCTAAATCTATTGTTGTTTTTAGTAAGACAAACCTACCCAAATTGAATTTAGCGCTATTCATATTAATGAGATTTATATGTCGTCTCTAGGGTTTCGTATCTCAAAAAGAAAAAAAGAACCCTTGTAGGATCATTTGGCAGTCTGTCTGCCTGTCTGTCAAGAACACTTTTTCTCAGGAATACATAGAGGTATCATTCGGTCTACGGTCCCTTGAAGCTTTAAAATATCAAGCTTCTAAGTCATCGCAATAAAAGAATACGGCCATTTATGAGACATATTTTAGTACTCACAACCACCACTACCAACAGTGTTTAGACCACCGACCGAGAATCATGAAATTTGGCAAGAAGAAAAACCTCACGGCACAAGTTAAAGAAAAAGTCCGTAAGTCTTTAATTTTAGTTTTAACACATAACAATGTAACAATTATAACTATCTGCATAATGTACGAGTTTGTACGGAACGATCGGTGCGCGAGTCAGACTCGCACTTGACCTGTTTTTAAACCAAATTATTTATTTTTTCTAAATTTTATTATTAAAGATCGCCAGAACCCGTAGTCAACGGTAGTCTAAAACAACGAATTTCGTATACTTTTTTAAATTTAGTTTTAATCTAATTTAGTCATAATTTTTTCCTAGAATCATGGTCCAAGTTAGAATAGAGTAAGATCAAAAAAACTGGATTGTGTGAAAGGTGATATAGCTAGAAAGGAGTTGACTATTGAGATGACGGCCAAATAGAGATGTATGGAAGAAGAGGACATGCTGCGCCGACCACAAGTAAATTAGGATAATGACGAATCACGGTCCAAATTCCTCTATGATCTTCATCACATTATTCATTCAGGTTATGATACGGATATTCAATGACTGATTTGACTACTACAGTTAAAATTAGAATATCTTTTCGCACTAAGGTGTCTTTGCTTTGTCTTCTTACCTCTGATAACTCTTTATTATTGCAAATCAATAGAAATTATGAATACTTAGAATCATAAAGTTCTTCAGAAAGGTCATGTGTGTAGTAAGTACCTACTCGCAACGCGCGGGCGTATATGGCAAGGTGTATGAACGTAAGCGAAGCAGGAGTAGCTTAGGATCGTGGCAGGTGGCGCTCTGTAGTGTCTGCCTACCCCCATGCCAAGGCCTCGGTGTATGTATGTAGATACGTAGAATCTTGTACAATTAACCGGTTTGATACAAAATAGGTAGGTCCCGTTAATTCCATAAAATGTCAAATCCAGATAACATTTTTCTTAATTATTCTGACTTTTAGGAAACGTTACCGAAATCTGGGGTACTACTGCTATAGTACCTACTTGAGATTTCAGTAACGTTTTAACTAAGTATAGTGATTTGTACAAAAACAATAAGACAGTTAAAATGTATTTTTGATCCTCAAACGCCTCTCAAACTGATAAGTTATGCATATAAATATAAATGGAGGACATTCAAACAAACGTATAGTAATTTAGTATCTTAAACTTAAGGAAATGCCTAGGTATGACCTACTTTGGAATGCAGATCAATAATTAAAATAAATATTTATTTAATGAACAGTATTTCGACACAGTTTTGGCCTCTGTTTTTAAGTCACGTAGCGGTACTAGTTGCATAACGGTAATATCGGCCTTTATCTCAAAAGTTTAAAAGTGTTTGACACGTTTATGTATCATAGAACGGTATCCTCGATACACAGGCCCTAGCAGAACGCGTGACGTGGCCGTAAATTCGATCGATCTTTTGAATTGGAAAACTAGTTTCCCATAGATTATTTATTTAGCTTGAATACTCTATACAAAATAGTACTTTATTCACGTGCGACATTTATTGTGCTTGACGTATACACTTGAAACAAATGTGCTGTAGTATAGTTGTGTTTATAGATTCAGTAATCGAACGATTGCCTCGTTGGTCTAGTGGTGGCAAGCGCTACTGCTGAGCATGAGGTCCTGGGTTTGATTCCCGGGTCAGGCAAAGCGTTATTGGGTTTTCAATCAGGAATTCTTCAGTAACGGCCCGGAGTCTGGATTTGTGCCCGGTTAGACCCAATAGGCACTGCCCCTATTACATGGGACTTTTAATTTGCGCATTGTAGTTTTTTTTTTTTTTTTTTACTATAGTTATATATATACTATAGTTTAGTTGTACTATAGGTACACCTCTGCCTAACCCTTCAAGGAGCGTGATGACATTTATTATGTTAGAAATCTAAAGAATTTACGCCAAGCCCATAGCTACCGTAATGATTAATAATAATATTTCCTCATCTCTGGCTTAAAGGTAAGCCAGCCACTTCATTCTCGCCTTTATTGACTGGGTTGAGTAGAGATACTATGGTAACTCTCATGGATCATGCCTTCTCTGTATGAGAAGAGGCCTTTGCCCTGGGACATTAATAGGCTGGTACTACTACTATGGTATCTCTATCCTTTATAAGAAAAGAAAGAAAAACATTAATTCAGCACAGGCTCAGGGCACACAACGACACAAAACCAAAAATAGGAAACAAAAGTAAGAACAAGAAAGAAAAATTAAATGAAAGAAGTCATAAAAATATATATATTAGGTCTTTACCTATGAAATTGCCGTTCTGCAGTACTGGCCATTTCAAATCAAAATATTTTTTGTTTGGCTAAGAATTCTAATTTCAAATTAATTTTATTTTAAAAACATGGATTTTTTTTTCCAAATGTAGTCATTTGTTTATTGATTAGTGTTACATTTTCATCGCATATAAATCTTTTTCGTCATCATGGATACGTTAAAAATTCGAGTAATTATGGAATATGAGTACCGTCGTGGCAGCAACGCGGCACAAGCGGCACGCAACATCAACGACGTTTACGGAGCTAACACTACAAACCAACGCACTACCTGTTATTGGTTTGCTCGCTTCCGTTCTGGAAATTTCGACCTGAAAAATGAACCTCGCGGTCGTCCGAAGACTTTGGTCGACAATGACGAATTAAAGGCGATTGTGGAAGCTGATGATACACAATCTACGGCTGAATTAGCAGCAGCTTTCGACGTTAGCGTCAAAACAATATTGGTCCATTTGCGTCAAATTGGAAAGGTAAAAAAGCTTGACAAATGGGTGCCCCACGAACTCAATGATCGCCAGCGCGAAGTACGCGTCGAGACGTGCCTTGCACTGCTCAACAGACACACAAATGAAGGAATTTTGAACCGCATTGTTACCTGCGATGAAAAATGGATTCTGTTTGATAACCGCAAGCGCTCAGCAAGTTGGTTGGATCCTGGTTCAGCACCTAAACAATGCCCTAAACGAAAACTTACCCCAAGAAAAGTGATGGTCACTGTTTGGTGGTCTAGCGCCGGTGTGATTCAACACAGCTTCTTACCAAACGGGGTGAGCATTACTGCAGATGTGTACTGTGAAGAATTGAACACAATGATGGAGAAGCTGGCACATCTCCAACCAGCATTGGTCAATCGCTCGTCTCCGCTGCTCCTGCACGACAACGCGCGACCTCATACTGCACAGCAGATGGTCTCCAAGTTGCAAGAACTGGGGTTGGAAGCTCTCCGTCATCCGCCCTACTCACCAGACCTTGCGCCTACAGACTACTACTTTTTCCAGAATTTGGATAACTTCTTGGCGGGAAAAAAATTCAATACCCGAGAGGCAGTACAAAATGCCTTTGAAGAATTTGTTGCCTCCCGTCCAGCTGATTTCTTTAAGAAGGGCATCAATAAACTGCCACTGCGTTGGCAAAGATGCATTGATTGCATGGGTGATTACTTCGATTAATACAAATAAAAAATACATGAAAAAAAATCATTTAAATTTTTTCATACAAAACGGCAATTTCATAGGTAAAGACCTATTATTAAATAAATATATATTATACCTCGCTTTAAAACTCGTTTTAACCACTAAAAGTGACTAAAACTAATTTTACTAATTTACTATTATTAACTGTTATTTAATTATTAAGTACTAGCTGTGCCCGCGACTTTGTCAAAACAAAGAATTGAACAAAACAGGGGTTATTTTTCATGGAACCCTAATTCTTTTTCTAAAACAAAAGTAGCCCAAGTTACTCGTTATAATACTAGCTAATCCCATCGAAATCTGTCTAGCCGTTTCGGAGATTACCTCAAACAAACAGCCAGATGGACGTTTTATTTTAAACTGGTTTTCACTGCCGCATAAAATTTCATATGAATTTAGTAAAAAGCTGTTATTTAAACAATAGAAACAGACACTTAAATTGTATTTATTTGTATAGATAAAATATTAAGTAACTAGTACTACATTTAGCTGTGACGTAGTAACTAGTTATCAATAGACACATACATACCTATGTTAGAATTCTAGATCCAGTTCGCATTAACTCCCAGTAGAGGTTCAACCGAGTTGTGAGAAGTGAGAACGTAATAAGCAGGAAAATGCCACTACGACACTACATTAAAAGCATCCAATTCATTTTCTGATTAATTGGAACAGTGATAATTACACAAGTTGATTGGAATATTAAATTGTTACGAAATTAAATTATTTAATAATTTGTAAAAATCCTACTTAATTTTTTTGACATACCGAGTAGTATCATCGTTTGTCGAAATCATGATCTCGATCGGCTTCCAGTCTCACCGGAGTCCGGAAGCATCAAAATACCAGTATTTTAAACAGAGCGACTGCTTATCTAACCTCCATAACCCAGTTACTGGGCAACACGATACCCCTTGGTGAGACTGGTTGTCAGACTTTCGGGCTTCTGACCCGTAACGATTGTCACACAGACTCCATTTAATTATTCATTTGTCGATAAAGATTTACAAATAATGATTTAAAAAAATATAATTCACACTCTGTATAGCTCTACCTTAAATTTGAATTAAGTAATTAAAACAGTACATTGTTTTTAATTCATAATATTTAGCGAGCACAAGGGACCCTGATAACAGTATAACGCTGCCCAAAGAAGTTGCAGGAATTACCGGAAATCTCTCTCATTTCTTACTAACAATCGTGACAGTCTGAAAGGACTGCAGCAACTGTAAACAGATGACGCAATCCTCCCGCAGAGAGTAAGATCTTAATAGAGAGATGTTCAACCATGTAAATTACAAAAGGCGCTACTAACCAACAAAGTAGTGCGTGCGGTACTCTCGCCCCAACGTTCTGGTCTAAGCTTATGACACCGTATGAGCGTTTTGTATCTATCTACTTTTATAAAACAGAGACTTTACCACACTAAGTTGCAGCTCGTTATTTTTTTCTCCACAGAACGCGTAATCATTGCAATGGCGTCAAAAAGCCGACGACGTCATTAATACGCATGAACTTTTGTGAGAGTCAGTCTTCTGACTTTATTAATTACCACGGCATTGCTCTTTACATCATAAGCCGAGCACACTGCTTTGTAAATAGGCATGTACTTGGGTAAGTTTTTTTGAACGGGGCTAATACTTTACCACCAGGAACTTGCGCACTTTGTACTTATTTCATTCGATTAGTTTTACCAGAATTACTTACTTGATACCAAATTCACAAAATATCTACGCTCCACATGTTATGTGTACATTGATAATATCAGTCAGTCAACAGTTTAATTAGATACGTGTAACATGCAATGGACCGAGAATATCGTGATACACTGGTTACAGTAACAAGCGTTGATTGAACAGCTTCGTACGGGCGGTCCAACTCTGAATCCCGACTTAGTTTTACGGTTTTACTTAACCTTCTTGCTCCCGACACTCGAGAGGAATCCCGTTTATTTCTGTTGACTACGTTTCCCGCCAAAGTGAATTCGGGAAAGTATCTCTAAACGTTGTTAGTAGGTAAACATTAAAGTTTGAGCATTTTGTTCGTGAGGTAAATCGTGGCTTACTGGCCGCTTGTGTTCTTATCGGTTGTTACAATGTTCAGATAAGGAGTACTATCCCCTCGGTTTAAGTACATTGCTTCGCATCTTTTACAATAATATACGCAAGATATTTTATTTTCTACTTCAGGTTTGAGATTTATTTTCTAACTCAGTATTAAGGTTACTTGCTTCTCTGTAATTTTATTTAAGCAACCTTGGGGGCAATTTCAAGAAGTTTATTCCTGTTGAAACTATACCTAGTAGCGATCAGTAGTTATTTATTATTCCATTAATAAAATAAATGGTTGCATGTCTCGATATATACGTATGTGTAAATTGTCTTGAATAATGTAAGTACCCATGAGGTACCTGCAGGTACAGGGAAATGTATCCACGTAACGTAAACGCGGCGGTTGATCCAACTGTGAAATGACTTATGAATGTTATACACCGAACACGAATACAAATTATGATAATAATTTATGAATAGCAATGAAAATTGAGTTCAAACTGGCGTGAACCGGATACATAATGCATAATGATGTAATAAGTATCTAATACTGATAATGGAGTCATTTCAAATCAAATCGTAGTACCTATTATCAAGTATTCGAATAAGGGTTTTGCACTTTTTGAACGTCAACCACTAAAGTAGAATCCCAAAAAATACCCATTCTTGACCAATTCCATAAAGGTGAATTGTTCTAGTAGCACTAAATATTCCCTCGGTTTCGTTATTAACACGAAAGCTGCTTGAAAAAACAGTACCTAAGTGCTAAGTAAACAGTACACACATTAATAACAAATAATCTCACATGAAGCTAATGCAGGTGTCGGAGGTATTTTATTCATTTTCAATAATCCTTAGAATGAGCAGAAACATTGAGTACTCGTGAAAGGGATTAATAAATTCCTATACAGCAACTGAAATACAAATAATAAGAATAGGTAAAAATGGTTAAAACGCGAAAACAGCACAGTAATAAAATGTATGCTATGAGCTATAACAGCTTAACAGGAGCCTTTGTAGAGCCCGAACGAAATAAGATCAGTCGTGTGGTCCTGGGTTCGAATCCGAGGTCCGGCAAAGTGTCATTGAGATTTTCTAATAGAATTTTCTCATTAGCAGCCCGGAGCCTGGACTTGTGCCCGGTTGATGGCAATAGGCTCGCCCCCTATTATATGGGACTTAAACATAACTGGCGAAATGTGGTCATTACTTCAGGTGCACCTCTGCCCATCCAAATTTACAGGTGTGATGTTATGTTTTTAGGGTACAGTGGCCAAATGACAACAATGGAACCCTTATCAGTGTTCTTCGGAACGCTCAGCAGACGCGGTGGGGGCCGCTAGACCAACGAGGCAGTCTTAAACATGCACTTGCAAAAGCTTTTCTGTTACTAAAGTTTACATCTGCCGCCATAAAATCTATAGGTATATTAATGTGTAATATAATGCCTGATTATCTATATTATTATTATTATTTATTTTTTAAACGTTGCCCCGCACTAGGAATTTCTCCTGTACCGTGGGTGCGTTTACAAACATTCAAACTTACAAACACAAACAGCCAGACTCGAAACAACTACTTGCAGGCCATACAAATGTTTGTTCCGTGCGGGAATCGAACCCAAACCACGCGGCGCGCCAACCGTGTCGTCACTTGTCACACACATTTCTCCACTTAAAAACCTCTTAGAAGTGAGTGAGTAAGTATTCATGAAAAAAAATCTTGTCGCCTAGTTCACTGTCATTAAATACTTACTTATACTGATCTTCTCCCTCCTTTTTGTTAGATTGATAAGTTTGGCGCATTAGTTGAGCGATTGGCTGCCGTGTTGCAGGTTCGAATCAAATATTTTTATGTCCTACAGATAGTTGCTCCGGGTCAGGCTGTTTGTGAATGTGAGTTTAAATGTTTGTAAGCGTACCTACGACACAGGAGAAATTCCTAGTGTAGGGCAACGTTTTATGAAAAATATAAAAATAAAATTTTAGTTTATTTGTAGTTACTGACGATTGTGTAGAATCTTAAAAACTTATTTGTTTTACTATTGGTAATATAATTGTGTGGGCATGCAGCGGAGGCGTCTGCACGCGCGCACGTGCTTGTTAGCCTGGCATCTAATCATCGGGATGTCGGCGCACGCGCTCATGCTATCACGTCCGCACAACTAGCTTACCGTGGTACCCCCACAGTAAACATGTTCCAGCTTCTTTATCTCTCTTCTCTGCGTAGGGACTTTCAAACTATCCTCTGTCAATACTGATGTGAAACAAGTCAAGTATTTAAGGTCATCATCTGCCTGGTCAACAATACCTTAAAGTCAATTAACTAAGGTATTGTTGCTGAATCATACTGCAACCCACCTAATAAAATAATTATTGTACCATCTGCTTAGTCTTTTCCCAACTATGTTGGGGTCGACTTCCAGTCTAACTGGATGCAGCTGAATACCAGTGTTTTACATTGAGCGACTGCCTATCTGGCCTCCACAACCCAGTTACTGGGCAACACGATACCTACCTCTTAGTAAGACTGGTTGTCAGACTTTCGGGCTTCTGACTACCCGCAACGACTGTCAAAGATCTACAATTGACAGCCGTAACCAACGGCATAACTTGCTTTCCGAGGCACGGAGTAGGTTCGATATGTTACGAATGGTCACCCATCTACAGAATGACCCCGGCAAGCGTAGCTTCGATCAACCCGTGCGACTGTTTTTATTTAGCCACGAGCTCTAAATAATTATTGTATAAACCTACTTATTTGAAAAGTAAGTGTAATCTTACATACATATTTAGGATTCCGAAGAATCCGTAACTTTACAGCACTGTAACATTGCGAATGAAAGCTAAAGTCAAGACATTTCCGCTAACTAGGTAAACAAAAGTTGGTGTTAATTCAAACCTAAGACGACCTAGCTAATACTTCAAGGGAGCTCGGTAAATAATCTTGAGCCTGTCCTTAATCGGGGATCGGACGAAGACTAGGTCGGGTCCAATCCGATGTAGGTATGTTTGTAGTAAACCCGTGGATGCTAACTAACCTGGAGAACGAAATCAAAAGTTTATTTGTAAGACTCTCTGCCAAATTTCAAAGTTTTATCATCTTAATTATCTCCTTATAAGCTAAAGATTTATGAAAGCTGAGAATTATGTTGGGTTACTTTTCGTGTCTCTGATATTTGCTGTTTTGTTGCTTGTCTTTTTAACCTCCTCTGTGTAAATCTACTTATTTGACTTACATACTTGTAGAAGTCTATCATTGGCACTATTTATACTCAAAGCTACTGGTTTTATTAGTCTGTATATAATCCAAGCAAAAAATTGATAAATAAACATTAATTTGTACTGGTAAAAGTAGTCATACTAGTATTTTTTTATTAAAAGATAACACAACTGCTGCGCTTTTACATAATTGTCCAAAGTTCCAAATGGTAGTCACATTATAAGTACGTACTTGATTAGGAGTACATGCCTGTCAATGGTGGTTACTTCTTTGTAGAGTCGTCATACTGCTAATACAATAACTAAAAACTATTAATTAACGTAGTGGAAACACAGTCCCGTTTGATTCCAAAAAGTTCATCCGCGTACGGGAAACTAAAATTGAAACAACTTTTGATTGAATTATTGCGGAACGGTGTAAAAGGTGCGGTGTACACTGTACATGTCAAGTTGACGTAAAAACTAGCTAGTTAGCGCAGTTTACACAAACAGCGAGCTTGTTAACTGTAACTTAACTTGTTAATTTTGTTGCGGTTTTGTTAACGTTTGTCACAAATTCACAATTGCTACTTCTCTACGTGAACAACAAATGACAATTTAGCGGACAACCTCGACGGAAAGGATACCGCGGAACAAACTGAATTGCCATCGGTACAACATACGAATGAAGCTTCGTTAGCAAATTTATTATTTGAAATGAACTCTGAACTAGATACAGGAAACAATTTTAGCTTTTAGTAACCGTTGGTCACTTTGTAATATATCGCAGGTCCTTCGTCGTAAATAATATTCAACTTTCAACTTTCCTATACGGCTTGAGAAGCGGAAGGTATTTGTCTATATCAGACGATAAACTCCGCTAAACGAGAGCTTTTGAACGATTTGACGGAATATGAACCGATACCCTTACCTACTAGCAACTAGGAGAAATAACATCACGGCTATATTCCCTGGAGGATTAGGCAGAGGTATAGTTATACACATTTGACCAGTTATGTTTTGTTTAACACACATCAACCAGGCTCAAATCGAGACTCCGGGCTGTTACTTGACTTAGAAATTCCTGATGGAAACCCATATCACTATGTCCGACCTTGGAATCGATCCCAGGACCTCACGCTCAGCAGTAGCGCGGGCGACAACTAGGAGAAACATGTAACTGTTGCCACTATAAAATGATATTATAAAAAAAAACATGGAAAAGTAAAAATAACCTTACTGCAATGTTAACACATCGGTATATTTATATAAATTGTAAGTATTATTTACAAAGCACACGAGCAATTGGACTTTTACCAAAACTAAAATCATATTTTTTTAGCTATCAGAAAAGCTACGTGACTATGTACTTGGCTGCTGCCCAGTTACAATGATTAAAAATTATTTACACACTGCGTGCCAGGGTGATGACGTAGCGTGATTAGAACAAAATACATTGAGTACATGAGTCTCTCTTCCTCACCAATGCAATTATACCTACGCATCACGTGGAGTATTTAAATAAGGAGAATCTTGAAACAGAATCTATTCGAACATTATCCCCTAATTAAATGTAACTCTTTTGTTTCTATTTAAAAGCAATCACGTGTTGATTTCTATTTAAAACGTTACAAAAGCTTGTAATAATGTTTGCAAAAAAATGTTAAATGGTACATGCAAAAGTGAATTTTTAATGGTCTATTTGAAATATTTTGTGTGATTTTAACTTTCAATTCAGTTTTTATTTAACCTTACCTTTTATTTAAGCACCCAGTCGATTTTTGTTAGAGTCATTGATAGGCCTTGACACAGGGCCGGGACAGCAACAGGATTTATAAAATCAGGTCAACGGAAACTTCCAAGCAATTTTTTATCCATTCGTTCTAGTGTCCTAGATGGAAACCTATTTTTGTATCCACGGTCAAGGGTGACGTGGATAAAGAAAGCTGACCAATAACTATTTTCAATGCACTGCAGTGTTACATATTTAATCAATGAACGATATTGTGATGTGAATCCCTTATTATGCGTTTAATTATTGTAAGAATTAGTGGATTTGCAGTCAAATTGTGGGCAGTCACCTTATCTGTGAATTGGACTGAACATTATAGAATAGCACGAATATTTATATGTCTATCGAGAAAAAACTTAGCAAGAAGAAAAAAAAAGGAATTAAAACGAAAAAGTATGTGAGATACTTACCACTGCTGTAACTGAATCATCGTAGCAAGCGTATTAGATTTCACCTTTCAAAGTTAATCTATAACAGAACCAAAAACAAATGAACAACTTTGTATCGAAGTAAACCCCGTTATATCTGAATTGGAAATCGAATAGTCGAAAGTTTTCAAACTTAGACAGGCGCATTCTTGTAACAGGGGCCGTGAAATGCAGAGGGGGTGGTAGAAAATTGAGAGTTGTAGGGCAGGGGGCTAGGGCAATCAAACAGATTGCTCCTTGAATGCTTGCGTCCGGTTCGAAATTAGACCAATCTGCATCAACCCCACGGATTTACTAACAAACGAAAATTTAATTGCCATTTTATGAATAACGTAACTTAGAAAGCATTTAAAATAAAACTCTCGCTAAGTAACGTTCACTCATTGGAACTAATATGCACCCCGAAAATATGAGTTAAGTTGGATCAGGATCGTGACCTTACACGCGGAGCGGCCGACGAGCGCTACATCAAAATGGGTCGCAATAATACGTTCAGGGCACAATACCCTAATGGGTTCGATAAAGTAAGAACTGTGACCAACATCACGCGCGATACAAGCGAGCGAAGGGAGCAGCCAAGTGCTACATCAAAATTGGCAACAGTAACTAGATAAGGATAATTTTAAGGTAAAATTACACATTCAGTTTTATATTTTTTAAATGTTACGTATTTTGTAATTATTATATTCCTTACCCTTTATAAATAGTTTAAAACCTCAGTAAATCTTGTAGCGAGGTGGGTTTATTCCTATAAATTGTATTTCAGTTCAGCACCTATTAATTTTCTAACTAATACGTCAATTAAAAATATTATTTCCCGATACAAAAATGCTTCGATTTCAAGTTTAGAACTTTTATAAAAAAACTAGGTGAACCAAAGTGAATAGAAAACCTGTGGAGGAAACTTCAAATCAAATTATTAATTGAGTGTCACGTCCCACTCCTTGGGCTTACATTACTTAATAAATCCAGAAACGAAACTAAAAAGTCGTTAACTGCGCTTTGCCTTTAGAAATAAAGTCGAGACCTCCACTCACAGGTTCTCATTTCAGTTCAAGTCTGGGGTGCTTTTGTGACTGCTTTCGCGTTCTCGTGTGTTGTAAAGGCCCCCAAAGAAATCCATTTCTTTTTACCTCAATAATAAGCTTCTATTTCTTTGATGTTTTCATGTTGTGTATGATTTGGTCAAACAACAAAACAAATGAGTGAAAATAATCGATCTGTTGCATCTTTTCGTTCTAAATACGTTTTCCAGTCTACCACGTTTGTATATTGCCAGCGTACAAAGACAGGGTGTGTATACACGGGCGCTCTGTATGTGTGAGTGCGGCACGTGTAACGGATGCTGCTCGCGATTCTGCGCCCCTGGTACTTCGCTCCCAGCGCTGTAAACGATCTAGTTCGCAAGAACTTTGAAGCGGAAAATTTATCTGACAGTTTAGTGAAGTGTGTACACAGCACATATATTTTCCTAGAAATAGATTGAGATGAACTTGTTCTATTGATAAAAGTAAAGTTCAATAAGGTAGTAGCTAATTTATTGGGCATGTTGACAGTCTCTAATTGTTTGGTTACTACGAAAGTGCATGCAAGAGGTGAGTTTGTAATACAATTATGTTACTTGCTCAGTTGCAGAGGTATCTCGTTGCTTACTGTTTAAAACTTCTTACTATAAACAAATTAGGGACCTTATTTTAGTAGTAGTGTAGACCTTAGCTTAGTTAAGTATATACAGACCTTGTAGATAGTACGTTACGTAATATAATCAAACTTTCCTGTGATCAAGTGTTTTGAAAAAAACTTTTTTATATTATATTTTAACGATTTCACTAAGGTCGGAAAATTGCTTACTTATTAAGCATGAAATTAAATAAGTTTATTAAGCTATACTGAAAACCTTTAATAAATACGAATATGCATTTATTCTCCAATATCGAACAACCGTTGAAAGTTGATATTAGCAAATCATTACCATAGCTGCCAAACATGTTCCTCGTAATCAACCAACTCGTTAATAAACTAAACAAGGCAAGTACATCGTAATTCGTATGTGTAAGTTAGTGAGAGCTGCAATCAAGCCTCTTCACTGATGACCGTGAACCGCGGTTACACCAACCTACGATAAAGCAAGCCAAATTAGCGGCACCGCTACGCTTCGCTACGACCGTCGTAGCCACTTCGTAGAGCCTATATTTATGTTTCCACTCATCGGATGGGAAATGCGCTCTTATTGTGTTGCAGTAAGCTCTTAATTTGGTAAAACTGACTGTCGTAGCACCGCCACCCGGTGAGTTACAGGCATAATTGACAAGCTTGATTGGCATTTCGATTGAAGCTACGGAGTGGTGTTATGGAATATTCTTTCATAGCCGCAATGTGTGAACATCATAAAAGAATCAATCACGTGACTGGCGATTGCTTGAAAACACCCAGGTAAATAATACCTGTGCTGAAACGAAATTGATCTGCATTGTATTTTGAGAACTTGACCTTTATTACCGCTAAGGTATTTTCGGACGGACCGTCTGGGATTCATTTTATTTATTCTATCTTGGCTGACCAGTTTCGATTGCTATGATAGTTTTATTCATATATTTTGAGCATTGACAGACATGATTTTATTATTCCTTCAATTCCATTTATGAATAATACCCCAATAACTAGTTAATCAATAATTGCCTTTCCCTTCACTAACTTCTATTAGCCGAGGGTAGGCATTAAAATACACGCAATTATAAATACAGTATTTGTCGAGTATCCACGACAAAATGACTGTCCGATGATGGGATAATTGAGCAATTACCGTAGTTAACCTCCTTCAGTTATAAATTAAAATAATTGCATTCTTATAAATGCGATGGGGCTTGAGTAGCCGTATTACGGAGTCAGTTTTCTTTGAATTGAAAACTTCAGGCCCTCTAACTGATTTCTTGAATCGACGCCAAAATGGCGAGTTGTGTGACTTTACATTTACAATACGTGTGCTACATAAGAAATAACCTTCCGCAATGTTACATCGTTTACTGCAAAGAAACTCGAAGTAAATATTTATGAAAATCAAATAAGGGTTTGAACTAGGTCTAACTAGGACCTTAAATTTACAACCTTATTTTTGAAATGAAACTTCTTTTGGGGCTTTTTGAATTGGGTTTTAAGAAACGAAAAAAAGAGACAAATATATATGTTTCCCTCTCTCTCTCTCTCCCTGTTTACCACCTCCATAGTATATATATACATCTCATTTTGTTCCAAATTAACCAGAATAGAAAGTTTTACTTCTACCGCGTGTGAACTCAAACTCGTTTTTTACTTGATCTTTATCTACTGGACACTTATATAACTCTTAAATTTTGAAGAGTATAATAGTGTGTTTAAAATAAAAAGTGTGGAAACTCAAGATTACAGTATAACTACTGAGTATCGCTACGCACATCCTTTGGTAGGCTGTAAGTTGTTTTTTAGTTTCTTCTTTGTTACTTGACTTAAGACTGCCGGAGAGAAAGTTAGTTGGACCAAGTAACTTTTAACATAGAATAGACTTAAAAGGAATATGGACCTTTTTAACATATGTTTTGTACTGCGTTTAGCCTGCCCGCTCATATGCTGGGTCACTTGGGTCGTGGGTTCAATCGGTCGGGCAGAGTTGGGTATTTTTTTTAGTCATTTTAAAATTGCTCGTTACAGCCTGGGGTCTGGAATTGTGTTCAGATTATAGCCACAGATTTTCTGTGATTTTACATGGGACCTATCATAGTTATCATAAGAATGAAATATAGGTGTTCCTACAATATAAGTACCTTTACCTCATCAGGAATACGGACGTTATGCTATGCAAAAAATACTCTTACTTCGGTCATTGATGCCCCTGCTTATTTGGAAAAGAATATTCAATAGCCTGGATTGTACTTTGGTATATTTATTTACAGGTTATTTTTTACCTTGTTGCACCCCTTGTGCTGCCTCTGCATCACCCTAAGGTAGATTGGTCCATCCGAATTTACACACCGTACAAAGGAGGATTGAATGCTTTAGGCATTTAGTACTGTTTAATTGTGCATAAAGTTTTAATAAAGAAATAAAAATATTTACCCATAATTGCCATTAAGAACTTTTCAGAACTTTCTTTGCCTTGCGTTTGTATGAATTTAATCAAATAAAGTTGTTAGTGATTTTTTGTGTAGTAAAAAAACTGGGTTCATGATTGGTGGCCATTGTCTCTTCGGTCCGTGCGCCGGTCAATTTGTTCCATTGTTACAGATATACGCATTGTAAAGAGACAGGGAGAGCACAGTTGTTTTTATCTAACGTAAATGATATGAAGTCTAATTTATTTATTTACTTTTATTTATTTATTTTATTTGGCTCTTCAACAATGAGTAACTTTTACTATTATAGTATATTCATACATTACAAAACTTAAGTCTAAGTGCCCCATCACTAAAAGGAGAGCTTCTGCATGCACTATATTTATATTTAAACCGCTATATAACATGTTAAAAGACAAAAGAAATAAAAACGAAAAATTATACATATTAAGATAAGCAAATATTTGTGACAAATAAACAAACAGAATTAACAACAATAGGATAGTGTCCTGGATTACTCAAAAATACTGGACACGTATTTTTTCTTTTGACACGTAAACAAATATGACGACGATACAGTGCGTTGAAATTTTGCGTGACGTCACGCTGTGCTACACTATTGTCGTAAAAGTTACGTCACTAGCCCCTTCTCCTGAACTTTGATGTGCTATATCTTTGTCACTTTTTATTGATTTGAGTACCTAAGCAAAAAATACGTGTCCAATATTTTTTGGTAATCTAACTGACGGACCAAATAGACTTACCTAGGACACATCCCTATTATGTCACGAGTTACAATTTAAGATAATTTTCAGATTAGGCGCAGATGTGAGAAACACATCAAAATCGTCATTGTACTTTTCATATACAGCTTACATTCTAGACGGTGATCAATGCTGCCTTAAATTAGTATTACTAATGTGAAAAAAGCCGTCATTAATAAATAGATGGTAAAAGAAACCATTACCAGGACTGACGATTGAATAGTTCTTATAAATAAAGACTTTAATGACACAGAAGACACACTTTACGAATATCCTAAACTAAACACATTTTCTTTAAATTAATCAGTGAACTGTGAGTCTTTTGTTTACATTTCTAAATGAATCCTAAAGTCTAAACTAGGCCGAGCCTGTATCTTAGACTTTAGTTAGTTCCCGTTCCCAAAACATACATGACATGTTTGGAAACTATCATTGCAACAAAAATAATTATTCTGAACTTGAACTAAAGTGTGGGTACATACTTCAGTTATTTGGAATATAAGTAAGCGAAACAGAAAAAAATCTTTGTACCTATGTATAATCATACTTAAATAAAATGCCCGTAATGATTATAAAACTTAATTAAAGAGATTTCAAAGGTCTCATATTAAAAATTGAAATGTTTAACGTATGATCGGTTTTTAGGCAAATCAAAATCGTCTCCATCTAATGGTTTTACCCTTTATGTCACCGATAGGGGTTTAACGTCCCCTCTTGTGAGTTCAAAATCACTCTCACAAAAATGACTAATCACTACTGTAAGAACTACGAAATGTTTCTCAGGCTTTTTCAAAACTGTGTAGACGGAGCACACTGAATATTGGACGATACAATTATTCTTTCCAAAACAATGACATTCTGGATTTTTTTTGGAATATACCAGAGTATATTCCAAAAAAAATCCATGAAGATATTTAAAAATAAAAAGACATGAAAGCCTATTTATTGAGAACTGCAGCATATTTTTTTTTCATATAAGATATCTAACTAGCTTTTACCCACGGCTTCGCTCGCATTAGAAAGTGGGGTATTAGAAAGAGACAAAAAGTAGCCTATGTAACTCTCCATCCCTTCAACTATCACCACTTAAAAAATCACGTCAATTCGTCGCTCCGTTTTGCCGTGAAAGACGGACAAACAGAAACACACTCTCCCATTTATAATATGTATTAAAAAAGTATGGCTGTATAACAATATATACTTGAAGTGAGGGTGTAAAGTGTAATGAATCGTAACCCGTTACTTGCGGGGTGTGGACACAGCCTACCTCCATGCAGACGTGATGAAAATAACAATTTTACATTACCGAGTCAGTCCGTGGTTTTAATTGACAATATAGCTACATCGTCGGCATTCATCAGCGCTATTGCAAATAAAAGTGTATTATTCAGTGTAATTAAACGAATTTGCCGTCAATTTTTATTTGTTTATTGTGGAGTGGGATTTTAATAATTTACTAGGCGTATTTTTGTTACAGTAACTTGTATTTACAGTTCATGTTAGGATCTTTAAGGCAAGAATGATATGGCTGGTACCATGTGGTACTGGCCAGAATGATATGTCTAGTATGTACAAGAAATATCATACTGGCCTAGTAACTATTAGGATGGCAGCAAATAGAGAAGCTTGGATGAAAAAGACATGCTGCGCCAACCCCAAGTAAATTGGGATAAGGACAGGCGGATGACGATGATGATTAGGATCTTTACGAATGATTACTTCGATTCCTTTCGTATCAGAGCTAATAACTGGAGAATATTAGTCAGTCAGCAAGAGGTTGACTGCCCAGTGTGCTGGACCCTGAAAGAAAGAAACAAAACATGTATTTATTAAACAGTAACTAAGGGCATACAATTTTTTTTCCCTTAGCCTATATTGTCCCACTGCTAGGCAAAGGCCTCCCCATAGCTTTTCAGTCCTCTCTCAATCTTTTGCAGACGCGTCTTAGTCGTCACGCCGGCGTTTTCTTGGCCTCCCTCGGAGACGACGCTTGTCTTCTGGCACAATATTAATTACCACATAATCATTACGTCACGCCTGTATTAACTGCAGGGTTAGGCAGAGGTATACTTTTAGTACTCCCACATTTCGCCCCTATGTTTAAATCCCATGTAATGAGGGGGGAACTGATTACCATCAACCGGGCACAAATCCAGACTCCAGGTTTGAATTGAGAAATTCCAGATGGAAAATAACACTTTTTCCGACCTAGGAATCGAACCCAGGATCTGATGCACAGTAGTAGCGCTTGCAGCCACTAAACCAACGAGGTGAATTATTAGCAATATAAAAAAAAAACGTTGGACGCATATTTAAGTCTCACTACTCGTGAAAGATGTAAGATCAGAGGGGGTGGTGCATGAACCTAAATACACAACACATTGCACTACGACTATCATGTACAGACGCCAGCACATCAAGCTACCCCAATATGTCAAATTTCTTTGAAAGGTTTTCTACTTTATATCAAAAGCATAAGGTTCATTTTCAATTGGCAACATTTGACACTTCGGGGTAGGTTTTACAAAGTTTGGCACGCAACATCGCGCCAACTTTATTTCAAGCAGCATTACATATTCAATGTAAAAATATAACAACAAACTTTACTGCATTCATGCATACAATATTTGAATTCGGAATGTGTTATTTATAATATTCATATGACATTTACTATGTCAAAAACATTTTGAAAGGTAGAGGTGTAAAGGGCTAGTAATCAAAAGCATTTTCAATAAATGGCTGAGTAAAATCATAATCATAAACATATATTAATTTGCGAATATGGGTAGGTACAAAAGAAAAGGTCTTAAGCAAACAATAGATATTATCCATTAGCCATATAGGCATAAAAAAATATACACATACACAAGATTTTACGAAACTAGAATTTAACAATAAAAAGACATTAATTGAAATGTCGTTGAAGTAAGTCAATAAGTTTATCCTATAAATATTAGGTCTTTACCTATGAAATTGCCGTTCTGCAGTACTGGCCATTTCAAATCAAAATATTTTTTGTTTGGCTAAGAATTCTAATTTCAAATTAATTTTATTTTAAAAACATGGATTTTTTTTTCCAAAAGTAGTCATTTGTTTATTGATTAGTGTTACATTTTCATCGCATTTAAATCTTTTTCGTCATCATGGATACGTTAAAAAATCGAGTAATTATGGAATATGAGTACCGTCGTGGCAGCAACGCGGCACAAGCGGCACGCAACATCAACGACGTTTACGGAGCTAACACTACAAACCAACGCACTACCTGTTATTGGTTTGCTCGCTTCCGTTCTGGAAATTTCGACCTGAAAAATGAACCTCGCGGTCGTCCGAAGACTTTGGTCGACAATGACGAATTAAAGGCGATTGTGGAAGCTGATGATACACAATCTACGGCTGAATTAGCAGCAGCTTTCGACGTTAGCGTCAAAACAATATTGGTCCATTTGCGTCAAATTGGCAAGGTAAAAAAGCTTGACAAATGGGTGCCCCACGAACTCAATGATCGCCAGCGCGAAGTACGCGTCGAGACGTGCCTTGCACTGCTCAACAGACACACAAATGAAGGAATTTTGAACCGCATTGTTACCTGCGATGAAAAATGGATTCTGTTTGATAACCGCAAGCGCTCAGCAAGTTGGTTGGATCCTGGTTCAGCACCTAAACAATGCCCTAAACGAAAACTTACCCCAAGAAAAGTGATGGTCACTGTTTGGTGGTCTAGCGCCGGTGTGATTCAACACAGCTTCTTACCAAACGGGGTGAGCATTACTGCAGATGTGTACTGTGAAGAATTGAACACAATGATGGAGAAGCTGGCACATCTCCAACCAGCATTGGTCAATCGCTCGTCTTCGCTGCTCCTGCACGACAACGCGCGACCTCATACTGCACAGCAGACGGTCTCCAAGTTGCAAGAACTGGGGTTGGAAGCTCTCCGTCATCCGCCCTACCCACCAGACCTTGCGCCTACAGACTACTACTTTTTCCAGAATTTGGATAACTTCTTGGCGGGAAAAAAATTCAATACCCGAGAGGCAGTACAAAATGCCTTTGAAGAATTTGTTGCCTCCCGTCCAGCTGATTTCTTTAAGAAGGGCATCAATAAACTGCCACTGCGTTGGCAAAGATGCATTGATTGCATGGGTGATTACTTCGATTAATACAAATAAAAAATACATGAAAAAAATTCATTTAAATTTTTTCATACAAAACGGCAATTTCATAGGTAAAGACCTATTATAAATTCAACACAATCACTCGTCAACTATTAAAACGTTCAGCCTTA
Organism: Phlogophora meticulosa; assembly: GCA_905147745.2. Taxonomy (NCBI): domain Eukaryota; kingdom Metazoa; phylum Arthropoda; class Insecta; order Lepidoptera; family Noctuidae; genus Phlogophora; species Phlogophora meticulosa. The sequence goes on along the minus strand of LR990528.1, from coordinate 10,691,453 downwards.
GCTGAGTCGCAAGTCGCAACCGGCGTGTGAGCAGTTGTGTGAACGTTAACAAAGCAAAAGGAGGATAGTAGCTGGTAGGATAGAATGGATTTTCTTGCCCTTTCTTCTCCATACAAAACCATTTTTTGGAAGGGGCACTGCTTAGTTTTTTAATCATTTAATTGTATATTTCATTTTCAAAAGTGCCATTTCTAATGGTCAAATTATATAATTATATATATATATAATATAATAGAAGACATAATTATATAGCTAGTAGCCTGAATAAACTTATGATGATTTTTAATTACTTACAGAAAAAAACAGAGTGAAGACTAAGGTGAGTGATGCATGAAAAAATGGTGCACAACTACATCTTATATTGAATATTATATCTTCAACCAAAGTAAGCAGATATTCAAATGTCATCCCATGCTATCAAACCAACTGCTTGTATTCAGAAAACAGGATTTGGTATTCCCGTTATTGTCCATGAAAACAAATCCTATGTTACACAAACACTGCCTATGGTACAGACAGATGTTTCTTTGTTATGCAAATACATGTATATGTGTCCCCTCGGCTGATGGCGGCTCGGTCCGTCGTACAGCTGAAGGCTATGGCTCCAATACCTGTAACAGGGTACAAGCTAAATGGTCAATTATGCGACTAGACCAGACAACCAAACACAAAGCTCGTACGAATTCGCTTCCGACTCCGTCTATTGTTTGACTTATTCAATCCAATTGAGTTTTGCGATTTGGTAGGAGAATGGTTCTTGAAAATAATGTATAGTATATTTTTCTTAAGATACATCGACGTACAGACTGATACATCAGCATTGAAATTTCTCTCATTAAATATTGCATTGGGTTAGGTAGAAATCATGTTTTTTTCCAAATTTAAATTACAGAAAAACAATTGAAGAGAACGCAGAAATTAGGAAAATCATACGAAAAATTTCGAAGTTGGGGAATACAACATTCAGTTTGTGCCTCGAGGTCCCTTCCACTTTGTATAACTGAAAACTGTTCAGTCTAAGTCCAAAGCGTAGTGTACATTACACTTATATTTTTAAAATAAGGAACCAGTTATTCGGTGGTAAAATAAAAGTCTTCAGTCATTTCGTAATCTCATTAAGTTTTTATTATGAATACATAATATAAATACGTACAACCTTAGTTTTATCATTAACCATATCCTTATTAATATGAAACACCTGCACGCTTAGCTTGACCAATTCAATATCTATTCTACCAAGAACAACAGCAACGAACGACACACACAACAACGAACAATGTTCATTTTTTCCAACTTGACATCTCTTCTATCCAAGCACGGGTCGTCCCGTAGACTGTAGAGAATAGAAAACCATCTTCTCTTCAGTTTTAACATCGCAATGCTTAGAACTGCAATTCTGAAATAGCGAAAAAAACCGGCCAAGTGTGTGTTGGATCACGCACAGCGAAGGGAGGGACCCTTCTCTGTGCTACCCGGGATGAACATTTACGCATGCACAGTATTGTTTTTACCGAATTCAAAAATATATTTTTCTTTATTACTCAAAGAAACTATTGAACACAAAGGTCTTCCTGCAGTTATAACTTTAGAAAATCATATTTCACCAACCATTGACCTAAACGAAAACAATTTCATCTAAGTAATTTTCAATAGAGTTTGTGCGAAATTTTTCTTTTTACGATCGATTACACGCCTACATGGCTGTGATAGTTTCCCTTTAAAGATTTTCATACAAATATAGTACCGCTGTGATTTTTTTCACATATCCAGAAAGTAACATTTAACTGGCATAGGGGGGGGACATTTTTAAAACAATCAGCACTATAAAGCTTAATATTTCTCAAACGGATCCCTGATTATAAAAATGATTAACCGCAATGTCCGCAATCCTCCTGAACGAGTTATGTCACGACATCGCATCGAAATCTTTCCCCCTTTAAGCATAGGGGAGCTCCCCAAAAAAAATATTCAAGATTTTATTTGATCACTTTGTTGACGTAGTCAATATGTATATCTATGCTAAATTAAAACTAATAGTACTATTAGTTTCTGCGCTAAACCGGGGATGGATGGAAGACTGACGGATAGAGCTAAACTATAAGGGTTCCTTATTTACTACGGAGCCCTAAAAACAGCCGTCCCACACGACGTTAATAATGAGCAAAAACGAACTAAAAGAGACTTGCTAAGTTATATCGTTGAAGACACTAAATGTCTGACATTTTTGCTGAACTGGACCCAATTGGCGCAGCCGTATGGCACAAAATTAATAGTTATAAATATTTCTTTATTACTTCTGTCATAATTATTTATTTTTATCTTTGTTTTGTTTTCTTTATATTGTCATTTCTTTCTTTCTTCTTTCATATTGATCATGATGGTTATGAAAAACTACAATATCTAATTATATAAATAAATAAATAATGCTGGACAATCCACACAGCATCATCTAGCCCCAAGCTAAGCAGAGCTTGTGTTATGGGTACTAGATGACTAATATACTTAATACAATACATTACATCGATAGATATTTTTATTATACAGAGCAAATACCCAGAACACCCGGAAAAACCTTTGTAGATCGTACAAACATTTGTCCCAAGGCGGGAATCGACCCCGCAACACACATAGGTCGTCAATTATTTAAACATATTTAATCAATTTAAATTATTTTAACATATTTACGTACACAGATAGGTATATATTAGGGTGATAGAGTTCTACTTAGATAAAACGCATAATTATGCATCTTATTCCATCTTCGTTCAGTCATCATATCGAAATTGATTCACCCAAATAATCAATTAATCGGATAGAACATGGACAACCACAAGGGTATGTTAATGCCGCGGAAATTAATTTATCCAGGTATATTGGTGCACAATACAATCTGTGTTCCGTAATACAACGGCATTTGCCCCGGGTAGCATGCGTCCTGTGACATGCAAATCTTGGTGATAGTATTAAATCGGATAGTCGGAAATGTGCAGGCGACTCGATACTGTTAAATTGATGTAACAAGCTAGGGGTACGTGGGGTGAATGGTGATACCATCCTACATACACAACTGGTCATCGCAGCTTTGTTAATTGTGTTGCGGACTCCTTTGTGGCCCGCTGCGATTGCGACAAACGAACGCGTGTTGACACTTCGTTACACACATTATTTTATTAGCTACATAGCTTTGTTTAACGCGTGTTGCTTGAGAATTTATATCTTTTTTTTATTCAATCAAATAATAATTATACTGTTAGATAACAATAGTAGAACTAATAGTCACTTGCCAAGAGACGAATTACTAGTTAAAAAAATGTATTTAAAAAAGTAAGTTTCTTAAGTCTGAAATCGCCAATCAGCCTTGAGCAAGCGTAGTGATTAAAGCTTGTGCCTTCTCTATATGAGAAGAGGTATTTGCCCGGCGGTAAGAGCTTTGGTTCTGAGTTGAGCTCTACAACTTCTGACAAATACTTGCACGGACTGGACAGGTCCACTTATATCTGTGTGGTTCTTTCCTCACAAGACCATTTCAGACACTAATCTGCGTGGTCTTCACATGATCTAACCAAGATAATGTCTGGACTTTAAAAGAGATTGTGATCTCTGAGTTTCTTTCGATGTTTCTTCTCAGAGTAGTCTGATAAGGACACGTCCTAGTTTAAAAAATACTTTACTTGTTGACTTTGTATGTAAGTGTTTGTAAAAACCTATTTCATCCGCCTAGCCTTTTCCCAACTGTGTTGGGGTCGGCTTCCAGTCTAACGAGATGCAGCTGAATACCAGTATTTTACATGGAGCGACTGCTTGTATGACCTCCACATCTAGGTTGAGGTAAGACTGGTAGTCAGACTTTCGGGTTCCTTACTACCTGTAACGACTGACAAAGATTTACAATTTAGCCGGGACCAACAACTTAGCGTGCTTTCTGAGGCACGGAGGAGTCTCGATATGTTAGGAACGGTCACCCATCCACAGACTGACATCGGCGAGCGTTAACTTTCGATCAACCTGTGCGGCTGTTTTTTTTAGCCATGAGCTCCTTATCTCTGTACAAACCTATTTACAGAAATAAATATCGTTTATCATTTGCGTAGCTAGTAGTACTATCTGAAAAATAAGCATCTTAGAATAAAAAATGCATTCAGATACCTGAAATGTCCATCTGTTCAAGTAAGATAAGTAAATACCTATGAAGTAGGTATGTGCCAATATTGTGAGAAGTTATCTTCATCTCCATCACTCATACAATCCGAGAAAAAACTACCTTCAAAATAATCATATTAAGTAAAATATATGTACATAATTATACTCACCATCTTTCTGTAACAGTGCCAAGGTGAATAGACCGATGAATATATTGGGAAATCGAAATTGAAATTCGGATTTACACGAGTTTGTAATAATCCGTTTATATATTTTCCCATTTTACTTCGAAATTTTCATGGTTGCTTGTGATTCCAAAATAACAACTTTAGTAAACTAAGTACTTATATCAGAGTGCGATAGATTTTGTAGAAACAAGGATTCACTGCTGTTTTCATTGTTTTCAAATAGGTATTTTGTGACACCTTTTTTTAATCTTTATTTATTTAGAGGCTTTTGGTTATCACACTATAACCATGTCAGCCCTTGACACCTTTAGATTTAAGTACGATGGGTTCGTACCTAAATATAGTTAAATATAGTATAGTTCTTAAATAACACAGCATTATCTATGCTGAGATAAAAACCTTTTTGGCTTAGCACAGGTCCAGATTTATTATTCGTAAACATGTTTAGGTTTCGTGGTTTTTTTTCTTTTGTAGGTATGTGTGTGCGTGTCCCAAATACTTTAAACAATTGTCTCTCTTTCTTTCTTCTTACCTAAGATACAAAATGCTGTGACTTATAAAATACCAGCGTATTTAATTGGTCCATAATAACTATTTTAATATTCTCAATTTTCTATCTTTTGTCAGGGAATTTCTATTATCGTTTTCTTTAATATCTTCTATGTGTAATGGTCAACAACTTGATTGATATATACGATGGAACTCTTTTAAGTTAGTGATAGGTGTTAATAGGTACCTGGGTGTCTAAAGGAACCCCACCTACGCACTACTTAGGTCCCTTTGTGTGATGCGTCAATCTTACACTGCACTATGGGGACGGTCGCGTCTTATCAATAGTTTGAAAGCAGAACAGAAACAAAAGCATTATTAAGTCTCATATTGGAACAACGAGTCATTATTGTCTTGTATAAAAAGTAGCTACTTACCGTACTTTTGCATTCCTGAAAAATACGTTCATGGAATATAACTAATAAAAATAAAGTTTAAAATATACACATAAACTATTAGGTAACCTCTTTTCTTACTTGAAACGCTTAGTTTTATACGAGAGGCTGTAATCTAAAATATAAGACCAATGTAAAGTTTATTGACAAGTTTTTTTTTTATATAACGTACTTCTAAATTGTTGGGACACTGAAAACGCGTTTACTGTGATTAAATATCGACTCAGAAAATGAAGGAGATACTAAATACCCACTAAGTCGGTAGGGACTTAATTAATGGAGATGTGAAATTAACGTAAGCTAGCACAACTGGTGAACCTTTATATGACAAGGTACTTAAATATTACAAATTAAATTTAATTTTAAGATAGTCTTTTTTTCCATTTTGTAGATTAATTTCATGCCGAATTGTAATCTTTAAGTTTCACCAAACCCGGGGAATTCTCTGATATTTTCGTTTTTTTTTGTAAATTATATTAAGGTAACTTTACAAAAACTTTGCTTTTGTTACAGATAAACTACGTGGAAAACTTCACTGCAAACGTACGGAATGAATAATACCTACAGCTCACATTCAAACACACTCGCGAAACACTATCAACTAGATTTCGTTAGCTTAACAAAACCATACTGACGCACACAAAACTACTTTTCATTCAAACTATGTGGAAACAGGCAAACAAACGCCGCCTTCAACTTTAAGCACGGACGTTACGTCACAGGAGGGAAACTCCGGCACGTAAGCCTACACATACAGCAGAAGCCACACTGTCTTACATCAACACCACAACCACACATACACACACAGCTGACTGTTGGAAAACACTTACTCGCACACTGATTTAATTTTATCCCTGTGTGAGTTTACCGAGAGCTCTTTAGTTGGCATGCTCGCCTGGTACTCGGTGTAACGAAGAGGTGGCACAATTGCGTCAAGTGCCACTCATATCGGTTACGTTGAACGCAACCCATACATACACAATGCCTAATTCATGATACTTGAATGAGTACTTCGCAAATTCACAGGATAATTAGCCGGCATACCAAAATTAATAAGCCCACGGCCAACGTCAATCGGTGCTGATTGGTTGCAAACGCTGAAGAGGGACGGATGAATCTAACTACCAGAGGTAAGTTAGGATACTGTTTACTATTATGTTAGAAAGTTTGCGAGTAGCAAGAAATGCCAGAGTATATAAAAATTTCATGCTTTCCATACTTCCGATGTAGCCAGTATAAACTGGAAAAAAAATAAGAAAAATAGATACGGTAAATCTTTTTAAACAAAGTTAAAAAAGAACACATTTCTTTTAATTATGAAGAAAAAAAAAAAAAAAAAAAAAAAAAAAAAATATTCATCATGAACCATAAAAATTGCGATAATTTCAAGAAAAATAAAAGCTAATTAAGGAACTAAAAAGCTTGTTTTAAAATAAAAACAGGAAAATTGTTACGCGTCGCCCTAATTGGCTATCGACCGTACGAGTAAACGATGTGATTTCATCGCACGATAAAAATGACGTACGAGGGCCCAACAGGTGTCATAATAGACCACGCGACGCCCTTCGCGTGATACCGTCGTGTCGTCTGCGCAACGGCGTCATTTCAACAATGGCTGACTGTTTACGGAGTGCACAGTTTTTGCTATCGGCCTTTTTTGCTTAGAAAATTTCAAATGACACCACCATAAAAACCCATAAATCAGCGCGGACAAGTTTTGAATCAAGATTCTGATGTAAGCTTATTTATGATGAAAATGGACACTCAAAGGACATCTGTAACTTTTTCCTGTATCTTGGGTGCCTTAACAAATATTTAAACTCGCATACACAAACTGCCAGACCCGGAACTACTACTCACCTGTAAGCCATCCAAATATTTGTTCCGTGCGGGAATCGAACCCATGACACGCAGCGCAGTCAATCGCTCAGCCACTGCGCCAACCTTGCTGTCAAATCTTTGATTGCACGATATCACGATCAAACCCATCGTACATCGCGCTTGTATTCCCTATAAGGTTGGGCAGAGATGCACCTATAGTAACACCCACATTTCGCCAGTTATGTTTAAGAGAAATAAAAGAGAAAAGAAAATAAAGTACTTGATATAGGGGTCGTTCAATATACACATTTTTAAGTTCAGTAACAATACTTGGGAGTTTGCTTCTGCTTTAAAAGCTTTATACTAAAATGACATATAGAGAACTTTATCCTTAGTTTCTGGGAAGAGTATCCGGAATCCCGCGATTAAAACGTTATAATTATTGTTCCGGGATTTCAGAGGGGGTATTTTTTTTGTTCCACTCTAGTAATGTCTCCTGTGTCGTGGGTAGGTTTACAAATATTTAAAATCACATACCACGAACAGCCAGACCCGGAACAACTACCTGTAGGCCATACAAATATTTGTTCCGAGCGGGAATTGAACCCACGACACGCGGCGCAGCAGACGATCGCACAGCCATTGCGCAAACCGTGCCTTTACCACATTAATTGAAATAGAGGTCGCACATAGCCAGAAAAAAGAATTGTTTTATTCACTGAAAGAGATTTATATTCCTACGGGCATAACGTACAACCGCAAAAATAAACAAGTAAGTCACAAGCAATCATCTCTACAAAGCATCAAAATTCACTAAAATGGCGAAGTCCACAAAATCAGCATATTAAAAGCTATTCCTAACACCAATCACTGACAGTACGTACTGCCCCTATATCAACTATACTGATACGATGTGTTAAGATATCGAACCACTGTCATTAGGTATGACCAAGCAGTGGGCACCTATTAGTAAAACTCCGTTAAGATTAGGTAGGTACTCCAAAAATTCTATAAGAGATGGACACCAGAGCGATCGACATCCATCGCTAAAGTTTTATGCAACTGTTTTGTATAAGCGCACCAAAGCCGCAGGATATTTAGACATTGTCTACTTGACTAAACGTTTCCCTCAGTTCCATTTGTATAAGATCCCCCAGTATAAGTTTCAATATCTGATAAGTGGAAACTTTACAGTAGGTTGTACGTTTTAACAAAATTAAATTTCTTCTTACTAACTGACGTAACTTAACTAAAGAACGTTTTTGAGAAAGAATGAGGTCAGATCAATACTCACTTAATAATTCCATGGGTGAGATCTAATGCAACCACTTGCCAAAGCAAAAAGACATATAATGGCATTGTTACAAAAGTGTTCATGTTTAGTACCCGGAACATTTGAAAATTATCGGTGGCGGTAATAGTTATGAAGCACCAAATACTTAATTGAAAAACAGTCACTTTCAACTTGAGAGAGATCGAGCTGTTGGTTCTATGGTAACGCCATTTTCTGTAGCGACATTACTTTATCAGAAAAATTGCTTTATTTACTTGGTTTTCTTCGCGATATTGCTGTTACGATGACTGTACAAAGTAAGTGGAACTTAGTGTTAGTTTTTTAACCGATTTGAAAAATGGAAGAGGTCCTATCCTCGACGATTTTCCGTCAACCTACAAACTGATTTTGAAAATACTTCTTTTTCGTTATCAAAGGGTATGTGTTGCCCAGGAACTGGGTTGTGGAGGTCAGATGGGTAGTCGCTCCATGTAAAATACTGGAATTTAACTGCATCCTGTTAGACTGAAAGCCGACCCCAGCGAAGTTGGAAAAAGGCTCGGCAGATGCTGGATACATACAGATTTTTATATAACAAAGGGCGGTCCCTTACACTCGTTTATCTATATAATTTATCAATAAAAGTATCAGCATAGAAATATATGTTAAAACAATAACCGAATTCGAAAAAAATATTTAAATGACAATTAACTCGAAATATCCTGTTTAAAATTTCGACGTTGAAAGAGAAGTGCGCGTGCACAGGTTTCTTTTACGTTAGTATCAATTTACTTAAAAACATCTTGTTTTTGAATGGTCATTTTTTTTAAGCATGTATGGACGCTAGACTATTGCTGGTCAACGGGAATGCCTTCCATTAATTAAATACTGTACTCACTAGGACGGAACAATGGGTCCACATTGTCACCAAGTCAACATTTAATTATGGCATAAAAATAATCAAACGAAACAACCAAAACCACAGTTTTAACCACACCACCAAAATCAAAACTAAGTTATTTTACAACAAAAAAAAATGTGATCATTGACTACATTACAGTCATATTATGTACAGGAACAGTGAAACTAGTACTTATATTGGTAATAGATAAATTACTATATAGGTATCGTCGACAGCAACATATTTAAAGTCCAAATATGTCCTCACAACCCAAAATTCCCTTTATCAAAGGAATTAGGTTAAATACTGCCAAAAACTTGCGCAGGCGGTTCTATCCCTCAACTTATATCCCGCAGCACAGACAAGCTCACAGCCCAGTTTGTCACCATGCAAAATTCATAAAAGGCAAAATGCTCGTGATTCTACCAGTGAATATTGTCTTGCAATGTACGCCTGGTGTACAAAAATGCTGGGATGAATGAAACCGAGGAATGTAGTTATGTTGCTCTATGAATAATTTATAAAGAACATTGTTCGTGTCATGGTAAAACTTTCTAACTGAAGTATGAAAAGCATAAAAAAAGCACCCATTCTGATTATTCGCATTGAATCAGAATTATTTTATAAATTATTTAATAATCAAAAGAGAATTATTTTATAAATTATTTAGATTTAAAGAAATGACAAGGTTTACTTGATAAAAAAACTTCTTGAAACAAGAAGAGGCCTAAAAACTTCTCAAACAAACTGTTTAATAAACGTTACAAATTGTGAATTGTATTTTACAAATTACATGTCCACAAGTTTCTGATTAATAAAGATGCAACTTACAAATTTACCATGGTGGAAAACTGTCAAAATCGTAACATTGTACTTACAATTTTACATATTTCTGTTTGATAAACATTCTCTCTTTACAGGTGACAATTTACATATTTGAAAGGAAAACTGTTTTACTGAACGCACAATTGTAATCACAAATTTACATATTTTGTAAATTGTAGAACAATTCCGACAGGTGGACTAGCTTTGTGTCAGAACTTTACTATTTTTTACCTCAATTTAATAAGTGAAGAAATTTAATTGTTATACATTAATAAAGGGTTCTAGCAACTAGTAGTGGAAGTAGTGATGATGAATATATGTATGAAAGCAACGGCGAGTATTATTTGAAAGGATCAACTTTACTTTTGATGTGACAGATTTTACGTTCAAAGAAAAATTTCGGGATAGCAAAACTATCCTCGAATATTTAACGAACGGACAGACAGCCGAGGCTTAGTAATGGGGTTCCATTTGGCACACTTCGGGTACGAAACCCTAAAAAGTAAATAATCGGTCCATCCAAACGGAAGGATCGATTATTTACTTTTTAGAGATTTACTTTTGAGAGCTACGGTGCCGTAAATAGACACATAGAATAGATATAAAGACAAACACACGCAGATACAAAGATCAAACGTAAAACACGCCTCTCCTTACGTCAGGGAATAAATGTAATTGGTAGAATCTAAATAACTTAAAATCATTACGACGGCCCTTTTTCTAAAGTGTTGCCATGTTGTGTCATGGAGGTATTTCAGGTTTTTGTATTTCCACTTTTTTTATTTTCATATCGTGATTTAGTATTTCACTAAAACTAATATAACATATTTATTCTCATACTTTAGAGACATAATCGTGATTTTGTTGAATGTTTAAATCAAACTAATAGAAAAGTACTCTGTAAACCAAATTCTAAATATAAATAAATCTAAGATTATTTTTAAATATACCTTCGACTTAAGAATCTCCGTCAAAAATTTACATTTTATTTAACTTTTAGCTTACAATTACAAATATCATAATATTAAATCTTTATTGAACCATTGTTAAAATTGATGCCTTATAATAACCTTAACTTAATATCTATCTGTACCTGTAAGTGACGTTCACTCAGTCTATACGGTGGTGCCCAAAGTAGGCAGCACCTGTATCTTGTGGACCGGAGTTGTGAACATGAAACATTTTACCACTGAAGTTGAGGTGGAGACAGGTTAAAAGTGAAGTTTCTAAGAGCTAATTAATTGCAAACAATTATTTTAAACCTAAATTAAATTTTAAAATAAAATGAGATCAAAGTTAATATGTAAATTGAATTAAACAAAGTATAAATCTTAAATTGTAAATTGTGCTGGACAAAATATAGAACTTAAAAATATAAAATAACTTGTGAAAGTGTGTGTGTGTGTGTGCGTGAGTGCATGTCTGTGAGAGTGTATGTGAGTGCGTGTGCGAATGATGTATATGTGTATCAATGTCTGTTATGTAAATGTGAACCCGAGTGTAGTTAAATGATATAAGAATGTTTTTTGTTTCATCGTAAGAAAGACCTAAAAGCCACTTTTTGACTACTTTTTACATATTGCGAGGGAGAGTTCATTAGGCTGACCCGGAGAACTTGAAACTCCTTGTACAAAGAATCGGTAGAGTGAGTTTTTAAAAGAACTTTTATAACAGCTCTATGGGCTCTTTCGATTTCAATCATTATTGTTTTACCAGCTCCACCCCAGATAGATACGCCATATTGTATAATGGATTGGCATTCGTAGCATGTTTTTAGGAGTACGGTCTCTATATTTCCTCATAATGTGTATAAGTTTCCTTACTCTGCCAAAATAAATTAAACGTGGGCTTTAAATGATATATATATTAGGTCTTTACCTATGAAATTGCCGTTCTGCAGTACTGGCCATTTCAAATCAAAATATTTTTTGTTTGGCTAAGAATTCTAATTTCAAATTAATTTTATTTTAAAAACATGGATTTTTTTTTCCAAAAGTAGTCATTTGTTTATTGATTAGTGTTACATTTTCATCGCATTTAAATCTTTTTCGTCATCATGGATACGTTAAAAATTCGAGTAATTATGGAATATGAGTACCGTCGTGGCAGCAACGCGGCACAAGCGGCACGCAACATCAACGACGTTTACGGAGCTAACACTACAAACCAACGCACTACCTGTTATTGGTTTGCTCGCTTCCGTTCTGGAAATTTCGACCTGAAAAATGAACCTCGCGGTCGTCCGAAGACTTTGGTCGACAATGACGAATTAAAGGCGATTGTGGAAGCTGATGATACACAATCTACGGCTGAATTAGCAGCAGCTTTCGACGTTAGCGTCAAAACAATATTGGTCCATTTGCGTCAAATTGGCAAGGTAAAAAAGCTTGACAAATGGGTGCCCCACGAACTCAATGATCGCCAGCGCGAAGTACGCGTCGAGACGTGCCTTGCACTGCTCAACAGACACACAAATGAAGGAATTTTGAACCGCATTGTTACCTGCGATGAAAAATGGATTCTGTTTGATAACCGCAAGCGCTCAGCAAGTTGGTTGGATCCTGGTTCAGCACCTAAACAATGCCCTAAACGAAAACTTACCCCAAGAAAAGTGATGGTCACTGTTTGGTGGTCTAGCGCCGGTGTGATTCAACACAGCTTCTTACCAAACGGGGTGAGCATTACTGCAGATGTGTACTGTGAAGAATTGAACACAATGATGGAGAAGCTGGCACATCTCCAACCAGCATTGGTCAATCGCTCGTCTCCGCTGCTCCTGCACGACAACGCGCGACCTCATACTGCACAGCAGACGGTCTCCAAGTTGCAAGAACTGGGGTTGGAAGCTCTCCGTCATCCGCCCTACTCACCAGACCTTGCGCCTACAGACTACTACTTTTTCCAGAATTTGGATAACTTCTTGGCGGGAAAAAAATTCAATACCCGAGAGGCAGTACAAAATGCCTTTGAAGAATTTGTTGCCTCCCGTCCAGCTGATTTCTTTAAGAAGGGCATCAATAAACTGCCACTGCGTTGGCAAAGATGCATTGATTGCATGGGTGATTACTTCGATTAATAGAAAAAAAAATACATGAAAAAAATTCATTTAAATTTTTTCATACAAAACGGCAATTTCATAGGTATTTATATTTATTAATTATTATTAATTATATATTATATATAATAGATTTTCCTTTTCATAATCAGAACTAGATAACAAATTGACTGTGTCCGGTTAATACCATCACAGTAATCGCGTGAGGTGTTCAGATGGTTCTGACAGGTGTGCAATTTGATTGTAAGTTTGGGAGGAGTGCTAGATGAATTTGGTTTTCTTTATGTTGAGTGTAAGTAGATTGTGATTGAGTAATTGCGCTATTGTAGATAATCCTTCTTCAGCAAGGTAGTAGACCTGTTCCCAGGAACATTGGGCATGGAATGTGATAACAGTATCGTCTGCGTAGGATATTAGTTTTGAAGACGAAGGTTCAGTTTGTCGTTCATATAGATTAAAAATAATGTAGGGCCCAGTAATGTAGAGCCCTGTGAAACTCCAAAATTGATAGGGAGTTCACCACTCGAGTATTCGCCCTATTTAGCGTCCTGTCGGTGATTTGTGAGGTAGCTGTGTAACCACTCAAGTGGTTTTCCCTTTATCCCTGCTGCGTCTAGTTTTTAAGGAAAAATTCTGTTGAGATTGTATCGAAGGCTTTGGCTAAATGTAGGAAGACCGCCATGCATCGTTCTCCTTTTTCTATAATTGTTGATATATAATTTGATAGCAGCAAAGCTGCATCTTCAGTCGATTTCCCTTTTCTAAAACCGAATTGTCTCTCTGAAACTAGATTATGTTTTACTAGGAAATTCATAAGGCGGGTGTTCACCACCTTTTCCAGGATTTTAGATAAAATACTAAGCAGTGCTATTGGTCTATAATTTTCGAGTTCATCCTTAACACCACTTTTATGTATCGGGCTCACTGCTGCAACCTTCCATTGTTCAGGTGGGTTAGTAGTTGAATTTTCTTTATGAGTTTTACACTGATTTTGTCGGGACCAGGGGAACTATCGTTTTTTAACTGATTGATGAAGCTTGTAATTTCTGTTTCATCAGTAGGGTGTAGAAAAAAGGAGAATGGTGACGTTTTAGATGGTCAGTATTTGCTAGTGATGGATGTGTGAGTTTCTGATAATCTATTCAGTATAGTATCAGCCAATTATTTTCCAACGGATGTGAAGTAGGAGTTGCATTTGTTGGGGGCTTCTACAGGGTAGGATGAGCATGCCACTAAGTTGGAAGTATTTGTCTTTTGGCTATTGAAGTCGTATATCGATTTTAGGACTTTCTATAACGTTTGAGGGTTTTTGTTATTTACTTCAATTTGCTGACTATCGAATTCAATTCTAAGTTTCCGTAGAAGATTGTTTCAGAAGTTTTAGATTCATTTTTTCATCTCGATTTTGGGGTCAGGTCTGAATGATAAATGTAGCCTAACGCGCTGACTTATGCACCTCATGAAACCAGGTGTGATCCATTGCTGAAGGTTATTCTAATAATTTTTTAGGCAGCGGCAGAGACTACACAGTTTTGGCTAAAGATGTCAGTCCAGTCAATTTTGGTTAGGTGGCAAAATTGTCCTCATTTAGTTTAAGTGCCCAACGTTTAGTATTGTGTCTAGTGTTAGAGTGATTAAATTTGTAGATTTCTGCAACGTAAACAATGTGAACGTTTATCAAACAGAATTCGTAATGTTTTTACTTGTAAATTTCTTTCATCATTGTAAGGTTTATTGTACAGCACTTGTCGTAGTACAACTTTACAAATGTGTCACTCATAAACAAAATTGTCGGATTGTAACGCTTATTAAACAGGACCCTTGGTCGTAAACAATTAGAAGTGCAAAGTCCAATAATTTTATTGGACTTCGCCCTTCGAAAATCATAACAAGCTGATTGTGATACTAATTTTAAACATTTATTTTTACAGGGTGCAGCGCGCGCCTCAGCGCTCTGCGATTAAATTGACATCGTTAACACACGGACATATAAAATAATGTGTGAGTTATATGATAAAACAATTATCACATAACTCATACATTTTTTTAGTTCTTAAAATATGGGTACATTGGACACCTTATAAAATATGATCTAGAACTGGATGAAAGAAAGAAAGAATAAATGTGTAGATATTTGCCACAGATTACATACGTGCATAGTAATAGAAAAACTGAATACTAGGAATTTGTAATTATAGTGGGAGGATAAATTTTTTGGAGGAGCCCGAGGCTAAATAAAAACAACCACACGTGTCGATCGGAGTTAAGGCACGCTTGCCGAAATCGGTCCGAGAATGGGTGACCGTTCACTACATATCGAGACTCCTCCGTGCCTCGGATCATACGTTAAGCCAATGACGGGACCACCGGCTGTAGTTTCTTTCCTATATTTTTGACACGTTACGGGTCGTTACGGGTAGTCAGAAGCCCGAAAGCCTTAGAACCAGTCTTACCAAGGGGTTTTATGTAACTGGGTTGTGGAGGTCAGATATGCTTTCGCTTCACGTAAAATACTGTTATTCAGCTGCATCCGGTTTAACTGGAAGCCGACCCTAATATAGGTGGGAAAAGGCTAGGCAAACGATGAGTGGTAGTAAAAGTTTTGCTTTAATTATGTTAGTGAAGATAAAACACAAACTAATATAATTAACTAATTACTAATATTAGCTGTAATCTGACTTTTAATAGTATTCAGTATTAATTGACAGTTGAGATACCAGTTTCTGCTTACCACGGGTTTAGGGGTATCAGGGGTTTGGGGGTATGAGAAACGGGTTCCTTATCCACCATAAAAAAGGGAAGATCCTCCAACCCGACGAGTCGACGAGTGCTGCAATGCTGCGTAGTGGCTGGCAGCTGCGTCGACCAGGAGAGAAAGGCATCTCTGCTTGCCTACCGGCTGAAGTGCAGTGTGCTGTGCCAAGGTTGCTGAGAAGGCTGTGAGTGATGACCAGGTAGACGCGCGTCCGCTGCATGCTGTGGATGCTGGCTGGCTGTATGACTCGCCGCTGGGAAGATTGAGGAAGTGATGAAGACGTAGTAGCTTTGCACGAAGGCTGCGCTGACGTTCATGCCCGGAGTCACGATTTTGGGGGTACGAGGAACAGGGTATAAAATTCTTCACCCTCCGTAGAAAAGGGAGGATCCTCCGACCATACGGGTGATGTGTCTGGTGGGCTACAGCCCGACGGTAAAGATAGGCAGTGACGTGTCAAAAAGAATGAGTGAAATTGAATAAGCTGTACAATGTACTTATACGCGTAGTTTTAATTGTAGTATCGTTTATAGTACTAGTTGCCAAATTGTTAGGGTTAGCTTTATTTTGATCTATTTCTTACTTTGGACGCACTTGACTGCAGTTTTCAGTGGTTAAGATTTGCAAAAAAGAGCAGGAGTCCAGGAGCCAGGAATACAAGTTTCCAAGAGAGCTGTGCAGTGCAGGTGGGCAGAAGAAGGTTCGACAGGTCATCGACCTGTAAAAAGAACCACGGTTTACTGACTGACGCCTCTACAGTGTCCAGACAAAGAGAATCAAGACCAGTACATGTTTTACAAACTCGTCTGTTACCGACAGTTGAAGAATGGTTTCCAGATGTGAAGAAATCATGTTTATGCAGTCTGGCAGTTCTCCTGAAAATTTATTGGAAATTACCAAGGCTGAAATAACCAAAGAAATGGTAACTACTAAGGTGAGACTAGTTAATGTTTGGTACCACAACCCTAAGATAAGGAATGTGCCAAACAATACATAGAAAGTGAGTCCAAGCGTAGGCATAAGCGTAGGCTACTAAATACATACTGATCAGTAGGCACTAAGTACCTAACGTTCCTTATCGCTTAATCACCTAATTTTTCATTTGTTCCTATTTTACTTCGTAAATAAATGTTGCTTTGCTCAATTATAAAAGTACGGTTTTCTAAGTGACTAAAGACTAGGTACTACTTCACAAAAAATACCATTTACCCGTGGGTGTCCCTAACAATTTGGCAGAGCACTGTAGCTCATAAAAATGTAGACCAATCGACTCAAAATGCGCGCGTAGTGCAGCAGCACATCAAGCTACCCCAATCTGTCAAATTGCTTTGATAATTTTTCAACATTATCACTTAAGAATAAGGTTCATGTTCATTTGGGAATATTTGACGGTTTGGGATAGCTTGATATGCTGGCGTCTGCACAATAACATATAGCTAGCAGCAAGCCATTGATTTTGTTACTAATTAATGTTTTTTTTTACAGGTTGCTGCTCGCGCTGCAGCCAGCTGCGACAGCAACTGCAACAGCAACTGCGAATGTTGCGACAACTTTTACACACGGACATATCCATTACCTCACATAACTCATAACACTATTTCAGTTCTTAAAATATGACCACATTGTCATATGACATATTATCTAATATGTCTACAAAAGGAAGAAAGATAGAAAGACAAAATGTTTATTTGCCACAGAAAACATAGTAATAAATAAATAAATAATGCTGGACAATCCACACAGCATCATCTAGCCCCAAGCTAAGCAGAGCTTGTGTTATGGGTACTAGATGACTGATATACTTAATACAATACATTACATAGATAGGTTTTTTTATTATATATAGCTTATACCCAACATGTGCTTAACTAATATATAATAATTTAGCGACACGGTTGGCGCGGTGGTTGAGCCATCGGCTGCTGCGCTGCTTGTTGTGGGTTCGATCCCCACACGGAACAAATATTTGTATGACCTACAGGTAGTTGTTCCGGGTCTGGCTGTTTGCGTATGTGAGCTTAAATGTTTGTAAACGCACCCACGATACAGGAGAAATTCCTGGTGTGGGGCAACGTTTCTCTTAAAAAGAAAAAAAATAAATAAAAATAAGGGATTTCTAATTGACTATCTTAAGAAAAAATAACGATTCAAATTTTAATTAGGTATGTTACTGAAGACAAAACTTAAACTAATATAAAATATACAGCCGTAATTGGACATTCAATTGTGTCACGGTAATAATAATATTACCGTGATTGTGTTGAGTAACTAGACAGTTGGGATAAGGGAAAAATAAAAGCACTGACATAAAAAAATGAACGAAATTGAATTATTACCCACAATTAATTAGTTGTACCCACAATGTACTTATTAATTTATAAAACCAATTTGATAGTGATCAATAATAGATTTCACGTTTATGTACAGTAAAGTCAATAAACTGATAATAATTTTACGCTTGACCATGTAAAGATAAAATTTCCAGCTTTATTTTTTTGTATTATTAGGACTCACAAAGTAAATTGTTTCGAATATTCAAGTAAAATCTATTCGTAAACAATACAAAGTCAGGATATACTTCCATTAACATACCATCAGGCCGCACGATATTATACTTAATGCAAAAAACAACAAAAACAAAGATCAATGAGTTCACAAAACGATTAAGTGAGTTTTTATTTTAAGAGAGCATATTAAGACAAAAAAACATCTCACCTGAACACCCGTGCATGGGTGCCCTCGTTATGTGAGATAAAAAATAGATCTTCCTCGGTATAAGAACGTAGTAAGTGCTGAAAACATAATAAATCCAAAAATTTGAGATTTTTTCCAAAACCCAATAGAACAATAAAGTATCTGTTTTTGTCCTGAAAGTCAAGGGCATTTCAAGTATAAGTAAATCGAAAATATATTATTCATCACACACACAAACCTACGCAACATCACTTACACAAAACACAAACATCTTTTCAAAAAACAATTAGACCTAATTAATGGCTCTTCGCCGAGATTTAAAAACATTCATGTCCCTTTCTAGTAAGTACTTACTTATATACATAGTTATCTGTGGGGCATTTTCCCGCACTCGTGCCAGCATGTAAAAGTACACTACATTTAGAACCTAAAAACAGTGCACGATAAGATCAACGTTTTGAGCACTATTCGCACAAATAGTTCGCTATTTATTCAGGTCAACTGAACCAAAATTATAATCGGAAGTGTGAAAACTATAAGTATGATACAATGTACTGACAAACGATCACAATCATACTCATAACAGATATGATAATGATTTATTATAAACTTGTTGAAAACAGTGCGCTACGGAGCTAGTTGGGCTGTTCATGTTTGTAGACAATTCATGGACTAGAGGCAACCTCGTATAAAAAATCTTTAAGGTCGTTGAAGAATTGATAGACAAAAAGGCCGCCTAATCGGTTGTCTAGTCAGTTCCATAAGAAACAATTAGTCGGTCAATCATCGCGGCGTGTTGCCTGAACTACTCAGCAGGACACATTGCTTAGTGATCTTGATTGTTCAAATCTTCTTAAGAACGATGAATGCCCGTTTCTAGGCGACACTTAGGTACCTAAATAATAGCGGACTGTTGGATTTACAACGCTATTTTAATAGTAGGTTAGGCAACGGACTAAGCCCTATCTTCGCACTGAATAGAAATTCCAACATCTTGAAAAAACAGACACACACAAAAACATTGATCATATCGCCAAGCGAATTTCATTTCTACACCTTATTTTTTATTTATACCAAAACCTCCTTAGGTGTGTAGCTCGTTATAACGATCAACTTTTCATATTAGACCAACTCTAAAATCACGAAAAAAACAGCTGCTCCATACATTTTGTCGATCTAAGAAACAGAAAATGTACTGAACGCCTGTTTGTTTTTCGGAATACACTGTTAGTCCCTCAGTAAAAGTTATTCGTAATGATGAGTAAAATGACCCCTTGAGAGGTTTAGTATTAAGAAAAAATAAGGTTCTGTAGGTTCCTGATCCACATCATTGGTGAAGAAGCAGACAACAGATGACACGCAGCCTGGAAGAATAAATTTTGCTCGCTTTTTGCCTGTGCGAAATTGTATTGTTATCTTCAAACATGCACGGGTAAGTAACACTGATTAATTGATTAAAAATAAGTAGAATAGTAAATACTTAAGTTAGAAATAAATATAGAACTAGTTTATGTCGTTATCGTAAATTGATTTTAAATGTGTAGTCAATTGAACGGTAAGTAATTCACAAATTAAAAGTTGAAGGTCGATAGGACATAAACTAGTCCTACTTGTGTCTTAACACAGTGCGCCGAAGTAGAATAGTAAATACTTAAGTTAGAAATAAAAATAAAACTAGTTTATGTCCAGTTGATTTTAAATCTGAAGTCAATTGAACGGTAAGTAATTCACAAAATAAATGTCGAAGGTCGATAGGACATAAACTAGTCCTACTTGTGTCTCAACACAGTGCGCCGAAATAGATTGGTAAATACTTAAGTTAGAAATAAAAATAAAACTAGTTTATGTCCGGTGGATTTCAAATCTGCAGCCAATTGAACGGTAAGGAATTTACAAATTAAAAGTGGAAGGTCGATAGGACATAAACTAGTCCTACTTGTGTCTAAATCTCGTGCGCCGGTATCATCGAGTTAAAACTGGAATCCCTTAAAGCGTTGTCCCCCAAACTGGGAAGTTTGATGATTGGCTGTGACATTAAAAAATGTGTCGCGCCGTTTCGTCGCCGTCGCCTCGATGCCACGTGCGCGACCTGATGAACGCAAGGCGGTGTTATTTGCCGCATAATTTACATAGAGATAGATCACAGTCCCGCGGGTCGTGCACCCGTTGAATTTCTATTGTTTAGATTGGAAAACTAAGTGCGCCGATGGTCGACTTTCCTCTCACGTCATTATTAGATCGCAGGTGTCATGCCGTGTCAGACGTTGCACGTTGGATACAAATGGGATTTCTATTATACAATTCTTCCATACATAGACAAGTCCTTTATTCTACTATTACTTTACTTACTAGGGGCTTTTGAAAGACCTTTATGAAACTCATCTAGAATCCTAGTTAAGAAAAAAAATGTTTACCATGATAGTGATTAATTGAAAGCTTTCTACCACTACCTACCCAACCAGATAAAGATGGGGAAGCCTAGATGCCGATGGGGTTGAGAACGAATCGATTACCTAATGGCGCTGTGACCACCCGGCCCCGTGGAGATTGACTCATTTGCACTGCATTACATTACCGAGTGACACGGACAGCCACTCTCATCATCGCGGTAATGAACAGATTGTTGTTCACAACACTCGAGCAAAATTCCATTTCAATTGCTAGATACGTTTCTATTAGATCTTACAGCTGAACGCACGCCTCTATTAGATAGGCACACAAATATATACACAATTGCTGCTACGTACCTACCTTCGCGATTCGGGGATTTCAGGACAGTGACTGGACCATCAATAATCATCAAATGGACACGATGCAATTAGATAATAATTTAAGTAGACTTTGGTTGTTCTCTTGCCTATTGGCCTGGATTTTGTACTTTTCCATAGTTATAGTAGGTGATTGTCTGTATATTTTCATCTTACTTTAGAAGTAGTTACGTGTAGGTACAGTAGGCTATATATCAGTGGAAACACTTTGAGCTCGAGCTGGCCTAACGCTCTGTACGGAGTTTCAATTGAATAAGAGTCCAACTTATACTGGTTTTGTTACCACTGACCGGCCTACCGACTCACTAAGTGACATTTATATATTTCATGTACTTAGATCTTTGAAGATGATCTCATAACACCAATCGATGGGCACAAGTGAATTTTGCTATTTATCTAGAAAAGGCTTCTCCTTTCCCTATTTTCAGCTAGAAATGCGTATCTGTACCTAGTGTTTTTGATCATATACGGTTTTGATTGTACATGAATACTTAGAACAGGTGGTCAGTCTTAATTATTTGTACTTATCAGTAATTAACTAGGTAAGTAATGCATACACAGGTGATCATTCCTAAATTACCTTAGTCTATTTTTTTTGTTATAATTCGTTCGTTATGGTTGGCTTCCTAAATCCACCTACTGGCGGCCCGGCCCTGTGGCTGTAAGTTCTATCTACAATTTGGTACAATGCTACTCTATTCGGCCTTCACATCAATACAGCTGAGTTTAATAGTACCTAATTGGATTGCATTTTAACGCTTTCCGACCTCGGCAAGCGTTCGTCCCGGCTGTCATTTGCAGATCTTTGACAGTCGATAGTCAGAAGTCTGACAGTCTGATTACCAGTTTTCCCATGGGGTATCGAGTTACCCAGTAACTTTGCTTTAAAGGTCAAATAGGCAGCCGCTCTATGTAAAATAATAGTATTATTAAACTGAAAACAGGCCCCAACATGGTTGGGGAAAGGCAGGCAGACGATGATTACTATCTTCGGTGAAACCGAAACCTGAATCGCCAACCTGCACTGAGCAAGCATGGTGATTAATGTTCGTGCCTTATCTGTATGAGAATAAGGCCTTTGAGCTGCAGCGTGACAGAAACAGGCTAGTATTATTTATTATTATAATAGCACTTAAGCTGTTATTTAAATTACATTTCAGTAGAACTGACAAGCAGTTGTTTAACCATCATCTTAATTGTCTCTTCCATTATTTTGAGCATTTTTGGGATTGCGCCAATCGCTGTGGATATACCAGACACACTTTTGTTTGCTAAAAACTTGATAGATTTTCAACTAATAGCAAAATATTATATTTCCTTTATTTCTTTATATACATATTAATTACATTTTTAAAAACATAAAAAATAGTAGGCCACCGGTATTGGGAATAGGGTCCTACCGGTGGTAAGGTCTCTTGAGAAACGTACCTCCTAAAGATACGCGCCGTGTCTAGGAGTACCGCTTTCTGGATCAAGCCCTTGATCCAGCTGCCTGACGAGAGCCTCCTTAGGTGTTGCTCGAGGCTCTTGGCTATTATACCATTGGCCGTCACAATTATCGGCACAATTACTGCTGTATTTACATCCCACATATCGACCACCTCGCGGGCCAGATCAAGATACTTGATTTGTTTCTCTTGCAAAATTAAAATATTTATTGTTAAGTAGTTTATTGATAGAAACTTTAACTTTCCCCCTTATACTTAAGGTTAGGTACTTACTTTAAAAGTTACATAGGTACCTATATGTACTTATATATACCTACGTATGGTTCTTATTGTTCTCAACATTGGAGCTCAAGTGTCGGGCCAGATATCTACTTCATCTCAATATTACGTCGTCCAGTGCATGGCTAGTGTAACGCTCCTTAGAGACAGACACACGAATGGAACACTTCACTTGACTCGAATCACGTTGCAGACATGACAAGTAGGGAACCTCAAAGGGTAAGTTTACCTCAATTAGATTACGATAATCGAATTAGTTAAGACAATTCAGCATTGGGTAAGAATAAATCCAAAGATAAATCAAGGTAAAATAATTTTACCGCTGAGGATTCATGGTCTTCCATAATCTTCAATTCAAGTCAGTGGTAATAAAACCACTGATACTATACTGTACCTACATCCACTGCCCGACCTTATTTACATTCGTTGCATCCTGTATACCAAATTGATACCTACGTCATAACAAAAATATCGAATAAATATCCATCTAAAATGATATCTTTAGCATGAAGTTTTACAACAACAAACAGGAACAGTTATCCCAAATATGGTTTTATTGAACTTGCTTACCTCTTCATCTCGCAATTTTATGACTGAATCTGCTAACTTAGTTTTTTTGGGGCTTTAAAAGAATTAACTGTTGATACGTAGGTAGGTACGTATTGCATTTCATAGAGATATTCTTCTATTCTGTTACCTAATCCTAACTTCTCATAAAAACTTACCTACGAAAACTTTTCTAACTCATTCTATAAAACAATTTGTATGGGCTGATATTACCAATGGTGTCAATTCCCATGCTCACAATCTAGACTAAAATTAGAGAATTGTCATCTCGTCGAGAAAAGGACACTCCGACACCGTCCTTTTCTGACAAGAGATGTCCAATTAGCCTTGAAATTCGCCATGTTTTTGTCGATGCATTCAGAAAGTTAACTATGATGTTTGAGTTTGAGAACCTTCAGTGTAAATTTAATTGATGGAAAAACATGGAAATAGGCTTAATTTAGTTTAGCTTGTCCACAAGGAAATCGGCACCACTATCATGTTTAATAACTATGACCTTGATCTGGCCAAGCGTAGTACTTAAGTAAAGAGTTTCAATAGAATTCTTCTTCTTCAACAATAGACGTGTGGTCACACGTAGGTAGGTACTAACTAAGTAAGTAAAAAACGTTGGCCGAATTCGCTCTAAGAAATCTTTCAAACATGTTTCAACGACCACCAACTAAGTATACAACTTTCCGATCCCTTTACAACTTTCATTATCTAATTCATCATAAAATCCCAACGGGTAAGGTTAGTTTAGTTTGATCAAGTCTATATCACTGGGTCTGACAAGTTCATTTCAAAAAATGAGAAGATAAAAAAATAGTACTTACCTAAACAAAAATAACAAAATGATTTAGATTCTTCTAACAACACCAATTTGTCGAATAGACGAGTAGGTACCTACGCCACATTCTTAGAGCTATTGTCAAGTTCAATGACCCGTACTCATGATTAGAACGCATTTGGCCGTTCCTGCCTAGAAAATTGTAACACGAACCATGCACGAACCTAAATTGTCTAGCATTTGATGTCAAAACACAACGCCACGCATTAAAGCCAAAACATTTATAAAAAGTGAACCTATAAGTATGACTCTACCTACCAGTGGTCGCCCAATGGTCGAAATTCGACCGGTTTAGCTTTCTGCACTTCTTCTCAATAAGATAAACTTTAACTATGCCAAATCTTACACTCCTCCGTGCGCGTAATATGTTAATAATGGAAACAAAGTTTTCTCTTCGCATTTTAATATAGGTAGGTAGGTATAGATTTCAGGCAGGCTATTAGTAGTCTAGTTATCTACTAGTTATTACCTATCTACCTTCTTATATAATGGACACAAATCTGCAATTAATTTTAGAAAAAAAGCGCAATCAAATCTCTTTGGCTAATACTTATCTTTGAATAATAATACCTAATTATTATTGTTTCCATTCCAAACCCTAAAATAGGACCATTTACTTTAAGGAACGCATTAGTTAGGTACTATCTACTGCTATCAACTGTAAAAAGACTTCTACGTTACTAGTACTAGTCAAGGAAAATATAAATCAATTATGGAAAAAAACATAATTAGTACTTGCGAAGCTTTTTCATAATGCTCATCCATCTAAAACAATTTATTTATGGCGCTGACTGTACATGCATTATGGGATCATTGAACTATTGATAGGTAGGTAACTAGTTATAAAAACCTATTTGTAATGGAAGAGGTAGCGCCATCTTTTGAAACTATGGAACAACACAAAAATTCCAAATAGTTCCTCTATCTGTGGAAGCCGCTATTGTAGAGGGCGCTAGGTAGTCGGATGTGCATGTGCAAAAATTGTGATAATAATGTCAAGGCCACAGCTAAAATTAATAATTATGTTTACTACATCTACTAATTTAGATAAAATCAATGCTACGTTATAAGTTACTTATATAATAAACGCAATAAGACACAGTAATTAAAGTATTTGCCCTATATTTTCGAATACCAGTGTTGCTTCCGCGTCATAACCTCTTTGCCAAATAATATCTATGGATCCGGAATTTGTAGTAAATATAGTGCTAATTCACTAGTATTTAGCAATTTTACTTCCTTGATTGGTTTCCCTTGGTATAATCGATAATTTAAAAACGTTTGGAGCTATATAATGCCTGTAATATTGGTTAATCGTTGATAATACGGACTGTACATTTTGAATTTAGCGCCATGAAGTGAGAAACGCATGAAGTTCGCGTTGCGAATCTGGCCGATTGATGTGAAAGATATTCCGAAGGCCGTGAGTGAACACGGAAATCGAGATGTGTGTGTGGTCAAAAAGACAGTGCAAGGTAGGGGTCGGGTGGCGTTTGTGATGGCAAAATTTTTGCAAATGGTGAGTTAGGAATTATTGACTTGTCGTGTCTCGGATTTCGTTTTGTTTTGTGATAGTGAATTATTTGTGTGATTAGCGAAATATTTGGTGTTTATTGATATAAAATTCTTAGATTCTGTGATACGGGATCGGCAAATGGCGCTACGAATAGCCAAAGTTGACACAACTACGCGTATAGAAATCCCATACATCTTCAGTTGCCAATTTTATGGCACGCGGCATGACCTGTGATAAACAACAAGTATTGGTGCATCCTAAAATTCTTCATATCAGTCGTATGGACCTAGCAACTGGGACATCCAGCTTGGCGATTATAACGGTGTCAGCATGTTGCGATTTTTTTGGCGAGCGGTACTACTTTTTTAAACTCGTTTATAGAGGCGGCTAG
Organism: Phlogophora meticulosa; assembly: GCA_905147745.2. Lineage (NCBI taxonomy): Eukaryota > Metazoa > Arthropoda > Insecta > Lepidoptera > Noctuidae > Phlogophora > Phlogophora meticulosa. The sequence goes on along the minus strand of LR990528.1, from coordinate 10,665,059 downwards.
AGGTTTCCGCGTCCCGTAGGGTCGGTGGCCCCGCGATCTGGCTCCTGGAGTTAAATTACATAATGTATAGGTGTTGTTTGGAGCATGCAACAAGTAGATATGTGTCGGCGGGCTAACTGTCAATGTGGAGTACAGTAAGCTCGCTGCCCGCGGCCCCCATTAATTCGAGCCGCTGATGTCACTTATCTCTCCGCTCTCCTATCTAGGCCCTATGGCCGCCAATTTTTTGCACATAGTATCTTAATGTAAATTTGATAACCGGCGCACGTCTCTAATTACCACTTGTTTAAATACTAAGTGATGCAAATCTAGGTTCGTTTACAGCAACTGTTCACGAATTTAAATTTTAGTCCTTCCATTGATATAACCTTGTAATTTTTGATTGTGAGTTGTTCATAGTTCTGTTTCATAGTAATTCAACCATGGTAGTGATACAATGATTAATTTGCAGCACGGTCACTGACATTAGCACCAACGATGGACCAGCAATTCTGCTTGCGCTGGAACAACCACCCGAACAACCTGACTGATGTGTTAGCAAGCCTGCTACAAAGAGAGGCTTTGTGCGATGTCACCCTTGCATGTGATGGGGAAACTGTCAAGGTATTTATGACTTCATATTTTTTTCCTGTTCATTAAATTGCTTTTAAATTCAAAATTTGGTATCTAAAAAAAATATTGTCTTAGTATGCCGCCCACCCTTAGGTGTAACGGTTGGGGTCTACAATAAAGAGTATTCTATGCTATTATATCTGCTACCTGAAAGGGATTACTGTAAAACTACCGCTGTCCTTTAATCCTGGGTTTCTCCAGCATATTTCATTAAAATATGGAGTGACTAGTTAGATCTAGTCACATGATTCATTTGTTTTAAAAAGTTAACATATTACAATCTCTTTAGTAATGTTATGTCACAGTAGGAAGTGTATGTAAATATTGATATTCTGTTTGTTGCACTGACATGCAACAGTATAATAATATGCCACAACAAAATGCATTAAATAGTAAACAAACATGAGTAATACACTTGTGTGTTGTTACCTGTTGTTGACAATGCTTTTTGAATATTTTTTTCTTTCAATCTACTGCTATATACTACTCTGATATTTATTATAACTACAAAATAATAATCATCAGTTTCTTTTAGATACAGCATTTAATTTTACTTTTGGTAATATTCTTAGCAAACATCATGCACATCAGTGTGCCTTCTTTTGTTACTATTTATATATTTCTTGACAAATTTACTTCAGGTATTTAAATTATTGAGCCAGGATTTTAATTAAAGTAACTTGAGCGTCCTAAATGTCTGGTTCTATGTTAGACCAATTTATAATATTTAAACTAGTTTTTGTTTGCCTTAGTGTAGTATTTTATTCAAATTATTACAAATGATTAATTAATTCCAAGGACAGTAATAAAAGTGTCTAATGATATGTGCCTACATAACAGCTAGATAGAGGAAGATAAGACACAAAATCTTGATTGTCATTACAGTCAAATTGCTACCTTAGGCCATCAAGTCAAGGTAGTCTTCATTGTAGATATTTAAATATTTGCTAATTTGCAAGGTTATTCTTTCCTAATTCGGTTTTTTGAAGCAGAATACCTATATTTTAAAATATAATTAGGCATGTTCCTCACTAAATACAATAGATGAAGCATGTAAAACCATATTTTACATTTAACTTACTTGTTTTGTATGTTGTATTGCTGTTATTTTACTTGTACTGACCAAGCTAGATACCATTAATTCTATAAGAAGCAAGATATCAGTATTTACTATATTTTGAGTATCAATATACTGTATGCAAAATTCCCTTAGATTTCCTAGACCGGAATAATAATAAGAATTTTATTATGATAGATCTAAAGGTCAATAACACATGTAGACTAGCAACTTCCTTTATATGCCATTTAAATTTAAATTCAACAATTAACTATGAAAGCTAAAGTTTATGCTAATAAAATGCAATTTGTTTGGTAGGTTGAAAGAAGTCTGCAGAAGATCTGCATGTTTTGTAACTTTCTAATTTTTTATTAAAGTTGTTAAGCAGGTTTTAGGGTCTAGAATGTCTAGATTGGGACACTAAAGTTAACAGTAAACGTTTGGCTAGCTAGCTCTGGTGTTACTCATTCAGATTTTTAAAGGAATTCATCAACAAACACCTTGGCACTGTTTTAGTTGAAATATATTCTGAACCAAAACTCAAGTGATAAAATATTGTTAATCGTTTTTTTAAGAACTGAAATAACTTTTAATATAAACATGACTTTCAGCATAAACCCTATGTTAGTACACATTTCCCGTTTTCAATGACTGTTAGTACAGTCAAAAACAAAAGTTGGTTAACTTTAGTTGCATAACCAAAAAAAAGATAAGAAAATAAATTTGAAAGAAAGAAAAATAAATACAGTAAAAAGAAACGAATCTGAAACTGCGAGTTTGACTCACTCGCCCTTATTTCCGTATCTAAATAATTAATGCGCATCTTGATAAACGGTTATCAAAATGTTGTGGCATTTTAAGGTTCCATAGTAAAACAAAGAATCCTTATCAATTTCCTTAATCTTTCTCTTGAGGCGAAATAAAAATGCTTGCAATTTTTAGCTCTGTATCTGATTGTTTGGTAACAAATACGCACCCGCAACACATATATTTTTACGGAAATATAATTGTTATATAAATGTTAATACAGCTCACTAAGTTTTATTTCCCCAATTTAATGACTATTTCATGAAGTCATGACATTTGAGGCCAATTCGAACTAACATAGTTGCATTGATGATTCTAATTATTATAATTATGTGAATAAATATATTTGTTACCGGCTCGTATAATTTTGTATTACCATAGGTACAACTCGATACTGACCTGCTAATTGCTAAAAACGTAACAAAATTTTAATTTTTCGGACTCACTTGGCGGGCCCCCTTTTACGACCGCGTTTCAGTGCTGATAATTATTATTAAAAGTACGAGATACTACATAGTTAATGTTAAAAACAGCTTCAATTTAAAAGATTCTGTGAATGATTGAGATTCGTCGTCTACTCGGTGACTGCACCAATTACCATCCTACCCTCAATTTATTTTGGGTCAGTGAGATATGTTCTTTCTCCTCCATCCATCTTTATCAGTCGGCAACTCAGCGTTTCCATCCTTCTTAACCGTGTCATCTTTTACATAAATTGTCCTCGCAAATGACGACTGACGGATGTATATTATAGCTATTCGTTTTTGAAAACCTTACATAGGTTTTGTTACCATTAACGTGCGGTCTACTGTACAAACAAAACTTGCTGAAGCAAAAAGTATAAAAATTTGATAAACAATGGCTGAAATAACTACGTTATTTCCGTAGTTTAATGCCTGTCACAATATATAAAAGCCGCCTCCTGAAATAAATAAATGAAATAAATATCTTCAAACTGGGTTTTTTGGTTGACAAACAAGTTCTAACTGCATCACATTTAAAGTCGATAAGCTAAAATATATCGCCCAAATTATCGGCCGTGACATAATACGCGTATGTATGGATGGACAAATTGCGAAGTCTCACCACTGGGTTCCTTTGAACCTTTTTGGTACGGCCACAACAGTAAATTTTACCGTTCCTCGCTGGAAACAAAGTAGAATATACGTATATCTTCTGAAATCCAGCACGATTTCTGTTAAATGTATTAACTGTAATTGTTATTATGTAAAGCATAATGTTATTTACATAGTTATTATTTTACAATATACATTTTAGTGACTAATTGTTGTAGATCTGATATCATTTTCTCAGCATCGAGAAATCAGCACTGATTTACGACTTTGCATCTTAACTGATACATTCAAACTGTTTTTATTGGAGGATTAAAAATAATATGATTTTCGTGCTGGATAGCGGATTATATGTGGCGTTAGTCTATAGAAGACAGGACCAGTAAACCTGCTGCAGTGTTGCCTGAGTATACAGTTTAGAGATACCGCTATCGCCTTCACCACTATCTTGAGAGTTAATGTGTTACAAATTCACGATGTTAGCTAGAGCATTCCTATTGCAAAAAAATATGAAGTAGGTATGCAGGTATGTGTAAAGCTGCGTCCCCCTCACTCCCAACAAAGTAACCAATATTATTTATTACGCATATTATGGACTGAGATTTTAACATTTCACCTAATGAACCTCAAAACTAATCCGCATAAAGCGGCGAGGCGGCTATGCTTCGGGTCTCAGATCATAGTTTTATTGTTGGGCATATGACGTGATTTACCAAGGAGCTCTTCGAACGGATCCACCAGATAAGATCACCAGTCAAGTTCAAACAGATTTGTTTATCGAGCAGACAGCATCATGATGTTAGCATAGCAATAGCCCTACAAGATCGTGGATAATATATGGTCAATAAACATGATATAAAAATATACAAAAAGAATATCTTACTCGTAAGTATATTCCTTTTGGAATCCAGTGGGATATATACATATTTACACCTATAAGTGGCATAAGCCATGTAAACTACTCGACGTATCCAATATTTGTGTAAAGATCAGTACAAAAAAGTAAAAATAAAACTCGATCTACCATTATTTATTAAATTCGAAAAAACTAGAAACTATCCGGTGCCCTACAAAATTATGTAAGTACCTCCGGTTTCGTATTTGTGATTTACGTTGTTTGAACTCTTGAACTATGCCCCGTAAGCAAGAGCGTTTTTCTAAGGCGGCGTTCGAAAAACGCGCGCTATATTATTCTCGAGGGTTCGGCTCAAATCCAAAAGAGCGCTTTACTTGCGCGTTAAAAACGCAGCATTGGATTTTCTACTCTCGGCGTAACGTCGAGCGTTGAAAATCCAATGCGTGGTAAAAAAAACTTTGCATTAAAAAAGCGCCCGTGCGAACGTAGGCTTATCAATATCGCTGAGGTGAACGACTGATCGTGCGCGGGCGACCAAGCGATCTGTAAACGCGGGATAATGTAGGGAATAGCTGTATTTTTGCGATTTCAGGGTTACGATGACTTTTCAGTTATTTTAATTATACCTTGTATATGATATATGTTGTTTGTATGTGATGTAAAGAACTGGATAAATGATTAGGACTGACTATTTAGGTAAACTCTTTAATCACACACCAGTAAAAGTTCGCAACACACACTGACGCAACCATATTCCGTCTTCAATATCACCATGTTCACCTTCAATATCACCATATTAAAGTTCGTCCGAACAAATGCAACAATGTTGCGAAGTGTAGGTAGAGCGCCGTCGTCGTAAACGGGTATGTTCAGCTGAGTTCGGCAAAACGTTGGGATTCTCTATGGGAGTTCGGAATGGGTAGATGAGTGACGTCACATTTTGCTATTCGCGTTACACATCTCGGGAAGTATTGTTGGCGAACGTGTTACAAGTGGGGACACAGCTTACTTCACAGTTTTGGAGATCACGTGCCTAAAAATAGGTCATACCCAGGAAGAAAAGATCGTCCTAGTTAATACCCGATTAGTTTAGGTACACCTATTGGGTATTATCTAGGACGATCTTAGAGAGTCACAAACATAAAATAAAGCTTAAAGTGAAAGTTAGTTTTTATGTAAAGTGTAGTAGGTCCAAAAAGAAAGTTCGATAACATTCAATTTTGACCGACCAGCCCTCTGAGTTAGAATCTTTTTCGAGTAGAAATCAAATCATTCGTAAAATAAATTATCGATGAAGTATATTTTACCATGACAATGACTTGTCATTCGTACACTCAACCGCAAATATTGTACACTGACAGCGCCTTTATATCGTAGCTGTAAGGGCGATTTTGATAGAACAATGTTTACTACTGATGTGCAGGTGACGGTACGGAGTGACGACGACTTTCTTACATACAAGACGCAACGTCTCTGGGTCTGTCTGTCCGTTATTGCGCTTACAACTCAATAAACACGTACGGTATTCGATTTACGCTATTTTTGTTCTAGATCACAATTATTTTCTCTTGATAGGTTTCAGTAAAAATTAGTCCACGTTGGTTGAATCCGTGGGCACAGCTAGTTTATGATGATTGAGAAATGTATTATTGACAATTAGCTTAACTCTTTAGCGAACTGAACTAAAAATAAGTTACCGTCTAGTTATTGAATACATTTCAGTAGTGGCTAATCGCTTGTCGTTCTACCCTGAAGGTCATTGAATAGGTCCTAGTCTGGTGAAAAATATTGTTTGTATTTCAGATATTTTAAATATATTTTTTTCTGTTACGTTGCATCCACGTAACTGCTACGGGATGAATTAGTATTACCTGTGCTTTTACTAGTATTACTTCATATACGGCACATTTCAAATAATGATCTAGAATTAAACACCTTACGGCTAATTATAAATATTAGCATTCTATACACTTATCAAAAGAAACCTCATTATCTCTTGTCTACTGTTATTTAATTAAATATCACTTTGGTCTTAACGAAATTAATCAAAGAGAACTAAGTAGGTCTGATTTTACGAGTTTGTTACTGGTTTTAAACGTACTTCTAAATAAACAAGCATGTGTACCTACTTACGTGCTTACGCTGCGTGTGCGACGACGTCTCTAATTAGTTATTAAGGAACGAACCTTCGTTTCTTGGGTTGTCATGCCAGTTCTACGGTAGGCGTTTTAGGCAGCCAAATGCCCAAAACATATTTTAACCTTGGCATATACCACTATGTAATATCTCCCAATTATTTGGTTCTTTAAGACAATACAAATATTGGTAATTACCTATTTCGTGTTGTACTGAATGCTAACAACGTAAATGGAAAATGGCTTGGTAAGCTTCAAAATAACAAAACACGAACATTCAATAATTAAAATACTAAATAATATTGCCCGTAAAAGGCTCCCAGGCAAATATTAACGACTTGTGTCTGAAAATCTAGTCCATGAAAAAACATTTACCATCTAATTGTAATAACAATAGGTCTGCCAAAATGGCAGTTATGCACTGTTTCTATATAATGCTAACAGAATCGTAAAGACCTTCACATAGCTTTGCATCATTTCTTTTGTTTAAATTACACATGCTATTTTTAAAGCAAACTTGTGAAAATGTGTTTTTTTTTTATTGTTTCAGGCACACCAGACGATACTCTCCGCATGTTCCCCATATTTTGAAACTATATTCCTACAAAACAATCATCCACATCCGATAATATTCCTCAAAGATGTACGATTCTCAGAAATGAAATCACTTTTGGATTTCATGTACAAGGTATTAACCTAGACTAAAATTAAATTTATTACGAGTCAAGTGCCAGAAAAAAGTAAGTATGTATATTGTTAATTATTTTCGTTATTTCAGGGTGAAGTGAATGTTGGCCAAAATATGCTACCGATGTTCCTAAAAACTGCTGAAAGTTTACAAGTTAGAGGTTTGACAGAAAATAATACATTGAATCCTAAGGTGAGCATTGAATATTTATTGTAAATCATGCAATAAATCTCTCTTAGACTTAAGCAATACTTAAATAGAGCCATTTCACTGGGTGAAACTATTTGTGAGTAATGCTTGAGTCTTCAGTGAGGTTCTGTAATACGGGCCTAAGGAATGTCTTTTTTTTTGCATAAAAAAGATATTTCCAGTTATATTATTTGGTGTATTGCATTCTTTGACTGTCTATAGAAACACCCGCCTAGGCGTAGTCCAGTTAAATACTTACAACGATGTTTTTGTATATTTTAATACTTAACTCTCTTTTATCAAATTTTATTTTTGTTGTACCAGGACCCTAAGAATGATTCCGAGTCCGACGTAAGTCCTTTTGTCTAATGCGAGTACGAAACGAATATATTGATAAACTTCATTTTGATGCTCATACATACATATATTTAGATCTTTTGTCTAGAAGTGAGAGAGTACCGAATGTCTCGCTTTGATATAATAATATTTAAAATAATTTTAGTTATCACTATTAAGTATTTACAACCTGTAGACGTTAAATTCAAACAAACGCCCTCATAAATGAGATACATTTCCGTTTAGACTTAAAAGTAGCACGCATTGAGTATACAGTTTATTAGTTATCGTATCGCCCGTTAGCCTTGAAATTGTTGATAGAGTTATATCTTTACATAAAGCATAGACCTCTGAATTAGAAATTTAATTTTAGCACTAAAAAACAATCTAGTGATAAGCAACATTAGATTTTAGGCGGTCTAGATATTCGGTACTAACAGTGTTTGATACATTCATAAGATAGTCCTAATTCAAAATTAAAGCGATGACGTCACAAAACCGTTACTCTACACAAGGAAATAAAAAAGATATGCATCCATAAACGCATCAACTCGATAAAAACCGTTGTAATATGGACGCTGTTGTGAGATTTAGCGTTGTCAGGATTCAATTTGTTAAGACATTATTAACTTATACATACTACGGTATTATGTGAGGATGAGCCCTAGGTATCATTATGGTAACTTTTTTGTCTTAAGATTTAATTTTTATGTATGTATGTACTTAAGTCTGCATGCATTCATTATAACAAGTTGAGATTTGAGTTAGTAACTCGGATATAAAATTCTCAAAACCGTTACTTTTTCAGTATCTTTCAAGCGTTTCGAAACTTATCCCAACTACCCAACTTTGACGTCATCTTTAAATGTATTCTTATATATTCTCAGTCGGAGGATCGGTCAACTCCGTCAGTGAATGCGGAGAACCTTTCCCGTTCGGAGTCGTTCGCTACGCCTCCGGCCGCGCACTGCGCGCCGCCCGCGCCGCATACGCCGCTGTCGGCTGCGCCTCCTGCGCATCCCTCTCACCCCTCGCATGCAATCCCGCCGGAGAAGAGACGCAGAAAGAATTCCACGGTACCCCGAGATGACGTCGACCTTTCGTACAGGCACTACGAGGTAAGCTGGACTGTTAACATCCGATTGAATTGCTAAAAAAGGGAACATACATATTTCTATTTAATAATAATGAAAAGTACTTTATTTCTTCCACAGATTTTTGAACTGTTGTCGGACCTAATCTGAGCGATACCTTCCTGACTGTAGGTCGCTATGTACCGGTGGTAATGGTATGTGTTAATGTGCAGGGTCATGTGAAGTCGGCGAAGTGCGGGTCCACGGGTTCGGGTTCGGAGCCGTCCACGCCGCCGCCGGCGCACACGCCGCACCGCGCGGTGGCGCGCTCGCCCGCGCCGCACGTGAAGCAGGAGCCGGACTCGCCCTACACGCACGCGCCGCACGCGCCGCACGCGCCGCACGCGCCGCACGTGCCGCACGCGCAGCACGTGCCCAACCTCCACCCGCCGCCGCCCTTCGACCAGACACATCTTCAGGTAAACACTAACAATCTTTCTCATCGACACCGTTGATCCAGAAGTTTCGTTCTCAGTATTTGACTAACTCTCTGCTTCATAGAGAAAGTAGAACTTTTTTCTTATCCTAATGAGGATGATCTTTTTCTTCTGTTATTTTGATATTATTTTCCGAATGAATCGCGTAACTGTCAACAGGAAGGAAGGGATCTGCCTGAATAAAAAGAGAATATCACAAATTTTAAAGCAGAGCCTTTCCTTCTTTGTCGGCAGAGTTCAGGCTGGGTTCGCGCGGCTGACCCGGAGGAATGTAACCGCCAGTATTTGGATCTAAGCATTAATCGGCCCGATGGCAACATTCTCGCGTCGATCCTCGCGCTACCGCCCCAACAGATTTCCTTGCCGCCGAAAACAACGCGACGATCTCCTGTAAATTCTAAAAAGAGCGGGAAATTCCGCCTTAGTTGGTTAACGCTGTACCCGTGGTTGCAATATGACAAAACTCACAACATTATGTACTGTACTTACTGTAGAAGATGGTCACACGAGCTGACAGTTAACAGGACATCGTTCGTGGAAGGCAACTCTAACTTTAGACTAGAAATAGTGAATCATCACGATAGATGCAAAGCTCATAAATTCTGTCGAGAACGTGAACACTCCAATAATATAAATGTTCTATCAAGTAGTGAGACGCCTGGCGACAAAATTGAAAATTAAAAACTAGTAAATCATGTCAGAAGGTGCTAGCTGAATAACCATGGTCATACAATATTTATGCCAATGCAATATTTATCAAACTCTGCCTACAAAATTTTATTGAATGCGGAAAATATTTCAGCACTCGTTGACGTTGATGTAAAGTCTTTAAATTAATGTATTCTCTACTTTTATTAGAACATTGAACACAGTAATGTAAAGACTGATACCGAAAATTTATTCTCCCTCGCGCCAGGTTTGATAAATATAAATGTATTAGTATAATACAACCATGCGGTGTGATAGATATGTTTGCATTTCCATAATTACATAGATATAAAAATAAGTAGAAAAAACATCTAAAAGGATCACTAGTTGATTATTTAAATCGTAATCCAAAATCATTGGGTCACGTTGAAAATATATTAATGTTACATAAATAAATATGATTCAATCATAGGGTTAAGACTTCTGCTATTTCATTTGATTTTGATGTAAATATTTTAAAATAAAATTTATTTGTGTTAAAAACCAACTTAACTTATAATGGTAAATTATGTGTGAATTAAAGTGTACTATTTGAATTCCATTTTATTTATTTCGTTACATCCAACTAATAACAAGAACAATTTAAAAATACGTATTTGATTGTTTAACCCGTTACTTTTGTTTGCGCAAAGATCTTTTCATATGAAATTTGCCAATACTGTTTAGTAATAATGTTAAGAAATTGTTATATAAATTAGTTGCTGATTTTCCAGGGTATGGGAATAACGGAAATGGCATCAATACTGAACCAGCAAAGCCTTAGCAATGAGTGCAACGACAATGAACCTATGTTGCAACCACACCCGGACCAGACAGACACCATTGATGGTGAGTTTTTTTTTATTTATACCATGACCATCAACAAACCTATGAATAAGTCCCGAGCGATTATTATGAAGTCAGAGGAGAGCGATATTAATGAAGAGGGTAAACTTCGTAGTTCTATTGGTGGCCATACTGTGTGCTGTACATAATAATCATTGTCAAATGTTAACAATATAACACTAATTACTTACCAAATGTTAAAATTACGACTTCTACGGCACGGTAGATACCAAAACCAGGATGTATTTTAATATTTCCATTTAAAATTGTTTCATATCCTAACAATTGACAACAGATTAATATTGCCTGTGTGTATTGTCGTTTGAAGCTTTAACTTTTATTTTAACCCATTGATTTTGCTTTATGTAACAACTAACTAAGCATATTCAGAGATTACAATCCATTCCTTAAAATGTTTTGGGTTAGGATCTCTGGATATGAGGTCGCTAAAAGAAGCATGTGGTAAACCCCCGCAGCATGTCACTCGTTGTTGCTTACCATTCCATCGTTAATTAGCACCAACCATAGACCGCTTTTTTTCTTTCTACTTAGTATGGTATGCTTTAAAAAAATTTCTGTTGGTTTTTATGAAGAAAACGGTGTCATAAGATTTCTGTTCGATTAAGATTTGGCGCCCCCGAGGGTCATAGGTCGTGCAATATTTACACTATTTAAACAATTAGTTAAGGCTCAAATAATTATGATTATCTTAGTTAATTTATTATGTATTTGTAATTTTAAGCAAAACATAACTTATGTAACCCCACTGGTGATGTAACTAGACACTAATCTAGAGCTAGGGTTGCATGTAACAAAAAGGACGTGGAATGATTTAGGAAAGGTAATGGAAGAGTGTTTGTTGCTTTAAGTTTACATTGTGACAGTGAAAGAATAAGCATGCCAGTTCATTATACCAGCAGTGAAGATATTACGTATCTTACAGGTGAAAATAATGGCGTTGATGAAAATAAAAAACCATGGGAACCGTTTACAAATAAATTAGCGAGTGTTGAGAACATTGTCAAGTCATTTGGCATGGCACTAAGCAACAAACCGTTCAGTGCTCCCGAGTCTTGTAACATATGTGGAAAACTAGTTAATAATTTAAAAAAGCATATGAAATCGCACAATCCCGAGCAGCACAAGTGCCCCATGTGTCCTATCACGCTCACTAGAGCCGATAACCTAAAGAGACACCTTCGCATGAAGCATTGTTCCGTGTTAAGTTCTGATAACTTGTCTAATATACAGAAGAAATGCCAACTAAGTTAAAGTTCCTAAGTTACGCTAACCAACTAAGAATCAATGAATCTCATTGCCTATTAATTTCACAAATTAATTATTAGTACATGTATTGCGATCTAACGAGCGAGTGGGCAGCATACATTTTGTGATCGTAGTGTTTATCTTCAATGCTCATTCCGGGATTAACTTTTAATTGTTAACATAACCTATCTTGCCTATTAACTTTCTTACTAATCAACTACAGTAACACAATGCGCTTATTTGACATTTTGTAACTAGAAGTAAGGTGTGGTGTGATTTCTTATTTAAGTTCATAATATTCATTAATATTGTTCAAACTAAATTCCTTTTTCATTTAATTTCTAATTAGTATATTACCTACTACATATCTACTTAATATTCCATGGAATTGTAAAGCCTAAATATATTAAAACGCTTTTCCTGGATTTTAAATGTTCAACACGGCACGTAATAATAAAACAATCACTTCCACGTCGATTCGTTGTTAATTACATAATTTAGATTAAAGTTTTTTGCAATAATCTTGAAATAAATGTTGAACGTAATGCCAGGAAATCGCAAAATATAATAAAATCTAATAGACATGGTATCTCTACAAATGAATACCTTTTTCGTTGGTCATCATTAAATACCATCATCAATCGTATTGTGATAAAGAAGCCACAAGGTTTCTTTATCACAATACAAACTCTAGCTCAAACAACCTCATGTGTTAACAATGTGTCACTATTTATTTCAGTATTTGTATTAAAGGTAGAACCAAATATGGCTTTGCTGTCAACGAGGATAAGGTTTTATGTAATTGATAGTCTCAACTCAACTGATCAGCCTCTAACAACAATTTTTTTTTCTTTTATTGATACCTGGAATGGTAATATTTTTATATTTTAATGCAATTTCATAAGTTTACAATCTATTATGGGAATATAATGATAAAAATAAAAAAAGATTGAAGATCTTTTTTTAACAGGACACACTAAATTGTCGCGTACTATTTATGACTTACATTTTGTGGTCTCGGTCGTCTACATAATCTAAAAGATTGCAGATCAATTGAGGTGCCTTATAAATCAATTTCAAACAAAAAGTTTGTACAAACTTATATGATCTCTAGTTGTTCCTTGTAGTATTATGAAATGATGTCAGTCACAATTGCTGATGTCCAAGACTGACTTTTATGTGATTTAGGGACATTCCTTTTAATTTTAATTTATTTCCCATATACCTACTTCGATTAAACTCGTATGTAAGTCTATCGTTATTGTGTGTTTGTTGCAAATATATTCCTTTATTTATACCACTTTTCTTTTCATTTCATCCTCTATCCATGCTTTCTTTACATTTAGCAGACCTATTTCTCTCTATAAATCGCCTTCTGCATTACAGGCTTGGTGACAGTAATTAACAAACTTTCATGCAAACGTAACACTGACAATAACAAACACCATTTCTTCAGTATCATTGATTCATTTATGCATGGATCTCCATTGAATATTACTATTTTGTTACAAATAAATAATTTCAGACGTTTTGTTTTCAATTTTATTAAATATTATTAACGCTTTTATACTATACTAGTTCTAGGAAAGGCATAGTACAGCGTTAACAGTTACTATTAAGGCTTAAATAGTGCTAAAATAATATAAACAATGTTTGAGTCAATTCTTGTTTTTTGCAAAATGTTTTAAACTCGTTTATTATTAAAAAAAAACTGTATTGTGAACCTCGGAATAACCCGCATCACGTAGCTAATGCCTCAGTTCCATCGGTCACTCTCAAGGTGCACGATTTCGTAGAACAGACCTCGTTACATGGTGACATAGAGGGGCACGCGTGGCAGCTGGCACTGCGGCATTCGGCCGCGTGACGTGACTGAGTAGAGGGCCGAGGTGTTGAGTGTGTGGGAGTGACGGATCGCTGGTTGCAGGCTCGAAAGGCTGGCACATGCGGCTGACGTTCGAGCGGGTGGCGGGCGCGCTGAACCTGCACCGGTGCAAGCTGTGCGGCAAGGTGGTGACGCACATCCGCAACCACTATCACGTGCACTTCCCGGGGCGGTTCGAGTGCCCTCTGTGTCGCGCCACGTACACGCGCTCCGACAACCTGCGCACGCACTGCAAGTTCAAACACCCCGCGTACAACCCCGACACGCGCAAGTTCGAGCCGCCCGCGCCACCCGCGCCCGCGCCGCCTCACGCGCCGCTGTACGCCAACCCGCTGGATGCGGGCTTCGATTGATTGTCCATGTACTGGCTCGGCTTCGACGCTCTGTGAGCGCCCTCGCCCTCGCCAGCTCAGACTCTGTCGTTGTTGATGTGTCAAAATTTTAACGGACCGTCTCGCGTCGAAACCGCTTCCTATTTAGGATTAAGCTGAAGTGCTATTACTTAAACGGGCCTTTCTTAATGTAGCCCGCACACGGCGGGCGACTCGTTTTAGTACGTCTCGGTTGTGCGTTTGACTTGCCCCAGTGTGATCTTGTATAAGATTCCTCGTCTGGAATGTACCTATGTCGATGTTACTGAAATAATGACTCGAAGCGTATGTAGTAGGTAAGCAAATTTTTTTCTATACCAATCGCTATACGGGAACGGGCAAAAGCAATAATATGATGTTAATTTTACTATTACCATATTATTTTTTATATTGTATCGATAGGAACCTTAAGATATTAAGAATATACATTATATCGAGTAGCGGTGCGACCGCGAAGTGATGCTGGCTATTAGCGGTGGCCCAGGTACGGGCCCACACTTTCTTGTTATATTTATTCATTAGATAGGAAATTATGAGTTTCCTGTAGCTAATTGTATTTATGTTATTATTGAATCCTGTGGGTGGTATGGAACGACATCAGAAGGATATTTGGGGACTGGCAAGAGATTGTGATTAGTCGTTGGTCAACGACGTATAAATATTGACTGAATCTCAGTGTAGATGCATTTGTAACTCTATGAGGCCTTTGCAAGATGGATAATTATTAAGGATTTGTGATGTATTAAAGGATAGCGCCTAAGGAAACATACGAAAAGATTTTTATACTAGACTAGTTGATCTATTTACGGAGATTGTTTTTTTATACTTAGATATATTCTATTGTCTGATTTAATATACTTTTATATTTATATAACTGCATATATAATATGATTTATCCGTGTTGTTTGTTTTTAATCGATTCATCATGTAGTAACATTGATTTCGTTTATATTGAGTTGACGGTTAAAAGTAATCGAGTTGAGATGTTAACATGTTTTATTATTTTATCGTTGGTAGGTGTTTAGTTGTGGTACCGGCGACGCGCCGTAGCCGGCCCGTCCGGCCGTCGCCCACTCGTGTGATCGGTGCTTGGGGTCAAAGACCTCTTTCAATCAATTAATATAAGTTAGGACGGAACGTTTGGAGGTTGCGCATTTAGTAACTAATATTGGCATTCTACGATTGGGACTAACCTAGCGTTTATGTATGTATTTTTCAATTAAGATTTAAGATTGTTACATTTTTAGCTAAACACTTTAGAGTGGTACGGTAACTGAAATGTGATAAAAAGGAATGGTGCTAGAACCAAGAGTGTTAACACGCTACGATTCGACTCCTATTATAATATTATTAACGTTTTAATGATTAGTTACTTTGCCTTAAGTGTAAGGCATCTAGCATCCAATTGAGGTCGCATCTGTCTGGTCAACGGGTAATAATGCATGGATCGTTACACACCTAGAGATTACAGTATCACTCGAGATTTTACCTTAATTTTTTCAGAGATCTTCAAGTTTACTAGTACATAAAAATATAATCATAAGACACCATTTACATAATATATGAATCTGATCCTTGCCTACCAAATATAATACGTTCATTGATGGAGTTAGGAATTTATCACATCCAAATACTTAGTGAATCCATGATCGTTTCCATAACTTAAGTTGTGGCATTAGTGCTATTTAGTAGCTGTGAACATGCAATTCCACTTGTGCAATTTTTTGAAAATAGTCATAACTTATAGCTAGTTTATACAATTGACTATTGAATATAGGGGCCCACTCGATATATAAGCACGAAGCTAATGCGTCCCTGTATAATATATTATGAAGTCACCAAACATTTCTTCCGTAAAGATTTTATATTTACTTTAAGGATATCAAAGATTTTTATACCTACTGTTCATAGTAATGTGGGCGCTTATTATTTGATAGCATTTCATACTCAGTGCAATATTACTAGTTATTTAATTACGTAACCAAACTAAATAATATTTAAAAGGTATATAATTAATATCATTGAAGAGAGTAACTACCTATTTGTATTTACTTAAGTGACTACTCCTAATTTCTATTTCTACTTAGTGAATCGCAGTTTGGGTTACGGTGATGTACAGGTTTTATAGCTGGTAATATTAATAATTAGCTTGTTTACCTCTGCCAATCGTAATAGTTGTGTACTATTTAATAATTTATTGTCGCGCAAGTTGTCGTCTATTGTTGAGATAGATCATAGCTATCCGTAACAGGGTCTCGATACCCAGCGAGTCGAGGATCGTGCTGATCTCCCAATCTGCCCACGCGTCAAACGCTTCATCTAATCGTGAATGCATTTTTATATTACTATCACTCGAGACCAATTTTTAATATTGAATTTGCTATAGCAAATTGATTGATTAGTAACATAGAATATTATTTTAGATATTTTAGGTTAGGATACTATGATAGTGTCTGGCCAGAATATTTTGGAGAATCACACCGTTTGGCTCAGAAAATATCTACCTTTGATCTCTTTTCAGCTTTCAAAAAGTATGCAACTTAATAATTGTAATGGTGACCACATTCGGACTTAATGAAAGCTAACTTTATGCCATATGGAATTTTATACATAAGGTTAACGAATTACTAAATTTAGTCTTATGAAATTGAGGTCTTGTAGACCTAGTCACTTATTTGGCCAATCTATTGAATATTCCAATTTATTGTATATTGAAATTTACATTAGTATCACAAGAATGTGATCTTATCATTTGAATCAATGGAGTGCAGGACGAGCTCTAAGGTTATTTTCAGGATAGCAATGGTCTAGTTATGTTTATTTTGTTTCTTCTTTATAACATTAGCAAATTTGTTATACTTAGTGTCGTATATCACAATAGTGTAATACTAATAGGGAGGGGGTGTCAAATCGTGTACCTCACAGCTGACGAATAGTTTTGTTATGTTATTACTTACATGAAATTTTATGAACGATTTGTTGTTTATGAATATTTTGTTTTGATGTCTTGGTTTGATGCCTCCGTTAAAAGTTTAATTTAAATAATTTTGTTTTATGCAAGCAGTTAATGCAATTTTTTTTTCACATTGTTTGATGTTATGTAATGCAATTTTAACATGTTGCAAACTCCTGCATTTATCTGTTGTATTTATTACTAATTTTTACATTAAATTGTGGTATGTTACAAATCCGTGTAGTTTCAGTTGTGCGTTTCACATGCTCCACACCCACCCGCAAAGTATAGCATTTATACTGTGCAAACCCTAAAGCACGGCCAGATTTACATTCTGTAAGCACAATGGCCCATTGTCACAGAGAGGCGACAATACTCAAACCCAGTCTCCCCGAACTCGTGCTGTGTTGAGTGTGAGAGCGGAGACAGTGCAGTTCGGCCAGGCGTGATGCGACGCGTTCGCGGGTTGTTGTTCGCAGAGCGCGCGCACGTGCCGGCCGCGCCGCCCTACTCGTACCACAGCATGTTCGTGGCCGTGGCCGAGAGCGCGGCGCTGTGGCGCTGCAAGTCGTGCGGCAAGGAGGTGTCCAACCGCTGGCACCACTTCCACTCGCACACGGCGCAGCGCTCGCCCTGCCCCTACTGCCCGGCCACCTACAGCCGCATCGACACGCTGCGCTCACACTTGCGGCTCAAGCATGCCGCGCTGCTGCTCAAACACTAAGTATCGACACGCACACAAACGCCCCCGACCCCTGCTCATACCATCAGAGCATAATTTCTTTATTTCTTGTTAAATATGAGTAGTTTTAGTTTCACGGACGTGCTTCACGCATGGTTTAGTAATTATAATATTCAATGTGTTCTGTCGCACGTTTTCGTGCGCTATATTTATATTGTTCTCTATGAGTAAGATATTGAATTTTGTTACAACTAATTTTAACTAACAGGGTAAATTAAACAGTAAGATACTGGAAAGCTCTTATCGAACGATTTTAGGAACAGTTTATTCAACGGATATTTAATTTCTTAACCTTGAGCTAAAATAGATGTATAATTTTCATTATATACCATGGAGAAGCAACTGTAAAAGACACTTTTAATTTATTTACTTTACAATTTGTATTTTGTAGTAACAAGCTAAATTCCACCACCTTCAATGTTAACATCGTATTAATAATGTGTAGGTAAGCGTATAAGGTGAACATATTTATTTGCAAGTAATTATGCATAAAGGAATGAAGACTGAAAAGGAAACAACTTGTGATTGACATTAAGATGGAGACGGTATGGTCTGAATGTAAATAATTTGTAAATTGAAAAATAATAATCATCAAAATTTTAGGTAGAAAAATATCTTGGAACTTAATGCGTGTTCAAAATTCAAATTAACATATAAAAAACACGATCTTATAGTAGTGTTATGTAACCTATTGTAAATTATATTTTTGTATAAATATTGTCTGCGGTTATCGCGTAACTGTAAGGGTATTAGGTGTCTACTCTTGACAAGTATATCAACATTCCACAATATAAAGGAAACTTTTTAATTGGTACGCATTTGCTATCTTCGATCAGATTTTCTGACTTTTGGAATCTACTGATAATAATAATTGTAAATGATATTATTCGGAACTGCCTAGATCCCTCTTTGAAACATAATGTAGATAATACCCGCGCTGAATGTTGTGGCCTCATTAACGAAAAGCTAACTTGTTTGATTGTTAAAGCTATTGTAAATTATTTCTCTTTAAATTAAGTGTCGTACTTCGAGACAGAAATGTGAATTTAGCTTAGCACATCGTTTAATTGTCTAAGTAAATATATAGCTTTTAAAGGTCCAGTATATAATATTAGCATTCGTAATAATTGTATGTCATATTGATGTAGGTATATTAGAATGATATTTCATTGAATCTCATCCAATTTCAGTAAGTAATTCATTTATCAGTATTATATCAATCTATAAATCAATATTCGTAGGTAGTCATTTATTGATATCATAAGTCCCAATCTAAGAATGTAGGTTAGTTAACTTAGCATTGTGAAGTCATCTGTTAAGAAGTGCTTGGCTAGTCACACCCACTTTTCTAGTTAATATTTTTATTGTTGAAATGTGTTGTTCCTTTTTGTTATTGTTTTATTATCATAGTTTTTAAATATATCTCGTTCTGATTGTGCAATATTTTGCGGCTGCCGTAATCATGTTTTAGGGTACTACAAGTAAAGTGTTCCTTCAACTTTACTTGTATGATTATAAAAATTATTCACTTATTTAATGCTCTAAATAAATACATCACTTCAATCTGGTGTTTCTTTTTCGCTCAAAAATAAAACAATCTTTAGACATAAAATATTTTTATTGCACAGTTTAATAATTATCATGTTAATGGCAGAACATACAATAGGTGTCATTTATTTACACATTGCACAAATATCACTATGAGTATTCATCTATAAATACTTGCATTACAATTAAGTTACTTAAGACTCAAATTCAATCTTAACACACATACATTCAAACTGAATTAAACATGGCAACATATGGCTAGTTTAATTCTCTAAATACTAATTATAATTTATGAGAGAAGTATACAGTGACAATGGCAAAACATTACAAACAAATTCATCTGCATTCATATAATATCTGGCAACACAGTCGGTCAGAACTTACCTACCCTTGCTATTTGCAAAGAAGCAACTACTTAGGCCCAGTTTCTGGAACGACAATTATCGCAAAATTGTTGAGTCAAATTGTGAACCGGGCGGGTGGTACGTGTACGTAATTGGTTCAAAGAATTTAAACAGTCAATCGCACCAATTTCGTTGTGACGCGTCGATAATGTCTTTCCAGAAATCGGTTGTTGGATACTCAGAATTCAAGTTTGAAGTTCCATTCAGTTATCACAGTTTATTATTACACTTTATTCCTACTTCTGCATTTTACAAGGTCGTCTTTACAAGTTGGCGCACATGTAACAAAGAAAAAAAAAGACTACGTCAGCTATCATTCTTCAGGACGAAAAGTTCCAGCTTAAAGTACAAAGATTTACCTAAATTTTCACTGTTTAAATTCCAATCAGATATTTCTTAAACATTTTTTTAAAACTATCTACTTATTTTCTGTACAGGATGTGTCATGAACTCATGATCATCCAAACAGACTCAAAGCAGTGGCAGTGGTAGAATAATAGTTCAGTAGGTACCTACACACCTATTACACATTAACTTCCCATTTAATTAATTTAAATAGGTACCTATTGCAATTTCACTGAAACGGGATAACCCGTTCTAGTTAGTTATATCTTTTTCCTATGCATATTTTGATTATCACCACTGACAGACCCATCTTATTTTGAAATGGAAGGTCGCATCTGTTCTGTCAAGTAACTAAAACTGCAAACAGTATCATTATAGTGGAAAATACGTTAATACATCGTTTGTAATTCTCCTTACTTACAAAATAATGATTTAATCATCATCTAGCCTTTCCACTTTGCCACTCTCTCCCGGTGAGTCCACTACGACGCTAACCTCACTGACTGCGCTCTCTCGTTCCTTTTCTTTGCTTGTATCACTGTCCTCTTGTTCTCCAGAATCTTCCTTTTCAGAGGAATCTTCACCAGAATGGTCTGATTCCTCTTCATCCGAATCCGTCTTTTCAGAAGCGCTCTGTTTATTCTTGTTCTTTTTAAATTCTTCCTCCATCTCTTTGAACTTGAGAGTCAGGTATCTGTAATTGACAAAGTAATAGTAATTATTATAGGTACACACAGTAGTTGTTATTTACCCTGCCTCTTTAAGACATGTTACGACTGGCATCAGTGGCTAACTCACCTCATTCTATTGAACTTACACACACCTTTTTTATTTGAAACATGCGGCGATAAAGGAAAATGGAGTAGGTAAGTAAAGATAATTGGGTAATTTCGATCCTACGTTGTAAGGAACCAAAAAAGGCTTCACACCTTCAGAAACATGTTACATGGGTACCTATTTGTATTCAACCCTGACATGGCTGGGTAGGCAGGCCCTACTTCGATTGACCTAACCCAACCTCAACATGATACAACGTTTGAAACTTACTTATCAACTAAGGGTCCACTGTAATCCTCGGGGAACTTGGGCGAGTGCGGCAAGATGTACTTATAGAGGCTCTCGTTAAGTACGTAGAGTTGGGTAGTAGATGCACATTTCACGTTGAACCACCAGTCGCAAGTGAGTCCCGCCTGAGAGAATATCGTCCCGTTTGGGCATAGGAAGGAAGCCTGCCCGCCGTTGAGGTCGCAGTAGTGCCATACCTATAAAAGTAACAATTATTTGTAACAACATAAGTAGGTAAAGTCTCTACATTCTGGTTGGTTCTACCAGACGTGCTTACCTGAAGCTTGAAAAGAGAAACAGCTTCAAGTTTCGAAAGGTCATACTTATGCATGTCGCATGCACAGCAACGATTATTTAAAAAAGACAATTGGCAGTTAGACAGGTAATTGTTATAACATTGTATTACCTGAATTAAGTCATTTAAATTTTGTCAGGGTCAATGAAGCAACAATAGGCCTATCTATTGTACTAGACCAGACTATTTTACTGCGATGGGCTTCACTGATTTTATGGCATCTATTAAGGACCATTATTTCACTATATTAAAATCAAGAATCTTCCTAGACCAGCGACATTTCTCATCTTCTTAACTATTCTAATCTTTCTTGAGTGGTTGAAACCATAGAGATCTTTAGTTCTACCAGCCTATATACCTACAATAAGGTCTCATAAAATATACTAGAAGCTCTTTACAGTACCTGGTACCTACAGGCAGGTCCTAAGTTCTGAAATTGTCTTTCAGATTATAAGAAAAGTAATAGGGTACAGCACCTACCTATGAGAAGGAAATAAAAGCTATAAAAACATGGTACCTACAGTTGGCGTAGTGGCTAAGCGATTAGCTGCTTCGCTGCGAGTCACGGGTTCGATTCTCGCATGGAACAAATATTTACATGGCCTAGGGAGGTAGTTGTTCAGGTCTGGCTTGGTTGGTGTATGTGAGTTTCAATGTTTTGAAACACACCCACGATACAGGAGAATCTCCTTGTACCTTGTACGTTTGGCAAAGTTTGAGAAAAAGACAACTTTCCGAACTGTTCAGCCTACCGTATTTCGGTAGTGATACATGAACAACGAAAGTCTAATCTCAAGTTGTTACCATCCACGTGCGGTTGACTGTACAATAACCAAATAATGAAATGAAATGTCTCTACACCCATAGTATTACAAAGACTATATTATATTGGTTCGGACATTGCCTAAAGGGGAGGTGTACATAGGTATAGTCGACCTCGTAATTGCATTACCACTTTTAACAACAATTAAAATACCACCAAGTTTCAAGATGTTTGTCAAAAAAATAAATCGATAGTGTCTTGTCGTTTTAAGACGTGCAACTGACATTTAAACTTACCGTGGTAAAGCAATTATGAGGTCGACTATACACCTACATTTTGTTAGTTATGTTATAAGACCTGTGTAACTTATAAGGTCTGAGTCTAATGCCATTAAATGGGCCCAAATCCAGGCTGCGGCTGATTTCTTCATATGAACACAATAATCGAACCCAAGACCCGCGCTTGAAAATTGCCCTAGCGTCCACTAGAGCGGCGAGGCAGTCTTAACTAATATCCCGTATGGACATTTACTTTATATTGATTGCCCATTTTGGGAGACATCCTCTAGCTTGGCAATTACCACAAATGCAATATGCATACGCCAGACACCGACCAACAGCTGGCCGACCTACTTTCCCCTAGTAGGTAACACTGATTTTTTGTAGCTGAACATTCTTGTGCGTTACAAATTACCTGACAGCGTGTCTCGATATCTGCAAAGAAGCCTTTATACCGCTGAGTCTTGCAGTCGAAGCTGGTGGGTGGGATCGTGGTGAGAATGGGGTAGTCTTTACCCGGCCGCCCCGGAGTACCACCTTCGTCGTCTGATGCCTGTACCAAGGGGAAATGTTGGCTGGTTCCACCTCCAGGAGTTAAATCTGTAAGTATTTATTTTCTTGTAAGGACCGCAAATATTACTAAAAATGTAAAAATAATGTTTCACGGACATGGCTCATGGTGGTGTTTTTTTTTCAGTTCAAC
The DNA here is from genome assembly GCA_905147745.2 of Phlogophora meticulosa. Classification (NCBI taxonomy): domain Eukaryota; kingdom Metazoa; phylum Arthropoda; class Insecta; order Lepidoptera; family Noctuidae; genus Phlogophora; species Phlogophora meticulosa. Next base: position 10,641,585 of record LR990528.1, on the reverse strand, counting down.
AATTGTGTTTGAGTCCAATGTCACCAGCCAATACAACAAGTAAGAGTGATGTGTTTAACCTATAGGTAGATTTTGCATTAAGATAATAAGACGAGAAAATAAACTTGTTAATTTTTTTTCTTTAAACTTCAGATAAGCTTACAAGTTTTCACAGAGAACCTGTTTTTTTTAGTTCAAGAAGTTAATAATAAAGGTACGGACAGATGGTAATAAAAGGTCCGGCGTTTTTCAGACATTAGATTCCCTCATCGCAGCAACAAACTTATTACTCTACAAAGAGAAACTCCTAATCCAATGAAAACGATTTTTTTATGTCTTGGTGTGTATGGGCAAAATGTGACGCATAATGCAATCATTATCACTGGTATTATTTTGCCATAAAACAAATAAAGTAGGTATCTTTATCAATATGATTCTAGCCCTACCTAAATGGGCTTTGATCTTGGTGTTTACAATCTAAATATCAAATATGTTTGTTGCAGAAGTTAAAACCACTATTGAAATACTCCCAGACAAAAAAAACATTAATAGGTAGGTAAGGTAAGATATGAGGTTTAAGCCTATCGGTTAGGTTAAAATAGTTCCATCCTAGGAAATATTTTGATATGTCACTTACCATCAAGATGTTGGGAAGGTAGGTTTACAGGCGCAATATACGGTTCCGCCGTCAATTCTTCATTAGGCACGTGCTCCTCAAGGTCAGGATCTGGATGAGCTTCTATTTCTGGTCTTGCTACAACTTTTACCGCCACAAATGGCTTTGGAGTACTTAATATTGGGGCGACTACGTCGTTTTGCTGTGGTAAAGCTTTCAAAACATTCAACACTTGTAGTAAAGTTCTTATTGACGAACCTACATTTTCTTTCGTGATAGGCTTTGGAATAGATTTGTTCAGTTGAAGCGAATTCAGTAATGAAGCCAGCGGTATTGAGTTAGAATTTGCTTGTGGAACTTTGAACGAGGTCTGATCCACTACATGCTGATAATATTGGGGTTTGAATTCCTCATAGTCCATAGGCTGGACATGTGCTTCCTGTTGCTTTTGATGTTCAAAATTGGAATCGGATTCTGGTAGACTTGTCGAGTAAATCGTCGCATCCTTAGTGTATTGCGCTGAATTGAATATTGGTCTAAACCCACTTTGTATTACTGGTTGGGCCAATGAGTGTTGAGGACGTTGTTTCTCGTAGTAACTTTCAGAAACGATTGCAGGCAGCTTCCTGATATTGGCTTGTTGAACGTCAACGTTGTCATAAACGTAATGAGGTCGCGCCGGTCGAGGCTTTAGATAAACTTGCTCTTTAGGTATTAACACAGATACTGGTACTGGTATTGGTTTTTTTGTTATGTCATACACGTTTTCGTTTTCGGTCACTTTAACGGGCGGTGTTTGCTCATAAGGAACTAATTTATATTTCGGTTTTTCCGACAAATAATATCGGATGCTAGGCGACTCCTCGTTATATAAATTCAAGTAAGGCTTTCGGGTCGGAGAAACAAACGTTATGCCTGGAGATTTCGGTATTTGATTATGTATCACTCTGCCAGTGTCATAATCATTGTGTACCAGTACGTTATATTCCGACAGTAATGGATTATAATTATGAGACACCTTACCTTGGGTTTGATATATTGGCACACCACTCTTATAGTAGATTTTTGTTGGGTTTGCAGATGCAATATTATGCTGAGTCAACCTGTTTCCTTGATATCTAGGAATGTTTCTGTTTGAATAAATAATTTTCTTTGGCTCTCGGTGATTCGCGTGATTTCCTTGAGCCTGGACTATTTCTGCTTTTTCTACCTCTACATCCTTTATATTATGCGTTGTCGGTGTTGCTAAGTCGTTGGCATAGTAAAATGTCATGTATGGTATCAATCTCCTGTACCTCTCGTTGATAGATAGCTTTGTAGAATTATTGTTGTTACTAATTTTACTTTCCTTTCCACGACTTGCTCTTACGGTCGTCTCTTCAACTTTAGATTCCATTGGTACGAAGCCGTCCTGTAAATCCACCGTCATTCCTCCCAACATTTTAATTTCAGGACTATTCCCATTTGGTGTGATTGTGACTGCTGTGATAAAGGCAGGTATAACTGAAACAATGAAAACATGTTTATTATTCAAATGCAACACGCTCATTAAAATACCTTAACACTTACATGTTACATTACTCGGTTGTATGACTGTCAGAAAAATTTCCCAAGCACAAAAAGACAATGCCCACCGCAAGGTTAACGTAGCTTTTCAACTTGACATTGTACCAAATATTGTGATTCAGTAAGCCTTTGCACACTAGAGATTGCAAAAACAAAAAGTGGAAATAATTAAAACAAAGGTACCTGGGTATATTATGGTCTTAGATCTATGGGCCAGTAACAGTTAATCATAAGACATTTTTAATGCATTCATTATTTATGATGTTACTATCGTCGTGATTCAATAATAAAATTTAATCATTTAGTTATCAAAATGGACTAATTGACCCTTATTGTAAATGAGTTGCAGATATGCTAGGTCATCCTTATTAGGTTTTCTGGGCTGAATAGGCATTCTGCTCTGCCTACTTACATGACGAGTAAAATACGTTATTCATTCAACGCTAGATCATGCATGCTATTATAAAGTTACATAAGAAGCCTAGTTTGTAACCAATCATTTGTGTTTATGTTTATTTCTATGTCATGTAATATGTAACACCGAAACACTTGGCGCACCCACCTGCTCATCAGTTGCATATACGAAATCTTTGCGAGTATCTTCGCTTTCATATATGATCTACTATATTGTGAAACAATCATCTAATTGAGTATGTATGGCCATCGTATTAATCAGTTTCAAATTGTTCTATTTAACGAACGAGGTCTTTATTAAGTAACTCATACCGAACCGAATCAACGTATTATAATATCGAAACACATTTTACTTTCACTAGCTAGATTCCTGTTGCGTCGGTAAGTGCTCAATAAATCTCTAGGTCTCTACCTCTGGCAGTCTGGCACGTAGGTACCTTAAGACTCTCGAATATCTGGTGCGTGTTGAGAAATTCGCTCTAGTTTAGCCAATTGTGTTTAAGGAGATAGATATTTAGCTAGGTTGCTACCTACACTGTAGACAATGCATCTAATAGGCACCAACGTACTGACGCGTATGTTGTGTTTTATGTTTAAAAACACAACATACTGATGTTTTTATTATTATTTAGGTATTTATTTTAATACTTTAAGTACACAAATGTACAGAGGCGGACTTAATGCCATAGTGTGGTTGTGTTTTTTAACATAACACCTTATTTGATCTTTCACTTTCACATCACTTTTTAAATTTATCTTGGACATAGGAAACTGACATCGGTGAAGGGAAATATCGTTAGGAAATCTGGACGTTTAAATAATAGATATTGTAAGTCTTTGCTCGCCCTATCGCCTTGAGCAAGCGTGGTGATCAATGCTCTTGGCTTCTCTTCTTACAGTGGGCAACCAAAAAAATGATTTGATCTGATTTAGACGGAAAAACGGTAACTGCTGTTTTTTTCCATATTTTAAGTAAGTCCCACGAAGTAATTGTAACAGATTATTCCGCCGTTGGTCATTGTCCCTACGCCTTTCGCCTTTGTACATATATCCATGTTTTTGAGAGGCAGATAGCGATATTAAAACACGTTTTCTGGTAACTGTACCAGTGCTTAATTTTCTTATCTAGATACGCATATACGCTACTGGCAGTTTCCTAACAACATATAAAAAAATACAGATCTAACCATTAGTTTGCGAATTTAGCGTTTTTAGTGGTATATAGGATATAGTTTTCAACAATCACATCACTTCACTTGCGTTTAATTTGTGATGTGTCAATATTTTATTTCCAGAAACCGGGTGTTAGACAGCTATGTTTTAACTGCACGCTTTTGAATACCGTAGCGGAAGAAATTTCTTTACTTTAACGTGGTGCATTTAATAGATAATTACATCTATTTTGTGCCTATAAACGCCCTTCGTTTTTGCATAGCTATTCATAATTGGGTAATTTTCTACGGTTGTTAGGCATGATGTTGTTTTTATGGCACCGACAATGTTTTTTACCATCAAGTAGGTATCAATCACAGCAATTACGGCTTGTCATCCGTCACAAGGAATACCGAAAACGAAAAATTTATCAACTAAATGCACCTAGGTCTTATGGTCTCGTATGTAGGTACGAGTACTAAATACAGCTTTTGAGTAGCTGAATAAAAGTACAGAATGGAAGGGACATCGACTCACATCCTGATACCCTGAGTTTAGTAAGTAGGTACATGATTCTGGACCCCCCAGCCACGGTAATATTATAATACAGTATTCCAACTTCATACAAACGGACGAAACGCGAGCTATACCTACGCGCCTCGATCTTGGGTTGCGCTCGGGGCGCAGACAGTCACGGCTGTACCGCAATGTCGAACGGACAGGGCGTTGTTTTTTTAACAATAACCGCGCGATTTTTTCTCTAAAAATCAGTTAATATGACGAGTAGGAAATATTGTGCTGTTTTTGGTTGTATGAATTCGTCAATAACGCATCCAGACATAAGTTATTCTAAATTACCTGGAAACTCTGAAAGGTAAGAATATAAAATATTTTTACTTAGGTACTAGTAGGTAGGTACATAATGTGTGTCTTTTTAATGGATAAGTATTTCCTTTTATCTCACGAAAACAAAGGTGTTTGGATTCATAAATAAAGCGAATAGAGTAACGGAAAGTTATTGAGACGAGTGAAATAGGTTATATGCGGTTCTGAATGAATCATGATACGGTAGGTACCTACCTACTTACGCTTGTGTTACAACTTCGGTGCATGTGTGTTTTGTTAGTTTGCATAATGCTGGAGACGGGCAGCCCTAACGCATGTATACGTACCGCGCGGCTGTAGGCATTTATTTCTGAAATGCGGCCGAGTTACAATACTGTATTATAATATTACCGTGCCCCAGCGCTGCAATTTTATTCAATTTAAAGTCACAAAAAAAAACATACAAATTAGGAAAAAGCCGACGAATATTTCCGCTCTGGGGGTTTCAGAATCATGTACTGAATTCACGGTATACGTCAACTCACGTCTTATTCCCATGGGGGTAGATAGAAACCGAATAACGCCACCTGCTACGATCCTTAAATACTGGTATCTGATCATACACGCACGTAAATTGCAAGTACTAAGCACCTGAAGAACATAACCAATAAGGACAGTGTGTGTCCTTCTAAGGCGACCCCTCCCAGCTATCTACGTATTTTATAATAAGTAACTGATTGCGCAATGTGTTTTGGTCTCCGAGATAAATGTTCGCTTTCACACACACCGGCCCCTTCATAATCATAATTTAAACTCGAAACATAATAGTTGATGATACAATCTGTCTTTAATTAATAGGAAAGATTACCTGCGACGTACGTAATCAATACCAATGTTTATGGGCTATTAAATCATAGTCAAGCGTGTTGTTCCATCAAATGGAGTCCAATGCAAGATGTATCGTTTAGATGGAAACGCAGAGTCGTATACAACGGTAATCGAGAAACGTGACCAAAGAGATCACTCTCAGTCGTTAGCACAACCAAAAGCAATTAATTATAATATCGTCACGCTCAATATTTCAATATAAAATAGATGGACATATACTTATACGCAGTATTGATGGGTAGGTATAGGTTAAGGCAACGTGCCTTAGTGGTTAGAATGACAACCAGATAAAAGTATGATCATTGACCTATTGAGGAACTTGGTCGAGTTGGAATAAAACTTTCAAAGCAGGAATAAGTTTGATGTCCATAAATTCTTTGATTTTGACTAACCGCTTGACTGAATGCCTCGATATGCCATGAATGTCGCAGATACAATCCATATTCAATAGGTAACACGTACTTACCTAAAACATTACTATTTGCATTGTCATAGTGTTTAGCTCCGAATTTGGGAGTGTTAGATACATAAATATCTTTGATTGTTACCTGTTTTGTTTCACAGATTTGCATAATAGGTAAGTACCTAGTCTCCTGTTGCCGAGTCAGCTAGTAACATTATAAAGAGGTACAATATTTTCACTTTTCCCTATTCCTTCACTGAAAGAGAGGTACACTCTTGCTGATTACCATAGGCCAAATTCACGACTCCTGTGGGATACGCCAGACAGAGGGAGCGCAGTCGCAGAAAAAAGCTATCCATAAAATAAATGTCAAAATAGGTCAGTATTTTGACATTTATTTTATGGATAGCTTTTTTCTGCATATATATATATAAACTAACGCCTTTTTAGGCAGTAACTACAGAACACCACCTTCTACGATCCTTACTAACTCCTTATGCTTCGTTTACGTTCATACATCTGGTCATACACGCACGCCGGTTGCAATTACTACGAACCTGATTTTTTGATATTTTCATTTTAAATTCTTTACCTACAAGAAAATCAAACCTAGCAACACGACCGAGTGTCAATCTAAGAACTTGAAAATGACATAACATAGGTAGTCACTGCACTACCCAATAATCTAGCGCAACACCGATGGCACTATTACAAAAATACCTCATAGACTTAATTAAAATGTGTAATAAGGTTTCTAAGCTCACAAGCATTGGTTTGTGAGGCAAGCCTCGCAGCACGGTAGGGTATTTTATTAGTTCTACAACAGATTGTGTTTAAAGCGACAACGAAATAAATGGTAGGTAAGCATTTTAGAAAGGGGTCTACCCGTATTCGACACACGAACGATCCTGTCGTTCGTGTGTCGAATACGGGTAGAGCCTTGGAGAAGTGACTGGCTCTGCACACGGAGATCCGTATCCTGACTGCGACTCACTCACACCACACTGATCTACAGATACCGGTAGTTAAACTAATATATTCATCAAATTATTTTACATCTAGTCCGTAGGTACTGGTTTTGATTCTCCTTATCTTCATACTATCGGTTAGTAGCAAGTTGGTATTAATGAGTCTGGAAAGAAGATAAACTTGACTAGATAATATATACATGGTAAGATTGCTACATCAGGTTTCTGGGAAGAAATAGTAGACGCGTCACAAATGAAATGCAAGGCAAGTGATGGCTGTTGAAAATTCATTGAACTGATCACAGCTGTAAATATTCGCGTTTGGCAATTTTTAGTTCCAGAAACTGGGCCTCCCTCCAACGGAACAATATGCCTGCCTAAACTAAGATTAATCAGATGTACCCACGTTGACGGCTCCCCGATTGCTCTATTTAGTTAGCCCCAGTATTAAATATATTATGCATTAATTAAACGGCGAAAACGTTACATTTTCCAGTTCAATTGCTATCAATTATCTCAGACTAGAAGTCGTTAAGTCGATCAACGTTAATACCTTGACCTGCAGATAATGATAGCGTCTTTCTGACTTTTAGACCATTCAGGCCGATACAATGAGTATAATAGAACCACTGTTGAACTACCGATAAACGTTTCAAACATTCAGTTGCACGAAAACGCCCTTTACTTATGTGCAGTCTGAAATATCAAATACCTTTGTGTACACTAGACTGTCTGCGGTTCAAATATTTCCATAAAAAGGGGATATCTACTATCATCATCTGCCTTGTCTTTTTCCCAACAATTTTAGGGTTGGCTTCCAGACTAACCGGATGCAGCTGAATACCAGTATTTTATATGGAGCGACCACCTATCTGACTTCCACAACCCAGAAAACATTACCTCGAGATTAGATCTATAAGACCTAAGAGATTGAAAAATATTAAGTTCGCCATTTGATACTGTGTCTGTTAATTTAACACTCGAACAGGATATTAATTTACATACCTATATGACAGTTCCAGCACAATCAATCTCCTACAGCTTGTCAATATCGCCGTTAGATTACATGAACGTGAGATCGAATGACCTGATCTAATAAAATAAACACGACAATATCAGAACTAAATTAAAAGGCAGTTTTGGTTCCTTAGTTATATACCGCGTTTCGCAAGACGCTAATGCAGAAAAGTGAGTGTATTTTTGTGTCGTGATTGGCAGCATTAAGGGCGTTCTGGTTAGTTAGAGGTGTCAGTGAAGGTCGTTATTATTACTCTATAAAAATAATTAACACGACCCGGATTAAACTTTTACTTCCTATGTTACTCGGAAAGTCAGCAAAGTTAACTTGTGGGCTCAGCCAACTATAAGAACGAAAATTCTAGGATACAAACAATCTAAGCTGCAAATTAAAATAAATGTATAATTAATAGCTAGTACCTACGGAATCTAGATCAACGATGCTGACAGAAGATCCTTCAGCTCGGTAACTCTATCGAGGCTGTCGAGTTTCACTAAGATAAATCGTGATCTTTGATTCATTTTTCAAATAATGCACACCGACACCGTAATGATCAGTCATTGTTTTAATCAGTCACGATTCTATGCGCCAGTGCAGATAATCTTTTGGCATCATTCGATATTCTTGGGTAGACCGGTACCTACTCACAGTAAGTGTGTGAACCGCTGTTTTCTTTTGTTCTAATTTGGTAGACAATTTGTAGTTCAAGTTTAATGAGCGTGTCAGTTCGGGCTATCACCCAGGTTAGTCAGAGCAGACCTATTGTCACTAAAGTAATTAAAACTCCTCTTAAGGCTGTTGTATCCGCCACTCTCCCAAATAGGGAAGAAAGAAATAAGTCGAGGAACGCATTTAGAATACCGCACCCCCAAGTGCTATAACTATGTAGATACAGCAAACCAATCCCTTGGGATCCCGTGCCAAATACCTAGGTGTGATCTTTGACCAACATCTCTCCTTAGCCGAGCACACGTTCGCGAGCCGCCACCTCTCTGGGTAGGCTCCACTATATGCTGAAAGCAAATTGTCCATGAAGTCCAAATTGCGCATCGACACCGCGGTCATTCGCCCCATCATGACCTACTCTTGCGTAGTGTTCGCACACGGAAAGCCGATCTATATCCATAGGATGCAAAGCCTCCTTGTCTGTTTCTTATATAAAGTAACGGGAACCTACTTCTATATCCGAAACGAGATGCTACATGTAGATCTCAAAATGCCCACTATCAAGAAGTTCATGATACGTCTCTACAAGCGTTTCTTCAACTTTGCCGTAAAGCACCCCAATCCCTTAGTGGCAATCGGCCGCCCGAATTACTCCATCGCACATTAATAAGGTTCGTTGACCGTGGCATACCCTCACCGATCTTGATGACCCTATAACCCTCCTCCAGAAGAATAATAAGGCCACCACCCTAGTACACCACATAAGTACCCTTCACAAACTCTGACCACCGTCTTTCCGTCCTCGCCGCCGATGCCCGCCGCGACGTTCCTATCCATGACCTCCCCGACCCTCGTGACCCGAGCCATCACGCGCCGCTCAGCTTGTAGTTTTACATTCGTCGCATAATAATATCGATTTGATCTAGCCTGACTCTCCACAGGAAAGTGCGGTTAAGCAGTAGACTAACTCATAGGTTGAACTGCGAGATGCCCATAAAAAATAATTCATACAAATTTTATCCGCCCTGGTTCGGCATTGTCCGTTACCACCACACATACTTAAAAGAACATAAATGGACTGAAAATTTGGCTTTGAAATGTTGACGTCGAAGGACATGCAGTGCAGGCTCATCATCCTCCATGGCAAAGTTAATAATTTATCTCTAATTTATAGCTCTAATTTAAATCGTTTTTATGTAGAAAATATTAAGTACAAGGTTTCTTTGCATTAAAACCATATCACGTGATATCGTGGCAGTGTTTTATTATTGTGTAAAAGAATAAAGTTGACAGCAGCAGATAGCTGGGTCCTCGGTCACGCTGCGCAAACGCACGCACGACAGACCGTGCACAATGCGCACGTCTCTGAAATTATAAGTTAGGTGTACTCTTTGGAGACATCAAGATAATACCTACATGAGTATGTCCTCCATGCACAGTTTTATATCAGGTACCTACTTTATGTTTAGGGACCTATCAGCGGATATAAAAAATCTGCCACTTCATTATGTCTTCATACTTACTACGTACCTACACCATCGTAGCCGCATCATTTGCTCAGGTGATTGAGATAGAGGTCAAACGACAGCTTATCTAATAAAAAAACTGGCATACAGCGAGTTGGATTCGCCCACCGAGGGATCCGTTGCTTGGTGGTAAGATATATTTCCATTTTAGTTTTTATTGTTTTTTGCGACACAAAATCTAAGGAGTTTTGCTGATGAATAAAATACTGTGTTAGTTAGAGACATCGCTTTACTTACATACATACATAGGTATGTACATACAATAATTCGCGCCTTTTTCCCACGGGGGTAGGCTGAAACTATTGAGCGCCACCTGATACGACTGTTTTACTTTTCCTGTTAAATTTTCCTAAACCTCCTTGAACTAGATTTATTTCAGATTATTAATTCATTTTTACGGACATTGATCATTATAAGTCTTTAGTCTTCTCTCTCAATTGGTCAAGAAGATACTGGTTATAACTGCTCTAACTTTCAAATCGATAGCATTGGTCGTTCCTGAAATAAGCAGCTGTGATAAAAGACCAGAGTTTTACCATTTGGTGCGGAACCCTAAAACGCATTCTGTTCATATCAAACATTTCAAAAATTGATAAGTTTTTAATTGGCTATTTGGCTCCAAAGAAAGTAAAAATACAAGCAGAATGATGCTGCATAAAAATAATAATATCTAAGTACCTATTAATGATACAGACGCAGTTATCTGCCACTCAAAATATGTACATTGATTGCTAAGGTAGATCATGCAATTGCAAGTTAAGAAGTTATTTATTAGGTAGCGATTGTTGGAGACAGCAATAGTCGTTATTGTTGATCATGCAAAATTGGTTTCATCATTCCAATGCAATCAATTACTTAACACGGAAATGCCAACATCCGATAAAATGTAGCTTTTTATTATTCTTATCCGTATAATAACTTTCGCTGGAGCGAGTTTTGACAACATATTGTATCGATTTCCATCCGTTTGTCATCAGCATCGTCGTGCCATGATGACGCGATCGTCCACAGATCCCGAGATGTTGAATGCGTGATCATGCGCACTTTCACTAAATTTTGTTTTTTTTTAATAACCGACTGTTTCTTGTCTGATCAAGCGAACTTGGGTTCCCTTGTCAGGTATTAGTCTAGGTACATGCGGATTTCGTCTGTATGATATATATATTTAAATCTCGCTTGTCAACTTCGGTCATCTTTTATTTATATTTATCGATTTCAATAAAAGAGGTCCTCTATTGCACAAGATTTTTTATCCCATTTCTCTGGAATTTCTCAACCGAATGTGGTGGTTCCATATTTGGTCAAGTTCTGGCGAGTAGTTGTTTAGTTACCTAGTATAGCAGTTACTTTAAGTATTCGTTTATGTTGGTGACGTTATTAGGTAGGTATATCAGACATTACTTTGTAAAACGGTTCCATATAAGGTTTAGTTATTTTGTTGTGTGTTTTTTAACTCCGTGGTTTTGTTTATATTTTTTAAGCTTGACTTGGTTTTTACCCAATGGCCTATCTGCTCCGTATTGTCTTGCTATTTTCATTATATTACCAGAAACGTGAGTAAGGTTGATACGTAGCCTCCACACAATGCAGATCCGGTCGTTAGACGCAAATTATTACAGTTATATTTACAAGCTTTCTTGAGATTTAAAATTGGCGTGATCGGACGTCGTCCTCGTGTTATTTACCATAAACAAAAACCTAAAGTTCGAGAAAGTACATTATTAAGGTGAAAGCGAAACTCGACCGCAGAGTAGGTTCAAGACGGACGCCAAATGTTATTACATAAAACGCGTCTTGTTTACCGATTAGGTGAGATTGTGTGGTGGACACAATTACCCGCAAGCCACAACTGGCGGGTCACATACACCGTAACCAACGCGCCGTAACGTAAACCTACAATTTGATAGGCAAGTAAAAACTCTATGGCCTTACTAAATAATACCTGCCAGTTATTGTCCCACTGCAGAAAAAAGGCCTCTTCTTAAACAAAGAAGGCACGAGGATTAAAGTCTCTTTACTCAAGGCGGGTTAGGGATTAATATCGAGTATATTTCCAGGTTTCCTCAAGACATATTTCTACACCGATGTCAGTTATTAAGTACAGACGCCAGCACATCAATCTACCCCAATCTGTCCAATTTATTTGATAGTTTTTTAACTTAAAAAAAAATAATAAGGTTCATATTCAATTGGGACAATTGACTATTTGGGATAGCTTGGTGTGCTGGTTTCTGCACATATGAATTGAAAAAGTCATATTGGTAAGGACTTTCCCGTATTTGAACACACAAACATTACAATATAATGACTGATGATAATGACTTACAGTTAGTCAGTAAAGATAACTCGTGTTGCAACTTAAAATTTATTCTAAAAAGACTCCAGCCAAAATCGCGTTGATCGAATAACTGGTCGACTCTCGCTATTATATACCAACCACAAGGTTATTGCCACTTTATTTGTAAAAACTTCCGCACTTATTATTGTTTCCCCCACATTTTATTGGAATCACGAATCCGTATTTAAGTGTACCTGTACGTACAGCTGTCTATTTAGGTTTTAATTGGCATATCTATAGAAATATGACACCATACATTGTTAAGTTTTTATAAGTACCTACTGAAACAAGTTCATATTTACGTTCCTACTTCATCCTAATAGAAATACTGTAATAATAATAGGTACTTATCTAAAGAAAACAAAGGCGTAAAATCAGTTACAAAGGCCTGTCCATCCATCAATTAAATTGTTTATTGAAAATACTTACTAACCACACAGAGGTCTTTCTAACGCTCATTTTAAGCTTTAACGCTTATTCCATGGCATACAAAACAGAAGTAAGTATATCTCTGGCCAACCAACAGAATACAATAACTACTTATTAGGTAAGTAAGTACTGACAAAAACAATGCACTTAATTTTACGAACATTACTGTAGGAGAGACTAAAGCTAGGCACATTAGTTATTAACTTCTACAACCAACAAGCAATCGTTTCTCTTCGAATATGTCTAAGTTATGTGGAAAGGAAACCATTACAATTTACATTTACCTAAATATCGATAGGAACAACGTCCTTTATAAACATACGTAGGCGGTAACTAGGTCAAGATCTCAGACCGTCTTCAAACAATTTTACGCATCCGATGACGTCTGTCTGCAAATTCATATCATGGCCAAACTCACATTTAATTAATTGATCCATTATTATGTCTCACGCTGTGCGGATCTTCATTGTTAACCACTCCGTGAGACCGTCTGTCTGTTGCACTTTTTTACAACAAAATGACCCCTCCATACACTTTTAATAATAGTTAATTGATAGGTGCAAGTGGTCCACAATATGTGGTCTACTGTTTCTTCATGCTATCCATTCCATTGTTTGTTATTCGCATGGTGAAACAGTGCTATTCTTTTAACAGACGCCTAGCAGATAACCGAGGCTTCCTTAATAATATTATGGTAAACGGCTTATTTGTAAAGCTCGGCTTATTTGATTACAATGGAAACGGACGTATTTATTTGAATAACGTTGTATCAAACAATTATCGTGACAAACGGACCGTGACAGAATACGCATTTGAATTTAAATATGGAACTTTTATCATTTCATCAGAGGAATTATTATGTGGCCCCTTGGAGGCCACTACTTGCGCGGCTTTAGTTTTTCAGAACTAGGCAAACCCACACCCATATATCCCTAATAATTCATTGTATAAAGTAGGTATGTCTATAACATAGCGGTTCGTACTATTCAAATGTCAGCAGACTTAGTTCCTGCAACACGAGCAATATTTATGAACCTGCGGAACCACATGTTCGATTCTAACGTCAACTTAATTAAGTTTTAAATAAGGACCGACATGAAGTGTGGTTTATTATGTCCTCATGCTGCTTTTTGTGACATTCATTTCATTACGAAATAACTACATTCATTTCATTACGAAGTACCTACTACACTTCTAGACGGCAACTACTTATACATAGTTGTCGTATACGTTACAATCATGTCTTAATTGGACTGTGATGGTAATGGTAGGCATTCTCTTTTCAAAACTTGAATCACCAAATCAATCAGTCTTCGTTGCGTTGAATCTAAAAAAAAAAAACATTAACAAGTAGATCATAGGAATAGGACCGTCAAGCTACTAGCATGCCCTAGATTTTCGGAGTGTGACGACTCTAGATGCTGCTTTCGTCCCTACCTATAGCCAACACCTCCAAAGCATAATAAATAACGGGTTATTAGATTACCGACAGCTCTCTCTCATACACAATACTCTACAATTCACCCAGTGGTTTGACATTTGACCCTCATCTGTTGGCGGTGGCTTGAGGATGTCTTAATCTCAGCAATCGCACAACACAATGGGTATTAATGTAAATACGACGCCCGCTTCACTTACCGACTAATGCAGCTAATTAAGTAGGTAACCGAGTTAATTACGATGTAACAAATAGTCGCGTGTCGCGTGCCTCACTTTACAGTTCAAGGCAATGTTTGTTTACGTCAAATCGTGAGTACTAACATCAAGAATGTTGATGCAAATGCTGTTGCAAATGTGTTTTTCAAAGCATCACCAAATATACGCAATCACGTTTTTCGCACATCTTCGGTCGTTCCATTTTCGGTTGTGAACGATTATCTAATATTGATAGAAAATATGGTAATCAGTTTGCTGTGCCAATTTTTAACTAGGCATTGACTGATACTTTCTCATAAATCCCCAGCAACCTTCACATAAATCATGCTACAAAAATGACCATAGGTAACAAAATTATCTACAAAGCAAAATATGAACGGAAACTGGTCCTATGAAATGTATAGTTATGTTGGTACTTGGGGATTCCATGAAATATGACCGGCGAACGTCACTACAAGAAAAGTGTTCCAACTAAGAATTCTAGATAGAAACGATCGATACGTTTGAACTGTGAAGGCCGTATTGATTACCGTGGGAACTATGAGGTTGTAGACCACGTACTATATACTATTCATAATTAGGCATCTTTCTATGAAATCTATGCAGCAAAAACGCGATTCTTAATCAGTAATTACCTGTTAGAAGCCTATAAATTAAATTACTTAATAACCTCTGCCTGTCTTTATAGATTACACATTAAATAATAGCTACTCGTTGTTACATAATCTAAGCTATGATTTACTGTGATGTTGAGCATCCGTATCGCAACGGTCTATTGCTTTCAGATTATGCGATTGTTTTCAACGGTAAACCCTATTTTGTATCTGCTAAATGTGTTGCTTGCTTCACAGCACGTTACAGTCCTTACTTAACACACGTATCTTTATTTTAAACTTAGCAACTATTCACAATCATTCAGACTAAACATTCGACTGAATAAAACTGATTATGAGTCTTAGAATAATAAACGCATAGAAACCTAGTACGAGTGCAAAAAGTGAGGCAACTAAAACTTAGCCATTGTGGCTATCTTTTCTCGGCGAGGCACGAGGAACAAAGCTCGCGAGTAAATAGGTAATAAAAAAAAATGAAATTATTATTCTAAGTTATGAGTATTAAATTATAAAGTGAAACTTGTGCATCCACCAAAAGACGATGGCATCATTCTACCTTTTATTTTGTTTGGTTGGTATACCAAACACAGTGTTTAAAACAGTACAAAAAATAATTTTGCTTAAAAAATGTATGTCAGTGGATTATTGCGAACACCGTGAGTCATAATAAATTTCGCGAGATTACGAGTATAAACTTCCGATAAGTTTGCCAAATAACTTCTTTTAATACTAAAATCCACCATCAAAACTTTGAAAATCCTTTTGCACTCAGTGAAAAAGGGTTTTCACTCAATGAAAAAGGGGAAAATTTTCAAAATAATATATAATCACAAATTTTTCCTTTTTTAACAAGATGTATGCCGAGTCTCAAATTCATCGGACCACGCGTTAAGATTTTTCTAGCTTTAACCATACTTTTTTTGGGTCCTGGCTGGAGGCCTTAATTTCTAATTAAGACCCCCACATGAAAGTTCGGTTAAGCAGTAGAGATCCCTAAAGGATAAACTACGAGATGCCCATTCCAAAAAATAAACTTACTTTGGGGTTTGGTTATGTATGCGGATGGTGTTAAACTTTATTGTTTTATTAAGTACCTACGTATTTATGCTAGTTCTCAAGTTATAACCCAAGAAATAAGTTCTTCATTAAAAGAGTTTCTTCCCCCCTTCATCTTGACTGTCGCAAAATCCTTTCTCAGCACGCAGTTACATTTCAAAGTAGGTACGAGTACAATTACAGTCCAATTTTTTTTTATAATTAGCGGTTTGGGCTGTGCGAGAGTCTTGCGAACATAATATACCTAAGCACTACTATAAGTACTATAATGGACTACCGCGAAACTCAAGGTCAGCGCTCAAGATTCGTGCCGGTAACATTTTTTTTAGTTTAAGGTATATAAATCATAATAGCATACAAGTTACATAGTAATGACTTACTACTTATTTCTTTGGACTCAGAAGATTTTGGAGAAAAGTAATACGACTGTGAGTTAATTGATTGGTGCTTATTCGGTTTTAGCCGATTATGCTAAACATTGTCATTTCAATAAGCCCGAAAAATATAATATTATTCATAATGAATAATATAATTACTAACATATTATTCGTTATGAATAATTGGCATTTTTTGGCACACACTAAGCAGTTCATACATAAAATAACGCAACATAGGTAGACATAAATAAAAGACGTGTCATAAATCCGTAGGGTATGAATATCTTCAAGTATATCTAACGTAAATTCTTGGAAGCAGCAACTTAGCCATTATTTAGCTGTGAAGATTCGATTCGAAACGGTTGACATGATTTCTCTTTAAAGAGGAAACCTACATAACGTCTACGAGCGTCATTTTGTTTTACTTTAACTAATTTCTTAGAATACATGAAACTGGTTTAGAACAAGTTCTAAACAAGTTTAATATTAATTCTATTAGAAAGAAAATATTAAATACTTATAGAAATGATATCCAGTGTGCAACTAAGATCATCATCCTCCTGCCCTTATCCCAATTTATTTCGGGTCGGCGCAGCATGTTTTCTTCTTCCATACATCCCTATTTGTCGTCATCTCAATAGTCACCTCTTTTCCAGTCATATCATCTTTCATACAATCCATCCATCTTTTCTTTGCTCTCCTTCTACTCTTGTAACCCTGCACATTAATTCTCAAAACTTTCCTCGCAACATGGTCCTCATTCCTTCGCATCCCATGCCATCGGTTGACATGGTATGCCATGTCAACCGATTTCCACACAATTTCTCGGTCACAGGCGCAACTTTCAGACATCCTCTTACATACTCATTTCTTATTCTATCCATTCGCGTAACACCACACATCCCCCTCAGCATTCTCATCTCACCTGCTTGTAACTGCCTTTCATTCATCCCTGCAACTAAGATCATACTAAATAAATGATTGTTAATTTGTTGGCCAATCTAAATTGTATCCAGTCTGCATAAAATGTCAACATCGAGTGTAGGTATATGTAGTGCTGTTATTTGAAAGCTGGTTCGACAAGACGTTTACCTACCTATGCATAAATGACCGAAAGAACTAACTCCGAAGGGTGTCGTAAGTGGTACTGCAATGTTTATAAGTTATAACCTCATAAATAAACGAATATATTTAATTAAATTCGCAACGCAATTGGTTAGCATATTTCTCGTAGATGTATATATGTACTATACGAACCTACTTATTATTACCTTATGCAAAAGGATGCGTTTTTAAGACCACAACGAATGTGGATTTATGCGGTATTAGCCTCGGTCATCCTCGGTGATATTACAAACGGAGTACTATTAGTATAGATATACGAATAATTCTCCGTTTGTAACATCATGCGTAAAATAACAATTCGCTGTTTCGACTGCAAAACAGTATTTAGATACAAATTCTCTGTCTACAAACCAAGACACGGAAGTAACAACCAGCATACCTAGAATATCGTAACCGATTGTAAGTTTCGATTCGTGAGTCATTCGAAAATAATTGCATTGCGAAACGAGAGATTTTTATGATAGCTTCTTAATTCATGTCAGATTGATAGAAACCATAGGATCTATATTGTTAATACGTGAAGATAAGACTTTGAACTGCTTTTTAAACATATTGCGCACATGGAGCAGTGTGAAAATTGGCATAGTTAAAGTTTACATGAAGAAGGAGTGCAGGACAGCTAAATTAGTTGCATTTCCAGTCCAATCAATTGGCATTCAAGTCAATTTCCAGCCTACTCGACCGCTGGGCGACTAGTATTTATGTAATAAGTTAAATATACTTCGTCATTGGAGGATTATGATATGCTTGGCACGTGACATGACAGCTGTGGTGGCACTGTGGTCAGCGGTCACAGCTGAGGTCGCCAGGGTCGCTCGGCCGCGGAAGGTGAAAGTGATCCATCCGTATCTAACACTACGCTCGTACACTATAATCTCGCTCCCCCATTATGGCCACATGCAAAGGTTTCCAATCGATAATAAAATAGACACGGAAGTGACTCACTCATTAATCCAGTTAAGTGGGCCTGCTGACGCAGTCGGGTACCTACAATGGCGTTATGGACCAAGTATTTTTAAAACAAGGCCAATACTTTACATTAATTAATAATTTAATCATATATTTGACAATTAAGACCACCTACTTATTCACACCAAAAGATTTCACTGAACGGAAGATTAGTTACAATATTAAAAGCAATAGGAAGATTTAAAAAAGAAATGTCTCACCGTATGTACTGATGTACGTCCTATAGATAAATGTTTTAACGTTCATTCACAGGAGTTAAAAAAACTGCCTGATGTATTTAGCATCCCAAATCTTTAATCCCAGTTGCGCTGTCATTTTAGTTCTATAAATAACGTTGTTTTTAAATAAACCACGGTCGTTGCAAAGAACTTCCTATTATTTACAAATACATACCAACAACTGTCTAGATGCATACCTAACTTGTAAGCGGGTAGGTAGTTATTTTATTTTTTGGTGCTGAAATTACGGAAATATTTTTTAGCTGAACATTAACTCAAATACTGTAGTAAGTTGCCTAAGTAAAACTTGTTTAAATGCCTTGCTCGGACTAAGTTAAATACGAAAAAAAAACATACTTAGTAGGTAGGTGCATATTAAAAAAAACTACACAATGTAGACTTGGTAGTACCTACCTAGATTTAAAAGCGACCTCTATGTTGTCAAACTTCCTAGATCCGTTTCCTTATAAATAAATCGAGTGTTATGTATTTATTTCCAGATGAATGAAAACAAAATACCTACTCGGGATTTAAAGCTTTTATACAAAACTGTATGACCAAACTGTTTTGACTTGTGACCTTGAATATGTGGCTGGTATAGACTGGATACGGAAGGCAGGAAGCACCGGATGCTGTGGGGCTTGTTAGGACGGGTCTATGTCCAGCATTGGACTGCTATTTGACAGTTTGTTGATTGATAATACTAACTGTTATATATCCATCGTAATTGCAACAGTTTATAACTATAATTTGCTAACTAATCGTAATGAAAATAAAGCTAAACGTCATTTAAAAATCTTAAAAAAAAAAAACATTTTTAATGCATAGCCAACTTGTACGCTCTCGGTCCTCCTCATAATTTGTAATTATTCTGAAGACACGTTGCGTGACCGTTGCATCAAGATTGCATCACTAGCTCGTGCATCGCTGCATCCTAATAAAAGAATGTATTCAAGTAACTCGTGAGGAATACGACTAAGAATTAAATTATTTTGATTGGGTAAGTGATTGGTTTGATATAAATACTTTCCTGTTCACAATCCGGTAGAAATATTCTACGAACAATTCTCCCAAATAGCTCTTCTTTATGAAAGAAAGACTGTCGAACGGACGAGACGGACGAACAAATATTATATTATCATTATTTTTAATATAATATCGGTCATGAGTTGATTGTTTTGTTTAGTTATAAAAACGTTGCCCCACACTAGGAATTTATCCTGTAACGTGTGGGTGCGTTTACAAACATTTAAACTCACGTACGCAAACAGCCAGACCCGGAACAACTACCTGTAGGCCGTACAAATATATGTTCCGTGCGGGAATCGGACCCATGACACGTAGCGCAGTGGCCTTGGATAACCAGGAAGTCTCTTAACAGACTGTTGGCCGAAGCAGGGAGAACTTGCACAGGTGTAAATTAATAGATGACTCCGGCCTGGCGTGCACGTGTGGTGCTGCTCCACAAACGATGGGACACCTGATAACATGTCCTGCATGACCTGACAGGTGTCAGGTCATGCAGGACATGATGATGATCAGGACATGATGATGCAGCGTGCAGGTGCACGCTGCAGGATTTGATGGACGCTTCTGATGGTGCCAAACTCATAGTTAATTTCTAGGCTGATTCTATATAGATTACCATCGATACGCTAAGAAGAAACTTTGTATCCATTTTTTTAGGAAAGTACCTTCTTATTTTACATGACACGATGGCTAAGCATGAGATCCTGGGTTCGATTCCCGGATCAAGCTATGTGTTATTGGGATTTTCCACTACGAATTTCTCAGTAGCGGCACGAAGTCTGGATGTGTTTTCGGTACGGGTGAAATGTGGGCGTACTGCAGGTAAACCTCTGCCCAATCCTTCGAGGAATAAATGCGTTAAGTGATGTTGCTTACCATGATTACCTTCTGGAAATACGATTGACAAGCAAGTCATCATCATCCTCCTGCCCTTATCCCAATTTATTTGGGGTCGGCGCAGCATGTTTTTTTCTTCCATACATCTCTATTTGCCATCATCTCATGGGTCACCTCTTTTCTTGCCATATCATCTTTCACACAATCCATCCATCTTTTCTTTGGTCTTCCTCTACTCATGTAACCCTGCACATTCATACTCAAAACTTTCCTCACAACATGGTCCTCATTCCTTCGCATCACATGCCCATACCATGACAACCAATTTCCACTCAACTTCTCGGTCACAGGCGCCACTTTCAGACTTCCTCTTACATACTCATTTCTTATTCTATCCATTCGCGTAACACCACACATCCCCCTCAGCATTCTCATCTCAGCTGCATGTAACTGCCTTTCATTCATGCCTTTTGCGGCCCCACATTCTGATCCATACAAGACAGCAGGTCTAACCATTGTTTTGTAAATCTTCCCCTTAAGTTTATGGGGAATATGGGGGTCACAGGTTGTTCCCGTTACCTGCCGCCATTTCATCCACCCTATGTTAATTCGGTGCTTGACAGCCCGATCTACTTCTCCGTCACTTTGCACGAGTGAACCGAGATACCGAAAGTCGGAACAGACCGGGAGAAGCACGCTGTTAAGCGACATTGCTTCAGGACTGGAAAGACCGCCGAAATCGCAGACAAGTACCTACGATAACGCAATATAAAACCTATTACAAACGTAAATTACAGCAGGCACCTGTAGGTTTTTCATCCGGAACTCTCGATTACCGAAGGTAAGCAAATTATAATCACTTAACGTTACCTACAAGTGTGATATAATAAGAAACTGCGAAGAGCGTAATCATCTCATAAGCCGTAGGTAGAAACCTGCGTAAAGCACGCATGGGCACTAGGCAGGTTTAATCGGTATCTAATTATTTTTAAATTAACCCGTTGGTGCTATGTTAATAAAAATCATTCTTATTAGGTATTTTTCGACAATTAGCTTGCGTTCCGAAACTCATTTTACTTTCAGATTGACATTAAAAATAATGTCCACCATCATTATGAAATGATTATATAAATAGGTAGGTAAGTAATATGTGACATATTCGACGATAACAATAAGTAATCCAACCATATAACTCTCGGGAACACAGTTTCATAGAAAACGGTAAAACAAATTAAGGCCAAAAGCCAAAAGAAAACAAAATACATTTAATCATAACAAAACTATTCAGGTTTTAGTTGTAATAATGTGGATTGTTAATAATAATGCTACCATTATATTTTATTTATATGGCTTTAGAAATGGCCTACAAAATATTGATTAGAGCTGTTCGCATTGGGTCGTCTTTAAAATTAATACAAATTACCTTCCTAGTTGCACTAATGCCAAGGCTTTTGAAGAAATATGCATACATGCAAAATAAAGAAGATGCAACGGATGTATATTTATAAGGCAGAAGTAAGCGGAAGCGCCGGGAGGGGACGCCCTAGAAAGATATACATTGACCTTATTGGTCATGTTTTTCAAAAAAGTCAGGTAAGTAGCACTCGCAACCGGTGTGCGTGTATGGCTAGATGTAGGTATGAACGTAAACGAAGCAAAAGGATCGGTAAGAATCGCAGCAGGTGGCGTTCTGTAGTTTCGCCTACCCCCATGGAAAAAAGGAGTGGAGTATATGTACATCTAGATATACACGTACACCAGTAGCGAGTACTCCGACCCTGATCTTTATGAAGAAGTACAACACCAATAAGGTCAGTGGTCAGGGCTTCATCCTCTGCCTGCCCTCTTTCTCACACATCGTTCTTTTGTTTGTTGCCTTTCATTCATCGTCTCAAAATGGCTAATCTGACTTATGACACCTAATCTTTTGACACTTTATTTTATTTTAAACCGCAACGGTTTTACCACATAATTCCTCAATCTCTCATTCATTCGTAACAAAACATAATATTACTCTTAAAACCTGACATTCTAAGAAAGTAAGTAGCATTGGATAGGCGTGTAAGGGAAGGCAAATAGAGATGTGTAATTCCTAAGTGAACCGCTTAGATGACGATAAATGTGTCCAGGCAACGTTACATCACACTGTTACAATTCTGCCACCATCTTTAAAGACATCACCTAATGTGTCTTTCTTCGTCATATATTTAATTGCGGAAATGAGAATAAGCTCTCTGCGTTTAACTTGAAGGAGAAAGCTATTAAGATGCGGTGAAAAAGAAAAAGACGCGTTTCCTTGTTTTAGAAATGTCCATCAGAAGACTAGAGTACCTGCTGTCGATTAGCGTATTTAATCTCACTGCGAGCAGACGAACAGTCCGTTACATCCAAGCACTTACATCCGTTTCCTGATTGAATACGTACCTGCTATTTGAACTATTTAGTCGGGTGAGTTTATTTATTGAGCACTTTAAGCACAAAATGTACAGTAATGCCGATCCGCGCTTAATACTTGAGATACAGAGTCAATTTCTATCCCCCATTTGTAATCAACGAGGAGTAAAATCATGCCAATACTAAACTTTGAAAAAATTATACAGGTTGTAACTTTTCCTACTACGCGTAAAGGAAGAGGCAGATTCACAATTAAAAATATACTTCTTCAGACACTTTTTACTTAGTACTTGTTTTAGACGTCCGCCACATAATAGCTGTCTTATTGAGAAAGGAAAACTGGATAGAGACAGTCGTCACCCCAGTTCGGACACGTCATGTGGCCGCTTGAGGAGCCGAATCAACTTCTTGAGACACAGGACTTTTTAGGAAGACAAAAGATAAAATATGCGAAGTGTGGACACATGAATACCCACTCTTCCACCGCCACTACATCACTCCGGCAGATCAGTTACCCCCTGGCCACAAACTGTAGTGGCCAACATGGAAATCTATAAACCGACTCAAGTTGGCGGCTTCAGATTGTATCTGGCTAAATTGGGTGTCGACGACTCAACCCAAACTCAGTGTGAGTGTCAATCCCAGCCACAATATATTCCGCATCTTCTCTGCTGTCCATCGTGTCCAACGACCTAGTCCCTCCATGACTCAACATGGTCGTTAGTGGCTTCTAAGATAACTTCGAGAGCTTTCAATTATATTTAAGAAGTCAGCCTAGCAACTCTAAAATTATAAAATGATTTGAAAATACCAAAAGGCAACCATTAAACCCTAATGAACCTCACTCTTTTTAAAAACAATGCAAAACTAATGAAACGCTTAACATAACATCGTCTACGCTGCTCTATAATTATATTTACCAATCGTTTCTCACAGCCAAATACCAAGTCCTAAATACTACTTTGGCCACGCCAAAATAAAGTAATAAAAGTTCAAGATTTTGTGTAATTTGGTGTTAATGACGACATAATTTAATTCACAACGTATTGTTTTACATTTTTAAAGTCATATGAAACCACATATCGTGAGATGTCGACATTCCTGTCAAAAAAGACATTGGCGTCGAAATTGCGATATACTTATCCCACCCACTATACTTAGTTACTTAGGTACCTACTTATACTTTATCTTCATATAACAGTTGTGCATGCAAGTGTTATGTAAATATATTATGCCCTAGTATATCTTACTGGTTTATTATCCAATTAAGGATAGTTGAATCGCTCTCTTTTCATCTAACAAAACCAGAATAAGCTGGCCTGGCATCGTAATGAAACTCCGTACTTTATTAGGCCAGCTCAAGGTTAACCGTGCAGCCTACAGTACCCATGTTTGTATATCTGCTAAATCTTCAGCTGAACTTGGTTGTAATTAAAATAATTCTCAAGTTGGACAAAACCTTAACGCTTGTCAGTTTATCACATATAGAACTTAGTTAGATGTCGATGAAAATAAAGCATTCAAGCACAAGTTGTTAAAATGATTATGTGATATAAAGACGCTATGGTATCTAAATAGCCTACGAGTACAACCAGTCTGGATTCACAGTCTGGAACAAGGAGTTTGTTTCAAACTTCTGTAGTGCTATGAAAATGTTTGTCATTCATGCCTGACTCATGTATTAATTTTTTTAGCTGTGTTCATAAGAAACGATACATGGATTGTGTGAAAGATGATATGGCTAGAAATGAGGTGACTATTGAGATGACAGCAAATAGAGATGTTTGGAAGAAGAAGACATGCGGCGCCGACTCCAAACAAATTGGGATAAGGGCAAGATCATGAGAAATATATAGGTGTATAGTGTACTTTTATCAAAACCTCTTCCTTGACCAGAATAATACAAATTTAAATTGTGAATTCAGCTGAATTAATTAACATTTATTTCACAAACTAAATGAATACCTACAAGGCTAGTCTGTCTAATAAACAAAAATGAAATAACTTAGTATGATTACGTACAAAATAAAATACGTTTCAAGGAAAAAATAAATCTAGAGCAATTTATAATAGTGAGCGTAGATATAAGTGCATGGCAGCAATGCAGCATTGAGTTTGAATAGTTTGACACAAGAACTGTAATTACGTTCGCGACACAGCCGCAATAAACGTAATTCTCGTTGTCAATAAACGGTTGGTCAGGGTTTCAGAAGACATTGACAATGAGAACAGACTCTGTAGCCTGTTTGAGCGTTTTCGTGAGGTCGTTGAGCAACAACGTATCGTTAATGAGAACTAAAGTACAGTAATTAGCATAATTTAAACGCAAATAAGGCACATAGCTGAAGTATTTTCAGCGTGATTCCGTTGTTTTTGTGTACCTAAACTTTTCAAATAAAGACGGTGTGTAATTTTCTATAAGTACTGGCAGACCCAACAGACAAAACTCCGATAGAAAATAGCATTTTTTTTTTAATTTTCCCAAGTTCCGTAGGCACTAGAATGGTTGAGTGACTTGAATGAATAGGATCAGATAAAAAACCGAAATAAATCCAGTCAGAGGAAGTTTATATAAATATACATACTATAATTATATACATACATACTATATTATAAAATATATAATTAGGACTTTTTCTTATGAATCATCCAAAACTGAGTGGTCTTCAACTCATCTAAAAACAGACCTTGAAAATAGAGAAACATTATCCTGCCAAGCTATGGTATATCCCCTCGGTGGGCGAGTCTATCTTTTCCCAATAATCTTATTTGGACCATTACGAAGATTTAACATAGAAAATTAGCCAAAACGATCCAGCCCTGCCGTTCTCAAGTGATGAATTATTTTTAAAATATTAAGGACCCAACAGTTTTCAATTATAGGTAAGGTTAAACAAAATAATA
This sequence comes from Phlogophora meticulosa, assembly GCA_905147745.2. Classification (NCBI taxonomy): domain Eukaryota; kingdom Metazoa; phylum Arthropoda; class Insecta; order Lepidoptera; family Noctuidae; genus Phlogophora; species Phlogophora meticulosa. The sequence continues at coordinate 10,615,618 of LR990528.1, read as the reverse complement.
GACTCATTTTGCATAAAATAGAGCATGACTTTGTGTTTATATGGAATTTTAGAAAAAAAACACATGACAGATAACAATAACAACTATGTCGTGACATACAAAAACTGTTTTCCAACCGTTTGTTGTCTCAGATTTTCATTAAAAATATTGGGATTCCCATTTACACTAGGTACTTACCGCATAAAAGTAGCGCTACCAACTCCATTTTGTAATCCATTGTAATTTTAATAATCTTTATTGACATTCATTCATGCAGTCTTATTCAAAGTTCACACAACAACGTAAATATTTCCCGCGTAAAAACGCAGTGGTCGAACTGGCGCGTGCGTTGGCGCGCTTCGCGATACGAATGTCGAATGACCGCACGACTCGAGAAACGCGCCATACGGCCAATTTTTTGTCGGTTTCTTCCTATATTATGTACCTTTATCCAAATTACTATACAATATGAAGTGTGATTTCTATGATCCAAGCGGACTTGTGTCTATAATGAAGTTGCAAATTTTAGAGTCAAATACCTTAATACAAATCCCTTTTTAGAAATCTAATAAAGTAATATATCAATGACGCTATTTGCACATATTTCTACCTACGCAATGTATCTTTCTATTAATAGTATTATGTCATCTCGCATGTAATAATATCAAAGACTGTGTAAATAACACGTACCTACCCCAGATTTTAATTCGTATGATCATCATTCCTTATTTTGTCCAAGTCATTATTTATCTTGCTTGTCAAAATTAAATAATAAAAGATAGATTATTGAAAAGATATACACAAATGAAAGCGACACTCTTCACGAGGTGACGGTAACAGCTGTATGAGAGTATTCGAGGATCGAGTAAGAAGGCGTGCTATACGTCCATCAAGACTATATGTTATAGGTAGGCCAAGATGTTGATGATTCCAAAGAAACGCAAATTAACACAAACAACACATGTCACCTGCTACCTAGTATTTCATTCATTTTATTAAATCTATAAAAATGTGTGAATGGCCATCATCATGTTAAAAACGAATCAATGTTAGTAATCCCAAGTTTACAAAATGAAATAAAAAAGTAAACAAAATAAATTAAGACGACAATGAGTAGGTATTAACATTTAAAACATTATGAACATTATGTAAGTTCTTTTAAATACACCTTACGACTGACGAGGAAAAAATGCATCGTGACCAAGAAAAATTTCCCACGGCTGGCACATTTAACGTTGGCAATTCATATCGACGACCCTTGGCTATGAATCGACATTGTATGGAACTATAGAACAATGCTAGTTATTAAATGTATGTTCTTGTGAGAATGCATACCATAAAGCCTACCTATAGCATTTATATGTGATAGTAACTTCCCGCTCTAACACTGTGGTCAAGGACTTTCTATAAGAACAAAGAGGTTTAAAATAAAGCTGAATATGACTTAAATCAGTATTTGGTCTTGAAATGAAAATAATTGAATAATAATCGGAGGACCTGATTCATAACTCTCTGTAGACACCTAGCTGTTTGACATTTGATTATTTAAACTGATAAATTATTGACAATAAAGTTTCTAGTGTTATAATGTCGTAAATCTTCCAAGGATATTGAAATGCCAGATCTAACTAAGTATGGGAACGAACAACTCTAAATTAATTGTGCCGGAGCTATTTTAGTATTTAATAAACCAGAGCAAAGTACTTTGTATGTTGGTATTTACAAACTGGCTTAAGAACATACACTGATTAGCTAGGAGTTGGAACTATATTTTTTCAGGTTTTCCTATCGTTGGTCCTAAGGAAATTGCTCAGAAAACTTCACAAAGTAAGTATTTCCCTTCTGCTCTTTTTTATACAAAGCAACACTTCTTTTTCTTCCATTCGTCTTTACCTGCAGTTACCTCAGAGTTAATTTTATTTCCAACCATAGCATTCGTCATATAATCTGTGAAACTGACCATAATTTATTTGGCTTGCCTATTAGTGACGGCATAAATTAGTTCATACTTAAAACCTTTGTGTGAGAACAATTTTACCTATTTTAGAACAATTTTAGAACAATTTTACAATTTTACTTTATCTTGCTTACCAATTTTATTAAACACAGCGGCAACGGTGTAAAGTCCGACGAGATATAGCTCATGAGAATGCCACAGGGTTACATCCTTGGCCCAAAGTCGCGCTATATAACAACACTCGGCTCCACTGCGCCCTCACCTTCGGCTCTCTGCAATCCCGCCTCGAGTGCATTGACAAATGCTCACGCGTATTAAGCGATGGTTTTTCACATATTTGTGAGGAAACGTTAAATAAACTTTATTATTAATTTCATAAATATCGTATTTCTATTAAACGAACTTGCTGATTTTCACTGCTGTACCCACGACTCGAAGTCACCAAACAGCTTAATATAAAAAGAGATACTCCTAACACTTACATGTTAATTTTGTTTGTATTTGTTGTTTAATGTGGATCTACTGGAGGTACCTAAACTTCTTTTCAACCCTTCGAAGAATATAGGCGTGATGTTGAGTGTTATGTTTTTGACTAAAATAACTAATTTAATGAAGTATAATGGTTATTTATTTTATTTTGTTTTATTATAAGAGCCTCTTGCTTAAACCTGAAAAGGCGGAGACATGAGGCTCTTGGCTGAGATAAAAAAAACATGCCAAAGGGCTGTTAAATTACGATTCCGTACCAAACTACCTACACTAAACATTCTCGAAGTAAATAATGTATTGCACGTAGTTAAAACCATTAAAAAGATGAATACTATACTTGCCTAGGTCACAGCCCTTCATTAGAAGGCACTTATTAGTGGTACTTATTGTTTATTTTCTGAGCAACTTTTACAGTGCCACTAACGGCTGTAAATCTTAGGCTGATCTGTAAAATATATCTCCCTATTAAAATCAAAATTTTAACTTCAGAAACCTAGGAGATCCTTACCGAGAACGTAAGAGGTAGAGTGGCTTACGGTTGCTTTTTGTTCCTTCGGTACATTTGACGACCGATGTGGCGCGGCGAGCGAAGGTCCGCCTGCGACGCAAGAGGTTGCGGGTTCGATTCCCGCCTTGGGACAAATGTTTGTACGATCTGCAAATATTTGTTCCGAGTGTTCTGGGTATTTCCTATGTATAATAAAAATATCTATCTATGTAATGTATAGTATTAAGTATATCAGTCATCTAGTACCCATAACACAAGCTCTGCTTAGCTTGGGGCTAGATGATGCTGTGTGGATTGTCCAGCAATATTTATTTATTTATTTATTAAAACTTTTACTTTCTGAAGATCAAACTGTACAAATTAATCTAAAAAAAAAAAAGTAAGTGTGTGAATATTACCAAAATTCAAGTTCTTACGTTGCATCATAGGTCCCGAGAAAAGTTTCTGTGACAGATAGACATATAATGGTTCCATCTCGGAATAGTATCTAGTAATCTGTGGCGCACTAGTGCGGGTATGTTAAGTAAAAAGCACACGTGTGAAAAACACTGCTTGGTTACCTAAAAGCGGAGGAATAAAAACCACTTTTAAAGTAAATGGATTGAAAAATAATGAAATAAGGAATAAAGTAGATAAAAAGAAACGGTTGCCGGTTTGAATTAAGTAGGTTCATATGTAGACCTCGATTGCAACCTGGTTGGAATTGGTCGGTGAATTAACAGGCGAACAGTGTTTGTTTTCCGTTGTTTTTTATTTTACATTTGGTGTGCAAAGAAAATATTCTTTAGATATTCTATCCGTCTACTTATTTTTGCTAAAACCTGATTATCACTTCCCCGACCAGGGAATAGAACGCAATCCCCCACGTTAAGCTGCACCACTTGTACTCACCACACTATAACACATCTGAAGAGGAACATACCCCCATTACAACCCGTTGATTTTGTTAAATGCATCTAACATATGAATGTTGAAATATACAATTAGAACTAGTGTATTAAAGCAATCATTTACACAATTGTTAAGAGTTATTTCTTCTGACCTTCAAGCTGATGAAAGTACAATGGAACAAAACAGTGTGTTAACTGTTAATACTCATCGCTATGTATGAAGTAACAAGTAGTTGTGTGTATTCATCCAAATCGTCGATCTGATATGGGTGAAACTTGATTTACTACCAGAATAACGTAGCTTGCATAGAGTAAGTAGGTAGTATAGCAATTCGCAAACCAGTGCAACTCCTGAAAATCAGAATCAACAGTGGCGACCACTAGAAAAGCCCGACGAGTCCCAGAGAGACGACTCAAATGTCTTGGATCCCGCAAAGAAATTAATCAGAAAAAAAAGCGAAGGATTTAAAAAGATACTTTTTTTCCACTTCCCTCCATATCAAGCAGGAGACAGAACATAGCTAGGCCAATAGGTATAAAGGGACGTTTACAACTGGGTTAATCCCAGTTGCCTAGCACCACGGATTAAAACTAACACTGATATTCATGGGTCCTAAATATATAGCAATGTATCTAATTATCTATATGTATCAAAAAATAAAACGAAAACATACGTTTCAGTTATGATGGGCAGTCCACCGGATTTAAACCCGATGCTTTGGTAAACACCAGCTATGTTTTTAAGTCCCATGTAACAAGGTGTGAGCCTATTGCCATCAATTGGGCGCACATCCAGACTCCGGGCCGATATTGAGAAGTTCCTAATGAAAAATCACAACATCCTTTTCTTCCTTTCATAAATATATTACATAATATTATAGTTAAAACATATAAAGCTAAGGTAATCTATATTTATTGAAATCTACTTGGAAGGAAGTTCTGTATCTACACATTGACTTAAACATATTAAGAAACGAGAAACATTACCTATTACCATAGTTCACGCATTGGTTAGGCTCAACCGCTTAAGCATTGTGTTATGTATTCAAAATTGTATACCACCATAGGATAATAGAAACTTAAAAGTAGGCCCCACTATCTTTAAAACCTTTCACAAATCCCTCTTGTCCTCAATGTCTTTTTTAAATACGTGAAAGTATGTACATCTCTCTTTCTATAGCTATTATCTTTGTCTATTCATGGCAGTAATTACTACTATTTGTATGCTGGTACGTACGTACCTCCTTACTAAGTCAACACATCTCACTGCAACATATAGTAAAACCGTACATAATATGTAAGGTAGGCTAATATGTAATGTTTAAGCTACAAACGTAAACAGTTAAAATTAAAGGCCGCGGCCCTGAACCCTGGCGTTTAGCACGAAAACGAAACGTCAAAATAACGTTTCGTTTGAGTACAAATGGCTAACTACAATATTATTATTTTTCTAGGGCCCTTTCGAACTTTCTAGTTTGTAAAATTCTGCATCATCTGCCTTGCCTCTGAATACCAGTATTCAGCTGCATCCGGTTAGACTGAAAGCCGACCCCAACATAGTTGGGAATAGGCAAGGCAGATGATGATAGTTAAACATGCCTACCTATATTATGTACGATTTTACTATGTGTTGTAGTGAGATGTGTTGACTTAGCAGATGATGCAAGTCATCCGATTAGATGCATTTTACATGGAGCGACTGCCTACCTTACCTACACAACCCAGTTATTGGGCAACATGATACCACTTGGTATGACTGGTGTCAGACTTCCAAGCTTCTGGCTACCCATAACGACTATCAAAGATCTACAAATGACAGGCGGGACTAACGGACGGGCTTAACGTGCTTTCCTAGTCACGGAGGTGTTTACGAACGGTGATCTATCCACAGACTGACCGCTGGAAGCGTAGCTTAACCTTCGATTAACCCGTGGGGCTGATTTTATTTTGACACGAGCTCCTTTACCTCTAATTATGCAGAAGTTTAAATATAAGCGTTCATTACTCGTGATACAACTGACTAATACTGGTATACTGCTAAACTATAACATAGTGTCCCTTGGTACGTAATAATTGTTTGTTTTAAAACATAATATTCTTTAATACATATTTTTAGAAAAAAAAACCGGCAATTAGCGAGTCAGTCTCGCACCGCAAGGGTCTGAGTAGTAAAAACAGTTTTCCATTTTCAAAGTTATATTTTCATTGTTTGCAACGTCATAACTAAGTCTGTTTGTAAAGGGTTACAAAAATATATTTTCTGGGTGGGCTGCACGTCAGTGGTATCAAAAGCCAGCTCAAGGTTGAAGTGTTACCACTGATAGTGTGGTTGATTGTGTACATCATCTATATCGTTATCATATTATTATAATTTAGCTTAATATCGCATAAGTAGTGTCATGGGGAATAGTGATTCCGTTAGTTTCCCGCGAGACCCCTGGAAGTATGACAGGGAATGAATGGAAGCGGTAACACCCAAGCTCTCGGTGGTTATGAAAATAAAGAAATGTAAGGATACTCCTCACACTGAGTAGCATAAGTTATCACGATTTGGAAGCGTCTTAACTACCCAGGGCAGACAGTACAACACTACCATGTTGCTGGCTTTCAAATGTTGCTAACGAACTTCATACCTAAGAGTCTTCTTCTGAGCTCATGCCAGCTCAGAAGAAAAGAGTGAGGTAAGAAGTTCGTGCCAGTACCAAAAAATAAGACGGTTCAAATGTTTGTTTCTTAAGGAGTTGTCATTTTGTTTATTTACGAGTATGTACATGCAGATCGACACCTTAAAATCCATTATCACAGCGGTATTTTAGTAAGTATTTGTTATTCCTCATTTTAAAGTAATAACAATTTTCTGAAATAATTAATTAATTTAAACTTATCAACTATAGGACTTCTAGGATGATGATAGTTGTTCGAGATTTTGATACCTAGAACTGTAAGTTTTGACTGCTGAAATGATTTTTTTAGCTTACAAGCCACAAGAATATTAGACCTGGCTGGACTTGATGGAATTACGGGCTAGAATGAGGTCTCGACCCGGTTCTTAAAGGCGTGCTGCCTTACAGTAGGTACCTACAATAAGTATTCGGTTGATATAAATGTATTTCTACATCAAGTCCAAATCAGAGTTGAAGAATTTATGTTGAGAAATAATTGCAGTAATTTTAAAGACCATTTGGAGGAAGCTCTACTCAGACAGTTCGTTCGTATGTAATAAGCTACTTAGGAATTGATCGTTGATTTTTGACACCCTCAAAAGAAAAGAAGTAGTACCAAAAAAATATTATAAAGTTACATACAACAAAACTTAACCTTTTTAAAAACATTACAATCCAGAAAATGACCTAGTTTGTCGTTGAACCGTCACACGGCACAAGAAAGTTCTTATCTGGCAACTCATGACTGACTAACTACAATATTTACAAAAATATTTCAGATATAAGTTTCTTGTCTATGAGTCGGTGTGGCTTTGGCCGCGTTTGCTTCCTCCGGCGGTATAGGCGCGCGTTCAGCCGGTAGAGGGCCGGGGACAGCGCGCATCGCACGTTGAACCACCAGTCGCACGATGACACTCCTTGCGAGAACACCGTGCCGTTGGGGCACAGGAATGACGCCTGGCGACCGTCAATGTCACAGTAGTGCCACGCTGTAAAAACAAACGTATCATTTAAATTCGTAGCCCTCAATAATTGCAACGATACAGAAGTGTACCTATGTCATTATTATAATCCTCCTGCTCTTATTCCAATTTACTCGTATTTGGGAAAGAGCGTATATATGGTTTCAAGTTAAATAAATAAATAAATATTGCTGGACAATTCACACAGCATCATCTAGCCCCAAGCTAAGCAGAGCTTGTGTTATGGGTACTAGATGACTGATATACTTAATACAATACATTACATAGATAGATATTTTTATTATATATAGCAAATACCCAGAACACCCGAAACAAATATTTGTAGATCGTACAAACATTTGTCCCAAGGCGGGAATCGAACCCGCAACCTTTTGCGTCGCAGGCGGACCTTCGCCCGCCGCGCCACATCGGTCGTCATGTATGTATCAGTTGTTTGCCAATCTAGGACGCATCAATGGCAAAAGGGTGTATGCTGTCTTTATCCATTGCACTGTGTGCCCCAAGAAACCCATCTGCTGGACACATAATCTCCGGATATCGACTAATCGCTAGATCAAAATCAAAATTCATTTATTCAAATTAATCATAATAAAGTAAAAAAAAGGAATAATAAAGCTCAACAAGCAATCGTAAATATAACAAGACTAAAGGTTCTCTAAGGTTAAAGATTTTACTTGCCCTACAAGCTGCACTACCTGATTGTACAACAGTTAACATTGAGAAATGTCACATACTGGCATTGCGAAGTGTCCTATAAACAAAACAGTCATGATTGATATGACCTGTGAATATAATCCTTTTTTTATTAAAATTATTATTTAAGAAACTACTCATGTAGTGATATCATTTAACGTTTGAATTGAAACACGTATCGACTAGGTATGTCTGTGATGTTTTCATAAAGAAAAACTGTTCAGCCTCATCAGAACACACCCATTGTTACTTTTTGTGAAGGCGCCAAATCTGGTTGACCCATTTAAATATTTGGTCACCCAGCCACTAACCGACCTCGGCAAGCGTAACTTAACCTTCGTTCGAATCATGCGGTTATTTTCATTAAAACACGAGGTCCTCAAAAATGTACTATCCAAAAATACAAATTGATAAAATGAATTAAAAAAAAAGAACTTTGTTTGAAGCTACACTTTATACTAGACTAGTGAATCTTGAACTTTGACGATAAGGAAGTTATTCCTATCATTAAGTTAATTATATGAATATACATGTCATGGTTCGTTTGTAGCATCGAGATCTGTCAATTTTGATATGGGTTTTTTTGTCAGCTCGTACTTGGAGTTTATGGCCAAAAACACTGGCTGTCATTGTCATCACTAATACTTTTCTTTATATCTTTTAATATGGGCAACTTAAGCTTTCTGTTTGTTTCCTTCTCTTTGATCTTCGACGCCCCACACTTGTAATTTCTCCTGTATCGTGGGTGCGTATTCAAACATTCAAACTCACATACACAAACAACCAGACCCGGAACAACTGAACAACCTGGATGCCATACAAATATTTGTTCCGTGCAGGAATCGAACCCACGACACGCGGCGCAGCAGTCAATCGCTGAGCCACTGCGCCAACCGTGCCGTCTATCTATGTTATAGGGATTGGTTTTTTTATAGCAACCCAATTAAATTATGTTTTAAGCTCAATTCTAAGATCAGCTGACGACATACTCGTATATATAATATAATAAATAATCGAGACCAGAGTTCGATAAATTAGAAGCTAATTGCGTATCTTAATGGCAGATCTCACGTTTTTGACCTACCACTTCATTTCGAGATCATGTTCCGGGTCCACTTTACGTTGTAAAATAATTATCCGGCCTCAAGTCTCAAAGTATCATAAGGTCAGCAGTAAATCATTACAGCACGGCCAAGGTCTAATCCACAGAATAGCAAAAGCTTTGTTCTGTAGGTACAATAGAACCAGAAAGATGAACACCCACATCTCATAATGAATTCTATACGTTCGTTGTTTTTTTTCTTGATTTATTATTTCCAGATACTAAGAACGAATTAAACTTTTTCTACTTAAGTGGTAGGCATGATTTATTACATGATTAACATCTTGTATTTCAAAAATATAAATGTTTATATCAATATACAATAGAATGCCATCATGCTAATCAAGCATTATGAAAACTTATATGACAAATTATAATCGAAAACGCTGTAGGCATGATTATGTTAGAAAAAATATATGTAAATAAATCATAGTGTGACGTCAGTGAGAAACGTACTCAGGATTGCAACAATCGCATTTTTTTGGTATTGTTCTTCCCTCCCATTTGTTTGTTTTTAGACAGGTACCTTGACAGCGGGTCTCCATATCAGCGAAGAAGCCCGGGTAAGGCTGATCGTCGCAGTAAAAGTTGGTGTATGGCACTGCACCAAGCACCGGGTAGTCTATGCCTGGTTTTCCTGAAAATAATCAAGCAATAATGTTTCATACATTTTTAGATAGATCAGATATAACTTGTCCCAACGCAACAAAGCACGACAACACTCGACGACACGGTTAGCGCAGTGGCTGAGCGATTGGCAGCTGCGCTGCGTGTCGCGGGTTCGATTCCTGCACGGAACAAATATTTGTATGGCCTATAGATAGTTGTTCTGGGTCTGACTGTTTGTGTATGTGTGTTTAAATGTTTATTAACGTACCCACCATACAAGAGAAATTCCTAGTATAGGGCACGTTTAAAAATACACCACATATTAACAAATTTTCACCTTTATTTGCCCTCCAATGGGACAGTAGCAGGCTGGTATTATTATTATTTACTTTTCATTTATTAAACATTTGGCATCGACTATCATTTATCGGACCATTCACCACTTTAATAGGTTTTTGGTGACAATATTTCTATCAGTACACTGTACCCCAGTACGTGATATGTTATATATGAGAACTGGGTAGGTCACATATGTACGTGTAATTAGGTAACTCAGAACCTAAAAGTTTTATAAATGAAACCAAGCTGCCGATGAATCACCCTGGCAACTTGGTTCCTATCTAATCTGTGGCACTGGTACACACTATTAGTCAGACCAGAATGATTATTACTATTTAAAATATAAATGCATAAAATTTGATTGAAATTATTTTTTTATAATGAACTTTTGTTTCAAGACGCGTTGATGTCTTTTGTATGGTTATTGATTTCAAGCAATATAAATAGCCATGATTTAATGTTCCAATTTTAATAATCCAATGTCAACTGTTAAGGACTATTATTAACAAAATAAACAAAGTTGTTTTTTTATACCAAAATGGGTAATTATTTTTATTATTTAACATTGAAATGTGAAATGAGTCATGTAACTTTTATACATTGTAGTTAAACTTGGTAAAACTCGTTTTATATGAAGCAGTACTACACTATATTAAGCTATATTTAATGGACACGTTTTTAGAGGTCATAGGTGTCTATTTCTCACACAGAACTATCGGCAAGCCCCTCAAACAGCGACTACTCTATATCATTTAAATGATACGCAATTAAATAGAACGTGTAACTTGTAACATTTGATTTAATCTGTATCTTCATACTTGAATGAACTATAAAACTGAAATGAATTATAGATAAATCGTTACTTCAGCGGGACCACGAGCAACAATAGGAAGCAATTTAATCCTCAAAGTTAATTGATAACAATCAACTATTCATAATTGCATAATAAGAATTTTACAATCAGTCTAAACGTTCAGATTCGTGAGAAAATGATCGTCCCGTTCGATCACGAGCGACTCTTGCGCATATTAGGCCGCTCCCGGTAGTTACACAGATAACGAAAGTTCGCTTGCAGTGACGACTTTCACTCCAAGACACTACTACTAACAAACCTCGATTGTGCGAAATAGCGTCCTAGACTGAATTATTTAGTATTATTTCACGCTTATTCGAAATCGAGAAGTGGTACTTAGAGATCAGCCAGACATGGTACATTCACCTTTGACCACCATTAATTTAAAGTACTAATATTGACTGCAATTACAGTGATTGTCGTTTATAGGACACAGGCACGGATAAGTTCGAACCCCGAATCTTATGCAATTGTAGAACATAAATTTCCTTTCTAAAAGATTATCTTTAGGTAGGATTAGGACCTATAGAACTTAATTCGTAAAATTAATTGTATGTATGTTGCATAGAAAGGCAGTCTTCACTGCACATCTGTAATTCTAAACGCGTAGGTAAATGCTGAGAAACGCTTACATCATTTGGTAAGGGAAAACCTTCTGAATAGTCACATAACATTTGGACAGTCAATTTAACATCCAATTCATGTTACTGTCAGTCAGTAACGCGTTAAAATGATAATCATGTTACAATTTAGTCGCTCATACTATATACAGAATAAAGTACTCGCATGGAAACCAATACGTTTATGACTTATAGAGCAGACGAGGGATGCCGGAAGTGTTAAAAATTATCGATGTACATCTTATCGATATATTTAAAAAGTTTTGAAATCGATTTTGTATGTATTTATATAAGAATACCTACATATCGTACTTACCTACTATCGTATTTTTTCGAAAAGCTTAAAGCAAATAAATGATACAGTACATCATGGATAACTATAGAGTGTAAAAAATACAATACTTTTATAATATATTAAAGTTGACTTTTCAGTAGTATGTCATTTGGTCTGTGTTCACTTGGGTAAAATAAAAAGATCGAATTATCTCTCTCGGTCACTGTTTTCTGCCTTCTGTAACAGGCGACTATATATTATTTTCTGCATTAACATACACTGTTATGAGATAAAGAAAATTGCTATCCCGTGCAAATGAAAAACTTCCCTTACAAGTAGGTCGGTAGTAGTAGTATGCACCGAAAAATTATGCTATTACAGGCTGTCAAATTTTGTCAGAAAATACCTAAACTGTTCCTGGCAACCTCTAAGAGTTGTCTATGCATTAGGCAGCAGTGAATCAGAGACGTGACTTTACACATCGCCTTGTGTTTAAGGTGATAAGTTTTTTTAACCAACTACAAATAAGGCGCCTCCGCCTTATTTGTAGTCGGTTCTCAATTCGGATGTTTAATTTTTTTTTCTTATTTATTTTCGGGCATAACTTCGTCATCATACAATTTTTTTTTCTTGAAAGGGTATGCTCTCGAAGAGGTTTGCTTGTCATTTAGTCAGAATCTGATCATGGGATTCTGGAGGAATCGAGGGAACTCATCAAATATCATACCTATAGCGACTTGGTTATTTTGTATAGTAACTCGTGCATTTGTCCTTGGGGAGCACCATTTGGTGAAGTGGAACTGTTGACAGATAGCCGCTGGAACTACTCAATAATAAGTATTTCAAGGTTCGCGATTAGATTACTTTAATATAGTTGTTGCTAAACTATTAATGCTTGTCACAATGCATGCGGTAAGTGGAGCTGATGATGAAGTACCAGGGAACTCCTCAACAATTAACGTCCCTGCATCGGAAAAATCAATATTTTGTAAAAAGTGATAAGTAGTTGCCATTGCTTTTGTATTTTAGATAAATGACAAACCGACTCACTACAAAGTATTCCTCTATTTACAAAAAAAAACAACCTACTAAAACAAAATACTAAAAGGTATAAAAAAACTTTAATTTCAGAAGTCGTTGGCATAAAATGAATCAAACAAAATAACCACTTCCGAAACTATAGTTAATTTACACCTTTTCGTGTTTTTTTTTTGGAGTCGTTGAATTTTTTTTTAAACTTAGAACTTTGTTCGTTATTAACTCATTAAGGTGTCACGTAGTGTTAGTGAAAAGGCGTATTAAAGGCATTTGCATTGGGCTTCTACGTACCTATGGGCTGATACTATGATGATTTAGTAAAATTAACAGCATCTTTTGTAAACTCGCCATTAATCTAGCTACGAATTGATAAACTTTACGATTCTGTTATAGGTTTACGCAACTCCTGCAATATTATGTAAGTCTAGGAACTGTAAGTATTGTGTACACATTGTACATAAATACAAATGTAGCAAGCAAGTCATCTTAAAGGTCGAAGTACGAGGCGGATTCTCGTTTTGGCCTGTATAATGGTAATTCAAGACTATTATAATACCGCGTACGTATATAATTGACATTTAAATGAGAAATGTGGACTACTAATGTTATTCTAGATCCATATACTTGGTGGTGACGATACGACGTTCTTTACGCAAAAAAACTATCTATATTCAGTATTTTTGTCACAAGTATTTTGTTAAGTTTCCACTACGTGATTTTAGATAATTAATACAGGATCCAATACGTGTGTTATGTAATAATTGTTAAGCTAGCATGCTCATACGCATAACTTCACATCCAGTGTCTATTACTTCTAGTGAAACCACTAACACACAGTTTCTGAAAATAAATTATCAACGCCTCACAAATTAGACCCAAGTCAAGGGATGCGTTTGACTGTTTATATTTATTCAACCAATCACAGCAGACAACTTGTGACAAAAAAAATAGTTCCGGAAACTGGGTGTAAGTCGATGATGATTAGATTGCTAATGACAAATATGAAATTCTCAATTATCAAATGTACAGAGGCCAGCAAATCAAGCTACCACAGTCTGTCAAATTTCTTTGATAGTTTTTCAACATTATTACAAAAGAATAAGGTTCATGGTCTGTTGTGACAGTTTCGGATTATAGCTAGATAGCTTCATGTGCTGGCGTCTGTACACTATGTAGAATATGTAGACATACGAATAATTTCGTATAAAAACGCGCACTTTATTGATGATGCCATCATTTCTAACCAGTCTCCTGACTTTAAAGGTCATCAACGTATCAATCCTCTTAAGAATCCATCTCCCGCCTCAGATTGTGGATCATCCGGTTAACCTTCAATACCATATAAAATAAAAGATGTTCTATATTACGTGACCAACCAAGAATTTAGCGACCAGCGCATTATAAGATTGTCCGACACATTTATGATACAGACACATGACTATGATCTAACATTCGTTAAATGTTTAAAATCTGCGGCGATATCTGCCTCTCGTAACATGGTTGCATTATGTTTTGTGATGGTGATGATAAATTACTGACATGTGACGTAATGGACCAGAAAACGGTTAACGTTACAAGCACTCCATACATGGGCATCGATGTAAAGAGTGCAGTGTACTTACGGCTTCTGAATATGTTATGTGGGATCTCATGCAGAATTACATAAATCAGACTTTGTGTAAGTATGTTTTGTTTCTTTAATACTACTACGTAGTCTATACATCTATACATCTATACATCTATACATCTATACATATAAATAAAATTGGAGTGTCTGTCTGTAATATTGAAATAACCGTTTTTTCTTACTTGCATATGAATATATATACGGTACATACACCAAAATAACATTTTTTTAAATTTTTGTCTGTCTGTCTGTCTGTCTGTCTGTTTGTAATCGCTAATCTCTGAAATGGCTTGACCGATTTTGACGGGACTTTTATTGGCAGGTAGCTGATGTAATAAGGAGTAACATAGGCTACTTTTATTTTACAAAAATTCATTTATATAAAAAAAAAAGTTGCGCGAACGAAGTCGCGGGCACAGCTAGTACTTAAATAAATTTGTTTCTTATTGACAAATGTCAATAAGAAACAAATCTTAAATCGAATGACCTATTCCTACACACAAGGCTACATTATCAAAACAAACTTTATTCTTACCTAACTTCCTCTTATCAATTATTATGTAAATGCTATGTTAAACAAGTAATTCATGGTTTTGTTTAGGAAACAATATTTACTTTATAAAGCCCCAAAAGTCACGTAATCGAAGTGCGAAATGAAGTGACCCTACCAAACTTACGATATGCGAGGACAGGTTGAAACAAGGTCACTACCATTTACATAACAATTTGACTTAAGCCACGACGACGTGTCAACAATATTTTGGTCTCATTTAACATTGACAGTGAAAATCGATTCCCAGGACGTCTCTCGAAGCCTCTTGATCGTATTTTTCGTCTGATTTAATAGAGGAAGAAAAATAGGATGCAGCTTCTATTTCTTAGATTTATTTACTTCACGTATTTCAATGCGATAGACAGTTAATTACGAATAGTCACAAGTCCAAAAGTCTGACAACCAGAGTTCCTAATGGGTAGGGTATCGTGTTACCCAGTTAGTGGATTGTGGAGGTCAGGTAGGCAGTCGCTCCATGTAAAATACTGAAATTCAACTGCATCGGGTTAGACTGAAAGCTGACCGTAAGGTAGTTGGGAAAAGGTTAGGCAGATGATGATAATGAGATAGGTTAGACGTTTGATATGAAAAATGTTATTTGAAATATGCCAACCAATGTATATTTTGTATACTAACAATAGAAGCCATATTTAGATAAATCAGATATAACTTGGCCCAACGCAACAAAGCACCATAATACCCGACGACGGCACGGTGGGCGCAGTGATTGAGCGCCGCGTGTCATGGATTCGATTCCCGCACTGAACAAATATTTGTACGGTCTACAGGTAGTCGTTCCGGGTCTGGCTGTTTGTGTATGTGAGTTTGAGTATTTATAAACGAACCCACGATACAGGAAAAATAACTAGTGTGGTTGGAAGTTTTTTCAAAAAAATTACAAGCTGTCTTTAGATAAATCAGATATAACTTGGCCCAACGCAACAAAGCAACACGTAAAGTAGTAGAAGCGCGAGTGTTTGTGCTCGTTAAATATAGCTTATTCGATTACATTGGCATTTATCGTCGAGTCAAATCTTCTTTATAGTCTGTGAGATGTGAGACAATATTCTTGTTTATTGTACATCTTTAAAGCCAAAACCGGCTCAACAGGATACATAAACGTAATCATTATTAAAAGTATATTTAGAAATGATTTAAAACAAAACTGAGTGAATTAAAAAGGATGCTTAGCGCTTAGGCTTACCGAGTTATAATTAGAATAAAAATAAACTTTGAATTATAATATAAATCGAGTAGGTCAACACCAATGAAAATTTAAAGTACTTAGGTAGTAATACCAAATCTGAATTAATAAGCAATTAAATTAATAAATGTGTGTGACATCCACCTACCACCTATTTATATCACACATGAGATCTGTCAGACTGTATACAGAGGACAGTATAGCACTTAGCGTTATCATTATCATTAATAGTAATAGCTACATATGACCCACGTGGCGCAACGCAATTATACCGCTGTAGCGATGGCGCAAGCGCAGCCGAGGCGGTGACGGCGGTATTAAGTAGACAAACCAACGTATTCAAATACTATTGCGCTTTGTATTCTGTTCACCTACAAAAAATACTTGTTTTGAAGGCTACTATTGGTACCAAAAATTTGGTGAGTTTAAGCCACATCAATTAAGCCATTAGAGGTTTTACTAAATGCTGTCTTATTAATTCTAATGACGTTGTAATACGCTTGACCCATATTAAAATGATTTAATAGGTACGAAAATATTAAAATCCTTTTAAAAATATTGCTGGTAAACCTAATTTTACCTTTTCACTAAAACCGACTTGCGATAATCGCACGCGCAGGTTGTTAGGGTCAAACACATTTTATGTGTAAAGCGATAACGTCGTGTGATCTTACAGCCTGCTATTGTTCGCCCACATGATCACACGCCCCGCCAATTATACATCAATACCTCGAAGCATTGATAGGCTGTCAAAATTATGTGATCGTAGGAAATAATTACTAAGTAAGTACTTATTCCTATTGTCATTGTCAATGTCAACAATGTCAGTTCAATAAACCGACCTTGGATGAAGCACTTTGAGTCACCATCACAGTCACATCTTTCCAAATCGTAACGCGAAAATGTAGCTGTTATGCAGATTACTTACTTAATAACATTTTAAGAACATAAATCATAAATAGGGGAAGGAGAGCAAGACGGGGTACCGGTCGTGCCTCGCGATTTAATTCACCAGCTACGTCTATTCTAATTCATGATGCCGTACTGCCATGACACATATTGACATACCATTGACAGAACTGCAAGACCACACACTTTATTTATTTCTAAAAAATGTTTTTCGTCAGTATGCTATTTCTTTATTTTGTCATTGTAGACAGATTGTGTCTCCTCGGTAAATACAGAGAATTCAAATTGCATGTAAAGTTATTCCAATGTGTCAATTATTCCGCTGAATGTTAAGATTTTGTTTGTCTCTGTAGTGTATGTATCAAATTTCTTTGATAGTTTCTCAACTTTATCTCAAACGAAATAAGGTTCATGTTCAATAGGGAAAATTTGACAGTTTGGGGTAGTTTGATTTGCTGGCGTCTGTACATTGTTTATTTCTTATTTATTTTTTTAAATCAAGTACACGCGTGAGGGGCACGATGGAGTATTCTTGCCCCTTAACATTTCAGTTGAAAAGCCCATATCCCCAAACATGAATTAACGCTTTATTTGGCAAAGCTACATGTGTTTTCCAAATTTTGTCAGTTCATTATTAATGAAGTTTTTTGGTGATTTTTCTTGTCCGACGATGGTGGATGGTGGACTGAAGTGATTATGTAAAATGCAGTGGATGCCGCGGTAGAAGAAGAAATGGGCTGCATGGAATTGTCCCTAGGCGTACCCCATCTTATCTCCATCACCTCACTGAGCCCCCTCATGATAGGGTGATGGGATCATTTATACTTTTCAATGTTTTATACATAATTCAATTATGAAACGAAAGTTCCTGTATACGTTTAATCATCAAAGACTGATAACCAAGGTGATTGTAAAAAAAAATAATGTCAGTAGGTAATATTAAGCTTTAAACATTAAATACCTTATCTTTCCTCCCCTCTCCTCTACCTTCTGTTACAATCTATAAGAATATTGATTCCTTGGCGAACTATCCACTTTGATCTAAGTTACCAACGCAACGTTAGTTCGCAACCTAAGTTAGGGACAGTAGGCCGCACGTGAGTGGTAACAGAACCAGTATTAGCTGGCCTCGCATTCTATTGATACTCCGTACTGTACTTCGCTAGACCAGGTCAAGGTCAAAATGTTACCACTGACGTACGGCCAATTGTACCATGCTTTATAAAATTTAGCCTAAACTATGAAAAGGTTTTAAAACTTACCCATAAGTTTTAAGGATTTGTATTTAATCCGACTATAAATGTTCGTCTCTATCTGGATTGAAACCAGTTTACAGGCTTACTTGAGAATTTTTATAAACATGCGGGCGTGTATCCAAACAAAAACAAGATGGGTATAATTTACGTCCCACTGGTCCGTGGGAGTCTGGAATATTCGTCGCTTAACTTGGAGGTTGAATGCATTTAATTTTAACTGCAAGGAGTTCTTTGTCGCTGTGCTAAAGAAGCTTATTTCAAGCGATTAAGTTGAATGGACGTGTTGATGGATTGTATAACAGATTAGTGTTGTGCACACACATGACTACCTTCGTGTCGACCTCAGACCACGCACAGAATGTCAGGGCGATTGGCTCAAACGGCTACAATCTAAGTAATCGGAGCTCTCTTCATGGCAATCAGTGAATTCTAATCAATTACACACATCTTATTGCAGGTGGTTTATGTAAACCATCTAAATATTGTTTTTATTTTTATTTTTTGATAAAAAAAAGTTTGTAAAATGATCCTTGAACGGTTGAAGTTAGGTTCAATTTCTTTCAATACTTTATAAGTAGAACAAACTAGTTGTATTGGACAAAAAATAAATGAATAGCGAATATTGCATTCATGTCAATGATATTGAACCTAATCAAGCTTAACCACTCCATTAGAATCAGTGTAACTGTTCAAGCGTGAACATTAAAATAGACAATTGGGCACTTCATTTAGGTACACAGGCCAGCACATCATGCTACCCTAATCCGAATACCTTTGATACTTTTTCAACTTTATAACAAAAGCATAAGGGATCATGTTCAATTGCGAAAATTTGACCGTTTGGGATAGCTTGTGCTGGCGTCTGTACACTAAATATTAATTCATACATTACGAAGATATGACTATGTACGGATGGATGCATGCAACTCGGTTGCGTAGTCACGAGACTTGTACACACTGCAAAACGGGGAAAAAACTATTTCAAAACATGATTATTAAGTTAATCTAACATCTCTAGACAACTTGGGTGTGCCTGTTGTTTTGTTTGGATACACCTACTTAATTACAAGGCATTTTAATCTAATGCAGAATCTCAAAATATTTTTTTCTTGCTCTCTGGAAACCTGCTAAACTAAGTGGGATTTGGACAGTTTTGAGTATGAATGTGCAGGATTATAAGAGTAGATGGAGACCAAAGAAAAGGTTTATGGATTGTGTGAAAAATAATATGGCTAGAAAGTTACAAAAGAAAATTTATTTCATAAATATTGTAAGTGAATTTTACTCTACTGCAAACAGGGGTTTAGTTTCACTTTTTCTCCGTCTCTAGTACTAACCAGTGACAGTGAAAATATAATAAAAAAGAAAGAAATAAATAATAAATAAATAAATATTGCTGGACAATCCACACAGCATCATCTAGCCCCAAGTTAAGCAGAGCTTGTGTTATGGGTACTAGATGACTGATATACTTAATACAATACATTACATAGATAGATATTTTTATTATATATAGCAAATACCCAGAACACCCGGAACAAATATTTGTAGATCGTACAATCATTTGTCCCAAGGCGGGAATCGAACCCGCAACCTCTTGCGTCGCAGGCGGACCTTCGCCCGCCGCGCCACATCGGTCGTCAAGAAAGAAAGAATAACATTTATTTGGGACACGCACAAGAAATATAAACGAAACGCAAATAAAAAAGGAGCTGTGCGATGCCAAAAAGGCTCCTATCTCAGCATAAGCTAAAAGAAAAAGCTATGTAGACAACGAAAATATACCGCAGCGCTGTTGTTCTGATAGGACCCGTTGTAATAAAAGAATGACGTTGTAATGGTACTAAGTATACGTGTGTGAGTAAGAAATTGGTGTATGCTATTAATAAAAAGAGCGATTGCCTAGTTGCGATGCACGCAAATGCGCAGGTTAATAAATTTACAGTGAAGACGCGGGCATAGGGCATGTTTTATGGATTACTTCGGCTTCCTCTAAAAAATAATTTTTGATAGGTATAGTCCCCGGCACGTTACTTGGCAAGAGTCGTTAGATGCGCACAAGTCGATTTTTAGGTCTCTTTGGTAGTCAAGCGGGACGCCGGGTATGAGGTAGCGTCAATCCGAGCGCGCGATTGGTGCAACAGTCGACTGTTGCCTCCCGAACTCCCGATTACACTTGCGTGCACGAAAGATGTACCCTTTGTTTTTGTTGTGTTTATGTTAAAGAGTTATTGTTTTTAAATTTAGTTTTTGTTACGAGTTGATATTATTGTTGTTGTTTTAAATTAAAAAATTAAGTCGAAAAAAGGCATACCTTTTTTCGCATATTTTTTGAGCATACTTTCCTCGTATGCATATTATTTATAAATCCCAGTAAACTTTACGAATTCCACTCCCTTCTTCAACTTTCTTCTAATCAGATATTATTAAATATAAATGATGGCAATAACCATAAAATAATGACGATCAATAAAAGTCACCACTTTTTTGTTCCACTAAGTGCACGATGCGCGAACTTACCCCCACTACGCCAAAACCTTGCCGACTTACGTGCCGGTGACTATAGGTACTGAAAATATTTTAATTTCAATAGGAGTTGAAAGAGGCGTTGGAGTGGACTGAGTTTACCTCTTAGACATATCTGACATCGGTGAAGGGAATTCAATTAAATTAAAAAAAAAGAAAAAACATCAAAATGTTTAGTTGACGCTTCCCGAGCTTTTACTTTAGCCAGAGGCTAAGCATTGCCATTCAACGTCCTAATATCGTCAGTCTTTTGGGTCCTTTACCAGTCGACAGCGATGAGGATGAATTTTTCGACGCCTTGTTATAATGTACGGTTAGGTTTATGAGGTTTATAATGTAAGGACAGTTCGTTTTTTTTTTTAATTTAATTTATTTTATTTTATGTGTAGGTATAGTTAGCATTTGTAAATGTAATAAAAAATCTGAAGGGATCGTCATGTCGTCGCATCAATATAAGTCTGAAATTGCCAACCCACCTTTAGCAAGCGTGTTAATTTATGCTCGTACCTTCTTTTTAAGTGTGAGAATAGGTGTTTGCCCTTCAGTGGGACAGTAACAGGATGATACTTAACAGGTCACCCCGTTTATCCTAGGTATATGTTGGTAATTAAATAACTGCCCTGATTGGCTATTAAGTAAACTTTGCAATCCTCTCATGGTTCTCAGGTGGATACCGGTAGATGGATTACCGGTGGATTCTCAGTTCAAGTTAAAAATGACTCACAAAGCACCAGAATCTGATATCATGATCATGCATATTACATACGTCAATAACATGTCGTAAATAAAATCGTTGAATATTTAATGAACTAAGCATTTCCTACAATTTCGAGACAGAGCGTACCTTTGCCTTTATAATGACTGTTATTGAAACGCAAACTTTCATCGTTCCTCCGCGGCAAGCGCATGCTAATGAATTACGCAACTGCCCGATTTACACTGGGTGCGTTGCCCAAAGACGTGCGCTATGGTTACGACCTCGTTCGTACTACACTACGGCTGTGTGACTGCATGTATGTACGTTGTACAATAAATGATAGCATAATAAGAGCTAAGGCACATTGTAAGAGTAAGTCAAAATCTTGAGAGTACAAGGTCGCCCTAAGTACCAATCAAGACGCGAAACTTTGATAAGCACAGGTATATGTATTTATACCATGCACACAACTCAACAAGCTGAAGACAGGGCGCTATGGCGCAAATTAGGTGAGGGCTATGTCCAGCAGTGGACTAGTATAGCCTGATGATGATGATGATGATGACACAACTCTAATTCAGGACTTTTTAACTATCCCAATTTTTTGTATAATTGTAAAATAAACGTGTGCTTGACGGGTTTCCCAATCGGCAATAGTGACGAACTATTTACGGGCAAATTTTTTGCTGATCGGAAGTTTTGACCTCATGAAGGGTTGAATTTTCAAAAATTGTTTCTTGGTGCTCAAATTCGGAATGTGCGCAAAACCAGAACCTAGGTCAGGTAGAATCATATTTTTATTTCTAACAGTCAAACAACTAGGCCTATTCTGTAAAAAAAACTCGCCCCGAAAATTTTGGTGAAGTGAGCGAGATTTTCACGGCGACATGTGATTTTTCAGTATAGCACTGCTGGACAGCATTTCATACTTCTATACCTAAGTTTAAGCTGTGCATTGCCTGTCAGTGAATGAAGGAATTTATTTTTATTAAGTAACTAGCGATTCGCCCCGTCTTCGCCCGTGACTAATTATATATATCATTTTTATTCATTACGTAATTAATTATGCAAAATTTTGGATGGTTATCTGACCTACTTTATATATTTTTTATTTAACAGCTTCACGATTACAAAATAGAACGTGTAGTCTTATCTTCTATCCGTGTGTTTTAGATAGATTGTGACCTGGAATATCGTATAGGTTACTTTTAAACTGCAATATCTACTTAGTAGTTTTCTTAGGACGCGATTATAGGCTGGTTAATATGAATGTTAGAAATTACTGTACTGTTACCTATCAAGATTAAAGTATAAATAATCGCGTTATGCAGCTAATTTCGGAATGAGCCGAATTGTAATGATCAATAAATCATGTGAAACGTCCATCGATTAGCAAGCAGACAATTGTTATGAAGTAACAATTAATATTTCATAGCTGCTGCACGAGCACCTAATTACGTATTGAGGAAAGCATACGGTTGGCATGACGTTTGGTGCTGCAATGCTAAGAATTACTACGATATATACCTAAATACGGGCCCTGACAGGTTGACCGGACCAAACAGCGCCACCTACCGGGTCCAATAGTATAACTAAACTCCCCCAAACATACACAAACAAAAACATCAAAATCTGTCCAGCCGTTCAGGATGAGTTCAGTGACACACACGTACAGATATCTATGCCAATTTCACATAAAGGTATGCGCTCACTGCATTCTTTGAAAATTTAACAAGAGACGAAGCCAAAAGCTAAGATCCGAACAAAAATATATTCGGATTGCTGGTTTATTGATATTATTTCTTTTGCTGAGCTTTATAACAAATAGCATTTCACATAGTAAATTAACAATGAACTTCAGCCTTTGGGGACTATTACCTATGTTGCGCTGCGCACATGGCCAGCTTACTTTCAGATAAACAATTTGAAGGTCATAGTTGAAAATACCCCGTGTACAATGCCTATAATCGCAAACGTTAAGCAATTATTATCGACTAGTTAACTAAGAATGAAAAATGTATGTATTATGGATAGCCATATGGTTTTTAGACAAACAATCTACATCTGTAGACTTCCAATAAAGGTAAGTCAAAGTGGTATGACCTCAGTAAGAGTTTAACATCTTAATAACAGCTTAGTAGGTACAGATGCCAGCACATCAAGCTATACCAAACTGTCAAACTTTCTAATTGAACATGAACCTTATTCTTTTGTAATAAAGTTGAAAAACAATCAAAGAAATTTTACAGATTGGGGTAGCTTGATGAAACTCTGTACTTGCGATTTAAGAAATGGTGTCTTAAAAGGAAGAATTGAGTGCCAATAATAAAATAATCATCTTCAGCATCGTATGTATCAATTCAAATTTACAAGTACCTTCATTTACGTAGCCACAACAAAAAAATGGGTTTTAGGTACAATATAATAAATATAATATGAAGGGTGGGCGTTTTGGGGGACTGTCTTATGTAAACGTTTTTGACGTTCAAAAAGTGCTGATTTAATACGTACAAAGTCACAAAGCATAATTAATCTGGTTGTGCCTGAAACCCGTGAGCAACATTAGAACGTTTGGTGCAGCGGCTGACTTGCTGAGTAAGCGCGGGTTCAAAAATTGCAAACCAATGCAAAAAAACACATACATATATTTTTGTCTTTTGTTATCCAACTTACGACTATCTTTACAGGGTTATCTAATGCGATAGTGTACTATGACAATATTACATTTGTCCCACACTAAGTCGTTCCGGGCCTGGTTATTTATTTAATATCATGAATTTGTAAATCATTCACAGGAAAACCTGTGGTTAAAAAAAAATCTGTTGAATGCTGCAAATAGGCAAGAAAATTATGACGAATTAGTAACTTTGCAACGATTAATAAAATAGTGGTAAAATAGTTCACCCCCTCGTAGGTATATGATTTCGATTACTACAATGGCCGTTCCAATGACGTGGTGAACATGCAGTCTAACTCTTCCAGCATGCAACCCCGTATTCTGTCGATGCTACTATTTTCAAGCACGCTTCGCTCATTCTTACTCATTATTAAAATAAGTACTCTGGATTTTGTAACTTTTATGCATTAGTGAGCAAATTGACTATAGGTATACCGTATTATCGCCTGTTTCTGTATGTTTAACAACACGGTTGGTGCAGTAGTTAAGCGATTGGCTGTTGCGCTACGTGTCGCGGGTTCAATCCCCTCACGGAACAAATATTTGTATGGCCTACAGGTAGTTGTTCCGGGTCTGGTTGTTTGTGTATGTGAGTTTAAATGTTTCTGAACGCACTCACGATACAGGAGAAATTCCTAGTGTGGGGCAAGGTTTTAAAAAAAAAAAAAAAACAAAAGAAAATTAAACATATCCGAGGCAGAATTTCCGAGCTTGTTTTGCTCGTTCTTATAACATTAAGTCCTTAAGCTGTTATGCATACATCGCAAAAGCTACTTCTAAATGATATAGGAAAATCTAAGCTATCCAGGGAGGAATGCTAAGACTAAAGCTTCTTGCCCACTGGGTATTTCTTTTAATCATCACGAACCACTCTCCCATTAGCGAAGATGTTTACTTCAGTTTCGTTATTTTACAGCCCCATAGCACAAAGCGCCAAGCACAAGCACAAGCCCGGGCCTCATTTCGCCCCGGGCCATATTGGCCAAATCTTAAACTCGCGACCATGACTTCTTATTTGGAAGGGGCTAAGAATGATAATAAGCATAATGTATAGGTACTAGTAAAGTAACAAACCCTAAGGAGTCTTTAAGAATAAAGAGTTATTACCGAAGTATTTATTTATTTAATCCGTAGATAATCCGTAGTAAATCCGCAGAAACTCGCCTAATTATATTAATTATAATTTGTAATGACCGCATAAACTACTGCTAAATGGTGTTATATATTTAAAAAAAGGCCGTAATTGAATACCCGGCAGATGAGAAACATCGAAATTGATGTTTATTAGAAGATTTTACAATTAACCTTCGTTCGGTCGGTTGCTCGGGGAGGAGCGACGTATAGAAGGCGTGCGTGACGCAACGATCGCCGTGACGGCACGAGGTGCGCCTATAGATGTTTCACATCAAAAATTTAAGCATTCATCAAGAGCTTACTGACGCTAAATCATTAGTTAGCTAAATAGTGGCGCTGACTGCCTTGTTCACAAATAAATCAAACTAAAATCACAGAATTGTCATCTCTTTCTTTTTTTTTGGAATTAGCATCTCGCAGTTTAACCTTCAGTGTTATGAACTACTTAGCCGAAGTTTCCTGTGGGGACATCTCTTTCTGTCAGACAGCTCGAGAAACGAACTAAGTCGTTGATTTTAAATTAATTTATGACTGGAACTTCACTGTGTTTTGGTCGATACGTTCTAAAATGTTAATTGTTTTTATATTACCTAAACCTGTGGTACAACTTAAATTTACTGTTCGGATTTTATTTATATGACCCGTGTCTCGTTTCATAAAAGAAAAAACATAACTTCAATTATTGCTTTGCAAGATTTTTATAAATATGGCTGATTACCTAGTAACTATGGGGTTATGGAGGTCATATAGGCAGTCGCTTCATGTAAAATACTGGTATTCAGCTGCATCCGGTTAGACTGGAAGCCAACCCGAACATTGTTGGGAAAGGCTAGGCAGATGATGATAATGATTTGCTAACAATTACTAAGACATTTCATGATACGCGAACATTGTCAAGAAGTCGAGGCCAAAAATCTCTACCTAGTAGCAGTTGTTTGATCATTTTTGTTTAAAAAAAAAGTACCTACGCCTTTCACTAAACATATTTAGAACATTTATTATTGTTGTCTTCATTAGCACAGAGAGTATATTGAATAAATATTACAAGATATCCATCGAACAAAATAACCTCAAAAGACAGAAAATCTTACCCAAATACAATTTCAGTGATGCCTTTGAGGTTCGATAACAGAGTTCGACGTAACTGGAAAACTAGATTAGTAATTATTGAACATACATAGACAGCCTCATTAGTAGAGTCGTAAGAGCTAATGCTGAGCATGAGGTCCAGAATTCGATTCGTAGGTCGTACAAAGTGTTGGTTTATCCATCTACAATTTCTCAGTAGTAGCCCGGAGTCTGAATTTGTGCCCAATTGATATCAATAGGCGCGCATCCTATTACATGGGACTTAAACAAAACAGGGGAAATGTGGGTAAACTCCTCTGCCCAACCCTTCTGGGAATACAAGCGTGATATTGTGTTAGATACCTAGACCCACAATAGGACACTAAATAATATCGGCTAGGAATTCACCCAATTATAAAATATATAAGAGTAGGTAGGCACATAATTGAATGTAAATGTTTCACAATTAATTGCCTAATTTATTACAAGTTAATATGGATCCTGTAAATGTAGAAGTACCTACAACGATAATCACAAAGTAATAAGCCGTAATAGGCTTCAAATATTTGCGTTTGACATCACTAGTCTTGTCTGTAAGTAAGCCGATGATTTGTGGCAATTTAGGGTTTAATAATGAGACACCAACCGCAAAAACGTTGATAACACTTCGCAAATTATTTCTGAACAAACGAGTAATTTTGTTAATACCTGTCGCCTTAGGCCTGAAACTGCGTTAAGCGGGCACCCGCGCGGTTTCATACAAAAGTGCTCCGTCGCGGGGACCAGCGCGGGTGTCCGTCACGGGGAGGCGCGCCCCGCACCCTCGCAACGAGGCCCGCCTCCGTGCGACGGAACCCGGGGCACGCGCGGTCCCCGCCAGCGGGAACACGCACGGGCTTGTTCAGTTAATAACGCTAGGTGATACGGGTCGCACGCACGTTCGGAGAATGTTGGACAGGGACAATGTCTTTCGATAATGAGCTCAACAACCTAGATTCAATAAACGGGCTTACTGGCTGTCGTTTTTTTTTTGCTAGTCGTCGTTTTGCTACGTAATAATATATTAAGTTCTCCATCGACACGACTACACAAGCACACCGTTAAAATTGAACTAGCCACACTGCGTAAATCGGTCTCCGCGACGGGTCCCCGCGACGGGGTCCGTCGCGTAGCCACGGAGCCCACCAGCGTATCCACGCGCGTAGACACGCGACGGTAGTCCGTCGCGGGCGCCCGCTTAACGCAGTTTCAGGCCTTATGGTACTCGTAGCTGGTAATGATCGTATATACGATAATGAGAGTAGCGATTAATCATGAGGGACAATCGTAAGATAATGTACTCCAGTAATCAAATCAAATCAAAATTAATTTATTCAAATTAGGCTGAGAATCAGCACTTTTTGAACGTCAAAACGTTTACAAAAGGCAGTCACCCAGAACGCCCACCCTTCACCACTTCCTAGTGGTTTGATGTTTTAGCAGTTTTACAATTTTATCATGCGGTTATTGTTATGCTTGTAAAGCCTTAATCACAATTAAGGCTTTATAAGCATGAAGAAAGTAGACCCAAATACGTACCTGTATTTAAAAAAAAAACAATTGTGAAGGTTTGTGTATATGTAGATGCCATAGGTGTATAATATAGGTACCATATTTGGAGAAGACGAATCTGTGCCACTTCGATCAGACCGATTCATAAGAGTACCTAATCACTTCGGCAGTGGCATAGGCGATCGAGCTACGAGTATCTTTAGGACTTTACAGCAAATGGTACGAATGTTGATCTGTTCAGATGGGTTTTGAAGGTAGAATTGACAATGTGTGTAGGTATACTCGTACTTATAAAATAATAAAAACGTCACACTTACCAGGTATAGCCATTCCCAGTTCGAGGTATTCCTTTACGGAGGGGCTCAGAAATGCCGGTGGAGCAGGAGCGGTGCCAGGCTCTGGGTCTGGCGCGTCCAGAGCCTGTGCAGGCTCACGGGACACCGCACCGCTGTCTGCACGAACTCGCTTCACCCGACCCCCATTTTCAGACCCACCTGGAAAAAAATAAGAGCCCGAAAACAATGTGTCAATGATAAGTTCATGAAACTGTATACGCTGGGAGCAAAGACGCGACGCCACTAGGCACATACAGAAACGTATTAAATATTAAATAATCGTATTGAGGTCCCGCATTTATTTAGATTATTGGATGGCAAACAAGCTGATGAACCACGGGAAAGTTATTATTGATGACTTCCGCGCCGCCTATCGACATCTTCAATATCTGAACGGAGACATAGCACGCAAATGCTTTGCAATCCCGGGGCAAAGCTGTAAGAAATTGCTCATGTGTCTGTAATCACACCTCTTTAAATGTACACCGATCACCAAAAATGATCACAGCGATCATTTTTGGTGATAGATATGTACCTTTTGACGAATATAATAATAAAATTTTAATGTTACGCAAGCGCGTCTGCCGGTCGTTACCGAGTTTCTGAGATTAATATCCGGGTCAGACCTACCCTGACAGTTACCTTCAGGGTCCCTGAATCAGTGATCTTACGTTTCTTACTAGCAGCAAATTTCATTTCGAGAGAAACAAATAATTATAATTTAGTAGTTATTTTTTTAGTTAGCTTTATTGCCACAAACAACTTAAAACAGCGCGCGCTGTCATTCGCAGAAAACGTAAGAATTTTTTGAATTTTGCAGGCTACCTTGACGGAGGCATCAAATTATTTTTGGAAGAATTCCTCGCCGCTAACACTAAGATCTTTGTTAATACTCTGAAGAAGAAGGCTTCGATTCACTAAATGCAGAAGACTGTGCATCATAAGTAAGACCATTGAGATGTTGTGGTGTGTATTGTTTCTAAAACCCGTAAAATAAAAGTTATGATGAATCTGGAAGAGGGTGAAGCAAGTGTGTATAAGTACCAATCATACTACGCTGCCTCGATGGCCATCGCTGTCATGTTTACAAAGTTTGTGTAGAGTCAGTAAAAAGAGCATTTCTGACAAATGTTTTAGTAACCTTTTAAATGGTACCCTTATATATTGAAGCTACTGATTACGACAGATAGCTGAAACATGATGAGGCTTTAAAGTTTACAGTTCTGCAATTTACATATAAAATTTTATTGTATTAAAGTTAAACTGCTGAGCTGATGCTTTATAAAGAAAATAAAAATAAAAAGTTTAATGTGCTTACCGGTTATTACAAGTAACGACAGCAGCACCGATGAAAATAAACCAAAAACCTTCCTTGCATACATCTTGAGTATTAAAACAATCGCTATATACAAATTCAATCACCAAAACATATACGCATGTTTAACTTAGCCGTGTCACAATCGAAAAGGCTTCAGTCGGCATTGAAGTAGATTGAAGGTCTCAGAAAAGGATTGACGAATTACGTAATCAGACTTATGGCTATTTTGGCTGATTAATAACCGCGGCGACGCGAGTTTTGTGTACGAGTTTATTCTTCTTGAATAGCGGTACGAGTCGACGTGCGCTTTCGAAGGCAGCCGAGCGCGCAATGCTCATGCAACGCAACGCGCATAACATGAATGAAGATTCTATTCTAAGAGCCAAGCTGACCTCTAAACTTCCTCGATGGCTGTATCACGACACCATAGGAATATTGTTCGAAAAACTGTCCTTGCAAACATTATATTTTTAACACAGGTATGTATCGACTTATCCGTAGACATTCTATATACCTTACTTCTACTGCTATATACTATGTTAGTATAATGCCTCTACATACCTTCCTTCATATTTTATTATTTGACGACCCATGTGGCGGGTCGGGCGAAGGTCCGGCTGTGACGCAGAAGGTTGCAGGTTCGATTCCCGCCTTGGGACAAATGTTTGTACGATCTACAAAAACTTGTTCGGGTGTTCTGGGTATTTGATATGTATGATGAAAAATATCTATCTATGTATTGTATTAAGTATATCAAGTCATCTAGTACCTACAGTCATCTAGTACAGGGGCTGTTGCCCATAAGACAAGCTCTGCTTAGCTTGGGGCTAGATGATGCTGTGTGGATTGTCCAGCATTATTTATTTATTTCAAGTTCTATACTTCCGAAAATACGAATACACGACATGTAGGTATTGTACCCTTAATTAAAGCTAAGATCAGGAGAATAGCTACTTACCGCCGTATTAGCCGTATCGATGATACAGAACCCAGAGCAACAGAACAGGGGCTGCTGCCGTGTGTGACAAATAAAATAAAATATAAGTAATTCGTCAAATATGGTAAACATTTCACAAGTTATATTTATTTATTTTTATTTTTATACGGTCTTAAATTACACTTTGCGGCGCTCGTACGCCGAAAGTATTGATAAAAAAAAGTTGTGAAACCATACATTGTAGGAAATTTGTTCAACGTTTTTTCCATACCTACTATTGGAATCAAAGGCCCATTAATATCAGTGTTAATTTTAAACCGTGGTGCTAGGCAACTGGATCTAACCCAGTTGTAAACGTCCCTTTGTGACTTGAAAAACAGGAAGCTTGAAACAGGAGACAGAACAGAGCTAGGCCAATGCCTAGCTCTGTTCTGTCTCCTGTTTGATATGGAGGCAAGTGGAAATTAAGTATTTTTCTAACTCTTCCGCCGTTGTTTTCTGATTAATTTCGTTGCGGAATCCAAGGCAGTTGAACCGTTTCTCCGGGACTCGTCGGGCTTCATTATCACGACGCTTTTCTGGTGGTCACCACAGTTGATTCTGGTTTCAGGAGTTGCAGTAGTTTGGAAATAGTGTGGCGGGCTTGTCCCAAAACAAAAAATCTAAGCTGAAAATTTATGTCAATAGCTCAATTGAGGTTGACAAACTTGGCAACTTTGCAGAAAACAGAAGCTTCAATGCTAAGAGTTTACAGACAGAAAGTCTGGATTCATTTTTAATTTTTAATTGAAGCTTCATTGAATTAAACGGTGGTTTTTATTCCCCCTCTTTATTTTATTTAATGGGAGCACCACAGTAATACCACCCAGGGCGCTGGTTATGCTAAAACCGGTACTGCAGTATGTACTTATGTTTGTTTATTCATATTTCCTAAAATAAAGATGACCCTAATCGTTTTACAAACATTAAGTACACAAACTGCCTGACCTTATAAAACTACCAGTGGCCATATTCGTATTGCAGTATAACTTGCTACATGCAGGGCAGCAGCCAATCGCTAAGCCACTGCGCTAACCGTGCCGTCATTATTAATACTTCGTAAACTAAACATTTTTTACGGTTGCGAATGACTTTTTTAATAACATTCAACCTAATACTGTGCTGTAAATTGCTAAAATGCTGCTGGCTGTCACTACGCATTTACCTTAAATCATTGAAATCTTTAATCATAGAGGCATAGAGGACTAAATACTAAAAAAGTGTCTGTGAACTCTGTGGTTAGTTGTGGTGCTGAGTTCAGGAGTACTTACGTTATTTTGAAAACTTAGAAAAATAATTTATTAACCTCCTGTTTCCTGTTTTGGAATTTGGTTATTCTGGAATTAACCACCAGTTTAATTTTCTTATAATATGATTAGTAACGTTTTAGTGGCGGAATAAACAGAATATAAATTAGACGACTCGTAAAAAAAAATAAAAATGGACGACGACTTGAAAAGAACCTGTCCAAATTGCAGTCAATTTTATTTTTTACAACGTAAGTATGTTTACAGTTTTCAGTCATTTGTACTGTAAACAACATAATATACCATGTCCTCTCAGTAACTGGATCATTAGAACTGTGCTCGCACTCTTGTTTAACCTTCACTAATATTTGTTATGATTACTTGCCTTCCTACCCGGAGTACCCGGCATTAATCGTAAGCGTATTCATTCATTTCATTCAGTTTTTTTGAGTGGGTACCTACTTTGACAATCATAATAAAACAGCTATCATATTTATATTTCCAATTATTGTATGCTTACTTACTACTAAAGCATCAATAATTTGTGGAGAAACCCATATTTGTACATTATTATCGTATTCCGAACACTACCAGACTGAACAGCTGAACCTCAGTAGGCCCTTAATCTTACAAAAACGATTCCAAAACCAGCTTTGCCAGAACTTGAATTGACTAAAGGATGATGTTAGCAAAGTACTTGCATAGTTGATTTTTATTTCATTTTAAAATACTAATCTATTACTATTTTGCTACATGTAGATAGCTTTTGTATCCATCAATTATATTGGTTATTATTTATGTATAATATTGGTCAAGTATTTTTTTCTCTTCTAATGCAAACATGGAAATGACTCTATAGGGCCTGTTCTTTAGAATACTTATGAACAAAATACTTTCTGAATTTACTACAATGTAAACTAGTAATGTTATTAAACTTTATTTAGTGACATCGTCAAAGGTGAAAGGGAACTTGCCATTAATTCTGTCATGTGGACATACAATGTGCGAAAATTGCATTGTTAATATCATGAAATGTATGGAGCCGATAGAATGCAAGGTCTGCAACTGTGATGCAGAAATCACAATTACTGATCCAACTGAATTTATTCAAAATAAATTGAAGTTACATAAAAAGTTTCCTGTGAACATTCAGATGGTTGGAGAACTAACTATGAACCTGATGAAGGTAAAATATATCTTAAAAATGAAGAATTCGTAATTTTAAGAGGCAGCAATGTTTTTAAAAAACTTTTTTTTCATTTTCTAGGGTCCAGATATAACACACAAAAAAATTGAAGATAGTTTCATTGATCTTAAAGCATTGATAAAATGTAATGCTGCTAAAGGTAACTAACAGAAAGTCTTGGTATTATATGATATGATATACATAATGAAAAACCAATACATGAATCAACCCTAAAATGTCCACAAAAAAGCTCAACTCTCCAGAATGCCTTCATGATTATTTAATGATATTTATTTGAAATTGGAATTTAATTTTAACCAGATTAATTTTTCTAATATTCCTCTTGTGTATTGTTGCAAAAGTCTTTTGTCTGTTGGTTTAATGTAATTGTTTGTATGGTGTTCAGTTTCTTTTATTGTTTTGAAAATGAAAAACAGTTTGAGAGAATTGGTTTTAACATGTCTATCTTTTTTTTAAATCAAATCCATTGTATGTATTCTCATGTTACAAACCTTTTTTTTAGGCAATTGTTTAGAATGTAATGCGTCTACATTTAAAATGTGTAGAGAGTGTGTCACCATTTTGTGCGAACCCTGCTTCAGTAAAACTCATAAGAACTTTGTTATATTCAAGAACCATGTGCTGCAAGATATAGGTTTGTTGTTAAATTCTTAATTAATAAAAAACTAATGTGAAAACAGTAAGCCGAGACAGTCGGTCTTCTTTGCTTATAAAGTTTCATACCCTAAGTACAGTCAATTAGAACTGCTGTCTGACATAATTACTGTGTGCACAATTAATAAACTTGTGTGAGCTCTTACAATACCCTATGTCCCTGGAATTAGGGTGGGTATTCGGCAAATAAGGCTAGGTACCTCAATTTAGCAACTGGAAAATGTTCTTAGGAGACTGCTTTTAACTTTTTTGAAGTATTATGATGTGCAATCAGAGATTTAGAAAAAAACTTGTTTTAATGCCATGAACTTTTTAAAATAATTTTGAGTCACTCTACTTCATTTTTTAGCGGTTCATGGAATACACAATCTTTCAAAGTTTCATTGATATATTTCCAAAAGTCTGCAAGTAAAATGGCTGTGTAATATTTGGATGGACAGAACGAAATTATAAGGGATCTTTTTGCCATTTGTGGTTTTGTATTTACACCTACTTCCGCAATTAACTTTGTAGTCGACCTCTGTTCTGTCCATCTTTTAGCAGGCTGTATCTCATGAACTGTAATAGGTAGACAGTTGAAATTTGTTATACCTTTTAAGGTATGAACCCTAACTAACAATGCATTTTTTTTTCTCTAATCAGAAAGTAATCCCATCACTTGTAAATTGCATAGTGGAAAACCACTTGATTACTATTGCAATGATTGTAAAAAATCCGTATGCACAGACTGTATGATGCTTGGTGGTGAAAAATCGTGCAAGAACCATGACGTTGCAGCTCTACATGATGTCGTAAGTATTATGGAACATTACACGGGTTTTTAAATTGGTATGTACTCAAAATATCTGAAACTTTTGTTTCAAGTGTGTTAGTCAGTCATAAGACTGTGCTTGTTAACAACACGAACTCGTGCATGGTTATAACGCATGCTGTCTTGCCCGAATTCGTGTGAGTTATCGAGAAGTGCCACCACAAAAAAAAACACACCACAAATTGATACCACAAATTAGAAGGAAAATAAAAAATAATTTTAAAGAGTGGTTTGGTCACATTGAGAGGATGCATGAAAGACAACTAATAAAAGGTATTCATAAGCCAGATGTTAGCGGACGCGCCTGGAGGGGACGCTCTACAAGGACATATACTGACGTTATTGGTGAATGGTGATGTTCTTCAAAAAGGTCGGGTTCATATTACTCGCAACCTGCGTGCGTGTTTGACCAAAAGTATGAGCATAAACGAAGCAAAAGGAGTATGTAAGGATCGTAGCCGGTGGCATTCTGTAGTTTCTGCCTATGCCATGTGAGAAAAGCGTGACTTTATATAGATAAAGTCACGCCTTTTTCACATTTTTCACAGATACATAGGTATCTAAGTACGAGTATAAGGAAAATGCATTACTTGTGAGGGTTATTGTAAAAGAAACTCAACAAAACTATTTTGATATTGGAGAAGTTACAATTATTTTTTTGTTTCAGAATCTGACTTTTTTGGAGCATTTGACAGATATATCTCCACAAGTAGACGAAACCTTTAGAAGACTCACAAAAACAGCTGTTGTATGTGTCCCTATTAGATACATTTATGAATAATTTATGGGTTTAATTTATTTATTCTTATGCATTTTACATGATTTCTAGGATATCGGATATTTGCTATATAACTACGAAAGTGATACTGGATCTGTAAAGGAGCTCTCTAAAATAATTGCCAATGTGGAACAGCACTTCTCGAAGCTTTTCTCTATAGTTCAAAAGCATAAGGACGAAATCATTAACATAATATTGCATTTAAAGTTCTGTGAAAAGAACTCTCTCCAGAAAGCTAAATCTGATGTCGCAAATTCTATCAAGAAAGCTACAAATATCTTGAAGATGGTAACAGATGCTATTGATACCAAGAACGTGAAACAGGTTGGTAACTTCTTAATTTACTGTTGTAATTACAAACCTATCACCCTCCTGCCCTGATCTATAAGTATTTATTTGGGGTTAGCACAGCATGTCTTGTGTCTTATAGTTATGAGCTGTTATCACGCTATTTATTCATCATATCTTGTCTGGTGGCAAACTTACGACGGGAACTGAACATCATACTTATCAAATCATACCATGAAAACCAATAATCTCAACATAAGTTCTCAAGTAACTGGCGCGGCGCCCTTTCAGACTTCCTTTTAGATAGGCATTTATTCTTAATTGTTTCCATCGACATTACATTACACATCTGACTCCTGTTATTAGTTTTATCTCTTTTGATATGGGAAATATTTTATACTTTAGAAAAAAAGGAAAATAAAGCAACTGTATGTGTGTATAAATTTGTGACACGTAGCAACAGAAAAGATGAAATTTTTACCCGACTGTGCGTCGCAAAGAAGAGTATTGTATTTATAGTATAAGTACCTAATCAAATTTCAATATGGCGGCAAACAAACGCCATGTTGCGCAAAAGAAAAAGTCCACAAACTATATTAAGTGGAGTATCATTGAATAGCTGCTTTATGTTTCCCTTATGATTTTTCATTTCAAATGACCATTTAGGATCTTTAACGCAACCATTCTCACAATTTTCGATTCTCTAGGTAATAAAATTGTGATAAAAATCTTATATATATATATAATCGAAGACAATTATTGTTCATGTTATTATTAACGTGACCAGTAGTCGTCTTATATCTTAATATATATATCAATTACGTGTCACATTGTTTGTCCGCTATGGACTCCTAAACTACTGAACCGATTTTAATAACATTTAGATTACCTACTGTGTGTGTTTTAGTCAATCTTAAAGGATAGGATAGTTTTTATTTCGATTATTATTACCTTAATATTTTTTTATTGCAAATTAAATGTTTTCCTATAATAATTTCCATACATTTCTAATTGACGGCAGTGTAACTTAACTTTTAAGGCTGTACGAAGTTCGCCGGGTCAGCTAGTATAATATAAATACTAAAATCGAATGACAAACCCAGAATGTTACTGCTTTGAAAGATAATTTTAACGACCGTAATTACCGCTAAAGACCGCTTTAGTGAAGTAACCCAATAATAAATCATTAGGAACAATATAGTACGCCTTGGTCGGGGGCCGCATGAAAATTAAATAACAAACATAAAACAACTTAAAATCACTACATAGTATAAAATAAAGTCGCTTTCTCTGTCCCTATATCCCTATGTATGCTTAAATCTTTAAAGCTCCGAAACGGATTTTGATGCGATTTTTTTTAATTGATAGAGTGATTGAAGAGGAAGGTTTATATGTATAATATATATATATTTTATACCCGTGCGAAGCCGGAGCGGGCCGCTAGTAAAAATAATATAATATTTCGGTTGCGATGCGCGGTCGAGTACGGTCGCATTTTCGCTGCTCCGACTGAATATTATATTCGCGTATAGCGCGGCTTTAGCCGCTGCCCGGATACCGCTATGAGTACTCAAACGCTCATAGCCAATGAAGTTCTGGCATTCATCAAGCATGCCATCGACTACATGGACGAAGTCAGCATGTTGCAGATCTGCAAGTCTTCTTTTAAGGAGGAGGACATCAGCAGTGCCAAGTTGCTGCTGTTCACGACGCTCGGCAAACTGAGCCAAATGCCGTCTCGGCGAAGGGATGGCACAGAGAAGAGTCTCCAAGACATCATTACGTTGTTGAAGGAGACCGACCCGGACGACGTGCCTGAATTCGTGGCGAAGGATATGCATAAGCTGCTTCCTGTCACGTTCGACCACGTAGATGTCACCAGGCTACTGAAGGACATTACACTCCTGAAGCAAAGTCAGGTCGAGATGCAGCATCAGCTGGAGGTGTCCAATAACACCATCAGTGATCTACGGGCAGAAGTAGCGTTAGTTTGCAAGTAGTTCACCTAGCAACGCGAATGTGAATACGCGTCGCGGGGCACAAAACGCCTCCATCTGCAGTTTCGAGTCGGCGGGCTCGAATGCGTCACCAGCTGCCGAGAATGCACGCGTTGCAACGTGTGCCGCGGCCTTCCCTGCTTCGGTAGAGACGACGACGTGTGTAGGTTCGACGACCCCCAAACGAGCCTACGCAGCAATTGTAGCCGCCGCTAAAAAACCTGTTGAGCCAGAAAACTCGCAGGGTAAACTAGCGGACAAAGGAAAGGGGGTTAAACGGAGCCTGTCAAACCCAAAACAGGCTCAGAATAGGCAGGGTCCAGAGAAGGACATGAGCGACAAGGATGGTTTCATCAAGGTTGAGAAGAGGAAGAAGAAGAAGCCTCCTTGTCGGAACCAGTGCGGGTACTGCGTTGGCAGGACCCAACGTGCTGCTACAACCAGCAGTACCGACAACGCTGCTCTACGTGTCCAGATTGCACGAATCTACGAAGGTTGAGGAGATCGTGGAGTACATGCGCGTCAAGACCAACTGGACTTTGAGGGTCGAGAGGTTGGAGCCGCGTCATAACACGAAATTCAAGTCGTTCGTGGTGCGAGTTACGACACACCATCTCGAGAAGTTCCTCAAGGAAGAGTTCTGGCCGAAAGGTGTTGTGTATCGCCGGTTTCGTGGCCGCCTACATGACACTAGTCAGCGAAACACGACGCCGACACTTCGTGTGGACTAGTTTTAGTTATTATGTAATATATATTTATAGTATTTTTAAGTTTTATATTGTTAATATAGTATTGTATATGTTTATATGGGCGTTGATGCCTGAAATAAATGGATAAATAAAAATAAAAAATGTAAAATATAAAAGTAAATTTAAAATATCACAAAAAAATTAACTGATTGAAAACGAGACAAATTATTGAGAAGATTTGAGCTGGTCTCGATTTTTAATGGCTCTCGACTCTAAAAATCGCAGACTGCTGGGCTTGGTTTATTTTAAGTTCATTTTTACAGTTTGGTTACTGGTTTTTTTTATTCAAATTTTGCAATGCTTGACGACCGATGTGGCGCGGCGGGCGAAGGTCCGCCTGCGACGCAAGAGGTTGCGGGTTCGATTCCCGCCTTGGGACAAATGTTTGTACGATCTGCAAATATTTGTTCCGAGTGTTCTGGGTATTTCCTATGTATAATAAAAATATCTATCTATGTAATGTATAGTATTAAGTATATCAGTCATCTAGTACCCATAACACAAGCTCTGCTTAGCTTGGGGCTAGATGATGCTGTGTGGATTGTCCAGCAATATTTATTAATGCAGTCGGATTTTTAGATATCTGAAAGTTGCTTTCCTAAAGTGTGGTAACTCCAATTGTTGTGACTGTCTCTTCCTAAAGATTGATATATCAGAACAACGCCTGAGTAGAAAACTCAAATTGCCAATATGTTGAGTAGCAATATTATTTTAAAATATAATAATGATGCTTTTCCTAATTTTTAGATAAATTTGCCAGCTCTTTTGGAGGAAGCTAAACAAGTTACAAATACTCCCTGGTATCTAAATAAGACTGAATCAAACAAGGAATCTCTTAAGTACGTCTCTTTTGTAATGAAATACTATTAACGCTGCTAAGTTTCTTTATGATATTGTGATCTTCTTAATATGAAGGAATAATAAACACGACTATTTATCATAAAAACTATTTTCTTATCAACAGGATAACAGTAAATGAGAATCTGTGTGCATTAATCTGTGACTATGTGCACTTGGAGGGGAATGTCAAGTCTGTGTACAAGTTACAGTCTACATCAGAACTTGGTGAAGATGTAGAAGTACCACCGGCGCCTCCTTCCCCTGTTTACCCACCAGAATTGCCTAAAGGTAAGTTGTCATCTGGTTCTTACTAAGGCTTTTTACGTTTTTATTCTTTGAAAAGCGTTTTAGTCTTCGGAGTGGCGCGGGGGGTAATGCCTTATCTTTGCGTTATACTCGTGAACGGGTGTTGTTTGTTTCACTACATACAGGACACTGAAATAAGAAACAAAAGTCGGATGTTAGAGAATAGCAGATTTTTTTATTCATGTTTCAGGGCTGGTCCCATTGCTAAAGCTGTTTGTATTCATATAAACAATACATTGTTAAAATATTTTAAGAGTACACTCTTAAAATATTTTGTGTATGATTAGATACAGCTGATATTGTTAATAGTTTTAGTTTTGTGTTATATTCGAGTTTACTAGCTATCACGTGGCAAATAATTGAAATTGAATGATTTATAAAGTTAACATCTTACAATTTTTTTTGGTAATTGCTTATACTGTATAGATTCAAGTTCTTAACAAGCTCGTGGCTAAATGAAAACAACCGCACGGGTTGATCGAAGGTTAAGCTACGCTTGCCGAGGTCTGTCTGGATAGGTGACCGTTCCTTACATAATGAGACTCTTCCGTGCCTAACAAAGCACGTTATCCGTTAGTCCCGGCTGAAATTTGTAGTCTCGGGTATTCAGAAGAAATCCTAAAAAATGGGTTTGGTACGCCAAAGGGTATCGTTCGCCCAGTAACTGAATTGTAGACTACAGATACGCAGTCGCTTCATATAAAACACTGGTATTTGGCTGCATCCGGTTATTCTGGAAAGCAAAATTGACGACCGATGTGGCGCGGCGGGCGAAGGTCCGCCTGCGACGCAGGAGGTTGCGGGTTCGATTCCCGCCTTGGGACAAATGTTTGTACGATCTACAAATATTTGTTTCGGGTGTTCTGGGTATTTGCTATGTATAATAAAAATATCTATCTATGTAATGTATTGTATTAAGTATATCAGTCATCTAGTACCCATAACACAAGCTCTGCTTAGCTTGGGGCTAAATGATGCTGTGTGGATTGTCCAGCAATATTTATTTATTTTATTTATTATTTAAAATCGAAATTAATTTATTCAAATTAGGCTCAGAATCAGCAGTTTTTGAATGTCAAAATTAACATAAGACAGTTCCCCAAAGTGGCCGTCCACTTCCGTATGTTTTTACTGCACAGCACACTATCTCATAAGTTGGAAGAACTTGAATCATCATTCTGCCTAACCTCTACTCAACTATATTGGGATTGGATAATTAATTATATCGTTCCCCTAAAGGTTGGGCGGAGCTATACCTACAGGACACCTATGTTTCACCAGTTATGTTTAATTCCCATGTGTCCCATACAGTCGCGTTTGTGGCCACTGGATGAACGAAGCAATCCTATCATCATCTGCCTAGCCTTTTCCCAACCATGTTGGGGTCGGCTTCCAGTCTAACCGGTTGCAGCTGAGTACCCGTATTTTACATGGAACGACTGCCTATCTGACCTCCACAACCCAGTCACTGAATCGAAGCAATCTTATATGGTTATCAAATTTATTACAGATGCAAGACAATCAAAACCTAATATGGAAAAAGATAAAACAGACAAAGTTCCAGCTCTATATCAGAATGTACCTAAATATCGTAGCAAGAGTGGTTCAATATCATCTTCAAATTCAAATTGCAGTGAGAAGTCAAATAGGAATTACATTACACAGAGTAAGTCAAATGAAACGAGAAATTTCTACTTTGGAAGTCTTACTTCCTTTAAACTAATTTTCTTAGATTAATTATTTTACATTTCATTGTTGAAAAGAAAGGAAGCAAAAAAGATTCCAGTAGTTATTTACAATATCCCTAGAGACTTTATATGGATAAAAATACACGTCAGTCATATCATATTAATTTGTAATACTTACAAGAAAAGATAAATATTTATTTCATTAAAATGATACAATTATTAAAATATGAAGAAATAAAATTGTAATAGCTTTTTATTAGCTCAAATCAATCCCATTGCAATAATAATATAATGTTATAATATTTATTTAACTTTCTTTAGTAAACCATTTTGAATGTGTTTAGATAACTTTCAACAACAGCCTGTCATCCAACCAATTGCACCATTTCTAGAAAAACAAGATTCCCAGACACTATGCGAAGGTAATGAATAAAGTTTTTAAATAAAACAATTATTAAGTTTAGCAGTATAATAATAATATGAGACATTTAAATTCTAGGTTCCCAAGAGTTGATTTACATTTCACATATTGTGGATCCCAACAATTTCTTTGTGCAAAGAGCTTGCTTCCAAGAGCTGGTGAAAGATATGTTAAGGGAATTCCGAAATGCTGTATCGTTCGCCAAACCGTCTCTGAATCATATTACGCCTGGTAAGTATTTTTAACCAACTTCCAAAAAAGGAGGAGGTTCTCAATTCGGATGTTTGTATTTTTTTATTTTTTTTGCAATATATGTGTTAATTATTTAGTAGACAGCTCAGTTCACATGGAAACTGACTACTATGAATACAATACATATACTGTGGACTTACATTGACAACAGATTGTGTAATAATGTTTTTTCTGTGTGCAGGTAAAACATACTTGGCTTTCAATAAGGCTGATAATATGTGGCAAAGATGCCGTGTTCTCGGTGTGGACATGAAGCATAATAATCCAATAATTCAAGTTTTCTGCTTTGATTTCGGGAGCATTGAGTTTGTGTCTGTCGAAAGGTAAGATATTTGTATGTATTTTTGCTAAACATTAAGTTATTGTACGGTAATTAACAAATCTCTTTTTTCTAATGAATAATATTGTGTCTATTGCTTAATTTAACAAAATATTTTCTGTATTTTAGGTTACGTCTTTTGCCTCCATCGAAGATACAGTGTCCTTATCCGCTCGCCATTAATTGTTCATTATATAATTGTATACCTAAAATGGGCAGTTGGACCAGTGAGGACTCTTTCCTCATTCAAAATATTATAGACAAGTAAGTTTTAAAACAAGAACCTATAATGGCGTTACGCTATACAAAAGCTACTTTTGGAGTGTAACGATAGTGTGACAAGGTTAAAGTTAAGTTAGCAGAACCTCCAACTTTCTTAGAAATATTAACAATGGCATATACTATAATTCAGAAAAGTGGTATTGTGGTTTCCACAAGTTGGCCCGTGAATTGGCAATTTTCTTTGTCAATAGCGTAGTAGTAGAGTAGTACCTGAACGAAGCGTCTGTGCCTGATAACCCTATGTAAGTCATGCCCAAAGAATCAAAGATATGTCTTTGATTCTTTGGGCATGACTTACACTACTACTAGTACTACAGGGGCTACTTTTAGCCCCTGAACACCGTCAAAATTGATCCAGCGGTTTCAGAGATAAGCTCAAACATCTCATGCATTTAATATGATTGTTATTTTGACATTACATACAGACTCTTCAATTTTATATACAAATAACACCTCTTATTGGAAAACCCTATATTTGCATAGATGCGGAACTATGTATGTGGGTGCGGGTGCATGGGTTGGTTAGTTTTTGCATAGAATGATGTAGGCTACTTTTTATCTCGAAAGAATGCTACCGGTATTCAATAATTATGACTTTTTTGTTACATCATTCATATTGATGAGATCAGTTTACCTATAGTTATGTTGGCAACACTATATTGTTATTGATATTAGCCTTGATTATCAATGTCAAAATTTGATAATAAATAATAATAATTGCTTTGATTTAACGTTTTACGACGCATTTTGAATGTAGTTTATTTAGGTATATGAAGTTATTTGATTTCTTCGGCTACTTTGATTTTTCTAATGGACTTCTTCCACTTATGACGACTTTAGAAAACAGACTATAACTATGAATAAGTAACATTGTAGGGGTACCTAGTCTTAATTTATAGTTATATTTAGACTTATTTCGCGTTGTGACAAGCGCCGTATGTACGTCTCCGAGGTAGGAAGCATGGGTATATAATTATTTTTCAACTTGTAACATTGTCCAATCAAAATTAGAAGATACATTTTTATAGGATAAGGTGTATAGGATAAACAAGACAGGTAGAAATGTTATATCTTGGGAATAAGACTTGGTGTGAAGTAACTGACAGTAACTGTTTGTGTGGCTTACGTGCAAGCATTA
Organism: Phlogophora meticulosa; assembly: GCA_905147745.2. Taxonomy (NCBI): domain Eukaryota; kingdom Metazoa; phylum Arthropoda; class Insecta; order Lepidoptera; family Noctuidae; genus Phlogophora; species Phlogophora meticulosa. The sequence goes on along the minus strand of LR990528.1, from coordinate 10,571,813 downwards.
TTTCTGCCACTGGTGCAAAACAGACTGTCAAACTCATGAAGTTCATGCAAGTTTGTTGAAATTAGTCAGAAAGGTGGATCTCCGAACTGCAGCTCGTGAGATGAACCTAGGATTCAGTTATAAAAATACGAAAGTACCTCTTAAGATAAAAAGAAACTCAAGAAAATATAAAAAAGTATTCCTGCAAAAACCTAGTGTGTGTAACTCTCCACATAAAAAGATATTATAATATTGTATATTTATGTTCTTTATGGAGGACTATTCAAACTTCGAACCCGAATAATGAGAACTTAAAATAAAATTATATTATGACAACACTGACAAATAATGTTATCTTTACAATTGTCACTTAGTGACTTGTGATGGAAAACAATACATTACTGATGAAATGTCTACCTTATTTTATTTTTTTGGAATGGTTTTTGCAGGATTTCACTGTACCAAACGTCATCATCGATGAAATTTGCAAAGCACATAATGCGCATTCCAAATTCGCTCTCGATGTCACCATATTATGTAAATCGGGGATCATGTAATTGAGGGATCCCTGTCTACAGTGTCGAAAATGCCTAATTTACCAGAAAAATGTTTGTATATTGTATAAAGCTTCAGATGGGGGTGGTCTTTAACTTTAGAAAAATACAATAGTTAAAAAATGAACATACATACATACATTATATTAATCAAATACATATACCTGTCTCAGACTTTAAAATGCGTGTCTAATACGAAAATCGCCTGTCATATGGTAACACTACTAGCGACAAAGGCACTAACTAACAGCAGTTGGGTACGGATACACGCAATATAATAGCAGTTGAATTAGTGTCTATTTCAGATGCCACATTGTCAATTTGCCCTAAATATTATCTAAGATTATAATGTAAACTGTAGGCAAGGGCATTTCAATATACTTACTATTTTAATCGACTACTTTGGCCAACTTTAAACTACTTTGACCAAATATCGCTTTTAGTCATGCTTTGGGCAGGTTCTTACTTTAAGAAGGACAAGGAAAGTTAAAAGTTAGTAGACCGTTATATTTTGGTATAATTTTATTCATATAGAGTGCTAGTTTGCAAAGCGAAAAATCTGAAACTAGTTGAGGTTTATGTAAATATTACAAATAAGACTATTTATTTTGAAATCATTACCAAGCTAACAATTATCTCCAGCTGGTCTCGACTTCCTATCGAAGATTACTAAATTTGTTTAGGCACGATGTTGTAGCCAAGGTTATCCATCAGCAACTTGCTCTAAAATATAGTCTTATGGAAGTGCCATACTACAAGTATGTGCCGGACCCAGTTCCTCGAAAATTGCACTCGCATCACATTGTACAGGGGCCGATCCATCATCACAGACTGGACTATTGTAGCCAATAGCCTGATGTTGTGGTGATGGTGAGGGAACCTCGTGAAAGCTAAAATTAGCAAATCAAAGTATCTTGACTTGATTCGTGAGGTGGTCGACATGTGAGATGTGGACTCAGCAATCGTTGTACCAATAGTGTCAGCCAATGGCTTAATAGCCGTGAGCCTCCAACCAACCCCTGAGGCTCCTGTTAGGCATTTGGATCAAGGGCTTGATTCAGTAAGCAGTACTACTACTTACTTTACTACGCGCGAACTTACCCCCACTACGCCAAAACCTTGCCAACTTACGTGCCGGAGACTATACAACTCAACTAACTTCAATACAACAGTTTAAGTGAAAAAAAAAATAGCTAAAAACCGTAACAATTACTAACTATGATAAATGTAGCAATAATGTGCAAACATATCTGCGTAATTTCGCTTATTTAGAAACTGATAAGCTGTAGTAGCATTTGGCAATAAGATTTTTTGTTAAGTCAACTTAATAAACCTTGTTCCAGAGGTGTTCGGAGCTTATAATATTGTTTTGGGGCCAAACAGAATATGCTGAATACTTAAGACTACTGTCAAAACGCAGTTTTCGTGTATTATTTATTAATTTTGCAACAACTTAAACAATCATGTTGGTACTTAGGTACTTGCACGGATTGAGTTCGCAAATAACGGCACGTGGCGCAGGCGCCGCTTGCGAATCGCGCGGGTGCTCTGCCGCCACTTGCACGATACCATAGAAATGCGACAGAACGGCGTCACGCGGCTATCAGCTGATAGCTCAAACGCTGATAGCACGCCCGCGCGAATTTCATACGACTGCTGGGTTATTTTGATAAAAGTGAATGACTATAAATAAAAATTCTTTTTTAAAGTTGTTTGTTATCATGAGTACAATCACGTGTTATAGACGGAACTAGGCGTGGGGCCGACTCACTGATGGGCGTGACTAAGAAAAAAACACGCTGTCTCACCTGGCATAGTGTAACACAGAGATAGTATCAGCGATGAGCAGTTAGACACTTATCTACACGCACAACATCTATTTTGCACGCACACAAACTGACCGACCTATTAATTATAGGTGTCATTTTCATGGTTTTCGGGGTCGCTAATAAATATGGGGTAATTAAGCTTGAGGGGTATTGTTGAATTTATTTTATTAATAGGAGTTACAAAAAAATAATGTTATTTCTAAGTGACTTTTGTTTAATTGGTTAGCTACTTGGTGCGATATGGGATATTTCCTTTTAGAAATTCTATGAAATATTATGTAATATAAGTTTATTTTTGCTGTTGACACAATCGATATCGTACATGCCATCTAATCCTACTACGCAACCCTTAATTCTGTGACAAGTTGACACGCACTTAGCCGGTATTTTTGTTATATTCTCCCTGCATCGTTTCAATATTAAAAATAAGTTATTTTATTTTAGCAAACAAGCAGTGATTCATGTCCGCCGTATTATACCTATATCCGACTTGGATTTTAAGCTAGAGTGTGATGTCAACACATTCGAAAACGGAATCAGTCTTGTTCACGCGTTGGTGTTCCATGATCGTGCCAAAATGCCTAACCCAAGACTACCGGTAATGCTTATTTTCTATATTAACAAGAACAAAATATATACTATTAAAAATTATCTAACATTGTTTTTGACATTTTTTTTCAGTATCCAGCAATCAAGGGTGTGACGGAGAGACTGAAGCTGTACATTAGTCACAATGAGTATAAATGTGGAAACCCAGAATTCGTACACATGACGCATATTGTCAGCCCTGACAAATTTTACGTTAGAAAAGTAATTATTCGTTCCATAATTTATACTAACTCAGTAAATTAACAGCTTAATTTATTTATTTATCCATTTATTTCAGGCATCAAGGCCCATATATACAATACTATATTAACAATATAAAACTTAAAAATACTATAAATATATATTACATAATAACTAAAACTAGTGCACACTAAGTGTCGGCGTCGTGTTTCGCTGACTAGTGTCATGTATGTAGGCGGCCACGAAACCGGCGATACACAACACCTTTCGGCCAGAACTCTTCCTTGAGGAACTTCTCGAGATGGTGTGTCGGAACTCGCACCACGAACGACTTGAAGTTGGTGTTATGACGCGGCTCCAACCTCTCGACCCTCAAAGTCCAGTTGGTCTTGACGCGCACGTACTCCACGAACTCCTCAACCTTCGTAGAGTGGTGCAATCTGGACACGTAGAGCAGCGTTGTCGGTTAGTCGGCCAGAGCAGTACCGCACTGGTTCCGACAAGGAAGCTACTTCTTCTTCCTCTTCTCAACCTTGATGAAACCATCCTTGTTGCTCATGTCCTTCTCTGGACCCTGCTCCGTTTACCCCCCTTCCCTTTGTCCGCTAGTTTAACCTGCGAGTTTTGTGGCTCAACAGGTTTTTTAGCGGCGGCTACAATTGCTGCGTAGGCTCGTTTATGATTACTTAATGCTCGTTTATGTTAATGATATACCATCTCTTTCAGCTACATCTTCAAAACGTGTACGAAAAACTTTCTGAACATTTGGAACAAGAGTACAGTCTCGCTTCAACTGTCGGTACTGTTCATTTGCCGGTAATAGGTAAGATAATATAAACGGTTGAATTATCGTGAACTTGTAATCTGTTGTTTACTGACAATTTTTTTTAGTTGTCACACAGTAACTTTTACCACAACTTTCGGGCGCGTACCCACTATGTATTGTTAATTTATTGTTGGACGACTATCATCGACTGTGGTCTCTAGCTGTTCCTATATATTGAATGTTTGTCATTGAAACCGATGAACATGATTTTTCTGGCATTTCCTGTGAAATGTATGGGATAAGGTTTTTTGCGTAAAAAAAAATATTTTGTGATATAATACATTTTTTCAAAAATTGTGAATGCAGATCATAATTTCTTAAACAAGTTAAGGATCGCCTAAGATCATTTTCCTGTAGCTACAACGGTTAGTGTCCCTTCCATCTTGTATACAGGGTGGAATGGACATCGAAGCACAAACTCATACCATGAGTTCAGAAAATTATTCTAGATCCCCCTGCGTTTAATTTTTTTATCGGCTTTTCCTAATTTTTTTCGTTTTTTTCTGATGTTGATGGAAAAGTTTACGAGAGACTTATTAAAATTATAATAGTTTGGTTTTTTATAAGCCCAAATCTAATAAGATCTAGATTAGAATCACTCAGACCAGGGATAGTGATGCAATAATGTAGTTATGATTTAATGTTGATATTCTGATCAACCGCGGCTAAGATTTTCGAGTCTCTGATCTGCCCCTACATTCAGAATCTCTTAGAGCTGTACTTGGGTGAAGAGCAACACGGCTTCGTGGAGTCTAGATCCACAAGTACCAACCTAGTACTCTTCACGGAGTTAGAGTCAGGTTACCAAGCAAATGTCATATATACTGATTTTTAGTAAAGCTTTCGATAGGGTGTCACATGGAATATTGATTAGTAAATTACGAGCATATGGTATCACCGGATCATTACTCTCATGTTTGAGTTCGTATTATCTTGTGGATAGATTTTTCTATGTGGTCATCAACGGTTTCCAATCAGCCCTACGATATATCTCGCCTGGCGTGCCACAGGGATCTCATTTGGGGCCAGTTTTGTTAAATTTTTTCATCAACGATATTCCCAATTGTTTTCGATTCTCTGTTATCTTTATGTATGCCGACGACTTTTACTTGTCAAAATAATAAAATCTAAAGATGATGCCTCTGAACTACAGAGTGATCTAGAAAGGCTTGTGCAACTGTCGAACTAACATGATGCATCTAAATCCAAGCAAATGTTACCATGTTAAATACACGCGAAAGCATTATCTAATAGACCAAGACTATTAAATTGACGGAGTAAAAATTGCGGAACTGGACACAATAAGAGACCTTAATGTCACGTTTGATCGAAAGCTTACGTTTATTCCAACATGAACGATATAATAAAAAGGTCCTCTAAATGCTGGGATTTGTTATAAGGAATCCCAAGCAGTTTTAGGTATCATAAAACTAAAATTATGCTTTTTAATTTTAAGTTTAATTCGAAGCATATTGGAATACTGTAGATAATCTGGCGTCCACACTATGCTACTCACTCGTTGTTTCTAGAACGCGTTCAAAACTAATGGTTTCGTTTTCTATGGCACCTGGCGTTTTCTAGCGGAATAACTAAAAAAAGTACGATCGTACAGTAACAGACTGAAACATTTTAAAATGGTTTCGCTAGACAATCGCCGTCGCGTTAATGACGCTGTGTTTGTGTGCAGAGTAATGAACCATAAAATTGACTACCCACAAATATTGCACACCTTTAATTTCCGTGCTCCCTCAAGAATTCTTCGTAGTCCCATAACATCTTCCCGCAGAGAAGAACTGTTCTAGGCGCCAACACCCCTTTGCAAGGTCGTAAATAGCTGCGGTGATCAAATCAACGTACACTTTGAAAGTTTGGGCAAATTGAAAGTCAAACTTCATAAAAACCTACCTTCCTAAATAGATGTGTGTGTACATATAATAAGTACTCTATATTGTTGCATTTCTGGATCGATGTGTTCATTATTTAAACTTTTTGATACCTAAGTAATTTAAAACTAGATTAATACCTACTTACTTTTTAAATTTTTGTACAACTTCTTTATGCATGCGGAGTTTGCCTGTAAGTGATTGTTGCACTATTGCATACATACATTCGCATGTTACCTTTAGCATAGAACCTGTGTAAACAATTGTTGGTGAACCAAATAAATAAATTTCTTATGGTGGTGAAATAGGCATGGTGTGCGTGGTAAACCTGGAGAACTGCCGACCGGTGGGGCTAGACGCCACATGGGCCCGCGGAATGGTGTCGGAACTACCGGGGCGCGGGCGCGTGCGCGTAACTCTGCCTGACATAGGGCTTGTTGTGGTTGTTCACTGGACTGCGCTACGCTATATACACCCAAAGTTCACAACGCTCAGTGCACTTGTAAGTCTACAATTCATGTGTTATTCTAACCTAATCTTTAATTAGCAGCGGCGCAAGGCGAATTCTAGATATGATTCAGTATGAATAGGAAACAATGTCTTATACCATCTGTTAAGGTGCAGCACTCACGACACGGAGATCGCAAACTATGGGTTTTGCGGGTTCTGTACCTCAAAATGAAAAAACTGGACACTTATAGGATCATTCACTAAATTGTTCATCAATAAGAATATTCAATTCATCAATCAATTTGGATACTTAAATAGTAATTACAAAACAGCGTTCATTACTATATGTACAAGTTTAAAAACCTTTTCATATAATTTTATGCGGTCAATACTCATTCCCATAAGAGTCCTACATGCGATTAAATCGCCATCCTGTATAATTCCTTGGTCAAGTTTAATTTAGATTATTTAATAGAAGTATGGGGCTCGGCAACTAAATCAAATTTACAAAAACAGCACCTCGCACAAAATAAAATTATTTCAATACGGATTATCTTACAAGAACCACAAGAACAAAAAAGCTTCATACGTGCAAGCAAGGCGGGGCGTGCACGGGCGCCTTCTCGGATACGAACCGGTTGAAACCAGCTCAGTAAGCGGCAAAGTTTAGGGTGTGCCATGGTGTGCATTGTGCAAGCGGCAGCGATACGACACGGACGTTTTTTTAATTACAATTTTGTTAAAAATGCTATACTGTTGTATTATGTGTACCTACAAATAATACGATATAATGTTAGCCCAGTAGAAATCGACATTCATTAAAATCGCAAAGCTTGATGTATGTGCGGTTTTTTCGTATATTGTGGGGAACAGCTTGCGCCCACGTACTCTCTGGATATAGCATCATATACACTACTTGCTACACCTCTTACTGAGCATGCTGTTATACGTAACGATTAAGTACCGCGACAACTAGTGATCAGGATTGTGTCAAATGTTATTCATGAATCAAGATGTAGACTCGATTATCGATTACGTATAATACCTAATATTAGTCACCAGCTTGTGGGTACAAATGTAAAAAAAGTTTATGGGTTTTATAGAAATTAGCTTTTTTGTAATCCTATCCCGGGATACGATATTGAATAGTCATACATTTTCTCGTCTTGTATCTAACTAATTTATTTATATATGTTTTTTTATGAACAGGCGACTCAGTGCCACCTGGCAGGCATAACACCAGTCAAAAACAAATGGAGCACTGCGTCCGTGGACCTCCTTCAGAAATACATGGGCAATTTACTGGAACTTCAAGTAGATGACAGCCGTGACAGATCTTACCACACTCGAGGATCCATTGGTGTTACTCTTTATGACAAAGCAGACAAGTACAACGTCATTTGCATTAACAAACAGATGATTAAATATAAATTTGCTATTTCGTTTGGGTAAGCTCTTTCTGATGTTTATACCGCCTGCCTCTTTTAACGTGCTCAGTTATATAATATTCAATAATCTATATAACGAATGTACCATTTTACATAAGTCGCTAATAGAATCATGCAAAAAAGCAAACGCGACTAAACTGATCAAGATTTGCTTGTTGATGATAAGTCTGTTTTTGTGCTCGGTTGAAGGCAATAGGCTCGCTGCCTATTACGTAGGACTTAAATATAACTGGAGCAATGTGGATGCACTAGAGGTACACTTTTGCCTAAACCTTTCTAGAATACAGGCGTTATGCAATGTTTTAAAATATTCTTACGACCTAAATATCTAAAGCGTATCGCCACGTCTCGTCACTGGCAATAACCAGCTTTATATCATTGTGTGTGGACAACATAATAACCATTGTCTTTATTTATAGAATTAACATGTTTAACAAAACTCCTGATGAGGGGAAGGTCGTAACAAATAAGTTGCCGCTGCAAGAACCAAAACGGTCTGCTCCATCAAAATCTAAAGTAAGAATTTTAGGGGAAAATGAGCCTGTAAAGATGAACGAAGACGACATGCAAGCAATAAATAAGGGTCCTTTGAGGCTGGAAGCTAAAATTCTTAATTGCCAGTCACCGTCACTGATTTATGTTACATTCATGCATCAACAAAAATCTTTAAATGACAGATTCGAAAAACTGCAAAAATATTATTCAATGAATTATAAAAACAAAACTAAAGAAGACTGGAAGGTTGGCGACAGATGTTGTACACTATGTATTCAATCACAGACATGGCGTCGAGCTGTTATAATAGAACTAGAAAATGATAACGCCAAAGTGTTTTACAGTGATTTCGCCTGTATTGAAACCGTTCCAAAGTCCAGTTTGAGAGAACTGACTTCAGAGTTTTCCTTAAGCGGTGACGCGGCTATAAAATGCCATCTATATGGTATTATGCCGGCTATAGGAGATGAGTGGCCTTCAGTTACAAAAGAATATTTAACAGACATGATAGAGAACTATAAAAGAGTTTTTGTCACTAAAAAAGGCAACTTCAAGAATGACAGTATGCCTATAGAATTGTGGGTGTATCATACTAAGCCAGGAGCTGCTTTGGAACCTGATAAGTCGGACTGGCGTTGTTTGAACCAGAGAATACTTAAACGAGGCCTTTGTATACCTGATCAAACGCAAGTGGTAAGTTTCATTCATCATCAATTTAAAATTCATATAAAACAATAAAATTACAATATAAGTATAAACGAAAATTAAAAACATTAATTGGCCAGACAGATCAATCACGTGTTTAATTTGAAGTTAAACGTTTATTTTTCTTTGTATGCAGGTTAAAACTGAAGACAATACTGAGGATATTGGAGACACGTTATCTTTCCTTAACATCACAGGATCAGTCAATGATTGGTTACAGTTAGAACCAATGCCTATGGTACCCCTGAACACATTCAAAGTTGAGGACGATATCACCGCAAATTCGCCTTCAACGTTCATCGAGGATGAAGATCGTAGTCTTTTGCCATGCAAGAGCTCAGATTCTTCAAATGTTATGTATATAACTGACTGGTTACCACCTGAACCCCTTGCTCATAAGGAATTTACTGCACTGCCAACGTAGGTAGCTTTTTTCTAATTAGGTCTATTAAAACGAATAAGTCATCTTCATTATGTAATATGGAATATAATTATATAGTATGGAAACGATTGAAAAGGAACCCTTATAGTGCGAGTTAATTGCAGTACAATAACATTCTCGATGTCAAAATACTTAGTAAAATACCGGCGCCGACTAGTCGGCCAAGCCGATCACGGTTTCGAGGGTAATGGGCAATTACCGGAAAGCCGTCTGTCACGCATCTGTCGGTTGTCAATTTTTGTAGCCTTTTTCGCGGATTAAGCGCATTAAAAGACTGATAGCTCGGAAACTGCGCATCGTAGCTCAATAAACTCTATTTTATTTGAATTGTTACGAAATAATTTTTATTTAATGAAGTTCCTCCTATAAACATTGTCTTTAGAAATTAAGAAGTAAGAAAGAACTTTGCCGAATAGTCACCGACTACGAAAGTGGATAGTCCATACTAATTATTTTTTGTATTTTTTTTAATGTTAATCGTTGTTTTCATCCGCGATAATTGTACACCTTATTCAGTATAATAAGTAACGCTTGGTAGTACATGCTATGTTTTATTTTGTAGGTACGTAGACAACGACGGGGTGATCTACTTACATGATGTATCCCAACAAGATACATTAGAACTCATTCGTAAGGCACTCGATGTTCGCTTCAAAAATCCCGATCCAAAAGCAAAATTCACCAAATGGAGTGTGGGAGAGCCATGTGTTGCATTATACTATTTAGACAATCGCTATTATAGAGGCAGAGTATTAGAAGTTAACCAAGAGAATTCTATGTGTGTCATTCATTACATTGATTATGGTAACGAAGAAACTTGTACATTTGCAAATTTAAGAAAAAGTGTTCCAATCCACCAAATACCAACACAAGCACACAAATGTATTTTAAATCGTGTACGTCCACTTGGCAAACAGTGGGATAGACAAACATTGGACTACATACATAAATCTATTGTTGAACAACAGTGTTACGTAAAAATAACTGATGAACCGGTAAATGGAGTTATACCTATAGACTTAAAATACGATAAGCTATGTATAAATGATCATTTAGTAGACTTTGAAATGGCGGAGTACACAGATGGTAGCAAAGGCGTGGTCACGAAATATTCTCCAATTGAAAAAACTAAAGTAAAAACAAAAGAGGAAGAAGAAGGAGGAGAGGTTATTGAATCAGATTCTAGCCCGGATTACATAGTGGTTGATGATGCAGACATTACTACTGAGCAGTTGTCTACATCTTTAGATTCATCTGACAAAATCTCCTTGAAAGGTGAAGACTGGAATAAATTAGTGGAAGAACAATTATTGCTTGAAGGTAATTATATGGCATACCCAAAACATACACAGGACGAATTCTCGTGTAATGTCACAATAATTAATGATATTAATACATTGGAACTTACTTTAATTTTCGATGACGATACCGCTAGAGTTTATGATACAATGTTTGAAGAACTGCAGACTGAAAGTATGAATAGGTCGCCTCTGAACGGTATATTCGAAAATAAAGCTTGTGTGGCAGTATTTAAAGACGACAAGCGATGGTACCGTGCGTCTATTTTACAGTTTAGCGAAGAGAAAAACAAAATAAAAGTAAAGTATGTTGATTATGGTAACGTTGCTGTAATTTCTTTAGCTGAAACAAGGGAAATTTCTAAGAAATGGGCAAAACTTCCACCTGCTACTATCTCAGCCAAATTATTTGGAGTGCGACTAAATTCAGATATAGATATCAAAGATGTTACGAAAGAATACACTGAAGTATTCCTTGATCAAGGGCCATTCCATGTGAAGGTCATCAGTTATGACGATTCAGTGCCATTGGTAGAGATAAGAAATGAAGAGAATGAGTTGGTATACAATAAACTCATAGAAAATAATATATTCATCCAAAGTGAATGACTCGTAAGTCGAGTCGTTCATGTTTAATTTCGTTGTTTTAAGTTAGCTTAAATACCATTTACTGTTTCCTTAGTTAAGTACTAAATTGACATAGTTTTGTTTAAGAAGTTATGATTATCTATTCCAAATAAACCTATAATCGTTAAAATATGTTTAATTTCTATTTTTACACGCTTTATATTAGTTTCACCTGTATGTATGTATGTTTGTAAACGACTCCTTTGGACGCTATTTTGACCCACTTTAAACGGTCAGATTTCATTCAAATTTTGCACACCTGTCAAAGACCGCTGACAATGCAATAATTAAAAAAAAAATACATAGTTAAAAAAAAAAAAACTAAAAATCACGCTTTTATAAAAACATCAACTAAAAATTGAAGATGGAAGATGGGTAGGCCTTTGGTGTGGGATGCAACATGTGTCGACACCCTTGCGCCATCCCATCTTCCTAGTACGGTGGATTGTGCAGGTGCGGCTGCTGCAGGTGCAGAAAACCTCAAACGGCGAAAATACAACAACCTAACTGGAAGTTATATGTTTGAGCCGTTTGGGGTTGAAACACTAGGGCCATGGGGTCCGTGTGCCCATTTAGTTTTTCGAGAAATCGCGAAACGTTTGGTCGACTCTTCACGTGACCAGAGGGCTGGCCTTTTTTTTGGCCAAAGAATCAGCATTGCCATTCAACGTGGCAATGCTGCCAGCCTTCTGGGCACTTTTCCCGTTGACAACGATGCGGATGAATGTTTTGATGCCCTATGATTATTTATTTTATTTTATTTCTTCATATATTAATAATTGTATAATTTTAATGAAATAAAAAGAGTTTCGCTATGTCAAAAAAATTGAAAAATAAATTATAGTTTAAAAAAACTAAAAATACACGCTTTTATAGAAAATCCAACTAAAAAATAGAAAATAAAATTTAAAAAATTTGGATTAAGAAAAGTGTAAATTAGAAAAAAATGTATATTAATGGAAAAAAGCGTGGGGTGCATAGTGTCAATAGTTATAAACATTTTCTATTTTTCCATGGTTACTGTCATTCACAGCGGGCTCCATGTATCGGCGTGTATTCTTCAATATTAACACTATGCACCCGTCGCCCCGCGTCGGGCCGGAAGAGGGCGTTGTCCGCCTTCCACCCATGCCCAGTGCGCCTGCTATAGGTCAGGTGGGAGGAAGAAATCTCCCGTTCCGCAGCCTCGTTCAATCTAGCGTTCTGCAAGATAACAGTCCTGCAGAAAGATACCACCGAGCCCCAGGCCTCCTCTCTGGCGAACATCGATGACACGACGGCCGTCAGCGACAGGACACTGCCTTCTCTTGATACGAGGGCACGAACAATGGGATTTTGATACGATGTGGAAAATCCTCATGGATGTCCTCCGCCCTGGGGGGGACGAAGGGGTCTGTCCCCACCTGTGAAACCACCCCGGTATTCCATCACACAGCTAGGCCGGGGGTCGCGGGAACGTATGATCTTTCCGCAACCCCCGGCTAAACAATGGGATCCTAACCCAACCCAGAGTGACACCACGATAAGACTATCGCGTGTAGGCGAGTAGGCTTGGGCACGTGTCAAGATGAGCAAGCAAGGCGGGCCCATCTTCGCAACGAGCGAGCAAGGCTACAGGCGTCGAATCTAGCTTACTTATAAATTATTATAAGCTATTAAGCTTATATAGATAATCGTAGCGTAAAGAGCTAATCGCAGTAGCGCAAAGCGTGTCGAGTGAGAGTCGAGGGCGCAATATAGGCATAGCGCTTAACTGAGTAGGTTCCTGCTGGAGAGGTATGTTTTCTTTACGTCCAATGACGCGTGACTTCAATTAGGCTACAGCATGGCTGTTGCCGACACGTTTTATTTGGACAGACCGCTTTATGCCAAACGCACACGAGATTAGCAGCCAAAGATGTGTCCTCCGATTTGGGTTCAAACTAAACAAGTTGAATATCGTAAAGCAAGAAATTTAAATCCCAAATCTCCTGAGCATGAAGATAACATTAATGTAAGTACATCAAACATACAAACATAAATATAAAGGGTGGAAGCCATTGATGCACTAACTGATACCATGAACTCAGTATATGATTCTGAACCACCCACCGTTGTAAATTTTCGTCGGCATGGATTCTTATTGAATGTAGAGCGTATGTTCAGATTACTTCCAGCTAGCTGCTTAAGATTCCTGGTTTTGAGAACCAGGAATCTTATCATTATATCAGCATTGGTTTAGGTATTACTTATTTTCCGTTTAGACGCTCAACTAGAGGTAGGCGGTAGTGTATGTTACTACCAGCAGGAAAATGTCTTAAATAAATGTATTTATTTAACCTGTTAACAAGGCATGTAAATGTGCTTTGATCGCAGCTGCTTTGGGAATGAATATCCCATAAAAATTGAACATCCCCAATAATCCTCTTAGAGTCTGGTCAAGAGCTGTCAACCCTGGCTACAAACTCTACAAACGGAGTTCATATTATTTATTATTCAGAAATATGCGACGCTAACATCAGTATTTCATATTTATTTTCATATATTAGGTAACAATTGCGCTACGTTGGTCTCTTATTCTCTGTCGACTATCAAGCATGTTCAGGTATTTTACTAAAAAAAATAAGTAGTGTTTCGAGATAAGTTCTTTTATCCTTATCTAATAAGGGCAATGGAGAATGTTAACTAATTTTGATTATTAGCACTCCATATTAACTGTCAAAAATAAAAAATACTAGTGAAAGAATTACTTCGATGCGTCAATTAGTTTCCGATTTAGAAGTAAAACAAGTTGTACCTGCACGACGCGGGCTGCCGGTGACGGTGTGACGTCATTGTACGACACGCTCAGTCTGGCTCACTCAGTCCGCTCGCGTTCGCTCGCCCGTGCATTCGAAATTATACCGAAATACTTTTAAAAATGTCCAATCCAAATACTAGGTACTCATGTGTTGTGCCTAAATGTACAAATACAACTACCGATTCGCCGGAAAATTTGTTTTTATAAACTTTTTATATACTTATACGATATACTTAATACAATACATTACATAGATAGATATTTTTTTATTATACATAGCAAACACCCAGAACACTCGAAACAAATATTTGTAGATCGTACAAACATTTGTTGCAAGGCGGGAATCGAACCCGCAACCTCCTGCGTCGCAGGCGGACCTTCGCCCGCTGCGCCACAAGGGTCGTCGAAGTCTAACATCGAAGTTTAACCTTAGCATTTTTATTCCTCGCATTTCTATTATTTCATATGCTAGACAGCGGACCGATGGCGCTCTCAATGTTTGCTAACGAGTCACCAACAGGACAATCTAAAGTATCTAATGAACAACGGGAATCGATTTTGTTAGCAGAATCAGTGTCAAGCCATACTTACAAAAGGACGAACAATAAAATGGGATTAATGGAAAAAATATTGCCATCTCAGTCTGCGTATGTTAATAATGTAAGTATGAGTGAGATAAAGGAACAGGCGCCTAATAACAGTGACGATGTACCGCAACAGGTGTGTCGCGCTTCTCATGAATCATACAACAACGATCAGCTGAGTAACGGTTTAGCTAATAAACAGTCGTGCAAAAATGACGGCTGTGAGTTAGTGTCGACTCAACCGCCGCCGCCGGTATGCGTAAATAAATCTTTTGCGCAGGTCGCTAAGGATGGTGATTGAAAACAAAAAGAATTTGAAGAATAGACTTATTGCTAAGAGAGGAATTGCAGTCATACAATCAGGTGAAAGTACCAAATTTAAGGCAGCGGAAACCAAAGTTCCTTTGCTAATTTCTAATGTACACAAAGATGTATCTGAACAAGATATTATTGACTACTTTTACCAAAAGACGGGTGAGGCCCTTTCTTTAGTCAAACTAAAAATGAGAAAGGAAAGAGATTATAATGCTTACAAAATCTTTGTTGTGAAGTATAAGATTGATCTATTTTTGGATGATAAGTTATGGCCGTCGGGAATTTCGTTTAGGCGGTTTATTAACTTTAGAAGCGGTGAGGCAAACACTAATATGCCACTTAATGGATAGCTGTAATAACTGTAGAATAATAAGTTATAATTGTAAATCCATTAAAAGATCGATGGAAGGTGTTAGGAATTTATGCAAGTCTGCGGATATAGTGGCGCTGCAAGAGACGTGGCTGTTGCCACATGAGTTGGACCTGCTCAATACGATCGACGACAGCTTCAGTGCTACGGGTACGTCTGCAGTGGATACCTCCGCCGGCTTACTAACTGGGAGGCCGTATGGTGGTGTCGCAATATTGTGGAAAAAATGTGCGTTTCAGTCAGTGTCAGTGATAAAGTGTGACAATGTTCGGATCGCGGCGATAAAAGTAACTGTGAGTCATAGGTCTACACTAATATTTAGTATATACATGCCTACTAATTCTAATGAGAATATTCCTTTGTTTACCGAATGTCTTAGTGACATTCAATCGATTATAGAGGTAGAAAAGAATAGTGGTGTCGAGGCATTTTATTTGATAGGGGATTTTAACGCTCATCCCAACGAATTATTTTATAAGGAGCTAGAACATTTTTGTAAGGATCACCAATGGTGTTGTGCAGATACAGATATCTTAGGACTGCGGTCCAACACTTTTACCTTTCGTAGTGAGGCGCATGGGACTGTGAGGTGGTTGGACCACTGCGTTGTCACGCAATCAGCTTTACCAACTATTTGTAATATACAGGTGCTTCATGACGAGTATTGGTCTGACCATTTCCCACTTTTAATCGAGTGTATTTTTCATAAATTAAATAGAAAAGTTACATCTTATGTGAAAAATGATGATGTTAAGAAACGTATTGCATGGGGAAATAGGCAGCCAGAACAGATTAATAAATATCATGACTTGTGTCATTCTGGACTCTGTGACATTGATTTTCCTATGGAACTACACCATTGTTGTGATTCATCCTGTTGTAACCCGGATCATTACGTAATACTGGAAAACTATATATGAATATAATTGATGTACTATCCAGAGCTGCTATACAAAGTTTTGTTGAAAAACAATCCGTTAGAAAGAGACAAGTTGCGGGGTGGAACAAATATATCGCCGGTGCTCACGGGGAAGCCAGAATTAAATTTCAAGTTTGGCTATTAGCGGGAAAACCGACTAGCGGTATTGTTTATGATGAAATGGTAGAAACTCGAAAGATCTTCAAGTCTAAATTAAAGTGGTGTCAGGATAGACAAGACCAGATAAGAATGGATATTCTTGCCTCAAATCATGCAAAAAAGACTTTAGTAATTTTTGGAAAAATACTAACAAATTTAATGGTAAAGCTGGTTTCCCCGTGAGCGTCGACGGTGTAACTGATCATAAAGTGATTGCTAATTTATTTAGACAACAATTTACTGTGCAGTCGTCCTTGAGCACTCCGCTTAGTACTGATAGCGATCCCGGGACCATCGTGACTAGAAAACAAAATATCACTTTATTCTCCGTGAAAAATGTATCAAGAGCTATTACAAATATGCAAAGGGGAAAATCACCTGGTCATGATGGTCTCAGCATCGAACATTTTGAATATGCTGGTGTGCATCTGCCAAGAGTATTGAAGATGTTTTTCAATCTCTGCTTAAGTCACTCATACTTACCTGAGTCGACCATGCGTACAATAGTGGTACCGATAGTTAAAAATAAGACAGGTGACTCGTCTGACAAAACTAACTATCGGCCCATCTCGCTTGCGACTGTAACTGCCAAAGTGCTTGACAGTGTGCTAAATGGCATTCTCGAACAACATGTGGACTTACATGATGCTCAGTTTGGTTTTAGGTCAGGATTGTCCACTGAGAGTGCCATTCTGAGCTTAAAGCATACTGTCAGGTACTATACTGAGAGGAAGACGCCGGTATACGCGTGCTTCCTTGACTTATCGAAAGCTTTTGACCTCGTTGTATATGACCTTCTGTGGGATAAGCTAGGAGGTGCGGGTGTGCCGGCGGATACCATCTCCCTACTCAGATACTGGTACTCAAACCAGAAAAACCAGGTGAGATGGGCCGGTACGTTGTCGGACGAATACAGGTCGGAATGTGGCGTCAGACAGGGTGGGTTGAGTTCACCTCTTCTATTTAATTTGTACGTCAACCAGCTACTTGAGAGACTCAGCGGCACTCATGTCGGATGCTATATCGATGGTACCTGTGTCAACAATATTAGTTATGCAGATGACATGGTTCTGCTGGGTCCCTCAATAAGTGCAGTGAGGAAACTGCTTTATATCTGCGAGCAATATGCAGAAGCACATGGACTAAAATACAATTCCAAAAAGAGCGAGATGCTGATCTTCAAAGCAGGCAAACATCGACCTGCACATGTGCCTGCAGTATACCTCAATGGCGTTGCACTGAAGCTGGTTGACAAATTTAAATATCTGGGGCATATTGTAACGGATGACCTCAAGGATGACGAGGATATAGAGCGGGAACGCAGGGCGTTGGCGGTGAGAAGTAATATACTTGCTCGCAGGTTCGCTCGATGTACAACTCAAGTAAAAATAACGCTCTTTAAAGCGTATTGTCAATCTTTTTACTCGAGTGGCCTGTGGGTGAGCTATACGCGACGATCCTATGACACCCTGCGGGTTCAATATAACAATGCTTTCAGAGTGTTGTCAAGGCTACCGTGGCGCTGCAGTGCCTCCGGGATGTTTGCAGAAGCCCACACGGACGGCTTCAAGGCCATAATTCGCAAAAAATCGGCTTCATTACTGCAGCGTCTGCGAGGTGCTAAGAATGGTATTCTGAAAGTCATTGCTGCTCGCTTTGACTGCCCCATTCAAAAACACTGGGTAAGGGTAGTGAATGGTTTTGTATAGGTAGTAAGTAGTCTACATAAAGATAAGTACTAACAATACTAACATAATTGTAAGCTAATATTGTTGCTAATATACTAACAAGATATGGATTTAAATTATCTGAAATAAATTATTCTATTCTATTTCGGCGGCAACGAAATCACTATTTGTTGATAAATAATGCGCAACCATTAATCCATCTATTTTAGGTAGATTATCCGATTGCCCTTTTTCGAATCCTTCATCCATTTTATTAATCGAATAATATTTACTATTATTAGACTATTAACGTAATACAAAGACGAAAACAACAAAATACTGCGCAAGGTATTACACCTATTATAAACGCTGGCTACTTGATACTAAGCGGGCCGCGTCCCGCGCAGCGTGTTGTGCAATGACGTCACAAGCGGTCACATCACTTTTAGCGGGAGTCATAATTTTTCGGAACTTTGAATGCCTTTAAAATCAAAACTACTAGGTATTTCTGACTACAACAAAAACTAGTGTATTTGTATAAATACAGGCTTTACTGAGACAAAATTTCAAGCGATTTGGCATACCTAGTAACATTCTCCATTGTAATTACCATGGGTGGCCAAATTATTAAGGATAGCACCTACTCACATATTTTGTGTTTTCTAGTTTAACTGCATTTTGTAAACCAAAAATTTGGTTTAAAGTATCATGGGTATTTATTAACATCATAAAAACACCAAGTTTATTAGTGAATTTACTTATTTTTCTTCGAGAAAAAATAATAATGATGGAAGTAGAAAAAATATATAATATAAATTACGCCGTGGTTAAAGGTAGGAATACTGATATAAAAAATAATTATACTTTAGTATTGTTATAAATTAGTCCGCAAGTTTTTTTTTTTCAATAAATAAACGACTTTGATTGAATATTGTATTTTATTGTCAAATACCAATTTTGGGAACAAATATAGGTACCGATTTCAGCTGGCAACTCTACCTATCTTGCTCTATGACGTTCGAGACCACTGTTCTTGGTGTCGGTGCGTGTTTGCTGTGTTTGGTTTGTTTGATTTGATTGTGAATGTCAAAAATAAGAAATAGTGTGTTGTTTTGGTTATTTTTATTAAAATTATTAATTTAAAAACTGATGTCTTTAATGAAAAAGACTAGAAATGATGCAATTAAAGCTGCGGTCACTTCCTACTTAGAACGGCGGAATTATCCCGTGAGTGTTATATTTAGGTACCTGAATGGAAATCATGTTACAATGGTAACAGTTACAGAAGATACAGTATATTATTTTTTTCACATTTCAGGACATAGACGTGTTTAGCAATAATAATAATCTAAGCAGAAGTGCTGAACAAATGGCTGTTGCAACGATAGTTCAATGTGAAGCAAGTCGCGCTAATTCAATCTTATTTTCTTGCATCAACAATGACTCCGGTCAATACGACTTACAATATACAAGGTAAGACCGTTGCTTTAACCAACGCTATGTTATTAAAGAAATGCAAGGTGTCTGAAAAAAGCGTAGCTTTTACATTTAAATATCTTAGTCCCCTTTAAACCCATTAATCGTTTATACTAATTTGGTCTATGGGACAAATAATATAAATTGAGTGTCTGTGTATTTTCAGGTTGGTTAGCTTCATCAAAGAGATCAAGCTAGAAAAAGTGAAAAATGAACTCCTTGGTTTATTATGCCCGCTACTCTGCCATTTATACCTTGAAATGTTACGTGGCGGTCATGGAGGCCCAGCACAAATGTTCTTAAAGAGACATTCAGTTACATTACCTCAAAAGGATTTATCATATCATCAGCCCATTGATGGTAATCTACCTTCAGCATTGTACAGACCAAATAGCTTAGAGCAGCTTTTCAATTCTTTACAAAATGGGACAATTGACAATGAAACACCTGAAAAAGATTACATGAATCAAATACTGGATGACATTGGCTCCATTTATACTTTACAGGAGGTTGAGACTAGACCATCAATTGCCGCATTCAGGTACCTATTTATATACATATTTTTTTGTTACACTTTCTACTATGTAATAATATAAAAATGTTTCTGCTTTGTTCTCATAGAATGTAAGTAAAGTTTTATTTGTATTTTAGGTCCTGCAAATATGATATAACTCTATCACAAGATGCTCTAAATGTGTTGAAAGCATATTTAGCTAAAAACAGCCATGTTCTTCTTATACAAGTTCTCCAAACATGGTTCCACATTGATATTAATAATGATCCTAATAAGAAAAATTCTGTGAGTATAAAACATGTAGTAATTCTATCTGTTATGTCTCAATGCTGTGCCTGGCTACTCCATGGTTTTACTTCATGTGAAAATTCTAATTTTGGTTTTTTAATTGAAGGATGAACTTATTGTATTGTTAGACGGGCTCATTTGCGCAACTCCGTATTTTGCGTAAATAAGGATGAACTTAACTTTGCCAAACACATTGCACTCTCATTTGCATTCTCCTCGGGCAGCTATCCTGTCTCAATTGTAATGACAAACTTGGCATACTTGCATATATATATATGTACCATTTTTTACTAACTGAGGTTGTTACTTCATGACAGCGGCTACGCACAAGTGACTAGGGAACTTATTGTACCTACTTACGAATGTAATGTGACCGACCGAGGTGTAAGACATAGATAAGATTGTGATCACTGTATTGGAACATCTTAAAAAGATACTGTGATCTCTAAGTATATTTGGGTGTTTCTTCTCAGAGTAGAATGATAGGGAAACATCAACCATATTATTGTATAAGTTAACTTAAAACTTATTACAGTTGTTGATGTAAAACGTAAATGCCTTTATGGCCAATGCCATCTATCGAAAACACTGGTACACCTAAATCCTGGCTCTACTCTACATACATGGCAATATTTTTAAATTAACTCTTCAAACTGGGTTTACGATTTTTATCTGAAAACTCGTTTGAATACCCGTTATGGCTAACACTATGCAACATTTAATTGCCTAAAAACGTTTGCACTGTTGCAAGGGCAAAAAGATTGTAATGTTATTTAGAAATAACAATTATGTCGCCTAGTGTTAGTAAAAACGGGCAAAAGATTACCATTGATCTCATATTTACAGGAAGATGATGAAGAAGAAATGGATGAAGAAATAAGTGTTACTAGAACTAGTTCAGAGGAAAAAATAACAGACACAAATGGTAGCCTATAATTATTTCTTGCTAAGTAGGTAAGTACTAAAGTTAACATGTGCACAACAGATGCACTTCAGAAAATAATATTTTTTCAGATATTTTTGCTGAATGTAATGGACATACGGAATATATAAGTATTGATAAAGAATTAATGGAACTCCAAGATGCAATAAAAGGGGTCAGAGAGTCTACAGCACCACTAAAATTATATAAAATAGCTGCACCAGATACTCAGTAAGTCTCACAGATAGTGGTTTTGGAAAACCTATTTTTATACTCAAGACAGACACGAGTGCGTGTCATGTTGGCTACTGTGTAATTGATGGTTTAAGTTACATTTATTGACATGCTCGTGAAATGCAAAAATTATAAGTGCATTGGCTGAGCGATTGGCTGCTGCGCTGCGTGTTATGGGTTCGAATCCCATATGGAACAAATATTTGTATGGCCTACAGTTACTTGTTCCGGGTCTGACTGTTTATATATGTGAGTTTAAATGTTTGTAAACCCATCCACGACACAGGACAAATTCCTAGGGTGGGGTAAAGTTAAAAAAAAAACCTCCATTCATGGTTTTGTTTACAGTTTAATATGTGCAAAAACAGACCAGTATTGCAACATGTTATGTGGAGGGTTCAGCAATTCAGAAATCCGTTTGTGGGATCTGGGACAAAACAATGTTAACAGACGAGTCAATCGAAATATTTCTGAAGTGGAATTAGCATGCTATGTGCCTCACGAACTGGTGCCTGATGACAATACTTTGTAAGTACCACCATCTTATCTTAGGAATGCAGCGAACTCACTTCCAATTTTGTGGACAACTATCATACTTTATTTTTACTTTTTGCTTTTCTTCAAACCGCACTGTTACAAAACTACTAGTAGGTAGTAAGAATTAATGTTCTCATGTAAGTGACGATTGTGTTAATGAGAATAAAGTTCTTTAAACCCAAGTATTTACTTGTATTAATTTAATAAAAACTCAATGTTACTGATACTTTTGTATTACTGATAATTTCATTTCAATAACAAAATAATATGGTTTCACTTCCAGACAAATAGGTGCTGGAGTACCATTGAGAGGTCATTCGGGGCCCGTACAAGCTGTAAGTGTACTCCCGCAAGAAGAAATAGTTGTATCAGCTTCACATGACAACACCATACGAGCTTGGCGTCTCAATGATTATTCCTGTGCAGCAATTTACAGGTATTGTTGATTGAAGTGTACCTGAGAAATTTTCAGAGGTTTTGAATCGTAATGAACGGTCACCCATCCACGGATCGACCTCGGCAAGCGTAGCTTAACCTGCGATCGACCCGTGCGGCTTTTTTCATTTAGCCACGAGCTCCTCCCGCATACCATGTCGGGATTCAATATTGCCTTGACTGCACAGGCCCATTCATATCTGTGTGGTACTTTCCTCAAAATACCATCTCCAACACTGCATGGTCCTCACATGATCTGAACAAGATAATGTCTGGACTTTAAAAGAGACTGTCACCTCTGAGTTTGTTTAAGTGTTTCTTCTCAGAGTAGTCAGATTGGGAAACTCCGACGTATTCTAATTCATTCATTCTATTTTATGACGAGTAAAAGTATTTTTTTAAATCTGCTTCCCGAAATATATATCATTTAATTTCAAAAAGCCAAAAAATATAGTTTATCCTAAATCCTACCTACAGCAGGCACACCGTACACCGAATTTTACACGGTGAAGGCGTAGTGGCAGCCCGCGAAATTCAAATTTTCATAGCTGTTTACGGAACCCTAAAAATCTGAATAAAAAAACCCGCGTAAAACGGAACCCTATTACTAAGACTGTGCTGTCCGTCCGTCCGTCACCACGCTGTATCTCATGAACAGTGATAGTTAGACAGTTGAAATTTTCACAGATGATGTATTTCTGTTGCCGCTATAACATACAATACTAAAAAACAGAATAAAATAAATATTTAAGGGGGCTCCCATACAACAAACGTGACTCGCACTTGACTGATTTTTATTTGCAATTGGCAGCTCAGGCAATATTTTGTTTACTGTATGTTCTTAAATAAGTCATTCGTGTCCGTAACAAATGTGTGTTTTACCTAATAAAAAATATATTAGCAGGCCTGTTTGTTTATGATTCGCAGCCTGGCCCGGCCGGCGGGCAACCTATTTAGACCTATTATTCTTAAGAAAGTATTAGTTGAATGACCATCAGTCACGAGCTTATTTGATTAATTAGAACATTTACAAATGCAGCAACACATTGTCTGTACATTTTGTAGTATTCCTGCTAAAGAAAGAGCCGGGCCAAAAGTCGAGGTCAGGTCGTAGTTTTTTACCTTTAAAACATGTTGAGTCATTTTATTGCAGAAAAAAAATGGTATATGCAAAACTGATATCACAGAACAAATGGAAGTCTTATATTATTTATACGTTAATAATGTAACTTAAAAATCGTAAATTGTCTATTTTTAGGAAGTTTGTTTGATTTTGGACCTCCCCTGACCTCCATTAGTCTTGTTATATGTAGGCTGAACGTTTCAGGCTGACCCGTCACCACTAAATGCTTTGAGAATAAAGTCAATACACAAGCGCTTTTTCAGCCTATGTATGTATGGTATGTGATACCAAACACATATATAGGCTGAAAAGGAGTGAATTCGATGAATACAAATCTCGTTATCGATAAAATCACGGGGCCTCGCCAGGCTACATGTTTGTTTTGAGTATTTTGTAATATATATTAGATATTACAAGCAGGTCAAACTAACTCCCTCTATGCATTTCTTTCTTACTATTTGTGAGTACCTATATCTCCAATGCGACACCTTTAGTACTATTTATGAATTGCTGTTTAATGTGATTTTCTTGCAGAGGTCATAATTACCCAATATGGTGCATGGATGTTTCAAAGAGTGGACTGTTCGTCACGGGCTCTCACGACAAGACCGCAAAATTGTGGTCTCTCAGTAGAACTTTTCCAATAAGAATATTTGTTGGCCACATGGCCGATGTTACAGTAAGTCACACGTCCAGTTTAAAATGCTTACCCAGTCGTAAAATCATCTAGCTTTAGAAACAGACTGTTGACGAATAATTAAAAATGTATATACATATATACTATATTTACAATATGCAAAACTTTCCATCCAACTTAGTTTGGGATTAGGAAGGACTACAATCGCGGCAAATTCGTAAACATTAACAGCTACGTAGCTACGAAGGAATAATTGCTGTATTTAATAGCAATCATAATTTATCGAATGTATGACCAAATAAACGGATACTGCGATTTCAGAATTATTTACATTTTTATTTTAATTACCTATTAGGTTAAGTCCAGGTTTCTGATTGTTTCTATCAAGATCAAAATATGTAGGTGGCTAAGATGGTAAATAAAATACGCGTTTGAGCTCATTATTAGATAAACATTGTACCCGTTCGGAAACGGTGGGAATGGTTCGGACAGTGCGTATCTTATTTTATATGAGCTTCTGCATATTCTTTCAGATGTAACTGTGTGATTCTATCATTTCTATCGGTTGAGTGGAGGTAAACCCTATAAATATGAAGCTGCTAATGACAAAATTAGAACCGAGCAGTTACTGCCATTTCTAATCTGAGGCTTAGGCAAGATCAAAGTCAAATGCAATCAATTAATCCATTAAGGAATTCCGACTTCCCGACACAACTCTATCCGCTCCTATCTAATAATATAATATTATTTACCAATAATAGAATATTTATTTTCAACTGTATTGCAATCACTTGTTTTTTTTTCAGTGTGTAAAATTTCACCCGAATGAAGCATACATAGCTACCGGCGGTGCAGACCGTACCGTTCGTTTATGGATGGTATCTGACGCACGATTAGTACGTATCTTGTGCGGTCACCGCGGCATTGTAAGGACCCTCGCCTTCTCTCCCTCCGGGGCTCATTTGGCCAGTGCTGGTAATAATTTGTTTCTTTTTTATCGATGTTCTTTATTTAAGTTGTACCTACTTCTTCAGACTTTTTTTTCAGGAGACGATAAGAAGATCAAAGTTTGGGATTTAGCAGCATGCAACTGTATTCATGAGTATAGAGGCCACCATGGGAAGGTTACTGCACTAGACTGGTCATCTGTGGCCAAGCCCAGTTTGACTAACAGGGTTCTGCCAGATCCCAGTGACCCATTGGTTGACAATTCTCTGCTATGTTCTGCTGGCATGGATGGCATTGTTAAAATAATGTCAGATTGTAACTCTAAGAATAAGTATGTTTTGTTTTTATGTGATGATGAATACTCTGCTTGATGAAGCATCTTGAATATAGAGAGCCATTACCTCATTTTCCTTTGAACTACTATTTTATTTACAGGCAAGTGTCAAGTCAAGATGTACAATCATCAACCTACAACACAAAATGTTCCTATCTGGTAGATGTGCAAGTTCATCCAGACTGGGTTGTGGCCATTGGAACCAAGAGATAGACACTGCTTTTATATTTAATTAAAATTCAGGTTGTAACAATAAAATTAAAATATAAAAGATTGTTGTTTTACTTTAAAAACATAATTTAACTAAAAATTGAATACATTATTAATTAATGAAAATATTAACAAACTCAGAATAAAAAGAATTGCATGATTTTGTTGAGGTTTGATCTCAGACCTTCTTAAAAAAACTGTTTAATGTGGGCTGTTTTCCTTTTTTTGGTGGTGACATCTTCTTACTCTTAGTTTTCTTTGGCGAAGGCTCACTTTTAATGTGTTTCACTTGCTCAGTATATTCCTTTCTTTGTATATCATGGTCTTTTTCCTGTTTACCATTTTGTTTTTCTTGATTCCCATTTTCTTTTATTTGACTGGAACTATTTTTTGCTTCATCCTCATTATCTGAAAAACTCTCATACACTTCATCTTTCTTAGTAAGAATATAACCATCTTCATCAGTATAAGTTTTATCTACAATCTTTCTCCTTTTCTTAGGATTTACTATACCTGATGTTATTTTAACTGTATTTATGGTTGGTGTAGGAGGTATTTCATCTTCAGACTCCTGATCAACATCCATTTCATTGGAATTGAAAGGATCATTTTCTTCATTTTCACTCTCGCTATCTGACACATGTAAAAGTCTTTTTCGTTTTTTATCTACTTTAGCATTCTTCTTTATCTGTGTGAGAGCCTTATTATTGTTTCCTTTAGTTTTCACAGTTTTTGATGAAGTACCGATTACAGTAGGTGATATGTTAGTATCAGTACCTGTTGACTCAACTTTAATATCTTTCTCAACTTTTATCTCAGGTTCTTGAACTTTAGCAGTTTTCGCTTTTGTGGAATCGCAATTAACTTTACTGAAAAATCCTGCAATACCTTTTGCAGTATTTGTGAAGTTGTTTGATTTAGTAGGTGTTTTGTGATTGTGTGATTTATCTTTCTTAGGAGATGGAATTTCAGATTTTGTATTAGATGGCAACTTGCTTTCACTTATTGGTTTAACTTCATGCTTTTTAACCTCTTTTATTTTAGAGTTCTGTTGAATATTTGATGACTTAGGTATACTCAAAACAGCGTGATTTTTCAAAATCAAGTTTTCAATTTCATTGTCAGTCCGCTTCGAGCAAGATTTAGCTTTAATTAACCCAGTACATAAGGGGAGATCTTCGAATTTGTTTATTGCAGTCAAAGCAATGTTATCCACAGACTTTGGTCCTCGACTGACGCAGTAAACATGCTCATAAAATATGATCTTTAAAGATTTCTTCAGAGTGTCTAAATCTGTTTCCGAGCACACAGTAAGACATCCACTATTGTTGTTCAGTAAACCAGATATCACATATGAAACACTAAGTTCAGTTTCTGGCTGAGAATTTCTTATGTCTTGTATTAATTCACGCAGTAAATATTTAGCTTCGTTCACATGAATACATAGCTCCTTGCTAACTGACATATATGTTACTAACTTATGTTCGTCTAAGACTAGTTCTTTTACAGCTTTGATATTCGCTTTATTAATTTCCATTTTGAACAAAATAATCACTTATCTTTTCAATATACGTCTTTCAACTTTATTGACACCCTCATAAACGATAGATACAATGGATACAACACTGTGTGAAATTCTCCACGATTGCCGTTACCACTTGCCGCGCAGCGCTCTTTAGATCATTTTCTCATTGACAGTTAACTGTTAAGTAATATTGACAGTGACACATAAATATGTTTTTTTTTGTGGCAGCTTTATGAGACATGATATAATGCTGGGTACATAATCAGTGAGATCGATGGTAATTCACTGACGAGATCAAAAAATCACGTTTCTAAGATTTCGACAGCTGGTTGTCGCTAAACTCGCTAGCGATGCAAAATATTTTTTAGGCTAGTTCAACTCTCATTGAGTTGTTTGCTGAAACTATCGTGTATCGTGTCCTAGGTATAGTGGGTTTTGTGCGACTGATCGGCGACAACTCGACAAGGCAAAACACGTAGCGTCATCTTGCAGCAAAGTTATTTTCAGAGGAATATGTCAAGCCTATAAAATTCAATTTTCAATATCAGCAGTTAAGTATAAAGTTGTATGGTAGTAAAAAGTTATCGCGACCGCTTCAGATAAACATTTAATAATACCAGCTTGTTACTGTCTCACAGCAGGGCAAAGGCTTCTCATACTGAGAAGGCACGAGCATTAATCACCACGCTTGCTCAGGACGGGTTGGTGATTTCAGACTTATATTAATTATAAGTCAAGGTTTCCTCACGATGTTTTCGTTCACCGATGTCAGTGATGTCCAAGATAAACTTAGAAAGAAACATTTAAACCATCAATTAAAATTCTATATTTCAGATTGGCTTTAAATGTTATGAGTATTTCTAAAAACAAGACGTTTGAAGCCAATTCGAAATTAATTTTTTACAATTAGTTATTTAACGAATAATTGTTTTATTTCCAGCAAATATTTTTCGAGAGCTGTCAAAAATGTCAAAAATCATGATTTACTATGATGCCGCAATATATTGCGGCATCGGCATGCGGTTTGCGGGTTACATATTTATATGCATAGGGTATACCCTATGCATATGAATATGTAACCCGCGAAAGCCGTGTTTTACGTTGCTTGCGAAATTTACATTTTTAACTCAAACAAACTCACACAAAATTAACGCCATCCGCGTGTAATAAATTTGACATTTTGAGATTACTTCCAAATTTATCAAATGAGTGGTTCATGTATATATTTCCCTATACGTTGAGTGGTGAGAGTTGTCTCGTCGTCTTTTGTAACCTCTACGTTGAGCGTATGATTTTTTCGTTGCATTTATTCCCTTAACGTCGAGTGCTCTGGTAAGGTCAGAAACAAAAATTAAGTCCTACTAATATTATAAACGAGAAAGTTGAGATGTTTGTTACACAATGTTAAAGGTCTGAATGAATTACAAATCTGTCCGAACCAATTGCGGCGTTCGTGTCGAAGGTATTCATTAAATAAAGGTAGATTTCAGTATTCAAAATTGATGTTAATTATGCTTAAAACTATTGTCTTAAGTAACATTTACAACACGCAAAGGGAAGGGTTGCATAGCCGGAATGAACATTTACGCATGGCACAATATTGATTTTACCGATTGCAAAAATAAGTTTGTATTTTTGCAATTGCGGCTTTGGAAACACATATCTCACCCACTATTTGCCATGAGCAAAAACAACTTCATCTAATGAACTTCTACGAAACTGTCAGGTCATAGGGGTGTGCTAAATAGGTGTCGTGAACAAAACATACGCGTAGTGTGTCATTCTAACCGGAAGATTTACTGTCCAAATAAGTCAGTCTAAGCGGATTGCTTAAACGTGGTTTCAATAGTATGTGTGTATAAAACATAACTTGTGTTTTCATGTCCGTCACTAAAAACAGTTCGCGAATAAAATAAGTAGTTTTCTCGAATTTCTTTTCATTTCCATTAAAAAAACCTAATATTTATTACAATCAACATAAAGTCATATATTTTAGATAATTGACAAAAGTAAAGAACGATAAACGAATAACCATTTAAAAAAAAAAAACTTTTTTCCCACTACTATTTTCCCGGACATATCTCCGGCATAGATTCCTGATTTACGCATTTTACTTTCGGGCAAGAACATTATTAGGTGTAACATTTATCAATTTTCAAATATTATCACCTGATGATTTTTACTATTTTGCTGTCAAAATGTGATGATTATAGAAATAAACGTCAAGAAGTTATGTCAAGAAATTATATAGGGCAACCGTGCTAGCAACAAAAGGACAAAACAAAACAATTTTGTCACCTAAACTGTGATAAAATGTGTTACACAAGCCATGATTATCACAGTCAGTAGGCCGTGCTCGTCTCGCAGCTCAGACTCAGATGGTGTAGAGTTACTGGTTAGTATAGTCAATATACTTCTTAGTTCTTAGTCTGTACTCTGTGGTGTCAACTGGCGTCAGGCACTCCGGCATCGGCAGTGTGGTGGTGTTTTACTACATAGTCTGTGGGTGATGTCTTTTGGGTGTGTGTGAATCGGTGAGATCAGCAATCAACCATTGACAAGTACTAATAATAATTTATCAAAATAAAGTTGTAGACATCTAGTTTCTTAAATCTTCCGAAACGTTAATAAATGTAAGTAAATTTTTCGAATGTTTATTTATTTTATTATTACTGCCTATTTTGATGCCGTTACATCATTTCTATAAATACCTACCTACCTTTGACACAGATACCTTTAAGTCAAAAAGATTGAGTTATCTTTATGTTTAGCTTAATTTATCCATCCTATTCTTCTTTTTTGACAGAACATACATTGAAGGACACGTTATATTTTTGCTCTAATAAACAATTGAAGGGGAAAATGCCAGGGTAAGCTACATCTGCAATCGTGGGAGGGAGTGGTTAACATACATAAAACACCTACCTTGATTGCTCATAGCTGGCACTAAACCTCACTACACATACTAAGTTATTATTATTCTCAGGATTAGCACAGCTCAACTTTCAACCTAAATAATCCTGATTTTCTAGTGCATCTCATTTGCAAGTTAATACAAGGCTTATGACAAAAATTAATGGTTCACTTATTCTAAAGCTCTCTAGCTTACATTAAAAACCAATCATTATGCTCCACAAAATTAATAAATTGTAATACTTAACCATACATAACAAAACTTCCTCTGGTATTAAAAATATCAACTAGTTTAATACTTAAATAATTAATTTAATTATTGTTACATTGTCAGGAAAATGTCTAAAACACAAAATATTAACTCTGTTAGTATCTGTTTCACTTTATAAATTAGTATTTACGAGATTGCCCTAAAATGCTATTTTAGTAGTATTTAAATTGAAAAATAAAATTGTTAATCTGTATGGCTCAGCTGATATAGTTACACTAGTTAAAAGCTCAATGTACAAACGTTTATATGCTCTTTCTGTAAGTCAATGACAGAACAGAATATTTATTTAAATCTGTATAATAATAGGTATATACATGTATTGAAATAAAGTGAAACAGGTCTTAGAATTTCCCATTACAACTTTTTTGGTGTTATAATGAAACATTTCTTTATAGATTAGCAACAATGTCTCTAGACAACATGTTCTGCACCCGATGCGGGGATGGCTTTGAGCCTAATGAAAAGATAGTGAACTCTAATGGTGAACTATGGCATACTAACTGCTTTGTGTAAGTATCCCTACAGTCTTTATTCAAAATACTTCAATAAATTTAAATCAAATCCAAATTTACATTTTAATAATATAGGCCATGAAATAGATTAGGGCATAAGGTTCCATTTAACCTGGTAGTATGCTCCCGTGTAATAATTTCGGATGGAGAAACTACTGGCAATAGCTAATAGTAAATAAAATCTATTGGAGATTAGTATGTGCACTGCTGCTTTCGAAGATTTTAAGCAATCAATTTGGTATTTTATCTTTCAGATGTGCACAATGTTTTCGTGTGTTTCCTGAAGGTGTATTCTACGAATTTGAAGGTCGCAAATACTGTGAACGTGATTTTCAAGTGCTGTTTGCGCCTTGTTGCGGAAAATGCGGTACTTTATTACTAATATTTATTTTTAGCTTTAGTACAGTTTCTACATTTCCTGTGGAACTGAATTTTATTTAAATTAGTAGCAACCATGTAATCTGTCTGCTGAGAAGGCCTTTGACTCAGTCGAAACCTGGGCTGTTCTGGAATCCTGCTGCAATGCCAAGTAGATTATCGTTATATCGAGGTGTTGAGATGTCAGTACGAAGCCGCGACCATGAGTGTCCGAGTATCCATCCAATTGCGTAGAAGAGTGAGACAGGGGGGTGTTATAAAAAAAACCGTTCACAAGCGCGTTGGAAGATATGTTAAAGACGCTGGACTGGAAAGGAAAGGGCATTAACATAAACGGCGACTACATCTCACACCTGCGATCCGCAGATGACATAGCCTTAGTGGCGGAGCCGCTAGGGGAGCTGAACATGCTGGACGGCCTAGCTTCAGCCTCGCGACGCATCGGTCTTTGCATGAATTTGGATAAAACCAGTCATGATCAATGGCCATATTGATTCAATACCGGTCGTCGTACATGGCCACCTTCTCGAAATCGTTTCCGAGTACACGAGTATACGAGAGATTCTGCAGTTAGGTAAAAACAAATTCGAGAAGGAGGCCAAGAGGTGGATCCAGCTAGGCGGGCAACGTTTGGGAAACCATCCGAGTCTTCTGGTCATCCATACCGCAATGCTTAAAACGAAAGTTTTCAATCAGTCCCTCCGTGGTGGGTAGGAACCCGCCATGACCTACGGAGCCGAGACATGGACACTCACGGTTAGGTTGGTCCACCAGTTCAAAGTCAGTCAGCGACCTATGGAGAGAGCTATGCTCGGATTTTCTCTGAAGGATAGGATTCGTCCGACAGAGAATCAAAGTTACCGACATAGCTCAAAGAATTAGCAAGTTGAAGTGGCAGTGGGCTGGCCATACCTCGCGAAGAACCGACAACCCCTGGGGTAAACGTTTTCTTGAGTGGAGACCGCGACTTGGCAAACGTAGTGTAGGACGCCCTCTGACCAGGTGGGAAGACTGCAGGCAGATGCTGGATGCGGCAAGCTGAAGACAGGGTGCTATGGCGCTCATTAGAAGAGGGCTATGTCCAGCAGTGGACTAGCATATGAATGAGATATAAGGTTTCAGACAAACTGGTCTTCAAAAGTGTCCCAAAAAAGCCAGTCACCACACCACAAATACTTTTTCATCGCCTCTGGATAAGTTGTAGTTATCTTAACTGGCAGATAATACCATACTTAACGATGTTATGAAAGAAGCCCTTGAGTCTAAATTATAAAAATATCGCTTGTGCCTCTAATTATACTTTAAAATACACTGTCTTCATATTTTGACTTGGT
This sequence comes from Phlogophora meticulosa, assembly GCA_905147745.2. Taxonomy (NCBI): domain Eukaryota; kingdom Metazoa; phylum Arthropoda; class Insecta; order Lepidoptera; family Noctuidae; genus Phlogophora; species Phlogophora meticulosa. The sequence continues at coordinate 10,539,104 of LR990528.1, read as the reverse complement.
TTCAGGCGAATTTGTGATTGGTCGCGTGATAAAAGCGATGAATGCCAACTGGCACCCTGCATGCTTTCGTTGTGAGGACTGTAATGTTGAGCTTGCGGATGCAGGCTTTATTAAAAATGGCGGGCGTGCTCTGTGCCACACCTGCAACGCACGCATAAAAGCCGACGGACTTCTTAACTACATGTGCCATAAATGCCAGTAAGTATATCTAGTTTTGTCCTAGTAAATAAAAAATAAAATTTTGATAAACTGTGAACATGCTTGGTAAAATTTAAAGGGACACGATTCATAGACCTAATCGAGTTTCTTAGTAAAGTAAGCGTCGCATACTACGAACGTTATTAGTGTAACAGCAGTGTTATGCTTATGTTCATATTCAAATGAATTCTTTACTCATTGTATCTGGACTCCATTGGATAAGGAAAAAAGTTTACCGCTTTAACGCTTCCTTAGTAAAGTGAAGTCAAAGCCCAATCTGTAAATATTGAAATATAATAATCTTATGTAAAACAGTGCTAAAAACTACTTAACTATAAATCAAATTGTATCGTACAGCGGTGTTATTGATGGAGAGCCGTTGCGATACCGTGGCGAGGTGTACCACGGCTACCACTTCACATGTGCCACGTGTGGCGTGGAGCTTGATCACACCGCTAGAGAGGTCAAGAATCGCCCTGGATACGCTGCCAATGATGTGGTAAATATATTTTGATTATAAAATTACTGAATAAACTATGAGAGTCGAGGGTGCCACGTGAACATATGATTTGTAAAGATTATTATATTATATAAGATTATGATTTCTTAAGATTCACTGTCTAAAAAAATAAATGTTTTTAATTCAGACATGGTCCATAAAATTGTTAGTTGTACAAAACTTAAAAACTATGTTAGTTACATTAAAAAAACTAATTTAATTATTTACCGCCCACTGGGGCCCAGCGCACACGCACTTGTGCTTGAATCCAGTGCCCCGGTAGGGGGCTGTCCAGCTTGTCTAACAGAGAATAAAAATAGAATTTTTAACTTTATTTATTTTTAATTTACGCTTTTCGTTTGCAGAACAATCTCTTCTGCTTACGTTGCCATGATAAAATGGGTATTCCTATTTGTGGAGCGTGCAGACGTCCAATCGAGGAGAGGATTGTCACTGCCCTTGGTAAACATTGGCATGTTGAGGTATGTAACACTTACTACCAGTAGTAAACCTATTCTTCCTTTAATAAAGATTTTATCTACATTAATGACTACCCTTTTTTTCAGCACTTTGTGTGTGCCAAATGTGAGAAGCCATTCCATGGGCATCGCCATTACGAGAAGAAGGGTTTAGCCTACTGCGAACAGCATTACCATCAGTTGTTCGGAAACTTGTGCTATGTGTGCAACCAAGTGATTGCTGGGGATGGTAAGTATTTTACAAAGCCAAGTCGGCTATAGAATATATTATTCGTGATACATATCTTTAAAATTCGTTATTTTTCGTTTAGTTTTCACGGCCCTGAACAAAGCGTGGTGTGTACACCACTTCGCTTGCTCCGTGTGCGATGCAGCACTTAGTACAAGAAGCAAGTTCTACGAATACGACGAGCGCCCCGCTTGCCGTCGTTGTTACGAAAAGTTCCCGACCGAGTTGCGTCGAAGACTGCGCCGTGCACATCACTATACTGTCCGCCGTTAGAAACTTCACCCTGTAACTCTTCTCAGAGTTCAGAGGAGAGAGTTCTTCTTCTACTTGAAATTAATCAATCATTAAATGACGAGTATAAATTGAGCTGAAAATATTACAGGTTAAAATCATTTAAACTTTGTTGAAATATAAATAAATGTGTATGACGATTCAAATAAGAATACTATAGAATAGAATATATACTATAGAAGAATAGTATAGGATCGACTTTCCGCCATATTTTGACATCATAGCTGTTAATTCAAACAAGTTGGGTACGGTGATCAAAACAAGAATTTTATAAAACAACATTTAATTACAACGATTTAAAGAAAAAAAAGCTAAGGCTTCTGGGCATTTGTGTCGTGCAACTTTTAAGCGAATTGGTGCAAACAATGAAAATATAAAGAAGAATTATTATAAGTCATAATTAGTTTTTTTAAACTATACTTTAAATAATCCTTAAATATTAAGTTTGGCTAATTTACCCACTATTTAACGTTTTTATTTGATTTGATATCATATCTTTTTTAAACATAGTAAAATAAACCAATATGAAACGCAAATAAGTGTTCTTTGCAAACCTTACTTTTGAAGTGAACTGACAGCTATAACGTCACAATATGACGCAAAGTCGATCCTTTATTCTTATTTGAATCGCATTGTAATTCTTCTCCAAGGAAAAATGTAAGTCTACAAATACAGAAGGTGTTTAACTTTCAACTTTGTCATGTTTTGCTAAGATATTGCTTTTTGTTTATAAACACTACTATTCATTTTGGACTAAGATCTTGATGTGCATGCTTGCTAGCGTGCCTTTAGCTTAGGGTTGCGATTGAAACCAACGGTAAGTAACAAAATTAAAAAAAAATGTATTAACTTTGTGCCTTAAAATAAAACGTGCCTACTAAGTAAAGTAAGAACATATTATTTAGACTAATAATATAATTTTATTAATATAGATTTTATTACTTTGTACATGTAAGATTAAAACGTTAGGTGCCATTTGGTAACTCATAGGTACCGATTAATTACTAAAAGATAATATTATGAATAATTTATATAGGTCTTGAGCGCTGGACGCAGTAGTGGGGGTAAGTTCGCGCATACCACTATAACTCAAGGTCAACGCTTAAGATCCGTGCCGGTAACTTTCTTTGATATTTTTGTAATACAGTGCAACCTTAATATAACGTACCTCAATATAACGACTTCCTCGATTTAACAAATTCTTCGTAATCCCCTTGAATTGTCCATAAGAGTCAATGTAAAATATACCTTTACATTGCGAACATTTTTTGCGAACAACCTCTTTATAACGAATTTTCAACTATCAAGAAAAAGAATATTGTCAATCCAATATAAATACCTCTAATTAACGAATATTGTCAATCCAAAACCTTTATATAAAGTTCCCACCAATTTATGACTCTTAATCTCATAGTAAGTATAATCACCGGCAAATAAGATGGCAAAAGTCGTTAGATACGCACAAGTCGTTTTTTAGGTCTCTTTGGTGGTCAAGCGGGACGCGGGGTATGAGGTAGCGTCGATCCGAGCGCGCGATTGGTGCATCAGTCGACCCTTGCCTCCCGCACCGCGCCTTCGTCCCGTTCGCTCCCGATTACATTTCAGTGCACGAAAATTGAACCCTTTGTTTTTGTTGTGTTAAACTTAAGTGTTGTTATTGTTTTTAAGTTTAGGATAGAGTTCCTGAAAAGGCATAGCATACGAGGAAAGTATGCTCAAACCAGAGTTATACAAATTAATAAAATTGGAAAAAGAACAATTTAAAACATACAGCATTGACCAAACACTTGCAGAACACAACCATAGTGTTCTGCGATTGCGACTTTCAATATGATGCCAAGGGTAGTTTTATTAACGGATAGTGAAGACGACTAGTTAATTTTTTTTTTTTTATATAAACTTTATAGAATTTTAAATGCACGTTATTTATAACTCCTAATAAACTTGTATTCCTCTCCCTTCTTTAACTTTGTTCTATACAGACATGATTAAATATAAATGATGGCAATAACAATAGAATAATGACGATCAATAAAAGTTACCACTTTTTTGTGCCACTAAGTGTACGATGCGCGAACTTACCCCCACTACGCCAAAATCTTGCCATCTTATTTGCCGGTGACTATATGTGATTCATGTCGCGACAGGTTTCGACACGCTTTTGTTCGTAAAACAATCATTGTTGTTTGATGGAAAGTAATGTAAACACTGCTGCTCGTCACTATTGGTAAAGATTCAAGTAGAAATGGCTCAGAAACGTAAAAGGTGAACGAAAAACTATTTTTTTACCTCTTTATAACGAATTTTAGACCAACCTAACCTCAACATAACAAACCTCAGTTCAACGAATTACTTGATATAACGAATATTTACTTGTTCCCTTCCGATTTGTTATATCGAGGTTGCACTGTACTTAGAGTTATTATAATACAAAAAATAAGGAAACACCTAATAATAATTATTATTTGCAATACCTACCATCTTTTTTTTTCCTCTACCTGAAATCCTCACCACGAGCAGAAAAGCCACTGTCAAAACTGACTAACTGGCGCGTGTAACTATCGACAGTCTCTAGCAGCACTTGACTGTATCTAAACATCTCGCCTTGTTGTGTCCATAGTCCACAAAATAACGACAAGTTGTAACTTCTGGATCGCAAAAATAGAATAATAGTTACTTTGCTGGAGGCCTAGACAAAATTCATCAGTTTGGTCTTCCGCACTGTCTGAACATTACCATGAATCACGTGAAGCTTTGACAATAGGGTAGTGTCCTTAAATTTCTGATTGGTCCGAAAGTTGGATCACCTAAAAATACTGGTGTCCAGTTCGACCGCGCGGCCATAGCGTTTTTTTTAAAAAAAAACCATGTCAATTTTTTGTAAAAAATTGTCAAAGTTGATTCCCAAAACCATAAATTTGTCAAAGATACGGTTAAAAAGTTATAAGGGTTTGAACATGGCCGCGCCATTGAAACGCGGCGAACCGCGCGGCCACTGAGATCTTTAAAACTAAGCCTTGTAGAGACCTGAAATTTACGCAAATGCAAGATTTAATTTGTAAAAAATTTGTAAAAATATAAAAAAAATACTCAGGTTTATAGTTTAAGAGCTATAACACTAAAACCGAATGGCCGCGCCATTGAAACGGTGGAGAAAACGCTATCGCCTGTATCTCGCTGAAAAAAAATCGCAGAGGTGTGTAGTTTATTGTAATTACCCAGATTTGAATTTGTCGAAACTAGGAAAAATACAACAAAAATTCCTAGGTTTATATTTCAGGAGCTATAAGACTAAAACGATATGGCCACGCCATCGAAACGGTGAATAAAACGTTATTTCGCCTGTATCTCGCTGAAAAAGCATCGCAGAGGTCTGGAGTTTTTTGTAATACCTAGATTTTAATTTGTCAAAACTAGTAAAAATACAATAAAAATTCTTAAGGTTATATTTCAGAAGCTGTAGAACATTATCAGTATGTGGTGCGATAGGGTGACCATGTCTTATTGTTTACAGAATACTTTCTACTTATTGTTACAGAAATTATAATTCAAGGATTCTAAATAAAATTAAAATGAAACCATAAATATAAAAACAATTATGTCTATTGGTTTAAAAGTCACATAAATCACAGAATGTTACAAATTAAAAAAAAAAACTCAAAAATCACAAATTGTTTACTTACACTAAGATATAATCAAAAATCACAAATTGTTTACTTACACTAAAATATAATAAAAAATCACAGATATTTTACTTACACTAAGATATAATCAAAAATCACAGATTATTTACTTACACTAAAATATAATCAAAAATCACAGATTGTTTACTTACACCAAGATATAATCAGAAATCACAGATTGTTTACTTACACTAAGTCAGATATAAAATGAAAAATAGAAAAATATAAACATAATTTACTTATAATTTAACACAGGTTTCCATAACATAACATGTGAGCAGTAATACATCGATTCATGTACCGACAGTCAAGTCTACCGGCTATCATACTTAAAACGCTGTTGCGACTAGCCCGCACTCTGCTCAGCATCATAATGTTCTACAGCTTCTGAAATATAACCTTAAGAATTTTTATTGTATTTTTACTAGTTTTGACAAATTAAAATCTAGGTATTACAAAAAACTCCAGACCTCTGCGATGCTTTTTCAGCGAGATACAGGCGAAATAACGTTTTATTCACCGTTTCGATGGCGTGGCCATATCGTTTTAGTCTTATAGCTCCTGAAATATAAACCTAGGAATTTTTGTTGTATTTTTCCTAGTTTCGACAAATTCAAATCTGGGTAATTACAATAAACTACACACCTCTGCGATTTTTTTTCAGCGAGATACAGGCGATAGCGTTTTCTCCACCGTTTCAATGGCGCGGCCATTCGGTTTTAGTGTTATAGCTCTTAAACTATAAACCTGAGTATTTTTTTTATATTTTTACAAATTTTTTACAAATTAAATCTTGCATTTGCGTAAATTTCAGGTCTCTACAAGGCTTAGTTTTAAAGATCTCAGTGGCCGCGCGGTTCGCCGCGTTTCAATGGCGCGGCCATGTTCAAACCCTTATAACTTTTTAACCGTATCTTTGACAAATTTATGGTTTTGGGAATCAACTTTGACAAATTTTTACAAAAAATTGACATGGTTTTTTTTAAAAAAAAACGCTATGGCCGCGCGGTCGAACTGGACACAAATACTGAACACGTATTTTTTCTTTTGTCACGTAAACCAAAAATGACGATATAGTGCTTTGAAATTGCGCGTGACGTCACGCCGTGCTACACTTTTAACACAACACTGACGTCACAAGCCCCTTCTCCTGAACTTTGTTGCTCATCATCGTCACTTTTTATTGATTTGGGTAAGCAAAAAATACGTGTCCAATATTTTTTGCTAATCTTACTGACGGACTCAGTAGACTTAATATATTTTAACCTAGGACATGTAGCGACATCTATTTCGCCACATACGAACTAAATCGACGTTTCCTACATCGCGATTTTAGAGTTATCCATGCGACTGAGTATATATAAACAAGCCCGACAACAATCGTCGGGCAGTTGCCCACCAGACACGACACCCGTCTGGTCGGAGGATCCTCCCTTTTCTATGGTGGATGAGGAACTTTACACCCTGTTCCTCATACCTCCAAATTGGTGACCCCTAACATGAACGTCAGCGCAGCCTTCGAGCAGAGCTACCTCAGCGTGACGTCATCATCACTTCCTCAAGCTTTCAAGCAGAGAGTCATACAGCCAGTCAGCAACTACGACTTCTACGGGTATCCTGACCACTAGCATGCAGCGAACGCACATGCCTGGTCATCACCCACAACCTTCTCAGCAACCTTGGCACGCACGCTGCACTTCGGCCGGTCAGCAAGCAGAGACGCACTTCCTCTCCTGGTCGACCCGAGCAGCCAGCCAATACGCAGCACTGCACCACGACTCACTGGAGCCTATACGCAGTATCACCGCAGACAGTTCCGACTCACCGCGAACTATGCGGCATCCGGTTCCGACTCACAGGAACACTCCACTGGCCCGACAAGCACCACAAAAATGACTCACAAGCTATCGACCTCCGGTCTCGGAGGGGAGTGATGTAGCGACATCTATCTCGCCACATACGAACTAAATCGACGTTTCCTACATCGCGATATTAGAGTTATCCACGCGACTGAGTATATATAAACAAGCCCGACAACAATCGTCGGGCTACAATCAGATCCAGCCTGTCCCTTGCTGTCCTCTTCAGCGACGTCCTAAGCCGAGGTTCGTACCCCGCAGGGGGTGCCCTTAGCGATAGTCGCTTAGCTTATAAGTTTTTATGCCTGGCTGGAGGCCTTAATTTTAATTAAGCCCCCCACAGGAAAGTTCGGTTGAGCAGTAAATATCCCTAAAGGATAAACTGCGAGATGCCCATTCCAAAAAAAAAAAAAAAAATCGTCGGGCACCTTCCTATATCCATAGGATGCAGGTTTTACAGAACCGTTTTCTCCGTCGAGCCACGGGAGCCCCGTGGTTCGTTAGGAACGTAAGACTCCACGTAGATTTAAAAATCCCCACCATCAAGCAATTCATGAAGCGTCTTACTGGGCGCTTTTTCGAATCAGCCGAGCGACACCCAAACCCACTTGTTGTCTCGGCCTCCCAATACTTCCCTACCAGAATTGGTAAGATTCGCCGCCCAAGGCATACCCTAGTCGAGCCAGACGACGAAACAACCGTCATCCAGGAGAGCAGTAGGGAAACTAGCACTCTTAGGAAATACACACATACAAACCGACCCACATTCCGGCCTCGCCGACGAGGCCCGCGACGCGCGACGCCCTAGTTAGAATGTAAATTCAATCTTTAGATTCTACAAGGCCAGCCCGCGTAGCTGAGTCAGTAGTATAAAAACCCCCCGACATAATAATAACGAGACCCAGCCTTTGTTTTTGTTAAATATTCAACGACGCCCTAAGCCGAGGTTCGAGCCCCACAGGGGGCGCCCTTAGCGAGCGGTCGTTTAAATGTAACTTGTAGTTAGCCCTGGCTGGGGGCCTTCTTGTAAGGTCACCACAGGATCGACCGGTTAAGCAGTAAACAGCCTTATAGTGCTGAACTGCGAGTGGCCCAACCTAAAAAAAAAAAAAAAAAAACAATCGTCGGGCAGTTGCCCACCAGACACGACACCCGTCTGGTCGGAGGATCCTCCCTTTTCTATGGTGGATGAGGAACTTTACACCCTGTTCCTCATACCTCCAAAGACACATCCCTATTTGTTAAGTAATAAGCTAATAAGTCTAAGTAAACGTCCAATAATAGCCCTCTTATTTAATAAACCTTTGACCGCCAGTCCGGCGGGCACGCGCGTTCGTTTATGGTCTGGCAGAGTCTGGAAGGCACGCGCGTTCGTTTGTGGTCTAGCGACCAGACCATAAACGAACGCGTGTGCCCTCCACGCCTTTTTAATAAAAATGTTTACTTTCTCCTGTCCTTATGAATTTTTCAATATTCGTGGTGTATTTAATTGTGTTTCATGCAATTAAATACGCACGGGGGCTTCAATTTTTAAGACTAATAAACACAAAAGTAATAATTTACTTGATTGTTTATTTCGTGTTATAGTGCGCCGCATTTTTATTCACGTATGACGTTGGTGTACAGGGCATGCGTTCGCATGTCATGTATCCGTGATGGCGGTCAAAAGGCTACGATTTTATGCCATGGAAAACAACAATAACGTTCTTGCGATACTATTATCGTAAGAAAGTTATTATGTTATCGTCACGTGCCTTTCGAATCATGATTGAATTATTAAATTGAGACGAGAGAAGCTGCGGGCAAAAGCCTTATATAAAACATCACTACAGCTTTGTGCTGTGCTAGGCGAGTCATCGTGTCTTTAGTAGCTAGCGTTGAAGAGGTCAATGGTAATTTTAAGAGATGTGCTGACTATAACTGGCTAACTAGCCGATTAGTCTGTTGTAAAGAGGCTAACTAGTCGGCCAATGCGATAAGCCGAAGCCCGACATTACCTACTGAGAAAAGCATCACTCCTACCCAGAAAGGCTGAAATGAGCATATATAACAAATGTGTGTTTCATGAATTAGTGTTCATAATTAGGCCGCGAATAACTTAATTTGTAACAAATTGCTGAGAAGATTAAGAGCTGCAAATTGCAAAAGTTAAGAAAATTAGTATTTCGAAGCCCGCCCCTGGCACATGCCCCAGCGTCGTCAATCCAACACGCAGACCGGGACGGCATGGAAAGGGATTTAACTTTTTACTAATGGATTGAATGTCCATTAGTAAAAACGCAACTGAAGACAAAAAGTCGTGCCGCGGCACGCCATGGCATGCCGTGGCAAGGCGCTGGAATGCCGCGGTATCTAAGCGAGCGGCAAGTGTGCGCTGACTGACGGCAAAATCCCTTGCCATGCCGTCCCGGTCTGCGTAGGCCTTTAGAGATCAAATAGAGGAAAAAGTAGTCAAAGTTAATTCATAAAATAATATTGTTGGATGCAAGAATCCCAACTTGTCTGAGTAACTTGATCGTTCTAAGTACGATATATAAATAAATGAAATCTAATTTACAGGGAATGTATTTTATTTTCACCAAATCGTAACAGTACCTCACTACAATATACACTACTCATACAGATGAACGCTGAAATTGTAAACTTAATTATTTCAACAAATGTATAAGTTGCAAAGTTGGTTAACTTTACTTACAAAAATGGTTAAATAGAACACAATCATACCAGCATAATTTACATGACATTTATTTTCCAAACAATTCTAAGTGAAACAATTTCTTGGTTTATATAAACTGTGTAAGTAGGTAATTAGAGTAAAACTATATAATGAAAATAGTCATCTCTGTAGTAAGCAGAAAATAGATTTTAAATTATATGTAGCTTTTATTATATTATATATCTATACTTAACTTGTAAATAAATAACAATGGTACTTGAATCTATCAAATTAATTTCTTTACAACTAAAATAACACTATTTTATACATTACTCGTCAAGTTATAGATAATTACAGAATGACACCAAAATTCTTCACCTCACTGAATTTGTTTTGGTAGTTCAATAATGTGATTGGTATTGTTCCATGATTGGACATGGATAAATAGAACTTCTACAACATAGAATACTGCAGTTGGAACTTATTTTCAATCAAATTGGTATAAGTTCTGAACAGATTTCAGGATTTAATTGTCCTTCTTCATCCTTGTGCTAGTCATCCTGTAGATGATGGAGTCTCTGCCTGGATCCATATCCATAAGGGCATAGACAATTGCAATAAGACTGAATGTCATCACCACAACAAACCATAGAATAATATTGAAGATTGCAGGGTACTCAGCATTGTAGCTGTCATCGGTGTCATTATCCTGCAATTTAATATTATAATTTATTTACTAGCATCAGATACCCTTAAAGAAGTAAAATTACTAAATATTTTGTGCTACCTAATCTATAAATGTTTTCCATGGATTTACTTCACAGAAAACCCAGTCTAAACACGCACACTTTTATACCCTTTTAATCGACCCGGGACCACTTTGATTTGTTTGTTTGTTGGTAAGGACCGAAAGGGTCAAGAAAAATAAACTGTGTCGAACTTAAAATGAACATTAATCAAAACTTTTAGAATATGCTTTAATAATATATATGAATATACTTGTTAGACGGGCCGATTTCCGCAACTCCACGACGTAGCGCGTATTTTGCGTAAATGAATATACTTATATAATAATAATTTTTTAACAGTAGGTACTATTATAATAGAAGACATAACATTTCAAGGTTTAAATTGGACTGAATAAATTAGAGTTTCGAGTTGATTTTTTTTAAATTTAAACCTTTCGCGAACCATATTCCAGATCTTACAGACCACTGGTTGGGAAGCAATGCAGTAAATTTTAATGAAAACCGTAATGATAGGCAAAAAGGTTTTAATTTACGTAGTGATGATAGTCATGGTGAATAAAGTAAATCTTACCGCTTTATATTCCTTGACATTCCATTCATAATCGAGTCCTTGACTGCTTGGTTTTCCTTCTGCCCCGACCGATCGGATGGCACGTGTATGAACGATATCTGTGGTGACAACGGTGACTAATACGGAACCATCGTAAGCTTTGACAAATGCTTTGCTGAGTTCTTGGAGCGCATCACCTTCATGAAAAATAAAGTTAGGTTTTAACAAATGCTACTTATAAATATATATAAAAATAAATAAAATCGAAGTGTCTGTTTGTAATATCCAAATAACAGATTTTTAATAAATGCATATATAAGTTTATACAGTTGTAATACCAGAAAACTATATTTAAAAGCCTCGAAATGGTATTAAATTTCAAGTGGACATCGAGGGCACAGCCAGTACTTAATAAAAACATAATTATTTCATATCCTTACCTAACAGTTTCTTAGCTTCTTTGGTTGGTAGGGAGTTACAACCATGGAAGTCAGATAAAGCATGAAGAGTGCGGAAACGGAAATTATAAAAATCAATAATTTTGTCTGGAACAATAGCTCCACTCTGGACCTGTAAATCAATTATAACAATTTTCAAGATCCCAGTTCAACCAAAAGAATACATACATGAATTTATTATTATTTAATAAGAACTCAGAATAATACACTTTTATATAAGTGAAATAAGTCTGACACAAATAAATGAATATATAAAAGTTACCCTTTTAATAACAGCTCGTAAAGTCTGAAGCTCATCTAAGAAATTGCTGTCTTCATCTACAGAGAGCTTTAAGTGATTTAGATTTTGTTTAGTTGGTTTAGGGTATGAAACTTCACCAAAGACATCTGATTCAAGCTGAAAAAAAATAATCAAACCAGTTTTATCATCTAATGGGCACGAAAATGTGGCACAATGGTGAAATCAATTTATTATAATAAGCCAGCCTTTGTTAAGAGTATGTATAATTGAAATATAATAAAAACTGTGTGAAATTACAGTTTTTTTTTTCTTTTTATTTGATAGGGATATCCACTAAAAAAAAATTCAGACCACACTGTAAAAATTAATCCATACATAAAAAAGATATGTATATGTCGAATGGAGGTCCTCTTCCTTTCTTTTAGTTGCTTAAAAAACAGGGTTTGTTCTGATGACCTTGCTAACTGTGTGTATGCACTGGTAAAACATTTACATTTTAAAATGTTGAAAACTGTGTATTGTTAAAATATTGACCTGCATTTGTATTGTTATATATTTGTATTTGTGTTGTGCATACAACTTGTCGAGCCAAAACTTTCTTTTAATTTCATTAAATCATATTGATCTATCTTGATATATTTTAATTACTAATTACCTACATAAGAACAGTTTCATGTAAATTTAAACAAAACAAGCAATGAGATTTGTGTTATGGTTCAAGTTTTGAAATATTTGTATGTTTAAAATTTTATTGGTTATAAATAAAATTGATTTCATCCTAAAAACTTACCTCGTAGCGATTAGATAGTTTGATGTTTACAAGTATGTTTCTTCCGCTAGTGAAGCGCTGTTTAATTCTGTGGTGTACAGCTTCACAGGTGTCTGGCTCATACTCATCTACAATCAGTTCGTGGGTTTTGGACTTCAATCCAGTCTGGAAATTATAAGTTAAAAATTGTAAAGCACTTTTATACTACCCAATCTTAGTTTTTGTTTAGTAACATATGGTACTACTCTTTCTATATGTTTGTCACATGCAATTATTTCCTGAAGTACTAATACTAGTCACTTGAAATTAAATATAGTTATAAAACCAATGCTTGTGAATCCACCTTACATTTTTGTATTCATATCATCAAGCCTGATAGAAGAAATAATGACTTTCTATATGATATAATGTTTTAAATGATTTAAAGTAGAATTAGTAGATACACTTACATTTTCACCAAGGCTTGAGACACCATCAATGTACACCTCCACAACAGCTTCGGGGGTGTTGAAAGGGTCTCTGACATACATCCCTTTCCATTCCGAATTCTATAAACATAATGCAATAATAAGCTAAGGTTATAGAAATGAAAAAAAGAGAAATCATTGTGATGGTTCCGTAAATACTCCATTTAATTTGGCTATTTCATGAGAGATTTTTTAATTAAAGATTCTGATTTGATATCCAGAAGCATACTTCTGGATATCAAATCAGAATCTTTAATTAAAAAATCTCTATACTCAATTACTCATAAGTAATTGAGTATACAGTGTTTGTGTAGGCCTACTATGTCATATCTTATATAGATCAAATGAATTGATGATTCAGGTAATTTTAACCATTTATGGGCAGGATTGCAGGACATAGACACAATATGAATCTATTGAAGTGGTTAAAAGCACTTATGTTCACTGTGCAGAGAGGCTCAGATTGTGACTATTTTAAGACGTTTTAACACATTCTGCCGTATAGATGACGCAAAATCAAAATTGGACCATCAGACAAGAGAAAAAATATTGTAGATGCCTGGGTTTCGTAGGATAAGCCATTCAGTCTATCGAATCGGGTACCCTTTTGGTCTTCTACTGAAGTAGACTGTAATAGAGCCAAAGATGACCATCTGACCAATTGATTACCTAGCACAGCAAGAAGAGCGAGGACACATGGAGCAAAATTACCACCACACCCACATACCTCTTCAACCGAGAGTCCGAGAGCAGCAGAAAAGATCTCTTTCAGAAGGCTCTCCGACGTTTTACCAGATCCCGAAAATTTGAGGGAGTCAGGACTATGGAGAATACTGAACTCTCCGGCGGCATTTGAGCCTAAAATTAATAACAGAATGTTAAAGTTAGCGTAGGAAACATTGGTATAAAATATTGTTACAGAATTTACTTACCTATTACCGATATTGCAAGAGAAATCCAAAACAGACCCATGGCTACAGCCATTTTGTTCGAAACTATAAGACTGACTGTCATATGATTTCTGTATTGCCCTAAGTAATATTATTTTTAATACCAACCTAACGACAAAAATATATTTTCTAGTTTCTCAATTCCTCTTTCATAAGCATATAAAATTGCATACTCTTGCAAAAGCATATACTTTACATCTATATAATAATAGTATAGATATCTACAATACTAATATCAGAAAAGAAGAACGTGAGTAAAAATCTGATTCACGTGACTGTGTCGTGGCACTGAGTGTTGATCAAAAGGTCGATATCAAAATATATTAAAAAAAATATGTGTGGCACTCGGGGACTGCCGCGGTAAAGCCATTGCATAGCAATTTTTATCAACTTATGCAATGGAGAATGTTACTAGGTATGCCAAATCGCTTGAAATGTTGTCTCAGTAAAGCCTGTATGTATACAAATACACTAGTTTTTGTTGGAGTCAAAAATACCGAGTAGTTTTGATTTTATAGGCATTCAAAGTTTCGAAAAATATCGAGTCCCGCTAACAGTGACGTGCCCGCTTGTGACGTCATGTCACAACGCACCGCGCGGGCCGCGGCCCGCGCGGTGCTTGTTCACGATGACTCGCGGGCGCGGTCACGAAATATCAAACACTTGAGTTTATATCCAAGTGTTCACGTACAAAACGCACGTGCGGTCTAAGTAGCGGGCAAGCTAGCGACCGACGCGCGCGGCCCGCTCGCGGCATTATCAAACGACTGAGACGTTTGTGTGTGTTCACGTCGAACTAGCGGCGGAGCGCGCGATTCACTCGCGACGTCAGGTAAGTTCAACCAGTTTGAACTTGTCGCTAGAAACGATAGCACCTTTCTTTCATGTCGTTCAATACAGAAGAGTTTACTAGTGCTGTTCAGGCTAGAACTCCTATTTGGCAAAGTAAACACAGTCATCATATGAACAGAAATGTTCTTAATAAACTATGGAAGGAAATTGCTAGATTGTTTCCTGATATGGAGGGTGAGTAAATGAAATACATATTATTATGCTGGAAATATGATATATTTGTAGGTATTTTAAACTTTTTATTTCCTGAAGACGGTTAAAAATAAAAGATCGTCGTCCATGGTTACAATCTCTGACAACACGTCACACCCGCGCAAACGCCTGGCGGCCAATGTGAACACGAACCCGCCACGTCTTCGCGACCGCACCCGCCACCGCGCCCGCGCGTTCCAACGTGAACAAGCACTTAGTATAAAGTCGCCAGCGTTTATAAGGCCTCTGCCTCGAATTTTGCGGGCAGCGGGGCGGCGGCGGCGGCGGCGCGGCAGCGGGGCGGTTCTCCAAACCAGCGGGCAGATCGCGCGGCACTATAGCGGTTTAGTGTGTTGTGTTCGTGGTTGTGTTGTCGAAATATTTGTTTTTATTCGCGAACGAAATGTCTGAAAAACGGCGGCAAGGAAAATAAATGGCTAGTTTTATTGACAATAACGAATACAACACTATACTACAATGCAGACGCCCAACGCGGGCGGTCACCGCTTGACTAGAGTGCACCGCTCGTTGCCCGCCCCCGCGCCGCTGCCACGCCGCTGTTTTCGAGAACCGGTCCATTTGATTTTACGCATAAGATCCTGCCGCTCCCGCCGCCGCCCCGCTGCCCGCAAAATTCGAGGCAGAGGCCTTATAGGTGTAATAGCTTGCGCAGTATTTTGTTGTGTTTTCGTCCGCGTATTACGTTAATAGTCTAATAATTGTAAATATTATTCTATTAATAAAATGGATGAAGGATTCGAAAAAGGGCCATCGGATAATCTACCTAAAATAGATGCATTAATGGCTGCGCATTATTTATCAACAAATAGTGATTTCGTTGCCGCCGAATTGCGAGGAATAAAAATGCAAAGGTTAAACTTTCCTTGCTACTACTTATGTTTAATAGTTTATCTGTTCTAAATTGTATTATCAAAACTTTTACCCAACTAATGTCGTAATGGAAGAATGCAACTCAAATAGTAGAAGTACCTACCTACCATTATTTTTTTACGTTAAAGACAACAAATATGTGTTATAGTTTTGTAGCTATAGGTAGGTACGTATGTATTTATAGGTAGGTACCGCTCTTCTTAGTAAATTTAAATGAATACATACATTGATTTATTGCAAACTAGCTTCCGCCAGCAGCTTCGCACCCGTTTCCCTCGGGGACGGTACAGTTACCCAGGATTAAAAGTAGCTTATGTGTTATTCCAGACTTCGTCCAGATCCGATCAGTAGTTTTTGCGTGAACAATAACAAACACACACATACTCACAAACTTTCGCATTTATAATATTAGTAGGAAGTAGGATAGGTACTTAGGACATAACCTTTTTTTTATTAACGAAATACGTAAGGCTTATGTCATAAGCCTTACGTATTTCGTTAATAAAAAAAAGGGTATGTTAAAAATGTTTCAAATAAAATAAATGGCCTTACGTCGTAAGGCCATTTATTTTATTTGAAACTTATTTCAGATTGGCAATGAGAGCTATGGCGATGATGCTATTGGTTATGTTCAAGTAAAAAGAGTAGGTGATGTATGTACGGTTAAATGTAGAATTACGCCAGAACACCGCGTACGTACAGTTTAAAATTCAATAAAAGGGATCAAGAACTTTTAAATGTAACCTGAGAAAATTGTGCCGCCAGCAGAGGTGGCTGTAAACATGCTAAAGCATTTAGTATACATAGCTTATATCCATTTTTTTTCGCATTTTAACGTCCTTTGGAACTATAAAAAACAACTTTTCCGGCGAATTGGTAATTGTATTTTTACATTTAGGCACAACACATGATTTAAAATTATTTGGATTAGACATTTTTAAAAGTATTTAGGTATAATTTCGACGGCACGGGCGAGCGAACGCGAGCGGACTGAGTAAGCCAGACTGAGAGTGTCGTACAATGACGTCACACCGTCACCGGCAGCCCGCGTCGTGCAGGTACAACTTGTTTTACTTCTAAATCGGAAACTAATTATTGACGTATCGAAGTACTTCTTTCACTAGTATTTTTTATTTTTGACAGAGAATATGGAGTGCTAATAATCAAAATTAGTTAACATTCTTCATTATAATATTTTTGCGATATTTTTTCTTCTTTGATATTAATTCAAGTTTTTTCTTTGATATTGATTCAAGTTAAACTTTTGAGCGTGATTACCGAAAAGAAAACAATTTTTTTCTTTTATTGAATAAATGAGAAGTTAATATTGTGTAACACCTTAACTGCTAAACAACGAGACACAATAGAAAATGTATTGTTTGTCGGTCATTTGGCGTTCAACGTGTTAAAATATTTTTATTATCTTACAATACATGTAGGTAGGTTATTCAGGAATTTTTATCATTGAAACTATAGGTTTATGGTAACTGAAATAAGAAACATAACTTTGAGACTTGATATCCTCTAAATATCTAACGACATTAGACGATGCACTGCTTTCAACGCCGCCCGCTGAGCCGGTCGGAGTGGGGGGTGGTAGGTTTATTTTCGTTACAGAATATCTTGATTCGGTCGCCGCAAAGCCCGCAATTAAAGCTATGCAATAGCTTAAAATATGTTCTGAAAAGTCTAAAATTTCATAGATTTTACTACGAGTATATCTTGGGGCATATTGTTATTTACACATTTACATTTACAAAATTTAGTTTTTTGTCTGTTGGTGTAATTTTTTGGGGTACTAATATTTTTCACTTAAGACATGGTTTTTTCAAATCTACCTTTAGCGATTTGGAGATAGGGTTGCCACGTCGCTAAACCTTATAGCCGGACAGACTAGCTAGTTTGGCCGAACATTTGGGTAGAAAGGCCGGACACCCTAAATTATTGAGGATTTTGTCTCAGAATTAATCGGTACGACAAAAAAATTGTATATAAATAGTGTTCGTATGGATAGTTGTACTAATAAAAATATCTGTCTTATCGTGTTGAGCAGTTAAGAATCATCGGTCTAAGTATGCTAAGCTTAGTCTTACAACAGCCGGACAAGTCAGACACCGTTTATTTTGGCCGGACACCTAATCCTGCCTCACCACTGCTACCTGCCTCGATATCAGTGGAGACGACGACGTATGTAGGTTCGACGACCCCCAAACGAGCCTATGCAGCAATTGTAGCCGCCGCTAAAAAACCTGTTGAGCCACAAAACTCGCAGGTTAAACTAGCGGTCAAAGCGAAGGGGGGTAAACGGAGCCTGTCAAGCCCAAAACAGGCTTGGAATAGGCAGGGTCCAAAGAATGACATGAGCGACAAGAATGGTTTCATCAAGGTTGAGAAGAGGAAGAAGAAGAAGCCTCCTTGTCGGAACCAGTGCGGTAGGTACTGCGCTGGCAGGACCCAACATGCTGCTACAACCAGCAGTACCGACAACGATGCTCTACGTGTCCAGATTGCACCACTTTACGAAGGTTGAGGAGATCGTGGAGCACGTGCGCGTCAAGATCAACTGGACTTTGAGGGTTCAGAGGTTGGAGCCGCGTCATAACACGAACTTCAAGTCGTTTGTGGTGCGAGTTCCGACACACCATCTCGAGAAGTTCCTTAAGGAAGAGTTCTGGCCGAAAGGTGTTGTGTATCGCCGGTTTCGTGGCCGCCTAAATGACACTAGTCAGCGAAACACGACGCCGACACTTCGTGTGCACTAGTTTTAGTTATTATGTAATATATATTTATAGTATTTTTAAGTTTTATATTGTTAATATAGTATTGTATATGTTTATATGGGCCTTGATGCCTGAAATAAATGGATAAATAAAATAAATAAAAAACAAAAAGCCTACTTTTATCCGGACGCCTGGCAACGCTATTTGGAGACAATAGTGATATCAGAAGGTTAAAGAAATGCTCGATGACGTTTGAATGCGAATGAGAATCTATTTACAAAAATAATGCGGCTTAAATACTATTTACAAAAACTAATCTAACCAATGTAGGAACTTGACCACAACTCAGAGATAAAACGACAATTCTATGGATATTCTTCAATATAATAAAATTCTCAACAGCAAAAATATCAACGCTCAGTTCGGTGATTCAATTTCAAGCCTCCCGCCAAAAACGTGCGAAAGTCGACTGTCACGTTTTCAAAAATGATGGTGGAAAAAGTTTTAACTCTATACAGCCTAAAACAATGTTACTTTAAAATTAATCGGTCACTAATTAAGTGACGGGTATCTGTCAAATCCAGACGAAAAATATAAAACTGTTTACACATCTACGATAATAGCTGACAAATACTTGCCACTGTTACAAAAAATAACAATCAGATAACCCGAATAGCGAGGGGCTTGGGGGGCGGGGCACTGTTTTGCACACGGCCCTAATCTGTCGCGAGTCTATAAATATGAGTCGCGCACGAAGCGCGGTCCATACCTAAGTGACATACCTTAATGGCGGAGGATCTGAATGCCAAACATCCCTCCTGGAATAGTCACATGAACAATCCCAGGGGTAAAGCCCTGTTCGTAGTAAGTAAAGCGCTTAGTGATAAACTAAATTTCGATGTCATTGCTCCGATGCATCCGACCCACTACCGGCATGCCGTTGGCCAACGTCCCGATGTGCTCGACATAGCGGTCCTATAGAACGTAAACTTACGTTTACAATCAATAGAGGCGCTTGACGATCTAGACTCGGACCATCGACCTGTGATCATGGAATTGACCTCTCAAACAGGACTCCATGACCCCACCCAACCCCTTCCTTCCCAGGTGATCACGGACAGCGATAAGCTGAAATCCACTCACCTGGACAAAATCCTGGTAAAGATTGAGACTATCGCTGACACGACGGCCGCAATCAACTCGCTCACGGGTCTCATACAAACCGTCCTGAACGAAAGTTCCAAAGAGATTCCGGCGATGAATAAACGTCGCTGGAGACTCCCGGATGACGTACGTGCACTCGTGAGCGAGAAGAACGCGGCTATCCGTGCCTACAGTGCCTTTCCCTGCGGCACCAACTAGGTTTACATGCGCTAATTACAGCGTAAAGTAAGTGAACGCATGGTTGAGCTACGCAATCGCTGGGACAAGATGCTTACCGAGCTGGAACCTAATCATCAGGCTTTCGGGAGCTACAAAGGAAGTTACTCGCCTCTGAAGTGACTTCCATGCCTCCTCTCATCCGAACCGATCAAAGCTTAGTCGACATCGACGACGACAAGGCAGAATGCCTGGCAGACAGCCTCGAGGCCCAATGTTTCCCCAGTTTCCAGCCTGTAGACCCAGCTTTCATAGCGAGGGTAGATGCTGAACCGGAACAGAAGACCTCCTTCCCATCAGTCGAAGATCTCGATGACCCCCTGCCCCCAGTCACTCCAGACGAGGTGCAGGACATCATCAAAGGCCTCAGGTCCCGGAAAGTCCCTGGCTCTGACGGGATCACAAACAGGGTATTTAAACTTCTCCCTGCCTCCATAATAATACTTATGACCGCTATTTTCAGTAACGCTCTATCCCACAATATGTTCCCACAGATATGGAAAGAAGCTACCGTCATCGATATTCCCAAACTGGGCATGCCTCTCCAGGCAGTTATCAGCCTCCTCAACGTTCTCGGCAAGGTCTATGAGAGGCTTATTTATAAGCGTCTCAAAGACTACGTAGAAGCAAAGAATTTAATCCCCGATGAACAGTCTGATTTTCGAACCCAGCACTCATGCGTCCAACAGGTGGTGACCTGTTGGACGCATGAGTGCTGTGCATCGTAGAACACATCAGTGACCGCTTTCAACACGGCATAATGACAGGTGTCCTCTACTTCGACATAGCGAAAGCGTTCGACAAGGTCTGGCACAACGGGCTGATATATAAGTTATACCAGCTGGGTGAGCTAGAACGTCTCGTATCGCATAGAAGGGGCGCATTCCTCGCCCCATCCTATACGCGCAGGAGTCCCTCAAGGCTCCGTGCTTTCCCCTTTAATTTTCACGCTGTACACCAGCGACCTCCCATCCGTCACTAGGGCTCGCATAGCCCTATTCGCTGACGACACGACCATATGCCACTCCGGCCACAGTCGCCTAGCAATAGATAGATAAATAAATAAAATAGCCAAGACCCTCTAGTCTTCCGCAAACGACCTAGGCGGTTGGTTCCGGAAGTGGAGAATCGAAGTGAACCCCGACAAGACCCAGGCGGTTTTATACTCTAGGAAGGGTAAAACCCACTGCCTCCTCCCCTGATCACCATGTATGACAAGCCGATCCCCTGGGAGGGGGAGGCCAATTACTTGGGGGTCAGCCTTGACAGTCACCTCACCTTCAGGAAGCACTAAATGACGGTGCGCTCGCGCGCCGCATTCGACCTGGGGAGGTTACACCCCATGCTCAATGCACGCAGCAAACTGTCACTTCGGTGCAAATTGCGCTTATACATCACGTGCATCCGCCCAATCATGACCTACGCCTGTGCCCTATTCGCAACAAGCGACGCCTTCCTATATCCACAGGATGCCGACTCTACAAAACCATTTTTTCCGGAGAGCCGCGGCTGCCCCGTGGTTCGTAAGGAATGAGCGACTTCACGTAGATCTTAAAATCCCCACCGTCAAACAATTCATGAAACGCCTCACTAAGCGTTTCTTTAAATCAGCCGAGTGACACCCCAACCCACTAGTCATCTCGGCATCCCGTTACTTCCCAACCAATATAGGTAACATTCGCCGACCGAGGCACACTCTAGTCGAGCCAGACAATGAAATAACCGTCCTCCAAGAGAGCAGTAGGGAAACTAGCACTCTTAGGAATCACAAACAAGAACCGTCTCACGCACCGGCCTCGCCGACGAGGCCCGCGACATCTCACGTAAAGTAAACTAAATCTCTTGGTTCTACAAGGCCAGCCAGCGATGGTAAGTCCTAGTAGTATAAAAATCCCCGTTATAATAATAAGAGCCAGCCTTTTTGAATTGCTGTCCCCTCAACGACACCCTAAGCCGAGGCTCGAGCCCCACAGGGGGCGCCCTTATCGAGCGATCGATTTTAATAAAATTTGGTTTACTGTGTGTGTTGTGGTCAAACTTAAAAGATAGGATAGTTTTTATTTCAATTATTGACCTTAATATTTTTTATTGCAAAATATATATTTTTCTATAATTAGTTCCAAACATTTGTAACAGATGGCAGTGTAACTTAACTTTTGAGGCGGTACGAAGTTCGCCGGGACAGCTAGTATAATATAAGCGTACACCATTCAAATAATGATGTCCGTAAGGATTGAGGAGCCACTTTTCGTATCTTAATGAAATTAATATACTCATTTAGTAGTAAGTTTAAAAATATTGTAGGATCTATCCTCGAATTTGTAGTATAATAGTTCAATAGTAATATGAACATAAAGGTGGCTCCTCAACCCAAATGTTTGGATTGAGGAGCCACGTCAGAACTAGGAACATCATGGATTAATACTTATCATAATTTGGTATGATTTTGTAGCATTTGAGATTAGTTTATGGACAAAATCTGAGCTCTGTAGTACTAAAATTCAAAAAGTTACCATGCATTATACGTGGCTCCTCAGACCATACATATGACTCGTCATTTTTCCAAGAAGCAGCAGTTCAATTAAAGCGCAATTTCATCATCATTTAGAAGTAAGTTTTTTAAATTTGTAGGACAAGAGTCAGACATTAAAAAAGAGAGAATTGGGAGATTTAGAACATTTTATCTGGCAATTGAGATGCTTCGGTAAATAGATTTGCCTCGAATCTACTTATACTTGTGACGAAATTAAGAACAAAAACATATTATTTAGTATAAATTTATACTAATTTTACGTTTAGTCCTGCCATCAAATACGTAAATATATAAGAAGTTATCAACTATCCTTTTATTTCCTAACAAAAATTGTAGGGTGTCTATGAATGTAAGTAATAATTACGGACATCTATTTACATATTTTATTTTACCTTAAATAGACATATTTTATGTCACCTCATTATCTGGAGATTATTTACCTACCCTGAATAGTAATTAGTTGATCTCGCTTGGCGTTAGCTCAAGGAGTCGCTGCAATTCAAAATCACGGCCGACCACCTGCGGTGATCATCTATAACTTTAACAATGCTCACATGCCCGCAATGTGCGAGGATCTTCACGAAAAAGATTGGTTACTTAAGCTACCTACATGTGAGCGCGAGCACACGAACGACATCAACAGCGGAGCAGCTGAAGCAATCGCCTTGACCGAGCTCGGTCTGATCACATCATCATCATCATGAGTATTTATTTAGTAACCTGACATTCATTAGCAATGAAACACACTTGTTTGAGATTATTTACTTTTTTTTTTCAAATTAAAACAGATCACCAAATCGAAAAATGGCACTTAGTTTTTCAACTTTATACGAGACTTAGTGGCCGGAACGAACGAAAAAGAAAAAAAAATATGAACAAATTAAAATATTAGGTCTTTACCTATGAAATTGCCGTTCTGCAGTACTGGCCATTTCAAATCAAAATATTTTTTGTTTGGCTAAGAATTCTAATTTCAAATTAATTTTATTTTAAAAACATGGATTTTTTTTTCCAAAAGTAGTCATTTGTTTATTGATTAGTGTTACATTTTCATCGCATTTAAATCTTTTTCGTCATCATGGATACGTTAAAAATTCGAGTAATTATGGAATATGAGTACCGTCGTGGCAGCAACGCGGCACAAGCGGCACGCAACATCAACGACGTTTACGGAGCTAACACTACAAACCAACGAACTACCTGTTATTGGTTTGCTCGCTTCCGTTCTGGAAATTTCGACCTGAAAAATGAACCTCGCGGTCGTCCGAAGACTTTGGTCGACAATGACGAATTAAAGGCGATTGTGGAAGCTGATGATACACAATCTACGTCTGAATTAGCAGCAGCTTTCGACGTTAGCGTCAAAACAATATTGGTCCATTTGCGTCAAATTGGCAAGGTAAAAAAGCTTGACAAATGGGTGCCCCACGAACTCAATGATCGCCAGCGCGAAGTACGCGTCGAGACGTGCCTTGCACTGCTCAACAGACACACAAATGAAGGAATTTTGAACCGCATTGTTACCTGCGATGAAAAATGGATTCTGTTTGATAACCGCAAGCGCTCAGCAAGTTGGTTGGATCCTGGTTCAGCACCTAAACAATGCCCTAAACGAAAACTTACCCCAAGAAAAGTGATGGTCACTGTTTGGTGGTCTAGCGCCGGTGTGATTCAACACAGCTTCTTACCAAACGGGGTGAGCATTACTGCAGATGTGTACTGTGAAGAATTGAACACAATGATGGAGAAGCTGGCACATCTCCAACCAGCATTGGTCAATCGCTCGTCTCCGCTGCTCCTGCACGACAACGCGCGACCTCATACTGCACAGCAGACGGTCTCCAAGTTGCAAGAACTGGGGTTGGAAGCTCTCCGGCATCCGCCCTACTCACCAGATCTTGCGCCTACAGACTACTACTTTTTCCAGAATTTGGATGACTTCTTGGCGGGAAAAAAATTCAATACCCGAGAGGCAGTACAAAATGCCTTTGAAGAATTTGTTGCCTCCCGTCCAGCTGATTTCTTTAAGAAGGGCATCAATAAACTGCCACTGCGTTGGCAAAGATGCATTGATTGCATGGGTGATTACTTCGATTAATACAAATAAAAAATACATGAAAAAAATTCATTTAATTTTTTTCATACAAAACGGCAATTTCATAGGTAAAGACCTATTATTTGTTGTAAATTATAAAAAAAAAAACAAACATATTAGGCTGTTTAGCGGCTTCTACCTTTGCTTCTCCTTCAACCTGGCGAAATCAAAGCGCGGGAAAGAAAATTAAGCCATAGTTTGCTAATAATTTTGACAAAACTATATTATTAAATATGCTGAGGTACTACAAAATCTTAATATTAAAAGTAATGACCCAATTGTCTCAATCATCTTTAAAGAACTTAATTTTAAAATGGCTCCGTTAGCCTTGTTTTTATCATTGAAACGTAAACGTCATATTTTTTTTCAAAATTATGTTAAACTCCTTGAGAAACAAACTAGTGAAAAACATACTATTGAAGGTTTTAGTAGTAGCAGCAGTTGTGTATCAAACACAATATTTGAAGATAATGATTTTTATTTAGAGAAATCTAAACAAAAAGAAACAAAAATATTTTCGTATGAAATGGACTTATATGATTGGAATAAAAATCAGCCCCTATATGCATATCAGAGAAGATCAGGCACTAACACCTAAAAGAAATACAGAACAATGCCAAAGTTCAAATGGAGTCATTTGTTGAAGGAAAATATTTATAAACACACAAAGCTACCTTGCACTTGGACTTTAAGGCGCGAAAAAGTTGTTGAAAATAAAATTATTGTAAAAGGAAATTGTTCCCAATGTACAGAGAGGACAGTGGCTTGATCCTAATCCGATTATATCTTTATTGGCTATGGTGAAAAGTACACATAAAAATGTAATCCGCTCTCTTAGTGTACCTGTTCAACCTTGAACATGCAGGTCACTAGCAACAGCAGCGCAGCATCAGCGACATACATTCGCTCCGTGCACCGGCAACACCGACACACCGTCAGCACTAAGAAGTGACCTACTAGATCTCCGCCTCATCGGCTCAATACACATACAACACACATGTATATAGGCATCAATGTGTATTGACCAAAACATCTGTATATAATAAGAATAATAATTGTAATAAAGTAGTCATCAAGTTGGAGCCGAGTTTGATTCATCTTCCGTTACTCCCTCACTGTGGCCAAGACTCCTTTAGCCGCGAGCAATCCTGTGAGTCTGTGGGATTGGCAGTGAAAACCATTTCCTGTGTACATTGCACTACGTACACACACCCTATTCCTACCCAAATTCCGTCTGTTACCGTAGGACTCCTTGTAACAGACTTCCTTCTGGTAAATTGGTATGGTTTGTATGTGGTTTGTATGGTAGGTTAGGGAACTAGGCTAATTAGGGTATCGCGATTGGGCTAGGTCGAATCAGTAGAGTCTTAGGTAATTCACGGTACCAGGCTCAATTGGTTTGAATGTAGCCACACTGTGCGCATTAGGAACAACGGACGTAATAACCATTAGTCCCGTTGCGTACAGTACCTACACCCTGACTCTTTTGTTTATTATTGGAGCGAAGAACAAATTAATTATTAAAATCAATATCTACGGAAATTTGAAAGAGTTACTCTTACAATTGATGCTACTGGCTCATTTTTTGAAGTTATGCGCCTCCCCGATGGAACAAAGATCACCAAAAGACTATTTCTGTATGCAGGTCTAATAACAGCAAATCTTAAATTAAAGTCTGTGCCCGTACTACAAATGGTAACTGATGCACACGGCAAGCAATCTCTATTAAATTGGCTAAATCAATGGAAACGTTTAATTCACATAATATCACCTCTCGAAATTATTTCTGACGATTCTTCAGCCCTGATTGCAGCTAGTACTGAAGCTTTTACGGTGTTTAGCAGTACAAAAGAGTACATTTTTTTTTTTTTTTCAATTTTAGAAGGACAGGCTACAGACGTCCCCTCTTCATTTATCAGCCTGGACTCTAGTCATTTCATAAAAACTTTGCACAACCTAAAAAGTTTTAATAATGTAGATCCACACAAAATATTTTTATATTCGCTGCATTATGTTTTTAAAAGAGTGTGAAGATTTTAAAACCGCAAAAGAAGTCATCTTGGATATGATTCAGGTTTGTCTTTGTCAACACGACGATGATTTGACTACGGCAAGCTCCGCTTGTCAAGCCGCTTTAAGCAGACTTTTGGGGCGATTGAAAAATATTGAGTTAGATCACATGGCGGAACTCAGCACTATGGATGACGACAAATTAATAGATGAAACTGAAGAATATCCCACTGCGGATCTCGATTTTTTTGTTTGGTTGGATGATAAAGTAGCTCAGTTGCAAAAACAATCAAAGGCAATTAAAGTAACAAATAAAAATCTATATTTTTATCCACCATTTGTATCTGAATTCAGAAGAGTATATTAATTTCATTAAGATACAAAAAGTGGCTCCTCAATCCTTACGGACATAAATAATGATTAAGAGCTACATAGTGTTATACTGGGCGGCCTCATCGCTAAAAGCGATCTCTTACAGATAACCTTTGGAGGGACTTGATAAAGAAAGAGAATAGTTTTATTTTTAAATTACTATTTAATTAAGTACTATTTTAATTACTATGAATGAAAAGTAGCCATAGCACGTTTGGTGTAATATACTTCTAACTTTTGTCGGTAGGCACACCTTTATTATTAAGTACTACTTATAGTAAGTTCTTGAACAGGGTTACAACTTCTTTGAAATTTGTAGGTATGAAAAAACTTAAATTCTCATTATAAGTCCTTCTTCGTCCTCATGGTGGTCATCCTATAAATAATTGTGTCTCTTCCTGGATCCATATCCATGCAGAAATATATAATTGATAAAATACTGAACCACATCATCAAACCAAACCCTAGAAAGATGTTGAAAATAGGAACGCTGTCACTTGGTTTCATACTTGCAGGAGGACCTAGATCAATAATGTGTTTTGTTGCGTTAACCTGAAATTAAAAATACTCTTTAGGTTAGCCACGAGACACATAACTGTCCACGTGTGTGCAGCGCCGTATAGTCCGAGAGGCGAGCGATTTTTAATACATATTACGTGCATATTATTACATATTAATGCCATCCGTCCGGATTTCCCCGGATTTGTCCTACTTTAGAGGGCGTCCGGGGAGCGTCCAGGTGGGGTTTTATTTATCGTCCGGGTTTTAATTAAGTTGTAATTTCTGTTTCATTTTCATTTAAATAAAGTTGTTAGACTGCCAATACTTTCATTATTCAAGCAGTATCTGTTTTTTTTCTTTAGAAGACCTAATTTATTTTAAATTGTATTCAGTTGATTATAAATGTTGAATTGTCCGGGTTTTAAGCTTCAAAATCCGGGGTATTTGTGCTTCTTGACCCAGTTGGCCGACTTTAGAGATGGCAACTCTACATTGGTAGAGCGGGAAGGGGGTTATACTTTCTAAATACTGAAAAATAATTTACGAGCAGTGTATTACTCAAAAATAAGTCAGTCACACGTTGTAAAAAATTGATACAGATAGCAGCACATGAAGCTAAATTTTCCCAATTAAACATGAATTTTATTCTTATGTTATAACGTTGAAAATCTATCAAATAAATTTACAGACTGGGGTAGCTTAATATGCTGGCCTTTGTAAATCGTGCAAGTACTTTCTAAAATCTAAAATTTAGTAGGTGAAGATTTACATATTTTTATATTGTATTGTTACCATTTTAATTTTAATTAGATTGTCGGGCGTATATCCACTACCCCACGACTCTGCGCGTATTTTTTATACACATTCTTTTTAACAAAACAGCTTTTTACTAAATGTATTTGAAGAAAATGAGTTATACGGTATCTATACAAAAAGAGTAATTAAAAATTAATTATGTCTTTCGTTTGTTTTAGGTAATCTCGGAAACAGCTGAACCGAATAAATGTTCAAAATTAAATTCGGACACCCTCCGACACACACTCATTCATTTACACAAGTACTCACAAGGAGGACTTTATATTACTCACCACTTATAATTATAACTTATAATTTCTTTTGTGTATTGTTTTATACAGTTTTAAGTTTCGTAATATTTTTCACGTCATGAACACTAATCAGCTTTTAAATGTAATTTCTGTTAGGGAAGAGCGCTGCTGTCTGAGTCACAGATATTAATTTATCTAGTTCAAACACAGAAGTCCTTAGTATTTATTAGAATAAGCTTATTTGATTATATTAATTTTTGATGGATGTTATTTGTGGAAGAAAATATACATTATTATTATTATATTATTATTCTCTTTATTCTTTGTACAAACATATAAATTACATTTTTAAATATTTAAATATAAAAAATACAAAAACATTTAAAAATATAAAAAAATAGTAGTCCACCGATGGCGGAAGCAGGGTCCAAGCTACCGGCGGTTAGGGTTGCAGAGACAGGAACCTCCTCACAATGCGAGCCGTATCGAGGAGTACTGCCTTCTGTATCAGGCCTTTGATCCAACCGTGTAACGAAAGCCTCGACAGATGGTCGTCAAGGCTTTTAGCCAGTAGGCCATTGGCCGTAACTACGATCGGCACAATGACAGCCGAGTCCACATTCCACATGTCGACAACCTCGTGTGCTAAGTCAAGATATTTAATCTGTTTTTCTTTCTCGGCTTTCACGAGGTTCTCGTCATGTGGGATGGTGACATCCACTATCATTGCGCGGCGCGCTAATCGGTCTATCACTACTATGTCAGGCTTATTGGCAACAATAGTCCTGTCAGTAATGATAGACCGATCCCAGTACAATGTGACATGGTCATCTTCGAGAACTGGGTCGGGCACATACTTGTAGTACGGTACCTCAGATTCCACAAGCTTGTACCTCAAAGCAAGTTGCTGATGGATAATCCTGGCCACTTGGTTATGTCTGTGCAAGTATTCGCCGTTAGCCAGACGAGAACAACCAGAAATAATATGTCTGATGGACTCACCCGGACGGTGGCATGCCCGACACATGTCAACCGTCCCGTCCTTCATTATATGTTTCCGGTAGTTGTTCGTCAGAATAACTTCGTCCATAATCGCACAGACAAAACCTTCAGTTTCCCCAAAGAGGTCACCGAATCGTAGCCAAGATACGGACGCTATGAAATCCACATCGGGCCCATGAAGAGCCCGATAGAAGCGCCCGTGAAGCTCCTTGCTTTGCCATACCTGCTTGCGGTCATCGGTAGTAAGCACTACAGGTTTGCGCCAGTTCTCTTTAGCCATGGATAGCGGGGTGAGACCCTTATCCACTGCGACCACATCCCGATGCATACCCACTTCGGTTTTTAAAAAATAATCCCTGAGGTTGCACACCTCGCGGTTGTAGAGTGTCTTAGCATTTAAGAAGCCTCGACCTCTGCATTTCCGCGGGATGTACAACCTCATTACCGATGATCGTGGGTGATGCATCCGGTTTGCGGTCAGCAGTGTACGGACCCTTCTATCCAGGGCGTCGAGTTCGGTCTGAGTCCATTTGAGTATGCCGAAAGAGTACATTAAAACCGGCATAACCCAACCGTTGAAGGCGCGCACCTTATTTCCGCCCGATAAAAGGCTATTTAAAACCTTTTTCAGGCGGCCAAAGAAGCGCTCCTTCAGCGATTGCTTCATGTCAGTAACATTAATGCCTAACGCTTCCGACATACCCAAATACTTATAGTTATCGGATGAGGAGAGGGATCTAAGCTGTATGGAATCCGAAAGTTGAATACCCTCGGATTCCACAATCTCCCCTCGCTTTACATGCATGACCGCACATTTGTCCACACCAAATTCCATCCTGATGGTACTACTGAAACTTTCAGTTATTTTCAGTAGTTCCATCAGTTGTAAATTGTTGGAGGCAAAGAGTTTTAGGTCATCCATGTAAAAGAGGTGGGATATGACCTGACCACCTCTTCTCAACCTATAGCCTAGACCTGAATCCTCCAGCAATGTGCTTAGCGGATTCAGGGCTAAGCAAAACCAAAGGGGACTCAAACTATCGCCCTGGAATATTCCCCGTTTAATCCATATAGGTTCATCGTTCCCTTGAATTTGCCGACATCCTAGATATCGAAGGACCGTCCTCCATTGCCCCATACATGACTCAAGAAAGGTGCGTAGAGTTGCATCTATTTTGTACAACTCCAACACCCTCATAAGCCATGCATGCGGCACAGAGTCGTACGCCTTCTTGTAATCTATCCAACATGTCGACAAATCCTTGTGGGATCGACGAACCTGTTGGCTAATGGCCATGTCTATGAGGAGTAGCTCCTTAGTACCACGGGACCCGTTCCTACATCCATTTTGAGAGGCAGACATGATAGAATTACCAACAATATGTTCGGCAATTTTAGCTCTCAAAATGGATGTAAGAAGTTTATAAACCGTCGACAAACATGTGATCGGTCTATAATTCTTGGGTTCCGTGGTACTACCTGATTTATAGAGCAGGTGAGTAATACCAGTTGTGAGAAACTGGGGTAGCGAACCAGACTCTAAACATGACTGGAATTGTGATGCCAAGCGCGTGTGTGAACTACCAAGCCATTTTAGCCAGAAATTATGCAGTCCGTCCGGTCCCGGTGCTTTCCAGTTCGGTAACGGACGAACTGCTGTGGCCACGTCTAATGGTGTTATAATATTTTTTTCCATTTCTGTTATGGTTTCACACACGCGTTCGACGTCACGAATCCAGTGAGCTTCAGTGTGACAGACGGGCACCGACCAGATGTTACGCCAGAATGTATTCGTGGTTGTATCATCCGGGCGGTGCACGTCCGCCACATCCTGTTCAGGTCGCTCCCAAGCTCTGTATACCCACCTCTCATCGCTCTGGAACATGCGATTCTGTGAGTACCGGTCAACCCGCCGTTTATACCGCCGAATACGGTTCGCCCATGCACAAACTTTCTGCTTCAGGAAGTCGATGCGCTCTACAATGCGGGACATGTATTCGCGAGGACTGATTCCAGTCCCCGCAAAAGCCCGCCTCACAAAGCGCATCACTCGAGGTCTTGTATTGCCCTCCCTGAAGCAGTATAGTTTGCCGATGAGCACCCTGGCCCCATCGATACGGCGCTCAATCCTGCTTTGCCAGGCTGGTACAGCTGGTTTTGGTCGAATAGCTACGTCATTATTTGGAAACTTGACGTTAGCTAAACGACATGACGCAACAGCCGCGCAATACAAGATTGAATGTGTATCGACGAGGTCTCCGCTGCTCTCGAATAAATCCTTAAGCAGCGAATCCAAGTTACACACCAGCGCTCTATTTTTTTTGTGCATAGGCAGCCTTGGTAACCGGGGTCTAAGTTCGGTCGGTGTGGACCTATACTCACGAAGCGCATCCTCCAATGCGCTCCTCAGTTTTTCATTGCACTGGCTACTTACTGTGACAACCCTATCATCTGCTTCTTCACTGACATGGTTGGACGGCGACGGTGTTGCGTTAATAATTGGCGCTTGTACCGCGGTCTGTGTCGAAGTCAAGACGATGTGGTTGTTCAGCACCTCTGAACGCAGCCTATCAAGTGCGGTATCGTCCAACCTGTGGTTACGTTGAATAACCCGCACCTGATCCGACAGTCGTTGGGCCGAGACGTTAACGGTTGGTTCCAATACCTGAAACAGAGACAGCATCCTAGCACGGTACGCAGTGAGGTTAGTTCCCCCCTCTGTAGACCCGTAATATGCGCGCATGACGTTCTCGTTCATAGACTGAGTCCATCTCATGCGCTGCACACAACCACCGGTAGCGGGGACCTGGCTCGGGGCCGGTTGGCCCCTGGATCCCAAGCTCTTCGGTGGCCGGCCTCTCCCCTGCCGACGTACAGGTGTTGGCGACGTCGGTGGGGAAAAATACTCGTCGCTCGAGCTCGACGCGGCTGCAACCGTCGGTGTCACTGGTGATCCAAGGTCCGGCGGCGGCGAGGCGAAGCTGAGCGGCGAGTCCGGGGATGGTGGGCGTGCGCGTCGCTTTGCTGCTCTTGTTAGCATTTTATTTCATCATCGTCAGTTTTGTAAATTTGTATTGTATTTTGTGTGACATCTGTCACCTGTCGGACTGCTTACATATTTATAGGTTTTCGTATATTTTACAGGTATCATTTTTTGTGTTTTCTATTATTTACATTAATTTATTTGGTTATGTTTGGTTGTGAATGCAATTTGTGGTACTCACACTGGTATAAACAGATAAAATTCAGAAATTAATTGGAGGAAAAATTTACGGACGACATGATATGCTTAGAGTTGCCATATATATTATTATTATTATTAATTTGTTAATAAAATGTATTCTATTATATGATTATGTTAATTACTAGGTTACGACTAGGTTCTCCGCAAAATCACCTCATTTCGGATTCGATCTCTCAAACTGACTTCCAGCATGACCCTTTTATACCTTGAGAACATAGCTTGAGAACAATCTTGACCTTATGAACTACTTAGTAATATGGTTGAGCAAGCATTATTTAGAAATGTACTAAACAAGTCTATATATAGCGTCAGTTGTTCCTAAAATAAGCAGTGACAAATAGACGAAGACGAAGTACCCTTAAAGCCTCCTCTAAACGTTGGGCCAACTTAAGCTAATGTAGGCCACCGTATACTTACACCTTGTTCTCCATTAGTTTCGTTCTGAGATGATGTAGTGGCAGTCTCGATCCCTGAGGGCGCTAGGGTCGTGTCTTCTCCACCCTCAGCTACACCCTCAGCTACAGCCTCAGCTACAGCCTCACCCCCACCCTCACCTCCACCCTCACCTCCACCCTCACCTCCACCCTCACCTCCACCTTCTTCACCTTCACCTTGTTTACGACCCGATAGTATCTGCTTAGGTTTAAATGAGAATCTTTGCCAGTCAAGTGGCGGTTCTAGCCATTCATATGGCCATTTTTTCGAGTGACCGGAGGGGTTCGTCAGCGATCGGGCAGAGCGACGTGTATGAGCGACATCTGTGGTGACAACGGTGACTAATACGGAGCCATCGTAAGCTTTTACAAATGCCTTGCTAAGTTCTTGGAGGGCGTCACCTTCATAAAATAATAAGTAATTTTATAAATGGTATAATTTACAGGGTAAGTAGTTTATTATTGATACATCTGAAACTTTAAAAGCATTAACTTTGTTTTGTGAGATTAAGAACACCGTTCTAAGAGATTCTATAGTTCATAACTTTTTTTTCTTATACAGAAATATGCATCCTTCACCACACAACCTCACCTTTGAAAACTTCATGAAAACCAATTTTGAGACCGCCAAAAAATAGTCATATTAATAGTCACACAATCCTCACCTCAGTGAAAGCAAACTGCTGGAAGTATCAACTTGGTTATAATTCCAAAAAATAGTCCGCCATGCTAAATCTCGAAAATAGTTTTTAAGGTATTCCAGAGATATTAAGGTGTGTTGGTGAGGGTTACGTAGTGAGCCTTTTTCGCCACAATCCTCACATGATTATAGCGGAACACTGACTTTTTTGAAATTGAATTCGATGTCCAAAAATAGTCAAGAAATATTCATCCGCACCGTGCCGGGGGGAGCATTATATTGTGAAATGCATGATAATTCATTGTAAAACTAGCGCGTAAAAATGACTTTGGAATTTCCTTTGGAAGAAAGAGTTTTATGGAAAAACCAGGACATCAATCAATTCCAAATAAAATTAGTTGGACTTTTCGATAGTTGATCTTTGTTGGTACGGACTTGCTTTTTGAGATTTTACACAAATTTAATTAGTTATTTACGCTCAAATTTGCGTAAAAATTAGCAAGAAAAACGAATCTTCGTTTGCTCACAACTTTTTAATGGCTTTTTAATTGACGATTCGGCATCCGTACAGACACAACTAATAATGAGACAAAACTGGTTCACTTTGGATGTTAAATGTCAAATTGAGGAGTTAAACCATCCCAAAATTTGGAAATAATATTGACTAGTTTCACCTTAAAGCACGCGTACTTCGCCGCGAGTGCTCGATGGATTTTGTTGCAAAATACTTATGCAATTGCCGCTCTGGCCCCAAGGGGGCGTTATAATTGGCCATTAACATGGACGATGGATTACGATGCGTGATGACAATGTGACCATAGAATAGGTTCTTATTAAAGCAGAGACTAATAATTGTGAATTATGTGTTAGGCATTATACTGGTAGGGTAGGCGCAAAGCTAGTTATTCGAATATAAAATAAAAGGAACACTATTTCATTTAGGCAGCTTTATATCCTTACCTAAGAGTTTCAGAGCTTCTTTGGTTTGTTGGGAGTGCGGACCATAAAAGTCTGTCAAAATATGTAAAGTCCGAAAACGGAAATGGTAGTAGTCAATATTGTTGTCAGGTATTAAAACTCCGCTCTGGACCTGTAAATCACCAATAAGTAATAAGGTAAGTAATAGTCCGGGAGGTAGCGTTGCATCTTGTTTAATAGATGTCGAATGACTGATAAGTGAACCTAGCGTCAGCTGATGCACCCGCGGTGGGTGTGGGATTGTAGGGTTACGGAAGTGGCGAAAAACAAAAATGAAGTCATAGTACGCCAGCTGTATATTTCTTTCATAAATATATTATATCATACTGAGCTGAAAAAAAAATCGGCAGCTGCATACTATAGTCTTTGCGTTTTAGCATGGTGCGGGTAACAGTTGCCTGTATGACGTTGACATATGTCAGTACCACATGTCTAGGGATGTGACGTTATGCATTTCTTTTTTTCGTTATCGATACTCGCAGCTTAGATCAAGTTAATATTGTTACGAAATTTAGTGTGTTATTCAGTTGTGTAGTGTAACTATGTGTATTAACTTGTCAATTTAAATGTTTTATGGCTACATAAGTATCTTTGTAATATAAAATAATCAAAATAATAATAATTTGTCGACATGTTGGATAGATTACAAGAAGGCGTACGACTCTGTGCCGCATGCATGGCTCATGAGGGTGTTGGAGTTGTACAAAATAGATGCAACTCTACGCACCTTTCTTGAGTCAGGTATGGGGGCAATGGAGAACGGTCCTTCGATATCCAGAATGTTGGCAAATTCAAGGGAATGATGAACCTATATGGATTAAACGGGGAATATTCCAGGGCGATAGTTTGAGCCCCCTTTGGTTTTGCTTAGCCCTGAATCCGCTAAGCACATTGCTGGAGGATTCAGGTCTAGGCTATCGGTTGAAGAGAGGTGGTCAGGTTGTATCTCATCTTCTTTACATGGATGACCTAAAGCTCTTTGCCCCCAGCGATTTGCAACTGATGGAGCTACTGAAGGTAACAAAAACCTTTAGTAGCGCAATCAGGATGGAATTTGGTGTGCACAAATGTGCGGTCATGCATGTAAAGCGAGGGAAGATTGTGGAATCCGTGGGAACCCAACTCCCGGATTTCATAAACTTTAGAGCCCTCTCTCCAATCGAAACCTATAAGTATTTGGGTATGTCGGAAGCATTGGGCATTAATGCTGCTGACATGAAGCAATCGTTGAAGGAGCACTTCTTTGGCCGCCTGAAGAAAATATGTAATAGTCTTTTGTCAGGCGGTAACAAGGTGCGTGCCTTCAACGGTTGGGTCATGCCAGTCTTGATGTACTCTTTCGGCATACTCAAATGGACTCAGACCGAACTCGACGCCCTGGATAGAAGGGTCCGTACATTCCTGACGGCATTTCGAATGCATCGTTATCACGTTCATCGGTTATGACACTGTATATCCCGCGAAAGTGTGGGGGTCGAGGCTTTTTAAATGCCTGTAAGACCCTCCACAATCGCGAGATATGTAGTCTCAGGGATTATTTCCTAGAAACCGACGTGGGGATGCATCGAGATGTAGTCGCGGTGGACCAGGGCCTCACCCCGCTCTCGTTGGCTAAGGAGAACTGGCGCAAACCTGTAGTACTTGACACTAACGATCGCAAGGAAATATGGCAGAGTAAGGAGCTTCACGGACGCTTTTTCCATGAATACCATATATATTCTGATGTAGATCAGTTAGCGTCCGTATCTTGGCTGCGTTTGCGGTGACCTCTTTGGAGAAACCGAAGGTTTTGTCTGTGCAATTATGGACGAAGTTATCATGACGAATAACTATCGGAGATTTATTGTGAAGGATGGTACGGTTTGACATCTGTCGGGCATGCCACCGTCCAGGCGAATCAATCCGCCACATTATCTCTAGTTGTTCTCGTCTTGCTAACGAAAGAGTACTTGCATAAGCACAACCTAGTAGCCAGGATTACCCATCAGCAACTTGCTCTAAAATACAGTCTTGTAGAATTGGAAGTGCCGTACTACAAGTATGTGCCCGACCCAGTTCTTGAAAATGGCAGTGTCACTTTGTATTGGGACCGATCCATCAGATTGCAAAGGTGACTACACATTATTGTTCGATCTTGTTCGCTCTGCTCCATGCAAGACATTTTTCGCTGCAATGACGCGTCCACCGCTGCTCGTAAGTTTTATAATATAATGTACGATATATTTGATTCTTCTATTCCAAAGAAGACGATAAGGACGTCTGGTAATAGGCGGTACCCAGTCTGGTTTACTAGAGATATCGTAAGCAAGACACTCGACGTAAATCAAAACTTCATAATAAATGGAAACAATCCCGATGTGATGCTACATATAATCAGTTTAGCGCACTGCGGTCGGAATTAAAAGTAAGAACCGAAGATGCATATAGACTGCATTGTTCTAATGTGGAAAACAGCCTAGGCAATAATCCAAAACTATTCTGGCAGCACATTTCCAGCCTGCGATCTTAGGGTGGGTTTGAGCCAAACGTTGTGCATGATGGCAGGGTCTATTCAGGTGTCAAAGCTGCTGAGGCATTTGCTGAGTATTTTTCCAGCGTATTCCTGCCGGACACACCAAAATTGGACCCGAATTCAAACACGGTGAATAGTGAGGGAGGTAATTTTCCCCTTCCCGTTTTAGTCCCTCCAGACGTAGTTGGGGGTATTTCCAAACCCTGCAGTTCCGTTGGCCCAGATAACATCCCGGCATTCATAATTAAGGGATATAACAGTCTATTAGCAGCCCCTTTATGTCATGTTTTTAATCTAGCTCTTCAGTCAGGCGTGTATCCAGAGCTGTGGAAGACTTCACGTGTTACTCCCATCCCTAAAACCAGTGACAAGATATCTGTCGAGGAACACAGACCCATCGCAATTTTATCAACCATTGCAAAGGTCTTTGAGCATATACTTCACACTGTTATCTGTAAACAAACTAATAAGTATCTATCTGATGGTCAACATGGTTTTCGACCTGGTCGCTCCGTAAACTCAAACCTGTTGATTCATGTTGACTTCATATCCAGCTGCCTGGACTCCGGTATGCAGGTCGACACTCTTTATTTTGATTTTCGGAAAGCGTTCGACAAAGTGGACAACGATGTGCTTTTGGAAAAGTTAGGGGCTACGGGCTTCTCATCTGGCCTTAACTTCTTTGCCGACTACCTGCGGGATCGCAAACAGTTCGTCCGGCATGGCTGCTTTGAGTCAAAGTCCTATTACACTCGCTCGGGCGTGAGTCAGGGATCCGTGTTAGGGCCGCCTCTCTTTCTGATCATGATCAATGACCTAACTTGTAAGATACAATATGCTGAATGTTTACTATATGCCGACGATCTAAAACTAGCTGCGCAGATCAGAACAGAGATGGATTGCGAACTCCTACAAAAGGACATCGATACCGTCTATGAGTGGAGCATTGCGAACAAGTTGTTGTTTATTATTAGTAAATGCAGCGTTATGACTTATGGTCGTGGGTTGAGACCAATAAAATACGATTATAGTTTGGGGGGTACAGTGATCACTCGTGTTACCAGCGTTAAGGACTTAGGAGTGACTATCGACCGCAGTCTATCATTTAGAGACCTTGTGTCTGCCCTTGCAAAGGAATCCTTCAGGCGTCTGGGATTTGTCTTGAGGAACGCTCGTGACTATCGAAATCCCAGTATTATTAAGCTACTATACACTACTTTGGTTCGGAGTAAACTCGAATCCAGCACCTGTGTCTGGCATCCGCACACTGCGTCTCAGACACTGATGCTCGAGAAAGTTCAGAAAACCTTCCTGAGATTTTTGTATCAGAGGCTATTTCTTTCCCTTCATGTACCCTACGAATTATCTTCTAGGGGTATTGGGCTTCAATTCGCTAGAGGTAAGAAGGGGCTTTGATTAGCTCACGATTGCATTTAAAACCCTAAGCGGTCGTATCGACTGCCCTGAGCTTCACGGACTTTTCTGCCCCCTATTTGTGCCCGACAAATACCTTGCGCACCGTCAAAGCCGTCGTCATAATCTGTTTGCACTACCGCTTTCTAGATCTGTTGCTAGAGCCGAGTCCCCAGTATGTCGAACCCTAAGGATGCTAAACGCCCTCCTGACTGCCGACCCTGAGTGTGATGTGTTTGCTGATGAATGGAAGAAAATAATACGTGCGTGTCTGGTGTTCTGTGAGAGACAGTATGCGAGGGTGTCCACTGTTACATGCTAGTTTATGTTAGTTTGTGAGTGTTTAATTTATCTAACCATTTACTCAAATAATTATTAATAATCTTATCCACGAATTGTTATCCTTATCCACGAATTGTTATCTTTATCCATTTTTACATTGTATTTAATTAATTTTAATTTGAAAGCTTATTTCATTTTAATATTTATAATTCTATGTTAATTAATGTAATTGGACTTGTTCCGTTTTAATTAACTATAAATAAATAAATAATAAATCATCACTGACAGGACTATTGTAGCCAATAAGCCTGATATAGTGGTGATGGATCGAATTGAGAGGCGCGCAACGATTATTGATGTAACGGTCCCGCATGACGGGAACCTCGTGAAAGCCGAGAAAGATAAATAAATCAAGTATCTTGACTTGGCTCGCGAGGTTGTCGACATGTGGGATGTGGACTCAGCAATCGTTGTGCCGATAGTCGTGTCAGCCAATGGCTTAATAGCTAAGAGCCTTGACCAACATCTAAGGATGCTCTCGTTAGGCAGCTGGATCAAGGGCTTGATTCAGAAAGCAGTTCTTCTGGACACGGCGCGTATTGTTAGACGATTCCTCTCTCTGGAGCCCTGACCGCCGGTTGCTTGGACCCTGTTCCCGATACCGGTGGGCAAATATTTTTTATATTTTTAAATGTTTTTTTTGTTTTGATATTGAATATTAAAAAATATAATTTATAAGGTTTATTATGAATAAAGGAGATAATACTAAATAATATTTCGCCGCCATTTACGGCAAATAATATGTTGGCCCTATTATAAGAGGCTATCAACAATATTCAACCTGAAGACTGGTCGAAGGTCGTGAATAAAGTAAAAACGGACATTATGTCTGATTGGGATCGCGACATACATATTGACAACATGATTGAGTCATCGTTAATAATATCCTTCACAGATTCAGATGATGGAATCGAGTGACTATTCAGATGATCTTGACTCTGATATGAGTTTACGACGAATAAAATGTATGTTTTCGTTGTAATTGTGTAATTTCGTTGTTCTTATGTATAATTCTATAATTATACAGCAGAAAATTTATATGGTGACTTAAATCTGGAAGGTGTATATTATGTGCTTTTAACAATAAAAATTGAACTCCACACAATATAGGTCGATGGGGCGAAGACCGTTAGTTGACGATACATTTTTTTATTACCATATCAAATATCGACATTCCATCGTAGCAGTACTTCCCATCACTAATTATGTCTATGGCGTTATAAGAATAACACTGTGCTTAATTTTTCATTCAATTTGATTTATTTGTGGACTAGAACATTCTGATTGAGTTTAAATTAATTTACTACAGTTATTAATGATTTAGTATATTACGAATGTGGTGCAGCTGAAATACTAAGTCATAATTTGTAAATCGCTGCAACAGTGAAATCAAATGTTACTGAAACTGTCACCCACACCATGCTAAAACGCTACGACTGGACTATGCGTTAGCTGCTCGCTTGACCTTGTAAAAGAAACACGTAAAATAAAGTTATAGGTAGTACGCCGGATGAAATTTAAGTAAGTGATTGTTTACATTATCAAAAGTACGAAAACAACAATTACCTACGTGATTAGCGGTGGAAAAACCATTAGCTGACGCAGTAAAAGTTTTTTTTTTGTTAAGTAAAAGTAAAAAAACAATAGAGCATTGCTACTACGCATTTACTTCTACCTGTAAGAGTATATATGAAAAAACTTGCCAGCCCGCGTACTTTGACTACGATTTTTTTTTAAATTTATAATAATTATAAAATAAAAATAAAAACCCACCGCTAGTTGAGTAGCCGGCGGTTGGTTCACTTATTAGTCATATAAGATCAACCATTGAGGACAATATCAGCCGGCTTACTATGACTTTTCATTTGCAACGCTACCTCTCCCAGACTATTAGGAAAGTTAGCTAGGTACAGATACGAAATTATTTGTGTCGTTGTTTGCGTGGTCAATCAAAATATTGTGGGTGGTGTCAGGGGGTTGTACAGGTGGTGAAAACTATTTTTCGATTTTTCAATAATGTCATTTATAATGTAGTTTTGTATTAAGGTATTGAATTAATCGACAGAAAAAATAAGATCTCAAAAAACTTTAAAAAGCAATGAGTTATTTATGCGGTTGTTACAGAAATTATCCCCGCAAAAGACGCATTCTTCGCGCGCGGAGACATATCTTGAAGGCTTGATACTAAAATATTTAAAAAAATTAACAGCGATCTGAGGACGGACCGGATTACGGACTTTTCTCATCATAAGTATTAGGCATAGATGAAAAAATATGAATTATAATGTAAAACCTTTTCGTATGATAACCCAGTACTAGTTCGCCTAGGTACTTTAAAATTTCAATCATTTTTCAATTTATGAACAAGGTCTTAAATATTATTGTAGCCGAGCTCTATGTTGATGAAATGAAATTGATGTACAAATAGTTATTTTAGTGTCGTACACAAAGTGAGATCGAGATTAAACAATGGTTAAAAAATAAAACTACAAATGATAAAAAAAACCCATAAAATAGTTAAATGAATCTAACTGACATTCATTTAACTATTTTTATAAAATAAATTAAATTTTACAAGCATTTTAAAGGAAGATAATAGGTATTACAATAGGAAACGTTTCATCATTTAAAAAATCCTAAACAGAGTAAAACCGTTGTTATCTCTTAGAAATAAATAGAAATTACTTTTAAATCTATGGATATTATATATATTTGACGACCGATGTGGCGCGGCGGGCGAAGGTCCGCCTGCGACGCAAGAGGTTGCGGGTTCGATTCCCGTCTTGGGACAAATGTTTGTACGATCTACAAATATTTGTTCCGGGTGTTCTGGGTATTTGCTATATATAATAAAAATATCTATCTATGTAATGCATTGTATTTAGTATATCAGTCATCTAGTACCCATAACACAAGCTCTGCTTAGCTTGGGGCTAGATGATGCTGTGTGGATTGTCCAGCAATATTTATTTATTTATTTATTTTATTTATATATTGTTTTCACTCCTTATACATTTCGGTAATTTATTATGTAACTTTTCAACCCCCATTATATCAAGCCTTTTTGCAATGAAAGTAACAATTTTATTTACAAATCTCTCGCTTGTAATATATGTAATACAGATGATGCAAACATTATAAAAAAGAGATATTTATAATTATTCCATAGACAGACAAAGTTGCACTATTAGGCTTCTTTTTTTGCCATTTTAGTACGCGACCCTAAAATGTCATAATATTTACATAAATCTTAGTATTTTAATTTATGGTATCTTATAACTACACAAGCTCAAGTGCATTGAACTTTCGTTATCAGTATTTAGTGCCCTTATTTCTTTTCGTGGTTTCACTACGCTAGGCCTCCCCTTCAAAGCATATGGAAGGAAGGTGGACGGACAAGCGGACGAACACAGATGGTCGAACAGCACGGAATGATAAAGGTTCTGTTTATGGGCTCCTACACAAATCTGCGACGCAGGAGTACACGACGCGCTGCAAGAACTTGCAGCATAA
Organism: Phlogophora meticulosa; assembly: GCA_905147745.2. NCBI lineage: Eukaryota > Metazoa > Arthropoda > Insecta > Lepidoptera > Noctuidae > Phlogophora > Phlogophora meticulosa. The sequence goes on along the minus strand of LR990528.1, from coordinate 10,496,356 downwards.
CACGCGTCGTGCATTGCTGCGACACTTGATGACAACACTTTAGACGTACAGCGTGTGGGCAAGACTAAGGGTCCCGACGTTGTTAACAACTATCCGGTGAGAAATACCAGACTTAGTTTACCTAAGTCAGTATAATAACTACTTAATTAAATTAAAATAAATTAAGTTACCTTTTTAATAATAGCTTCTAAAATCCCAAGCTCACTTAAAAAGAGTCGGTCTTCATCTACTCCTCGCTTCAAGTGTACCAGTTTGAGTGTTGGATTAGTTTTGTAGGATGTGATATTCACATTACCAAACACATTCCTAATTATATTCATCTGAAATTTTTTATTCAATTTTAATAAGTAGCCCTTCGATATTAAATACGCGCCGGACTGCGGATTTTGTATCGTGGATCGAATCCGTTGGTTAAATTCTAGAACAGACAACGACGTTTGGACTGCATGTCATCACAATACGTCATCCCGATCGTGATTACAGTGCCGGATCCGAAGTTTTAGGAGGAAGTGAGATGTGAATAAGGGGCCACTAAAATACACATTATTTGGAAATAATAGGGGAAGGGGGGGGGGGGGGGGAAATACCAAAAATACAGTATGTTTATTATTCTTTTTTATTTATGGCAGTATGTTTATTATTCTTATTTATTTATGGCACTATGTCTTATTAATCTAACTATGATTTGCATTTTTTTTAAATAAATGATTTAATAGGAACTTGCGAAAAACCATCTTGCCCCATGGTAAGGGGCAAGCTAATTATAATCACAATAAAAACAAATATGTATGAATTTCTTCGGTGTTTTCATCATCCGCACCAGCTTTGTGGACGTTGACGTAGCTTTGTGGATTAAATTACGCTTAAATTACCTACCTACCAAATATTTTATATCTACTGGTAATTTTATCTTCGATGTAATGACGTTTTTTTCGGCAGTACTTTAGTAATTTCGCCAATCCAAACCGAAAAAAAGACAAAATCCTAAATACTGACTACAAGCAGTTTTTATTGAGTATCAAATGTCTATTTAATGGGTACGTATTTGAATATCGAAGATTAAAATAACTACTGTTAAAATATCGATGTTCAAAACATCGAAAATGGAAATGACGAAAGTTTATAATAGGTCTTTACCTATGAAATTGCCGTTTTGTATGAAAAAATTTAAATGAATTTTTTTCATGTATTTTTTATTTGTATTAATCGAAGTAATCACCCATGCAATCAATGCATCTTTGCCAACGCAGTGGCAGTTTATTGATGCCCTTCTTAAAGAAATCAGCTGGACGGGAGGCAACAAATTCTTCAAAGGCATTTTGTACTGCCTCTCGGGTATTGAATTTTTTTCCCGCCAAGAAGTTATCCAAATTCTGGAAAAAGTAGTAGTCTGTAGGCGCAAGGTCTGGTGAGTAGGGCGGATGACGGAGAGCTTCCAACCCCAGTTCTTGCAACTTGGAGACCGTCTGCTGTGCAGTATGAGGTCGCGCGTTGTCGTGCAGGAGCAGCGGAGACGAGCGATTGACCAATGCTGGTTGGAGATGTGCCAGCTTCTCCATCATTGTGTTCAATTCTTCACAGTACACATCTGCAGTAATGCTCACCCCGTTTGGTAAGAAGCTGTGTTGAATCACACCGGCGCTAGACCACCAAACAGTGACCATCACTTTTCTTGGGGTAAGTTTTCGTTTAGGGCATTGTTTAGGTGCTGAACCAGGATCCAACCAACTTGCTGAGCGCTTGCGGTTGTGTAGTGCGTTGGTTTGTAGTGTTAGCTCCGTAATCGTCGTTGATGTTGCGTGCCGCTTGTGCCGCGTTGCTGCCACGACGGTACTCATATTCCATAATTACTCGAATTTTTAACGTATCCATGATGACGAAAAAGATTTAAATGCGATGAAAATGTAACACTAATCCATAAACAAATGACTACTTTTGGAAAAAAAAATCCATGTTTTTAAAATAAAATTAATTTGAAATTAGAATTCTTAGCCAAACAAAAAATATTTTGATTTGAAATGGCCAGTACTGCAGAACGGCAATTTCATAGGTAAAGACCTAATATTATCGAATGGTTAAATATCCTACGTCCAATATATCTAAAATCTATATATCTACAAAAGTTACATCGAATGATCCAAATATCGAAATACAGATCTAAACTATCGAACGTCCTAAATATCAATGGGTACGTATATTATATATATTATTTGAACATCGAAAATGAATATACCTACGTGTAAAAATGGGTTAGTTTTCAACATTTAATACATTCATCCTAAAAATACGTACAAGTTAAAATATCGAACAAAGTAGTGCGAGTGGAAAAAGGTTGCTTCTGCAATGTCTCCGGCGCTACGTACGTAGCGTTGCCAGGCGTCCGGATAAAGCCGGACATTGGTAGGCTTTTTGATACGGTGTTCGGCCAAAATAAACGGTGTACGGCTTGTCCGGCTTTTGTAAGACTAAGCTTAGCATACTTAGACCGATGTTTCTCAACTGCCAACACGGTAAGACAGATATTTCGTTCTTAATAGTACAACAAACCATACGAACACTATCTAAATACAACTTTTTTTGTCGTACCTATTAATACTGAGACATAATCCTCAATAATGTTGGGTATCCGGCCTTTCTACCCAAATGTTCGGCCAAACTGGCTTGTCTGTCCGGCTATTAGGTTTGGCGACCTGGCAACCCTATACGTACGGGAAGTGCAACCCCTTCGCCCTTGCGTAACAAAGGATAGGCACCCATGTTCACCTCCGCAGTTTCGGCTTGCGACTAGCCTCGGCCGCTACGGCTCGCACGGGTGCCTATGCTTTGATACAGCGGGGGGGGCTTGCCCTCCTTTCGCGCCTCCGGATTTTTATATACACTCTAGGGGTAACAGCCAAAATACTACTTAAATTCGGGGTGCCCCAATTCGGTTTCGGAACAATTTCAACCTATTTCATCCATGAAAATCAGTGTCCAGTGTGCAAGCATACGTCAATCGTGAAGGTATTATTTAGGTCTTTAAATGAAAATATTTTCTTGAAAGTCAATATGTTGTGCTACTAAAGTTAGTGACAGAAACGTATCGCTGCAAAACCGACTCCACGTAGTCTTGTCTGTCCTACCCCTAGAGTGTAATTTAGAATCACGTAGGCGCGGAGGGGCAAGGCAGCCCGCGAGCTGAGGAGCAGTTGGTTTTAACAGCCGCCACCGCAGCTGAGGTTGGCCGGCAACAAGCCGAAGCTGCGGTGGGACTGCCGGAGCCCTGCAACGCCGGAGCCGTAACAGAAACCATACTTGCTTGTATGTTGCATGATTGCTGCATGCTTGTTTGCTAGATGGTAAACAGTTACTAGGTGGGTTACAAAAAAAAAAACAAGGAAAACCACATGTGTAATTTCAATTATTTTTACATAATAAAAACCTAAAATAAAACACATTTGTACGCAAATGTACAATGTAATCAGTGACAATAATACAAAATATTAAACAAAATAACCTGCTCCTTATAATATTGATTTCTTTAAAACGATACAATTAGTAATATATGAAGAAATAAAATAAAATAAATAATCACAGGGCATCGAAAAATTCATCCACATCGCTGTCAACGGGAAAAGTGCCCAAAAGGCTGGCAGCATTGCGAATACGTTGCAATGGCAATGCTGATTCTTTGGCCAAAAAAAAGGCCAGCCCTCTGGTCACGTGAAGAGTCGACCAAACGCTTCGCGATTCGCGACATTGACCACATGTTATCTTTAACTCATATCCATACTACAGTAGAATCCGTTTATTATGACTCCGCCAACCGGTTATTATGACGTAATTACACCACGAAGTTTGGTTTTCATATAAAATTCTTTATAAAAAAGTCGGATATAATGACTTCCCTTACAGTGACATGTCGCTTATTATGACCCATTTTTAATAAATTATGTCCGGTTATAATGACCGACATGATTCTTTACACGTTTTTGTTTTGAATCTCAGTGAGTAATTATTGACGCTTGAAGGGCACGCATTGTTTTTTGTTTGTTACTGTGAAAAAAATGTCATCTCAACGACGTAAAGCATTTACAATTGAAGAGAAAGGTGCAATAATATGCAGATTAGAAAATGGAGAATCTAACTCATGTCTCGCAAAGGAATTTGGCGTGGGTCATTTGACAATCTCAGTGATTTTTAAAAACAAGAACCGCATTAAGCAATCGTTCATTTCAAATGTTTTGAAACCGAAGAGGCTTCGAAAATTATGATTGACTTTGAAATTTATGCTGATTATGTACAATTTTGATTTAATATGTATGTATACATAATTATGTATTTACTATGTTTCTGTATTAAAATACTTAAGTACATAAGTACATATTTACATAAAAAAGGTTTTTCATTTCACAAAACGTTTCGTATGACGTCCGCTTATTATGACGTGTTTGTCAATTCCTTTCGATGTCATAATAAACGGATTCTACTGTACACGCATTTTCAATATTGTATTGTATTGTAACGCACGCACTGTTGCTTCTCGCATATAATCTACTTTTATCGATACCAACGACTAGCGTTGAAGCAGTTAGAGTAACGTGTTCTCTGCTACAGGTTATTTATGCAACCATTTAAGAACTTCCATGAAATAAGATTCATTTGATAGTTTTTAAGATCCTATTTAACAGAATGTGGAAAAAAAATAACTTAAGAAAAAATTACGTAATATTTTATTATAAAGGGCTATTTGATTATTTTGAGATATTCTGTTAATTTTTGTTCTATAATATTTGAGTTGTGCTATTGTTGTTTGATAATAATTGAGCTAATTTGTCAGGGAACGTGATATTTTTATTTAATTATTAAATAAGTTGATTTGATAGGGATTTTGATTTGTGATAAATGTAAGATTTTTAATTAGAATAGTTTTTAGTATCTATGAGAAAAATAGAGACAATTTTTTTGTGCGGTATCGGTATTTTATTGTATAATTTTAGAAAGTGAACTAGTTTTTTTATGTGACAGTTACTTGAAATATTATTATAGTTTATTATTCCTTTGTCGTTTAGCTTGAGAGACTTAAGAGAGCTTATCAGTTGTGTACTACACGGAGCATGTGCGTTTAGTGAGTATGGAAGAAAACACACAACCATAGATACACATAACAGTACTCTTGTCTACCTAAAGGATTGCTTGTTGTCAATATAAGTTAGCATTTTGTGTTATTATATATATATTATTCTTCAAATATATATATATTCTTCAAATCATTGCTTCCTGCACTAGGCCTGTCCTGTAAGGACCTACTTAGGTATACATTTTTTCCACGAAATAGAGTACTAAAGATGACCAGAGTCCAGAATATCACATTTATAAAATCGATATCTTCTAATCCATACTAGTATAATAAATATGAAAGGAACTCTGTTGTATGTCTATTAGCTTTTCACGCTTAATCCATGGACAGGACATGACGATAGTTTTATATCTGTGCCCTCGTCTGCGTCCGGGATAACCAACATTCAGGTCGGTCATCATCCAGCGGTAACGCACTACCAGGATAAAAAGGAAATGTCCTCACCCAGGTCATAGTCTGTCCGTATGGCAAATTTTATCCAAATCCGTTCAGCCATTAATGCGTAAAAGCGTAACAAACAAACAAACTCACATTCGCATTTATAACATTAGTTAGAATAAGAGCTTCGGTAAAATGGCCTGTTTACAGCCTTTTTTTTTTTTTTTTTTTTCCTTATTAGTAAGAACCAAGTTCTTACTAGTCAATTGCAATCTAGCCTAAGAAGACTAATAAACAATTTAAATCTAACTTATTATGCTACGTTATAAATTATGTTAATGCTAAGAATAGTGTCCATAATTAGGTATGCACTTTTACACACGTTCGTAACACTTCCTTAGAGTCTGGTAAAATTGATAAAACACTTTGTTCATGTGTTATATAAATAGCACAACATTGTTACTATTATTGATTCACTTACACTACACTAATTCAAATGGTTTAGTTCTCTTTAGTCTACGCACTATGCCTGTGTTGTCTAACAGCTGGATTGCCTCAACATTCACGTGTCGATGGAGTCTGTGTTCGTGGGCTTCAGCAAATTTTTGTGTGATGGTGGTGACGAATTCCATGTCGAGGTCACGGTGGAGGTCATCGTTTCTTATGTACCAGGGTGCATTTACAGCAGCCCTGAGTACTTTATTTTGGAACTGTTGAATTATTTTGACGTTGGTTGGCTTAGTACAGCCCCAAAGTTGGATACCATACGTCCAAATTGGCATCAGAATATGCTTGTATATTATCAACTTATTATGTATTGATAAACAGGATTTCCTTCCCAGTAACCAATACAAACGTTTATAACGAATATCGAGTTCCTGTTTTTTCTTTTTGATATGGGCTTTCCAACGCAGCTTGGCGTCGAGAGTTATGCCAAGGTATTTGGCTGTATTAGCATAAGGTATTTGCATACCATTTATGTAGAGTGGGTGGTAGTCACTGTGTTTGTTTGTGAAGTTAATGTGAACTGATTTTGACTCATTCAGATTGATCTTCCACTTTTGTGTCCAGTCGTAAACTTTGTTCACAGCTAGTTGAACTTTCTCTACTGCTTCTCTGTGGCTTGATCCGGTGGCCATAATAGCAGTATCATCTGCAAAGGTCGCTATGGTGCTGTTTTCCAGCTCTGGGATGTCACAAGTGTATAACAAGTACAAAATTGGGCCAAGCACACTTCCTTGAGGCACCCCAGCTTTTATGGTTTTTAGCTCGGAATATGCGTCCTCTTGGCGTATTCTAAACATTCTTTTAGTTAAATACGACTCTAGGATATCTACAAATTCTGGTAGCATGCGTCTGAGCTTAAATATGAGACCCTCATGCCAAACTTTGTCAAAAGCTTGCGCGACGTCTAAGAACACGGTAGCACAGACTTCTTTATTTTCTAGCGTTTTTTCAATAACATTAGTTATTCTATGTACCTGGTCTAACGTTGAGTGTTTTTCTCTGAAGCCAAACTGGTGATCTGGAACTAGGTTTTTATCTTCTATTACTGGTTTTATCCGTTTTAATAACAGTTTTTCAAATAACTTTGATAGTACGGGTAACACAGAAATGGGTCTGTATGATGATGCTTCGTGGGGAGGTTTCCCAGGCTTCGCAATCATAATGACTTCAGCAACCTTCCATGGCTCAGGTACATATTTTAAGATAAATGAAGCATTTATTAGTTTGGTCAGCTTTACTATGGCTTTGCGTGGGAGGCGTTTTAGAATTTCCCCTGTGATGAGGCGTAACCGGGAGACTTTTTTGAGCTAATGTTGTTTTGAATTTCTCTCATTACTTCCTTAGGAGTCACAAGCTTGATTCTTTGGTTTTGTGATAAATTTACACTCTCATGTATTTCTACAGAGCTTTCGTTGGGTTGAAAGGTTTCTTCTAAATGTTGAGCAAATCGGAACGCCTTTTGGTCATTGCTTATTGCCCATTTTCCGTTGCTATCTCTGATGGGCGGTATTTGTATAATCTGCCTTTTTAGATTTCTCGTTGCTTTCCAAAGTGAGTAATCCGTTGATTTGTCATTGGTAAGCTGAAGAAGGTTGGTATTCAGAGATTCATCCTCAAATTGTAGAATTTTTCTCTTAAGTCGTTTAGTTAGGTTATTTAGTGTTGTTTTATGACGCGGGAACCTTGTTTGCTGCCACAACTTCCTTTGTTTTCTTTTCTCTGATAGTAAATCCACAATTTCTTTAGGATGGATAAATCCCTTATATTTGCGTTTTAGCTGAGGTGTATTGCTCCACGCACATTGTTGAATATTAATAATAAATTTGTTTACTTCTGAGTCAAGCTGATCTTGCGATTTTATCGGAGTTTTAAGGTCGATAATATTATCTAGATCAAGAGCAAAACTGTCCCAATCTGTGGACTTATTAACCAAGGTTAAGTGGCTTTCTTTTAATAGGATTTTTTGACTTAGCATTAGTATAATCGGAGAATGGTCAGAGTTCATAGTAAAACTTTCCTCCAAACTGATGTAATTGGTGGATATATTTTTGCAGATGAAAAAATCTATAAGATCCGGTATTTTCTGGTGGTCAGTGGGCCAGTATGTAGGTTTGCCTGTACTCATTACTTCACAATGTGTTTCTTTAACTGCACTTAAGAGCTGTCTTCCTTTAGTTGTAGTAAGTCTTGAACCCCAATGCGTATGCTTAGCATTAAAATCGCCGCCTAGGATAAATCGCTGGCCTAATAATTCAAAAAGATGTAAGTATCGCTCTTTTCTTATCATGTGCCTAGGAGGCGAGTATATGGCTGCAATGGACACTTGACAAAACTTAGTTTTAACAGATACTGCCACTGCTTGAATGTCTTCTTCTTCATATTTACACTGGACGTAGTGACTAATGTTTTCTTTAATTATAACCGCACTACCCCCCCTGGCAGAGTTGCTAGGGTGGAGGGAATTATATATCATGTATCCTCTAAATTTGATAAAAGATTGCTTTGTGAAATGCGTTTCGGAGATTAAACACACGTCTATATTTTCTGTATCTAGGACCGCCTGCAACTCATGCTGATGTTTGAGGAGTCCATTGGAGTTCCACGCCATTATTTTGAGTGTGTTATTCATTTTTGATTATTCAAGACAGCTGTTTTAGTGCTGGATTCTAGCTTCTCTAATCTCTTATCAAATGAGGTAATGCACTTCAAGATCTGGTTAATCTTATCCTCTAAGTTCAGAGGTTGAGATCCTTGTTTTGCAGCTTGTGCGTAAGTACCAATGTTGGTTACTTGCATGGCTGGTTGTTTTGCAGTTGACTGGACACTTGCTTTCTGCGCCTGTTTACCAGGGTGTGTTATAGGAGGAAACTGTTGGGTATTAGGCACCGTAGGTTTCTTTTTTAAAACTTTATTTTTCATAATTTGCATCTGTTTGGCTACTTCACACCCTCTATAATTGGCAGGGTGAGGTAGGCCGCAGTGGATACATTTTGGTTTCTCTTGCGGAGATTTGGTACAATTGGCTGTAAGATGCTTGCCAGTGCATTTCACACACCTTGGCTCTTTTTGACAATATTTATGTGTATGCCCATAAGCTTGGCATCTCTTGCATTGGGGAATGAGTGCTGGATTTTTGAGTGGATGTATTTCAATTTTACACCCTAATATGTACTTAATGCCGTAGATTTTGTTGACATCTTCATCGTTATAAAATGATAAAACGAACATGTTGAGTGGTTCTTTGGTCTTCCAGCTCAATTTACTATCTACTTTTTCTATTTTTAGGCCTTGGGTTGTTAAATCTTCCTTAATTCGATCTGGTTGGCAAGAAGAGTGTAGTTTCTTTACCACAACTCTAATTGGTCTGGCCTGCTTGTTTTCGTATGAATGCCAGTGGTAGTCTTTTTCAGACAAGAACCTGGCAATTACTCTATATGAGTCTTCTGATTTGGCGTTAACCTTCACACAATCCCCATTCATCATTTTTGCTGTAAATGATTCCGCTGGTTGGCTTTCAATTAACGAATCGTAGAACGTTTGATAGTTCTTGATTCCGTCTATTATGATTGGCGGTGGTAAGGGCACTTTTTTGACCGAAGTCACTTTCTCATTTTTTTGATGATTGTCTTGTTGGGCGCTTCCGGGTTGTTGTTTTGGAGAGCCCTCTCTCCTCCTCAGGTGTTAAGCTTCCTTTTCTTCCTGCTCTTGGCCCTAATCCACTCAGTCTCTTTAGCAAGGTCATCCTCGTCTGTACAGTATTCCACGTCGTTTTTTGTAGTCTGAGCAGGTTCTGTAGTCCCTTTTGTTTCTTTGATGCAGTTCAATTCTCCTTGAAGTGTCTGAACTTGTTCCTGCAGGGCATCAATTTGTACATTCAATTTACGTACCATGACTTGCAGGTTTTCTCTATCTGTTTTCTCTTGGAGATAACAGTCATATAACTGCCTTTCTAGGTCAGTTTTAATAGTAATAGACTTTTTTGTAGCCATTATTAAGTTGTAAGGCGAGTTTAACACCTATACAATAAGTTATTGTAAACACTTCATGATTTCCGCACTTGTAACTAGGTCATGACACTCACCCCGATATATTGACGTAGGTACGCCGCGACGCGACGTTGTTGTGATCCGTCAGCAGAAAACTCTCGAAAGAGCTCGCGCGCGCGATCGTACGTCCGTGCACTATACTAGGTAGACAACAGGTCTAGGTTTACAGCCTTAAATGCTTATTAATATTAAGAAGTAAGGAATTAAAAACTTACGTGATTTTCATCAGATAGTTTGACATTTACGATTCTGTTGCTTCCGCTATCAAAGCGCTGCTTAATTCTGAGCGTTAAACCTTTGGGGGTATTTGGCTCATACTCATCTACGACCAGTGGGAAAATTTTGGAGTTCAACCCTGCCTGAAATTTAGATACTATTTAGTTTGCATTTCGAAGGAAATACATAAACGACGAGAAAGAAAAATAAGATTATTAAAAATATAAAATAATTACATAAATCAAAAATTAGCGGGCAGGCTGATTGGAAACTGCGATATGTATTTTAATAACTGCATTGATGCGTTCGTACTAACGAATATCATCTCTTACCATCTCTTGCGGGGCAGCTTAGTTCAGCCCCTTATATAAGCAGTTAGAAGGTAAGACAATTAAGAGATGTTCAAACCGCGCGTTTGGTATTTTTTAGCTACTTCCATAATATACGTATGGCATTTTACTCCACTCATTTTCCTTACAAATATATTCACGAGCCTTTATCAAGATATTAAAAAGGGAGCGTATTCCAAAGAATACCGCCTGGACGAAGAAGAAAGAGTGGAAGAAGCAGAAGAAGAATCGATGAGAAGGAAATCGTAGAAGACGATTATTCGCGAAACGAAGATTCTTATTGTGCGCAAAGCATAAATATTGAAAATGAGAAGTAAGATAAAAAGGTTCTCCTTTTTATCTTACTTCTGTAGGTTTTTAGTACAAACAAACCTACTTCTAAGGAACCTATTTGTAAGGAATTGGCAGATTCATCTCAAGAATTGATTCGTTTTTCGCCATTTTTTATGTACGTATATACAATATATGTGTGTAACTAAAATAAATAATAAATAAATATATTCATCTCCGCGTTATATTTTTGCCATGTTCTGTCTCTGCATCTATGAAAAAAAATAAAAAAAATTGGAATATCCAAAAGTGCACGCCTCTTTTTTCACTTCTTCATATTTTTTTTTGGTTTTTAATGAATTGTAATTAAGCGACAACGAATTACCCAGAGATTTTCAATAGCAAAAATACTTCGATACATTCATTTTTACGGTCGTGCGAGTGCCAGATCCATACGGACAGACATCCGGACGTCCTTGAACATTTTTGTATTTTTTCTACTTTAAACAAAATAATTGTTTAAAAAAATATCAAATACGTTTAAACGAATGTTTTTCTAGATATACCTATGCATGATAATATTATCCTATAAGGGCATTGTGAGAAAAATACAGTCATTTTTAATTTCGATAAGTCCTTGACTTTCAATATATCGGGAGTAGAGCATCACCTCAACGCTTCGCGTATGTATGAGGCGTGCAATACCCAAGTCATTAAGTCCGCCTCTGTACTGTTATTTTACTTATGCATAAAGTACTAAGAATAAAAAAAAAAGTATTGAGGTGTGGCTGAAAAAAACTAATCAAAATCGCTCCTTCGTTTTTGATTAGTTTTTTTCAGCCACTCCTTAACACGTTGAACGCCAAATGACCGACAAACAATACATTTTCTATTGTGTCTCGTTGTTTCGCAGTTAAGGTGTTACAAGGTTATATCGACAATAAAGTTTTTATATAGAATATTAAATTATTTCTTGTGTACCTACTTATAAAGTTTGTACAAAATTGCAATTTTAATACTAAATTATAGGCCAGTGGTAGTTACCACAAAAATGTATTAAGAAGTTGGACGTCACGTGACGCCCGGCAGATGTGATCTCAGCGAATATACTATCTCGGAAATGGTGATCCTTAGGATAAAAGTGTAAAATCAATTTTTATAGATAATAATATATAGGTACATATAATAATTTTTTGTTTGAACTGTTTTTGTGATAAAACTTTTGGCTGAAAATACACATATTTGCCAACACAGTTGATTTTTTTCTTTTTTCAAGCGCGGGATCGAGGGTGACTTGACATTTTATTTATAACTAGCTACTGCGGGGGAAAAATCACATCCATCAAACGCGCGAAGCTCAATAGTCAAAATTTTTCATACATTTTCCAATTTTCTGCTCAATTGTCGTAAAATCGTTTTTCACAGGTGAAAGCACTAAGTTAATTGGGAACTCACATTTTCACGCAGACTGCGGATACCATCAATGGAAACTTCTACAACAGCTTCAGGGGTTCTGAAAGGGTCCATGACATACATACCTTTCCATTCTGAACTCTGTAAACAGGGTTTTTTTTACTATTTTTTTTTATTTAGGTACCTACTCACCTACTCGAAATCTTGCCTTCCTGCATTTTTTTAATCTAAACTGGGCACACCGCTGGGCAAAGTCCCCCATGCTTTTCCATTAATTTAATATTCATTCAGATGATAACCTAATATTTCGTTGTGTACTTTACCTAATTTGCCAAAACAAGAAACAGGCGCGGTTGCGGTGCGTGCGGCGCGGGCGGTGCGCTGGCTGACTTCAGCAGGTAACAAATTGATTTTGGAGCGGAATATGCGCCGAATGCACGTATTTTGTATTGTAACAAGTTGCGGTTTTAAAAACAGTCGCGGCATAAAATACCGCTTTTGATTCCGTTTGCATTCATTCCTTCGGATCATAAAATCACGTGGCTAGGAACAGCATCATAAAAGGTGCACTTCAACGGTGTCGATATAGATATGTGCGTATTTCACGGAGTAAATAAATAGCTTGGTCGCTCTACCGTATCTATAGTAGATAATGTAGGTAAATACTGTGTCTACTGAATATACATAGTAGATAATGTAGGTAAATACTGTGTCACACACAACTAGTCGGTTAGCGGAAACTGAACATGTGACCTGTCAGTCACCGCTAATGGCGGGAGATTGAAGGTGGAGCATACCCTGGCTTTAGATGTGATGGTGAACCTGTGAATTGTTATAACACAACAACCCACCTTGCTACGGAATATAACGGATACTGCAGTAGCGTTAGGCCATATCTATAGTAATATTATACAGAGGTAAATCTATACTAATACTAATATATGTACTAATAAAATGTGAAAGAGGTGAAATTTGTATGTACGTTTATAAGTTTGTATGTAGTTGGTAATCTCCGGAACTAATGATCCAATTCCAAAAAAAAATTCACTGTTAGAAAGCTACATTATCCCTTAGTGCAATAGGCTATAAATTATATTTACATAATGCATATTAGCTAAGCTATCGCAATGTAAGTCCAGCAAGTCGGAAATAAATACCTCTTAAAACAGAATTATTTGCATGCGCTGCGTTAATAGTAGTTTAAAGCGGAAAACAATGTATGGCAATCTGGTCCGTCTTAATAGTTCTACAAAAAAGTCGACGACACAACATAGCTGTCTTTTATATTTCATCTTTTACAGAGCTTATTATGTTTAAAAAAAGTATTTTTTCGACATATTTACTTTTGGATGAATATTTAAACAACAAATTATCAATCCACATCAAAATAAATTTATTTTATTATAACAAGGACATCATGGAGATGAGATTTGCCCTTTACAGTATGTCAATTGGCCATACAGTTTTGGAGATAATTTTAAATTATTAAAGAACATATTAATTACTTTAGTTCCCGCATAGAACATGGGTTGCAAACGTGTCAGCTTAGGCTTACCTATTGTATATAGTCTGTTGGCGTTAAACAAGGACATAATTTTCGCGGATTGATGACGTTCTCGATATATCATTCCCCTTTTGCCAAGGTGATGAAATGTTCTGAGTATCGTTGCGGTTCTATTATATTAATTGTTCTTTTACGGTTACGAGTTATCAGTATATCAGTCTTTTAATTTCGAAAGTGAAGAGCACGTGTGTCAGTGCGTGGTTATAGCCGCACGGATTAATTAAATGTTCAACTAGGCGTAGCGAGGTCAGTCTGTGGATGGGTGACTGTTCCTCACATATCAAGACTCCTCCGTGCCTCGGAAATCACTTTAAGCCGTTGGTCCCGGCTGTCATTTGTAGATCTTTGAAGTAGTTACGGGTAGTCAGAAGCCCGAAAGCCTGTCAACCAGTCTTACCAACGGGCATCGTGTTGCCGAGTAATTGGGTTGTGGAGGTCAGATAAGCAATCGCGCCATGTAAAATACTAGTACCTATTCAGCTGCAACCGGTTAGACTGGAAAAGGATTGGGAAATGGCTAGGTAGATGAGTCGATCCATTTAATTCGTTATTAAAACTTTGTTCTCCTCTTCTTAGAAAATTCGTAATGATGTCTATTGTAAGTATTGTTACTCAAGTTGCAATAAAAATAGAGTGGTTTTAAATTTAAAATAGAAAAAATAAAATAAAATATTAAATTTTCTCTTTGGTCTGTTGTCTTCTCATAATGGTAAAAAGTTAAAATTGTTGGATGTCGTTCTATTAAATTCTTTCGGTTGCATTATAATAAAGAGGAAAGATTTTATTGTTTGTTTGCTATGGATAAACTCAAAAACTACTTTAAGAACCTACAAGCTACTTTATCAGCGAGTAACATAAGTTAGGTATATTATATTTTCAAAACTACGCTTTCAAGGGGGTTGGAGGTGATGTTAAATTACCAAGGGAAATTTCGAAATCCACGTGGTGTGGTCGCGGGCGAAGTGCTAGTACCTACTAAATACACATAGATTGAATACGTACACGTTCAACAGAGAGTCCAAGTGCAGCAGAAAATATGTCTTTCAGAAGGCTTTCCGCCGTTTCAACTGGGTTTATAAAGGATAGAGAGTCTGGACTATGAAGAATACATAACTCTCCTTCGGCATTGGAGCCTAAAATTTAATCAAAAAAATTGGTTGTCTGTAAAGTCGGTTTACGGACGATAGATTTACGTGATAACGTCATAATCATACATATATGTGTCACAACCCAACGCTTAGGCCTCTCTATCGTTTGTTTTATCGTACCTCTCTATCGCTCAGGCTCAGGTGGAACGTTACGCGGAACGTTACTATTTTCATGAGTGTTGCTGGTATTCATCAATTTATAAGACGTTATCACGTCAAAATCTCAGAGTAGGTGGTATCGTAGGTGCACAGTGCGAGCCTAGCGCGGTTGCGAAGTATCACATACCGCTCACATACCGTTGCTGTTCCGTGTCCGTAAGGCATTTCGACCATTTTGCGTCAAATGGCCAATTTTGGCTTTCTCATTCTGAGAAACTGGAAGACTTAGGAGATTGGCACACTGCAACGCATCACGCATCGGGGTGCGTGACGGCGAACGACGCACACTGCGCGTGAATGCTTTTTCTGTGTGATCCACTACGCGTATTTTCTATACAAACACAGATAGGTACCTACTTGCAAATAACGTATGAACACGCATTCCCGCGTTACTACTACCGTGACTTCTACGGTTTTTAGCGGCCTTGATTTTCGCAATTTGTTCTAACCTCATACATACATACATCTACAATATATAACATTATAAAAAGGAATGAATTGTATTTTGTATGTTTGTAACGAATAAATAAAAAAACTACTGGTCTGATTTCAAAAATTCTTTCAACATTAGAATGCTACTACACTATCCATGAGTAACATAGGCTATATTACATTTTCAAAAGTTCTCTTTCAAGACGTTAGATATATTTAAGTTAGAAGGGAAAGGACGAAATCCACGCGGTCGTAATCGTGGGCGAAGTTTTCTCTATTATAGGTAAAGCTACAATTCCAAAGCAAATTTTTCATAAAATGCGCATCTACTCTATTTCGAGCTCGTGAAAATGAACATAAGCAAATGAATCATATCATCAGTCTTCGGCCCTTATCCCAATTTGTTTGGGGAAGGCATAAGTCTTATTTTCCTCCATACATCCCTATTTGCCGTCATCTCAAGAGTCACCTCCTTCCTAGTCACATTATCTTTCACACAATCCATCCACTGTTTCTTTGGTTTTCCTCTACTCTCGTATCCCTCCACCTTCCTACTCCATACTTTTCTCATAAAATGATCTTCATTCTTTCGCAGAATACCATAACAACCGATTTTCACACCACTTCTCGTTCACAGGCGCCACTTTCAGACTTCGACTTACATCCGCGTTGTTAGGCGAAAGGATAGAAAGGAAAGAAGAGAGAGAGCACAGCAACCTTAACATTCTCATCTCAGCTGCTTGGAACTGATTTCCATTCATCCTGCTTGTGGCAACGCGCGACCCAACGTAATTTTGTGACAGGCCTCTCAAACTACATAAAACAGTAAATGGATGAAAACGGCGTAAGCTCGCACTGTGGAATTAGTTTTTTAACTGGCATTATGTTTAAGTTAAAATAAAATACTTACCAACAGCTAGTGTTACAACAAGAGTAATACAAAACAGAAACATTTTGTCCTGAAGTTCATAGGCGATTTAACTCATTTACCTACTGTCAGTCGGTCAGACTCGTTGTCAAAATTTTATTTGAAGCTCGATGTTTAAGATTGTGCTGACAAGATACAAAATCAGTTAAATATCGAACTTGGAGACCAAAGAGGATTGCTAGATAACACGCTAGGTACACACGCCGGCGACGTCAAAATCTGTGTGGATGTGAGTTTTTGATCTCGTCAGCGTATTGCCGGCTAAAGTCGCTGCATGTGTTTCCCTCTTGACCATATAAAATGGTTTAACATACCTTAATATTTTTATTTGTATTTACACACTATAGATATCGCTACTATTACTTGTCAAAGCTTCATAAAATCGTAAATTCATGATTCTTTATGGCACCATTGGCACCGTGACCCGCTTGCACCGAAACCAAAAAGGAATTCATTGTAAACATTTTAATCATTGTTTAATAACATTCCTGCGTCTGCCTTGCCTTCAGTTTCCTTGGTTTCTACCGATGACTTTACTAGGCACACACCACACTAGCTTCCAATAGAAATTCAAGAAGTTTAGCACCTAAACCAAGTTTGTGAAAATTAAGTAACTAAAAATAAATCTGTGATAAGAACTTTTTTTTTCTTTTTTAGTTTTTTAATTAAACGTTGTCCCACACTAGAAATTTCTCCTGTGTCGCTTACAATCATTTAAACTCACAAACACAAAACCAGACCCGGACAACAAATATTTGTTCCGTGCAGGAATGGAACCCGCGACTCGCAGCGCGGCAGCCAAACGCTGAACCACTGCGCCAAACGTGCCTTGACCTTAACTTTCTTTTTTACTCAATGTGCTTTTTTCCTCGTGGGGGTCCAGCTCACACCTACGCCGGGGGTCGCGGGAACGTACGTACCTTCCGCAATGCCTTGACCTTAACTTGACTTAACCTTTTTTGTGTTTCGATGTCCTCATGTTTATGTTTACACATGACTTTCGTCTAGGTTGGCCAGACTCCTAATGACTAAAACCAGATGGTGGTTTACCTTGTCATTAACCCATTTTTTTATTTCTCTTGCCTATCAAACTGCTACCTATTAGGTTCCTTTATCAAAAGTGACACATCCAGTGCTGTCTTTTGACTGCTAGAGCACGGAAAAAAGATGGCACTTGTGTTAGACTACACCCCCTAACACCCGGTGGAGTTCAATGGCAGACATGCTAGACCGATTTGTTAAATTCAATTTATTTAGGTGTCTGCTCTGGTTTAACGTTGATTAAAACTTTATTAGGGTACCTATATTTTAAAATGTCTTATTGACATAAATATAAGCAAATGTTTGCAAATAGCAAAGATGACAGTCGAAGCTCTTTCTCGCGAGACGCAAATTGAATTACCTACTGCAGATATAGCTATGAATTTTTTGCTCACAAAATTAAAGGAGGCACTAAAACGCCCCTTGCGTTTTAGTGCCAAAAAAACAGCGATGCACTAGTTTGACCTATGTTCTGAAATATTTGTAGAGCTGAGACAATTTTAGTATGAAAGTTGAGAGTGCAACTTTCACATGACATCAGAGTCTTGATGGACAACAAATAGCCTGTTGTCATTAGTGACCTACAATAGATCGGGCAATCCCAGACTCCTCTAACAATACCGCCCAGCCCCAGCAGTTAAAACAGCTCAAGTGACGACAAAGACGTCGTATTAGCTTCTACAGCTTCCACTACACTTGCTGGAATGAAGGAACAATTGCAAGCTGCTATTTAAAAGTCCATGTCTCAGCCACGGCCTAACAGGACGGCCACCGTTTTAGATACGGAATTTTAAAATGATCACACCATCAGAGTAGAGATTGCCCTTTATGAAAATGGAGGCTTATAAAAAAGTTAAAAACCTTTTGCAGGTGTACCTACAATAACTTTTGAAAATTCCTCGCTTGAGTGTCGAGTCGGAAAGAATCTTATCATCAGCCGGATACCACTTAGGAACCTCGCTGAATGATGACACTCGAAGACATTCTTATTCGCATTACCAATGCATCAAAAACAAAATTGGAGTATAATTTATCGTTGTTTTTCAACTTGTTGATTCACAGACTCAGATGTTATAATTGTTATTGTTTATTTAGTTTATTCACTTAAAATCTAAAATGACTTTTTGGTTTTATTATTATTAAACAACAAATTATTTTTAATGAATAGCTTTTAATAACGACTATACATCAATGACCTGTCAAAAGTAACTGACCATCCCTGCATACTCTTTGCAGACAATGTGTCCGTAATCATCCCTAAAACTACAGACAACTATAATGAGGAAATAAATAGTACCGTACCTAATATACCGTACCTAATATAGATTAATTAATATAATTTAATTAATTTTAATTAATTAACCTAATATAATTTTCTAACAAAAACTGGAATAAAATTGATCTAAACATCACTTATTGATGTTATTATTATTATTGAATTAGAGGTGTATACGTGCGATTTGTAATGTAGACCCACTCACCTCCTGTAAACCACTGTTTAAAAAACTCAAAATACTAACATTGACTTGTATTTATATTGAGGAATTATGTAAATTTACCAAATCCCATCCAGAGATGTTTGAAAAACTGGGAGAATTTTGCACGTTCAATACCAGATATCCTAATAGACTTATTAATACTAGAGTAAAAACGGAACTATATAGGCGAAGCTGTTATCCTATGTGTATCCAGATCTACAACAAGATTCCTAACCAAATTAAAGAACTTCCAATGGTTCGCTTCAAACGGGCTTTACGTAGGTGGTTAATTGAGAATCCCTTCTATAATATAAAAGAATTATTTCAATTTAATTAATAATGTAATTGTATCAAACTATAACAAAAATTTGCATGTCATTATGTTATAATTAAATATGTTAAGCTACTAATATTACCTACCTATATTAAGACCTTTTGTAATTATATTTTAGTGCAAATAAATCTTTGACTTTGACTTTGACGACACTCCAAACCATGGGATGGACAAGAAAAAAAAATCATTCCCCCTTTAAGTACAGTAGAATCCGTTTATTATGACTCCATCGAAGTGAACCCCGACAAGAGCCAGGCGGTTTTATACTCCAGGAAGGGTAAAGACCCATCCCCTCCTCCCCCGATCACCATGTATGACAAGCCGATCCCCTGGGGGGTGCAAGCTAAGTACCTGGGGGTCATCCTTGACCGACACCTTACCTTCCGGACGCACATAATGACGGTGCGCTCGCGCGCCGCATTCGCTCTAGGGAGGTTACACCCCATGATCAATGCACGCAGCAAATTGTCACTTCGGTGCAAGATGCGACTCTACACCACGTGCATCAGGCCTATTATGACCTACGCGTGTGCCATATTTGCACATGCAAGGCCTTCCTATATCCATAGGATGCAGGTTTTACAGAACCGTTTTCTCCGTCGAGCCACGGGAGCCCCATGGTTCGTTAGGAATGTTAGACTCCATGTAGATTTAAAAATCCCCACCATCAAGCAATTCATGAAGCGTCTTGCTGGGCGCTTTTTCGAATCAGCCGAGCGACACCCAAACCCACTTGTCGTCTCGGCCTCCCAATACTTCCCTACCAGAATTGGTAAGATTCGCCGCCCAAGGCATACCCTAGTCGAGCCAGACGACGAAACAACCGTCATCCAGGAGAGCAGTAGGGAAACTAGCACTCTTAGAAAATACACAAACACAAACCGACCCACATTCCGGCCTCGCCGACGAGGCCCGCGACGCGCGACGCCCTAGTTAGTTAAATGTAAATTCAATCTTTAGATTCTACAAGGCCAGCCCGCGTAGCTGAGTCAGTAGTTTAAAAACCCCCCGACATAATAATAACGAGACCCAGCCTTTGTTTTTGTTAAGAATTCAACGACGCCCTAAGCCGAGGTTCGAGCCCCACAGGGGGCGCCCTTAGCGAGCGGTCGTTTAAATGTAACTTTTAGTTAGCCCTGGCTGGGGGCCTTCTTGTAAGGTCACCACAGGATCGACCGGTTAAGCAGTAAACAGCCTTATAGTGCGGAACTGCGAGTGGCCCTACCTAAAAAAAAAAAAAAAAAATTATTATGACTCCGCCTATATTGACCAACCGGTTATTATGACGTAATTACACCACGAAGTTTGGTTTTCATATAAAATTCTTTATAAAAAAGTCGGATATAACGACCCCATTTTTAATAAATGTGTCCGGTTATAATGACCGACATGATTCTTTACACCTCCGGTAATGTTCGTTGATTAAAAGCCGCAGAATTATTATCACGATTTGTTCACAGCAATATTGAAAATGATAATTTGACCATAGCTATGTCTTCTATACACAATAGTAGGTATTAGAGACTGTTTTTACAATAAAATGAAAAAACAAAGGCAGTCAAAAATTATAGATTTCTTACAGTAAAAAATACACTTGTATGTGTTATAATGTGCTGATTATGTACAATTTTGATTTTGATTTAATATGTATGTAGGTATACATATGTATTTACTATGTGTCTGTATTAAAATACTTAAGTACATACATATTTACATAAAAAATAAAAATTCATTTCACAAAACGTTTTGTATGACGTCCGCTTATTATGACGTGTTTGTCAATTCCTTTCGATGTCATAATAAACGGATTCTACTGTATAGGCAACCTTTGCCTTTGATTTTAATATTTCACCAACATTAATTGCTATAGTAGTAAGTCCTTAGAGGAGGCCTTTGTCGAAAGACAAACTTTTGAAAGAGGGGAGATAAGCCGAATGCTGAAATATGTTTTATTTTAAGTTAACTTATAGTTTTCTTACGTCTACTGTTATGTTTATTTAAAGAAATGTTTGATCAAATAAGTTAAAATCTAACAGCAATAAAGGCTTTTTTATTTTATTAATTGCTATAATCACATTGTCGAGCAAACAAAACTATGTATATGAAGCAGTAATAATAAGATTGAACTTTGGATTTTGAAGGAAATTCCTTCATAATGCAAACTTATTGTAATACAACCTTAAGCACAGTACAATGACCACCATAGAAACGGGTTTTGTCGATAGAAGAATAGACAACATGACAGATTGTTAAAAGATTTCCTGTTCCTAAGCATGGCGATGTTAAAACTGAAAAGAAGAAAGTTTTATATTCTCTACAGTTTACGGGGCGCCCCGTGCTCGGGTAGAAGAGATGTCTAGATGAAAAGAAAGAACTTTGTCTATCCTTTGAATTGGTCTCATCGCAGTCACAGTCTCAATATTTGCAATGAAACTAGATTTTAACGTGCAACGTTCGTAATGTGCAAATAACATTAATTCCACTAGAATTAATGTTATTTGAATATATTTAATGCTATTTCTAAAGCAATTACGAGGTCGAAATACATACATCATACATTATATAATTTATGCAAAATAGAAGTAAAAACCATATATGTTTTAAAATAGTTTTATTGTAATCTTATCTATTAATTACATGTTTTATTCAACATCGAACTGAATTACAATAAAAATTTAAAATTACTGAAATTAAGAGGTAAAATAGCATTACATACATGCATAAAGTTGTTGAAAATATATTCTAATAATTCATATATTCCTCGCTTACCCGTGGTATTTTTGTTCTTTTGATAATGTGGCTATATCAAATGAACAATCTTTGTTTTTTTTTAAATGATAAAATAACAAAAAGCATTTATATTTCACACATTCGCAATGTAATGCTAACATGGAGAAGCAGTTTTACCTGTATCATCAATAAGAATAAAGGTATAAAGCTAAAGATTATCCTTTAATCTCTTCACTTGGCCAAAAAGTGATAATAATAATGAAATGGTTTCCCGCTACTTAAAATTTACCTTTTAGAATCAGAAATTATATTTTGGATTGAGCTTAAAAATTGGTCAGCGTATTTCTTGCAATTTTCGACGCTAGTTCTGAAACAATTATTAACATTTTAGCTTTCTTTGGAGATCCAAAACGAGAACTATCGATGAGAAACTTAAAAAAAGCCGCCAGGGGCGAGTTGTACTCCACTACGTGCCGTTATTTGTTAGGTGACCATACTCAAAGTAAAATTTTATTTTGGTATGACCGCAAAACTAAGTTTTTTTTTGTAGTTTTTGTGAAGGTTCTTCGCTGCTTAGGCGCTGAAAAGGCGTGCGAGATACATCGTTTTATATTTCCTGTAATCTTTACATAAAGCTCCACCAACTATATGTATTTGTTTTAGATTTTTCGTATTTTTTCGTAATGCGCATTTTAAACAGATCTCAAATTACAAACACACAACACTAAAATTTCAACCTTCGGGTGCTATCTTAATGAAAACAACACTTATATTAAATATTTTACTTGCTATGTAAGTGGCGCAAATCGATTGCATTGCTACTGAAATAAGCAGCTGTGGACAGACAGCCATAAGGGTTACTTTATATTTTGGTAAGGAACTATAAAAATGGGCTTTATAGAATTCTTATATTTTGCATATCGCAATTTTATTTTATTTAGTTTTAAAGTTTCGTCTATTCTGGTTTCTTATTTAAATGCTTACCTGTATTCAATTAGCAGCCTAGCGTCCACATGGCGGATGTTAATACCGGCCTGCTCCAATAACTCAGATATACTTGGAGTAGGGTTGTTCATCTCTTGGTCCAGCATGCTGAACAGAAATTAATATTTTTATTTAGACAAATATTATGTTGAAGGCCATGTCAATTATTCAGGAGTGTAGTGCAAATGCAGGTTAATTTTACCGTTATTCCACATGACAAACCACGAACTATAGGTCATGGTAATGCCAGTAGACTGTTGCAGATGTGTATCTTTTAGTACTTAAAATAATAACAATAACGTATAGAAATGAAAGTGAAATCCCAACCAAATGACCAGGGCACGAACACATCCTATGGAATTTAATTTTCTATTATAATAACTACCTGTACCCCGCGGTTCACCTGCTTCTAAGGGTGATGTTAAATAACCTATAACCTTTTTCAAAAACTGGGCTTTGAAATGCAGAAAGATTTTTATCAAATCCGTGGTTTCGGAGATTAGCACGTTCTAACAAAAAAAAAACAAACAAGCTCTTCAGCTTTATTATCTTTTTGAATATCATTTTTCTGTATGTGTAAGAACTTCTTATATTCTTTTTTTTATAACATTGCCCCACACTAGGATTTTGTCCTGTATCGTGGGTGCGTTTACACACATTTTAAACTCATATACACAAACAGCCAGACACGGACCAGCTTTCTGTAAGCCATTCAAATATTATTTTCTGTGCGGGAATCGAACCTGCGATACGCAGTGCAGCAGCCAATCGCTTAGCCACTGCGCCAACCATGTTGTCGAACCCGTGCTGGGTCGTGTGTGTATGTAACTGAAGTCTTAAGCGGCTGGACCGGTTTTAATGAAGTTATTTATGTGTTTGAATGGATCCCTAGATGGTTGCGATCGCAAGAAAAACGGGTCTGTTGAACTGTGGGGTTCGACGGTATTGGTATAGATAGATTGAACATTTACTGAAAATAGCGCGACGGGTATAGGGGATGCTTATATCTATATTGCTCTTTAAGTTACCCGACGAGTCCTACACAACATGAGGCCGGAATAACGTCACTTAATTTGCATAATAAAATAACCTCTCACCACGACCAAATGGTGCCCCCTACATGGATACATGGACACGGAGATGGCGCAATGAGCTCGGCTTACTTTACTAACCGGTTATATATTCTTTTTTTGGCCAACTAAGCCCGGCGGTCAAAGAGAAGGTAAGTACATATGTACTTTAAGGGTAATGTAAAATGTTCTAAGAATTAAAAATTGATAGATTTACCTTTCTAATGATCTACATAAGCGGATGGTTTTTATATGAGCTCTTTCGGCCAGCTCTCGTAGATGACATTTCAGCTCTTCGGATTGGTCTGGATTCTTCAATTCTTTGTAACACTGGTCGCTATTAAAATAAATATACCAAATAAACTCGAAATACGAATTTAAAATACAGTTAATAACATCAAAACATGCAAATATCTTTACCATAAAATCCGTAATTGGCTTAGAGCGTTTCTTATTTCTTTAAAAAGCATACACATCATGTATCTAATTCTTCTATTAGTTTCTTCGGGAGGTATATTTAGGTCTTCATAGTCCTCATTCGTATCTGCTTCCATATCAGTTTGGCTCGCATTATGACGCTGCACGTTATAGTTCTCATCTTCTGAACTGTAATCTTCTGTCAAATACTCCCCATAGTTTTCACCGCAATCTAAATCATGACTAAGTTTATCTTCGAACTCTGGAATTCTAGTCAAACATCTTATAATTTTCTGATTGTAAATTGGTTTTTCGCTGGCAGTTTCCTTTTCAGTAATCTCATCGGCATTGTGTGGGTTGCTCCCTTCTCCTATTTGTGAGTGACTTGAATTTTGTTCGTCACGCGGTTGAACTGGTGACTTAAGCATATTTACAGTATTGTTTCCTTGACGGCTCAAACTTTTAGGGAACGGAAATGTTATATCAAAATTGCATTTAAATTTAACAGGTTCCTGCAACTCCTAAAATGGAAAAATTAAAGTATTAAGAAAAATATTTTCCTATGTTGATAAAAATTGTAAACAGCATAGTGGCCAATGATTTTCCAATCGACAATAGGATTTTAGCATCTTTTTGAAAATAGCTGAGCTCATAGCCTCTGCCGATTCAATCGATTCTGATTATGTTGTATTTCTTTGTGTAAATTACTAGTTTTATTTCTCCATAATTTAACTTTAATTTATTTAGATGGCTCACTAATAATAGGTTGTAATGAATATACTACTTACTTCGGATTCTTTATTCTTAGGTATCTCCTCAGGTACTCCTTCCGTGTAATTGCAGTCAGTCATTTCTTCTCCATGCAATGAATTCTCATTGGTGCTATCCGCTATATCTGAAAATTTAAACATTCCTAAATCTACAGGGTTATAGGTTAAGTCGACCTAGATCCTTTAAGAGGTTTAAGTTTTCATCATTCCTAGCTGATTTGACTATGAAACACCCCACACCAAACCTAACCCATATTGAGATATTGGAGTTTGATTATTTTTCAAATAAAATGAAGATTTTTTGTATAATTGTCCTTTTTTCGGATTTTGTGCCTCTAATTTATAATGTTATTGCTATTTTTGTGTAAAAGATTAGTTTGTTTATTACTCTCAATACAAAAAAGCAGGTAACTGAACCAACTGGGTAGTAGTCAACGATTGAAAGTTTAAAAAATGTACAAATTTGTATAAACATTCTTTTTTCAAAATCTACGTTTCTTTAGCTGATGAAAACTAAAACCTCTTAAAGGATCTAGGTCGATTTAACCTATAACCCTGTATAATTGTGATAGAAATAGAAACACAAATAACTAAAATTGGCAGCAGACATCGTCATTCTACTTAAATTAAGAATGAATTTTAAACTACTGGGTCGTCCCAGGCTGGCTAGAGCGTAGGCCAGGGGGGCATTAACGGGGTCGTCCCAGGCTGGCTCGAGCGAGGGCCGGGGGGGGGGGATTAACGGGGTCGTCCCGGGCTGGCTTGAGTGAGGGCCGGGGGGGGGATTAACGGGGTCGGCCCGGGCTGGCTCGAGCTAAGGTCAGGGGGGCATTGACGGGGTCGTCGAAGGATGGCTCTCAGCAAGGGCGGGGGGGCATTAACGGGAGTCCCAGGCCCCAAGCCAACTTCTTTTGTTCCAATAACAAAAACCATAATTACGAATACACGTTGACAACTTTACGGGCCCCCATCTTTACCATTTTGATATAGAGAGCTAGATTAACTCAAAGGATTACCTGGATGGACTGACTCATCATTGTCGGGTTTGCTATCGTTAAATGTGTCATTAGAAAAGCCCTCCATGTTTGGATTTCTTATATCATTTAACAGTTTTTTTAATGATTCCAATGCGATGTGTATGTCTTCACAACTGGTTGTTACCTCCTAAGGATACAGAATGTAGGTAATTGTAATGAATCACAAAGAAATTAAATGAATTACTCTTATGAATATAAACGACGATAAGACAACACTGGAAGAGTGCTATTTAACATAAACTTATTATTCAACTTACATTTATTGCATCAAGCAATTGCACGCCGTAGCTATACATTTCCATATATTGATGTGGGGCCAAGTTCATAGTTATTTTACCTGTAAATCAAAGTCATTCTTATAATTACCATGTATTGTGATTTGAATTTGGTAAAAGAAGAAAATGCCTTACCCTTAGCGTCGCTCACTAGAAAGAGTAAATCTGATAATTTATTAGCGGCTACCGTAATACTTTGATGGCTACAGAATTTTATTGCAACACATTGCGCTGCCTCATTTAGTGTCCAAGGTGCCGGCAAAGCAGTATGTGAAAACGATGGTTCTTGTTGTAGCACCTGAGTCAAAACCTCTTCCATTATCTGAATGAATCTTGAAATCCATTCGTCACAGTTCATTCTCAAATACTGTTCCATGGTAATACTGTCAACTACATACATGGGTTTAGCGGTTGGTCCAATGTGATTCGAATGTTGATTATTCAAGTTAGTCGGGTTGCTTTCCGCAGTAACGTTGCTTTCAGTATTAGATATTATAGATATTGAAGTTTCCTCAATGGTAACGTTTTCTTTGGTGGTGGAATTCCTTGATACAGAGTAATTACTTGACTCTTTACTTTCAAAACTATCATCTGTAATTTTATTTTCAATACGTTCTAATGTAGAGTTATTATTTAAAGCTCTGGTTGGATTTTTAGATTTCTCATTATTAATCATATCGGTTTGTAGAGATTTTACGTTGCTAGTATTCATGTCTTGGTGAAGGGATGGGATTTGGTCAACGATTTGAGATGTATTTCTTCTTCGACCCCATTTAAATGGCTTCCTTTCACTTTCGGAGGAATTTACTGGTGGTTGATGAGATGTACTGCGCTTAAGCTTTATTTCTCTCTTTTTATCAGGAACATTTAAAACTAAAGACTCGAGAGTTGTTGCTTTTGTATTTTGAGGAATAATTGAATTATCATTTAGACATTGTTTTTCTACCACATTCGTCATATTGGTGTTCGCATTGATGTCTTCTAAATCAGTTTGAATACCAGCATCCACTGTATGTTTCAATATTATCAATTCTTTTGTTTTATCTGGAGTATTATTTTGTTTAGGTGGTGTTATAGGAATTGTGGCTGTATGGCCAACAATTTCAATATCTCTTACAGGACTACTTGTTTGTATGATTTGTGGGGCATCATTAGGCACAGTAATTTTGATTTTATTAATGAGCTCATTTGAAATAAATGTTTTTTTAGAAACGGAAGATATCAGTTGTTTCTTTGGGTTTCCCATTATTATATTTTTTATTTCTTCTACAGAAAATATGTTTGTAATTGATGGTATTTTAGTCAATAACTCTTTATCGTTTGTAAGAAGAATCTAAAACAAATTATTTGTTTTTAGTTATTTCTTTAATTTCAGCAATCACTTACCTCCGTTCGTGAATGCCGTAAAAAGGCAACATAAATATAGACAGTACTACTATTTCCAACTAATTTTTCTACTATTTCCAAAGTTGGGTGCTAAGTTCATGGCGATCCCGGACACGGCTTGGTCCAGCTGTGGAACCGGGGAATAGCTTGCTATAATGTATACCTACTGATTCTGATACTGTTAGCCTGCGTCATCCCACTGCTGGGCAGAGGGATGACGTAGGCTAACAGTATTCTTCCCATGACTTGTTTCGATCCAGGGCTTATGTGGGGCACTGGTCGTTGGTTTTGTCCAGCTCATCCCTAACTAAATGCAATAATATTCTAACTCACCGAATGATAGTGATTTTTGAATAGTTCAGTGCATGTTATATGTATGACATCTGCCATACTGCCACCTGCCACTATAGATGGATCTTCCGCTGAAAGGAACAATAACACTTTTTAAATAAGCTTAGTTTGTGTTTGTTGTAATCCTGAAAAGGGATTATTGTACTCATCGTTATGAAGAAGATTTACTATGGGACCACCCCCGAAAATTCGAAAATAAAAAATCTCCGTGCGCAGTCCAGTGGCACAGGATTTGTTTTTTCGGGATATCTGAATTGTTCCCATATTAAAAGTTGTTGTCTAAGTATAACGCATCGGTGTAACTTTAGTCATCGCATAATAGTTGCTAAAGTATTTCGAACTTTGTAACTTTTTAATGTTAGCGTATTAAGGTAAATGGTCAAAGTTAAAAGACGAAATTTAGCGAAAACTTCGCTTTTATCTGTGAACATCAGTGCAAGTTGACGTGATTTCGTCAGGTCGAAGCGTAGTTGACGCCTTTACGGTACCGTTGTTTCTGTGACTTACTTAACATAATTGATCCTCGCTTATTAGCGGTAACATATGCCTGCATTTTTGGTGGAGGTCTCTAAATACACATGATAGAACAAAAGTTGCTGTTTATGATCATAGTAATACATTCCTTAGAGGTTGTCGGTATTTTACAAATAACCCTGTATAAAAGAAGAACATCCTTAAGGGGGATGGAAGGAATTTCAGTTATAATAAACGAAAATTGTCGGCAATGTTTAAAATCTTTTTTCTAACATATTTAGGCGTTAGTAAGACTCCATTTTTTTTATATCTTTATTGATATTATTATAATACGTTCCTTATCAACCTAGGCCTTTGCAAAACATATCAACTCCATGCCTACACTTACGCGACACGATAGGTACCTATACCTATAAAGCTCACATTGTAATACATTTCTGTGTGTTGAGTTGGTGAGGTGTGTTTAGGTCTTTGAAGGTGGTGAGCGATGATCTTATATGTAATTTTGATCTAAACTTACTTACCCATATAAGTATAACCAATCTCAATCTGCTGCGACACAAAGCGTAGAATGCGTTTCGCTTGAATATCTTTTGTACAAGTAACGTAAGATTTAAGTTCTTCCATGACCCGCTTTGGAACCATAAGGTAGCATTTGTCATCTGTAAAAAAATATTTCTAAAATGAATAATTTAATTGGATTCTATTCGAATGCTTGCGAGATATTTTATTACCTACATAACTAACTACTACTAACCTACAAAAAAAAAAGTGTTTTATTAGAAATCTACCCGTGCCCGCGGTTCATAAAGGTAGCCGCGGCGTGATATACTTATTATAAAGAAGAAACATTTGATTTTTTTCTATGTTTGTGTGTTTTTAATTGATTAACTCAAAAGCTACTTAACCGATTTTAAATTCTATCACTTATAGAAAGCTACAATATCAGCAGTAACACCATTATCATCTGCCTAGCCTTTTCCCTAGTATGTTGGAGTCAGCTTCCAGTCTATCCGGATGCGGCTGAATACCAGTATTTTACATGAAGCGAATGCCTATCTGACCTCCACAACCCAATTGTTGGGCATCACGACACCCCTTGGTGAGACTGGTGGTCAGACCTTCGGGCTTCTGACTACCCGTAACAACTGCCAATGATCTACAAATGATATGCAAGACAAACTGCCCTCGTAAATGCTTGTTTTGGTTATTGTAATAACGAGAACGAACGCTATCTGGCAAAAAAATGTTTTTGTCTGTATCTACCACGATACGTATACCTTTATACGATAGATACCTTTACGATAGATAGATAAAAACACAGTTTTATGCAAAAATCTACAAAGACATTTCTAATAAAAACTATAGTGAGTTAGAATTTTTTGGTGTGAACACAGTAAATTAGGTACCATTTGCTGTTACGTAATATGCGTTCATGTATTTTTATACACATGTTTGGCAAGGCATCACTACTAAAATAACTAAAAACCCGAAAAGGGCCGAATAACCTTATCATTTTTACCAACCTTTTTTAAGGAGCTATCACTAAAATTGAAAAAAAAAAACAACTGTTCCATGATTTTGTCGGAAATGTGAATAGGGTAGTGTCCCAAAAAAATCTGTTTATTCCGATAGTTGGATTACTCAAAAATACTGGTCACGTAAACAAATAATGACGACGATATTGCACGTTGAAATTTCCCGTCACGTCACGCCTTGTTACTTTCGAACTTTCGTGTGCTATATATTTGTTACTCTTTATTGATTTGAGAAAGCAAAATATACGTGTCCAATATTTTTTTGCAATCTAACTGACGGACCAAATAGACTTATTATATTTGTACCTAGGACACATCTCTATTGTGAACATTATTTAGGTTAAAGTTAGGTTTCATTGCCTTATATGGTTTTGAAATCATTGGTTATGGCTACCTCCAGCCAGAGGTTGCGATCACAATCGATCGTACGTTCCCGCGACCCCCGGCGTAGGTGTAAGTCAGTAAGACCCCTCTGCCCTGGGGGGCGGAGGACATCCATGAGGATTTTCCACCCCGGAACAAAGGAAAAAAGGTAAAAGTAGTAGGTATTATGGCTACCTAGCACTTTTACTACGTTTATTATTTAATTACCTGAATCTGTTAATGTATTCAGGAATTTAAATTCATGTAGTAGCACCTCCAGATCAACGACAATAAACCAAATATCTGAATTGGAATCAGGTGGGGCCAGACTTTTTAAAGGCCCCAAATCAATCTTAGAGGGAGTTTTTTGTGTCACCAAACATCTTGTCTCCTGAGAAATAAATAGTTATATTGTCAAAAAATATAATACAATCCAATCAACAAACAGTGATGACTACTCTGTCACATACCATTCCAGTACATAAATCATTTGAACGAATTCCTTCTTTAATGTGAACAGTTGTATCAGCTTTTCTGGGATTAACATTTAGCGAACCAGACCCTAAAAGTAAATGGAAAGTTAAATTAAAAAGTGATCAATATTAGCATTATAATATTGGGACCTAAGGTTAGGTATACTAAAAAGATAATACATACCTCCTGGAATACTAGAGTTCATATTTAATCTTTTCTTGAATGATAGCTTTTGTCTCAGATCCTTTTTATTTGTGAATCCATTTTTTTTATTTATAGTTCTCTTGACACCTGGGTCATGATTAAACCCTCTCGAATTAAATGTTCGCGTACCACTTTTAATTATTCCAGAACTTTGATTTGGATTTGCAAAACTATTAAAAACAAGTTCTGTTGCAGGTTGTGACATAGTTTGTGATAAGTTGTTGTAGGCAACATTCAGGGGGCCTGGATTGTGGGCCACTACAGGTGCTATAAAAACTGGCTGAGTATGAACAACATCCCATACTTTCGGATTATAGATAGTAGGAGTAGTGCTTAAATTAAATGTACTTATAGAGTTATTAATTGAATTAAAGTTACATAAAGGTTCTATTGGGGAATGTCTATTTATGTGGGTGATCGGCATTACCCCCGATATTTGGTTAAAAGGAGAACAAAAAGTTGCACTACTATTTGCAACGTTGGAGTAACTTAAAACTGATGACTGTTCAGAAACTTTATTAATTAAAAATTGATCACTAGAAAGTGGCTTAGGTGGTTCCGAGTTGAATAATGCAGTACTAGGTGGTCTATCCTTTGGTTCTGGACATTTTATGGGTCTAGTGCCTGGTTCAAGTTGTTTTGTTCTAAATTTTGCCTTTTCGATCTGGAAAAGAAAAATCAATAAATAAAGTAATTTTATGGAGTCGGAGAATTTCGACTATTGTACAAGCTGAGCGTGAGTTTCAATAAATAGGCATGGATGTGCATATAACATGAAAATTTAGGTCATCATCTGCCTAGCCCTAGGATGCAGTTGAATATCAGTATTTTACATGGAGCGACAGCCTATCTGACCTCCACAACCCAGTTACTGCACAACACTATACCCCATGATATGACTGGGTGTCAGTTTATTTTCTTTTTTGTCAACTATTTTGCCATCGTCAATTATTGACGGCAGAGCGACGAGGTTAGCCTTTGAACTGGTTGTCACTTTCAGGGTTCGGACTACCCATACCAAATG
This sequence comes from Phlogophora meticulosa, assembly GCA_905147745.2. NCBI lineage: Eukaryota > Metazoa > Arthropoda > Insecta > Lepidoptera > Noctuidae > Phlogophora > Phlogophora meticulosa. Next base: position 10,463,876 of record LR990528.1, on the reverse strand, counting down.
TCGAAGAACTTTATATACATATATGACAGCCGAGACCAATATAATTAGATGTTGCTTTTATTTTAAATGACCAACCATAGTGACAAACAAACGCATGGTATGTGGGCAAGCATTCCTTTTGTAGTTGTTTATTTGGACCAGTTCCCCATTTGGTAGATCCCTTCACGGGTTACTGGTAAGTCAATGTCTCTACAAATCTTCTTGCTGCCCTGCAGGAGTCTATAAATATAGTTGTAAAATAGATACATCTGTAAGTTGCTCTTTATTTACTTTGTCTGTTTCTAGGGTCTCCAATCTTAGCAATGCATACAAAATACATATACACATTCAAGCAGAAGAATCGCCACAGCACATGCTCACAGAGTGCAGGATTCTCAAATCACAATCCACCCCAGAAGCTTGCAGCAGTCTAAACACACTGATAATGTTCTGGGATGGTTCGAAAAGCAGACAAAAGTAATACACAATTAACCAATCAAGAGGATAAGTGCAGATACAGCCCAGCAAACCTAAACATAAAGCATTCTGACACCAGATGGACCCATGCTGTATGTATGGGGAATTAGCAGCTCAGTATTAGGTAGTACATTATTAACAAAGTTATTCGCGATTGTGACAAACATATATATTACAAAATATAAACATTAAAATCACCCTTACAACTATATACATTAGAATTGTGCTCAAATGATTCATGATTCATCAAACAGTATAATTCGTATTTTTACTTAAATTATAAAATACTTCATGTAATACACATTTTTACGATTGTGAAAGACAATTTTAACCCTTTTGACCGCCAAGGGCACAAATACATGAGAAGTGAACACAGGCCTTGCATGCCAACATCAAAAAAGCTGGTGCACTTTAAGTACTATAACACAAAATAAACAATGAAATCATTAATTTTGTGTGGGTTTATTTACATAATTATCTTAAAAGTTGAACCTCCTGTGCATATGTAATTCCATGGAACAGATTAAAATAAACCACAGATATTGATTTAAATTCATGATAACAAAGAAAAAATTAAATGGTTTTATTAAAAAGGCCTTGCATGTGTTTATGCTTTGGCGGTCAAAAGGTTTATAATATACAACTTAATACTGTACACTGCCAAAAACATATTAAAATATGAATGTTGTGGGCTGCCACTATGCAATAGCCTTAATAATAAATGCAGAGTAAGTTTAAGGTAACAACCAGAGCTTAGATTTCTCACTACTCTGTGTTTATTAATAAGCAGGTGTAAGTTTGTGCAAAGTACATTATTGTCATGTGTAAGTATGTTATGGGTCAAAATGGCTTGGTGATGGGGGTGGTGTATGAGTGTGAATAAATGTCAATTCCCATTATGCTGCAATTGATTATGGTGAATCTTTGAAGTGAGCTATTTGGAGTCTTCATTATCCAATGTTGTTTTAATTATATGTCAAAATATACAAATAATTAATAGGCATTATGCTGTGTCTGGATAGGTATCATAAGTTAGGTAATGAGCAGATGCAATGAAATAAGCAAGGGATGCAATTTCTAAATAGAAAAATGTTTTAATGCTTCTATTCAATTACCTAAAATAGTATTAATTGTTGTTTACCAAAACAAAATCGAAGTTATTCAAATACCCAACACCGAAATTGTTACATGAACGAATTCGATTTTAAAATGAACATTTCATTTCATACATTACCTCTACATCACTTAAATTCCAGGCAGTTTCTCCAGTTAAACTGTTAAAGTAGTATAGACGTCCTGGATGCGATTTAGATTTGCAGACTATCCAAGAGTTGCCGACTGAAGTTACTACGCGCCTGGCAGTATTTCTTATTTCTTCACTCATAGTAACATACCTCTTAAATTGTTTTTAAACTTTAATTTTCAGCTTCTGCAGCTTTTGTTGAGTACTTGGTTAAGAGACAAGAAAACAACACAGTAAATTATAATTTTATCCGACACTATACTCGTACGTCTCATGACATCTATGCCCGACAGTTGGTCAGTCACAGACTGTGTATGTAGTATTATAATAGTAGTATCCGATCAGTCTTTGGTCAACACTTTCGTCATAGATTAAACACTTATAAACTATTTTTTAAATTTCATCAATTTTCATACATGTCGCCACTGATCTCGACATTATAGCTTTCAGTAGTACCTATTTAGTCTAATTGGTAAGTGAGCGCACAGCTTTTACTCCGTAGCCAGTGCTGCTAACTTTTTGTCCTAGAGCTCATGGTTCTTTTAACCACCAGAAAGAAATCCATTTTTTTCCATTATTTGACATTTTTGTTGCTATTTTAAATTTCTATTTTAAGATTTGCTAGTAGAAATATTGAATCACATATACCAAAGGCTAAAGAATGGAAGTAATATATTTTAATATAAAAATGGAAGAAAACATATTACAGGCTACAGCAGTATGTAAATGGGTAATTATTGTCTGTAGTTACAGCAGTAGTTGCCTATTTGCCTTCACATGTTCCAAAAACCAGTTCGTACTATGAAATAGAAGTTCTAGGTTTTTGAGACATCTGTTTGGAGTTTGCTATAGTTAACGTGTATCTACCTACTGCGGTCATACAATAAATAGCAATAAAACATGACATTATAATGTAAATAAAAATTGGTTCTCGTTTTTCACTAGCTAGATAAAGTAATCTTACTATTTCTCCGCCATTAGGGCTATACAAACTACCAAGTTAAATGGATCACTAAATTGGCAACACTGTCCATAGCTTTACACACAGAACAATAAAAACTGTTTTTATTGTTCTGTGGCTTTACAGGACGCGCTAATCCAAAGAGTATAATATTATAATACACACATCAAAGAAGACTAAGCAACATGTACAGTTTTGAACTTATGAACAATTTTAACTATTGTAAGATTTATATTTCTTTTATAAATAACAAGCGCTCCGTCCGCGACTTCATCCGCGTGGATTTTACTTTTCCCTTCGAACTTTAACAATACCTCCACCCCCATACACCCCCTCCTCTATATACCGTAGTTTTGAAAATAAAATATAGCCTATGTTAACTACTCGCTGATAATGTAGCTTGTAGTTCTTAAATAAGTTTTTGAGTTATATTTCAGCATTTCCGGAACGACAATACACCCTAAGGGACTAACTACACTTATTCAGCTCAATTCAGCTTTTGTCCATAGAAAACACCAGTTTTGTATAATATGCATACGCGTCCTATCAGCTGAACGGATGCGTACATCCATCCAAAATCGCTGTTTTCTATGGACATCAGCTGAATAAGTGTGAGTAGTCCCTTAACTCGTATCAGGCCTAAATTCAAGCCAGGACTCATCGCAAAATATTTTCTTATCACATTACTCCTGGGTGGGCCCATGTAAAGTGTTCCCTACACTATTCGTTCCGACTGGTGCGATTTGCAATGGCTGGCGTGCTCGCAGGCCGTATTCATGCAGCCTATTTGTCACGGTTTGGTGGCTAACAGTTCACTGGTTGAGAATTGTACAAAATTATACAAATTATGTAGCTTTGAACCTGTCCCCGGGTGGTTAACATCGGCTGATGTCTTGCACTTTAGAGGACAAGAATAGTTGGTCGCTTTGTTGAACGCAGGATAATGTTATAATGTTCTTTTACTTTATTATTTAGCCTACTGACATGTTTATTAGTTCTTTATTTTTGTGTCTGATGTTTCTTTTACTGTCCTTATTTTATGTTATTGACGTGATCCTCTCATACATTGTGTCAATGAGTTGTAATGCATTATGTGGTGAACTAGCGACCAAGGCAATTTATTTTATTTTATCTGAGCACCCGACGGTTCGTTACGCTCACTTAGTTGCACTGCTAGCGGTAGCGTCGGGGCTCAGGTTACCCCCTTCCCTCAAATATGGCGAGGGGGGATAATGGCTGATCTTTGCGTTATACTCATGAACGGGTGCTGCCTGTGGTGACTGGTCGTCTTGCTGGCCATGGTTTTTGTTATTGTTATATCAATTAAATTTTTACTGTCTTAACTTTGATGGTCCTAGTTTATGATTAGTGACTTTAGTCACTGCCCTATAGATATAATCCAGCATTGAAAATGTCAGCGGGCACGCCCTTACACTGCCTTGGAGGCTTTTTATGGATTCAATTTAGCAGGCTTTGCTTGAGTTAATTGTCGATTTTGGTATTTATTACTTTTTATTTATTTATTTTGGCATATTGGTGTGTACTAGCTAACATGTGGCAAATTATTTAATTTAATGATGTATTAAGATGGTTATTTTTTTTTTACATAATATATATTGTACAGATTCCAGTTCTTCAAACTTATCAGACAGACATGTTGCTGGGGAGTTTGTTCCGCCACTCTTCTTCCCAGAAAAAACACTAGGAAGTAGTGAAGGGTGGGCGTTTGGGGGACTGTCTTTTGTAAACGTTTTGACGTTGATAACGTAGCGCTGCCAAAGCCTTCAAGCATTTTGGCGCCAATAGAAGCTATTGACGCCAAAATGCTGAGATGGGACTGATTACTCCCCGCTTGTAGCATTCCTACAGCCTTTGGCATTAATTTCATCAGCAGTCAAATGGCGTCGCTCCATGACATTAAAATGACTCACCACTATTTTTTTCCAAAAACTGTACTTATATCTCAAAATAATAAAAGTGGTATAAATACCAAATCAAGCAACAAAAATACAATGAAATCGGGTACAAATAATTAGATTTCATTTTAATGAAAATAAAACACAATCAAAAAGTTTCTATTTATAAAATCAGCCAATATACACGGTGCAGTTTTGCATCCTGTTCAAACTCAAAAAGGTATCTATGCTAATGATTCTCGACCCGAATCAACTACAAAATGGGTAGGTATTATTTATATTATTTTTTTCCTATTTACGGAAATAGGTAAGTGTGACCCACCCGTAATAAAACGCAGCCCGTCTGATACTTGCCGTATAACCGCGCCTTCACACACACAAATAAACGCAAACGTATTTTCGATATCGTAAAAATACCAAGAAGGCGCGCGCGCGCCACCGAAGTCCCACAACAGTCAGTTGTTTTGATGGAAGCACTGCTAAATACACCGCTTGTTTTATATAGACAAAACGGACCCGAGAAAAAAATTGAGAAAACTTTATTTCGGGGTAAGTTTACATCAATTTTTAAAACCAATCACCATCTTGCTTGGTAGAGTTTCCAAACCCTATAAAAAGTGGGCGTTTATGAAAATTGGTCATCAGTCCAATATTCATATACATATGTATATGTCAATATAATATAATCCGTGTGGGCCCGTAGGTACTAAGAATAGGGCCCACCATTTCATCCCGTGGGTGTCGTACGAGGCGACTAAGGGAGTTTTGAGACCTGGTACAAAACATTAAGCACTTTGGGTCACCCGTACGGTCGCGGGTAAATCGCCAAAGCTAGCATTCCCAAGGAGGGTTGGTGTCAGGCAGGCGGCCACTATAAAAACTTATGCCAAAACCTTTTTGCAGCATGAACAGTACGACAGTATAAAATATACATTTTGGGAGGACTTTGATTGTGTGATGAGAGATGTGCAAGACAGTGAAGAAGTGTATGTAGGCGGTGATTTTAATGGGCATGTCGGAAAACTGAAGGATGGGTATGAGAGTGCATGGTGGTTGGGGGTATGGAAACCGCAACAATGACGGTGAGGCACTACTGCAAGCTGTTACTGCATTCGACCAGGCAATAACCAACACGTGGTTTGAAAATAAGGACGAGCACCTGATAACTTATAAAAGTGGCCACCACGCGACACAAATCGACTACTTCCTGGTAAAAAGGAATAGTCTGATTTGTGTCAAAAACTATAAAGTGCTGCCAGGGCCCAGTTGCTAGGGCCCTAGGGGCCAGAATGAAATCTGTCGGATTACGAAAGCAAGGGAAAAAAGGGCAAAAGATATAACGTATATCAAATGTATTAAAGATGATGCTGGTAAGGTTCTGTGTGAAGATGATGAAATAAAACTGCGATGGAAGGTTTACTTTGATAGGTTAATGAACGAGGAGAATAAATGGAATGGTATGCTTCAAGAGACACAGGTAAATATAGGTAATATTTGGTGAGAGAAATTAGCATGCATGAAGTTAGGAATGCAGTTAGAAGTATGAAAACTGGAAAAGCTATGGGCCCAGATGATATACCAGTAAAAGTATGGAAGGTATTAAAAGAAGATGGATGTACGTGGCTGACTTAATTCTTCAATAAGTTGTTGCATGAGGAAGTGATCCCACAAGATAGGTGCAATAGTTCACTAGTGCCCATCTTCAAGAATAAAGGGGATATATATGTGACAGAAGCTTTATCCCTCGAAAGTTATTGCAGTCCTGGCAATAACTTTCGAGGGATAAAGCTCCTGTCACATAGTATGAAAGTATGGGAGAAGGTGATAGAGAAAAGATTGCGTGAGGAGAGTGAAATAACCCCAAGTCAATTTAAGTTTATGCCAGCTCAAGGAACAATGGACGCCACCTTTGCACTCCACCAGTTGTGTGAGAAGTACAGACGTGCACACAAGAATTTGCATAATTGTGGTGTTCATTGATCTGGAAAAAGCGTGTGATAGGGTGGTGCCCTGGGAAGTGTTGTGGTGGGCCTTGAAAAAGAAAGGCGTGCGCCTGGAGAGTATGTGCAGTTAATTCTTGCAATGTACAGCCGGTCTAGGACGTCTGCTGGCAACACCGACCATTTCAGTATGGCTTTAGGACTGCATCAAGGGTCGGCATTAAGCCCTTACCTCTTCCTGTTGATAATGGACGCTTTGACGTCGGAAATACAGGAAGAGGCACCCTGGTGCAGCAACTATTTGCCAATGACATTGTTCTTGTCGGTGAAGATGGACCTGAGATCCAGAGCAGACCGGAGAAAAGGCAACAGAGACTGGAGAGTGTAGACTTGAAAACCAGCAGAACCAAAACTGAATATACATAATATGTTCTGCGATTTCGGCGGTCTCTCCAGTCCTGAAGCAATAGCGCTTAACAGCGTGCTTCTCCCGGTCTGTTCCGACTTTCGGTATCTCGGTTCACTCGTGGTGGCGGAGAAATAGATCGGGCTGTCAAGCACCGAATTAACATAGGGTGGATGAAATACAGGTAACGGGAAGAACTTGTGACCCCCATATTCCCCTTAAACTTATGGGGACGATTTACAAAACAACGGTGAGACCTGCTGTCTTGTATGGATCAGAATGTTGGGCCGCAAAAGGGATGAATGAAAGGCAGTTCCATGCAGCTGAGATGAGAATGCTGAGGGGGACGTGTGGTGTTACGCGAATGGATAGAATAAGCAATGAGTATGTAAGAGGAAGTCTGAAAGTGGTGCCTGTGACTCAGAAGTTGTGCGGAAATCGGTTGACATGGTATAGGCATGTAATTCGAAGGAATGAGGATCATCAGTCCAATATTTCACGCCATTGCGAACACTGAAGCGAAAATGAAAACCACAGTCCACATCTATACATCCAGATGTCTCAGCGTTCTACAGCTTTATAGCATCATCTTGTAAGACTAACAGCTATACACATATTCACGATTTGGGTTATCCGATTGTTATTATTTGTAACAGCGACAAGCATCTGTCAGCTATCAAAGACGCTTTAACAGTCTTATATTTTTCGTCTGGACTTGACAGATACCCGTCACTGAATTAGTTATAGATTGATTTAAAATAATAATGTTTTTGGCTGTATAGAGTTGAGAGTTTTGCCACCATCATTTTTGAAAATGTGACAGTTTAGACTTTTGCACGTTTTTGGCGGGATAATTGAAATGGAATCGCCGAACAGAGCGTTGATATCTTTGCTGTGAGAATTATATGGAAAAATATCCATACAATCTTCGTTTTTCGCTATTTCTGAGTTGTGATTGAGTTCCTACAATCTGAGCCAGTTTTGTGTCTCGAAGGTATAAGAGACAATTTGTCTCCAGCCCATTTCGATAACAAAACGTGATTTATCGTGGAATGATTAAAGTACGACTTTTAAGCTGCAACAACTTGACAGGACCTAATGTCATAGACATGTAAAGCATGAAAGAAACTAGTGTGCCGTAAGTAACTAAAATAACCTACAAGGTTGATTCTAGTACAGTTTACTACAATAGTAACTTACTTGTTTATGTTGTTTTTGCACCAACATTTATCAGTGTTGTGCCTTTTAATGCAGGAACGCAGTCGTTCATTCGGTGCGTATTTACCTTTAGATCAAAATGGTACTGGCCCATGGCAGCAGACCGCAAGGGGCAGCACAACCCCTCGTGAACCAGCCATCTTTAACAAGAAGAAGTACTAATATTCCTACTATGTTGCCGGGTGCATTGGAACCGTTAATTAAAAAAGCTGCTGCTATCTATCTACTTGAAATTTATAACCATTCGAAATATTATATATATTGCGGGTCCATAAGTTCAAGATCGTTCAGCTAGCAATGAAAAGGGTTATGCTTGAATCTCATTAAGGGATCAAATCCGGAATGAGGTGATGCCGCGGAAAACCACTGCGGTTGACATAGCTCATGTAATAAAACGAGCTGAAGTGAAAATGGGCCGGTTGTATTAGCCGTGACCCGATGAACGTTAGGGTAGGCACAAGTACATGTAGCATTTTGTTTTGTAAGAAAACGGAATAACTACAACTACTTATATGACAATTTTATTTATTTTGACCTAGATTGCTTCGTTGGTCTAGAGGTCCCAAGCGTGACTGCTGAGCGTGAGGTCCTGGGTTCCATTCCCAGGTCGGGCGAAGTGTTATTGAGTATTTCAATTAAAAAAATTCTCATTAACAGCCCGGAGTCTGGATTTGTGCCAGGTTGCTGGCAATAGTCCCGCTCCCTATTACATGTTGGGACTTAAACAAAACTATCAAAATGTGGTTGTTACCATAGACCGCGCACCTCTGCACAACCCTTCGGGGGATACAGGCGTGCTGTCGGTGCTGTTAAGTATGTTATTTTAACATTCTCATTTTAAAGGCACTTAGATGGAAATGACGGTAACTTTTATGTTGCCACTAAACTTAATTTTGAATATTAATCGCTATCAGACAGAGCAAGAAATATACTGAAGTACTTACTACATAGGTATAAGCTAGATTTTGTATAGTTGACTATCCCACTCGGAGAATCAAAACCATTATCAGTTGAACTATTAATTTGACTATAATAGTGTTTTTATAATTATTCTTCAAAAAAGTGGAGATCCGTCCATTACCCCTCTAGCACAGGTTGTTGGGAATTCTATTCCTTTCATCAATATATCTGTCAAACCCTGCAATCAAGGAAGATACAAACAAAATTAAAATCATGTGGGTAAAATTGGAAACCGTTTGCATTATTTTTAGTGTAATTATATAGAAACTCAAAAACGGTTTGGTCTAAAATGTAGGTATGTACCTAAAGGCGTTAGTTTATGTATAAGTATGTATGTATTCCTAACATATCGACTTATACATAAACTAACTCCTTATCCTATGAGGATAGGCAGAAAATACAGACCGCCACATGCTACGGTCCTTATATAATACTCCTTTTGATTTGTTTACGTTCATCGTACAAACGTTAGTTCAATAGGACTGATAGTTGTTGAATAAAATATGTAAATACAAAATATCCTTTTTCTTTACGCGCTTCGGGTCTTTATGGTATTTATTTATTTAGGATCTCCAACAAAGAATTTACACAAATCATGACGTAAAGGAAGTGTTCAACAAAAAGTTTTATGTAGGTGTACTCCTTCCCTCACAACAGGACACCACAACATGCACAATAAAGTTAACAACTAACTAACAAGTTAGTAATTATAAAATAATATAATTCAACTTAGGTAGGGTAGGTAAACAGTTCGAAATACTTATAGCAAAACAAATTATAATAGAATTATAAAACAGAGACAGAAAATAACATTTAATTAACATAATCTATAAATCAATTGGCGTATGATAGAAAATGACGCGCGCCAGAAGACGCAGTGTAGGCAGGCCTCCCACACGGTGGACCGACGACCTGGTGAAGGTCGCGGGAAGGGCATGGATGCGGAAGGCGCAGGACCGGTCATTGTGGAAATCCTTGGGGGAGGCCTTTGTCCAGCAGTGGACGTCTTTCGGCTGAAATGATGATGATGATAGAAAATGGGGAATGCGGCAGATTGTTGAAAAACCAAGTTGTGGACAAAATGATTGAAATGAAGGATATGGAAGGGAAATCTATAATGAATGTTGTAATGAGGTGGCAGATTGTATAAGGAGAGTAGCAACATATTTGAAAAGACATATTTGAAGAATCGAAAGGGACAGGTATGATAGACAAGGATACTTGGTGGTGGAATGAAGAAGTTACTAAAAGAGCAAAAGTTGCGTTTAAAGAATAGCAGGGCGTAAAAAATTGGAACTATAGTTTGAAAGAAGAAAAGCAATTTACAAAGGCTTGAAAAGAAAACGAAAAAAGAAAAGCAAAAAAGGCGGTAGCAATTGCTAGGCTACATTTTATTCTTTAATAAGTTGTTGGATGAAGAAGTGATTGTGACCCTGCAAGATTGATGCAATAGTTCACTACTGCCCATCTTCAAGAATTAAGGGGATGTACAGGACTGCAACAACTGTCGAGGATAATGCTCCTGTCACATAGTATGAAAGTATGGGATAAGTTGAGAAAGAAAAGATTGCGAGAAGAGAGTGACATTACCCACAATCAGTTTGGGTTTATGCCAGGTCGAGAAACAATGGACGCCAGCTTTGCACTCCGACAGTTGTGCGAGAAGTACAGACGTGCACATAAAAACTTGCATATAGGTGTTCATTGATCTAGAAAAAGCGTATGATAGGATCGGCCTCGGGAGGTGTTATGTTGGGCCTAGAAAGAGAAAGGTGTGCTTGGGAAGTATGTCGAGTTATTTCGTGCAACGTACGGCCGATTGATTACTGAGTTGGTAGGTACTTAGTACGTAGTACTTAGTTCGTCTGCTGGGTACACCGACAAGTTCAGTGTGGCTGTAGGATTTCACCAAGGGTCGGCTTTAAGCCCTTACCTCTTACTGTTGGTAATGGACGCTCTGATTTCGGACATACTGGAGGAGTCACCCTGGTGCCGTGGTATTTGCCGACGACATTGTCCTTGTGTAGATAGACTTAAGATCTAGAGCAGATTGGAGAAATGGCAACAGAAGCTGAAGAGATTAGGCTTAAAATAAGCAGAAAAAAAAACAGAATATATGTTCTGCGATATCACCGGTCTCTCCAGCTCTGAAGCCATAGTGCTTGATTGCGTGCTTCTGCCGGTCTGCTCCGACTTTCGGTATCTCGGTTCACTCGTTCAAAGTGACGGAGAAATAGATCGAACTGTCAAAAGCACAGAATTATCACATGGCGGATGAAATGGCGGCAGGTAACGGTAACAACTTGTGACTCCCACATTCCCCTTAAACTTAAGGGGAAGATTAATAAAACAATGATAAGACCTGCTGTTTTGTACGGATCAGTATGTTGGCCCAGAAGGGATGAATGAAAGGCAATTGCATGCAGCTGAGATGAGAATGCTAAGGGAGATGTGTGTTACGCGAATGGATAGAATTAGAAATGAAAGTGGCATGGTATGGCCATGTGATGCAAAGGAATGACGATGCTATGAATGTGAAGGGTTACAAGAGTAGAGAGAGACTAAAGAAACGATGGATGTATTGTGTGAAAGATAATAGGAAGGAGGTGACTTCTGAGATGACGGCAAATAGAAATGTATGGATGAAGAAGACATGCTGCGCCTACCCCAAATAAATTGGAGGTACTAAGTAAATAAAATGTAAAAGCTTTTTCGTACCTACTTTAATCCTGAATATAATGGATTATTCAGTAACTAATCAAATGTATTGTATGCTTTCTAAATTCCTTTTTCCGCTCTCATCCTATAAAGCCGAATTATTTCAGCCTAGTGGAATAGCCCTTTAAGAAGGGAAAGGATCTTCGTCACGGTAATATTATGATACAGTATTGTAACTCGGCCGCATTTCAGAAATAAATGCCTACAGCCGCGCGGTACGTAAACATGCGTTAGGGCTGCCCGTCTCCAGCATTTTAATTACATTTGCCTACTTTCTGTTTCTATATAGATTTGTGATTATAAGTATCCTTTTTATATAAATAAATGAAATACTTTGTATATTGAATAGAAAGTGTTCAATAAAAATGCGTGTTGTTTTTTGACTGGTAGATTTAATTAAAGTAAGTAGGTAGGTACCTACCGTATCATGATTCATTCAGAACCGCATATGACTACCTATTTCACTCGTCTCAATAACTTACCGTTACTCTCTATTCGCTTTATTTGTTAATCCAAACACCTTTTTTTTCGTGAGAAAAGGAAATACTTATCCATTAAAAAGACACACATTATGTACCTGCCTACTAGTAAGTAAAATTATTTTAGTCTTACCTTTCAGAGTTTCCAGGTAATTTAAAAAACCTTATGTCTGAATGCGTTATTAACGAATTCATACAACCAAAAACAGCACAATATTTCCTACTCGTCATATCAACTGATTTTTAGAGAAAAAATCGCGCGGTTATTGTTAAAAAAACAACACACCGTCCGTTCGACACTGCGGCGGTACAGCCGTGACTGTCTTCACCCCGAGCGCAACCCAGGATCGACGCGCGTAGGTATGGCTCGCGTTTCGTCCGTTTGTATGAAGTTGCAATACTGTATACTATGATAATATTACCGTGTCTTCGTATAACACAAATACATTAAGGTGCAGTTTCGCATCCTCGTTAAAATTCAGGAGGTTTTCACAAGAGACATAAATAATCAATTTAATTGATGGTACCTGGTTAATAATTTATAATGCTGCTATTTTAAATTAAGATTTGGCAGAATTCCAGAATGAAAAAGAAAGTAATTTCAACAACAAAAAACAGATTACAGAATCACCCAAGCACGACATGTCGCTGAGTGCGTGAGTGTCGACCACAGAAATCTTAATAATAAGGACTTATTATTAAGATTTCTGTGGTGTCGACGCTTTGTGCAATCCGCCGCGCCGGCCGGATGCTTTCTGCCCGTAAAACGAAGCGTATATGACCTTGCTCTAGGTACCTACAGCGACCGATAGCCATGTTTTAGCCTAGTTCAAATTCTAAAATCACCTATATTATTGTCACGATAAGTAGGTAACCCATTTTCAAGCAACATGTGTACTAGTGCCTCAAAGAAAAGTTCAGTAACCTACTGTAAGCATGCTATAAATCACCGGCAAGTAAGATGGCAAAAGTCGTTAGATGCGCACAAGTCGTTTTTTAGGTCTCTTTGGAGGTCAAGCGGGACGCGGGGTATGAGGTAGCGTCGATCCGAGCGCGCGATTGGTGCATCAGTCGACCCTTGCCTCCCGCACCGCGCCTTCATCCCGTTCGCTCCCGATTACACTTGAGTTCACGAAAATTGAACCCTTTGTTTTTGTTGTGTTAAACTAAAGTGTTGTTATTGTTTTTAAATTTAGTTTTTGTTACGAGTTGATGCTAGTGTTGTTGTTTAAAATTTAGTTTGTATTAAGTTCATTACTATGCCAGCAAAAATACCACGTGGAATGTGACCCGTGTAGAAGAAAAAGTATCACTAATAGAGAAAGTATCACTAATGGGCGCCGATGAATGGTCAAAATTATGTGGCAAAGTTAAAAAAAATGAGGCGGACTTCGTCAAAAGTGACCATGTAGTCGACACAGTCACTGAAAGGTTTATAATTTACGCTGGTGATGCCAGCGCCTTCTCTAGCTCTGAGAGTGAAAACAGTTTTGTCGAGGATGAGGAGCCAACTCCTTCCACCAGCTCAGGTGGTACTTTCAATATGATGCCAGGGGTAGTTTTATTAACGGATAGTGACGACGACTAGTTATTTTTTTTTTTTATAAACTTGTTGAATTTTAAATGCACGTTATTTATAACTCCTAATAAACTTGAATTCCTCTCCCTTCTTTAACTTTGTTCTATACAGACATGATTAAATATAAATGATGGCAATAACAATAGAATAATGACGATCAATAAAAGTTACCACTTTTTTTGTGCCACTAAGTGTACGATGCGCGAACTTACCCCCACTACGCCAAAATCTTGCCATCTTACGTGCTGATGATACTTATCAGCTGATTCATAAAATGTTGTTAGCTTTATTACGTTTTATGGTAATCTTAGATCTGAATAACAAAAACATGTCGGTAAGTAGGATTTAGGTTTAACCTGAGTCGCACGGCTGTTTGATATGGATATCGCGCTAGTTAAGGATGCTCATCCTGTAGATATATGCTTCGTCAGCCCAAATAGAGCATAGCAACAAGTTGAAGGGATCTGACTCAGCACTTACTTTACACGTGTATAAAATACAATCGAATGTTCTAGAATAAATTATGCTGATGCACTAACTTACTTCTTGCGCAATATGTTATATGACGCCCTTTGTTTCCACTAACTTGAGAAGTAATCTTAATATATATATTTCTTGTGTGCGTGTGTATGTGACTGAACTCCTCCTAAACGACTGGACCAATTTTGATGAAATTTTTTGTGTGTGTTCGTGGAGATTCGAGAATGGTTTAGATATACAATTGGACCCGGCAGGTGGCGCTGTACGGGCAGGACGACGTCTGTTCGGTCCGCTAGTATATTATAAAAAGACAATTCTGTTCTGAGACTTCGCTCTGTAAACATTGTAATTTGGAACTTTTATTAAATAAATCATTTTTTTTATTGAAACCGTTTATCCATTCCTTGACTGGCGCAGCCGGTAAGTGACCTTGTCGTTTGGGTCCTCTGTGCCATCGCGAATCGAATTTTCGGGCGCCGAGAAGACTTCAACGTTCGTTTCAACGATTTAACGGGTCCACGAACCAAATAAAATCGTCAAGAGAAGCCACGGTGCAGAGCAAGTCGAGCGAATTCACCGATCACAGAAGGAGAGCGGAAAAGCTGCGGGTCATGTGAGTAAATCTCTTCACTGTCCTCTAAACTTTCCTTTAAATTTTCCTGGTGATCTTTATATGTGTTTTGTGTACTTATAGGGATTAGAAAACGCCCATCTGGCACGTAGCACACTGTAGTAGTAGATAAAGTGATAAAAATGTCACGTTAGCTTAGTAAACAATTTAGTGGTGATTTAAAGAGAAAAAAAAAAATGGAAGATATAGTAGTCGTACCTCCAGGAGTTCTGCAAATAATCCCTGTATTCAGTGGCGAGACAAGGCTCTTATCGTTATTTATCCGCAAAACTGAATATATTATTAATTTATATCGGGGGAACGAAGTACAAAACGAATATCTTTTTAATATCATAACTAGTAGATTAAGTGGGGAAGCTGCAAATTTAATTGGGGAACGAGAATCGATACACTCTTGGGCAGAATTAAAACGGGTTTTAGAGGATCATTTCGGGGATCCAAGGACAGAAGACTGTCTAGTCCTTGAGTTAGAGAGCTTAAAAATAAATAGAGGCGAAAGCTATTTAGATTTTTGTCACCGAATACAACAATTAAGAAGCATTTTAATTGCAAAAATCAATGAGTCTGTTGAAGATGCAGCTGTGAGGTTATCTAAGCAACATATTTATACAAATCTTTCTATGAATGTTTTTTTTGTTTAATTTACCGAAATATTTAGTTAGGTTGGTGCGACTAAAAAATGTTTCGACACTGGAAGATGCATTAAAAGCCGTTCTAGAGGAACAATATTTCCAAGAAGTTTACGACCAAAAACAGTCGTCGAACCCTAAGTTTAATCAAAACTTACAGGGACGAAACAATTATAATAATAATTTTAATCCACAAGCGTCGCCAAGTGCAAGCACTAGTGCACCAAATATGCAACGTCCTAACAACATTACTACCAATCGCAATTCATCGAATAACGTAGCGCAGACGCAAAATAGAAATAACGTTCGTAATAACAATTTTTCAAATAGTTCATTCCCAGGTAGAAACAATAACAGGTATCAAAATAATCCATTTTACCAAAACAATCCGTTCTATAATAATAATAATTCAAGGGAACAAGCGAGGCCGCAGTTCCCAGGTCGGCAAACTGCTGACAACGCACAGCATGGCTCGCAACAGGGGCAGCCGGCGGTAGCGTCCGGATCAGGTTGCGATACCGACGTGACCATGCGAACGGCCAGTTCAAGACGTGTCAATTACACTGATTATGATGACAGTGAAAATAATGTGTTACCAAGTACTTATAATGAGAATGAACAAGTAGGAATTATTTGCATAAAGGCCTCTATACACCAGAGCGAATTAAATTAAATTGTAGTATTTTAAATCTTCCGCATATGGGTCGTTCTTCTTTTTTATCGACAATGACTTGTCTTCTCCGCAAAAAAAATAATATTTTGCTCATAAGTACTAAATTACTTAATTTTTGTATATAAAAATACACTTGACAATGCAATAATTTTAATATCCTCAAAACTAGATTTTATCCATGATTATTTTTTACAAAATCAGTGTGACATAGTATACAAAAAGCGTGACGAAGGTGTTATACATACAAGTAAAGTGTGTCCCTCTATGACTAGTAATGTAAACAAACTGCTCTGGTAAAAAAAAATCACATTGAAAGTTTCTATCCAAGAACATTTGCTGAACTACTTAACCTTTTTTATTACATTAATAAGAAGAAATATTTTTTAATGTTTATATTATTAAATAAAAAAAATATTTTATTAGCTGTCTCCCGATGTATATGATTTTAGTTGCTACCTTCTGTCACTCATTTTATGGTACAAAATAGTGTGCGTTAGAAACTTTGACCTTGGTCACTAGGTTCGAGAATAGTCCCCCTCCACCCCGCACTCGCGCTATACGTTCCCACTCCCCGGCAATACCAGTCAGTCGCTCGCAAACAGAAAAAGGAGGTGCGTGTGTTTATTTAGCGACCGCTCTGTCACGTAAGTTACGACTTTCAAATGATATTCTAATTTCGGGGTTTTAATATTATTTGATTAATGTATGATAAATATATCATATATACCCAGTTTTATGCGTAAATTTTAATTAGGAAAATGCTGAATATCTTGAACACTACTATTTTACACCTCTGTCACGTAGCACCTCTGTCACGAAAATGTGTGACGGAGTGGTATAACTCGTGACGGAGTGGTCATTTTTGTATGGAACTTAGAGCCTTAGTTAATATCCATAATAGATGATTGCTAGTTTTTTATGTTGGTTATTTTATTGTCAACTATTTTGTTAATTTAAGGTATTACCATCAAGTAAATGAAAAAATGGCATTATCTGCGGCTGAAAGACAGCGACGGTGTCGTGAAAAAAGAAAGCTTAACCCTGAACTTGTTGCAGAAGTAAAACGTAAAGATTTAGAAAGATATCATGCTCGCAAAACGTTAGTTAAGGATATGACACCAAAAGAACATAAAAAAATAAGAAGACAATGGCAGATTAGAAATAAAAAGAGAAGAGAAAGACAGAAAACTTTGCAGAACATTTTGATTAACACTCCGGCTTCTACACCGCCTCCTTCAAGTCCCAGACTACTTCCATTAAGTCCCAGATCTCGTTCACTGACTCCAGCCTCGTCTGTTGCCAGTAGAAGGGGAAGAAAACAAGTGCGACGAGATAGATCACGCCTTTATAGACAAAATATTCAACTTCAAAACCAAACACAAGAATTACTAAGAAAAGTACAGAAATACAAGAAAAGACTTCAGCGACAGAAAAAGAAACAAAATAAAGTACTTACAACAACAACTCATAGTAAAAAAGAAAATGAACATGGCAAAGAAGAATACAGAAAATATACTATCTTATCAAATACCATTAAGAAACATTACAAGCACACAAAAGACCGCAAAATAAAACGCTATATTAGAAGTATACTTGAAGACCCAGCAATTCAACGTTCCGGACAAAAACTTCAACTGGCAAAAGAAACCATTGGAATCAGGAGAGTGACAAAGTATAGTTCCGTCTTGCCGAAAATTAGTATATTAAAACAAAAAATTCATGATTTTTATCTCAGGGATGATGTGTCACGAGCCACTGCTGGAAAAAAAGAGACAGTCACTTATCAAAAAAGGAAGATGCAGAAAAGAATTTTGTTGGATACTAAGAAAAATCTCTATAAGTCATTCCTAAAAGAGTGCCCCAACGTTAAATGTCACTACAGTTATTTTGCAAAATTTAAGCCGTTTTATGTCGTACCACCTTCAGTTGACAGTCGTGAAACCTGTATGTGCAGGGTACACGCAAACATTGCATTCATGAGAGTTATTTTGTATAAAAATAAAGTTATCAAGACAAATGACATGAACCAGATAATATTACAAACTGTATGCAATATAAATTCATTACCATGTATGAAAGGGAAATGCGAAAAATGTAAAGCAAAAAAGCTCAATTATGATACAACCACGATCACAAAAGAAAAAGTTTTGGAATTACCACAATGGGTCAGAATCACAGATATTGTCGAGAAACATGGAAAAAAAGTTAAAATCAGCAAGAATATGAAACAAATTCAAAAAATCACTGTTGAAGATTTGATTCAAAAATTTGAAGATGAGTTAAAAGATTTTAAATCCCACATATTTAATATTAAAAATCAATATAAATCATACCGACAATGTATAGATGGATTGGCAGAAAGTGAAATTGCTTTACATATTGACTTTAGCGAAAACTATGCCTGTAAGTACCATGAAGAAATCCAGTCTGTGCATTTTGGAGGATCTCGAAACCAAGTAACTTTGCATACAGCAGTATTATATCACTTGACTTTTAATAAGGATAAAAATATAACTTCCTTTTGTACTGTGTCTTCTGATCTGCAACATGGCCCTGCCGCTATATGGGCTCACCTACATCCAATTCTTGATTACGTAAAAAAGGAACTGTCTCATATTAAGACGATCCACATTTTTTCAGACGGGCCAGCGACGCAATATAAACAGAAAATATTTTTTTATCTCATTGCCACGAGATTTTTTAAAGAATACGGATTTGATGACTTGACATGGAATTTTTTTGAATCTGGCCACGGCAAGGGTGCGGCTGACGGCATAGGGGGGGTCTATTAAACGTTTAGCTGATCATTTTGTCGCCAGCGGACACGATATTGTTGACGCATCACAATTCTTCGATGCAGTCAACAATCGCAGTAAGATAAAGGTCTTTTTTGTCGGTAAAGACGATATCGCACAGATTTTGATGACAATCCCACAAGGAATTGCTCCATTAAAAGGAACTATGCAAGTCCATCAATTGCTTGCTCAGCAGCCTGGAATGTTGAGCTACCGAATGTTAAGTTGTTTTTGCGGAAAATTTTGTGATTGTTACAATTTAAAGACTTACTGCCCATTGCCGAAACGTGAGGCAGAAGTTGACATTTCAACCTCGGATATGGAAGAACCACTGACTGATATAACTAATATAATTGGTTCTACTAAGGGATTTTATAAGACTGTGTATACCTCTACTTCAGAAGACGAAGATGACCAGCCTCTTTTTAATTTGAGAAAATCTGTAGATACAAAACCAGGTACATCACACGATCTACTAGTAGATAAGATCCATCCATTATTAATAAAAAATGGAATACATCTTTTAGTCAAAGTACTAAGTGAAAGAAAAATTGAGTACACTTACTTAGGAGTAGCAAAAAGTGGAGTGGATGAAGATGGAGATGTTCGAGTGATGTTTTATAAATCTGTTGATGATACTGGGAAATTGTTTAAATTGGTAAAGACTGATGTGTCAGATGTGATGTATGAAAATTTGTTACAAATTATTCCACCTCCTAAGATAATTAAAAGAGGAAAACGCGTGTTTTACGAATACGATCAACCAATAGAAGTTTTTGAAAAGTAGAGTTAGTGAAAAGATATTGTAAGACTAAATTAATATCTACCAAAGAATGGACACCAATCATCAAGACTTGTAGTAAAATTTTAAGTATATACTATGTTTGTTATTGTTTTCTAAAATTAAAAATTGTTATAAGGTTAGTTTTGTTCGGCGGACGTAAACATTGTTTACCACTCCGTCACTTCGTTAACCACTCTGTCACAATTTTGTCCCTCTTAAAATTTTAGTTCAAAGTAAGTTATGAACCACTTTATTGTTAGTATTTACAAAAATAACATTTTCTAGTATTATATGCTAAATAATAAAGGTGTTCACTAGATTTTTAAGCGACTTTATTGGGCGACTTTCATAATATTAAAAAGTTTTATGTCTTATGAAGCAAAAATGTGACAGAGTTGAGAGTGGTATTGGATAATTAAAAAAAAATGATTATTTAAAAAATTCCGTCCAATGGAGCTAGATAATAGTAAATGTTTATATTCTTGATAAGAAAGTAATAAGAAACTGAAGTTCTGTTTTAAAATGAGACATAAAAAAAAAAAATACTTTTGTGACTGAGGTGTTATTTTTTTCATACCATTCCTACGAAATTTGAGATAAAACGAAAATTACATGTAATACTTCGCTGCATTATATGTTTTTGTAATCTACAATAATGAGGCAATAGTTTAAATCACATTTCACTAAATAAATAACAAGTTTATTTTTTTATCAAATATAAAAAATTGCCGGTCAGATTGTCGATAAAAAAGAAGAACGACCCATATACGTATACCAGAACTTAATGCAATTTTTATGATCGATACCGGAAGTCAACGTTCATTTCTTAACCCAAAGTTAGCGGATCAATATTTTTGCGACTTTAAGCATAACGAAAACTTTGAAGTAGTTAGCACCCACGCTAGTAGTAAACATAATGAGGTTGTGTACATACCTTTACCTAGGACATTTAGAAGTTGTGAGTGGCACAAATTCTATATTTATTGTGTGGACGACAAATATGATGGCTTAATTGGAAGTGATTTATTGATGCAACTTCATGCGAATATTGATATGAAAAATAAGAAGTTATTTACTAAGGATACTTGCATACCGATTAATTATAATCCGCCAATACGTGAATTTTATGTGTTACCCCCGCGTAGCGAATTAAGGGTCAAACTTCCAGTTAAATTGTTACACGGTGAGGCCATAATAAACTTTACCCAATTTACGGATGGAGTTAGAATGCCGACGGCTTTAGTTAACTGTGTACATGGCTATGCGACAACAGTCATTCAGAATTGTAGATCCGAGCAGATGGAACTGTTAGTGACTAGCCCGTTTAAGGTCGAACCATACTTAGGAAATACTTTAGTATATGATAGGGTAAACTTGAATTTTACTGATAAAGATAGTCATAGGTTAGATCAGCTGTTAACGGATAATCTCTCTAAGTTAAGAGTCGATCATATGAATGAGGAGGAGAAACGATCTGTAATTAATATTTGCAAAGAGTTTAAAGATATCTTTTATTGCGAGGACGTACCTCTTTCGTTCACAAATGAGGTAAAACATAACATTAGAACTAAAAACGAAGACCCAATACATATTAAAGCTCATAGGTTACAAACGGCAGAAATTAGGAATCAGATAGAAAAAATGCTCAAAGATAATGTTATCCAAAAATCGTTTTCACCTTGGAGTGCACCGGTTCATTTGGTACCAAAAAAATTAGATAATTCGGGTAAACAAAAATGGAGGATGGTCATCGATTATAGACGCCTCAATGAAATCACAATAGATGATAAATACCCTTTACCTAATATCAATGATCACCGGCAACATTCCAGCGTGCAATGGACAACGTCTTAAGAGGCTTACAAGGTATCCATTGCCTCGTATACCTTGATGACGTCATAATTTTTGCAAAAAGTATTCAGGAGCATAATGAAAAACTTAGGACAGTTTTTGAAAGATTTCGTGAAACTAATTTAAAGGTGCAGTTAGATAAATCCCAATTCTTAAGGAAGGAAGTACTTTATTTAGGCCACACTATAACCAGTGAAGGTTTAAAACCTAATAATGATAAAATAGAAGCAGTGTTAAAGTATCCTATACCCAAAACGACGACTGAAATCAAAAGTTTTCTTGGTCTCATAGGTTATTATAGAAAATTCATTAGGGATTTCGCGAAAATAACTAGACCACTTACAGTTTGTTTGAAAAAAGGTAAAATTATAGATTTAAACGAGGAATATATAGAAAGTTTTGAAACATGCAAGAAACTTCTCACAAATGCTCCATTATTACAATTTCCGGATTTTAATAAACCATTTATTTTGACCACGGATGCATCAAACTTTGCAATAGGGGCAGTACTCTCGCAGGGCACCATAGGCTCGGACAAACCAGTAGCCTATGCTAGTAGAACTCTAAGCGATACCGAGTCGAGATATAGCACCATAGAAAAAGAGCTTTTGGCAGTTATATGGGCAGTAAAACACTTTAGACCGTATTTATGGGGTAAAAAGTTTCACATCTATACGGACCATAGACCTTTGGCCTGGCTCTATTCGCTTAAAGAACCAAATAGTAAGCTTACTAGATGGCGCCTTAGACTTGAGGAGTATGACTTCGAAATTAATTATAAGAAAGGGTCACAGAACTCTAACGCAGACGCACTGTCTCGAGTAAAAATAAATAGCTTAAGTGCAGATAATAATAATATTGTAGTTAGGTTAAATAGTAGCAAAATTAGGGAGATAAAGGTTAATATATTAGATAACGATAGTGAGTCTATGCAAGTAAATGTAGACGATGAGGAAACTGTTAGGAAATTAGAAGATAATAATGAAATCGAAGAAATAATCTGCATATCAGAGTCGGAGTCTGATAAAGTAAACCTAAGCATAGATAGAAAGGAGGCTCCTTTCTTTGATATATCTGAATCAGATGACGGAGCTACTGCTCATTCAATATCAAATAGGGAGCATGAAGGTATACCAATTTTAAATGAAGCAGTAGATACCAAACCTAGACAAATACTTGTCTATATCTTAATATATATATTTCTTGTGTGCGTGTGTATGTGACTGAACTCCTCCTAAACGACTGGACCAATTTTGATGAAATTTTTTGTGTGTGTTCGTGGAGATTCGAGAATGGTTTAGATTCACAATTGGACCCGGTAGGTGGCGCTGTACGGGCAGGACGACGTCTGTTCGGTCCGCTAGTTTGGTATAAAAATGATATTCATGCAAAAGACATTTCTAATAGCAGCCAAAGAATAATTGAGGTACACATGCCAGCTGTTAATAATGAACAATTAGTTAAGCAGTTTTTGAAAGAGTATGTAGATTTTAAGCAGAAATATTTCATTTATTTTGAAACAGAAGTATTTAGAAAAGTATTCAATAATGTAGTGACAGCGTTATATAAAAAAGGCTCGCAAAATCTAATAGAATGTACAGTGAGAGTAGTTAATGTCACAAACGAAGAAGAGCAAAGAGAGATTATTATAAAGTATCATGAGGAAAAACTGTTCATCGGGGTATTCGGGAAACACTCACAAAGTTGAGAAGACATTATTGGTGGTCTAACATGAAGGACACAATTTCTGCCATCATTAATGCATGCGAACAATGCAGAAAAATGAAATATGACAGGAAACCAATAAAACCACTAATACAACTTACTCAAACACAGAGCATACCATTTGAAGAAGTTTTCATGGACCTTTTGTACATAGAAAATAATTATTACTTAACCATAGTAGATGCTTTTAGTAAATTAGCGCAAGCTTTAATGTACCCAATAGAAGTACACCAGAAATTGTTAAGGCATTAATAAAATATTTTAGTATCTATGGGTTACCAAAAAAAATAAGTAGTGACCCCGGTACCGAATTCAATAATAACCTTGTTAAAGAACTACTGAGCCTATACAAAATTGAAATGCATGTAGGGACACCAAATAACCCTAACTCAATGGCCGTAGTGGAACGTTTCCACTCAACAATACTTGAAATTTATAGGTTAGCAAAATATGGAAAAAGCGATCAAGATGCAGCATCGGTAATGACTTACGCCATTATGGCATACAATAACACTATTCATAGTGCGACAAATTTCACACCCTTTGAAATGGTATTTGGACATACAGAGTCAGGAAATGCATTTGATATAGATAGAGATAAAAATCTTTTACAGAAACTAGTTCAGGATCATAGAAAAAGACTTAAAGTTTTATACGAATATGTTAGTGATAAAATTAAGGAAAATAAAAATAAAGTCGCAGAGAGGAAAGGCGGTGAAAACCCACCGGAAATAAGGGAAGGTGATGACGTTTTTATGAAAACTACTAGGAATAGGAAAGCTAAAGAAGTGCCACGATATGAGAAAGCGAAGGTTATAGGAAAAGTAAATAGGAATATTGTACCGGTAAAACTGAGAAAAAGAAATACGAAAGTGGCAATAAAAAACGTAAAACGCCCTCCACAGGTGGTGGCAAGCAACCGTGACGCTCCTGGCCCTAGCGGAATCAGCAAGCAGCGTAAACCTCCAGGATATGAGTCAGAATCCTGGAATAGCGCCGATACGGATAAGTGCAGCAGTGATTCAGAATAGTCACTGGACTATTTTTAAGACGTTAGATCTAGAAACTATAGATATGTACTTAGATAATAATATTAGACAATATTTTAGATTAAGAGATATGATTTACTCACAAAATGAGTCGCGTAGTGAACTTTTAGGATTAGTCCTTCAAATAGAATCCTTTATGGAACTTACTAAAGATAGATTGAACCAAATAATGCCTAGTAAAAGGTTCAGAAGGGGCCTAATAAACCCGTTAGGTTCTATTGTTAAATTAATTTCAGGCAATCTAGATAATGATGACGCCATGAGATACAATTCGGAGATTAGCCAACTTAAAAATAAAGAACATTCAGTAGAAAGAAAACTGACACTTATGCAAAAAGCCTTCGATAAATTAGTTAATATTTCAGATAACTTAAAATACAACTTAATTCAATTGAATATTAGAACCTCGCAACTGCAAGTATTACAGTATAATCAGTCTAAAATACATAATATAGTAAGTCAAATGAATAGTCTATATCAAATCTTAAATAACTTTCGTACTATTCATAATGTAATTCAAGATACAGAAACGGCAATAGCTTTCAGCAGAATACATATACTTCATCAATCTATAATTAATTCTACAGAACTTTTTCACATTTTATTAGAAATAGAGAAAAACTATAGATTAGTATATACGGTAGGTAAGGACAACCTTACAAAATTAGAAAGTACTATAGTTCTTAAATCTTTCTCTGATAATAAGAAGTTAGTTTTTGTGCTAGAAGTTCCCTTATTAGACACGGTCACATATAATTATTACAAGATTATTCCTATACCTATATACAATCCTAGTTCATTAAAAACCTCTATCATAATTCCTAAGTATCCCTACCTTATGGTGAATGGATTGAAATACAGACCCGTGTCTAGCCCGTGCGAGCAGATTGAAGATGATCGAGTCCTCTGTAAGGAAGATAATATCGTGCAATACGCTGATACAACGTGTATGGAACAAATAATGCTACTTAAAAACTATTCTGCGTGTCATAAGAATTTCATCCAAATTGAAGATGTAAGAAGCCACACCATAGCCGACGGAATATGGTTACTTTTCACGAAGAAAAAGTTAGTACTTACCGAAAACTGCAACAATGAAGTCATGAAGTACATACTGAAGGGAACATTTCTGATATTCCCTAATCGAAACTGTGAGACACAAATCGGAGACAAAATCATCAGTAAGGTAGCTGAAACAAGGACAGTCCAGGCCAGTTTGCTGTTGAGACCTGTAGCTTTGCCTGAGCTGCAACATGAAATCCAGATGGAAGACAGCCAAGTAGATCTTCGCGGCGTGGACCTCAATGACATCAGGGACATTTTAAACAGTGCAAAATATAACAGTGAAAGTGTTAATAAAAGTGAAATTCTGGTAACTCAGGACATAAGTGTATGGACAATAAGTATTATAGTAATAATGTTTGTATTTACACTAGCATTTTTGGCTATTAAATTCAAAGCCTTTAAGAAAATAATTATGTTACGACGAAATCATCTGGACCCAAAAGATTTGCCTCCAGCTGATTTCTCTATAAGGGGGGGAGGAGTTAAGGATGCTCATCCTGTAGATATATGCTTCGTCAGCCCAAATAGAGCATAGCAACAAGTTGAAGGGATCTGACTCAGCACTTACTTTACACGTGTATAAAATACAATCGAATGTTCTAGAATAAATTATGCTGATGCACTAACTTACTTCTTGCGCAATATGTTATATGACGCCCTTTGTTTCCACTAACTTGAGAAGTAATATATTATAAAAAGACAATTCTGTTCTGAGACTTCGCTCTGTAAACATTGTAATTTGGAACTTTTATTAAATAAATCAATTTTTAATTGAAACCGTTTATCCATTCCTTGACTCGCTCATACGGTAGGTACAACCTTAGTCGCACAGCTGTTTTTGTAGGTAAATACAGTCCAGGTTTTAGTACCGAATGATTTTGTTTTTATTTGTGTATTAAATTGTTTGATTTGAAATTTTATTTTAGCTTACGCAACACTAACACATTCGTTTTTACTTTTGTACGTAATTGTTGAGCACTTGTTACTTCCTCCGTGTTTATAAATATATTTTATATTATACAATAACTTTTTAATGTCTCACCACAAATAAAAGTCCAGGGGTGTCAGGTCCGGCGAAAGCGGAGGCCAGGCCACAGGTCCACCGCGGCCGATCCACTGTTTGCCAAACCTTTCAGTCAAGTACACGTGGCTCTCACTGGAAGTACTCCAGGATGTCTTCCTGCAAGGTGACAGGCAGGCTTTCACTGGCGCGAGCTTGAGCATGCCGGCGAACGTCAAACTGCCTATGATCCTGCAGTCTCTGCGTAGCAGCCAGCATGACGCTCTGTGACGAGGGTGCCCGATCGGGAAACCGTTCCACGAACATCTGGATCGCTCGACGTAGGCTGTCTCCACTCATGTCATAAAATCTTACCATCTCTACCAACTCAACATTGGAGAAATTGTCCGTCATCTTGAACTTTTACGATATATAACGAGACCGAGCGCGCGAAATTTGCAATCACGGTGGCAAAATCTAACAAGCTGATCGATGCGGGAGCCGACAGGGATAGCGGAGCGCGCGCGCCTTTTGTGTATTTTAGGTAATAATACGATGTGTGTCTGAAGGCGCAGTGTTAAAGCAAGTTACAGACGCGCTGAGTTTTAATAAGGCTTACACTTACTACTTTTCGTAAATAAGAAAATAAAAAACCTACCCAGTTTATTATTGATTCGGGTCGAGAATCATTAGCATATATACCTCCTTGAATTTCAAGGATGCAAAACTGCAGCGTGTATTACCGCAAATCATGATTTCAACTTTATTACATAACTAGCTGTGCCCACGTCTTCGTCCACGTCGAATTTGGCAAAATTTCATGGGTTCCATTTTTTTCCGGGGAACCCTAATTCATTTTCTAAAATAAAAAAACCGACCGACCGACCTAAATTCGTTAAGTTTCATACCGGCCAGTCAACCAAGTAATGAGACACCAGAGAATGACCAGGTTACTATGACCAAAACCTAATAATTAATAGACCTATGGGTGCCTACTAAGATTATAGGTAGGTGCAGAGGCCAGCACATAAAGCTACCCCAATCTTTCAAACCTCTTTGATAGTTTTTCAACTTTATGACAAAACCATAAGGTTCAATTTAAGTTGCACAGTTTGGGATGGCTTTATGTGCGTCTGTACTCTGAGAGTTAAGAATTTGTTAAAAAACATGAAATACTCACTGTACAAGCTTCTATACAGACTGTGAAGGGAATTATTAGTATATAGAAATGAAGAGCAACGAATGCTATCATATGTGATATAAGAAGGAAGAGTAATAACCAAAGTATCGACATAACGGCGTTCCCCATTTTCTGAAAAGACCAAATTCAAAATGTTAGTGTTGTTTAAAGTTGGAACAGAACAAGCTTGCGCCGTCTTTCGCGATTGCTGCAATCGCATTTTTCAACTTGGCCCAATCCACCTCGGTGCTATCGTCCCATCAACGGGGCAAATGGGAAAAATCATCAGGGTGGCCCCGGTGTCAGCATAAAGCTCAAAATATTGTTACCGTAACAAAAAATAAAAGTAAAGGACGAACACTTTTGTAATATGCGATTTGATTTATTGCAGACTGAATTTTTAATCGTTGATAATATAATTAGAATTTTTTGGGTAAGTAAGTATATGCTTAATAATTATAAACTGATTATAAAATACAATACTTTTTTTAAATTACAAACCAAACTTTAACCTTTACGGTAATCAGATACCTTAAATAAACCTCTAAAAAGAGTAGATTACCTCTAATACCGGGGCAAATAAAATTTGATCCGTGCTATTTTCCACGATAAAAACAATACCGGGGCAAATGATACTAAATCTGTGACATCCACCCCGTTCAACACTGGCGCCAGGGCTATTGGGGACGTTTAAAATTATTTTTCCCATCTACCCTGTAGAAGGGATGAAGTTGGACTTGAAGATGGACTTGGTCCTATTCACCTCGGTGTGGACCGAGGTGAATAGGACCAAGTCCATTATTCGGGGCCAAAAACATGGACTGACTATTCAACTTTTGAATATCTCCTTACAGACATTAAGTTCATATTCAAATGAAACTGTTACTCATACGAATTTGAACAGTTGTTTGTTTTTTAAGTTAACGTAATTGGCAGGTAAATTATTTTCTACTAGAATAATCAACTTGGTACACAAAATTGCAAGAGATTTACAATAATATCTTGCAAAATTACTAAAAAAAATCCAGAAAACTTGTCATATTCGTATGAAACGCTTACTCTTCAAAGCAAAGTAAAATAAAAGTTTTAATGAATGTTGCTATTAGGCCCCCAGTTAACAGTGACTAATAAAAAGGAAGTACCAAAGGCGGACAATTAGGAACAGTTAAAGGTACCTACGCTGCCGCGCTGTTTATGAATGCCCTAAACTATTATTGATTCAGATAAAGCGAAATCGTGAGGCAAGCTATGAATACAAAAGCGTGACCACGAACGCTTTGTTAAGAGCGAAATGAAAAAGAAGATACGCTTCAGCTACGCTACAACTATTGTTATTAGTTGTAAAAGTTCATTAATAAAATATTGTTAACCGACTTCAAAAAAAGAGAGTTTGGAGAGAAGTATGGACACCGATTTCTCACTAATTACTGAACCATG
Organism: Phlogophora meticulosa; assembly: GCA_905147745.2. Lineage (NCBI taxonomy): Eukaryota > Metazoa > Arthropoda > Insecta > Lepidoptera > Noctuidae > Phlogophora > Phlogophora meticulosa. Next base: position 10,434,701 of record LR990528.1, on the reverse strand, counting down.
ACTATAGTGGCGTTGCTATTTCGTTTTGACACCTCTCGAAACACAATGTCCCAGTCGCCATGTAAACGCCATATAGGTATGCAGTGAACGAAAATAAACATTATTACATGTACAGATATGGTAGCTCATTGTTTCTCTTGCTTTATATAATATTAAGAAATCGCAGGATAATCCGACTAAGCATCCGGCCCCCTAATAGGTTGGCTTGCGAGAAGCCTTTCCCAGAAAAAAACAAAATGAGTCCACTCTTCTGAGTATGGACACTTGTCGTGCGGCTTAAGTAGTAACCTCCAGTGAGGGCAAATCTAACGACTTCAATCTTTAACTGAACCCCACCTCCGTCTGCCAGCCTCATCACTTTCCACTTAATGTATGCATCAAACTAAATGTATTCTTTTGTATGACCTTTTTGCTATCTGTTATTGCCCACTAAAACTTGCAAACGTTGCTTCACAAAGAGTAACTTGTGGTGTGGATGCAGTATAATAAATACATTAAGTAATACATCGCGCCATACGGCGTACCTTTATTTAGATTACTGACTGTTTCATTTAAATATGAGGTTTACAGTCACGTTATCCTGTTGTTTAACGTTAGGTAGTTCTTTTGTACTGGGATACCTATTCTAGAAAAGTAAACTTGGTAAAAGGCTATAAAATAAATAAAACTTGTGTAAGAAATGTATGATTTTCCCACTGTCAGATCTTCAGTAAACCCAAAGATTTATGAATACTGTCAACTTTTGCTAGCCAGGAAGCTACTTTGTTCATCTTGGGATGCAACCTTCACAGTATGTTTTTATGATTTATAGTGTCTCAGGTGCGTCTATGACCAAACGGCTTATTACCGTATTTGAAAACGTTCAAAATCTAGTTGAAATCTCATCTCAGCGACCATCAATGTCTAAAAGGTGAAACAATCACAGTGGTACTGACCCCCGGTTTCGAACTCATAACCTTGTACATGAGAGGCGTGTGCCCTAATCACTGGCCGTCACATGTCGTCACTCGTCGGTTGGTAATCCTAAACACCAACACCAACCGAGAAGTTCATTAATAACTTTTTACTATGAGAATAACTGCTACTGCTGATTTAAGCATAATAAGTTTATGGGGACCACCATTTGTCTATGGTTCCCACCAGTAGATTAAAACTGGCAACACCAGTAGAGAGAGTTTATGAGTTTTATGACCCACATTTTCGCGCCTTCCTTGATTCCATCAGACGTGTTAGCTTCCCGCTGTCTCCCAATATAATGTGTCATGGATATGTTGTGTTTATCAGTTGATGCGTTGAGAACGCAACCAAGCGCAGTGCGACGCTGGCTGGCACAGCACACGTACGACGGGAGGACGGGAACGTCGCTAATGCCACGTGTTTAGAATGTATTCGTCTGAGTCAATGGTTCGACAAATGTCAAACATAGATATCACGACTGCTCTTAAACTAGTAGGTACGCTATTTCTGCGGTTGATGTCAGTATGGCCATGTCATATGTTTTGGCCAGTAGCAGTCCTGCACCTGCAGGCAGGCGGCACTACAACCTTGTGGCAGAAACACGACACAACGGCCTAATTGAAAGAGCCCTATCTGTTGATCCCAGAATATGACTAAAAGACTAAATAAAAATATCTTGTCTCATAAACCGGATGTTCAAGTTAAGATTTTTGTGTCAAGTATAGTCACCGGCACGTAAGTTGGCAAGGTTTTGGCGTAGTGGGGGTAAGTTCGCGCATCGTGCACTTAGTGGAACAAAAAAATGGTGACTTTTATTGATCGTCATTATTTTATGGTTATTGCCATCATTTACATTTAATAATATCTGATTAGAAGAAAGTTGAAGAAGGGAGTGGAATTCGTAAAGTTTATTGGGAGTTATAAATAATATGCATACGAGGAAAGTATGCGAAAAAAGGCATACCGTTTTTCGCCTTAATTTTTTAATTTATTATTATTTTTATTATTATTCATTTATTTTCAGATAAACATCCATAAAAAATTGTTAGTAACACAGAAATACTTATGAGAAACTAATGTTAGTAGTGACAAACATGAGACAAAAACTAAATTTAAAAACAATAACTCTTTAACATAAACACAACAAAAACAAAGGGTACAACTTTCGTGCACGCAAGTGTAATCGGGAGTTCGGGAGGCAACAGTCGACTGTTGCACCAATCGCGCGCTCGGATTGCCGCTACCTCATACCTCGCGTCCCGCTTGACTACCAAAGAGACCTAAAAAACGACTTGTGCGCATCTAACGACTCTTGCCAAGTTACTTGCCGGGGACTATACTCAAGTTTTAATCCACAGACATATAAAGAGTAGGCTACTCTTTGTATGTCTGTATTTCAATCAATCAGGTCACGGCATAGACCAAATACAATACTAGTTAGTTACCTAGTCAATATCAAACTGTTTTGCCAACAGCGTTATCACATCTACCAAGTTTTTGGTAGATCTACCTATTTCACGTCGCTTCTATCTACCAAAATTATATTTATATTATATTTATCAAAATATTACATTCCAAACAATGCAATGAACATGCAGTTCGAATTAACTTTGTAGTTAGCCCTGGCTGGGGGCCTTCGTGTAAGGTCACCACAGGATCGACCGGTTTAGCAGTAAACAGCCTTATAGAGCACTATAAGGCTGTTTTCTGCTTAACCGTGGTAGGTAGGGCCTACCTACAAAAAAAAAACAGTTCGAAACATGCATCTTATACTTGTAATGTAACGTTACCGACTCGTCATCGGATCGAAATTGTATTACGGCGATTCATAGAATAAACCTTTCTTTAGAATTTCCTCGAAACTGTTTCAGTGATCTCAGACGGACAGACATCTTAGATTTTGGGGATTTATGGAAAATATTGGTCAGTTCATCCGTCATATTTTCAAAAAAGATATTCTAAGGTATGGTTAATTTCAAAAATGTCATCCTTTTTCGTGCGGTGCAGCCGGCGTTCATCGATTTATAAGACGTTATCACGTCAAAAAACGAAAATCTGACTTAACTTCAATTTAGTCAATAGGATGATATTGTAAAAATATCACCTATAAAACTTCATTAAACTTCTTTAAAACACGATAAACTCGTATTTTTAATTCGAAATATGCACTGAAATTAGACTGGTAGATCTACCAATTTTTATTAAAAAATCTACCTAATTCCACCAGCTTTGAACATGCCATCTATAATATTTACTAAAATCAGGTGTGACAACACTGTTTAGCGCTTCTCCCATCCCAATCATGCCATTGACAATTTTGTTTATCATTGTCAAGTCAAATATGTAAATAATTTGCATAAATTTAATTAATTTCATCATTCTTTAGACATAAGTATTTTGAAATTATTGCTATTTTTAATCAAGAAATCTTAAGGCTTGAAAATTCCAAATATTGTAGCCGACTCAATTGTAAAACGTACCTAGTTTTGTAAGTATTTATCCTTGCTACATGCATTTCCTTGAGACTAAAATATTCTAGACTAAGCCCGGCCAGACTGGGCTTAGTCTAGAATATTAGCTTAGTTTATAATACATTACAGAAATACGGTTTATTAGCATAATAACTGTTTCAGTGTACTATTATTATAATGGCTGGATATTTTGAAGAAATGGGGTGGCAAGAATTGCAAGAAGGTGAACAAGCAAATCATTTGTTACACATGGCTAGATTCCTCATAGATTTCGGGTTTTATAATGAAGATGTAATGGGAGAGTGGCCTAGGTAAGTTAATCATTATTTTAAGTAGGTGAAAACTTTTTGTTGATGTTATTTAGTCTCACGGTAAGGGAGACAATACAGCAACTGTCAATGGAAATCAAGTATCCTAGAATTGATTGATTAATAAATTAGTTGTCTTGTAGTAGTCATTTCAATGCTATGTTCCACTGCTACTGGCATGCTACTACTTGAGATCAGAGGGTATTTCTGTATGGTATGATATATTCTATGATATGGCTACGCCATCTACATAGTATATCCATCAGTAAGTAGCATATGTCAAATTCCATGGCATCAGGAGAAAATCATCACTTCACTTTAAATGATGTACTAAGTATGCAGAAAATATGGTGTAGGTAGATAAATTTTTTACAGGTGTACTGGGTATTTGCTAAGTATTATAAAAAATATCTATCCTAGGACCTCATGTCTAATTTGATCAGCTGACTACTTGCCTAGAATTTCGCAAATTCCAGGTTCAATAGGCAGTCAATGACGACCTATATGGCGCGGCGGGTACAGGTCCACCTGCGACGCAGGTAGCGGGTTCAATTCCCGCCTTGGGACAAATGTTTGTATGATCTACAATGATTTGTTCCAGGTGTTCTGGGTATTTACTATGTAATGTATTGTATTAAGTAAATCAGTCATCTAGTACACAAGCTCTGCTTAGCTAGGGGTTAGATGATGCTGTGTGGATTGTTCAGCATTATTTATTTATTATTATAATTTTCATATAGATTTAAGCGTGACACTTCTCAGAGGTAAGTTCTGGCCTATTCTGGCCAAACTCCACCCACTTCTGCTTCAGCATTCTTTAAGCAGCAAATTGCTATTCACCACCACCACAATTGTAAATTATACCATGATATTAAACACAACTGACATAAGAGCTTGAACAAAAGCTGCAGGTTAAGCTGAACATGCAGCTTTTAGCTTTTGTATTATGCTAGCTGGCTTTAGTGTCACTAGTCAGTTGTGTTAATATCATAGTATAATTTGGAGATAGGTTATACATACACAATAGGTGACCAAGGTTTAATTTTCTTTTTTATTTATTTATTTATTTTTTATTTTTTTTAATTTTGTCAGCGCAATTTGGGGTCAGCGCAACATGTCTTCTTCCATACATTATTGCCGTCATCTCAATAGTCGTCCATTTTATCTATTACACAGTAATAATTTCTTTGGTCTGCCTTTACTCTTGTAATCCGCCACATTAATTCCCAAAATTATATCTAATTGAAGCTTTTAACTGTTCAATGTTTTAGAACATTTTCCAATGAAAAGCTTAGTTAACTCCTAAACTGCCAGAAAACGAGACACAATAGAAAATGTACTTTGCGTTAAAGGTGTAAAAGTATTAGCTACCCATTAAATAATAATGAAGACTAATTAGCTGTTTAAGGAGGAAAAATATATTCAACTAGCTGTGTCCCATCCAGACACAGGTTGTTCCCTGAAATTTCGCAGACAATTGGTAAATTTCTACAAAGTATTAGAGAAGTTAAAAAAAGATGCATGGAATTGGTAAAGTCGTTTCTCATTCACAACATTATTTATTGATTGCATAAAAACACTAGGATGTGGTGAAATTTGCCCACCTTTCACCACATTCTTTAGGGGACTCTTTTAGGGGACTTTCTATGTAAATTTTCTCGTTCAAAAAGCCTTCAGCCTTATTTGGATAACCAAATAAGGCTGAGCTGCAGCTTTTATTTTTGAAAATCAAAATTCATTTATAAAAATGAATTTTGACTTTCAAAAATAAGTTTGTAATACTTTACTCGTAGGTAACTAAAATGTTAATAATAAAGCCTAATATTTCACAAGCAGATTCCTGATCTCAAAAATAGTTGGGTATCACACCCGCAATTATTTTGACCGACCTATCCAACGACAGCCTACACCATGGGATGGACAAGAAAAAATAAAATCATTCCCCTTTAAGTACAGGGGAGCTACTTTAAAATTACCTTTTTCAATATTTTATTTTACCAGTTTTTGGCGTGGTCAATATGTACGAGTACCTATGCCAAATTATAGCTTTTTATTACTAATAATCTGTGCTAAGCCGTAGGCGGACGGCCGGACAGACATGGTGAAACTATAAAGAGTCCTCGTTTATGTACTATGGTATATGTACTATATACCCTAACAAACAAATTCCAATTTTATTATCCTTATTAGTAGGTATAGATTACGGTTAATCTATACCTACTAATAAGGATATTTTTAAGAAATATTTTAGCGGATTTTTTAAGCGGATACGATATTATAAGGAGGACAAGTGTCCTAGTGAGTCAACGGTCCAATTGAATTGTGGGCATCGCTGAATGCAGTCACAACACGCGCTTAGTTATCGGAAAAGAACATTGAAGGTGGCAGAAGTCTGTATTTCTTCTCGCTCGCCGCTCAATTTAATATTATAAGCAACAACTGGAAGGAAATCGGACACGAACGAAGGCTAATCATATAATGCACACACCCAAATGTATTAAAAGAATATGGCGTAAACGGCGATGGCGACGCCATCCTGGATTTCGATTTTGACCCCATTATTATTTACCTGCTTATTAATTATTGGATCGCCAACAGAGGTTACACAATTACATGTATGTTAACATAAACACGGACAATACAAGTGTGCGCTTCCAATTATAGGCGACCACATCATTCACTTATTATCTAGTTAGGTAGGTACAACAAGTTTTATATGGAATTCATATAATAAATTAAAATTAAATAACGAAAATCATAGAAACAGAATCACACTGGAAAGCAAAAAAAGAAAGGTTTAAATAATAAAAAAAAAAAAAAAAAAATATTGCTGGACAATCCACACAGCATCATCTAGCCCCAAGCTAAGCAGAGCTTGTGTTATGGGTACTAGATGACTGATATACTTAATACAATACATTACATAGATAGATATTTTTATTATACATAGCAAATACCCAGAACACCCGGAACAAATATTTGTAGATCGTACAAACATTTGTCCCAAGGCGGGAATCGAACCCGCAACCTCTTGCGTCGTAGGCGGACCATCGCCCGCCGCGCCACATCGGTCGTCGGTTAAAAATAATACAAATCAATTATAAACAAAATCTGTCTCAAAAAATCGGAGAATCACTACCTACTCATAGTAGTAGTCCGCAAAAAAAAACAAATATGACTTGGATACTATGACTTCTGTTATAATCGTTATTACTGACCCCGGAAACCATGAAAATGACACCCATGGCGAAAACTTAGTAAATTTAGTCGGCACCATGTTGGAAATCATGATTTCATCATTTGGTTGGTTGCTTGGTCGTTCGTTCGATTGGTCGGTCGGTCGGTCGGCGAGACGCAACGATTGCCTTGACGGCACGACATGCGTCCTTACGACCTTTGGCCTTTTAGAATCTAAGGATTTTAAATAGCTGATATTGTTTCATAGATACTCCCCCATACTTTTCCATTATCATTGTGCAAAAGTGCATACAAACAATACATTACATAGATATATATTTTTATTATACATAGCAAATACCCAGAACACCCGGAAAAAATCTTTGTAGATCGTACAAAAATTATTCCCGAGGCAGGAATCGAACAAGCAACCTCCTGCGTCGCAGGCGGAGCTTCGCCCGCCGCGCCACATCGGTCGTCGTAACCACTATTGTCTAATTCTCATGTTCAAGATGAACTTTAAACTAATAAATATTTGATGTTTGTTGTTCTAGTCTACCCCCAGCTGCATCAAAAGAAGCAGTTTCAAATTTACCAGACATTACAATAGACAGTGCCGAGAAAAGCTGCCCTATTTGTTTGAAAACCTTTAGTGTTGGTGAAAAGGCTAAGAAAATGCCATGTCATCATCAGTTTCATGCTAAGTGCATATTGACATGGCTTGAAAAGGTAATTATTTTTGATGCTCACGCATTCTAGCGAAACTAATCGGGCTTTTAATTAAATGCAGTAAGTTGACAGAACAGAACTTTGAAAAATGCTCTATGGTGCTGAAATAAAATAAACAGCAAGGTAGGTACTGTACTAAACTGTATTAGAATCTTAATTTGTAGATTTTTTTATTTACGGCACAACAGTTATTTTTCACGTTTGAGTATCTTACATTGTATGACATTAGATCCTATCAAGTTACTACATCGAATTAAAAGTCCAACATCACTAAAGGCCGTACGCAACGCGAGTGTTGTACACTTGATTAGAGTATTCCCCAAGGGTCGGGCAGAGGTGTACCTATAGTAGGTACACTCACATTTCACCAGTTATGTATAAGTCCCATGTAATAGAAGGTGAGCCTATTGCCATCAACCAAACCCAAGGTGTAAATAGTAAAAAGTTTTATATTTTTCCCTTTTTTAGTAAGTCGGTTTGTAATTTATCTAAGATACAATAATTTGATGTCAACTGCACTGTCACCTTTTACAAAATATTGCTTTGAAATGAGCGAGATGAGAGAGATGGTCATCTGAGTAGTCGTCATCATCAGTGTCCATTTCACCAAATGGTGCTTTCCTAGAGCAAATGCATGAGTTACAAAAAAAAAAAACACTATTGGTGTGCCTATAATATTTGAAGAGATCTCTCGAGTACTCGAGGATACCACCAGAACCTAATTTGGTGACAATGAGTCCACCTTAAGAGTGTACCCTTAACAATTCGATGTTACGGTTGGCGCAATGGCTGAGCAACCGACTGCTGTGCCGCGTGTCGTTGGTTCACACATTGTGGTTTCGGGTCTGGCTGTTAGTGTATGTGACTTTATTAAATGTTTATAAACGCACCCACTATACAGGAAAAATTCCTATTGTGGGGCAAAAGAAAAATAATTTTCTAAATCAGTTCGCAATTGACGGAGTACCGTCGATCATAAAACCGCCCCCTTTTTGAAGACGTTTAAAAATGAAGTTATTCGAGTGTTATACGAGTATTTTGCTTTTTTTTTCAGACAAACTCCTGTCCATTCTGTAGATTTGAACTACCCACGGATGATGATGCATATGAAGCGTATAAAAAGGATAAGAAACGAAAAGTGCAAAGAGAAGAAGATATAGAAACACTTCACAATTCAATGTTTAGTTAATTTGACTATTTGTTTTAACATATTATTTTATAAGTATGTAATGTATATTTTGTGGTGGTTATAGATTGTAATATATTATTTCGAAATTTTACGTAACTTTAGCATGAATTGTCTATACTAAGGTAATACCAAAATCATTAGTTATTCGAGTATTTTCCACTATATTATGCTGTTTTTTGAAATGAGATAACATTTTTATTACAAGACTAAATTGGTATAGTGTATCTCCTTACATGTTTTATTTTTAACCCTGGATTGCTGATGAATGCAAGGCGATAATGTTAGAATGTTTGCGATCTTATATATTTAGTTATAGAAATTCAAATACACTGTAAAAAAATATATTGAATAAATGAATTGAATTGAAAAAGGATCCTGTGAAAACACGGAATGTGCAGGATTAACTATATTTAGTTTCAATAGCTAATTTGCAGTAGGTACTAAATCTGTAATAATAAATAAAGTTTTGCCATTATTAAATATTCACTTGTAAGGTGTCAGTGGAGTGCTCTGACACTCCTACTAAGATAACTTTGTATCACGAATGTCATCATCTCATCATCTGGATCAACCAAAACTTATTTCTAAATTTAAATTCATCCTCTAATAATATCTCTCCCGCTATTACATTTGGAAGCGTCAAACGCACTTACATCTGCGTCATCTATCTCCGCGGGCTCAAGGAACAGCAATAAGAGAAGTACGCCATGTTATATTATAAGTTGATAAATCAAATCAGCAAAATGTGGGCCTCATGCCTATAAAATTTGATCAACTGACTTCTAGTGTGGAGTTTTTAGAAACCTAGCGTAAAGAAGACATTTTATACATCAACAAGTTACTAACTAAACTCGCATACTACTTGCGTAGAATTTCGCAATAGGCAGTCAATGACGACCTATGTGGTGCGGCGGGTACAGGTCCACCTGCGACGCAGGTAGCGGGTTCGATTCCCGCCTTGGGACAAATGTTTGTATGATCTACAAAGATTAGTTCCGGGTGTTCTGGGTTTTTGCTATGTATAGTAAAAATATCTATCTATGTAATGTATTAAGTATATCAGTCGTCTAGTACCCATAACACAAGCTCGGCTTAGCTTAGGGCTAGATGATGCTGTGTGGATTGTCCAGTATTATTTAATGATTTCAATACCATATAAGTAAATGTTGGCAGACGGCACTAGCTATTAATTTAAAAATCCAACCTGAAGTAAAAGACGTTTCCGGATAAAATAGAAAGACCCGACGAAAAACATACAACAGAACATTTTATAGTTGAATAAAAATTTACTTGTTGACGTGTTAAAGCAATAAGTAAACGTGTAAAAGTGATGGTTAAAACTTATTTACCGAAATAAATATCAATTACCATATCGTTTTTTCCTATGTTCTTTATTAGGTACTTTCAGTATAGTAAAACGGGGTGAATCGAAACAAAACTTTTAATGAGATTTAATCGTTGATTCAGCATTATTAATTACTGACAAGGTGTTGAAATTAATCATTTCAATACCTTAAAAAAAATGAGAGACCTTGTAGTAACAAACAATGTTAAAATAACGCGAAAATGCCCTTCAAAGTTTTGTTTCTACTCACCCCTGCGTGTCACCCGTTCTACGTTAGTAAAAATTATGTTTTCTATCTAGCCCAATGAGATGTTTAAAAAGTAAAAATAATTAACTTCTTTCATTATTACTACTGGCCTCATTGGTATTAGAAGCCATCATTTGCAAATTATTTTTAGTGTTATTTTGAGGTACACCTCAAAAGGTAAAAAAAGGAACCCCTATGAGATCACTCTCGTCCGTCTGTCTGTTCTGTCACCACCGATTTTCTCAGGAACGGGTGGACCTAGCAAATTGAAATCTATACCAGAGACTGAGGTCCCTATTAGGTGTATAAAAATCAAGATCCTGAGCCAACACGATAAAAAGATTGGGCAAATTTAGATTACATAATTGACATTTCTAGGCCAACTGGAAGTACCCTATTAATAGTGGGTTTTGGGTCGAAAATCGATATGGTAGTTCAGTTTAGAAAAATATTAAAATTATGGTTTATTTTGGTACTTACTATCTAAATTTGCCCATATCATTTTATCGTGTTGACTCAGGACCTTAATTTTTGAATATGGACCTACAATTTTTTTTATAAAATAATGGTACCTACAAATTTGAACGGAACCCTCGTTCGGCGAGTCCGACTCGCACTTGTCCGATTCTATTCTCACTTAACGCGAAATTAAAATTGTTGTTTTTTTTGTAAGTATGTCTATAAATAAAAAGTGATAGGTAATCACAAAATATGTTTTAACGATACCTAAGTAGTGTTGCCATCTGCAACTACAATGTAACTGTTTATAGATGCGGTTAATAGCCGGCTAGATTGAAGTTTTCATAGTTTTTTTTTTAATTTGCAGCTCAGTATCTATTAGGATGTAGATATAACATAACATCACGCCTGTATTCCCCGAAAGGTTAGGTAGAGGTACCTACACCCACATTTGGCCAGTTATGTTTACGTCCCTTGTAATAGGGCGCGGCCCATTACCACCAACCCGGTGCCAGGCACATGCCGAGGGGAGTTGTAGATACCTATGTTATTACAAAATTCATTCGGGAACGTAATAATTTTATATTTCACGAAGTATTTAAATGATAATTGCAGTAATTACCTATACGATTTTTTAAGTTCAAATTGTGCGATTCAGTGACTGTTTCATGAAATCATGACATTTGAGCTCAATTGCGTTCGTCTGAATCGCGCTGTAAGCAAAGCAAAAGTAAAGACCTACTTGATTATTTTTTCTTAAAAATAGAATATCTTGAAGTTGTCATATAGACATAACATCATCAAAATATCGTTTTTTTTTCATATAAGATATTATTATTTGACAAAAAAATTATAAAGTTTATTAAAAATGAATAAAAAAAAGCGGTAAGAGCTGTGTGTTGTGGTGCCGATTTATGTGATTTTGAATAGTTTTCAAATTGTAATATAATTTATAATTATTCTCTTCCAGACAATGCAAATGTCCATTAGAAATGCAACAAATATGCCAACATTCAAAAAGGACTAGATCGGAACCTAAAGATGTCGCCGAAATTGTACAGGCTCTTAAGTTTCAGGACTATATCGCTAGTGAGTAATAAGTAGGTAGCTTCGTAACGGTACAGAGAAAGGAGCAGCAGCGGATTATCCTTAAGGCATACTAGGCACATGTCTAGGGACGCGTGGTAACGAAAGGGCGCTCGTGCAGGTTTTTAAGCGAACAAAAATTAAATACCTACCTACTACTTACATACACTAAAAATTATACTTTCGATGGAAATGTACGGCTTACAGAGCGCGCCCCGTCTACTTGATTACTCACACATAGTTCAATTCCGGGTTTTTTTTATTAAAAATGATCCAATTATTGATAAAATAGTTCTTTTGAAAAACTTTATTATGTAGTTATAATTTATAAAATACCGCCAGAAGGGCGCCGATAAGTTGCCAGCCTGGGGCGCTGTCGTCATTTAATCCGCTTCTGGAAAGGAGCCTTACATTTCGTTATTGGAATATCTCTGAATATATATATATATTATATATCTATATATTATTATATAATATATAACAATAATTAGAAACCCGAGAAAAGAACAGACTAGACTTAGGTACATACGGGTATAAAGTACCTAACATTGTAGAATGGACCTATTTTAGTTCAGGAATACCTTATGACATTTGACATTACCAGCATTGAATAAGATTGTAATTTCCCGAAATTCTGCTGTATTAACTGCATCGGCATCGTGTTTTTTAAAAGACTTGCTTAAATATGTAGATTAAAATTTACGTTGCCCAACACAACGAATTTCTCCTGTGTCATGGGTGCGTTTATAAACATTTAAAGTCACATAAGTACACGAAAGCCAGACCTGGAACAATTACCTGTAGGCCATACAAATATTTGTTCCGTGCGGGAATTGAACCCACGACGCGCGGCACAGCAGTCGATCGCTCAGCCACTGCGCCAACCGTGTCGTGAAATGTCTGTAGATGAGATAAAAATATGATGATTTTTACAGTTTAAAGTAGGTAATAAATGTAGAAATTAGGAAAAACGTTCAATGGGTCATCTTAGGGGCGGAGTGGAAAAGATGACAAAAAATTTCAACAGTGGGGATTCCAAAACCAAAATTTATTGGACTCATGGTATGTATCCGGCTGTGCGCCGATGTCCTTTCCACGCAAAGGTCATTGGGCATATGTGACCCGCTTTGTGAAGAATGGCGGACATTAATCAAAATACTTTCAAACTAAGGGGAATAATATGACCTTTCACTGAATAGAGTTATTTAATTAAAAATCAATGGAGAAAAATGTATAGGACCGAATAAAAAAAAAAAATTTAAAGGATTTTATTCCATATTATAAAGATACTATACGGCATAGTGTACGGATGAACCAATATTCAGAGACATGTATACGCTAGAGTACTACTGCTCGTGTATACACGGCCGCCGAACTGAAGGGAGCTGCGCCCATATCGCTAGCATAGTGTATTTATTATCTGTCTTATGCCAGAACAGGAAGCAACAGACGCACCTGCTGCCTTTTCAAATGTTCATTAAATGCTTGATTTGGATCAAATTGAATAAAAATGATTTTAATGAACGAGCATTTATTTAATTTCAGCATATCAGTTTATAACACTTGTGTTTTCGAGATTCCCGTGGCTCACATTAATGCGACTAATGCCATAGTAAATCAGAGCCCTACATCATTACACACTGCTATATTTCGTTTGTGTCCGCCATGGGTATGATTTCCATACTAAGGTGCCCAATCATCTTTGTTGTTTTTTTAGATTTGTGCGCAATAAGAGCATTCTCTCTGTTTCAGAAAGTAAGAAACCTAAAAAGGCCAAGCCTAAATTTAAAACGAAACCGTTTAAACCACCGCATTTTAAGGACACATGCGTGCCAATGAAACCTTCTATGCACACAAGGTTAATATTTACCTGTTACTAGCGGACCCGACAGATGATGTCCTGCCCGAACGCAGCGCCACCTTACGAGTCCAATTGTTAAAGTAAACCATCCAGGGTCCCAATCAAACACATACAAAAACAACACTTTACACTTATGCAATATTTAGAAGCGTTTTCTCCAACTTTCTAAAAAAATGTTCCGAAAAACTGCTTCCGTTTATGCCATTTGGCTAAGGAGCTCTAAAATGATGCATGTGCGGACGGTAGGACACACGTCAGTAGTAGTAAAACAAGCATAACCTGGCCTTGCCTACCTTTCCAATAGTGTAGAAGTTTTCGTTGCTGCATAATTTCTAATCTTACAATGATGCATCAAACTACGGCGGTAGCTTACAGTGGGCTGAAATAAAAAAGCATTTAATTGATCAATACTCGATAGCCAAACCATTACTGTCAATAAAAATAAAACTACTTTTTACGGCGGCGGGGCGGTGGCGAGATTTTAAATTGTCCGCGGCAGTGGCGGCGGCGGCGTCGTCGGTGGCGTGAGCTTAAAGAAACCAGCCAAGTGCGCGTTGGACCGCGAACAGTAAAAAGTTCCTTGTAGGGATGAATATTGTACACATGCACAGTACTGATTTACCGACTGGAGTATTCTAACTATGAGAAACAAAGTTATTCCTGCGGTTTTATCTTAAGCACAGAAATAATTACCTATTTATACCAACTATGATATTATACGTAAACAAATAAAAACACTTGTAACATTTATTTGTTACTAAGGGTTGAAACTTTCCAATTTTATAGTCAGTCGTTTATACGGATCCGTCGAATGCATTACGTGTACGTTAAGCATTCGTGGTAGGTACACAGCACAGATCATCAAATTCTCTACTAAAACTATTGCTATGGGAAGCGAAATTTACCATTCAGCTAACGTTACATGTTAATGATGTTTCAGGTTGCGATACATCGGTCATTGTCCTACGGAACCAGTACAATTAGACGATCGTGTAAGGTACGCTTGATACTTTGTAGTTATAGCTGTTAAACCTATTTCAACTGAATCGAAATTGGTACCACGTAAGTCGTAATTGCGGCCTAATTTATACCTACTTAGCGGTAGAAAACCCTGGCCCTGGCTCTAAACGTAAATTAGAATTTTCTGGTAAGAAGAAGATGCTCATTCATTTCGCATAATGATCGTTTAAAATTGACTTGTGTACCAAGATTTATGCTTTCACTATAATAAGATAGCTAGGTGTCTATGACCTGATCTTTGCAACCTGTAGTTTTGTTCGTGAATTATGCAACTTTTATAGGCCCAGGGTGTCCACGAAACCCACGATTCTGGTCTGTGGTTACAATTTATAGACAACCAAAGCATTAAACCTACATACAATTTTTCTGCTGTCTAATTTTTTTACGTCGGGGTTCCTACGATGTGATACCACGTACGCTTAATTGGGAAATCAATACTTATTTAGCGGGTGCTAAATGGAATTTTTGTAGATAGAAAGTAAAATAATAAAAAAGAGGAAATTATGTGACAGTCATGAAATCAATTTATTTACAACTAGCTGGCTCGATAGAAATTGTCCTGTTCAAATATCGATTTATGCACTTGCATTTCTACCGACTATTCCAATTTTTCGAGTCCCGCAAAACCTTTTTTGGACTATTAAGAATATTGAATACAAATCAAAATGAAAATGATTTTGTAAAACTAGCTTTTATCGTTAAAACGGGCCACCATACATAAATGCGCATACATAATTTCTCATACAAAATACCGTTTAAGATTTCTTTCTTCTGGAGACATTCCTAGGTGCTGAATCAGGTCACGCTTGCTATAAAAATCTATTTCCCTTAGAACTGAATCAACGTCAAAATCAACTTGCTAGATTTGATTACAGAGAGACACCGACACAGGTGAAACTAAATAGGTAAAAGCTTGTAAAAATGGCCGAATCGGTCCAGTCCTTCCCGAGTGATGCGCTAACCAACGAACTGCATTTCATATTTACATATTTATATAGATAGAATAATGACATCTATGGTAGAAACTGAATAGCATAACTACAGTCATTACAATTAAATAAAGAGTAAGTATTAAGCAAGAACATTATCTGTTCACCATAAGTCTCATGTAATTGGGGGCAACCCAATTCCCTTTAACCGGGCACAATAAATTCCAGATGGAAAAATCTAAATTTAACACTTTGCCCGATCTGGAAATTGAATCAACCCTGGACCTCATGCCGCATGCCCAGCAGTTGCGATCACTAGATATCACTAGATCAAAGAGACTGCCACGTACTTATCTATTTGACAGTCTGTAGACTATACAAACTGATTAATATAAAACAACAGTTTTGTAACAGGCTCTACTCTCTACTTATTTCCTGAGCTAGGTATAAGTAGTATTATGTCATTCCAGGCTAACATATTCGAGATTCACTTTTGGTACGTCATCGCAAGAATCTCTAGGAGGAACGAGTGGTGGAATTTTACGAAGCAAGCGTCAGAAAATGACAAGAGAGCAGAAAATGGCTGAGAAGTTTAGAAAGCAGGTCCGGTATTACGACCTGCAGCCTGGTGATATAATGCTTCCTAGTACCAGCGCTTTTGTTAAACACTCTCCATCGAGTAAATCTATATTGTGTGTAAGTATTGTCAGTTTTTTGACATTTATGAGAAATCTATAAAAAATATATATAAAATTAACCTAATCATTTACTGTATTGCTTCTTCTAGGTACCTAGCCCAAAAACAAGTGGTGAGGTCATTGCGGCTCAACGGGCTACCGTCGTACCTTCGGAAATGAGACCACCTGTTCCCGCAAAATCAGGACACGAGTAAGGAATTAATAAATTATAAACTATATTAGCCAAGACTGGGAAAATCAACACAGCACAGTTTTTAGTTATAAATGCCACTTCTGTGTCTCGGTTCCAAACCTGTCGAATACTACAAAATGAAAATCTTATATTCATGTATTCAGAGGAGGACAACCCACATAAACTCCTTATTTAGCGAGGGATTTCCGAAAAAGTGCATAAAACTTCGTCATTTGTACCGGTGGGAAATTCCATCGGGCGCACGGCTTGTCAATATAGAAATTATTCTAATTTCAGCTTATTCAAGCCGCATAGTGGGATTATCCTCAATAGAGATCGAAACTTCGTTCCCGATGTTGTACATATACCTGGTTCTGCAAAAGACTTGGAAAAGTACGTTTTTTTCTGTATTTTATGTATTTGCGTGTTATGGTTCCGTACCACAAAGGACGAAAGAAACGGCAAAGTGATTCGCAGTCCGGGGGTTCCATATAAAAGTTAGAAGGGAAAACACTTAAGTACTTATTTCCAAATTTAAAGGAAAATGTGTTTAATGTAGGGAGCCAGTCCCTCCTTCTAACAGACGTTATTTGTGTCAGTAGTTTCACAAGGATTCTTTATCAACTGCGAAGGTCAAGTTTGGTTGATTGGACTTTAATTCGGAATCGGACATTCATAGGTCATATCATGAAATTCATGAAGAAAATTGTAGTACCTACCTATTTATTTACTATTACTACTCTCTACTCTAACAAAAGTTATTTTAACGGCAACGCTTAGTGTATAATATATATATATCTTATAACTTGAGTGACACCACGGGCTGCCAGACTCAGCTTTCAGACGGAACACTCGACGGGCGTGAGCACTACTCGCACCTGTCCGGTTTTTTTTTATTTCGCATGCTAGGGACAGTACTTAATATAATTATGTATCTAGTATTTATCCGGATAAAAAGCATTAATTAGGGACAAAATACTATATTGTTTATTTGATTGATTACAGACGGCCAAAAGGAAAGCCTTGCTATAGGGGAGGGTAAGTCTTTTTATTGTTATCATTATTTCGAAGTCATGAATAAAGACAAATGCAGTAATAATAATAAACAATGTTTTCGAAAAATATTTTCAGAGTCTGCAGAAGAAAAACGTGCCCTAAAAAGAAATGTCGGTATGTATATTTATCAGTAAGTAATATTATTATTTGTCCTTTGATAGAGTGGAAATTAAATCGACTACTAATTAAACTATTTTTCAGAAAATATGCCGCAAAAATGGAGAAAAAAAGGCTAGCTATGAGACTGCAACGGTAATTTCCAGTTTCTTATCCATATCTACTTATATTATAAATGCGAAAGTAACTCTGTTTGTATGTATGTTTGTGTTTTACCTTTTCACGAGTAAACGGCTGATCAGATCATAATGAAATTTGGCAAAGAGATTATATCCTGGGGAAAGACATGGGATAGGATTTTATTGTGGCCAATGATGCGCTACTGTTTTTCAAGTTTGTTTCCAATGAATACGCGACCTTTCGATGCAACAAGATAAATAAAAAATACTGACCTTCCCTGCACTTATGAATTATTTGTGTTAAGAAAGTCGAGTCCAAAAGCTTATCCATTCTCCGTTACTGTGCACTGTGTGAACACCGAACCTGAAGTGTAATCGCTGAACAGCTGGTTGAAGAGTAGGTGCTATGATATAGAAGGCGGTAGAGAGTTTTCATAATACCGTGTCTTCCTAGGAATGTTTCTGCGTCCCTTATTACTGTTAGCTTGAGGTCTACTACGTGGTTGAGGACGTCATATTTAATAAGACTTCGGTTTGACTTGCATTGAGATTTCCACTGGACCTGTAAATTTTTCCAGAGCTTTTTCGGTACATAAAATATCTCTATGCAAAATATTGCGTTGCTCCGGGAAGGTAGGACAAACAGACATACTTCTAATAATTTTATACTAGTTAATAATGGGATAGGATTTTTTAAAATCAAAATCAAATGGGAATATTTTGTTGTGCTGTTTTAGACGTTCAGAGAAAGCTTCTAAATCAGGTGATAAAGTTGATAAAAAGCGAAAGGGTATAGAAGAGGATGAAGCAAATTGTGGCCTAGATGATGTACCTAAACCGGAACTCGTAAGTTAAACACCGTTTTCATGCGAGACAAATGTTTTACCTCATTGTTAGTATCATGTTCATGTATTGCGACAACCATCATGTTGTTTTCCCCCTTATTTTTAAATACCTGCTTAGTTCTACAACCTGTTTGCGAATTCGCCCTGGGGGTTGTATCCACGGACTTAGTTAATTTTTAGATACACACACATTCATGTTCATCATCGGGGTAGGCAGAAACAGCTCGTTCATTCCAAGGAGTACCTATTTAAAGAGTATTTGCTTTTTCATTTTGACACAATATAGATGAAAAGCTGTGTTTAAAAGTGTAATTACGACTATTTTAAGAGATCATAGTTTGGTTATTAGTTACAGCTGCCTGTATATGGTCGTCTATATCTCCCAGATCAGTAAGATAAGTCACCATCTTATGTGATGCAGTATTGCAGCTTTAACGTACTTACCTAGTTCTTTTCCCAAGACTCCTTTAAAACTTTAATTTTTAGATTCATATACCGCTGAATTTAAAAAGAGGAACTATACAAACACATTCTCTAACTGTAGTCCGGTGTACCAAAGACAAGAAACCTGATATACATTATGGTATTCTGACGGGGACGTTCAATATGTATGATACTAAGTTCGGTAAGGTTATTTTACTATATGCTATGCTTCGTAGATATAGATTTTCTCGAATAAATTTGACACCCTACTTCACCTGACGTTGCTGATGGTCAGTCTGTGGATGGGTGAGGGTTAATTACATATCGAGACTCCTCCGTGTATCGGAAAGCACGTTAAGCCATGATTTTTGTAGAGGTCAGACAGGCAGCAGGCTGCTCTATATAAATTACTGGTATTCTACTGCATCCGGTAAGACTGGAAGCCAACAACAACATAGTTGAGTAAAAGCTAGGCACATGATAGACCTAAGATTGCTATCCTCTTAAGAACCCTTTTCGTTTCTTCTGCTTTCTGTCTCATTAATTAAATGCTCAATAAGATGTTTGACTCGCAATAGTTAAAATACAGTAATTAGTAAAATAAAGAATGTTCTCTTCTGAGTTTTAGTTGAATCACTTGGTTTCTCAATCTAGTTGGACTTGGGCTAATTCTATTAGGCATGGGAAATTCTGAAGTTAAGTATCTGAACGTCAAATGACCCCAATAGTAATTTTATTGAATTCTATTCTTGTATTGTATTATAGGCGGTAGATCAAGAGGACGACAAGCTCTGCCCATTAGCGTTATGGCTTTTTGTTTAGCATTTCATTACCATCCTAAACAATGGACGATGAAGTTAATTGACAATTTGGTGGACGCCGGTGATGCCTGGTAAGATTTCTAAAATGCTGTCTTAGTTTTTTTTTTCTAAGTAATTATAATATCAAGGCTCACTTCCTAAAGAACAAATATTAAACACAGTAAGTACCCGGTCTGTCCGCAAGGAAGAAATTAAGAATTTTTATAGCGTTTAGTTTGCATAGCGTCGTTTTTACACTTAAGGCTAGTTTAGACTATGCTTTATACCAATAGCAAGTATTATATAACAATATCGCTGAGCATACATTTTATATTAACACGTTCTAACAACGCATTTCATTCAACTCATATTCAATACTTTATAGCATACTATAAAGTATTGAATATGAGGAAATGACGCAATATGCTATACATACCATGGCTACCATATAGCGAAATAATAAAGCGTAGCCTGAACTATGCTTTTTGTGCCTCGTTCTTTACCTTGATAAAGGTCTAGGTATGAGTATTTTAAGTAAAAACAAATTTGAAATAGGAAAAGGGCTGTGGATTTTGTGAATAAAGTAATAAATAATTTATATGAGTACTATTATATTATTGTGGTCTCTTAGTATTTCTGTCGGATAAAACCAAACAGCTATTTAATGCTCGGATATTTGACCCTGAACGAATTTAAATGCTAGCTCTGCCCCCGGAAATTCAGCGTATGTAATGGATTTTTTTTTAGTTTTGGAACCTACAATTTTGCTTCTAAGGCAAAAGATTGGTGATTTCAAATTTTATGTAAAACCAGTTAAACACGCCTCCATTGGTTTTGCTTAATTATTTTATTGGTTGCCTGTTTGCGGGGCTTCTGCCTGTCAACTTTTTTCCTGCTGTTTTTTTACTTGAAACTCGACTACTAGAACTATAGATGAGAATCATAATTTCTGTGTTACCCAATGAGATTTTTAATTAAATTTAATTACTAATGAAAATAAAAAAAACATAACATTTTAATGATTTTTATTTTTTTAAATAATAGAATTTAGTTATAAAAATGTCAAAATCATTTAATGTTGAACTTAATCATGTACTGAACTCATACGGTACCTATCAGGTTGTGCGTCCATGTCCCTTCAAAACTAAATGCTGGATACGGTCCTGGCCCATACAAATAAGTCGATTCTGCTTTGGATAATCAGTTAATTTTGTTTTTTACCCCCGACGAAAAAGAGGTCTGTTATAAATTTTACGTGTGAATATCTGTGTGTGAATCGGTTTGTCTGTCTGTGGCATCGTAGCTACTAAACGAATGTACTGATTTTAATTGCAGTTTTAAAGCTGACATGATCGTGATGAGTCTTAGCTATAAATCATAAAAATCTGTTCAGGCGTTTGAAGAACATCAGCTCATTTCCTACTTGACAAAAAGGGTTTTACCAAGTTTCCCGGGTCCGATTTTTAATTTAGTGTAAGGACTGTTACTTGGGTGGTATGTAGGTATGTATTTGTATAGTGGTATCCAAGACATGGTATCAT
Source organism: Phlogophora meticulosa (assembly GCA_905147745.2). NCBI lineage: Eukaryota > Metazoa > Arthropoda > Insecta > Lepidoptera > Noctuidae > Phlogophora > Phlogophora meticulosa. The sequence goes on along the minus strand of LR990528.1, from coordinate 10,413,152 downwards.
TAAACTGATGCTGAACCAGTAAGTAGTCTGTCTGATACCCAAGCCCTGAGCAACTTACAACAGATATAGCGCATTTGGATAGATGATGATCGAGGCCCCAAGGTGGAGACAAATATATACAGTTTAAAAAACATGAAATAAAGCAAATTTTAAAATTTGTAAATCCCTGACACAAAAAGAAACTTATAAAAAGTAAATAAATAACATAAAGGTACATCGGTCTCTAAATTTTAATATTGTGTTGATCTAAGCGTCGTCAGGTAGACTTTTATTGTACTTTAAAGGGGATTTTTTTTTCAAATATTTAGGTAAGTATATTTCTTTTTTCAGGTATCTCCAATGTTTGGACAAAGTTCACGATCATTCATCAGTTCAGGGTATGTGCGAAGTATTGCAGTTTGGGAAAAAGCGAATATTGGTATTAAATGGGAAAAGAATGCAAATTTTGCTTTCTGAACCAGACATCGTGGGATACACGTTGTCGTTAGATCCAACGGTATACAACTTGTGCAGAGGACTGAGAGTTTTCTTCAAGGAGCATAGAGCAGGAATTTTGTTAACAAGGTAAAATAGAATCCACTTCTAATTATAACAAAGTAAGAATTTATTTATGATTTTGGATTTTCTTTTATACAGGGTCCTCAAATTGGTGATTTGGAAAGACAAAGTATGCTTTTACATTTTCGACCCAGCTGGAAGAGACTCAAGAGCTTACTCCAATTTTGCTCAAGGTCGAGCTGCTCTCATGAACGTAAAAGATGTCGATTCAGTTGCTGAAGTTCTTTTAGCACGTGGCATTCTACAAGATCAAAAATTCCTTTTGGCAACTGTCAAAGTTTTAAAAATGGTGGACGAGAAATGCGATGAGGATCTCGAATCCGATAAAGAACTCACTCAAGCTGAAAAAGCCATGATGGGATACAGAATTTTAAACCAGAACTGTGCTATTGTCAATGCTAATATGCATTTAGGAGATCGATGCTTCGAGGACGCTAAATTTAGACAAGCTTTACCCATATCCATTGTCGCGATGACCTACGCGAAAATATCACCACCTAACACCTGGTTTTCCAAGACTTTAGACAAAATATTGAGACTGGGTAATAAGCTGTATATTGAATGTACGCACCCAAAAATAATGGTTGATTTAACCATAGATAATATACCAAATGAAATCATGGTAGGTCCCTATGCATGTGAGATAATAATATACAGAGAAAGAGTAAAAGGGCAACTTTTCACAACAAAGGAATGTATTTTGAATATTAATACTGGTCTTGAAGATTTCTTCAGCCACGAGTATAACAGTGGCATATTGGAGTTTAACGGTTACATGCTTGCAATTTGGAGGCAGAAGGATATGTTCTATTTGTTTGATCCTTATCCGCGTACGCCGAACGGCGTTAGATCAATGCAGCCCGGTAAGGCTTGCTGCATGATGCTTCTAAATCCGGAAACCATGGCAAATGCTTTTACAAGAAATTGGGATTATTTACCGGTTACAACACAATTCTACGTGCATGCTTTTAAAGTGTTAAAGTTAAAGAAAAAAAATCCAAAGGTAAAACTGAGATATATTGTTTTTATGTTGCTATTAGATACTATGAACCCGTGTGTCAATAAAGTACCTAGTAGTTAGTGTAGTCACCGGCTAATAATTTTGTGATTAATTATAATAAGTAATACCAGCTCGTTGCTGTCACTGGGCAGGGCAATGCCTAGTTGATGACCACACTTGATAAATACTAGGCCCTAATTATCATACAACACCTAAAATACTTTTATTGCTTATTCTGCATCTTACAGCGGCGGAGTAAGATACAGAAAAGTCAAGTTTTCGCGCGAATGTTTAAAAGTCAATTGGCAATAAATTATAATACATTTTTTTGTTTGTTCTTGATACCTTTAAAATTCAAGACGTGCGTCTTGAATTTTAAAGATAAGTTCACGAAAGAAGTAAATCAGTTGTAAGTTCTCTGTTAATAATACAGTCGTCACCATCAAGTTTAGTCAAGGATTTGCTTAATTTCAGATACAATTGTACTGTACTCTAAGCAAGGATGACATGCCTGGGGCAAAAAAAAAGCGGAAAGTGCTGCCCATGAGGAAAGCACAAGGTGACTTAGAAGAGATCTGTCAAGATGTTTTGCCGATAGATAAAACGGACCCAAAAGCTGCAGTAAGTTTAAATATTAGCATCTGTCCTTATCAACTACAGCCAGAGTGTAAATTTCTTGACTTATGTTATTTAGTAGTGTGTTATGCAAATATTCCGTTTTAGGTCCAGAGTCAAGTGGACGAGGAACAAATGGGTGACATAATATCGTTAGTAGAGAGTATACAAGACGATTACGTTCCACCGATACCAATGAAATATAAGAAACCAGTAAGAGAACGAATGGCACCCAAAGTAGGTAAGTGTATTTTTTGTATTGTGTCATTATTTTTCTTTCTTCCTTATTGAAGAGAATCTTATTACCTTAGGCCTAATTTCAGTTTTTAAACTGAGCGTCGCACGATCGCGTATGATGTAGGTACGTACCTAAACCTGAATCTGAATCAGCGCCGTCTGGTTACACATTGATAAAGTCTTGAATATACACATTGATTAAAAATCAACACAATATACCACAATCAATTAGGGCTAAAGCGTAGTGGCAGCCCGCGAAATTCAAATTTTCTTCGGATTTTCGCAATTTGCAGTACAGTAGATATTAGGTAAGTATTACATTATTGAAAAGTTACTCGCGACCGTAACAAACATATTTTTTGAAGTATAATCATTATAATCACCATTAAGTACAACTCTCTAAATTAGATTTGTGCTCAAATGTCATGATTTCATGAAATATTCATTAAATCGTACAGTTTGAATTAAAAAATCGTATAATTATTAAAAAAAAAGGTAATGTAAGTAGTTTAGGACGCCCTCTGACCAGGTGGGATGACGATCTGCGAAAGACCGCAGGCAGATGCTGGATGCGTCAAGCTGGAAGACGGGGCGCTATGGCGCTCATTAGGAGAGGGCTATGTCCAGCAGTGGACTAGTATAGCCTCACGATGACAATGATGATAATTATTTAAATAATTTACTCTTCGTATAATACACATTTGTCACGGTCGCGAATGACTTTTTGATGTGAAACCGGCACAGCGATCCTTTTGCGCCATGGCGCCACCGCTCTCGACTCCGTTGTGTGTGTGCGCGCGGATATACCTACACTGCGTTGCTTCGACGTATGTACCGCCGACCGACCGACCAGCCGACTGACCGACCGATCTCATCGACCGCTAACTTTTTCTCTTGGGTGTCCTGTTCCTAATAATCGATATTAGCAACCCCTGAAACCACGAAAGTGATACACTTGATCATTGATGGAAAGTTTGACGTAAACCAGTAAAATGACCGACCGAACGACCGAAGGTCTGATGACTACCAACAGTTTGTAATCTAAATATAATATATACACTCAGGGACATAATTAGAGGAACGGAACAAAATAAACTCCAAAACTCCACCATATGACTCTCTTCCGACAATGTTACTCTGAGCGTATCTTACTCCGTGTCGTCTCCATACTTTCACCCTTTTATCATCTGGCTTAAGACAAAACCTAGACTCGTCAGTGAACCATATTTTCCCCCAGTCAGCATCATTCCAATTTTGGTATGAGCGAGCAAAGTCAGCCCGAGCTACTCGATGATATGTGGTAAGTAAGGGTCCTCTAGCTGGCTAGTATGGCTTTATTCCAGCTTCTTTAAGTCTTCTTCTTACGGTTTTAGTGATACTTGTCACCTGTCGAACGTCCTGGAGCGTAGATCTGACTTCAGAAGAAATCAAAGTTAGATTTCTCAGAACAGTTCTCGCCTTAAATCGATCGTCTCTCGCTGATGTGAGTCTCTTGCGACCTTGCCCTGCACGTCTCGTGTATTCTCCAGTCTGCCGGTAACGTTTAACAATTCGGAAGATGACGGATTTGGAAACTCGCAATGTTTGAGCCACTTCTTTATAACTACGACCATTTTCAATTAAAGTAACAGCTTTGGAAACCTGAGCTACGCTAAGATCCGGCATTGTGCCTTCAGGTTGCGATATTGCGATACGTATTTGTAAAAAAAACTTGAAAAAAGACAGATTTTATGAAATCAATACGCCTACGTCAGCTAAATTATTCCAATAGACTAGTGAAAATAACAAATAAACGAAAATAACAAATGAAAGCCAGAAACAAAAGACTATTGAAGTAATTCTTTTTTCAAACTAAATATTAATGTATATGTGGCCAGTTTGTATTAAGAAGTTTTTGTACATATATTAGTATTTTTCTTTGATTGATGAAGCGTTCCTCTAAATATGTCCATGAGTGTATTTGTTTTCCCGTTTCTTATAAGAAATTGCACCTGCCACTGTTTGCATCACCCAAAGGTTGACTGGTAGAAAATGCCTATAGCATTAAGTCCGCCTCTGTACATTTGTGTGCTTAAAGTATTAAATAAATAAATAAATAACAATAAAATTATAATTTTAGTCCATATTTATTCGTTGGTTTTATTTAAAATGATAAATTCTTTCCTTAACCATTCATTTCGATGTTTTCAAAAAAGGTGCCTTTTTAATTACATACCTAGGTAAAACAGCTGCAAAATGCGAAAACATGGAAATTTGAATTCATCGGTCATTTAAGTAGGTAGGTCATTGTCGTTTTCAGAGGTTTTGGTGAATGGAGTGGATTTAAGTTAACAAAATTATGGATGTGATAATGTGTTGCAGTGAACTTAGACTCGCCCACGGTGTCGGTGACTCAGGTTGTCCCTCCGTGGCCAAAGCCCCGTGACAAGACCAACGAGCCCATCGAGCCCGACCCCGACCCTATACCTACCCCGCCGCCCACACCGCCGCCCCCGCTGGTGAACCACTTGTTTATTCTAATTCCTATCTTTTTTATCAATTGTACACAGTACCATTGAACAGTTTTTCAGTTGTGAATAAATTAAATGAACGAAAAAAAACTGAAAAACTGCTCAAAGTAGGTAGTACTTATTTCGATTCTTATTTCCGTTTTCACTTACACCAGGCGGTACCTAAATGTAATGTCTGAATATTTTCACTTTTCCAATGCAATAATACCTAGTGCGCTTGTATTTAGACATTACATTTAGGGGTCGCCTATTAGTGAGAACGGGCTAATTCTACGGTCGGTGACTGCAATTATGCAGACACCATCATGAGTAGGCTTATATTATATCGCAGGTACCTAATTCAATGAAATCGTACCGGCGGTGATTAAAAGTAAGCAAGCTTTTAAGGGTACTCTCTGCTAATATTTTTTTCACAATGATTTGTTACAAAATATCGCACGACTTTTTCGTTGCAAATGTACGTTGCAGAGGCAGCCCTAGGGTCTACCCTAGGGTTGCCTCTGCAAAAAAAACACTCAAAAAAACACATCATTAAAAAAAAACACCGCACTTGCTAGAGCAAGTGCGGTGTTTTTTTTTAGTGATAGGTACAATTTATGGTGTGAAAGCGTCGACCAAAGAGCCTCAACAGACAAGCTCGCTCTATATTGATTAAGGACTGTACGTCGTGTTGTTTGAAACCCGTGAACATTGGTCATGACATTTTCGGCTCCAGTATCCAGTACGCCCTTGGCTCAGCAATCCAGCTTCCAGTGCCATGATAAATGTAACACACCATAATGTCCCTACCCAAGTAGTTTTATTACATTAATTTACTAATTTGGAAAATTATTTTCAGCCGCCGGAAGGTGGAATAGAGGTAAGCATTATTATTATACCGTTTCTATTTTATTGTAACCGCTAACTCTTACTTAACCACGCAAAGGATTTTGATGAGGTTTTCACCAATAGACAGAGTGATTCATAAGGAATGTTTGTATATAGTTCCTTAAGGTTTTGTGTAAATTAGTTAAAATCTGACGACGACTGTTAAGGATGTCAAATAAATTCGTCCCTTATGAGAACTTCCCCGGCGGTCACTGTGTAAAAAGATAAAGTTTATAATGTGTTGTGGAACTGTTCTTGTAGACATCTTAACAAAAATCCGCGATAGCATAAGTCTATCTTTTAGGGTTGACTTATAATTTTGTGATTTCCAGATATGGTCTTAAATAATATTTTCAGGATTTTTATTTAACCTACACAGTATATATTAATCCTTATTCAGACAAATATGCCAGAAAGATTGTTGTTGTTATTTAGACTTTATCATTTTAATGAACACGATTATTATCAAAGATTCACGATTATTACGTGCAACCAAAACTCGCAGCCGTAGCTAAACGGTCGGTTTCTTGGTAATGATAAAATAAAAAAATATTATTCATATTTTTCTTGCTTCTGTTTTTTGCGCTTATTTCTTTTTCTAAGTTGCACCCGTGATAAGCCGGAGCGGGTCGCTAGTATTATATAAAACTCACAATAGTCGTCGGCTAAACATTACTTAATTTCTAACTAACATTTGTTATAAACATACAATTATACTATAGGAAGAAGAAGAGGTAGAAGAGGAAGAAGACGAGGAGATGAAAGCAGAAAAGGCTCGCAAGAAGGCAGAGGAAGAAGAGGCGCGGCGCAAGGCGGCGGAGCTGCCGCCACCACTGCCGCCGCCGCCGCCATCGCCGCAGGAAGAGTCCGAAGTGCCCGTAAGTCTACATTATTAGCAGATATAATAATATAGTACAGGGCGGCATGCACAAAAGAAAATTAGTTCTACACATGATTCTGGACCCTTCTACATTGACATTTTTCGTCGGCTTTTCCATATTTCGACATTTTGGGTTCATGTTTTTTTTATTCTTAAAAAAAATTCAACGCAATATGATTCTTGACTCCCCCAGTCGAGAATTATGTAATCAACTCGTGGTATCAGTTTGTGCGCCAACGATTCCACCCTGTAATAATATTTAAGAACTGTCAAACTATTTCCCACCGGTCTCCTGCAGGCACAGGTTATGTCTGAATAACGCATTATTAGTTGGTTTACACTGTAAACCAACTCAGTAAAGTTTACAGGGTGCAAAAGACATCGAAGTCAAAGACAAATCATTTATTTCAATTAGAGTGTTGCAAAGGCACTTTTGAATGTCAATATATATACCATAGATAACAATACTAAAATTAGTCTTGTTGCCCCCATCCAAAAGGTAGTTTCGTGTGGAGAAGAATGGGCATGATACTCGGCACTTAATCTTCTAAAATTAAAGTACTAAAAAAAGTTTTTTTACTATATTTTAAATACTTAATCAGATAATCATATATGAAGACGATGTATCTACCTAGAAAGAAATGGTGAGCCGTCACGGGATTACTGGCAGATGAATAATCACAGTCCTTAGAATTAATTTCATCGACGTAGGTACAACCTGATAAGTACCATGACTTCAGTAAAACGTAAGTATATGATTCTGGACCCCTCAGGCCCCAAGCGACGAGATTTTTCGTCGGCTTTTTCGTAATCAGAAAACATAACAAAAGGAAAAAAATATTTTTATCTTATCCTCACTGGATTGTTGCGGATGTTTAACGAAGGACGAAATATGCAAAAAATATGCAGTCAAAAAACCATTTATCATAAGAATTAACGTTTATTTTCATATTATATTTATATGATAAACATATATTACTTATTTATTATAATTCTTGTGACAGTAGACAATAACATATTTTTCCAGGTTTTCTCCAGCAAACTTTTAAATTATTATTTAAGTGACGTTTGTCAATTAATTTTAATTTATAGGATGATGATGGACTTTTCGACATCAACTGACGTTACCGGTCAGAACTTGAATTTTGGCGCCATTTCTTCGGGCAGAGTTTGTCCGGTGCCGTTGATAAATAAAATACGTCAATTTTATTTATTCCTTCAAGACCGGGGTTTTTATACAAAACTGCATTTAATTTGCCACGAACCTTTTGCGATAGTGAACTCAGAAGGGCCTCACTCGGTTCAATCATTTCTTGTAATAGGTATTTCCAAAGACATGCACAGGGTAAGGTTTTTAGTTTCTAGTTTCTCAATTGCATCCGGAATGTTGCTGAAATGTGTTGCAATAAGAGCAATATTTTTTTTGATTGAAGGATCCTGAAGTGCCAGTTGGCTAGAATTGATTGCAATTGCGTCTGATCTGTCAAATTTTTCAACTACTTTTATGGCTTCGAAATTCTCAGCATAAAATAATACAGCTTTCAACTAAGTTGCCCACTGTGTTGCAAGTTGCACACCATATTATTTCTGGGCCTCTGGGGGTAGTGCTACGTTTGGTAGTTGCTCTTTATTTGCTTGTCGACTACACACATTTATATGGTGGTGGATGGTGCTTTTAAAAACACTTTTTTGTAGAAGAAATCAATTTATTGACTATCCCGATCTCGTTTCTAATCTCGTCTGCAACTCGATGTAATCCGTGGGCTTGACAGGTGTTGTGAAGCAATTTTGGGTAGAATACTTTTAGAGCTTGACTAGCGTCAGAATCAAAAACACATATTTTCCCGTCCATAGAGGAATCGGGAAATAGTGATCTGATGGCGAATCATTTATGAATCGAGCGATAGTTGAATGGTTTGTTTTTTCTAGGACTTTGCAAGCAATAAAATAGTAGAGAACTCTTTAGATAATTTTCCAACTATTACTCGTAGATTCGCAATGTATATAGTCCACATGAATCTGTTATTTCATCAGCTGATATCCATATTAGATCGTTTGAGAGATCGGCGCGTATTTCACTAAGTACTGCAATATTTTTTAAGAAATATTCGGCATACCTCTTTATTTAATTGGTAGAAAGGAATATTGCAAGCGACATACTCGTATACTTCACACAAATCTTTGTTGAATTCTATTTTATCCGAATTAGAAGACGAAACATGAGGCCGTAGTTGTTGTCGACTTCTTGTAGGTTTCTGTCTTGCTGTTATATGGGAAGCAGTACTCACATGTTGATCGATTTGATATTTTTTGATAAATGTACCTATTCTCTTTTCACAAACCATGCAGATAATCGCAGTGCCATGAGTCGTTAATTAGCCTGGGTAATTTTTTATCCAAGGGTCCATTAAAGTTTGGCTATTTCTTTTCAGTGGCGGCATCATTTCAACATAAATAATATTTTCGTAGATACAAATACAGCGAGACACAAACAATTGAATTGCGTTAGGCGCGTGAGTGAAGCAAATGCATATAATCCGATAACCTACTTACTACTATATAGTCCATATTTATTATATAATACTAGCTGACCCAGCAAACGTTGCTTTACCATATAGAGGTTGGTGATAGATGAGTGAAAAATAGATAGTAGCCGATTCTCAGACCTACTGAATAAGCATATAAAAATTCATAAAAATCGGTCAAGCCGTTTCGGAGGAGTATGGTAACTGACATTGTGACACGATAATTTTATATATTAGAAGATATATCTCATTGGTTTGGATTAAAATCATGAGTTTTTAGGAATTAGGAAAAAAGTCGACTAAGAGTTTCAACGCTGGAGACCTGGGGATCCAAAATCATACAAGTCATCATATTTATCAGTTTGTGCTTCGGATGTCTCTTGCACCCAAAAAATAGCAAGAAATTTCAACGCTGGGGGGCCGAGAATCATGTACTGAACTTATGCTAAAAAGTTATGTCATGTATCTAATTCAATCAGGACAGTTTACACGTAGTCGCCCCCATTATAACGAAGTCGACACATTTATCGGATGTTCCGCACCGATTAACTTCCGGGTCGGCTATTATTCATTTTTGTCAGACCAACATGTATCTTGATCAATTATCCTTGCAATCTGTCCGCTGCCAGTGGCATAGCGCACTCGCAGAGAGAACTCCCGTGTTGAAATCAGATGTGCTTTGGCTGTTAAACGCGAAACAAATGTTGTCTCAAGTTATATAAAAAAAAGGGCCGTTGGACACTGAAACAACACTCAACTGAAGCATTGAAATGTGTACATCGTGTCACGTGCAGTACGTACTGATGCGTCGGTAATGTGTCGTCCACACATCGTTTTTAAAATACGTAGTTACTTTTTAGGCACTTAATTTTGTAGCCAAGTAACAGTTACTGTCATCACTGCCACCAGCTAACTTATAATTAAACTTATTTTGTTTGCAATAAATTTATATAGTTTGTAGGCACTTTACTTACCTATACCTACTCTCGTTGTAGATGGCGCCGCCGATGCGTGCACCAGACGAAGAAATGGAAACCGCGCCGCCGGTCCACGTTAAACGCCGCGTTCTTCTCACAGAAGACGCTCAGAGACGCTTCAAACTGCGAAAGATACGAAAGAAAATGACACCTCCGCTAATAGAGGATGTGCTTGAGATTTCTGCTGAAAAAGAGCTCGAGAAACCTAGTAACTTCAAGAACTTGCCGGATACTTCACAAATTATTAGTGGAACAACCGTCGTGACGGGGTCCCCAGGAGCAAAGGACGAAATGCCGTTTGGTGCAATCATGGCGATAGTGACGTCTTACAAATACTCCATTCACTCTTGGACCCCTGATATCGTGGATTTTGTAGTAATGACCGGGAAAAAGCTTTATGAAAACAAAAAAGAGAAATTTCAGCTTGCTCCTGTACATATTATACCTAAGATTGCGCTTGGACATCAGGTACATTTAAATTTTGTAATTAAAGCAATGTTTTTTGTTTTAATGTAATTTTGATGTAATACATTTCAATTCAAACTGATCCTATCGCAGTCTATTGCTGGATATAGGCCTCTCCCAAACTGCGCCACAATACCCGGTTCGCCGCCTTCCGCATCCAGTCTGTGACCTTTAAAGGTTGTCGGTACATTAAGCTGGAGAGAATCCCACACTACGCTTGCCAATATGCGGTCTCTTCAACTCTTAAGATTCGTCTGCTCCAACGCTTATCAGTCCTTTAACAAACATGGCTGGCCTGCTGCTACTTCAGCTTACTAAACATGCAAACTATAACGGTTCTTTTCCAGATAATCTCAATATAATAATATTTGCTTACAGTCATATCATGCTACTGTTGATGTGTTTGGAGAAGGCGCTAGCTGGCAAATGAAAGATGTATTGGAACGAAAATTCTTTAACAAATATGATAGAGGCCTGATTACAACCACTTCGTACAGTTGCGCGTTTTTCAAGAAAAATGGGCTCTACTATCTGTTCGACGGCAGTCCTTGTAATGCCATGGGTTTGAGAGACACAGGGGATAAAGGGAAGGCTTGCTTCCTACGATTTCGTTCACTTCATGACCTTGTGAGCAGGTAAATTCTATTGTTATTTTTAAGTCCATTCTAATGTACCGTATTTAATATTGCATAAGTGACAAACCAAACTGGTTTGCATGCTCCGTGAAGTCAATAATGTAATGAATATTTATAATTTTTAAATACTTAATTCTGTATTAATTTTGCAGAATCAATTACAATAAGGATGGAAAAAAAGATGATCAACAATTTATCCTTAGTAGAATATTAGTAAGGAAACTTTTAAAAGAGGCCCGAACCACATTACCTGAAGATCATGACTATTCAACGGGTCAACCTAAATCGGCAAAATCTAAACAGACTATTATAGATTCCGAGAAAGACCCAGCGAAACGGAAGTTAGATGTAAGAGAAAAGAAGAGCCAACCTGCAATCGGCTACCAACTTGTCGATGGCGTTTATAGAATAAATGGGACCATTGCTCTGAGTCAAAAGTCCGTGGGCGCAGGTGTTAAGTCTTGTCACTTCGTTTGTCTCATGGCAATGTTAATGGCAACGATGCATCCTATCAGAACGTGGGACCACGTTATGGTAGACGTGTGTATCGAAAAAGGTCTGGAAATACATGAAAAAGCTACAAATTTGAATGTTTGCGAGAAGAGAGTAATAAAAAACGTTATTCTGGACGGAAAATTATTGAATATCAACATTAAAAAAGTTTTAGTTGTTAATGAAAACGCCGAGAAAAGACTGGATCAATACTTAAAAGCAGTGTTAAGAAGACTGCGTTATGTCATAGTAAGATATCCTCAATGCAATTTAGTAATATGTCAGGCAGAAGGATTTTTTCATGTCTTCGACCCTTACCAGCCACCACTGGAAGATCCAAAAGAAAACAAAAATACAAAGGACACAACTGCCAAAAAAGACACGAAGCCGGTAGCCGTAGCCCCGCAATCTGCTACGAAAGATGTAGCATCCTGGACGTTGTATCACTCTACCGATGCAGTTATTCGGCGAATAAAGAAAATGGTACAAGCGCAAGCCGATAATCCCGAATTTTACACTTTTGAATTGACTTCTGTAAAGACTGCACCACGGCATGCTGCTTTTTACTATAGATTAAGTCCGCTCTTCAAACCTGATGTTAATCCCAACTTACCATTTTTGAAACGTGGAAGGCCACGGGCTGTAGTAGACGAGAAGATGTACTGGTTGAATATATGCACGATACCGTGGTCTCGAATGAATGCAATTAATGATTTATGTCTGGATCGAAAAACACCTCAAACAATGTGGAAAGATTGGGACATCGAATTTCCAGGGGATCTGTATTCTTTATGGGGAACTATACATCCTATGGATGACAGATTTGATGAAGCCGTCCGTGGAAAACAATACCTTGCAACAAGCGTGGTGGCCATTGGAATGGTCAAAGCGTGTAAACTAAGCGCTTGGACTAGTGGCTTCTTAGATGGAATAGTCATTGGCGGTAATGATTACCACAATAAATTTGTGAATAAAGTAGGAAATTGTCCTAATTACGAAGTTGCCCTTGCCGATTTAGATGCCAAATTCGATGATATGTTCCCATTCTCATTTGATTTTAAATTTGAGGTCATTATATTTGGATTCGTGTACAACATTTATCCTGATAGATTCAATTTGAGTAAGGCATTGACTTATTTCTTTGAAAATGAAAATAATGAAACTGGAATTCTCATGAGTCCCACTAAAAACTTGGCGTTTGGAAAGGCTGATTCTTCATACTTTATGTTCGATTGTCAAAGCTTTGGCGCGCCGATATTTAGCCCTGGTCAAGGATCTGCATACATATTGAAATGTGAGAGCCTAAATAGACTTATTTACTGCATGACTATAACTTTAAATATTCGAAGACACAATCAACAATTCCATTTATTCAATGTAACGGCAACGGTTACAGAAGTTGCAAAATAAAGTTATGTCTTAGATTTTTGGTAGGTACTAATTATTTGCCTCTCAATTTAATTACGTATATATATGTTAAAAGGCAAGCTCTCGAAGTAAAACATCTTTAGTTCAATCATATAAGGGTTTAACCTAGGAAAGAGAGATGATAATAAGATAAAAACTTGTATAAATCTTTATTTTGACGTTCTAGGTAAATGTTGTGTCAAAAGTCACATAAAAATACGTGTCCGAAATAAGCTCAAAAGCTTATCATCTCTAATTCCGAGGTTGACCTCTTATTTTGGCTTACATAGCTGGACTTTGACTTTGGAATTACTGGGAAAGTAACGGAAAAAGAAATTGTTTACAAATATAAATATATTTTGCCATACAGTATGCCCCGTTTTTACTTACCCTTGGTATTTAGCAAATACTGGAAACGTGCTCTTGAACGGTATGTAAGTACCAGTGTACTTACATACCGTTCGAGATTCTACAGCAGCGGAGCGAGCACAGCTATCGTGACATGGCTTGAGTCACAAAGTTTAGGCAATATAACAGTTGCGTACCACCGCAATCATTTTTGTCACATACGAGTACGTCTTGTACGCCCGTGCTAGTCCCGCTGGCGACAACTGCTAGTTGTTACATTAGTCACAGTCCAGCGTTATCACAAAAGCGTAAACGATTTCCGAAATCGAATCGACACGCAACGATTGCCACTTGTCCAGGCCCCTTGGTCTGTAGGTAAGCAGCGCTCAGCGAGACACGGTAAGACGCGATCATGCGACATCCCTCGCCGCCGCCGCGGCGCCGCGATCCTACACCGTCTTTACCCGAAAAAGCTGGATTCCCGGACTACGGATCATCTTCAAGCATTAACTCATCGTGCATGTGCATTGAGTGATCTTTGTCAATAGTTAATTTCATTCCTACAAAACAAAAATAAGTTTTTATAGAACACAATGGTGAATATAAATTAATCGTAAAAGATGAGCTTAAAAACGTTAGAGTAGACCTACCTGGATCACTCAATCTGCTTGCTTGAAAGAAATCACACACAGTTAATGCATTCGTAGATTATTAAAGACTGCCACTCTTGAATATTGAACACGGGGAGTTATTATTAAAGAACTTTTGTTACATTACCTACACTGCAAATAATAATGTTTGTGTTATTTCCTATAATAGGTAACTACTTGTCTTAATGGAAAGAGAGTCTATTCGTAATGTGATATCTTCTTTACCCAGGAATATTCTATAGGTACTAGTCGGGTGAAGTTTGACAGCTTTGTCTTATTCCATTTCAAAATCGTTGCATATTTCCCTGCAATGTGTTATATTTAGAAAGATAAGACTTATCTACAGTAGTTTCTGATGTTATTCCTGTTGTCAAATTTCTAAAATAAAATTTTAAAAAACTTAGGCTTCAATTGCTGAGTGGGCAGTCTGTAATTCAATCCTCAGATTCGCAACTTGCTCTCGTAGTTTATAACAAGTTCAATATCTTCGTTACTCTCCGACAGTTCCGGTACGCTGTTGACCGGACACAGCTTGATGAGTTATACTGATCTCTTTAGAAGAGTTTTTTGCACGTATTTCCCAATACTAATAATATTTTCTACAATGCATTTTTTTATTTTTGCTATGGTAATACTAACTATGCTTCTGGGCCTTCTGGCATGTGGCACCTTTATTATTTGGTTCGTCTTTTCACCACTTGCAGCCGGAGTAGCGCTAGTAATCGAACGTTAAAGAGTTCAAATGTCTGTTCAAAAATTCTTCAACGGTAGGTATTTGTTATTATTGTATTTTTTATGTAATTTATCTACATACACACGTTATTATCATCATTGACAGACATTCACTCTAAGTTAAATTTACACAACTTGAATTTTTAATTTAATATTAGTTATATACAGTTGGTCATAAAAACCGTTTAGTGAAAAAAAGTTAGAAAACTTACTTTTTTATACCATATGCACTTTTTTGATGGAAATGCCGTTCTAACGAATAGAAAAAGTTTTCAGATTAATCTGTTGTAAATAAAATACTTAATCGAAACGGCATTTTCAAAAGCTGGTGAACAATCTGATGCATGTTCATGCAATGTTCGACATTTTGGATAATTTGTTTATCTGGAAAACCGTAACTTTTCACGGAACATAAAATATATTGTGCTTGTACTGTAGGTATACAATGTCAAAATTCGCAGAATGTCAAAATTTTTACTAGACACCATGTACTCTACGTATTTATATGAATACTAGCGGACCGAACAGACGTCGTCCTGCCCCCACCACCACCCACCGGTGCCATCTACCGGGTCCAATTGTGAATCTAAACCATTCTCGAATCTCCACAAACACACACAAAAAATTTCATCAAAATTGGTCCAGTCGTTTAGGAGGAGTTCAGTCACATACACACGCACACAAGAAATATATATATTAAGATGAATCGCTATTTCCCTTGGTCACGGCATCTCGCGTGAACGGCTGGTCCAATTTCGCTAATTCTTTTTTGCTGTGTTTGTTATTGTAAGGTGGTTCTTACGAAAGAAAAAAGAAAGTTGCACGGAACATTAGAAAATTTCAGAAAATTTAAGGACTATCTTAACTTCGCGCGTTTGATGAATGTGAATTTTAATCGCGGGTAACACCGCAGGGCGCAGCTAGTCCTACAATAAAAAAGTTTATGAATATATCAGATTCAGTCAAAAATGGGCGACATCGTTTAGAACAACATACTGATTATATTGACCAAAATCAAAGGACCCGGTTTAATGCTATATGACCGACTTTAGACTTATCAAAAATATTGGTTTTTACGACATTGCTTACGACATACCGCATAAAGCGACCACATTTGACAAATGTTTTCGGAGAATGATATCTGTACCTACAGCGACCAGCTCAGCTGTATTGTAAACAATTTGAATATGCACACACATTATAATTGTCAATGGCTATTATCGTAGAAGTAAACACGTGTCGATTTTAGGGTCATTAAATTTGTAATTCTTAGAAACAAAACACGGGCATGCCGTTGAGTCAAGGCCCGCTTCTTTATATCTCGTCCGTCAGTCAGTTGTCAGTTTGTTACTCATAGTGATATGAACAGTTTCACATGCAGCGAAATCAACACGATAGGTACGCTGATTAAAATCCAACGTTAATTACAAAATGTTTATGCGCGACAGAAGTGTTCCAAACAAACTAAAATTACAGATTTATGCATACAGAAAAATGATAGGTATTGTTTTTCATATTATACGTTGTAATTGAAATAAACAAAATTTAATTTGATTTCATACATGACCTATGAATTTATATGTACCTACACATTTACATTCAATAATACCAATTCATAAAAAATAAAATTACCTCAAAAACATCACCGATGAGTAGTCCCTTCGATGTCGCTATAACAAATTTTGACTTTTCCTGTATGCACACTGCAGTGCAAGTTTATTGGCGACACGCAATTTATATTAACTCACACCTTTTCCCATAGGGGTAGGCAGAAACTATAGAACGCTGCCTGCTATTATTATCCTTACAGTCCTCCTTTCGCTTCTTACAGTGCTAACTCCGTTTCATACTGTATACTCATGTCATCACATACAAATAAATTATGTCTTTAACTTCCGTTACGTTAATTAATACATCTCCATACATACGCACCTGACCTTTGACCCACAAAAAATGTTTCCACTCGTGCGAAGCCGCAAGCGGGCGCGGGCGAGTAGCTAGTATAACTATAGGTACTCAGGTAGACGTGAACCGCATCTATCAATATTCTCAGCGTAACAGCTAATTCTCCCTTGTAGGGACTGTAGCTATTTGGTATGAGCTATTATATTTATGGTCGATTCTACATCCTGTGCGCCTTACAGCCAAATGAATTGCAACCTTTTATCGAGCTGCGATTTATTGCTAAACAGGCCGGTTATTATCTATTTTCAACCACAATAATTTATCGACCAAACCACATTCGAGAATTTTCTAGTTAGGAAAATTGTGGTAATTATGCTATTGCCCAGTTATCTAGACTACACCTATATAATGCTGTTTTTTTTTGTACTTTTATTCAGATACATAACACACATTTAGATGTTGCTTAGTGTTAGTGAAAACTGGTGTCAAATATAATTTAAACACATACATACTAGAGTATGTAAGAGTGTTTAAATTAGGCCTAATAATAATTCTAAATTGATGGACTCTTTGGAACTTCAGAAACTCTATTTGCAACTTCATTTTTTATTTTAAATCACATATTTTTTTAACGGAATAAGATACCTGGCGTTGAATCAATGATTTAAGAAAACTAGCATTATCATTACTCAGCCAGGCCATAATCCACCATAAGCGACCAGTGCAGGTTGGTAGATGTTACATGTCTGAGTTTGTGGTTCTAAGATTCAGTTTCCTTCTATATTTACCTTCACTGTTATAAGAGCAGTGATGATGTCATAAATTACACTGCTATCTGCCACATGCTGCACAACCTGAGGGCTTGTAAAACACAGGGTTGGGTCCCCAAAACAGCAGCATAGATGCTTCAATGCAGCCTAACCACGTAGTAGATGGCTTGACAGTCTAGATGTCTTCCTTGGGAATTGGCAATAGAGGTAGTGCAGAATCATGAACAATGAAAGGAATGGAGAGATGCAGTACAACAATTCAGGCTTTTAATAGTAATAATAACATTTTGCCTGTTTGGGTTTATATCCACAACCTACAAGACTTGATAAGAAAATCATGTAATTAATAATTTCTTAGGAATGATTATTCCCTAATCATTAAGGTATGTTAAATTGTATTTGCAGCAAATTTTAGTCCTTGTGAGAATTGCTGTGTGCTTGTAATTTTATACAATATTCACTGTACCATAGAATGCAGATATTTATTTTATGAATGCTTTGATATTATTATTGCGTAGTCACTGAATTGAGTTCTAAATTAATCTGTCAAATATGTTTATTTTATAAAGATATTTTAAGTGAGGCAAGATTAAATATAATAGGGTTATTTTGTTTCTAGTATCATTGAAAAACATTGTGCTACTTAACTCTTCTTGAATATATTTAAAATTAAATATTTCCTAGCTACAGATTAAAACTTGCTAATTTGCTTTTAAAGTAAAAAAGTGGTGTGTTACAGAGGCCAGATCAATGATTAAAATGAATGTAACATGTTCATTTTATCAGTGATTTTATTATAACTGTATAAACCTTATACATAATGTACTGTAATGTGTGTTTCCATGCGTTCAAATATAAGTTTTATCACTCTGGGTGTGTTATTCAAGATCAGGTAAATTTTCATCATCTGAGTCTGTTTCTAAGTCATCGAATGAGGGTTTGTCAGCCTTGTCTGGGCCGCCGCCGCCGCCCATTGACCGGAGCATCTCTTCTATGTCATATGAGTTGCCTCCTCCACCAGTCTCGTCTTCATCATCCTCGTCTTTCCATTTATTGAAATCTATCTTGAGGTAATGAGGTTTCTTCTTATCCTTTGTTAATGATGGCCAGTAGGAAGAGTCTTTCTTTTCTTTGCGAAGAATCATTTCTATGCACCTGCCTTTATTTACGAAGGCGCTTGTTTCAGGAATCACCGCATCGTATAAAGGTATAGTTACCTCGTGTACTTTATTGTCCGACGCATTGATGCCATTGAAGAAAACTGAGTCCTTTTCTATTTTAATAGTCGGGTTTTTCGATTCGATGCTAAACGTGAGAAAAATGTCTTCTTTGCGCTGAGCCCACAATACTGCAGGAGGGACAGATGCTTCGCTAGACATGTTGAACTGCGTAGTGCGAAGGATTGTTAGAATAAACTTTAACTTCTAGACTAGATTCACTAGGTGTTTGACTCACGAAAATGGATAGTCTTTCTAAGCCGCCTCGCCGCACCGATTCATTTATGGAAGACGGATGCACAGATAAAATATATGGCTTCCGTCCGTTATTTCATCGTCCACATTTACGTACTCGACTAAACCAACATATTATTATAGACTTTTTAGTTATGGATAGAATAGAATAACTATACATTTATTTACGAGTTTCGTATTTTCTCAGGTGTCGTGGGCCCAATATATCATCATTGAGTTTTGTGTTATCGAGTACGATGTTTGCATTGTTACTCTGACAGTCATAAGCGGGTCTGAATAGGACCTGTGTTTGATTCTCAGATGGGCTAATAAGCTTGCGGCAGAAATCTTTCAATGTCTAAACGTCATTTCATCACCACTGCTCTCAAAACACTGAACGAAACATCGCGAGGAAACCGGTGTTTATTATAACCAACAATTTAAAGAAACTACTCAAAATGTGCCCATTCCATAAAGTAGGTAGTAAGTTCTTATTCAGAAGAACGGGCTTTAATCTCCATGATGGACACATTTAAATCAAAATGTGATGTTTCAAGAATGCTGAAAGTAAATAAACTACATCATAGAATATAATAATTCTTACAATATCCCCATTTCTAGGATTTCGTAGTAAACAGGAATTTCATTTCCGTCCGTCCACCTGTCCCTCGGCTTAGCACAGAGACTATTAGTGCCTACTAGAAAACTAATTTGGCATAGGTTTGTACGTTGACCACGCAACAAAGTGGTCAAATAAAATCATGGTATTTTTTTACGGATAACTAACCCCTTTACTTAAACGGGGAATTATTGGGGATGATATTTTTTCACGTCTGTCCTGTCTGTATGGGGTGTTTTTCGTCGTCAATATGATTCAAATGATTGTGAATGTGGGTTTGGGAAATCCATTTTACAACTCAGGGATCCATTTGCGATATATTAGTTTAAAGTGCTGATTTTAGTTACTGCCACTGCACTAATAGTTTCTGGATATGTGAAAAAAATCACGGCAATAGTATACCTAATTATACAATCATGTCTGCTTAGAAGAAATTAAAAGGGAGTGGAATTCGTAAAGTGTATTGGGAGTTATAAATAATATTCATACGAGGAAAGTATGTTCAAAAATTAAGGCGGAAAAAGGCATACTTTTTTTCGCCTTAATTTTTAAATTTAAAACAATAACATCAACTCGTAACAAAACCTAAATTTAAAAACAATAGCAACAACTCTTCTTCACATCTAACGACTTTTTCGACTTTTTTTTTTTTTTTTTAAGTTACGTGCCGGGGACTGTAACAAAGTTAATGGAAAATGATCAAAAAACCATATTGTTAGTAACAATTGCAGGTGATTTTTGTTGCTGGTGTGCTTATTATTATAAAAAATAAATATGTTAGTAGTGAATATTTTATTATATAGGTACCTACTTACCTACGTAAATTCTATTTAGTATATTTTGCCGGTTTTGAACACCGGGTCGACATGTGTAGGTACATAATTATGTGTAGATCTACCTAGTGTCTCAAATGTAATGCATTCAAAATGAAAATATTTTTTTTTAAAGTAATCACTACGCTCGATCTTTAGTAGTCCGGTCAATTTAGACCAAAAAATGAGAGTGAAGTTACATAAAGTCCCAACAAGCTGAAAATCAGTAAAATTGTTCAAAACATATTTATAAACAATGTTTAAAAGTTCCCCATCATTCCCGTGTATGGAATTTTTTTTATTCAAGCTCAAAGGTAAAACGCAATTTTATTAACTTTTTGAATCGTTATATCTCAGAAACGATGGCTCGTAAGAAAGTAGTAAAGTATCATTACATTTTTTATAGATAATTTTATGATCTATAATTTTTGTCTGAGGTACTTTTATGACAAAACTTACCGTTTTGCTGAAAATGCGAAAAACTCATTTTTTTGACCTTGAATAATTTTTTTTTCCATACACCGGAATGATGGGGAACTTTTAAACATTGTTTATAATTATGTTTTGAACAATTTTACTGATTTTCAGCTTGTTGGGACTTTATGTAACTTCGAATGTCTAAATTGAACGGACTATAGCCGGAATTTACCTAAACTGAAGCAGGTAAATTTACTCTCTAAAAAGCATAATTTATTCTGCAATTATTCTGGCATGTTGCACCCTGTACAATGTTTTTGGAAACATGAGTTGGAAAGTTCTTTCCGTTTTATTGTTTGTTAAATAAGTGCATTATCGCTTGTGAATTATTTTGTTTTAATCTATAACTAACATAAAAAATAAATGGTTCACAGAAAAAGTGGTTAGTTCTTACGTGGCGAGCAGAGCCGAGCCTTTGCAACAAGCGCTTATTGAGAATAGCTGGTTTTGGAGTTGTAAACGAAACAATGATGAAGAAACCCATCAGGTTCCATTCCCATTGTCTTCGTTCTTGGGATGTTCCACTACCTACATATTGAATGAGCGAGATGTTTGCTGCGGAGCATGCGGCATAGGCACTGGGGGGATGACGTTAGAAAAATGTTACTTTTGAGAATCTGTACTTAGGGTTTCTAGGAGGAAACCTGGGTTAAAATTATGGTAGGTATTGGCACCACTGACTTGGGTATTAGGTAGTTTCATTTTATCATTCTAGCAGCGTACCAATCACACCAATGTTGGCCTAGAGGCCAAGCGGTAAGGCGTTATTTACATACTGTGATATCCTCCAACTCGCGCTAGGCCCGCGAAGTATATTATGGTCCGCATGAAAGAACAAGCATTTTTTCAGGGAGAGCGATTTCATTATCTTGTCGAGGTTCCCCGCTATCATAGTAATATCCTTCACTGTAAGCCTCTCAGATGCAAATAATCAGGGAAAAAAAACGACGCCAAAAGTTTTCTTATAATATTATTAATTGGGTTCAATTAAATACTTTTAGTACTAAACAACTAATAATCCAGAAAAGTTTCATTATTACTTACAGCTAGCATTACTACAGCGATTGACAATTTGATAGTACAAACTATCCTATATGTCAATGTGATTCAATGGATCGGAAAACAGATTTATAAGACACTTAATCAATTAGCAAGGAGGTACATAAGAGTAAAACCACAGCTTACCTTAATTATTTAGACAGTATAACGTGATGGTAAGTAAGCAAACATACATAATTTGTTTTTATAATGCGAACTTGCAACATGATGCTTCGTTTTCTTTTTGGTATACCTTGGCAGTATATTGTCAGGATAACAAACTTATTACATTATGCAATAAATATTTATAATTCTCTCATAGAGCAATTACAGTATTTTAAAAACAAAGTTAGAAATTGCAAGGACTTCTTTGATCACAATTAATTTAAACAATAAAAAAACACATTTGATGAAATATTAAAAATCTTATGCAGTTATCATAAATATTATATTCAAGGCGCATACTCTCTTATCATATACAATCTTTAAATTATCTTAATCGTATGTGGCAGTTGTTTATGGACATTTTAGGATAATTATCCGGAAATATTATAATAAAATGTATATAACTATAGGTTCTATAACTATAGGTTACCTTATTTCAAATTCTACTAGATTGTAAGAACACTCTAAATTAGCAAAGCTTTAAAGATGCCAAGCTTTGAAAAGAGCCGGTCTACGATAGTAGGTTACCTAAATCCTAAATGAATTATCTGTAAGTACCTATACAGATAATTCATTCAGGCCTATATTAATAATTCATTTAGGTGCAATTAACAAGTGAGGTAGGCGTTAAAAAGCTTTTTTTTTAATTAAAATAATTTAAAATTTAATTAGATATTTTCCTTTAAAAAAACCCGTTGATGAAACAAAAGGGCGGGTACTTATTTCTGGGAGGTCTTTTCACATCAGCACATGGACGCCGGAAGGATTAGCAAATATCTCTATTACTATTATTGGAAATTCTTAGTGCTAAGTGTAGTCTTTTTTTATATGCAAAATAGTGTAAGTATATCTTCTGTAAACTTAACATTATTTCTTTATCGGATGGCTGCATATTCAGCTGATAAAGCCAACTCTAAAATGTTTACACCCGTCTTGCATATTTGAGGATCTCAATTGGTCATTCATACAGAAATAGGAGTATTTTTTTTACTTATGCATAATTTTTTTAGAATTAAAACCTAAAATCCCTTCGGTTTTAGGTTTATTAATTCTTAAGTTAAAGGCTTCTTGTATCCTAGATACTCTTAATTAGATAGCGCTATTTCTGAGCAGGCGGATGCCCACTTTGCAGGGCTCCCATTCGTGTATGAATAGTCAAAAGCCTTGGTCAATCCTGCATTCCAAGTTTTCTTAGTATAATTGCCACTGCCGTTACCCTCGTTGGCGTTTCATATCTATTATGTCAACGATAATGGCGTCCAATTCGGCAGCGAGCACTGGTTGTGGAGGCACTCCCTTCTTTTAAACACTAATACGCTTTACAACATTAGAAATAGCAGTTACTGACTTACATAAACATCTATAAATGTTGGAATTACTCATTCACAATACAACCTTATGGAAAATACATCATCACAGTACAGTAATAATAAATAATAGTTTTATGTTAAACTCACGAGTAAACTATGACTTTCACATCTTTAAAATTGCAAAATCCTTTCATCGTCTTTGGCCAGCCTTTTCTTTACCATGTTAATAACTCCTTTCTTTACAACGTTCTCATCTTATTAAAAAACTAATAAAAAGGACTGTAATATTACAGAAATACGAAACACAACAAAAAATAGACCGTGGAGTCCCTACGCGCGGAAGAAGTGAAACTTCGTAACTCGCTCTGTTTCTTTCTATTCCCCCTCCCCAGGAGCGTTGAACATTTAACGCAAGTGTTTTCATACCCCCTCCATGGTAGCGTTAAACGTTTAACGCAACCTTGTTGGAAGTCGCATTAGAAGTTTCCCTTCAAAATATTTTTTAACAAGTACAAATCTAGACCACTTCAGGTTGGAAGACAACAAGTTCCTTGACAAACGTATCAGAAGTTTGCCAACAGCTCTGTGAGCAGGTAAATATAAGGACAGATAGGAAGTGTAGATGTGCAAGGGATGCGTTGATTGGTAATAAGCGAAGAGTTTCAGCAAATTCTGGCACTAGTTGCAATTCGCAGGATAGTCTAGCACCGCAGCGAGTGCATATGGTTGGGACACTAGGTGACTCTGGGGTACTTGCAGTACTTGGCAGGGGTGCCCCAAGGACTGGAGGTTCATCCTTCGAATACCTGCAAAAAATTAATAATTCAGTATCAACTATCTACATACTTTTACAAAGGTTTAGTTTGAGGGATGATGTAAGATATTTTCTTGTTTCCTGCCTGAGTATTTGTCCCGGGTGATTGCGCAGTCGCGTCAGGAAAGCGTGGAATAGTCGGTCGCCATGTAATGGAGCCGCTTCCTCGTAAGGTTCGTCATCAGATCCACCACCACCTCCAACCCGGTCACCTCCACATACTTCTATATCTGAAATAGAATATCTTAGTTTTATACGGATGTTTATAGAATTTGAGGAAAGGGTGTCAAGTTAACATAATCGTATTAAGAACATGTTGTTGGTTCGGTTCCCCCACAGAACAAATATTTGTATGGCCTACAGATAGTTGTTCCGGGTCTGGCTGTACATGTATGTGACTTTAAATGTTTGTAAACACACCCATGTCACAGGAGAATTTCCTAGTATGGGGCAACGTTTAAAAAAAAGAAACTAGTGAGCATACTGTGAAGAAGATGACTGAGTAAGAAACTTGTTCATCTTATGTGCAAAATTCTAAAACTCAAAATGTTATTGTGTGCTCACACTGGATTTGTTTTCCGATTATTTATACAAATAAAATAAAATGCTTACCATTCTCAATCTTATACTTATTAAACAACTCATTGGCTCTATCATCATTGGCCAGTGATTTTTTCCATTCTTCTTCAACATATATAAATTTTGGCATAAATTGTAGTGGTCCACACATCAGTCGACTTCTCAGGTCAGGTGGCAGTTCCGCGGTCTGAAATAAAGAAGTAAGGTTGGTTATTATCAGAAGCTATCTATCTAGATCCTATCCATCGCCATTCGGTTTCCTCACTTAGTCCTATAAGAGGACCATTTTGCATGAGCCAAGGCGGCCTTTATTCTAGCCAGTCCACCTCTCTCCACAAAACAGGCTCCAAACTGCTCAGGGCCTCTGCTAGGACCTTCAGTAACCCTAGGGTTGTTTACTTTGTTTGCATCGGTGGCCAGGGCTCTTGAGAGAGGAACCTCCTAACTATGCGTAGGGGCACGCATCCAACTGCCCAACGAGAGCCTCTTTAGGTGTTGATCGAGGCTCTTGGCTATTATGCCATTGGCCGTCACAACTATCGGCACAATGACTGCTGTATTCACATCCCGCATGTCGACAACCTCGCGGGCCAGATCAAGTTACTTCAACTGTTTTTCTTTCTCAGCCTTCACAAGGTTCTCGTCATGTGGAACGGTTTATTATTTTTTATTATTCATCATCATCATCATCATCATCATCATCATCAGGCTATACTAGTCCACTGCTGGACATAGCCCTCTCCTAATGAGTGCCATAGCGCCCTGTCTTCAGCTTGCCGCATCCAGCATCTGCCTGCAGTCTTTCGCAGATCATCATCCCACCTGGTCAGAGGGCGTCCTACACTACGTTTGCCGAGTCGCGGTCTCCACTGAAGAACACGTTTACCCCAGCGGTTGTCGGTTCTTCGCGAGATATGGCCAGCCCACTGCCACTTCAGCTTGCTAATTCTTTGAGCTATGTCGGTAACTTTGGTTCCTGTAGGCAAACCAATGTATGTCTGTGTTTCTATGGTTTCCTAATCCACCAATTATTATAATCTGCAGCAGATTTTTATAGGTTGGTGCTATGGGAATGTTCAAATTGTTTGTCTATAATTAATACATAAATTAAATGATACTTACTTGCTGCAGCAATGCTTCTACATCGTTGTTGGGTGCTGTGGGTGTGTCTACACTAACCAACCCTGGTTCATCTCCCCCCTCTAGTTCTGCTGCTGCTACTGGTGCTCCAATTGCACCCATTGCACCTGGAACATTTTTCAATGGTTGCTAGCTAAACAAACATAATAGTAGATATAAAGTTGTTACATAAATAAAAACAGTAAATACCTTGGATAGGAGACATATTTGCATTGTGTGCATCATACACTTGGAGATTTCCAAAAGCCTGCTCAACATTTTCCAATTCAAATGAGTTGCTCTCCTCATCTTCATCGGAGTTTCTGTTAAGGGAATGATATATTTAAACCAAAAATAATTTTATCTCACAAAAATTATGAGAAGTGTTGTTAATTTCTAGATTTGACTAGGCTGTATGCACATAGTTACAATACTGACTAAAATGTCTGTTTGTTTAACCCAACCTTCTTTTTGGTGAAAGGAATAATTGATAAAGTTTAGCAGTACTCAATCATGATTTGTGTGGCTGGACATAATCTGTTGTAAATTTACTGAATTTGCAGATTTAAGTTGGTATTTCATCCATCAACAATATAATTAAATTAAACAGACCTACCACCTACCTTTGCACAGCATTGTTGGGGCTGGGAGCATTATCAACATTCATGAAATTCCCATTGGCAGTATCATTATCATTCTCATCCCACTCATCAGCACCCTGACACCATGACAGTTTAGTGTCAGCACTAGGTATAGCAACAATTGCTTTTAATTCTTTTGCAGAGTTCTCTTGGCACTGACTTCGAACACATAACCAACTAAAAGAAACATTTTTGTTATTTTGAAAATAAATAATTTATGCAAGTTTCTTTTGTTCATGCAATAGTAATGAAAATGATATTTATAAATTTACCTTTCAGATTGGATCCAACAATTGGGATTTATACAAGCAAAAACGTATAAAGTACGATGGTAAATGGAATTTTCGAGAGGTGCATAGCATTGTACAATAAGCAGCCTGTGCAAGCCACAAAGAGGGCATTTAGTAGAAATCTGTAGATTTTCCAGTGGAGGCCAGTCCTGTTTAAAACAAAAACATAATAAGTTCTAAATAAAGCATGTGGTCGATCATTTTTTTCTTATTTGAACGGACTGACATAAATAATATAAAATTATGGATTAATTAAATTAACTTACCGGTAGACCTCCGATTTTGTTCACAGTATAGTTCACTAGTGTTTGATTTTTTTCAACTATTGCTTCATCTTCATAGCCTAAATATATTTTTCCCTGTTGTTTTGCCATCACTTAGATTTAGATTTTCAGATCAATAAATACATGGGAGTATAAGACAGTTACGGCTGTTATAGTAAATGTCGTGAGTGACAGAACGAACAGCGAAATGTCAAAAGTGACTTTTTGGAACCTGTGACATGCAAAAGCAACTGAGTATACGGTCTGGCTAGAGCGATTTGTTCGATTTGAACTAAATATTGGAAAAAATAATACATTTAAATAATTAGACCTTTGAAACCGCCTCGTATTTCATACCCCTCTACAAAATGAACCTCTCATATGATAAAAAGATAAAAGATCATTTATTTATAAATAGTACTACATAGTAGGTTCCACCACTAACAATGATGAATGATATTTATTCCCGTAATTTGGGTTTTACGAACACTTTTACACGGCTACAAATGCATTATAATTATTTAGTCCGTCAGTCAGATAATAAAAAAATATTGGACACGTACTTTTTGCTTTATCATATTAACTAAACATTAATTAGATAAAACGCATTAAAGATGGGGAGTGGGGGCTTGCTACCTCATATGTAAGTATAAAATCTACTTACGTGTGACGTCAAGCTGTGTTTTTAAATAATCTACCGGACAGACAAAAAACTATTTTTTTTGTCTTTATCCCTATTAGGTGTGTGTGTGTGAACGTAAATATGTGGGTGTGTGTGACAGGGTCTAGAATTATTTTAGATGCGTTAAATGTATCTGCGTGTGGAAGAGATTAACTACACTTCCACGAGCTTCTCTGTTACGTCATAATCTAGTGACTTTAATTATTTTTAATTGGAAGCAATGTAGGTACCTAGCTACTAGCAGCAATTTATATCCAGATACTACTTCAAATTATCTTACAAGGTACATTCCTAGACTACCAGTACCTAAATGAATAAAATAGGGATGATTTGAAAATGCCACGGTCATTGATTTATTTAGTATGTACCTAAGTAAATTGATTACCATAGTTATGCTATATAAGTATAGTCTTATACGCGCTACGTCGTGGAGTTGCGGAAATCAGCCCGTCTAACAATACAACAAAAGTATAGTCTTGTGTGTATCCTTGAAAATATTATGTTATGAAGAAATTAATCAAAGAAGTAGATTTATCAGCCCACGTATTTACTAAATGGGCACGATGTGGGTTTTGGGAATCACGTCTTGCTTAATTCATGACTGTTGCACTTAAAAAGGATTCACTATTACGAAAAGAGTATTTAAGTTCAACGGTGCGTGCTGTTACGAAAATGTATGCCTTTTTGGCGCTGTGCGCAATATGTTTTGTAAAGTAGTTGGATCTCCCAATCGTTGGAATAGGTTACATCTTTTGGGAGACTGGTTTGGGGGTTAGGAGAACTTACTCAGTAACTTCTGTCTTTGACTTTTCCAATCAATACTGTGCTGTAAGCTGATTGATTTGACATTACAGAAACATATTTTCTTTGTTTTTTTTTAACAAATTCCTTGGAGAAATTCCTAGCTGGGACTAGGAATTTCTCCTGTATCGTGGGTGCGTTTAGAAACATTTAAACTCACATACACGAACAGTCAGACCTGGAACAACAGGTAGTTGTTCCAGGTCTGACTGTTTATGTATGTGAGTAGTAGGCCATACAAATATTTTTTACGTTCGGGAATCGAACCTACGACATACAGCGCAGCAGCTGATCGCTCAGGGACTGCGCCAACCATGCCGTCAAGATTCAAACTTTAAATAGGTTAACTTACATAGGTCTTTTATGATTAGACGCTCAGCCATTCTCATCCAGCTGCGATATTGATGCCCTTTAGCCAGAGGGTAACTTGCCCTAACGCGATCAACTGTCACCCGTTACACTTAAGGCACGTTCCCACTATATCGTTACGGTTAATTTATCGTCTGACGATTACCGACTCTAGCTGTTCCCATCATAACGACTATTTGTCGTCAATTTATTTTATCATTTAGCGACTATCGTATCTAGCTGTTCCCATTGGATCGCGGCGACATTTTATTACATATGATTTGCCGTCATGATTTAGTCGTGACGATTTTTGTCGCTTTACGACTGTCGTGCTAGCCGTTCCTACTGTCATGACCATCTGTCGTCACCGCAAAAAACATCGTAGACGACAGTGTCGTCCTTTAAGTGAACAACTCCATTTAAATATATAAGCGACGACACCTAAAATTAAACGATTATCTGTCGTCACGACAAAGTCGGAACGCGGTCTTACGGATTAGGCCGACTTATTGCAAGGTCAGCTTGCTTGTTCAGTGTGAGCTGTCATATTCACCAAACCGAGGACCACCGGATTGTCCTCTTTCATTTAAACACGAATTTCGTCTTTCATTTTGATACTTACGGATTTCGATCCAAAGTTTTTCTTAAATTAAACATTAGATATATTGTTCTACAAATATCTACACGCCATCCTTATTATTGTATTGGGAACGCTGATTTTGTATTATTTGTTCGTATTTTAGATTTGTAAGGAGGCATAAGTACTTTACTTAGGTTTACATATTCACTGGTGCTTGACAAACGAGCCAAGGCAAGCTAGAAAGGACAACGATACAATCAGGGCCTTAAGTAGGTAAAGGTATATCTGTAGTCGTCATTCCGTCCTTATAAATACCAATATTGCATCGCGTCTCATTAGTTACTATTTTTTTTTACATATTCATAATGCCCCGAATATATTAGGGTACCGGATAGTACCTCCCTACGTCTGTTCCTTCTATGCATCTAGTTAGAGTAACGATTTTATTGTACCTAGTTGCAAAAATCTCTCCAAATGATTATTTTCTGCTTTTTGAGGATCTTCTAAAAAAATAAGAATTTTCTTTTATGGCGCGGTCATTGCCTAATCATACAAGAAGTCATTTCACTTTTGCGTGGGAGCTCCCAAGTTGTAGTAACAAAACGGTCAGTGTTACACTCAGATACGAGTCGGACGCATAAGCGAAAAGTATTTGATTTGAACAAATCTATTATTAATTATTTCGATCAGTGTAATTATTAAGGTATTAAAATGGACGCAGTGGGAACATATTTCTTTATTTTTATATCGGTATGTTAAAAATCTTGAACTAGTGTAAAACGAATGTTTATTAAGTTTAGTAAAGATCTAATAGTCTTTCGTATTTAACATAGGTATACTTAATTGTGGTTGAGTTGAATGCAGTGACAGTAAATCCTTCGCTGTGCCCCACGAACAAGATTGCCCCCCACCGGCGTCAGGCCAGTTGGGATTACAGCAGACCTCGAACTCTGGGTTTGATATACAATTTTCTTGGACACGGAAGGCCCCAAAGACCACAGTCTGATCCACTTAATGATTTGCAAGAACAGCCCCAAGAAGATGACCAAGACGACTGCGGAGAAATTGAAGATTATGACGAAACGGACCTTAGCTCCGGTTAGTATCTTCCATTATAATATCTATCTATCTTTTTGTTTTCTATATTATTACGAGTGTAAATTTGATATTTCATGTGGATGGAATATCTTTTCTTGGGTTCACAAACATGAATCTTGGCACGGACATACTTAGGTACCTACTATAAAGTTTACTATTACTTATAATTTTTTGAAACTACTTCTCAAATAGGATTGAGATTAGAGAGAGTATTTATGATGTATATAATTTTTGGTACGTATTTATAATTTTAATTTCAATAGAAAATAAAGAATGATAAGTTTTGAATTCACTGAAAAGTTTAAGAATTCATACTTTGCGTTTCGGACCCCTAACGGTTCCGAAACGCAAAGTAAAAGTATATATTTAAGTTTTTAGGGGCGGATATTAATGCGTAACCTAATTAATTTATAAATAGTACAAACGATTTTTAACAATTCACTTCTGTGGGTGTGAAAAAGGGGGATTTTTATAAAAAAGCTTGATTGTAATCGTTCGTTTTCGAAAATACAGGGGCAGTATTATATGCGAACAGTATGGGTAAGCGCTAGTCATACTTACCGATATTACATTATTTCATTTATCATTACATAATTTAGTATTGATCAATTGTTCTCATAGAACAAGTTAAAACCCGATTTATTTAGAAATATGTTAAGCTGTTGCGTTGGTTACTTTTTTAACCTTATTTTTTTTTAGCGTGTTGTCGGCTGCTCCTGCTTAACCGGACTATTTGGGGGATACCTAAAAATAACATTATGGCATCCTGTCATAAAAATATAAAAACATAAATGGGCATAAAACTCATAAACTAATAAGCGACTATAGCCAAAGGCATCCGCTTTGGGATAAGGACCTCGGCTTAGGGCGTCGATGGGGGGTGACAAATGCAATTCAATAATAATTAACTCTTTAAGCAATTAAATGGAGATATGTTTAAAAATCTATAATTTACTTTGCACATATTATTTATTTATTTTATTTATTTATATATAATCACTTACAACTATTTTTACAGGTATAACCCAATGCAATAGTGAAGCATACTTAATAATAACAACTTATTTTCTAAAACTTATTATTGTATAATGTTATCCTTGTGAATTCACTCCGTATTTATATAAAGTTATAATATAAATAAATAAATAATGCAGGACAATCCACACAGCATCATCTAGCCCCAAGCTAAGCAGAACTTGTGTTATGTCATCTAGTACCTACTAGATGACTGATATACTTAATACAATACATTACATAGATTTATACTTTTTATTATACATAGCAAATACCCAGAACACCCGGAATAAATATTTGTAGATTGTACAAAAATTTCTAAAACATATAAAACTAACTATTGACTTATATACAAAAAATAAAACAAATTAAAAAGCCGACCAAGACACTCAGGCGTCAAAGTACTCCTCCGCATCGCTGTCATCTGGAAACGTGCCCAAAAAACTGGCGGCATCGCCACGTTGGATGGCAATACTAATTATTTAGGCAAAGAATGAGACAGCCTTCTGGTCACGCGAAGTGTCGATCAATCATGTTTAAGAATAAATTGAAAACAATTTTAATTGATAATGTATTTTATAATCATAAACAGTAGGTACCTACCTAATTTCCTTAAATAATATTCGACTTGGGTACACTGTTGAAACTAAAAAAGTAATGTTTATTAATAAGAACTTAATGTACTTAGTTATGCCATAATATATCTTGATCTTTATTTCAGACATCATAAATCCCATTTATATAACTAACTGATGTGTTTCACGTTTTCAGTTACACCAAACGGTCCTAGGAGAAAAGCGGATAGGGGGGACCGATATTTTTTCGGCAATAACTACACTCCACCATATTACACCGGACCTAATAAACCATCATCCACGCCGCATCGACCTCAAAGGCCCACACAACCTCCATACAATTTTGAGGGTAATTATGGCCCTAATGGATACAGGCCACCTTCACACCAATATCCAGCAGGTAAGACTCAAAGCCGTATCTGTATATCAATATTAATGCTGGGGTATTTTGTTGCGCCACTTGTATTCGATACCCACCAGAAACACAAGGACGCTGTTGTTGACGCTGACGCGGGCGTTTTGTGGGACTGTCTTATTCAAATGTTCAAAAAGTGCTGATTCTCAGCCTTATTTTTATAAATTAATTTTTATTTTGAATAATCGCAATTTTATAGGTATCTCTCGCCTTGCACTTAATTGTGTAACACACACTTTAACAATCCGAAGGTTTTTGTAGGTGACCCCTGCTGATGCTTGAACAATTCGTCTGCTCGAGACCATAAATAAAGCAATTAATGTTGTTGAATTGTCTGTGTTACGCGATTACCCAGCTGGTCTTTGAGGTCCTTGCTGATCCTTGAGGAAACAAACCTAATATCCTAATATAAATTGCCAACTGCCAACCTGAAATTCTAAAGTAGTGTTTGAGGCTCAGATATTAATATTAGGCAGTTATTATTAATAAAATACCAAATCTATTTTTCCAGGCTTCATAAAACCAGTTAAGGAGGATATTATAGACAATCCTCAAGCAGCATACCGGCCTGGCCTCATTGGTGGAGTTCTCGGACACATAGTGGGTTTCCCTTCTGCAAGGCCCCCTACAGAAGACCCACCACAGATACATCAATATTCCCCATTTCGTTTCCCCGAAAAGTATACAAATACCAACAGACGTCAAAAGAAATCGCAACAAACAAATAAGTCTACAAGTATTATTGGATCATTTGTCGATTTGTTCTTTAATTAAATAATTTATTACAGCCATGTTTGTTATTCCGTTTTATCTACCTCACGCAGGATTACAATTGCAAGGGCACGCAGGGTTGTTTCCTGCGAGTACGAAAATTTTAACATTTCGCATCGGATAGATTCAATGTACAATGATCATTCATTCGTACATAATACAGGCGATCTATACTTGTCGACAAATGCATTAAAGTTAGAATTAAGACTATTAAGAGACCTACTGCATTTTTAAATAAATGTACACATAATTTGACATATTATTTATTAAATTCATAAACTTCAATTTTTGTTAAATGCGATCCAATTTTCAAAAATGTATAAAGTTTATTATAAATTTTTATTTAATCCCCGCAATGGTGCGTGTCCATGTGAGGAGCTCGTGGCTTAATAAAAACAGCCGCACGGGTTGGTCGAAGGTTGAGATACGCTTGCTGAGGTCAGTCCATGGATGGGTGACCGTTAGTAACATTTCGAGACTCCTCCGTGCCTCGGAAAGCACGCTAAGCAGTTGGTTCCGGCTGTCATTCGTAGATCTTTGACAGTCGTTACGGGTCGTCGGAAAACCGATACTCAGTAGTAGTAACAGGCAACCAGTCTTACCACGGTGTATCGTATTGCCTAGTAATTGGTTAGTGGAGGTAAAATACTGGTATTCAGCTGCATCCGCTTAGACTGGAAGCCAACCCCAATGTAGTTGGGAAACGGCTAGGCAGGTGATGAAAGGTTATCATTTTGTCATTACAAACTCGATATAACAATGGGTAGCCAATCTTTTTTGAGTGAAACAAATAAAAAATTATAGGTATTCTTTGCTCCTCTAGTCACAGCCACACACTACACACTAGACTAGACTAGACTTAGATTTATTCAAACAATCAGAACTGCCATTTGCAAAAACGTAATAGATTTTGAATTTCGCGGGCTATTTTCGAGAAATCGCTTTATGTGAGAACTTAACTAACTCTACTTTTTACACGCTGACGTGGCAGCTCAAACTTACACCTTCTCGTCAGCTAAAGACGTACCTATATGCCTTTGGGGCACTACTGCTAGTTACCTACCTACTAATAGATACGTATGAAGTATGACGTAGATGGTTATGTAAAATACCTTTTGTAATCTTCATTGCCCATTAGGTTTATGTAATATTCGCTTAGAGACAATTATTCCAACTCTGGATATCTTTATCCCAGAAATATTTATGATTTTTTGACAGATTTTATACAGGTACAAAACACGGATAACAGATATTTATCGTTGGCAAAATCAAGCGCTTAAATACCCCAAATGGCTATTTAACCGCTTGATTTTGGTTCGAGCGCTGTAAGTACGATCTCTTCATCATTCGTGGCCTGTGCAGAGTGCACTTGTCTGCCGGTCTGACCTTTCACTGTGTTAACACAGCGTGGAATTTCAGAGGGGAGATAGGTGTCAATGAAAATAGCAGGCTGTGGATAACTACTCGTATATGTATATTTTACCAATGGCCTCCTCGCACAGAGTTAGAAAAACCCAACAAGTGCGTGTTGAACCACGTAAAGGGTTCCGTAGTAGGAATTTATACATTTGAGGCATGCATAATGTTCATGTTATCGACAGCAAACATAAGTTAGTATTTCTCAATAAAACTGTGAGAGTTTTGCGGTTCTACTATAATTAGAAAACTACACGATCTATCTATTATATTTATTTTCAGTCAGGTTAGTCATACACATTTTTCGACTTCAGAAGCGCATATCTCACTATCTCACCATCATCTGCCTAGCCTTTTCCTAACTGCCTGCAGATATCACCAATTATTGACTTACGTACCTAAAGAAGTCACTGGGAAATATTGTAAACCATTCAACATCTCACAAGCTTCGATACGGGTACAGATAGTTTTTTTTTCATGTCTCGGTTACTTATGTGGTCACACCTATTGAAGAACAGTACTCTTTCGTGGAATGCCCAGATTGAATATATAAAAAACAAGCTCTCGACACTAGTAGGGACATTGCGCAACATAGTTCGATGCATTCCGCGAATTCTAAGATACACCATCTATAACTCACTAGTGAAGCCGCACCTACTATATTTGATTGAACTCTGGGGCAGTGCTACGAAAACAAAACTGTCAGAACTTCAACGATCCCAAAATAAATTAATCAAAATGCTTTTTAACTATCCCTATTTAACATCAACTACAAAAATCTATAATGACACAAAATTAATGAACATCAAACAACTTTATATCTATAATACATGTATATTCATTAATAAAGTGCTTAATAAAAAAATACACACAAACATTATATTAAATCAATATCGACAAGTCAGCCAACCAAGCTCACGACGAGCGAGCCTAATAGTGCTACCTAAAACTAGAACCAATTATGGCAAAAAAATGGTTACATTTGAGGGAGTGCAATTATATAATAAATTACCATCAAGTATTAGAAATGCACACTCACTCAATGCATTCAAAATTCAGCTTGGCCAGTATTTAACAGCAAGAAAAACACCCTCGCAGAAATGAATGCGTCGGGTGGGTCGTGTTTGTGAAACTGTACATAGAGGTGAAGTCGAACCTTTTTATATTTTTAACATTAATTTATTGTTCTCAAGTAAGTGACATTTGTGTATGTTTTATTGAGAATAAAGTTTCTTTAAACCTAAGAAAAAATGTAATTCTGTAATTATTCTAATCTCTTGTTTTGTTTTGCGGTTTATACAAGGTGTATTTTATAAACCGCAAAACAAGAGAATAGAATTACCAAAGTTAATCGATATTATTGGCAACAGTCTAGAACTAAAATGGCTGTGTGCGGTGTGTACTTGATGCTTTTTGTGTACCTACTATATCGTCTGAGGAATAAATAATATCTTATTATTACTTGCGAGCAATAATAGATACTTTATAATAATGATATATTAGATAATATATTAATATTTTAGAAGAAACCTTTACCTTGCAGTGGTACCAGGTAACAGTGGTAACAGGCCGGTATTATTATTATTATATATTAGGGAGAGTTGGAGAGGATGAAATATTTTCCATTTGACTACAGAACCCTATAACAGCGCAAAATAGTTGGTAGAGTACTATATTCGCTGTTCACCTACGTAATATTCTGTAATGAGAAGCGCGTGACATACTCTAAAACTACGGATATGGTACAACTCCTGTATATATCTAGCTATTTTTGATGTTGATTTGTCTCATTAATTCATTAGAGGAATATATAGGTACCATGATATCACCACATGGCGTGCGTTTAAAACGATGTTAATCGTTTCCAAGTGACACTAAAGCGCACATGTGAATGGCAAAAGTGGGTGTTGTTTTTTAAAATTAAATATAAAATGAATCTATTTGCAATATGGATGACAACAATGCTTTGTGTTATGGCAGAAATGGTGTATGAAGGTATGCAATTAATCTAATATTCATTCGTTAATCCATGCAATAATTATTTATTTCAGAAGTTTGAATTATTAAGGCTTAGTAGGGTTTGAAGACTTGTGAAATTGTTAGGGGAAAGATGGACACTAGGCAGGGTTTTAACTTATATATGATGTTCAAGAATAAGTAGCAGAACATAATAACTGGTCTATATTCTCCTTAGGGATACGTAGAGTATACAACACTGAGTACGTACACCTTAAATTCGCCAAAAGTCCCTAGCAATGGAACGTAAACTGGAAAATAAATAAATCAAAGAGGCATTTCGTATTGAATTCATCCAAAAACAACATAATATATGACAAAGTATTTTTATTAATAAGTAGGTAATTGGCAAAAATCGAATAGATACGAAAAGCATGCGTTTACTTACGAGTATAAGTGTGTTTTTGTTACTTACAGAAAACCCTTATATGAAAGCTATGAAGAGCAATAAGCTTTGGTATAGTTTACATGGTTACGTACAAGTACGTCCAGGGGCACATATGTTTTATTGGTTTTACTTTGCAAATGGAACACAAACCAATGCAAATCTTAAACCTCTCATAATATGGATACAAGGAGGACCAGGATTTGCCGCCAGTGGTGTAGGGAACTTCGGTGAAATGGGGCCTTGGAACATGGACATGCAGCCCCGCAATCATACTTGGGTACGTGCATGATATCTTTACAATTAAATAAATAAAGCCTTGATCATAGTTAGGTAATAGTGACGAGATTCACAATGTCATTCTTGCGAGTGTAAGCCAGGGCCAGAAAAAACATTTTTATAAAAAAAAACTCAGGTCAGAATGATACGATAAACTATGAAGTGGCCAGCCAAAAGACTAGGTCAGCTGGTTCTGTCTCATCATCATCATATAAGCTCACTAAGTCCCCCTAAGCTTAGCCACATAAGCCGGTCCTGTGCTTGTCGCATCCAACGGATTTCCACGGCCCTTACTAGGTCATCGGTCCGCCTAGAAAATTTTCAACAATACGCCTTCCGGTACGCGATCGTCACTGTAGAACGTTTCGGCCCCACCAGTTATCCGTTCTGCGAGCAATGTGTGGCACTTGTTTGGAAATAGTTCGGGCTACTGTAGGTTATCTTGGTTTTTCTGAATGCGTGATCTGAGTGATGACTTAAGGCGCCGAAACGTGGTCGCTCACAATAGGCCTCAACAGAAGGCTGAAATGCACCGAAAGGGCATTGAGAGGGCAGTGCTTGGATTTCCGATTCGATCATCACTGGTCAAGACTTTTGTTTTGAGACACTCCGGTATATGACACAACAAAATATTGCGCAGTTTCCCGAACGCTGCCCCGCCAAGTTAATCCTCGGCAAACCGAAGGCGAGTGATGAAGATTTGTTTACATCGAGATCAAGTTCCAGAAAATTATATGCTTACCTAAATTGCCCGCTCAACGAATGCAGCTTGAATATAATACCTCCTTCTTAATTGTGATAAACGGCTCGTCGTCCCATTAAGAAATAAAAATAACGGCTTAGTTCTGGAAGTACCGAATAACGAAGAAAAATGACTTAGATAAAAAAACAAAAAGTAGTCTTTTAGGATTCTGTAGACAAATAGTAAAATCGTTCAACTATTGGCAGGATATCGATTAAAAATAGAAGAAAGGTGTAGGTAGTGTTAACCGAGGGATGAAAAAAGAACTGCACCTGCTCGTGCAGAAACCAGAAACCGTCGGATATCGTTAAAAATTGATTTGATGACTTTTTAGTTTAAATGATGTTTTAGAGATATAGGATATTTTTGGTTACAACCGCAGTCATAACTTTGTGTTTCTGTTTCTTTGAGAAATGCTATAAAATACAAACTTTTTGTTGCTGGCGATAAATCAATATTGTGCAAGAGTGAAAACTCATCCCGACTACGGAATCCAGCGCTTGTCTGACACGCACTTACCCGGTTTTTTTGTGATAAACTTTTTATATACTGTGGTAGCTGCTGTATTTTTACCTTTTTTACTAACACTCACTCAGCACAAAAAATATTAACAGTTCCACTGGCTTCTCTAGTAAAGGGACTTCAGTATCGTTAAAAAAACAAAAACAGGGTTTATGTTTGTTTTAATTTCAGGTAAAAGACAGAAACGTGTTGTTTATAGACCATCCTGTTGGTAGTGGATTTAGTTACGTCACAAATAGTTCACTATTGGTGAAAACGGATCGAGAAATGGGTATGATATTGAAAATAAATTACTTACCTACCTTCCTATATTAGATATTTTGTTTTAGATAAAATTTTAGTTTTTGTATCATGTTCTAAAGTGGCTTTAATGGTTTTCGTTTACAGCTATGGACCTAGCGAGGACAATAAAAGTGTTTTTCAGGAAACACAAAAACTTCCGTAAGACGCCAACATATTTATTCAGTCAAAGTTATGGCGGGAAAGTATGTCCAAGACTGGCATTTTATTTACACACGGTATGTAACTCTCTAAAAACTAAAAAAAAAATAGGATTGGATCTGGCTAAAAGTAGGCAACTGACCCTGCGTGTAGGATACTGACCCTGCGCTACGAAAGCGTCGCGTTGACGCATTTTTTGCATCGCATTTACACAATGATGATTTCTGAACTTTAAGAGACAGTGACCTCTAAGTTTCTTTCGGTGCTTCTTCTCAGATTACACTGATAAGGAAACACCGACCTATTAAAAAAAGACTTTTTCTCGTTGGCGTGTAGGTAACCGAGTTATAATTTAGCATAAATGTCTTCGTTGTGTTTACGACGAACATCCGGAACACCTACGCTAGACCAACGTCGGATGCGATTCGCACATACTCTTAAGGCCTGAACGAAATAATGAAAGGTCTGTGGATACACACAACAGGGGTCTGATGGCTGACGATCTGATGCTACTCCATAACTCAATCCTGAAACGTTGCTGAATCGTTGAACTATGTATCTATAATATGGTGTTTTCAGGCAATTGAAAAGAAGAGTTTGAATATAAATTTCAAAGGAATTGGTATTGGGGGTGGTTGGGTAGATCCCAAAGAAAGCATTTTGGTCCAGCCAGAAGTTCTATATCTCTCGGTATGAGTTTCATCCTTATTTGTGAACTATTTAATAAAAATAAGATTGTTATACTACCTACCTATTTAATTTCAGGGGGCGATAGATCGAAATTTATATTTGTCCTCATCAAAGGTAGCAAAGAAGCTTGCTCGATCTATAGGATCGGAACAATATGTACAGGCGGATATTTTAGACGAAATTTTGTTTAGAACTCTTAACGGCAACGGAGAAATAAATTTTAACAATGTGTATGCTCCTAGTCCTTATCCTGCACTTGAAGCATTAGATATTAAGATGAACAGATATGTAAAACCTACTTTGAAGATAGTGAATCAAACATTAAATTGGACTTACTTATCATCCAGTGCGTACCAAAGTTTAAGACCTTCCTTCCTTGTACCATCTGTTTCATTCTGTAAGTACTGCCCTACATTTATTCGTGAACGTTTTACATCTAATTTTGTTTTTATATTAGGTATTTTAACATGTGTTTATTTATTTTTCATAACAGTAGAAGCGCTCTTGGAAAAGACGAAACTAAAGATAGCAATTTATAATGGAAACTTGGATGTCGTCACTCCATTGGCCGGTAAGGTTATCATGCTGCATTTTATGTACCTAAGTTACTAGCTCAGTAGTAACACTGGATTTGCGAATACCGTCCTTAAAACTGCTACATAAAAACGATTTTAATGACTTGGACTTGCAGTTGACTGTACCTACTGTAAGGTGACTGTACTGACTGTGTTGACTGTACTGTGTATTTTGTTTTATAAAATAATAAATAAATTACTATTATGGTGCTCGCTCCCTGCCAGTAATGGACCTCGACCTCGGGTTAATAAATAAATAAATAATGCTGGACAATCCACACAGACGACCGATGTGGCGCGGCGGGCGAAGGTCCGCCTGCGACGCAAGAGGTTGCGGGTTCGATTCCCGCCTTGGGACAAATGTTTGTACGATCTACAAATATTTGTTCCGGGTGTTCTGGGTATTTCCTATGTATAATAAAAATATCTATCTATGTAATGTATTGTATTTAAGTATATCAGTCATCTAGTACCCATAACACAAGCTCTGCTTAGCTTGGGGCTAGATGATGCTGTGTGGATTGTCCAGCATTATTATTTATTATATATTATTGTAGAACTTTTTTCGGGACATCGAAGCGTTTGATAGACTCTTCACGTGACCAAATGGCTGGCCTATTTTTTGGCTAAAGAATCAGCATTGCCATTCAACGTGACAATGCTGCCAACCTTCTGGGAACTTTTCCCATTGACAGTGATGTGGATGAATTTTTCGATGCCCTATGATTCTTTATTTTATTTTCTTTTCAGAACTAGATCATACCTATCATATTTCAGAACTATATCTTATATTCGCAGGTGCTTCTAACTGGGTGCACAAATTAAAATGGCATGGTGCTGCTGACTTTGCTAAAGCCAAGAGACATCCGATACGGGGAAACAAAAACGGATATTATAAAGAAACGAAGAGTTTGAGCTTTTGGTGGGTCTTTGGATCTGGTCACTGGGTAAGTCCGACATTTGAACTTGTCAATCAATCAATCAATTTATTGGCATAATATGGGTTTACAAAGGTGTTATACAGGTAGGGTTTAAATTCAGCTTATGGTTAGCTGTATTAAATTTTAGGAAATAAAATTTAAAAAAATATAAATACAATGATAGTCAATCTTTTTCGAAATACTTAGTCATCGTGATGACTAAGTATTTCGAAAAAGATTGATTCTTGTTAAGAAATGCCATAACTTAGTGACCTTGATATTTTTCTGATAAGATTCCGAAAGATTTGGTATCTCCCACCAATAAGGTTTGCCGCATCGTAAATTAAAGTAATATAAAAAATGTCGCTACCGCGGGAGTGGAAGTATCTACCTAGTAGTAAATTAGCGATGGTTTTACAAAAAAAAATATACTGGTAACCCCAACATAGGTACTCTCCTTAATTGTACTATATCCACTGTAGGTATATATATTACAGGTGCCAGAAGAAAACCCTGAGGCCATGGCACACATAATGGATTACGTCATGGCAGAAGACGGAGAGGAGTCATCATACACAAAGCTATTGGACTACATATAAAACAAGATTTATCTATGGTAAAATAACGTTCATTTACACAGTTGAAATATTGATTTGTATTTTATTGAAATATCATGATTTAAATTGAATAAATGGCATTAGTATTTAATACAAGGTTTGTCGAAATAGAGACCGAAATGTAGAGGGGGTTAACCCTGACGTAACGGACCTGAGATGGTAATCATACTCGAAATAAATACTGGTTCATTGTAGCGGTTTGACAGTTATACTTTGGGAAAACAAGTTGTGTGGATGAATAATATAATTGTATTGTTAGAGTAATTATATCTTTTAATCGTGTGAAATCTGTAGCATTAAGACATTTTCATCAGTAAATTGTGTTTCATTATGTTTTATAGTGTTGTATAGGTTAAAATAAAATACTGTTAAAGGATTTATGTACTTATGATTTGTTAAAAATAAAAATCAATTTGCATATTAAATTCGGTTATTTTTATATCCAGGTTACGCATTCATAATTATTATACAAACAGGGTATAGGTAGGTATATATATGTAATAATATGTACAATATTCAATTATGTGTATTTTAATAACATTAATACAATAATATACACACTCATAATAACTTAAGCACCACACTAGCAATACTATCTATTGACAACAATAAATTTTGGCTAATGATCTCCTAAACTTATCATTGAAATTTATTCATTACTAAGGACACACCCCTTTTGCATAGGTGTTTCTTCATGATTTGGTTATTTTTTTGATAGATGGCGTTTATTAGAAGCATTATTTTGTATGAAAACAAATCTGTAAGATACTGGGGGTTGAAACATTTGGCTTATGTAAATTAATTCGGGAAGTCATCTACCACTAGGATCAATTATCGTAAAATTATAAGTTGTGAATTAATCTAAAAGGGGGTGCGTGAGAACGGACTGTCAAGTGTTGAGAAAAACATTTCAGCCCACAAAGGGTATGTCCTTTTAATAATGAAAAAATATATATATTTTGCGGCTTTCGATTTGGCTAAAACAATATCCGAATAGCTTTAAATTATTTAAGCAGATTAACAGCTGTCGATAAGGTACAGACATAAAATCAGAAGATGAATAAGATGCTCTCCACATTAGGTACATTATAGTTGAAGAAATAAACTTATTTTTGTTAACAACTCATCCCTTCATAGGCCAATTTACTGTACCAACTTGCATAATTAAAACCAACTGGTACGCTTAAATACTTAAAAAAAAAACGATACTTCTTTATTTGAATTAGGCATTCAAATTTCTAATTGCATTGTTTATCAATAACGTTTAACAAACAATAATATTGTAAAAATATAAAAAAGAACAATAATTAATTTTGGAAATTGTACATACACATTGCATTTTGATTATTCAATAGATTTAATATCACAAAATAAAATATAAAAATGTTTTGTACTAGAAATAAAACATGGTCTTAAGATTTAGGTAGCTTACACAAAGTATATTAACATATAAATATAATATCAACGTTCATAGCCAATTACTATAGTAAATATAATTTGTTCACTTTGTTCTAGAATCCTAGTAGAACACCAGTGTTAATAGATCTCGTGTATTTTAACTATTTAACCGCGTAATCTATGAAGAGGAACTAAAGGTGACGTAGTAATACAATTAAGTAACAGCTGAACATGAAACTCAATGAAGAATATGTTTCATATTACTTTAGATGCAAAATATCTCAACTATTGGTAAGCCAATACACACGCAGAAAGCCAAATAACTGAGTAGGATTTAAAAAAAAAAGTGTTTAATTTGTGGTGTTTATACTTCTTACGGTTAATTGTTTGAGCTAGCATGTTTTACCACTAATATTTGATCTCATGCAATTTTTACAAATGGACTGCATTTTGTACGATATTTAGCATTATGTGCCTCAGTATTTCATTTCTCTACATGATTTTATATTTATAAACATTTGTAAAATTCAAATAATTCGTTATTTGATTAAATTGTAACAATTTATGTACTTACTGAAGTTTTGCATCAGTCTTTAAAAAAACCAGTTGTGGTCAACTAACAATCGTTAAAAATATTTATGATTGGCTAACATTTTCGTTGGTAGGTAAATTCTAACAAACGTTTTATATTAACTACGAGCACTTTTAAGGATACGTTCAAATTGACCAGTATTATTTTATTTTATGCTTTTCAAAGTCTCCCACGCAATAATAAAAAGTTGAGCTACAAAATGATCTTGTGTGTTACTTGCGCCGGAATGTGCAACTTAAAATTATCCTTATTGTAGATAACAGAATTCCAACAATATCATACCAAACATTGTATTGTTGCAAGGTCTAATAAAATCGATAAGTAATTAAATGGAATACATACCGAAGCTGACCAGAAGCATCTTTAATATTATATCTTTTTTGTTATCAGTGCGTTATATTGGTCAATTTGAATAATTCAAAGCTATTGTTTAA
This sequence comes from Phlogophora meticulosa, assembly GCA_905147745.2. Lineage (NCBI taxonomy): Eukaryota > Metazoa > Arthropoda > Insecta > Lepidoptera > Noctuidae > Phlogophora > Phlogophora meticulosa. The sequence goes on along the minus strand of LR990528.1, from coordinate 10,368,690 downwards.
TTGTGTTAGCTACGTTAGTCTTACTTCAGCGTAGCAGGCGTCGCATACTCGCACAGGCTTGGTGTTACCAGCTAACGCGACTGCCTTGTCGCTGCAAGCCGCGCAGAATATATGGCCACACCGACGGCAGTGGTGCTGTAAAAAACAAAAAACAACGTTAATTTGATATTACTTAAACGTAACGCCTAGATTCGCAGTCGCAAAACGCGCGAGTACACAGTAAATCAGCACGAGATTGACTACTACAAATTAACTCTATTCGTCTACGTCTGACATCTCGTTGTAGCACGTTTTATTCCGACCGCAGTAGCCACGAAATATGGCGAATATTTAATAAAATATCTACTCGATGCTCATATTTCACATGAATTAATTTAAAATTTAAATTATTATTGACATGAATATTTTGATCGTTTTTTAACTTACTTTCCGCCTTGCGATTGAGAATTCTTTGGCGCACGCGGTACAGGCCGTGGCGTCTTTATCATGCATCCACGTGGCGGTCTCTTCAACCGTCTGCGCTTGCGCCGCTTCCCTCTCCAAAAGTTCTGCCAGTTGCAGTTTGTTCTCGCTCAGTGTAGCGCCGACTTCTTCTAAAGTTTTCTGCGCTTCTACATACTGTGTTTTTAACACGTGTTGCTCTTCTTGCAGTGAGAGGTATTTCTGTAATGAGGTAATGACAAGTTTGAAATCATTTGTTTGTATCCATTAAACACGATGGCCGCAATAATGGGTTCTATTGTAAAAATATGAAACGATATTTGGTTTTGGTAAGGCAATAGAACTCCGTTGCGTACTACAAGGTGGAATTGGCTATCAATATAAGAATCTAATGACGATAAAACAAGGGAAAAAAGATCTTAACTCAGCTGAATTTAAGTCTCATTCTCGCTACTCTTCGTTTGAGAAACTCGTCGTGTAAACGCAGCTTTATGAGTCATTTCACAATATCAACATACTGGACACAATGCATTACACATTTTACATCACACTTATTGCATCCGCCATCAAGGAAATTCAATCAAAACTATTGACATCATATCAGATAACTATCAGCAGTCATCATCATCCTCATGAGTCAGATTTTTAAATACATAAGTATTGTTTACCTGGCCTATAGATTTAAGAGATTCCACTTCTTGTGTCAACATTGATATCTTATCGCGATCCCGCATCATGGATTCCTGTAATACATGAGTAGATTATTAGTAAACTCAAACAAAACCAACAATAAGTCAAAAAAATGATTAAATGAGACATAGATCTAAAAAATTACAGTTCCCTTTTTCGAAAAAGAGTTTAGAAAGAAAGAGAGCGATTTTAAGTTCTCTATTTAAAACAAAATATAGCTTTCTAAAGATTTTGGATTTAAAGTTTCTTATGAAATAAACGCTTAAATAGGCTCTTCAAAGTATGGTCGTTGCAAATAACGAGCACACGTCATCTATGACTTTAACTGACGTTACGTCACACGACGTGTGGTTGCATAATAAAGTTTAAATTGCAATGATTGACGCCCGCTTGTATGTACACTACTTACTATAAATTTATCTTAAGACGTCATTCTCTAGACGTTTTTGAATTTTCTTGCAATAGTTAGTTTTGTGGTTTAAACATGAATTAAAGATTTTGTAAGTAGGTAGGTACCTATAGGATTGTGTATTATAGGTTAGTCATCTCTTTACAATTATTATGTCACATTGTGCTACGCGCGAAGATACCCACGTAACTATATTATATAGTAGCGACGGACAAAATAAACAATATTATTCAACAGTTCTGCAACTGATTTGCAGTACAATATTATGCATTTAGTCTTTTGATTCTGCTTAGTAAAAGAACACCTAGAAATACTTGTAACAAATCCTGGCTTTGGATGATTATGGCCAGAATCTTACAGACGATTTTACGTCGGCGTTATGTCTGCGTTAGTTGCCTCGTAGCCACAATAAGATACTTAAGATCGTCTAAAAGTTACAGATACTTACTTGTAAGGACACCCTCCACTCTCGTTCTATCCTAAGGTCACCCTCTGCGGCCACGGCTCTTGTCTCCGCCGCCGCTGCCTTTTGTCCCAGCGAACGGGCACTGTCTTCTAAACTCTTCCTAGCTAACTTATCTTCTTGTAACCTATTCAGTGTGCACACATCTTTAAAACAAGTTCATTTGTTCGTACAGTCAGCAACTAAAGTTGGTAGTAGGTACTATTGTTCATCAATGTTTCAGAAGATATTTTTGATTAAAAATTAAAGATTCGTAGTATTAGTGTCGTGATATATTTATATCATAATCAGCAGCAACTTTTGACCCTGACTGTAATGTGCCTTGTGTTGCTATATCTAATGCTTCGGTGGTAATGTGTACTAGAATTACTTCAGCTTTTCTACTTTAGTTTTTCAAGTCATTGCTCACCAATACCATATCTGGCTCTAATAGGATTAAATGTGAACTCATTATTGTTGACTCGCATATCAAAAAATAAAAGTTGGTTAGTCATCTCTATGCCTTGAGTCTCATTAACTATATAGGCTTTTAAATGAGTTTTAGTAAGGTTTCAATCATAAGTCAACTCATAATGCTATGCAAAGAAAAAATAACTTTTGAAAAGATTCAAGAACAATTGACTTGAGGTTTTTGTATTATATTGTTTTTTGATTCCAGGAACACACGCTTAGTATGTTAGTATATATCAAAATCAAGGTATTGTTTAGTCACACAAAGCATGCAAACATAGGAGTGAGATTGATAATGGCAAACCTACACAATAAACATAAAATGAAAACAAGCAAGTCCATTGGATTTCAAGTTCAATAAAATACAGAATGCGACTGAATATGCTTTATTATAAATAAGGCTTTTACATATCTACCGCCTCGTAATTAAAAAATATCTAAATTAGGGTTTTATAACATTTGCTGCTAGTAACGAGCACAATATTTGTATACAATCGTAAAAATCAAGTTTTCAAGCACATGTAGCTACCCAAATGAAATGAGATCAAATACCCTTCTAAAGTCATAATTAAATATCTCTATACAATTTAACTTTGACAATCACTGGAAAAGTATACAAAATACCAATCTCTTCATTAGCAGTACAAATCCTCACTCTCTCTCTCTCTTCAACTAATACAGGTACTTTTAAATAGTAAGGATACATAATTATCAAAACAAGAATGTTTGATTCAAATTAAATAACAAATATTCAACACAGTGATATATTCTTAACATTACCTAATAAAAAAAGATTTATTTTGGGTAAAATAATTTATTAACACCTTAAATTAACTTTAATCAAACAAAAAAACCTAACATAAACTTAATGTGAATTAACAAAATGTTACACTTGGATATTTAATTGAATCACAGCAAGTAAGCAAAAGCAACAATAGCATTACGTTTAACAATAATGATCATTATCATTTGATCACATTAATAATTTATCAAAATACTGATTTTTGCATTCACTAGGTTCATTGTGAGGGTTTGCCAATATCGAGCGAATGGAAAGAGTTGCCGCTAGTTGACACACGCAAGCTGTGCATTGCTCACACCTAAGTGCGTTGAGTACTGATATGTCAAGCGCTTAGTTTACATTCAACAGCGTAATATAGTATCCAGGCACTCTTTCGATCCTGACGGATGAACGCAGGCCGTAACCCGCCTGATGCGATGTCATAGTAAAAATGAGTAAAACCTACTTCTCATCGAGTTGATGTATGGTGCTGCCCATTGATTCAGTCTTTGCTTCCAATTTGGCTATTAGCTCTGTTTTATGTTTCAAGGAACTTTCACATTCCTAAAACAAGGCCAATACAGTTTAGCTGAATAAAATGACAACTAATTTGAGCGGAAGTAAGATTATTTCTGTTAGTTTAAAGCAGATAAGTACAGGACAGATGTTATTGTTTAAAGTTTCATACCAATACATTTTGTTCTGAGGTTAATACAGTGGCATTATGAATATTAAAACACTATGTTTATGCGTATAATAACTTTTTAACCATTATATTATCCTCAATATCATTAATAACTCCATAGTATTAGAATGTGTCAGTAATACATTAATAATTGTCTAGGAAACAGGAAATAACACCTGAATTTTGATAATAGAACAATTTATGTACAGAATTGAGATAAACACTACTCCGGGATTTGATTGACCGGTTTGTCTCTCATAGTACTCTTACGAAACGGTGGTATTTCCTGGAGATTCAGTTTTTTATGAGGCGGCCCTTCATCCTTAGACTTTGTACCCTTTTGTGCTTTCAATTTTTCTAACTTTTCTCCTAGATTGTTTTCATTAGTTGTAGGAGACCTGAGAGCTTTGACTAAGTCATTATCGGTTCCTAAGAAGTGGTTATATTTCTCAAGGTTGTGAAGTATTTTGCCAATTTGTTCGGCTTTTCCCTGGAGCCTCGACACCATTTCGCCCTTCTGCGTCAGTTCCATTTCGCATTCCTTCCATACGACAACCGCGGCATTGTGAATACAGCATGGTATTAGTATAGTTTATATATATGTTTAAAATATTAGCAAATTAGTGGATAATAAAAGGAATGAAACAAGATTAAAATACGAATACATACATTGTTATTAAATAATAAGCGAAACAAATTACGATACAAAAAATACAATACAAAGGTTAAAGACAAAGAGGATAATATTCGTTAGTCAAAGAGGTGGGATAATGAGAATGCATGGGCGGGAATCAAGCAGTGTTAGATGGCACCCACGCCGTCTTGCGACCTTCGCGGGTCATCGTCTTTGTTTCACGCCTATACCGTACACAGAGGTACCTAATGCTAAACTGGTATGAAACACAAATGTACTAAAACCGGAGTAATTAAGATACATTTGCAAGTTGAAAGTAAGAGTTAGTGTCACAGTTATCTACTAGTTAATCATCAACAGACCATGAAGTATTAATGAAGAAACTTCAGCAACGATTGACGCAAGCGCGAGATTGGTCAACCACTAGTGATAGACTAAGGGTACAAAATCCTAAAAGATTAAAAAACAACATGCTTAGTGAACTACGATTAAATAACTCACCTGTAATTTTTTGTACATCTCTAGGTTAATTAGTTTTATATCGTCGAGTTGCCTTCTGAGCGATATAATCGTGTCTTGTTTATCGTGTATATCTTTCTCTAGCAATTTCATAGCCACCTCCATTTCCGCTTTCAGTGAAATCTGAAGTCATTTTAACGAACATTATTAGAAATTTCTTTGCGACCGCTGTGGAGATAAAACATAATTCTTTGACATGGTTAGCCATTAGTCTGACAGTTCAATGCCTAATGGAATAAAGTTATTGTGAACCGACACTGCGGGAACCAGCCATTATGTAGGTACCGACCTTGACTTCAGTGTATGCAAACATTTATATACATAATAACATTGCTGACGTAGTATTACGACCATTTACCTGCAGATCTAACTCTCTCTGCAGTTCCAAATACTTCTTCCTTTCTTCCTCCAAATTCTTGCTGGCCTCGCTATCATTTTTGGATTTATCAGAGGCGATGCTTTTGACGCTACGTTTTTCCTGAAAATAAAAGTGACACATTTTGAGTTGTTATATTGACTCTATTTTTAAAAATTCACGCGTATTTATATCCATTTCTATTAGGTTAAACCGCGAAGTCGTAATATTATTTTTAGTACCTATAGAAAGAAAGACATCGTGTTATTTGTCGAGTCTTTCTTGTGAAGAGATATTTTTCGTATTATTTTTCTATTCGTAGCAAATTGATTGCAGTATTTTTCGCAATATGTGAAGTTAAAGTATCTACGATTACATTGTCGTTGGCGATTTTATCGTTGATATCATCAATACAAGGGCACTACAATATTTTTAATCAGTAGATACACCTATTCCAAGACGTGCTTACGAAATACGAAAATATTATGAAAACAAAAAGGTGTAATGTACGTATCACACGACATTCGCATTTCCAATAAGGAAAACACCAAGGAAATTTCAAGTAGGAAAACCTGTATTTTTTAATGTTACTGGATTTGATTAGAACATTTTAATTTGGACGTAAACTTCTTTTTCAAGCGGTAGTACCTACGTAATTTGTGCATATAAATGAAAAGAAACGTAAATGAATTATTGCTTACCTCTTCATCAGACTGCAGTTCCGTCACTTTCATCCTTGTATCTTTGGTTATATCTTGCCCTGCACAAAAATGCACACGTGCTTAAACAATACAAATAAACACAGACTGCAGTGTGATATATTTACACTGGTACATAAATAACTCACAGGACTTGGCCCAAAAAGTTTGTTTAGTTTGACTTTTTGCTGTAGAATTGCCCATTAATGCTGAGTTATAGCGCATACCGGTTGAAAACCGTGGTTAAATAATAAATAGCGGTAAAATAATGACGCGGGCGTCAGGTCCGGCCCATGTACAAATGACTACTAAGCTATACAATAGAGACTGACGCATCAACTGCAAGGTATCTTATCTACTGGATTTTCTATTATTGTTATTCGCGCAGTGTTTTCGATTGTAAATACTGACCATGCGTGGTTTCCTTTTTCCGGCGACTACAGTTATGTGATAGAGGTTAATAGCAACAATTATTCGGACGTTTCTGAGGTAATATGGAAAAAAGAAAATTGTCTGCCGTTTTTACTTTTAGACAATACCATTTTTTGGAATCGGAAAATACTTCCTATTTACGTTTTCATTCATGTAACAATATCTATAGTCCAACGTTTACGTACTGTTGAATGTAAATGTTGTGTTAAGTGTCGATTACTTACCAAGCGCATGTTTCAGCTGATTGTTTTCCTCGACTAGCTGAATCATCGTGTTCTTGGATATGGCCAAGTCCTCCTTCATGAGGGCATTAGTTGTTGTCAAACTCTCGACCTTGGCTTGGAGGTTCGCTACCGTTGCACTTAAACAAAAAAGAATTAGCATAAGAACACATCTCAATACTTCATCTGAATCTCCTATACACAATGGTATACATATCAGGTGAATCCTGAGTAATATGATACTCGTGACAGTTAGGCGTTATTGTTTACCCTTTGGACAAAACGAGTAATGTATGTGTGTTACTATATAATTTTGAAAATTAGGCAACATATTTCGGTTTGGGACTATCAAACCGAAATAAAGTATTCCCAAATTGAGAGATTCATTTCGTAGTGACCTACAACAAAATACAAGCCTTTGAATTGCAGTAATAGTCTTATACTAGGTACTCTACCTATTGCGAGTCAAATCGTCATGGGTCTATGAACTGGGTTAAATATAATGTTCGCTCATGACCTTATTATTTGTGAGTTGAGTTAACCTTCAACAATACGATTTGTCTGTTAGCTTACTGAGAAGTTGAATGGAATAGAATTATGAATTCCTAGACAAGTCTTATTAGAAGCGGCTATTCTAAGATTACGAGACAGTCTCTAAAAAAGAAAGTAAAACTTGAAGTCGCTTCAAAAGAGGCTTTAAAAATGTGAAGGAACGATAAAACACACATTAACGTTGCATATTAATGTCGTTCGGAATAGTAACTGCGAAGTAAAAATTATACAGTCTTGCCAAGCGCACAAAGTTGATTAATGATCTAATTTACTAATTAGGCATACACTCTTGTGGAGAGACACTTAAAAGAAAACTGTCTAGATTATCGTGAGAACTTCAGAACAATAGCTAATAGATAAGAAACTCACTTGAGATGTCTGTTAAGCTCCTCGATGTAATTCTTCTGGTCCAGCATTGTGTTGATATGGCGTTGTTTCGGTTCTGACTCACCGTTACCATTGCCGGCCAGGTCATTGGACGAGTTACTGCCACGTAAGTAAAGCGAGAAATCTATTACGCCTTGTTGACTGTCCAAATCTTCTTCCTGAGTGCATCAGAATATATTTTGAAGTTCGATATGATTTGTTAAATCACCGACCGTAAAGACTGGGAATACCAGAAGAAATACAAGTGTTTCTTTTAAAAAAAAAGATTTTGTTAAAAAATAATTACCTTCACACACAAATTACAATCGACAACATTCAAGCCAACCAGGAGACCAGTTATTATGACGGCTTCTTCATTCAGCATCAGAGCATGAGGTTCGAAATATTCCTCCAACGTATCTTCACGGTGTTCCAAGATAATACGAAGATAGTCGGCAAGCCTTTTCTGCATCAAGGCCAATCTCAACCAGGCCCGTGCACGACCCATGGCGGTCCTATAAAGGTATAAGGAGAATTTTAAAACATACGAAAGATTTATATCCGTAAGGAAATAAGTAGATAACTGTTACTATAAGGTTTTTGTCTATTTATATCTAAACGAGTTTTAATCCTAGTGAAGAAATTAGCACATTAACAGTATGTCAGAAAATTATAATAATGACACATGGAATTGGTAATATTTATCAGAGAGAAGAAATTAATATAGTGAGGGAATGTATAATTGCTTTTTTTTAAACATAAAAGGCGGCGCTGTTTTATCTCCGGTTTCTGTCAGGCGACATTTAACACGTCATAGTGGTGCATTTAGGAAAGTTGGATAGTCAGAATATTTTAAATCTAGGTCAAATATGTATTATACTAGTAGGTGATTGTGTCTTACTTGACAGTGGGAAGATCCCTGACGCTAGCTGTGATGTCAGCGGCTTCGGGAGAATACTTTTCCACCATTTGCAAGATATCCCATAGTTCTTTTTTAGGTCCAAGCAACCCCTGAAAATGCTTATTGTATGAGTAATGGGTATTTTCTAATGAAATTGCGTCTCTTGTGAATGTCGTTTATGTTGATTATTAACGGAAATGTTTAACTAATTAATAATGACAACTTTATGAGATGTAATCGACGATAAAAAACAAATGATAATCGTCCATTAAAATTTCAAATTAGTATTAAATCAAATAATTACCTTCTTCGGCTTGAGACCATGACGCATAACATGCTCGAGAACAATAAAGAAGTGATGCAATGGCAAGTGATCACTGTCGAGCATCCTACCATATCGGAGCGATTGTTCGATCAGCTCCTTCACAATCAGTTTCGAGATGTTTACAAGATTGCTGCGTTCGATCACAACAGGATCCCGTGCTACAACAGATGACAATAAATAGTTTTTATTGTCATTATTATTTACACTTACAGCATTTGTTCGGCGGATTAATTTACCCATCAAAGTATTCATCGGATCTTCAGGCGAAGTGATGGTGCCCTGAGCAGATGGGCGATGGAACGAATCCTGCATTTCCATATCGTGCAGTTCTTTCAGGCAGAGCCACTCTCCGTCGACGGAAACGCGAAAATTGCACAGGTAGATAGTGTCCTGTGCACCGGCCATATCACCGTCCGGGTTGCCGTCACCCTGATGTTGAATGGCGGATGGAATGCCTAATTCGGGCAAGGGATCCACCCCATGAACGGCAGCAAGCGAACGCATAATAAAGCAGCAAATAAACTATCAAGCGAAACAATCAACAGTGTCGCGTAAATTTTGATCACCCCTTCATAATCATTTCACTCGATGCGCAACTTTGAAGGTCAAGTTAGTATGTGTTTATCAAATATCACTTGTTTTAATCGCAATACCGAGTATCGTAGGACCGTGTTCAAACGTGAATCGGTAACTTTATTTATAATAACTTATATCACGAGCTATTTTCACAAACTACGCTCTGAGCGAAATGGTTTCTCCAGTTCCTACGTACAAATTGTACAAAATATTGATTTCCCGGCAAGCGCTTCGCACAACCCACAACAGCGGGAAAATCAATACTCCGCGCGCATAGCGCCATCTGTTTGAAAATTGAGTAAGCTTGTAGGAAACAACTCGCAGCCGTCGCTGCCCAACTCTTCACTGTACGAAAACCAATGCAAAATAGAACTTATTTTATATTTGTGTATTTCCAAAATACCAACACCCAGTTTCTGGAAATAAATCGTCGACGAGTCACAAATTAAACAAGTCTAGTGATGCCATTGGCTGTTCCAAAATCTTTTAACCAACCGCAGCTGTTAACACTCGAGTGACAATTTGTCACATTAATTTTGCTATAACTTTCCTGAAACTGGGTCATAGCATAGGTTATATTATTACGATTGATTTCAGCCAAACTCAAAAGCCTGTCAAAATTTTACCTGTCTGCTGGCTAGATGTTTATTTAATTTGAAACAATGATGCTTTTGTAATACTAACATGATAATTATTTATACATTCATTAATGGAATGTTGTTAAAAAAAAAATGATTTGTATGTGCATTATTACTTTTTGAACTTGTTGGTATAAAGTTTGCAAGTCTTCTGGAAGTTTAATAAGATATCTTATTAAATAGTCTGCAACCCTCATCCCATTCACATTATTGAATAGATATTACAGTAGTTATAAAGAGATTTCTTATTATGTAATGTAACAAATTACTTTGATATTCTCAGTTGCAACTTGCTGATTTCTGTCAAGAATGCTATGTGTAGTAACATATGTATGTTTGTATGTAGCTAAGTACATTTAAATGAACTGTTAATTTCCAAATAAACGGTACCTTAAAACTGTTTTAGTGATGAGATACAAGTACATATATATATTTTTTTTTTTTTCATTCATAGAGTATGTAAGAGGAAGTCTGAAAGTGGCGCCTGTGACCGAGAAGTTGTGTGGAAATCGGTTTTCATGGTATGGGCATGTGATGCGAAGGTATGAGGGCCATGTTGTGAGGAAAGTTTTGACCAAAGAAAAGATGGATGGATTGTGTGAAAGTTGATATGGCAAGAAAAGAGGTGTCCCTTGAGATGACGGCAAATAGAGATGTAAGGAAGAAGAAAACATGCTGCGCCGACCCCAACTAAATTGGAATAAGGGCAGGAGGATGAGGATGAGAATAATTACATCAATATTTATAAAATAGACCTCATTGGTCCTAGAGATTGCAAGCACTACTTAAACATGAGGTTCTGGGTTCGATTGCCAGATCAGGCAGTGTTATTGGGTTTATCCATCTCCATAGCAATCTGGAGTTTGGATTTGAGCCTGATTGGTGGCAATAGGCTCGCCTCCATGTGACTTAAATATGACTGGCAAAATGTGGGTGTACAAGCATGATGTATGGTATAAAATGGAAATAAAGTATTACTTGTAATGCTATTTTTTAATGTCCTGTAAACTTATTTGTATTTTGAAGAGTAAATTGTGCATCATTATTTTATTACAAAGCAAGATCAAAATATGGGTACATCTCTCCCCACAGCCAAAATTAATTTAATTTGTACAGAAATAACAAATCAACTTGATAATTACAAACCTGAAAATCGACTAATCAACTTGAAGATTTGTTAATGTTTGTGAAGTAAAAGATTCAGATGATCACCACTGTTACAAGCACCAGAATTGGTATTAGTCATTAAAAACTATAACAATATTGATTATAAAGCATAGACAAATTTGTTTATAAAAAAATAGGAATTAATTTCCTTTGCTCAGCATGGCCTGCACTGTTTATGCCATTATAATAAGTAGGTACTGCTAGTATAGTAATTCCTAACCTATACAAGATGCAGTTTTGCATCCTGGTCAAATTCAAGGAGGTATATATTATAAATTACTTTTGAAGCATCCTACATGCATGGAGGATTGTGAGATTTTACATGAGGATTCTATGAAGCTAAAACAGTGTAATTTCGATCTCTAGGGGTCCACTATCAAAAATAAATGTTTAAAACAATATGTCTACACTGTACTCACTTGCTAAATGTATATCTTATATATCAGATTCTCGTGTCACGGTGTTTGTTATTAATCTCCTCTGAAATGGCTCAACCAATTTTCGTGAAATTTTGTGTGCATCGGCTAGGTTATGCGAATAGGACAACATCTCTTTTTCATCCCCCTAAATGTTAAGGGTGGTCCACCCCTAATTTTATTTTTATTTTTTGGCTTAAAATGACAAAACTAAGTTTGCTAGCTAGTATAATAAAAGTCTTAAGACTCACACAAAAAGTGCTCATTGTCCTACAACAGATGTTAATTTACATTTTATTATTAGTCATTATTTAGTTTATAATGTATGCACTTATACAAAAATGTGAATTAAAGAAAAGTAGGCAACTCTAGTATATATCTTTATTACATTATTTTACCTTTGAGTTATCAGCATCACTACTGAACAGACTGATATTGTTTTCATAACACTTTCCTATATAATCATTAATTCATAGTAAAAATAGACACAGCTTGAAATAGCAACAGGTTGTTATGGTACCGATCTGTTCTGTTCTTTAGAAGGGCTTGCCAATCACTCTAATATTTACCGATCTATCCAGTGCCTCAAATATTTGGAGGTAAATTTGATAGGAAGTGTGTCGGATATTGGCAACAACTTGGAAAGTCTATTTTATACCTGTAGAACTTTCACTATGGAAATTTCAGTACATAGTTATTTATCAAAAAAACTATTATATAAGGCTGCAAAGTGCAAAGGAATATGCCACAAACTTAAAAACAGTCCACAACTGTTTAGTGTAAAAATACCGCTATCTTTGTTTTTATGTAGAAACAAAGTGCCACTAACGTTATCAATGCAGCGGTCACGCGATACCATATCCACAACAACATATAAACACGAAATCTGGCATGCTTAGTTAAATCGGATTAATTTTGCTTTGTAAGTTTTTAAACATTAACATAATAATATTTTGCCATGGATACTGTTGTATAAGTATTTATAAAGTAATAATTATTACAAGTACTTACTGTTCGAACTGTAGTAGTAGGATTTGTACGGCCTGGATATCAGTAGTTCCGGCCATCTATCCTCTTTTGATGATGAAACGGACGGAGATCTTTCGAAAAACGTAGATTTCACCGAAGACGTTGAGGTTGCTGGTGAAACCTCAACATCTCTATCCTTAGAAGAAGCCATAATTTCGATTTTAGACACAATTTATCGCGTTACACATTTCGAGCAAAATACAACAAAATGTAAACGCGTCAGCGCGTCGCCCGTCGGTCCTGCGTCACGGTTATGTCACTTGTCATTATCAATAAATTGTCAAAATATATTGTCAATTTTGACAAAAAAATGTTGTCAAAGTCAAATTTTCTATTCTGTAATTCTGTTCCGTTTTTAATATAGCAAGCAAAACCGATATCGGCCATTCTGCTATTAATATTCATGGTTATGTCTACTTGAAAAATAAAAACAATAGTAGACAAAAAAGTCACAAAAATAAAAATCTTCAATACAAAGTGGATCTTTTTGAACGTGTATGTAAAAATATTAAAAAGTAGTTGACCAAACACTTAAAAGTTTAATTCTTTTATTAGATAGACCAATGAAGATAAAACAAAATATCAAATTATTTGTTAAATCGTGAAGCTCTGAATCTGCAAGCAAAATTAATTCATATAGATTTTTTTTTGCTTGCACGATGGATTCTGATTTGTAGTAGCTTCGTGTCGACATAACCAACATTGCAGTCATTTTGTTGCTTGCTGTCTGGCTACGTGGTGCCTATATCATCTCACAGATGTCGCTAAGCAACACACTAATACTTACGTGGACTGTTCATTTTTATTTTAAATCGGGATCTATCTCTTCGGTTCTATCAACAAACTGTAGGTACCGATCCCAGTCCTCTGCCGTGCTCTGCTGTCAATAGCATTTAATTAACCTATTTTTAACTAAGCATTGGGTTAAATCAAGCTGTGGACGATCAGCCGGGGGTTGCGGAAGGATCATACGTTCCCACGACCTCCACAGCGTAGGTGTGAGCTGGAACACTTGGGTTACTTTTAGTCAGTAAGAGTCTGACAGAACCATTCAACCATCAACCGGACCATCTATTTGGAGTTTCTGATCCAGCAACAAAAAGAAAAAAAAAGGCTGTGGACTATGATAATCTGACCAGGGTTTAGTCTCGTCTTGTAGGTAGGTGTATTTTATTACTTGGGAAGATAACGCAAGGTCCACATCCAGATGAAATAATATAAACTGTTTTTTTTTTATTTTAGACTTTAAATGTGGGTAGGTACCGTACTTACCTCATTTATACCAACATTTTTTTCTTCTTCTTATGTCAGATATACTAGCATCGTGTCATACATTATTACACAGTGTTGTTGTATTTTGGAAGTTGCGAAATAACAATACATTATTTAGCTGGAAGATACGCGTATGAAAAATGAATTTACAAACGACTAAATGTGCGCCTCCTTTAAGAGTTATGATGATAAATCCACTGATACCGGCGTCGCAGTTAACTATCACTAAAATATTATCTGGATCTGTTTTTGGACAAACTCAATATATTGACTTAATATTATTAGTTTATGCGAATGAAATAGATCAAGCGCAAGAATTAGGACAAGCGTACACTGCTTGTGCTTTCTCATGTTTGAACTCAGTTAGAATAACGTCAGATATACCTTGGTAAGCAAGGGTTTTTTGGCTCGTTGAAATAGTTTTATGTACAAGTAACTAACTTATGTAGAATGTGGATTAAAATTCAATTTTTTTTCAGTTTAATAGACGCTGATGTATTTTGCTTCATGACACATTTTGCAAATCCAAATTCTTTTGATTTCGCCAACATGGATTCTACTGACCAGTTCGATAATTTATACTTAATAATAAAAATTGCTACCAGTTTTGCAAAACCTTTACCAGTTATCAAAGAACCGACAGATGGCCCTAAGAAAAAACCAAGAGAACCGTCGAACAAACCACGGAAACCTATAATTGTTGCTGATGGCCTGCTGGTCATTGACATTCTGATGATCATAGCAAACAATATACCTCATGAAATTATGTTTTTTGCTACGCCTCTGAGGTCTATTGCAAAAATGACATTGAGTGACATCCTCAAGGTTTTTATTTATTTTTTAATTTGGGTTTCTCATATTATATTTGGACACTGATGACTTTGGTACTTCATTATTAGATATAAACCCTCAAAATACCAATTGAACATCTTTTTTCCTATTAGCTACCTATTACAAAAAAGATGATAGAAGATATTTAATGGGTAGGTATGCCCATGGGTAGGTATGTAGGTATGGTAAACTATCTAATTCTGTTATTCGTTGTTGTGGTTAATTGTTGATTAATGTGAAATGATTAAAAACTATTTAAGGTAAAATGTTCGGAGCTCAATATTGCTTATGTTTGGGCTGCAAACGATATCGTGTTTCATTCAGAAATCGGAGTGCCCTATTTGAAGGACGATATAGTAAACACAAGGAGTTCAAAAGATTGGGATGCTGTTTCCCCTGAAATGTTGGAACATCTTAACTTGGAGCACATTCAGTTCAATGCGTCTTTTATGAAGACTGAATTTATCGATAAGGTATCATTCATAATTGTTCAATCGATTGGATTCAGCCTGCACCTTTGTTGTCCTGTCCCAGCGACGCCCTAAGCCGAGGCCCGTCCCCCGCAGTGGGTGTCCTTAGTAGTGCCCGTGTATTTGTTTAGTTTGTAATTTTTTATAATTAATTAGCCTTAATTTTTATTAAGCTCCCACAGGAAAGTTCGGTTGAGCAGTTAATATTATGTATAACGCTAAAGATTAAACTGCGAGAAGCCCGTTCCAAAAAAAAATGTTATGCAGCTTGTAGATCTTCTTCATGACCCAACTCATTGAGAGATGGCGTTATTCATCTTGGAATTAATAATGACAATTGTACATGGAAGTGCTTAATTATTGCAAATAGGTTACACTATCACTATACTGTATGGAATACGCCGAATTACATGTCACCTCGTAATTCGTATTAAATTATCTATGCCATAATTTGGGGCCTTTGCCCGCGAGAGGAAATCGCAGCCACTCAGTTAAGTTGACAGTTTTGTCCCTGCCTTCGTGTCCGGAGCCCTCAAACGCATTGTGCCATATTACTGGCCGCATACTCTTAGAGTCTTTATTTTTAACCTGTTAGTATTTTAGCAATACATCATTTATTTTTCTTTCAAGATGGTTCAATCTTCATTGGCTAACCCTTACGGCTGCATGTTCAAGTCGGCAGAAATGGCTAAAACTTTGCATGTCATTTGGAAGCCGCGATGCAATGAACATGCAACAGATTCGAAAATTAGCTTGGGTGTCATAAGTGATGGTTCCTTGGGAACTATAAGAGGTGAGATAATAATGATTTAAGATCGTAAGGTTATTGAAATGCCAGTGTAGAGGTGGCACACTAGTTTCGTCCAGAGCAAAGGGCGGACCCACCAGCGCCACCAACCACCAACCAAGCGGGTGACCCATACTAATAATTCTTTTCAGAAAAAAACAATACAGACCACTTACTAAGAGAGTTGTTAAGGAAACCTTTGGTTTTACAATCATAGTAATAAGACTTAACACGTTATTTACGCCAAGTGATACACAAACAATACATTTTCTGTTGTGTCTCGTTTACAGGCAGCTAAAAGGTGTTAATGGAGTAGTTATAACAAGTCATAATCATAATAATGATTAGGTAGGTATATTACTTTTATCAATATGAGACAGCAGTAAGTTACCTTTAGGCGGATATCGTTCTGGATTGCATCCCGCCCCGGTCAGGTCGGCGTTCGACTCCGTACGGGAAACGTTGTCAGTGTGTTACATAATGCATGTTTTTATACAAACTTTGGTACTTACAAGCTACCCGAAAACCGCAGCCCCCCATCATACTCCGGTGTGCTTTCCGCCGCGAGATCCACCTATGTAAGGTCACCTGAGCTGTCGGCTAGATTTAGGTGAAATCTTTGCTGATGTTGCAGGATTACCCTATGTACTACCTTTGATTATAACTGAACATTCATGGAGTGTTGACCAAATTTATGAAGAAACTAGTCATTTGAGACACGAAATCAAGAGGATTAACACTGCAGCACGCGAGAACCACCAAAAGGTGAGTTTTTACTAAATGCTTTTGAATTTGTTTGAAATGTATCAATTTTATAACAATAGTTCACCATTATTTATGAGACAGCATGGGTAAACAAGTCGACAAAAAGAGTAAAATAATTACCCACACGCATCCCCCATTACAGGATAGCTACATTGTAATGACGAAGGCACATTAAGTAACGGGAACAATTTCCCACATTAGACTTAAGGGGAAGATCTATAAAACAATGTTAATACCTGCTGTCTTGTGGACCAGAATACTAAGCCACAAAAAAGATGAATGAAAATGCTGAGAGAGGAATGATGAGAATTAAAGTATGTGTGGTGTTACGCGAATGGATAAAATAAAAAATGAGTATTTAAGAGGAAGTCTGAAAGTAGCGCAGGCGATCGAGACGTTGTAGGCAAATCTGTTGTCATGGTCGATACCATGACAACAGATTTGCACATACCGATGTATGTGATTCAGAAGAATGAGAAACATGTCCTGAGGAAAGGTTTAATTATGAACGTGGAGGGTTACAAAAATCGCCCAAGACCAAAAAAAAGATGGGTAGATTATGTGAAAAGCAAATGACACATTGGCAAACAGGATTATATACCGATGGAAGAAGAAGACATGCTGCGCCGGCCTAAATTGCGATAAGAGCTGATAATGATGACATTATTTCAATTAATTTTCATTTTTTCCGTTACGAAAATTAAGAATTCATTAATAATTAAAATAATAGCAATTTCATTTCAAAACTATTGAGAGCAACACGAAGTCTTCTTTTTATAATGAGCAATGTGCCTTCTCTTTGCAATGGATAGGTCTAACATTCCCTGCGGGTCTTATCTTTTTACTTGTAACGCAACTGAGGCGGTTTTGCACAACCGGCGGGTATGAAGTTGTATGATAAAAGAATTAGTACTTATATATAATTATTTGCCAAATTATTTGTTTATTTCATGTTTTATAAACTATATCCATTTTTCTCCACCATGGAGCCTCGATTATCATCCATCTAACACCTACTCATTGAGATCATACTAATGAGCCCATACACGCTATAAGTTATCTGCTGTAACTTCTTTTCTTTTATTTTTATTTTTTTCAAATGTTGCCCCACACTAAGAATTTCTCCTGTATCGTGGGTTTAAAACATTTAAACTCACATACCCAAACAGCCAGACCTGGAACAGGCTGGCACTGGAACTGGCTGTAGGCCATACAAATATATTTGTCCCGTGCGGGAATCGAACCCGAGACAAACAGCGCATCAGCCAGTTGCTCAGCCATTGCGCCAAGCGTGCGAACCCCGCAGACTATCTGATACCGCAGCATCAGTTCAAGGTTATCATGTCTTGGAAATACCATCAACTAACTGTAAACCAATGTTTAAATCAAATTGAACTGTGAAAGTTGGTAAGACCCTTTTGTCAAGTAGGAACTGAGCTGATAAAATCTTTAAACGCCCGGATAGATCTTCGTAAATTATAGCTAAGAACCATCTCGATCACGTCAGCTTTCAAACAGAAGTTGTATCATTATATCGGTCCATTCGTTTGGGAGCTACGATGCCACAGACAAAAACACAGATACACAGATAACCACGTTATACTACACCACATCTTTTTAGGTGGGGGTCAAAATCAAAATCAAAATCAAAATTCATTTATTCAAATTAGGCTGAGAATCAGCACTTTTTGAACGTCAAAAACGTTTACATAAGACAGTCCCCCAAAACGCCCACCCTTCAAAACAAGTGAATTCGATAATTATGTAACCTCCATTTTTCCCATTATTTCAGCTGGTTCCATATTGCAAAAAGTTTTTGCAGGAGAACGTTATTCTACAAGCCTTTATTCCAACAACCCCAGGAAGTGAAACAGGGAGTTCATATTCTTCTGTGGGTGGTACTCGAAGCACAGCGCAAAGCGAAGATGACTGAAGGATCATTGTGCTTTTCATTGATTAATGATTAACTTGTTTTTTTGTCTACTTATTCACATTGAGTATTAAAATGTTTACAGGTGGTTTTATTATTATCTAATGCAGTTTTTTTTCCGAATAATAACACCGGGACCCTAGTTTCTATTACTAACATCATACCTTTTCAATTGTCAAGCAGCGTTGTTGCTTCGATTAGAAGGGTGATGCCTATTGGCCTAGCTCTGTTCTGTCTCCTGCTTGATATGGAGGGAAGTGGAAAATGTGTATTTTCTAACTTCTCCGCTGTTCTTTTCTGATTAATTTCGTTGCGGGATCCAATACAGTTGAATCGTTTCTCCGGGGCTCGTCGGGCTCCATTGTCTCGACGCTTTTCTGGTGATTGCCACTGTTGATTCTAGTATTCAGGAGTTGGAGAGTTTTGGGAATAATGTGACCGAATACCTAAAACAACGGGGTCTACTTAAAATCTATTTATGCCTATTTACCTGAGTTGTATGCTACGACGTAAATTGCTTCAGAGTCAGAGTATAGCTTCGACATTCTTAGGCAAAGCTTATAGAACGAT
This sequence comes from Phlogophora meticulosa, assembly GCA_905147745.2. Taxonomy (NCBI): domain Eukaryota; kingdom Metazoa; phylum Arthropoda; class Insecta; order Lepidoptera; family Noctuidae; genus Phlogophora; species Phlogophora meticulosa. The sequence goes on along the minus strand of LR990528.1, from coordinate 10,349,317 downwards.
TAGTGCATACTGAAAGTCTACCAGTACCTACAGGTGTACTTCTTGGAAAACTTGAGGGGCAGTGTCGTTGCCTCGGCTTTTGCGCCAATCTTTTATTTCTGACTGTGAGTGAATACGAACCATCTGTACGTCATATCTCACGGATGTTTATTTTTGGGCAGTATGGACGCAATATAATGTAAGATAGTGTACGCCCAGAGGTGTTTACTATTCGGACTTTGTAGAAACTAGAACTAATTGCCAAACCTTTCATCGGAAACAAAGGACAATTACAATTAACGACTTTTTTATACATAAACCTACGCCTTTTTCCCATGGGTAGTAGGGTTACCTACGTTTTCATAGTGTTAGGTAATTCAAATTCGTGGTGCTGCAACAGAGTTCATGCCAGTTGTTGTACTTCCCTTTGTGGCTATTGACCTGGCTCTGTTCTGTCCCTGCTTGACATGGAAGGAAGTAGATATAATGTTTTTTTTTACTTACTTTCTGCTCATTAATCATTTCGAGATCCAAGACAGTCGAATCGTTAATTTTCAATAATTTTCTTGTGGTCACCCCTGTTAATTCTAGCTTTCAGAAATTTGCAGACTTTCCTAATAGAGTGGTAGGCTAATTATCTTAAAACGTCTATTGAGATATTTAAGTTTTGTCTTTGGAATGACAAAGCATCTACCGTGGCTCTTGTTTCGCAGCAATAGCGTTTGCGATCACTAGACCAACAAGGCAGTCTCTCAGTCAAGGTAGTTACTTCACATATCCTTAATAAAAAATAATACGAAAACAAAATAAGAAATTAGATACGTGCTCGTAATTAAGTCGTTCTTCGGTTCAATTGAGATGTCACTTATTCACACTGCCAGCACAAAGCAGCTAAGGGAAAAACAAATAAAAGCGCATTTACTAAGCGATTAATATTCGACGGACCACGGTCTCGGCTCCTGACCGCATCGTTTGTTTAACCTCTTCTGTCAATTTGATTTCCGACCTCGGGGGTATGTAATTTCCATTACGGAGGCCAGACGCTTTGTTTATCTACGAGCAGTCCAATAAGCCTGGCGAGAATCTCTGTTTCATCTAAGTAAATCTTTATGTACTTACTTATTTTTGTTTGGTCCTGCTTTATGTTAAGATCAGATGGAGATGATTCTTGTTGTTTGAGTAATTAAATGGTGATTTTTATTTTATTTTTTTTGTAACATAAGATCACGCCAGATTCCCCGTTCAGTATACACCCACATTTCGCAAGTTATGTTTAAGTCCCATGTAGAAGCGTCTAGCTTATTACCATTAACCGGGCACAGATCCAGAATCCGGGACTGGAAAGTTCAAGATGGAAAAATCGAACAGTACTTTGTCCGACCTGGGAATCTAACCGGGGACCTTATTTTGAAGTAGCGCATACAACTACTAGACCAACGAATCAGTTTATGTTCAATTTCTTGTTTAAATAATAAATAAAATTCTAGGTGTAAAAAAAAGAGATGTAAATTTATGCATATATACTTTTGGTTAGATTTTTGTTGGTAAAGTTGCGGCCTTTTAGCATGGTGATAGTGTTCATTGACATTTCCTAGCATTCCAAATTTCAAAAAACATAAACATCTTAAAATTCTGTCTCTACTCTTATAAAAAAAAAAAACTATGCCCCACACTAGGAAATTCCCCTGTATCGTTGGTGCGTTAACAGATATTAAAGCAGCTAGACCCGGTACAACTACTTTTAGGCCATAAATATATCGATATCTATTGTGTCAACTCACTTCACAAATGAAAAACGATACTTAAATATGAATTGTTCAAGTCTATATAAGTTAAAGGGCGATTGACCGCTATTGCCATGCTAAAACGCCGCAGCTATAGTTAATGAGATGGTTGTTTTAGTCACTTCAAAAATTACTTTTTAAGCTTAGGCGAGCCTTGCTGTCCTCGAAAGAAACTGTACGTTAACGATTTATTTTGTTAAAAGCGGCAGTAAATAAGAATCTAGGTCAAGTTGATGATCTAGAAAGTAGTAGAATCTAAATAATCTTCTTACATATAAAATTCTCGTGTCACAATGTTACTTACCATACTCCTCCGAAACGGCTCGACCGATTTTTGTGAAATTTTGTGTGCATATCGGTTAGGTCTGCGAATCGGACAGCATCTATTTTTCATCCCCCTAAATGTTAAGGGTGGTCCACCCCTAACATTTTATATGGCAAAACAACGTTTTCGGGGTCAGCTAGTTACATATGTATAAAATTGTTCATTAACTTATATAATGTAATTTATTATATTCATTATTAATTTGCATGACATTATTATTTTAACTAATTAATCCAATTTTGATATCTTATTCAAAATATTATAGATATGTAATATTTTCAATGACAATGTAATTTGATAAGAAAACTTGTTTAAAGTACGAAGAATTGTTTATAACTTTCCTAATATAATAACTATATTTGCACACCTCACATGGTTATAATCCAGTTCACCTTAATACGAACCTCTGATAACATTTTGTGAACCTGTATTATGCAAATAAATGATTTGATTTAGAACCTAAAAAGTATCTACTCTCTATACCTTTCGCATACGAACATAACATTTATTGTATTTCTTATTACAAAAATCTTGGATCTTATTTGCTTGTACGTAGTATTCGCGAGCTAGGAGCCATTCAAAGAGGGTGGCTATTCCCAGCGCGGCGGGAATTCGAATCAAACTCGTCTCATTAGCCAGTAAAGGAAAACTTGGATTAGTTGACCAACTTCCAGAAGTAGATTGCGCGGTGCGTTCGGCATGCGGACAGACTGTGTGCTGCAACTTTCCCCCTTAAAATTATAATTAAAGAACCTTCTCAAGATTAGGTTTAGAACTACCACTAATATAAATCAGGTGTTTAGGGGTTCCGTGATAGAACAAGGGAACCGTTCAGTTTTAGACTTGTTCATCTTAGCCAATAATACCAGCCTATTGCTGTCCCACTACAGGGCAAAGGCGTCTTTATAGAAAGAGGAAGTAAGAGTATTGATAACCACGCTTGTTGAAGGTGGACCGGCGATTACAGCATTATATAAATTATAAATCCAGGTTTTCCACACGATGTTTTCTTTCACAGCTGTCAGTGATATCTAAGATAACCTTAAAAAGTACATACGAATTGAGAAATTAATATTGGTACTCATCCGGATTTGAACCCACTGGGCCATCGCAACGGTATTATTATGTATGCTTTATACGTATAATTCTTTAAGAATAGTAGCCAAAACGGTAGAAATAACGTCAGTTAAAACTATGAAAAGGATATTTACTGCAACATTTATCTAACTGGGGCGGCCAACACCTTCGAGAGATATACGATTTCCGCGAGCAATGATTCGAAAACAGCGATTTAGATCAAAATATTTATTTGCTACTGTGTGTTCCTTATCCTATTACTTATGCGAATTCAAGGTGAATGACCCTAAGTGGAATAAACTTAAAAATGTGATTCTTCTTCACAGTGATAATATGTTACCATTAAGCATAGGTAATCTTTGGATAAATTAAAAGGTAAATTTTGGTTTTCGCGAATATCTAATTTGCCCATATCTTTTTATTGTGTTGACTCAGGACCTTAATTTTTATACATTTAATAGAAACTGTAAACTTCAGTAACCGGTATAAATTTCAACTTGCTAGGTCTTCCCGTTCCTGACAAAATTGGTGCACAAACACACGGACAGACAGGCGGACAAGAGAGTGATCTTTTAAAGGGAAATAAAAATAACCCTTTCCTTTTATTACCTTTTGAAGTACGGAACCCTAAAAAAGAAATATGGGATAATGTAGGAGAAAATCCCCCTTACCTTGTAGGTTTTGAATGATTTTCAATTTAATAGGATTTTAAGATTTTAAGCCATGTTTAACAGAAAAAAAAATTATCTCTTATTTTATAGCTCTTTGCGATAGTGTAAAACGTACGAGTACCTAACCTAAAAAAACAAAAAAAGGGCGCATTTTGACCTTATTTAGTATTGATCTGAAAATACAAAAATCCGGACTGTTCGCATCAGTAGCCGCTATATAGACTATAGACTGTAGTTTGGTATGGAACCCAAATTGAGCGAGCCCAAGTCGCTGATATCAGGTTTTATATTGCCAAAAATTAAAAGTCACAAATGAAATCTAATAAGATTTTGACAGACGGGCCCTACCTACACTAAGTAAATAGGTAAATCAACTTCTTATCTTTAAAATCAAAAGTTAACAAAATAAATTTCTAAAAGTTTGTAGCAACAAACTTTTTGTATCGTTGTACCCTTTCTTCTACGACTAGCGTAGAAGAGTGTCACATTAGCGTGGGTGAAACAAGGCCGCGTGATTTTTCTGCCATGGCGGCGGCGGTGTCGCGTCTCTTTCGGGGACATTCGTTATCTGTTCCAGCTTGCTACTAGGATTTATTGACTTTTTTCCCTGCCTTAATTTCTAGAGATTCGGTCGAATGGCCCACGCCGGCACCGGAACATTAACGTCACCCTTGGGAAATATCTTTTGTTGTGTACTATTTTTTAAACGTCTTTAATGCTTTTAAGCTTTGTCTTTGTGGTTCTTTTTAATCCAATTAAACTGTACAAGTTGTTATATTTTTTGAAGTGAGTTTTTTATAGAATGATTTGAGTGGACAGGGAGATGGAAAGAGAGAGTAATGACATGGGGTACAAAAAAAGTACTACCAACATCTATGCAGCTGGAAAACAACAGAACTAAAATAAAATGCACCGATCTTTTTATTATGTTGCATTTTTCTTTGACAAGCAGCGTTAACCTGAACTGAACTGCAAATTTTAACTGGTTATGCTGTTCTTGAAACTTAATGAACTGAAAATAGTGTAGTGTAATGCTTAATTATGAGACCACGTTATACGCTATTAGCAGTAACGAAACGTAAAGTAATGCTTCTAGTTCAAGATCCCAGAGCCCCCAGAGCTTCGTCAAATAAGCAAAGGTGAAATTTTAAGAATGACTAGTTTACTCTCTACTTTTACTACTTACTACAACAGGTAGCAGGTACTTAAAGTACCAAAAAAATCTTGCTAATCTACGTTAAAGTACCAAAGATATTTTTAACAAGTATTGTACAAAATATTGTTAAAAACAAACATTCAGTATTGCCAGACCCGTCCGGTAGGTCAGAACTTTCGCCAGACTTTTGGCCCTGGCCCTGGTCCGGGCCCGCGTCTTGACTCTGGCCAGGTAAAAAGGTTTGTTTAAATGACGTAGGTCTGGTAGCCCTAAGAACCACAACTATCCGGTGCCATAATAAAAAGCAACCATATTGCTCTTGCTTTTCGTTTTACTTATGAACTTTCAGCATGTCATATAAGGTAAATTGATGCAATTATTTTCCAATATAACAGGTGGTCCTTCTTTGTTCCAGACCCCGAACCAATAAAAATTAAGAAAATGTAATCAAGCACTTATATAACTAGAGAATTATTCATGAAGGTTTAATGGTGTAATAACGTTCTAATCCTATAACATAAAGTGGGTTTCAGGGCCTGGGCGGCGGGTCGAAAAATTTGTTTAAAAATTCAATACCGTCTATAAGAAACTCTGTTCTGAGAACGCAACGGCCTGCGAACATTCCCATTTTCCTTTAATAACATGGGAGAAATTGCTCGATTAGTGCGGAAGGGACTACCTCTACCGGTGCTTTCGATTGCAATACGTAGACCGAGACGAAGCTTCCGATAAATCGATATGGGCGCAAAGGTAATCATCATATTTAATCATGTTGAAACTTTGGAACTTTATTTTTAAATCCACTCAAATAGTGAAGAGCGAATATTCATATAATACTTATTGGTTGATTTGTGAAACGATGAGCGCACAAAACAAGTAGGTAAATTAAAAATTCAGTGGGTAGACACCGAGGAATCAGTGAGAGTTTGACCGCCATGCGATTTGGGATCTCTTTAATAAATTGAAGTACATCAGCGTGATATGCCTTTTTATATGTTGAAATACCTACATAAAAAGAAGTTAAAAGATTTTACGTATTTTTCTCTTCAGTCTATTTTAGACCAACACTTCCTTAACAATATAATTTTATTTTTAATGGTGTCATTTGAAATTAATCAAAATAAGAATTTTACTAACCTAATTACCTAACTATCTATGTACTTAGGTAACTAAGAAAGAAAAATGATTGATATATTGTTTATGAAAAGTCAGTGCTGCTTACATAGTATGCCTAAAAATTTACGCGATCAACCGTTTTTTCGCTAATTTGGAAATATTACACCACACAGTGTTATATTTTATTGTTGCTTTTGCCAGTGGCTTCACCCACGTGAATGTCGAAAATTATCCCTAGGGAAAGTACCGGGATAATTTTGTATCCTATGTTTAATCCAGGTCAACTTGTTCATAAACTAAACTCAATTTAAATCCATTTCTCACTTATTAAACAAGAAAGGGACTGTCTATCATCTAAAAAAACTGTCGAATTTAAGACAAAAACTAATTTTACATCTCTTAGTTTTTTTCTCTCACCACTATTCACTGTCCTTGTCTAGAACTGGGTGTCAGTAAGAGGTATCAATTCTTTAAGACGTAGGATAAAAAAGTTTTAAAATCTAAAAACCGTCGTTTGGAAGTGGCGAAATAGTAACAATACTATTTGCGCTTTAACGATAACTATTTTATTGAATAAAGGAAAGTTGATTTAAAAAAAATCTTAGAATTCGAAGACGCCGCTAAAGCAAAATCCTATCTTAAGAAAGAAGTGGGGGAGTTGGCCGGATTAAAAGCATTCAATTTAAATATCCCAGACCTTTGTCCAGTGAGTTTCCGTAGGCAACCGGCCGTGAAATTTCATTTAATCGCCGGAGAGAAGTGCGTCTCGGCTAATGCAGATTGCGAGGCTCGCCCTCGGGGCCCGGTTAATTTATAGCCCAACAAATTTTTATTCTTTCTTGAACTGCTCAATCGTCCATTTTTTTAAAGTTAATCAACCGGACTCCTTAGATTAGTCGTTTTTATCAAAGCTGTTAAAGGGTAAAGTGGAATTACTTTCCTTAAACCGTTAAGTACCACCGTTATCCATATTATTAATATATCTCTGAACCTGGGTGGTTGTAGCTATATTTTTTTTTTGTAAACGCGCTCACGATACAGGAGAAATTCCTAGGGAGGGGCAATGTTTTTTAAAAAAAAACCTTTATTTCTGGAGTTAAATTTTTCACCACTTCTGCTATTCTACGTTTATGAGCCTTTGTGGGGCTGGGCAATTGAGCAGTATAGGTAGTATAGTTGCCCTCAATAAACGTTTTATTTGTTAACCTACACTGCCCCACTAATAGGCAAAGGTTCCCTTATACGTTTCCATTTTACTGTCGGTTTTAAAATAATTTGTTACGAAGTCATTAAGTAGATATTCAAACTATGTATGTGTATGATACTGTGGTTGTACAATATACGGCTTAGTATTGATCGATCTTTCAGCTATGATGTCGATCTGCGCGTGTTGTGAATTTAACATAATCCGATTGAAGCATAAGCCGCGACTGAAGCAGGTTATAGCCGGCTTTGTCGAATGGATGCGCTAAGAATTACTTAAATGTCATTAACCTAACTTGAAAGGGGTGCCAGTGTGATTAAGCATAAAATAGAAGTATTGAATCATCCATTTATAATCCATATGGTTTCAATCCATTTTTATTAAATACTTACTACGTACAAGTTTTCCCGGAAACAAGAGTCTTGACTGCAATGATTTATTTTATCAATTTATATAGCTTGTCTCCTAGTTTTGGTACAGACTGTTGTCGTGTTTTTAATTAAGTACTATTTTCGTGGTTGTAACCACTTTTTTCATATCTTATGCTCGTAAATCATACCTATTAGAATATTAGAGGACTTACTAGTTTTTTTGAAAATTCCGTCAATATTTAAGATATTTTTTACATAATGGTAGGTACCTAAATGAGAAAATATTCTCGCTAGTAGGGGAAGGAAAACCCTTTCAATTTATATGGTCAAGGATGGGTCAAGATCCACAGCGTTTTACTGGCCTTTAACAAATCACGGCACAGTTATATTAAGAATGTAGGTACTTACTTAGTGATCAGTATGACGTCAAACAAAAACCAAGTAGGTAAATACACATAATTATAAAATACATGAACATAAATCGATATCCTCGGTTAACAAAGAGCTTGACAATAAAAAACACAAGTTTGCGGAGTGTCCCCGCGGACTTGGTGACCTTTTCTTGTTGACATCTTTATCGAACGATTTTCAAGATGTGAAGGCGTGGAAAAGTTAAATAAATCCAAAGAGAACATTAGATAAGGGAATGGCTTTTGTAATGTCTTCGGGACGCCGTAAATGCAACCGATGTGCCATAGATATCTGTCGGAGACGTATGCTTTAAATAAATTCAAACATTGTTTCGGTGTATTGTTGAGTTTTGAGTGTATCTAATAATTAATCGTTGGGGTTATGTTATATTTAACAGCACCACTAAGATTATAACTAACTTCCTTGCAGTACAATGGATATTTCTGCTGCACTGAAATGAAATCTTGGTCTCCGGTTTGCTAGCGTTACGTTATTATTTTCATCAGGTTTATTGCAGTTATTGTTCATGTATGTTATCATATAGGTTAAAATAAAAAATAAAAATAAAATGTGTTGGTGCGTGTGTTTGTGTGTATCTATATATATATGTGTGTATGTATGTGTGTGTGTCTATGTGAGTGAAATGTGAAATTTATACACAGCATACAGGTGGACTGTGTAACATGTGTGTGTGTATGAGTGATTGTGTATGAGTGTTAGTTTGTTTTTTTAAATATTTGTTTTTTGTTGAGATAGTGGTTTTTTGAAGAGGTTTATTATATCAAGCGATGTATGATACGAGTAGTAACTTCAAACTTAAAGATTCTGTTTTTATATTCATTGTAACCAAAAAGTTTTTAAATTCCTGAAACAGAATAAATTACCAACTGAAAAATACCAAGCCATGTCACCAAAGTCATAATAAAAGATATTTCATTCCCCTAAACGGATAACCTGACCGCGTCAGTTTTTAACAATTTCCCCTCGTATGTTATTATTTGCAAATATTTTACCGGGTTGTGTCCGACGCGCGTGTCGTCATCGGATGACTGCAGTGGACTCTGGAGTACAATGATGAAGCTATAAAACAACAGTGCCGGACATGCATCGCAGATAAATCAGACCATTTGTATCTACACGCGTGACAAGAGGCGAGCCTCGGCGATTCGATGTTTTCATTGTGTCCATGCGTGCTAGTATTTTATTGTGAACACGTAGTTTTGTTTGTATGTAATATATGTGTATTGAACTAGGCGAGGATTGTGATTTGATTGTGCCGGTTTTATAGATTAAACAGTTTAGTTAGTGCTATGCAAATCCGTACGGGCGAACTGTGAAACTTTAAATTTTTTTGTACACGTTTCACAGGTATAAAAAAGTGTTGTTTTCGAATACGGATACCCGCGAAGAATAAGACTAACTAAGGACTTAATGAAAGAGCAGTTGGTTCTATCGATCGTCTTAAGTGTAAAGTTGAGAAACTTGCTTTTGTCTTTGTTTTTCGGGTATCGGAATAACTTTTTCAAAAAAATAGATCCATTTCGGAAAAAGGGTCTTTGACGTAAAAAAAGCTTTTGGTCTAATTAACTTCCTTGGTGCATTTTTTTAGCGTGAAACAAACAAAATAAGATATTATTTAGATAGCTTTTACGTTTTGATAATGTAACGAGAAACGGAATTAATTCAATTATTTTATATTATACTTAAATAAATTCTACTAAATTAAAAATAGAAAAATGTCCGAGACAAATTAATATCCCGTGATTTAAGAACTAAACATAGTTTTTAAATATGATTTCTAAATCTTGAAATTATTATTCCTGATTAAAAAAACCCTTTGTTTCAAACTTAGAAAACGTTAGTTACAAAACACAAAGCTGCACAAAATAGATACGTGCGTATACCCGTGTGAAAATAGCCGGATAATAGTTACGTACCTACTGACTGATTGATGAACGAGTAGATAATGACTTTTATAGCCAGGAACATTTTTCCAATAAAAATCTCTGGTCCGAATAAAACGTTCCAGTATAAATATGCGCCAAAGCAAGAGTAGTTCTATAAATATAGTGATGGTAGTCATAGTTCAAATCATTTTTTATTTGTTGCGATTACCTTATGGATTCAGTCTATAAAATAATATTTTATCAAGGACTATATTGGCATTTTATTTGTCAAACCTTTGTTCGTTGGTTTTACGATCTACCTACTTAACCTTAATTATTTATTTCATTTATTTATTTAATGACAGACAACGCAAAGCCTAAACTGCTGGGTCTAGGAGTTTGATTTTTTCATATTAAATCCTTTTATGACAAAGGTGAGCACTAAAGACGGATTTCTGAAAACTCCTCTCGAGTTTGCAGAAATTCCAAAAGGAGTTAGGTAAATAGGGGATGAATACTTATCATTTTTGCCGTTGAGAAATCAAATCGGCGCACGGCTTATAATGATAGATAATAGGAAGTAAAATCAATTGGTGCTCTGTGCAATGGTCCATGGTAATATAAACTATGATTGATGTTAAAGCTGGTGAGCATAGTTAGTGGAGGCGAGCGATTGTTTATGTGGCATGTTCGTCAACGTCAGCTATGCACTAGCTAGTGACACGCGCGGCACTAGCGACCGATGATACGATACTACGATAGAGCTGCTGTCCCAACACTATGTTTTATTGCAATCAGTTTCAGTGTTACGATTCGCGGGTCTCCACTATTTTGAAGCAAATAGAATGAGGTGTGATGTTTTGTAAGAGAGATAAGCGGCATTAGCTTTATGTACAGGTGTGTACGCTAATACCTAGTTTATTTGAGCACTTTTCAATAAATAATAATAGACCACATTGATACAAGTACCTAGTGCTTATATAAAAAAATCACACAAGTATGTATGTGATACGCACTCGTTCGTATCAATTTTACGTAGAAACTGTATTAAATTAATCCGATAGAGTAGTTAGGAGTACCTTAGGTTACTTCTCTCCGCTTTTTATCATAAAATTAAGCTAACTGTGTAGAAAGTTGTCTAAAACATTTTTATAAAAATTAAGCGAAACTTGTGGTTGCAAGATGACACATGATCACCGGCGGCGGTGGCAGATTTCCACATCAGATACGCGCTACAGTCGTAGATATCTCGTATGCATTTCATTCGCCACTGCTGCGAGATTATGTTTCTGGCTTTGAGCTAACAACGTGTTTCAGAATATGTCATGTCGAGTTCAGAACAAGCTTCATAAAAACTTTTTATACAGCGCTCATTTAGGTTGACACATACACATATAGTTTATTATTACATTTACGAGTACCTACATTCTAAAAGTAAGTAGCAATATCAATTTGCATACATTGTAGAACGACTGAAAATAAATGCGCCTGTTGTTGTCACTTTATATTTGAATATTAAAATCCCCAATGAAAATGGAAAAACTTATTATTCATTTTGTTTATATTCCATATTCATATCCATGTTTCCAATTGACGTTATTTCCACTAAAACAAATATCAACTTTATGTTAGTTTTAATTAAGTCGATTTCACAATGGCTAATACCTAACAAATCCATTAATTTTTTGAAGCTGTAATTCAAACTGAGCTTTATGTGTGAGCGTTAAAGTTGTTTTTCCAAAAACGTATATTTGTTTACGTATTTAGAAGATCAATTGCAAAAATGCGAGCTATGCTGTATTTGCAATTAAGCTTCCAATTTTTAGTTTTTTTTTGTAGTAGATGAGTGATATAGTTATAAATACGAGTCAAGGTGTCTATTGTCTGTTGTGTTGTGTTCGTCTGTTGTTGTGTATTTCGAGGAGTTTATAATAACGTGAACTATTGTAACAATTATAAGTTGAGTTACAATCATTAGATAAGGCGTTATCTAGAAACTTTTTCTTAAATCAAGTAATGTAAGTCCGCATCGCAACGCAATAGCTTGGCGTAGATAGTAGTTACCTACGTAAACATTTAAATGGCGTCCTCATACCTGGATAAATAAACGTCTGTGTGTACGTGTGGAAGTGTCCAGTGAAATAGGGTCTCTCAAACTCAATGAGGCTGGCTTTCTCAACGGCGTTTATTTAAAAGGCTTTAAAGTAGTGGGCTAGGAGAGAGGTCCAGTTATATTGGTGGCTTCACGATGGACCGGTAGCAATTCGTCTCGTCAGTCTACCTACAGCTTATCGAGCAGTCCACACTCGCCGGCACATGCTAACTGAAACTGATTTACGACACCGATGACAGTTTATTCAACAATGGTGAATATTGTTTATTAATTGCTACAAGGCTCATACGATGAGTCACGTTGTTGTGGTCGTTCGTATGGACTCTAGTGCGGTTTATTAATCATGATACCGCGGGTAATATAGAAGGGATTTTGCACTAGAGATGGCTTGTGGTTAAATATTTGCATTAAAAAAATAATGCAAATAATGAATCTCGTAAATGACCTGACCTGAATGTGGGAATGATCGAAGCAAGAAAGTTGTGGAAATTAAAAAGGTTGCAACTGTGTATCGGTCCCATCGGCGATACCGTTATGGCAGAAGATGACCAATTGGGGCGCGCGGTTGATAAAATAGCACAATTGACGATACAGTTGGCGCTGCGGTTAGGCGATCGGCTGCTGCGCCGCGTGTCGCGGGTTCGACACCCGCACGGAACAATTATTTGTATGGCCTACAGGCAGATGTGCTGGGTCTGGCTGTTTACTTATGTGACTTTAAAAGTTTGTGAATGCACCCACGATACCGGAGAAACTCCTAGTGTGAGGTAACGTGTTTTTAGAAAGAAAGAGAAGAAGGAAGGTGCCATTGCCTCGCTCTTGTATTCTCATAGTTACGTCACATACCTATTATGACAATGCAAGAGCGAGTAAATTGGATAGATCAACTTTTTTATTTTACTAAATTAAAACAAATAAAAGGTTTAAAATCACACTTATTTGAGTCAAGCTCAAGTTGTATTGTTGTGTATTGTAAACATTTCCTTCTAATTTGAAGAAGACTTTATTTTTCCAATAGCTTCTTCGAGCATATTTAGTCATTTTTCTGTTCGGTGTTACATAATTGCAATTTTTGTTATTTCTCTGTATACTTTACTATTATGTTTGAATGTTGGTTCACCTGTTATTGGCAACTGTATAAGCCTATTACTCATTACTATTTAATTCGATATTTTATATACAGAAGCTGTTGGTATACCTTTATTAATAAATAAATAAATAAATGTAGTCTTATTTTTTTATGTCATATTATTTATGTAGGTACTACATGTGGAAACATGTAATTAACCATATTTTGTCTAAACTTTTACTCACTGTCTGTTTAGCTGTAAGTTTTCCTAAATATGTCATAAATAAATAAATAAAAAGTGAAGAAAGGAAATGTAGACTCTCGTTATCCGTTTGAAAGCGTTTGCGTCATACGCGTCAATCCATTTAAAACGCAAAGTCCGATGCAAAACCTGAAAATAGAATATTGATTATCCAGTATAGAATGAAAGAGCTTTGACAGGTAAATGTGGAGTTTTTTTCGATGTGATCCGCTTTATTGATGAGGTGCCGGGGATTAAATAGATAAAAACATTCTGTATGACGTGCAGTTATTATGGCCTATTTTTTTTGCCCTGTTGGCCGCGGCCGCTACTTCCGAGCATAAGGCAGTGGGTATGATTCCCGGGTCGAACAAAGCATTATTTGGTTTCTCTATCTGGAATTTCTCGGAGCCCGGAGTTTGGATTTGAGCCCATTTGATAGCAATAGGCTCGCCCCCGGACTTAAACGTAACTGGTGAAATGTGGGTGTACTAAAAGTACACCTCTGCCTAAACCTTTAGGGATTACAGGGCGTGATTGTATGTGTATTTTTATACTTAATGAGTTTTTTTTACTGAACTTCGGCTCCATTTAATAGTCGGATCAATATTAGGATTCCACACCAAAACGATAAAAACCGGAACTCTTATGTTGCGACTTCGTCTGTTGCATCAGAGTATTTCAGGTGCTGTTAAAACAGGTTATCAGCTTAAAATATAAATAAAGTTATTGTTTGACCATTTATATTATAATTTATTGAAATAATTAAAAGTATGTCGTGACTTTCATTGCAACAGGAACCGAAAGGGTGTTGGAATTTAAAGGTGGGATAACTAGGTCAAGTGGGGTATCATATGAAAGGGCTACGTTTGCTCATTTTAAACATTATTTATATTACTGAAAAATGTTCGTTCAAAGCCATTCCCCTTATCTCCAAATTTTATTTTATTTGTTAGGGATAAATAAATAAATAATGCTGGATAATCCACACAGCATCATCTAGCCACAAGCTAAGCAGAGCTTGTGTTATGGGTACTAGATGACTGATATACTTAATATAATACATAACATTGATATATATTTTTATTATACATAGAAAATACCAGAACACCTAGAACAAATCTTTGTAGATAAATAAATAAATAAATAAATAAATAAATAAATAAATAAATAAATAAATAAATAAATAAATAAATAAATAAATAAATAAATAAATAAATAAATAAATAAATAAATAAATAAATAAATAAATAAATAAATAAATAAATAAATAAATAAATAAATAAATAAATAAATAAATAAATAAATAAATAAATAAATAAATAAATAAATAAATAAATAAATAAATAAATAAATAAATAAATAAATAAATAAATAAATAAATAAATAAATAAATAAATAAATAAATAAATAAATAAATAAATAAATAAATAAATAAATAAATAAATAAATAAATAAATAAATAAATAAATAAATAAATAAATAAATAAATAAATAAATAAATAAATAAATAAATAAATAAATAAATAAATTCTTTATTTCACCAAAAGCCATAACATTACAAAATCCAAGGATCGTACAAACATTTGTCGCAAGGTGGGAATCTAACCCGCAACCTCCTGCGTCGCAGGCGGACCTTCGCCCGCCGCGCCACAGAAGTCTTCGAAGTTACATGTCAAGCTGAACTAAACATTCTTAAATTAGCACAATACTTAGAAATGCAGTTATAATAGTAGTAATATAAAATATTTTTCATATTTATGTTACTATACAAATGTATAGTAACATAAATATGAAATATATAATAATGTATAATAATGGTGTTGGTTAAATAACCAACACCATTATCCACGATTTCACAAATAAAGTTTTTGTTGGCATGATTCGTACTATTCTGTATCAGGTTTAGAGATAGATATAAAACCATTTTGGCCTATTGCCTTAGGGTTCTGACCAATACTTTTCTGATAGTTGTTATTTACCAATATTAGCATGGCATACAAAAACGACCAGAACGCAGACCAATCCGTGATCTTATTAAAAATAATAATGACAGGGAAGTTAAGTATGTAGTGGACCTAGAAATTCCAATATCAATAATGTAATTAATTGCTCTGATTGAAATGATTTGCTGATAAACATTAAATTGAAAGTAATTGAATTTATATTGCTTTAATTCAGGCACACGGATCAATCGATCGCAATCCGACCATATCGTCGGCCCTGTCACGCAGTTGATAGTGCAGTCAGAGGCTATATGCATTATAAATTACAATTATACACAGGAGTTAGGGTTTTGAAAAGTGAGTGTAGCTGGCCACTAGGGGCGGACGCGACTGCCCCATGCACATGTGTGGAATAGGCTTACCGCTTGAGGGCTAGGAACCGAAAAGTATTCAGTATTAATTATTTTAATGATTCTTATGTTCAGAGTGTTACGGTGCTGCATGTACTTGTTTTGCACTCATTCTAGACACGGACCCTAGCTGGATCCGTGTTCAGAGGAGCTAGGCTAGTATAACATTATTTTATAGAGATTTGATCAAAGTTGAAACTGCATTGTAGTTCTATGCCATTTCGTGGAGGAATTGAAAAGCATTGCAGTTAGCAGGCCAGTAACCCTAGCACGAATTCCTTGCGAGAAGTTTACCAACTGAAAGCGTCAACAATTTGTACTAAGATTGAAACAGCGCTTGTACATTACGTACGTCAATCTAATTTAGTTTGAATAATAACTAGGTCATTTGGCGTTTTCGTTTGGTAAACTTCTCGCAAGAAATTCTTGCTACTGGGCTGTCCATTTTACGATTATAAGTGCTCTTGTGTCAAAACATCTTTAGAACGGTAACTTTTATGTCATGACATTTATGTCGCAGTCTTGTTACATGTTTAAATTCAAAAGAAGCCATAACTAAGTAGACCCTGAAAGAAATAATTTGTTTTCCTTTTTTTTTTCCTTATTCAAAACCGTTCAAAACCAATGCTTTATAAAAGCACTTTGATAGATGAGGTCGCAGGTTGTCTACGTTAATATTGTAAAAAGTTTTTGTACAGCATAAATCCTGGTCGAGAGTTTGTTCGGCGCAATTTAAAGAAAACTCTTTCATATCCAATCTAAATGGGTTATTGAAAAGCTCCTTTGTACAAAGGTTTTTAGTGTAACATTATAAGTTTCCACGTTCCGAAGAAATTAGCAAATTTCTATAGGCAAATGGCCGCGTAAAAACGTAGCTACTTACGTTATAGAGCATTTTCTACCTGAATATTTTCGTATTCACGACTGGCGAAAGGGGCAACGTTCAAACAGATGTACCAAAAAGTCGTTCGATTAGATGAGTGTGAAATGAGCCATTGAAATTGCATCAAGGGCTGTGGAAAGGTGTTACTTTGTTACTGTAAGTAGTTTCCAGGTTATATATTTCGTATTTCAGGTAACATCTGTTACATTCATTATATTAAGCATTTGATATATAGTAAGGTGTACGAAGAGTATTAAAACAAATCTATTTGCTCCTATACGCACAGAGGTAATTTAAAGATAGAATGATTACCTACTTATAATAAATCTTGAGCTGAGTGTGACATTTATTACAGCCTCAAGTAATAACCTAACCGTAGAGCTAAAGAAATGAGATATCTTTTATCTCTGGCGATATCTAACAAGGTATTTGACTTGATTTTTTTATTGGGGATATCGAAATCTAGAAAAAAGATAAACCAAATAAAAACAAATCCATACTAATATTATAAATGGGAAAGTGTGTGTGTCTGTTTGTCCGTCTTTCACGGCAAAACGGAGCGTCGAATTGACGTGATTTTTTAAGTTGAGATAGTTGAAGGGATGGAGAGTAACATAGGCTATTGTTTGTCTCTTTCTAACCCCCCACTTCCAAACGCGAGCGAAGCCGCGGGCAAAAGCTGGTATTTTAATATGTCGAAAAATGGCAAAGTTGTAGGTCAGCATTTAAAGTCTATGCTAGACGGACAAAGACATCGTTGCTATCATCTGACGTCACAATACTAAAACTACATTCAGTACAATTATAGCTTTGCGTGACAGTTAAGAAAAAAGAATAACTTCAAAAGCGTGCAACCTCTCCATTTAATCCCCGATATTTTTATGACAATGGGTGTTATTTTACTTCTTTTTACTTTAGTTTTTTTATTTTTTTTATTTATTTACTTTAGACCAAAGAAAAGATGGATGGATTGTGTGAAAGATGATATGGCAAGAAAAGAGGTGACCCATGAGATGACGGCAAATAGAGATGTATGGAAGAAGAAAAAATGCTGCCCCGACCCCAAATAAATTGGGATAAGGGCAGGAGGATGATGATGATGGGTGTTATTTTACTTACGTATTTAAAATAAGTATTAATTTATGCATTTATTTGATATTAATCAAACATACTCGATATACTTACCCAGTACGTTAACTTACCTAGTTTCTGTATGATGACAAAATAAGAATACTATTAGAGTAATTATTATTTTTGCTCTACAGTTAACACAGCTCAGCGCCAGTGTATGCAACGATACACAGAGTTTCTCTTATCCCGGGCCGGTATCTTTAATGATACACCTAGGTTCCTTGTTTTCACTGTCCGGTGTATTCTTGACTATACCATGTTTCATACATTTTATAAGGCCAGTGTCTTAAAGTATACACCTAAAAAAAGGGAGTAATTAAACGAAAAAAGAATAATAATTTTGGAACTAGTAGAAGCTATTTTTGTTATAAAAAAAACGACGTTCACTTTTAGCCCAACGGTCATATCGTTGGCGCAGAGTGTGTTTCTACTAGGTAAGCTGGGGTTAAGTAGAGCTACGTAGCTACGGCTTCGTTCGCTTCTTTTACCCGTTCCTTTAACCTATTTTATACAACTAAACATTTCAAGATATCAATTACTTAACCGTGTGATTAAAGATTTGAGTAGCAGGCTGTAGGTATCTTACTTAAATAATTTATAATTGAAGAGACATTTCTAATGATTAGGTCGTAGTTTCACTTAGGTATATTGAGATTTATCTTAATGCTCTTGAGTATAACTTTCTAATGGATTTTTTTTCCTACCAAGATACTGAGAATCCTCGGAGTCTGACTCGCTCATTGCGTTTTTGATGTGAAACTTCTTTATTGACGCATGGGAAATCTTATAGCAATGTTAAAAAAAAATGTCACGCTTTCCGACGCCATCTCGAAAAAAATCGTCACATTTTCTGTCACTTTGGACCGTCACGGCGCCGCCATGCTTGTTAACTTAAGTTGAGGAGTGACTTATAAAGAAATATTTTAATGATAACAAGTGATATAATAAATAGACTTATTGAAATTCATTTAAATATGTAGCGAAAGTGAGAGATTATTTTTTTATTGTTTTGAAAAAGTTTCACTTCATACGTGTGCATGAATTGAATGAAAAAAAAAATGCAGAATTCTTATATGAATTACTGTCCCACGCAGGTTCGTTACTTAGATACAATCAATATTTAAATTATTTACATGTTTAAAATTAACAAAGCGTACCTACGTAATTTGTGAAAACACTTCGGAAATGTTTTCGACGGACAGCCTTCCAATCTATAGGAAAACTAAATCTTCACCCGCGACTTTCTCACCAATGACACCTTCACCTTTTTAAAATAGAATTAAAAATATATGATCAAGATTTTTTGTATTCCGACGAAGTTTCTTACTAGAATATTTTTTTTTACATATATTAATTCTCTTTTCACACACATAGGGGTTAATATTTGAAAAAGGGTTTTTGACAATTCCATTAATTGACTTACATATTTATTGATAGGTACCATTGTTTTAGTCAGACAATCAGTCAGTTAGTAAGACAGAAAAGCAAGGCAGCTACCGACGGATTTTGTTGGATGTTAACACTGTAACTAGGTCTTACGCGTATGTCTATCTTTTCTATTCCTTCTTTCTCAGAAAACAGTATCTTAATCGGTCGAACCGTTTCGGGGAAGAAGTGGGAGCATTCGTTTGCACACACAAAAAGAAAAATTATACTAATGTACAGATATAGGCCACTTACTATTTTATTATATAGGGTGACTAGTAATTACTAGTTATTCATGACTACAAACAACTTTCCCAAAGAAACACTGTATGTACATGTGTAGATTTACTTAATCATAATATTTTAATGGGAGACGAAGGTAATTCCCACTGGGAGACAACAGGAAGAAAAAACCGTTTTTCCCCATTGGGGGCGAAGAACTGGAGGTCAAAAGGAATAACCTCCATACTCATCTATAGCAAGACTGATAAGTTAAGTTTATAGCCACTGAAAATAAGCATAACCTTTTGCCAATGTAGCCTTAGCCTTAAGCGTGATGTCATGTAAACTAAACATTTAGACATGATTATTTTGGCAATAAAAATCCGATACTCACTAATTATTACGTTCTTATTAAATAGTTTTAACATTACCGGTTCGGATGATTCATTTTTTTTATAGCAAGTATTGTACTAGAGCAAAATCAAACAGAATTAATTTGAATATTTCCACTTTTGTACGTAGCTAAGCTAGGAAGCCAGACTGTTCTCCCGCTCAGGTGTTATGGTATCCCTAGGGAGGTTTCATTAACCTGTGATATTGCGTTACAATGTGCCGTGCCGAAGACAGGCGCTTCCCGTTACGAGCTCACTATGTTTTGACCTAATTAATACATAGCCGAGGGCCAATACGTACACGTCAGTAATTTTGATTAATTGTAGCACATAGTGCCGGTTTTGTGGGTGTTTATTTGTTGGCCAGGGAAGTAGCATGTATTGTAATTAAGAGGAAGTTTTTATCTCGTCCTCATACCTAGATATTTTTATGCTGTTTGTTGTTTCCACGTTAGAATACCTTATGTTATAAAAGTCATCTATATCCTGTCAGTTTTGAACGGTGATGACTAGTCAAAAAATTAATTTTGACTTTCAAAGCATGCACACGATTATGAAAGCCTTAAAGCTCCGATACAGTCAAACTCCAGAAATAAGTGATCTTAAACTGTAACCAAATGGACGCTGAAAATCAAGAGTATAAACCTATATCGGATTTACAGCTTCATTCAGTCGGAATAGCTTGTCCGTCAGGTTAACTGTAACTGAAATTCAGAATTCACGTTAAATACGGTTCAAAAATGTTATAGCCGAGAGCAATTTGCGATTGCAAACAAATTATATTGTGGACAAGTTAAGTTTTGTTAATTATAATGGTTTTCAGACGTGCATTAATTATTTATAGCATTTAAATATGCATAACTTTCAATTGAGTATGAATGACATTAAAGTCTGGTTTTAAAACAAAAGACTTATATTTTAACTCCATTTTAACCTACCGAACTAAAATAAACGGTCTCTCAATTGCCCGAATGTCGGTTGGCTCTTTACATTCAAAATGATAACGGTACCTGTACAAAGCATCAGAGCATAAGTTAGTGTGGCTAGCTGGTGGATGGCACACATGTAAGTAATCCTATAATTACCTCCGTGTAGAGTGGCTCCATTTTCATTGGCCGTAAAGCTCGATGGTTCTACTACAACACTGGACCTCCCCTATTGCACTATAAAGTGTCAGTTAATAGGGATTACTACACTTTCACGTGCTAGATTTAACTTTGATACAGATTTCGGACACCGTACGTAAATAACGGACTATGTTTAAGAACCACTCTATGAGAGTTGAGTGGATTTTGTTTTAATTAAAATAAACATGACATCATTGACATCAGTGAAGGAAAACGGGGTTTCTAAGTTTAACGTTTCTAGGCCAAATGTCGTTTGTGTAGTAATCACCAGAGCTATTGCTTAGCACGACGTCCTGGGTTTGATACTAGGCTAGGGCAAAAATTTATTGTTTTTTTTCTCATCTGGAATTTCTCAGGAGCAGCGTACAGTTACTGACTTAAACACAACTGGCGAAATGAAAATGTGTGCTTCAGGTAAACCTCTTTTCAATCCTTCGGGGAATACAGGCGCATTTTTTGTGTTTGTATGTGGAGCAATTATCGTTTTTAGGGTTTCGTAGTCAACCACGAACCCTTATAGATAGATCCGCCACATCCACCCGTTCATCTGTCTGCAGGTTAGGTCAATAACTCTTAACACTAGTGTTGTTATTTGGCATGGATAGGTATACATATTAATCACGCCTTTAAAGTGCAAAAAATATCTCTAGTACCTAAATATAAAAAATACGGAACCGTTTCCTTGCTCTGACAGGCACCTGGCTGTTTTATTAATTTGTCGGTGTTAAAATATTGTATGAAAAATAACTTTCAATGTGTTGAAAAAATATAATCAGAAAAAATAAAACAATATTTTTTGTGTACTACCGAGTCTTAACTGAAGCTCAGCACTTAATGCGCATTTAAGTGTATAAATAAGAATATTTTACTAAAACCAAAAGGTGTTATGACTTTCAACAATATTATCCATATTTCATACAAAGTTTTGGACGTTCCAGGAATTTACAATGTTCTAAATTATTGTCATGTGCCATTGAGTATTATAAGTGTAATCCCAGCATCGCGCGACTTAACGTTACTTTATTGTTGGCAGGAGATCAGCACGTGAAGGATGAAGGTGCGCCGCTAACTTTCATGGAGATAAAACTTGTTTGTTAGTTATGTGTTCGTATTAAACGACCGCACCCACACACCGCACCACCCCATCCCTTAACTTATCAAATCATGGATGAAAATGGTTACAATCATTATCCTCTTATATTTTACTATTATGAGAATGAAATTTTAAATTAGAATTAGGAGGGATGCAGTAAAAGTAAAATAAATTAGGATGTAAAATACCTATAAAACAGAATTAGCCCGAAATAAAGATTTTCTTGGAAATTTGCTCCCGTCTCGTTTTCCGCAAGATGTGCACATAGGATACGGAACTCATTTCCATGATCGCGGTATAATTTGGTTTAAAATTGTTTCCCAATTAGCGGCTCGTGTAGTATTTCCGTTCAGTCACTGTCTAGCTCAAAGTGTGAATAGAAATTTCGTGGTTGAGGTAAAATGAGCGAGTGAGTTTATACGGGCATGTCCATTGCAGTGTTTGGAACAGGTCAGGACAGGCGGCCGACCGCAGTTTGCGCTCGCCGCATCGACTGCAACCAACTGGTTTCCCGGCGGACTGACACAGGAAATTAATATAAATTTCTATCGCATAAACTGGAAACTCCCTGTGCTGTCACGCGGACAGTGATGAGGCCTATTGTGTGAAAGTGATTCAATCGAACCTCACTTCCCTCGTTTATTCACGTTAGTTTGGATGTGAATGTGGCGTCAACTGGCTCGATAATATTGTTTTTAGTTACATATACGTCAGGAATGTGTTTGGAGTTAGGATTGATCCGTGGCTGTAATATTGCGGTTAGATATCGCTGGAAGTGGGACAATTACGTGCAGGTTAAGTTCTTTTCGATTTTGTATCGTTTTAACGTGGATATCCACTATCGTAATCTACCATTGCAGGACAAAGGCATATGTAATTTTCCTTTCTTATTTATTTTAGTTCGTCAGATTTTTCGGAATTTTAATATTTCATTTTTTTTATTAAAAATAACCATTCCAAAGTGACCAAGGTTCCATTTTTTCTCATGAAAAATGTTTTTTTTTTTTTTATTTTTGCAAAAACTTTGTTTTAGTTATTCGACGACATTCATTTTTTATGTAGGTACTCGTAATCTTTACAAGGTCGGAGACGCAGATGGCATCAGCTCGTCACGTTACCTATCGCCTAAAATTACAACACCATCTTTTTCTTAACTTTCAAGAATGTTTAAGTACCTATTTGTTTTAGGTGGTTGAATTTGAACATCCAGAAAGCCAATAAATAAATAAAACAACAATCCTATGTCAAAGTGCACATAGTCAATTTTGCATACTGAGGAAACAAACAAACGTCTCCTAAATAAACACTTTACAACGCAACCCCGCCTACTTAGTGGCAATACCATCTGACAAAAGAGTAGAATTGCTCTTACCTTCAAAATGAAACAGTCGCTTTGTCGATTTTGCGGGTATCCTTGTAACGACACCTTTATTGAAAACGTACTGTGTGTGATTCGTGACTCTTTTTACGAGAGATGCTGCATGCGTACGTGTTCGGGTCACGACTTTTATTATACCTAGCTGTCTTTCACCTATTTTTTGTTGGGTTGCACGTCACGAGAAAATTAAGGAAAAGTTTTTCTACTACTTTTGCCAAGGCTTTCCTCAATCTGTATTTAAATACAACGAGAATAAAACACGGAGCTTTCTTAAGCTTTCACTTGAACCCGTCTTGACGAAAAACTTCACCTATAAAATCCTTAGCCCAGGATTAAAAAAACACTTAATGGTGAGACTCTTATCAAAGTTTTCTTGGTGTTAAATAGTAGGAGGTGGGCTTAAAGCGTTTATTGGCTTGCTTAACTTTGTCTGTTAATGTCTTGAGGTGTCGTATTTTAAAGTCGTTGTAATTGACTTCTCTTAGCACGAAGTTAGACACACTGAACGGCTTTGTATACACGCTGAAAAGCAAGCCAACGGAAACTTCGCACGACGAGAGAGTACAGAAGTTTGTGATTCCTAAGGTACCCCTACATAAACATTAGGTCTTTACCTATGAAATTGCCGTTCTGCAGTACTGGCCATTTCAAATCAAAATATTTTTTGTTTGGCTAAGAATTCTAATTTCAAATTAATTTTATTTTAAAAACATGGATTTTTTTTTCCAAAAGTAGTCATTTGTTTATTGATTAGTGTTACATTTTCATCGCATTTAAATCTTTTTCGTCATCATGGATACGTTAAAAATTCGAGTAATTATGGAATATGAGTACCGTCGTGGCAGCAACGCGGCACAAGCGGCACGCAACATCAACGACGTTTACGGAGCTAACACTACAAACCAACGCACTACCTGTTATTGGTTTGCTCGCTTCCGTTCTGGAAATTTCGACCTGAAAAATGAACCTCGCGGTCGTCCGAAGACTTTGGTCGACAATGACGAATTAAAGGCGATTGTGGAAGCTGATGATACACAATCTACGGCTGAATTAGCAGCAGCTTTCGACGTTAGCGTCAAAACAATATTGGTCCATTTGCGTCAAATTGGCAAGGTAAAAAAGCTTGACAAATGGGTGCCCCACGAACTCAATGATCGCCAGCGCGAAGTACGCGTCGAGACGTGCCTTGCACTGCTCAACAGACACACAAATGAAGGAATTTTGAACCGCATTGTTACCTGCGATGAAAAATGGATTCTGTTTGATAACCGCAAGCGCTCAGCAAGTTGGTTGGATCCTGGTTCAGCACCTAAACAATGCCCTAAACGAAAACTTACCCCAAGAAAAGTGATGGTCACTGTTTGGTGGTCTAGCGCCGGTGTGATTCAACACAGCTTCTTACCAAACGGGGTGAGCATTACTGCAGATGTGTACTGTGAAGAATTGAACACAATGATGGAGAAGCTGGCACATCTCCAACCAGCATTGGTCAATCGCTCGTCTCCGCTGCTCCTGCACGACAACGCGCGACCTCATACTGCACAGCAGACGGTCTCCAAGTTGCAAGAACTGGGGTTGGAAGCTCTCCGTCATCCGCCCTACTCACCAGACCTTGCGCCTACAGACTACTACTTTTTCCAGAATTTGGATAACTTCTTGGCGGGAAAAAAATTCAATACCCGAGAGGCAGTACAAAATGCCTTTGAAGAATTTGTTGCCTCCCGTCCAGCTGATTTCTTTAAGAAGGGCATCAATAAACTGCCACTGCGTTGGCAAAGATGCATTGATTGCATGGGTGATTACTTCGATTAATACAAATAAAAAATACATGAAAAAAATTCATTTAAATTTTTTCATACAAAACGGAAATTTCATAGGTAAAGACCTATTATTAA
Source organism: Phlogophora meticulosa (assembly GCA_905147745.2). Classification (NCBI taxonomy): domain Eukaryota; kingdom Metazoa; phylum Arthropoda; class Insecta; order Lepidoptera; family Noctuidae; genus Phlogophora; species Phlogophora meticulosa. Next base: position 10,324,012 of record LR990528.1, on the reverse strand, counting down.
AATACGTGTTTATCTTTCCAGATTTGAACAGGAACGAGGAACAAAACATGTGATCGTCAAGTTCATTTATTTCAACGACGGGTCGGATACAATGGGATGTCGAGATTTTTTAAATGGACCCTTACCATCTAAAATGTAAAACCTTAATCGGTGTACATTAGTGAGAGTAACGGCGTCCGCTGGCCACGACCATCAAAGTCGCTTATTGTTACGCCATGGTTCTGTAAAACAGATTAGCACATTTGCCGTTAACGATCCCGAAAACAGGGCCACATCAGACAGCATCGGGGCCGGCGAAATAAAACGAAATAGCAATAAAAGTAAATCGACGGCCCGGCCCGGGGCCGCTCTACGTGCCGGATTAAATCAAACGTTATTCGTCTTAGCAAATTACGGTTCATGTTTTTGTACATTCCCAGGACTTGATGCGCGGAAATGTAAGCCGGGTGGAAAGTAGATTTAAATGCAATTTAGCAAATCCCGTCGAAGGGAATTCCGGTATTCCGTCGTGAAATGAATTAATGGCTACCTGAAAGAAAATGTGAATAAGTTAATTTAGGGTATTTTTTTGGTCCAGACCAAAAAAATACCCTAAATTAACTTGCTTTTTCAGTATTGCCTTTTGGAATTTACAAGTGAATGTGTTTTACGTAAATATTTACGTAGAATTTTAAAATGTTAACGTTGAACATTTTTAATAACATAACATAATTATGATGCCGTATATATAACCGTATATAAAACACGTCCCTTTCACGGGCTCGCCTATTGAAAGTACCCACGTCTACAATATAAGCTAACTATTGTATGGGCTTACTACGTAACTTCCAGCAACCGAGGTTTATACGTTGCGTTTAAGTCCTCGCGAACAATATTAAAGCTACGATAAACTTAAAAACAAGTTTAATCCGGCTTGCCGCGGACTCCATACCTTCATCCGAGGCAATCTGCCTGCATTGCCGTTGAATTAGTCTGCCTTAACGGTTGTGAGCTACTCATTTATTTATATCACTGTTGTCTATTATTTTTGTCTGGGAATGGAGATGTAGTTTGAAAGTGAGGGTCTACATTTTTTGAATACCTACATACTTAGAAAAACTAGGGGATAATTACACGATGTCTGGTGTGATCTCATGATTGAATCATTATATGTATGTGTTGCGTAGGTTTTTGATTTAGGTATTTGTAGTATATAAACTACCCTCTTTAATACTTAACCTTCCCCTCATTGTAACCTCCAACTACGTTGATTTGGTTTTCTTCCGAGAATCATCAGAGCAGAATACGATAGTATAGGAGACCATTCAACCAATGCAGTTTGACGCTTTGGCAAACAATTTTTGAATGCGACAGTCTTCAAATGTTGCCAACAGTTATTCCTTTCCTTTTCTTTGTACGAGTATATACGTTTCACCTGGGTGCATGTTTTTCTAATACCTATGCGGAAGCAGCGAGCACTGCTAAATAAGCCGCCGAAATCAACTAATTTCTAAGCGTACGTATTTTTCCTAAACTAACTCCATTGTTGTTGTCCTCCACCAAGTTAGTGAGTTGAGTGTTTGTTAGAAGTTTTCGGGCATCCCGTTGTTTTTGAGGGCTCTAGTGTCTACGTGCGCGGTTACAGGTGATTTTCTACAGTTGAAGTGTTCGCGTGAACTTCCTAAGTATGAGCCGAATCGCAAAGTTTATCTTACTCGGCTTCATTGAGAAGTTGCATTGCCGATGTTTGCGCGGAGACAATGAGTTTGTCTTGTGACTTCGATATGCGTTTGAGACTGCGCTTAAACTATTTAAACTTTTATATGGCTCTGTCTACTGAGAGCCTTTTAATCCGTAAAGTTACCACAGAATAGGTTAGATCATTTGTTCGTCTTTGCCTGGGGGTCTTAATAAAAACTTTGTTCGTATAACCAATAGATGTATAAATGTTATATGTACATGTAAATATAGTTTTGTTATTTTTTATTGTTGTGTGAGTTTATATTGAATTATTGACGGGATTGTGACTAAGTAATAATAGCCGCACGGGTCAGTTAAGCAACGTTTGCCAAGGTCGATCCGTGGATGCGTCAGCATCCATTAAATATCAACCCCTCCGTGTGTCGGAAAGCAGGTAAAATCGATAGTCACGGTTATGAAAGAACCTAGAGTTTTACCAATAGCTAAGTACTGTCTTACTCAGTAACTGGGTTGTGTCACGCAGATGCTCTATGTAATTTACTGGTATTCAGTTGCACCTGATTTAGGCTGGAAGCTGACCCCAGCGTAGTTGGGATGTGTCATTTCGTTATTAATGCGGTTAGGCGGTACCTAAATAAACCTTATTAGGTAATGCAGGTCGGTAAGCAATAAAATTTACCTACCCACTAGGTTACAAAGAATTTTCCACGAAAATATAAGCTATTAAGGAAGAAAAAAAGAATAACCACGATCTTTTATGCATCAAAGCACCTTCATAACCGACCAGATTTTAATGAAAAAAGTTTCCTACAAAGACATTTTAAATGCAAAATATTAGCAGGATCTACTTGTAGCTGGATAGACGCATTTGCATCTGAATGTCTTAATTGTTCACTAAAACTAGATTATAGCGGTATTTTTTTAAAGAAAAAGGTGATAAAGCTTGTGTAGTTCGATGTCGATGTCCTACCGTTACTGTGTAAGCGTGGTTCGGTTTCCGATTGCATTATGGCGGCAGTCGCTAGACATTACTGAAGCCATTACCTTATCTAAAGTCCCTCTCGGATTTATTTAGTTTTCCCTCGCCGCAATTTATCGAAAACCGCTCGATAAAGTTGTCAACAGGAATGGATCTGGAGCCAATTTTAGAGGAGAAAGCACCGCAAAAAAATAAAACGACTTTTTGGTTCTACGTGCTTGGTTAAATCCTAGATGAGATTGTAGGTATTTTACTATTTTGTGAGTCTTCTTACGGTCGTTTACGATTCAGGGGACAGTCTAGATATTGAGAGGGAACGGGAAGCATTGGCGGCTAGATCTAACATGCTGGTCCGAAGGTTCTCGCGCTGTACAGGTGCAGTTAAAAAGACACCATTTAAGGCCTACTGCCAACATTTTATACGTTCAGCCTTTGGCTAAGCTGTACTCTAAAATCTGTATTGACAGATTTTAGAGTACAGCTTAGCTCCTCCCAGTATAACAATGCATTCAGGATGCTGTTCATACTATAGCGCGTCAGGTATGTTCGCGGACGCGCACACTGACTCCTTCGCTGCGATCAGACGCAAGCGTGCAGCGTCCTTATTACACAGAGTGCGTTCCAGTAATAAATGTCTCCTGTGTGTCATTGCTAGTAAACTGGACTGTCCTATTCATAATTGCTTAATCGACTGCATGTACCTCATTACCGTGCTCACTTACATCGTTTTTATGTGTCACTAACAATTTTTGTTGATTGTTTTGTGTCCGAAATCAATTATGTAATTGTTATTATTATTTATTGTTTATACGGTTTTGTATCTCGGCGCTAATATGCCTTTATAGATATAGTTTTATAGATCAACACGGGCCTAAGCCAAGTGCTAACCTAAGCTATATCATGGTCTGATGACATGCTTAGACTTCGTGTTGTTGATGATGTTTGTGGGTGTGATATTTGTGCATGATTGTCGTTCTGATAATATCATAATTTTTATGCTGTATGCATTCACAAAACTAAAGCGGTATTACTGTTTCTAGATCTTGTCGCTAGAGACTTCGGAGATGGCATTTTGTATTTACCACTTTTTATAATGTTTGGTGCTCAAAGCCCGGTGTTGTTACTGTTGAAACATGTCAAAAACAACAATATTGAATATATAGGCTACTTTATTTACTTGCGGGAATCGAATTAGGACCATTATATCCGCCTTGTGTTCGGCCGACGTCCGGACGCCCGCGGCGATTATGTCATCAAATGACGCCCGACTCTCAAATGTTGTCAAAATAAAAGAATTGTTTGTAAACAGTGTTAATAAAAGATGTGTTTTCGGTTGGGTTGACTAAATTTGACTTTTTAATGGTTTTTAAGATTGAATGGAAGTAAAGGAGTGCATAAAATGTCGCTAGTCTAGTGGTTGCCAGCGCTACTGATAAGCATGAGGTCCTGGGTACAATTTCCGGGTTGGATATAGTGTTATTGGGTTTTCACTAACAGCCTGGAGTCTGGAATTGTGCCCAGTTGGGTATACTAATAATTATAATAAATACAATAAGTCACCCCCTGTCTTTTTGTACGTGTATAATTACATCATTGGTCAAGGCAGAGGCCACAGTTCTTCCGTAGTTCCAGATTACCAGTTCACTTAAACCACCCAAACCCGTAATCCAATATGTTTAATTTTCCTGTCCTGCAAAAGACCTGCACGAACCGAAGGTCTTTGGGAGCAAGTACAGGGAAAGTCTTCAGTTGGTGTCTCATTTCATTGAAATCGACAAAAAGGACCTCTGCGGGTTGGCTTCGGCCCCTCGTACTTCTAAAGGTCACCAAGGTCCCGAGAAATGTCAAAAATACTATAATAGGCTCGTTTCCTATTACATGGGACTTAGACATAACTGGCAAAATGTGTGTGCACTACAGGTTCACACACCTCTGCCCAATCCTTCGGGGAATACAAGCGAGGTGTTGTATAATGTTTATTATTAATGTAGTTGCCATAGGAGAGTGGAACGAACGGTAATATTAAAACAGTTATGTTTTAGCTGAGTGTTTCTTACAATAAGAAAACTCACAACAAAGCAACTCCATAAAGATATTATACATAATGAAAGCTGAAACAATCTCAGAGACAAACGCTTTTTAATTCAAACACTACTTACGTTTATTATTTTTTGTGACTCGGCCCTAACTTAGATACTGACGGATTCGCTAGCAAAATTACTTCATTAGTAGAAAATTAATTGAAGTACCTACCTTTGATCTAATAATATTTATCGTATTGAGGTACTGATTCAAGTTAAATAAATCTAGATTACGTAAAGTGTATTTTCATCTTGATCAAATGAAATCGAATATTTTGTTTACTCGTTTATCTAACAATAGGTCTTGTGGAATATTTACCTACAGCTACGAATTTTTTTAGGTCGACATATACGACGAAAATATGACGACACGGTTGGCGCAGCGGTTGAGTGATTGGCTGCAGACCTGCGTGTTGCAGGTTCGGTTCCCGCACATAACAAATGTTTGTATGGCCTACAGGTAGTTGTTCCGGGTCTGGCTGCATGTGAGTTTAAATTTTTGTGAACGCACCCACGAAACAAGGGAAATTCCTAGTGGGAACAAAGTTAAAAAAAAAGGTCAGTTATAGTAAGTTAGCATTTGCTTGACATATTCTTTTTCAATAAACTTAAATTAACATAACTCCTTTATTCTCCAAAGGGTTAGGCAGAGTTGTAAACCCACATTTCACCGGTTATGTTGGAGGGCACAACTCCAGTCTTCGGGCTGCTACTGAGAAATTTCAGATAGAAATACCGAAAAGCATTTCTACCGAACCGGGAATCGAAACCAAATGCTTATGCTTAGCAGTACCACTTGAGGCAGTCCATTAAATTGGGGAAAATACCGTTGTTCCGTAAAATCGCAAATATCGCTTGTGTTATGGGTACTAGATGACTGATATACTTAACACAATACGTAACATAGATACATATTTTTTTATTATACCTAGCAAATACCTAGAAAACCCGGAACAAATCTTTGCAGATTCTACAAACACATGTCCTAAGGCGGGAATGAAACCCGCAACCTCCTGCGTCGCAGGAGGACCTTCGAGCTTCGCCCGCCGCGCCACATCGGTCATCAAATAATGTGAAACTATGGCAGATACAGAAGACGTCAGTTATCCGAGTACATAGCGCTGTCACTGTCCTTTAGGTACTGATTGTAACGAGATCGGTAATGAAAAGAAAATAGTCCGATACCCTTTTAAGACCATAAATACGTCCCCAACTGAGATTTGAACTACTTTAACGCCTCTTTGTTAAGTTACAATCAAAATAACAAGACCCCAGGGCTGAAATGACTAAACAAACATACTTATACAAAGTAATAAATATAACGAAAAGGATGTGCCTGCTTAACAAAATTTATAGCTGGTTTCCGTAACGCCGCCAATTAAATATATATTAGTCCACGCTAAAGGCACATTACTCAACATATGGGCAAAGAAATTCCTCGAACAAACTCGACGTTTACGTTTCGAAGAGTGCCCGCACGCAAATCCCTTTGGGTGTAAAAAACGAAGCTTTGAAAAGCCAAACTTACCGAAACGTTTTTAAGCTGTTTCCCGGAGATATTGGCGGCGACGGGGTTCCAAGAGCATTTTTCACAGAGTCCCGGGATATCGGTTTGACTAATATATAACATCGGACATTTCGGACGCCGAAATTCGATCGCGCGCTATCTTTTGGATTATGTGCACTAATTCCTATTCAAGCTTCGGGTAGCTTTGTGAAATGGAGCTTTCGTACTTCGTATTTAGGCGTTATGAAGGTGTAGTCGCATAGCGCTTTAGTGGGATTTGATTTGTAGGTGTTATAATTGTATGTTGGAACTGTTTTATCAGACTGTCGATATATTTGAAAATATTTGTAAAAATCTCATTCGTATTTGTTGGTAGGTATATAAAATACAGCATACGTAATAAATCATCGAATTGAAATTATAACAAAATGGAAGCAAAGCTGAGATAAACGTGATAACCTTTTAAGATATTACGTATGATGAACCGGTTGCGTCATCGGTATTTTCTATCCCTCTATTGAATTTAGTTGACCTATACAAACACAACTTGGGTTGTTTCAAATTACCAATTTAGGGTGTTGTTTGATAACGATAATAATACGACCAACAATTTATGAGATTGCAAAACTTTACAGCTATCTCAAACACGTTTGAAACCTTTCCTTTATATCTTTTAACGCGTGCTTGTCTGGATATCCGTTGCAACATTTCTATTGATGTCGCTAAAAGAAGAAAGTGGTTTTACATCAATAACCCAAAAGAATTCATAAATATAAGATAAGCGCGGACGAATCCAAGGAGAAACGTTTCAAAGGAGAAAAGTATTGAATAAATAAAGAAATCGACACGTTTTCGCGAACTCTCAATTTATCTAAGAAAATTTTATTCATATCCGGCGAGAGGGGACGGCTTCTGAGGATCTCGACATATGGACACACATGTTGAAGACACATAAGCTTTACTTATTATTTTTCCATTCTTTATACGCCTCTTATCCGTACTGAAGACGCTTTGATACGATAATTATGTATGGAGCGCACCGTTTGTGTCTGATACGCAAGCTCCTTGTCTGGCGAAGTTGTTTTGTCACGACTTCACGAGTACGTATGTACATGTGAAAAGATTAAAAAGTTTCTCCACAACGTCTTTGGAAGCGCTAAGCTCGCTGTCATAAGGCAAGTAAAAGCTCGAGTTGAAAAGCGGATTAGGCCCCTTAAGTTTGTTGCGAGGTAAAGTAATATTCTCGAAGACAACAACAAAAAAGAAAATTCTTAACCGTGCACTCCGTGCAGAATATTAAAACGATCTCACTAATACTTCTGATTAAGTTTTCGCGCAATGTTTCTCACTGCAAGCCGACACGCTACGTTTTACCTATCACGATACTAATAATATTCTTTGTTGAGTTAGGTATGTTGTATCACTAGTATCAGAAATATTTTCTATCAATAGATTATAACACATACTTGGATTTTTCATGTAAATTCCAGAAAATATTGTAAAGAACAATGAAACTATTCACAACACTGTTTCTACGTAAGCCTTTTTATCCGAGGGGATTCTCTCGGAGGGTACGGCGAATCCGTGCCCTGTTCTTATAATTTCCTTGAATGGTGAACATTTGATTTAAGTACCGTCCCAGGGCTAACAACGACTCTCTGGGGACCGCCCCGACTATTTCCTTTTGTTTTTGTGCCGTTTTTTTAACAACTTTTTCTCAAAAGGATTCGCTAAGAGGCCAGTACGAATGCCGACGTTTAAAACAAATCCCGTGATTAGAGTCAAACGATTGACGTTCTCTATGGGATTTGGTGAGAAGATTAATGGCAGCTATCGAATGGTAATTACGGAAATGAAACGTGTAAGTTATGCAAATGGTGACCAGCGAGGTTTCACGTTTGAAACTAATAGTTTGAAAGATCAATTCAGGTAATATATGGTTTTGGAGCACTAAGTTTTGAGGTTACAAAGCTTTTTCTTGAGAAATAAAGCTAGAAAGTGTGATGAAAAGGTCTTTATTAGCTTATATCAAATATTGTGCTATTGGTTGCACATGGATGGGTGGGTACAATTGAGCGGATGCGAGTGGTACTCAGCACAAAGGCTTAACAAGCCAACTTGCTCGGTTTTGTGCATACACGCCTCGCCGTTATTAATCGTACGGCGGCAAGTTTATGCTGAGCCCGCACTTACCTCGCGATTCGGCACTACATTGTTAAAACTACAGCGCGGAAAACAACACGATGCAATTTCTTGTACTGCGTACATTATCACTAAACTTTCGCTGCTGATCCGTACTAAAAGGGTAAAAAGGAACCCTTATGGGGCGACTGTTATAGCTTCTTCTTTCCGGAATTATTAATGCTGTTGATTTGATATTTGGATAGTTATAACTTGTCTTCTTAAACAGCAAGTGTAAGAATAAAAAAATATTGTATATCGTGCTGTTCCTCATTCGCCATTGGAAAGGGAGGATTCTCCTACCAGACGGGTGTTACGTCTGGTGGGCTACGGTCCGACGGTTGTTGTCGGGTTCTTGTATACATGTTCAATTGCTCGGATAACTTTAATATTGCGATGTAGGATACGTCAGATTTAGTTTGTATGTGGCGATATAGATGTCGTTACAGTATCAAGTTACGGAACCCTCGGTGAACAAGTCCAACTGGGTTGTTTCCCATTAATTGAAACATGGCCTTTAATCCCGACCTTGTTTCAAACCTTATTTACCAGGGACACTATTTACAAATTTTTTACTAGAAATAAACATCCTAATGCGGGTAAAGCCACACTGTTTTATAAACCCGCATAGAGACCTATGTCAGAATCAAATACTAAAATAAATTCATAGCACAAAGTTTGTAGACAAACGACCTGGCAGCCTCGCCAAAAACATCACGATTGTTTTCCATACCAATGCCGTGGATAGATGAATATTCAATAATCAATTATTGTGTACCTTAAATTTCACAGTAATTTTTTTACCGTGATGTTTTTCCCGTTCTGTAAACATAATTTACAGTTACGCACGGGCTGGCGTAGTTTGCAGTGGCTTTGGTGTTCTTTTTTTTGTAAGAAATAAAAGAGGTTAGTGTGGCAACGCGAGCGTGCAGTGCGCTCGGCGGATTTCTACCGATGGTTGAATTTTCACCGATTTCGTAAGCTGCGCGGCCGGCGGGCCGTGTCCACGTGTGCGCCCAGTTTATTACCGCAGATGTAAAGCTTACTTGTTAAGCGGAACACATAGTGAAAAACAAACGTGGCCGTCGTTTGCGTACCTGGCACGACTTAACTGTCCAAATCAAGCTTTGCTTTTTGCCTACGGAGTGTGCAGCAAAATTAGTAGATTTTTAGTCAAAGGTTTTAAAACTTAAATGCGTCGTTGGCCGAGTGGGCGATACTGAGCATGTGGTCCTTGGTTTGATTACAGAGTGTTATTGGGTTTTCTACCTGGAATTTCTCAGATGCAATTCAATGTGGATTAGTGCTTGCTGGATTTGGCACTTGAAACATAACTGGTGAAATATGTAGTGAAAAAACATATCGGCCGTTATAGTAGAAGCAAAGGTCTGTCTATCGTTTTGGAAAATACTGGCGTGATGTTATGTTATGTGTTTCTAAAACATTAAAAACAAAATCTTATACATAGTATTACTCTGTGGTAACGTTTTACTAACAGCCTTGGCATTAACCGCATTAACAGGCAGGCAACTGACACAATAGCATCATCTGCACGCATGTTGTGACGAGATACGAGACGGCTCGACTGAAAGCGGTATTGGATCGTGGTATTCACGTTCATGGTCCACTGACTTCTGTCCATTCAACCATTTGCCTATTTCGCCTCCTACGGAGAATTGCTCCATTTGAAATTCACTACAAGTTAACTGTACATAACAACCATCATTAATGTACTATTTATTTTGTAAATGAGATAATATGTTTTTCGTCTAATGTTACAAAAATCTTGATAAACAAAACTCAACTTATTTTTGTATAGCAACTTTTTGTTTATCAAAACTTCCAAATACGTATAAATAAAGAATTTATTGAATCACCATAATTCGGATGGTGCGAATCTTTCTGCAAATCCGTAACCAAACCAGATTTGCTACGGTGTAGCGCAATAGTCGTAGCGGTGCTACGAAAGCTACGGTTTTAGATAGACCGCGGTTAATTTTATTATTACAAAATTTAAAGGCTTGTTACGGAAACTTTCGGAATGATCCTTTAGTTAAAAAAAAAGTATAAATGTTAAAACATTGAATTAGTCTTTGTTAAAACAATATTGATACGTGTTGGAAGGTATATAAATAACTTATTTCAAATTGTTACTTTTTTGAAAACTGTTTTATTTCTTTTACATTAAATAAGAAATTACCATTTACGAAAATATAACTTTGAATTGGTTGAGTTGCCTGCTTAGTCTTACTAAATAAACACACAAATCACTGAAAAAGGGTATCGTTGACTCAAATTTAATGAATATAGAATTAGGCAACGTTGATAAATAAATAAGCAGAAATATTCAATGTATATAGATTTAAATAAAAATACTGTAAAACCAGATTCAATTTTAAAATTCCAATTTAATATCTACAAGAATGGCTCTTTCCTGAATACCTCAAAGAGGATAATCGTATTTTAGGAAGTTGTGGCAATAATAATAAGGTGTAGGTACTTGTTAAGAAAAATTGCTCGACAATCTCTTGGAATATTGTTTCGGACTAATAAAAACCTTAGAACCGGTTTGCAAGTACGTACCTCCTTTTTGTTTTCACTTGAACCTTTTATACCCTCTTTGGCCGTCGAACAAACGGTTCTTAAATCTTTAAAGCCTGCCAAAAAATTAAGCGAGATGTAAAAGTATTGTAGGAATTCGTTCTCTCTTCATTGCATGCTGGAATTAATTAAGCTAATTTAACTTTGCATGTTTATTGGCCAGTTGTTGCAGGTTGTGAACTGGCAGACAGTAATTTATTTGCTTCATCATCATCAGGCTATATTAGTCCACTGCTGGACATAGCCCTCTCCTAATGAGCACCATAGCGCCCTGTCTTTAGCTTGCCGCATCCAGCATCTGCCTGCAGTCTTTCGAAGATCGTCATCATTTGTTTGCTTAATAATCACAAAATGTACATACTTCATTGTTCGTGCAAAGCTTCACAGTTTGTGTTCAATGATCGTGCATTATATTCCTTTCATTTAATGACGGTTGATATATGAAACATACGATATTACTACGTATCTATGTACGTATGTTTGACGACACGGTTGGCGCGGTGGTTGAGCCATCGGCTGTTGCGCCGCGTGTTGTGGGTTCGATCCCCACACGGAACAAATTTATTTGTATGACCTACAGGTAGTTGTTCCGGGTCTGGCTGTTTGTGTATGTGAGTTTAAATGTTTGTAAACGCACCCACGATACAGGAGAAATTCCTAGTGTGGGGCAACGTTTTAAAAAAAAAATAAATATATATATAATATATATATTCAGGTGAAACTATTAAGTTAATTTAAGAAACGTAACGACGCCACATTTAATTAACACAAGAGAACAACTATTCTTAACACGAGTCAACTCTTAGTCTGGCACTTAACGTGTTAAATATTTATAGGTACATATGTCATTTGAATCAACTTAAAATATACATAGTATATACGTATGTACGTGGTACCCATTTACATATCTTTAAATCCTACACCTCTAAGGAAATCAGACAAGTGCGAGACTGACTCGCGCACCGAGGGTTCCATGAAAACATTAGGTAATAGTTCACGTATTTCCACCAAAATTATTGAGATAGAAAACAATAATTTTCATTGTGATGAAACTATAAGTTTGCGATTTTGGGACTTTTCCCTTTACTTGAGCTGTAGGACCTTGCTTTACCGAATTTCATGATACTAAGTCAACGGGACGGAGTACCCTATATTTTTTGATTTACATGTGAGTCTTAAATATGTCGCATAAATGTCCGTAATTTTTTATTGCGTTGTCTTAGAAGCATTATTTTTTTAGAGCTCTAAGAGACCGTAGGCCTACGTATTTGTCTACACTGTCCCGACAATAAGGGTATTGACAGACAGATGGACGGATAACGTAGTGATCCTATAAGAGATCTGTTTTTTTTCTTTTGAGGAACGGAACCCTAAAAAACTATACAATTTTAAATTTAATGTTTTTAATCATACTTTCCGAACTTTAACCAATAAAATAAGCGTGTTTGAAAAATATAGCAGCTATTTATTTTACCAGGCGGATTTGTACGTTAAACAAGCTAAATTAGGTCACAAACGGGATGCGAGGGCTTACAAATAGACAAACAGTCAACATACTAAGTAGGTGGATGTTTAAATTTTATCATTGTCTGAGTTTAAATATTTATTTTTACTTGTAAAAGATAAAAAGATGAAGACCATTTATTTGTCTAAAACATGAGTATAGAAACATGCATGACGTGTCTATAAAATTAAATCACAGTATTTTTTTTATTAAACGGTGTTAAAATATTTTAATGTTTTCCGTAATTAATATTGAAATGTAGTTTTCTAAAAATTCTCAAAAAGATAAAGTAAAAGTAAATATATAAAGTTAAATAATGATTATTTTCAAAGCTGGTAGGTATCAATACTCGCTACCAGCTTTGATACTTTATATTACTTACTTTTATAAATGTTTGAGGTATCACCCACCTATGTAATGCTGGAAACTGGAAACATATTACATATTTGATGGCACAGTTGGCGCAGTGGCTAAGCGATCGGCTGCTGCGCCGCGTTTTGTGGGTTGGATTCCCGCATAGCGCAAACATTTGTATGGCCTACAGGTAGTTGTTCAGGTTCTGACTGTTTGTGTATGTAAATTTAAATGTTTGTTAATCGCACCCGCGACACAGGAGAAGTTCCTAGTGTGCGGCAACGTTTTTTTAAGCAAAAAAAAAAACTTTTGTTGTTTTCATTTATTTTCTCAGCCTTGATTAATTGGAGTATTTTTCAAAGTTGAGTATCAATACTGCATGTAGAAACGTTCAGAAATTATAAAAGTGTATAATTAAATGTTTATTACCGATACACTGTAAGCTTATGGATGTTTTAAGCGTCAATGACATCGCTATTTGTACACAAATGGTAGCTTTTATTCGCCCGGATTTGTGGCTTTCGAGTTGTGACAACATTATTGATCAGTTGAACGTGATTGAGAAACAAAGGGAAATATTCAACAATAACATTTTCGGATTTATGATAATATTGAGGATAAACAGATTTGCAATATATGAAGGATTGGTGTGTCGTGCAAGGAATAGGCTACGCAAACTCGTCTCACAGCCTCGCGATTGTCATGAGAGGTAAGAAATTCTTACATTAACAATATAACATTTTTATAATAATATAATATCAGCCTGTTAATCTCTCACTGCAGGGCAAAGGCCTCTTCTCATACAGAGAAGGCACGAGCATTAATCACCACGCTTGCTCAAGACGGGTTGGCGATTTCAGACTTATATTAATTATAAGTCCAGGTTTTCTCGCGATGTTTTCCTTCAGCGATGTCAGTGATGTCCAAGATAAACTTAGAAAGTACATATGAATTGAAAAAGTCACATTGGTACTTGCCCAGGTTTAAACCCATAACCTCGTGCACAAGAGGCGAGGCCTAAACCACAAAGCTATCATGACTACCAGGGGCTACGTTTATAGTATGTAAAATACCTATTACAAACCTGTAAATGTTTGATTTACTAAAATGTTCTCGGAGAAAAACAATATCAAATGAAATACTGGTCACTTGTGTACGAGCATTTTAGGTGAAGCGGGTTTTACCAGAAGCCGGGGCTTTGAAGTGGGCGACGGTGTGCTGCAGTAGGTTCATACAGATTAGAGGTTTGATAAATGAGGAAACGTGCTAGCGTTCAGGTACTATAGGTATCGCAGGACACAGTTCAATCTCCTAGATTTCACTAGTGTGCTGATTTTCCTGGAAATTACTAAACTACGTTCAATTTCTGCGTGAGGTCCTGGGTACGATTCTCAGGTAGAGCAATGTGTTATTGGGGTTTTTCATTATGAATTCTCAATTATCAGTTGTTGTCTACCTAGTATAGTGCACGGACGTACGATCGCGCGCGCGAGCTCTTTCGCGAGAGTTTTCTGCTGACGGATCACAACAACGTCGCGTCGCGGCGTACCTACGTCAATATATCGGGGTCAGTGTCATGACCTAGTTACAAGTGCGGAAATCATGAAGTGTTTACAATAACTTATTGTATAGGTGTTAAACTCGCCTTACAACTTAATAATGGCTACAAAAAAGTCTATTACTATTAAAACTGACCTAGAAAGGCAGTTATATGACTGTTATCTCCAAGAGAAAACAGATAGAGAAAACCTGCAAGTCATGGTACGTAAATTGAATGTACAAATTGATGCCCTGCAGGAACAAGTTCAGACACTTCAAGGAGAATTGAACTGCATCAAAGAAACAAAAGGGACTACAGAACCTGCTCAGACTACAAAAAACGACGTGGAATACTGTACAGACGAGGATGACCTTGCTAAAGAGACTGAGTGGATTAGGGCCAAGAGCAGGAAGAAAAGGAAGCTTAACACCTCCCTCTCTCCAAAACAACAACCCGGAAGCGCCCAACAAGACAATCATCAAAAAAATGAGAAAGTGACTTCGGTCAAAAAAGTGCCCTTACCACCGCCAATCATAATAGACGGAATCAAGAACTATCAAACGTTCTACGATTCGTTAATTGAAAGCCAACCAGCGGAATCATTTACAGCAAAAATGATGAATGGGGATTGTGTGAAGGTTAACGCCAAATCAGAAGACTCATATAGAGTAATTGCCAGGTTCTTGTCTGAAAAAGACTACCACTGGCATTCATACGAAAACAAGCAGGCCAGACCAATTAGAGTTGTGGTAAAGAAACTACACTCTTCTTGCCAACCAGATCGAATTAAGGAAGATTTAACAACCCAAGGCCTAAAAATAGAAAAGGTAGATAGTAAATTGAGCTGGAAGACCAAAGAACCACTCAACATGTTCGTTTTATCATTTTATAACGATGAAGATGTCAACAAAATCTACGGCATTAAGTACATATTAGGGTGTAAAATTGAAATACATCCACTCAAAAATCCAGCACTCATTCCCCAATGCAAGAGATGCCAAGCTTATGGGCATACACATAAATATTGTCAAAAAGAGCCAAGGTGTGTGAAATGCACTGGCAAGCATCTTACAGCCAATTGTACCAAATCTCCGCAAGAGAAACCAAAATGTATCCACTGCGGCCTACCTCACCCTGCCAA
The DNA here is from genome assembly GCA_905147745.2 of Phlogophora meticulosa. NCBI lineage: Eukaryota > Metazoa > Arthropoda > Insecta > Lepidoptera > Noctuidae > Phlogophora > Phlogophora meticulosa. The sequence goes on along the minus strand of LR990528.1, from coordinate 10,308,444 downwards.
TTATAGAGGGTGTGAAGTAGCCAAACAGATGCAAATTATGAAAAATAAAGTTTTAAAAAAGAAACCTACGGTGCCTAATACCCAACAGTTTCCTCCTATAACACACCCTGGTAAACAGGCGCAGAAAGCAAGTGTCCAGTCAACTGCAAAACAACCAGCCATGCAAGTAACCAACATTGGTACTTACGCACAAGCTGCAAAACAAGGATCTCAACCTCTGAACTTAGAGGATAAGATTAACCAGATCTTGAAGTGCATTACCTCATTTGATAAGAGATTAGAGAAGCTAGAATCCAGCACTAAAACAGCTGTCTTGAATAATCAAAAATGAATAACACACTCAAAATAATGGCGTGGAACTCCAATGGACTCCTCAAACATCAGCATGAGTTGCAGGCGGTCCTAGATACAGAAAATATAGACGTGTGTTTAATCTCCGAAACGCATTTCACAAAGCAATCTTTTATCAAATTTAGAGGATACATGATATATAATTCCCTCCACCCTAGCAACTCTGCCAGGGGGGGTAGTGCGGTTATAATTAAAGAAAACATTAGTCACTACGTGCAGTGTAAATATGAAGAAGAAGACATTCAAGCAGTGGCAGTATCTGTTAAAACTAAGTTTTGTCAAGTGTCCATTGCAGCCATATACTCGCCTCCTAGGCACATGATAAGAAAAGAGCGATACTTACATCTTTTTGAATTATTAGGCCAGCGATTTATCCTAGGCGGCGATTTTAATGCTAAGCATACGCATTGGGGTTCAAGACTTACTACAACTAAAGGAAGACAGCTCTTAAGTGCAGTTAAAGAAACACATTGTGAAGTAATGAGTACAGGCAAACCTACATACTGGCCCACTGACCACCAGAAAATACCGGATCTTATAGATTTTTTCATCTGCAAAAATATATCCACCAATTACATCAGTTTGGAGGAAAGTTTTACTATGAACTCTGACCATTCTCCGATTATACTAATGCTAAGTCAAAAAATCCTATTAAAAGAAAGCCACTTAACCTTGGTTAATAAGTCCACAGATTGGGACAGTTTTGCTCTTGATCTAGATAATATTATCGACCTTAAAACTCCGATAAAATCGCAAGATCAGCTTGACTCAGAAGTAAACAAATTTATTATTAATATTCAACAATGTGCGTGGAGCAATACACCTCAGCTAAAACGCAAATATAAGGGATTTATCCATCCTAAAGAAATTGTGGATTTACTATCAGAGAAAAGAAAACAAAGGAAGTTGTGGCAGCAAACAAGGTTCCCGCGTCATAAAACAACACTAAATAACCTAACTAAACGACTAAAGAGAAAAATTCTACAATTTGAGGATGAATCTCTGAATACCAACCTTCTTCAGCTTACCAATGACAAATCAACGGATTACTCACTTTGGAAAGCAACGAGAAATCTAAAAAGGCAGATTATACAAATACCGCCCATCAGAGATAGCAACGGAAAATGGGCAATAAGCAATGACCAAAAGGCGTTCCGATTTGCTCAACATTTAGAAGAAACCTTTCAACCCAACGAAAGCTCTGTAGAAATACATGAGAGTGTAAATTTATCACAAAACCAAAGAATCAAGCTTGTGACTCCTAAGGAAGTAATGAGAGAAATTCAAAACAACATTAGCTCAAAAAAGTCTCCCGGTTACGACCTCATCACAGGGGAAATTCTAAAACGCCTCCCACGCAAAGCCATAGTAAAGCTGACCAAACTAATAAATGCTTCATTTATCTTAAAATATGTACCTGAGCCATGGAAGGTTGCTGAAGTCATTATGATTGCGAAGCCTGGGAAACCTCCCCACGAAGCATCATCATACAGACCCATTTCTCTGTTACCCGTACTATCAAAGTTATTTGAAAAACTGTTATTAAAACGGATAAAACCAGTAATAGAAGATAAAAACCTAGTTCCAGATCACCAGTTTGGCTTCAGAGAAAAACACTCAACGTTAGACCAGGTACATAGAATAACTAATGTTATTGAAAAAACGCTAGAAAATAAAGAAGTCTGTGCTACCGTGTTCTTAGACGTCGCGCAAGCTTTTGACAAAGTTTGGCATGAGGGTCTCATATTTAAGCTCAGACGCATGCTACCAGAATTTGTAGATATCCTAGAGTCGTATTTAACTAAAAGAATGTTTAGAATACGCCAAGAGGACGCATATTCCGAGCTAAAAACCATAAAAGCTGGGGTGCCTCAAGGAAGTGTGCTTGGCCCAATTTTGTACTTGTTATACACTTGTGACATCCCAGAGCTGGAAAACAGCACCATAGCGACCTTTGCAGATGATACTGCTATTATGGCCACCGGATCAAGCCACAGAGAAGCAGTAGAGAAAGTTCAACTAGCTGTGAACAAAGTTTACGACTGGACACAAAAGTGGAAGATCAATCTGAATGAGTCAAAATCAGTTCACATTAATTTCACAAACAAACACAGTGACTACCACCCACTCTACATAAATGGTATGCAAATACCTTATGCTAATACAGCCAAATACCTTGGCATAACTCTCGACGCCAAGCTGCGTTGGAAAGCCCATATCAAAAAGAAAAAACAGGAACTCGATATTCGTTATAAACGTTTGTATTGGTTACTGGGAAGGAAATCCTGTTTATCAATACATAATAAGTTGATAATATACAAGCTTATTCTGATGCCAATTTGGACGTATGGTATCCAACTTTGGGGCTGTACTAAGCCAACCAACGTCAAAATAATTCAACAGTTCCAAAATAAAGTACTCAGGGCTGCTGTAAATGCACCCTGGTACATAAGAAACGATGACCTCCACCGTGACCTCGACATGGAATTCGTCACCACCATCACACAAAAATTTGCTGAAGCCCACGAACACAGACTCCATCGACACGTGAATGTTGAGGCAATCCAGCTGTTAGACAACACAGGCATAGTGCGTAGACTAAAGAGAACTAAACCATTTGAATTAGTGTAGTGTAAGTGAATCAATAATAGTAACAATGTTGTGCTATTTATATAACACATGAACAAAGTGTTTTATCAATTTTACCAGACTCTAAGGAAGTGTTACGAACGTGTGTAAAAGTGCATACCTAATTATGGACACTATTCTTAGCATTAACATAATTTATAACGTAGCATAATAAGTTAGATTTAAATTGTTTATTAGTCTTCTTAGGCTAGATTGCAATTAACTAGTAAGAACTTGGTTCTTACTAATAAGGAAAAAAAAAAAAAAAAAAAAAATTATGAATTTATCAGTAGCCCGGAGTGTGGATGTGCGCACGGTTTTGCCTATTGAACATAACAGGTGAAATGTGGGTGCCCTGTAGGGACACCTCTGCTCTACCCTTCAGGGAATACAGGCATGTTGTTTCAATATCATTCCTCCGACAAAGCTGAAACAATGTAATAATATACATTGTACAAATTATTTACCAATTGACCGCGACTTTAACGTGTAATTAACTCGGTGTAATTACTTGGCTGATCTAAATCGGGGGCTAACGTGAAACCGTAATTGCGTAATAATACAATTAATAATTTTGTATGCGCCACCGGTATTAACTTTGACATAGTGGCAACATTGGGATGCAAACACACAGCAGTATACGGACCTTGTTTGAATTTCCAATAGGCGAAAATTAGATAACTAAATACTCAATATAGTAGGTATTTTATTTGTTATGTGAAGACCTTCGTATCGTTTCTAAGAACGGAGCCAAAATAAGAGTTTAAAAAGACATGGAAAATAATCTACCTATTTTTAACCGACGAAAAAAAGGAGGTTGTTCTGAATTCGATGTTTGAAGTCGCATTACTTTTGACAGTGTACTATTATCCTTTATTCTTTTTTATACATATAAATTACGTTTTTAAATATTTCAAAGCAAAAATAAAACATTTAAAAATATAAAAATAGTAGCCCACCGGCATTGGGGACAGGGTCTAAGCTACCGGTGGTCAGGGCTCTTGAGAAAGGAACCTCCTAACGTATCGTAAGGAGATGCCGTTTCCAGGTACTCCTGGAAACGGCATCTCCTTACCGCTTTTACTGTTTGACAGTGTATTATTGTTAATATTTTTATTGGACAGGGTATATCTCAAAGACGGTCCAATTTAAGTTTAAATAATTACTACCCCTAAGTGTAGAAAATAGGGTTTATAAATGTTTCACCTACAGATTTTTTCATAACACGTGCCCATGAAATTAGTTTCTTGCTCACAGAAAGGAGATTCCCAAAAAAATATTTAAGAAACTCTGCTCAAATAGTATCACGTCTATAAAAGTCAGTAATTCTTTGTACCTGCCACCGCGCTTGGTTCACTTAAGATTAACGCTCATGCTTACTTGTAGGACTTTTGTTTCACTCGTTAGTCTAGTGGTCCCAACTGCGACTGCTTAGCGTGAGGTCCTGGGTTAATTTCCAGATCGGGCAAAGTATTACTGAGTTTTTCCAATAGGAATTTTCTCATAACTGCCCGGAGTGCGGATTCGTGCCCGGTTGATGGCTATAGGCTCGCCCCCTTTTACATTTGACTTCAAAAAACTGGTAAATTGTGGGTGTTACTATAGGTGCTGCCCATCCCTTCGAGGAACAACGGCGTGATGTTATGGTGTGTTAATGTTTTTGTAATAGTGTAAACAAGCATTCGCTATTATATAAATACAGGCCAACTTTCTTTCCTGGCCGTTTTAAGATTTTAAGTCACACTACAATAGAGTTAGCCTTCATTATTGTTCTCTAGGGTAACATACAAGGTACATATACGAGTAACTGGAGAATTACATAGTGTAAAACGAATCTAAATACGTATAGTGTGGCGTGTAACTGGGTTAATTAGTGGTGTTTACTTGCATCAGCCATGTAATGTTACGGCACTGCTGCACTTTACTGAATGAATAAATTAGGCTGTGACCTAAGTAGCGAGTTTGGCTTGTCTGAAAATCTAGACAAATAATTGCGCCAAATGTTTGTCGTTGGTGTTTAATTAAAAAACCATTTAGATGCCGCAAACACAAACAGTTTGGAGTTGGGTCAAACAATTTAACAAATTGGAAAGTATCATTCCTGCTTCCCTATGCCTATGAGTAAATAAGCGATACGTTTGCTTGACTACTTGTACACGTGGCAGTTGACATTAAACCGGCTCTCTAAACGGTCGTTTCACCTTGCTACGTCTCTTACAACAGCCGGCTAAGTCAGGTAATAAAATTTAGTCCGGTGAACAATTCAGAGGACGTTAGTACCAAATGAATGCTCTAGTTCTATCATAAATCACAAGTTTTAATGGTTATTTATTCTGACTGTTCGAATCGAGCGATGGCAATCAGTCGGGAGACTATTTTTATGACCTGTACCGGATGCGCCATAAAGCGAAGCATAAAATCAGTAAGCCTCCGAGGGAGAAATATAAAAGTAAATAACACTTAGATTGGAGATTTAGGCACCGGTGCAGAGGGCGAGACATCCGCTCGCCGCTCCAATGAGCCGTTAACTCAGGAAACTCCGTATTACATTGACCCGCACTTTTGATCATTTTAATGTACCCGATGAGGAAAATATTATAGATATTTTCCCTGATTTCGAATATATATTGAGGTAAGTCCCGGATATCATCCGCTACAGCGCAAAATGTTTTTTTGTTCTTTACCTACTTGACTATCAAAGGTTATCGTAACCATGCAGAGGTTGAGAGGGAGAGAATGGGACAGCGTGAGAGAGAGAAAGGAATTGTTGATAAGTAATAATTGGTTCGAGTTTTACTACTGAAGTCCACAAAACAGCACTTTATAATCTGCCTAGCCTTTTCCCAACTTTGCTATGGTCGTCTACTAGCCTAAACGGACGCGGCCTAAACCAGTATTTTACATGGAGTGACTGCCTATCTGACCTCAACAATCCAATTACTGGCTAACACGATAACCGTTGATAAGACTAGTAGTCAGGGGTTCCTCAAGCTTCCATTTCTTGGCAGCTTTAGCTACACGAGAAGACTAACAAGAAGAATAATTGAAATCTTTTCGAACGCATCCTTGTTTTGACAGTAACTTCAGTGTAAACAACTGACCCCCGGGGACTGTTCCCGTAGACATTTCAAACCCTATGATAATCAGGTCGCTACTACTAAGCCGATAGTGAAAGTCCATATCAGTGTGATAAGCCCAATTTATGTGGACCCCTAACAAACAAACAGATAGAACATCGATGTTTATAACAGTGTCGCCGATATCATTACACTAACCTAGTTACGAGATAATATGGATACGGATTCACACAAAGTTTTGGGGATTTAATAATAATACCTACGTATAAGAAACCCCGTAACTACGTGAATTACTAATAACCAACTTGTTTAACGAATCATATTACCAATCAAGCTTTATATTACTGTAAACCACTTCTAATAAATAAAGCCATAAAAGGTCACGAATCAGTCTTGCGCCCAATTAAGTGGTTTCGTTTAAACTTTGATAATATTATGTATTCATTGAAAATCTCACTGAATCAGTAAACGGAGTAATAAACTTCAAATCAGATAGGTATCTATTTGCCTTTGGCTTGTGGTAACCGACTGTAAATATCCATGTTCCCTCGTCTGTCATTGACATTCACGGCGTTCTTAATGGTTCGTTAATTCGAGCGTCGCTAAACGGTTGTATTGATCGGTTTTATTGTTTTGACATAAAACAAGTGGGCTTTAAAAATAAATAAAATCAATTTGGAAACATACGGTCTTCATGAATTTTAGATTATCTGACTATGTAAAGTCAGCTACTCAATATTGTGTACATATGGTACATTATGTTCGTTCACCTTCATTGTGTACACATTAGCGGCTCAAGTTTTCGGGACCGCTTGTCAAAGAGGCATAGATAAAGTCGCCGCGCGGATCACGTTGTAGGTACCTACATCAATCACCCTGACATGACTCCAGTTGTGCGCCCAAATGGATTATAGGAAGTCGGCGCCCCGCCCGAGGTGAGTCTCAGATTTGCCTCGCGTCACCTACATGTAAACATTATTTGCCAAAGTGATGCGGTGACACGGCTAACTTTATCGGAGGATATCTTTACGCCATTTTTTAGGGTATCGTCATCCTTATGAGATACAGGACATGTGTACATAACAAATACTTCGAGTTCTTTTATTCATACCTTTTGTTGACACTTCGTCAAAAGAAAAGTGAAGGGAAGAAAGTTGTAAAGGTTCGTGGTTATTTATGAGATCATTAGCGGGCCACTCCATGTCTTCGAATCTTGATCACGTTTTCAAACGGGACTCGATTGGGATTCGGATTCGAGGTCGACCAATTATCATAATAAAGTGGCGCATTTCCTTTATAAAGTAGGTTCGTGTTATTACCGGGGACAATCGTAAATTAATCAGTCTTCAGGAGGATGAATTCGTAGCCATACGGACCACGGGTTCAAGGTCTGCTGAACTGTACTTTCTGAATATTTTTTGAAACCTTGCGTAAAAAAGGTATTCCGATGAATACTGAAAATCTCTTAAGATGAAAAGGCCGTACACTCAAGAAACAGTTGCAGTCATTATTCAAGCTTGTATATAACTATTGTAATTACGTAATACAATAAAGCTAATATAATAACATAATTTAATATAATAATAATTCCAGCCTGTTACTGTCCCAGTGTAGAGCAAAGGCCTCTTCTCACACAGAGAAAGCACGAGCATTAATCACCACGCTTGCTCAAGACGGGTTGGCGATTTCAGACTTATATTAATTATAAGTCCAGGTTTCCTCACGATGTTTACCTTCACTGATGTCAGTGATGTCCAAGATAAATTTAGAAAGTACATATGAATTGAAAAAGTCATTGGTAGTCGTTATATTTCTGACTTGTAAATTACTTTCAAATATCCAGTAGGTACTCTAGTAACCGAACTGGTTCTAGACCACCCGGATATTTATATTAGTCACAGGATTTATTCCTAGATGTAGCTACTTTTATGAATCATAACAAACGCCTGTCAGATAAGGGCCGTCTACTCTCTAATAAATATGAATTAGTGCATGAGTCACCGATATACCATAAATTTGCATGCATGTTTATAATGTTTATAAGACAATGCATGTTTATAAGACATTAAATTATTTATTAGAATGGCAAATACTAATACGGTTATACATGGCACAGTGTATAGACTATTATTAATGCAGTTTGTACACATTAATCGCTGATGCGTTTACCTGTCTGTAGGTACTTATATATGTATGTGGACATTAGTCAAACCAGCTGTTAAGGCTCGCGTTGGTCAGTGAACGTTAATAGCGAGATAGGGAACAGAACAATTAGGTACGTGTGCAATGTGTCATAGCAGGCTATTCATATGATCATTAAATTTGCACAGATAGACATCAAATCTAATAACTCTGGCACTTCAATAGTGTAGAGGTCTAATATGTTGTATTATTATAACCTTATTGCATACAGGCTGGTAGAACTTTGTGTTCTCTATGGTTTGAAAACCTTTAGATTAAATAAGAATAGTAGAGAAAGAGAGATGTGTCGCCCAGGACAGGGAAGAGCATTGATTTTGTAAATAAAGTGAACTAAGAATTAATGCACTAAAGTCAGAAAAGGCTTGCTGTTATAATAAGTAAAGTTCCCGGTCTACAATAGTAACAATGATTTCCATTTGACCAAGTCTCTTGTTCACTTATACTTTGAACAAAACTATTTAAGTATAAGTACATCAAAATACGCAAACAAACAAGTTAAAATTATTCTCATATTTCTGGATGTAAACATCTCGGATCTGCAGTAAACTTCAAAGGCATGTTTGCATAGCAAACAACCGCAAATTACACGGCAAAATGATAGACGAAAAATTATTTTCGAAAAAATTCAAAAGATCCAATTAGCCCCGAGCACTCGAAAGGGTTTGCGGAATAGAACGAGCAGTGACTAGCGAATATGGACGACGCTAAAATACGGGACGAATTTATATCCCCAGCCATAACCGATAAATTATCATGGGAAAACTTTTTCTGGTAAAACATCGCTGCCTTGTATAGTGAAATTTTGGGATAATAAACTTGATCCGCTTTCTACCCTTTTCACTAGTTGGCCCCATATGTACTTGCTTTAGGTTTAAGTATATAAAAACTTGAAAAGCAGCTGAATACTGAGCCTGGGAGGCGACTTCGATGACTGCAATTCATTCAACTTTAACGATAATTGTTATCTGACGTTTCAGTAAAATGTAAAGTTTCGTGGTCTTTATTGGCATGGACATATTAAGGCTTATAAAAGTACAATATTTTAGCATAATCTCACTCGTAAATTGACGTGAAATTAACATTATAAATTCGATCGAAACAAAGACTAAATCCTTTTTCAGCAGTGTACTGTACAGTACAAAGTTAATAACATAAATTTACTTATATGAATATATCTATACGTGACTATTTGTATCTATTTACAAGTTCGTGTTTTAAGATCGGTTACAATAGGAACCAATCAATAATATATTTTATGCGTTGCATCGATAACCAGTTAGTGCACAATGGATACTCAACAAGGGTCAAGTGGTCGCTAGGGGGAAATTTAATTTACTGTCGGGAATCGGGATCCCCTGTCGGAGTTTGTGCCGCAACCGACTTAATTATTTTCGCATCTATGAATTATGACAATATGATATTGTTGTGAGCTCCACCCAGATATATTCTGCCTGAAATATTTGTGGAAATTAAATGAAAAGGTTTTATATTACTACAAGTAGTTATTTCTTCTTTATTCTTTCTTAAGCGGTTCTGTTATATTATTTTTAAACTAATTTGTTAGTAAGATGAGTTGTTTATGTTACCACCAACGGATATTATGCGAATTAATGAAAAGGTTTAAAATAGAAACGACTGGGGGCGGATTACGTACTTACTTGTCATTTGATAGGCAGAGGTCCAAAGGGTAACTGACTAAAACTCCAGACATTATTTACTCACTCTTAGATGAACTAATAGATGTACAGTTTTGTTGTATAACGAAAGAACAACATTTATGCAGGCAAGAATTCAAGATGGTAAAAAGTAGGCAACCTCTCAAGGGGAAACCCTAATTTCTACCGGATAAAAATTAGGGCTCCCTTGAGATAAGCAAAAAATCAAATTTGCGCGAACGACGCCGCAAGCGGAAACTAATTATGATGATTATTTAAACTACTTGTTATCTGCCCCTTAATATTTTGGTGTACAAAAGATTTACGAAGCGGCTGCCAAGGATTAATTAAGGCAGTCATCAGGTTTAAACCAGGGAAGAAAACACAAAACGGACTCCGAATTTCGTGTATGTAAGTTGAATTTTCAATAGTGCGAAAATAATTCTAAGCAAAATCTTAAAACATGTTCCTATGTATTGTAAGAAAGAGGTACGAGTATGAATCGTGGAGCCTTCGAACCTTCATAGACATGTAATAAGTTAATAAGCATGTCATGACATAAACATTAATTCGTATTTAGAATAAGAGACAGCCTTTTTGCTCTAATTAAAAAGTAATATATTTTAGTAATAAATCCTGCCATTAATATCTAATACACCTTTTATTGCAAACCTTAGGAACGTTATTTGCCTATAGCAGCACTTATAACGTACAAATTGGCATACAAACTAGAAGAAGTTTTACATCGTCATAGTAAGTACCTATCCAAGCTACGTCGAGATAGATAAAATATATGCATCTGGCGAAGCTGCGGGCGAGAAAAGCGAGCGCTCAAATTGTGTTCGTACATTTCTAAAAGCCCCATCGCGAATACGGCACAACAAAGTTAGTAGATATTTATCAAATCGTCTTTTCTGTTTCGGCCAAACCGAAACAGGTATCTTACATTTTGGTGCTATTGAGATACAGATGGCTTATAAATGCCACAGAATGGATATCGGTTTATTCTTTGCTTCTTTTAAAGTAGTGATGAGATGTGTCTATGTAATGGATGAATTGGTTGCCTTTGAAGTGGTTCGTCACTCTTACCTAATATATATGTATTAGGCGATTTAGGCGATTGGCACACTGCACCGCATCACGCAGCAGGTTGCGTGCCGATGAACGACGAACACTGCGCGTGAATTCGTTTTCTGTGTGTTGCACAACGCGTGTGTCGCCTTAACCAGTAACTGGGTTGTTGAAGACAAATAGGCAATCGCTCCATATAAATACTGTTTCAACTGATGCAGCTGAATAAAATTATTTTAGACGGCTTCCGATCAAAACATAGTAAGGAAAAGGAAAAGTTGTGTTCTTGACATCTGCGCTCTTCTCAGTCTAGCCAGATTGAATTTCTTCCGTATGAGGCCATGTTTTATGAGGCACTGAAAATATTGAAAGTGGGTTGTTTATCAAGTCGAGTATTAATAAAAAAGTGGTTGTTATTATTTCCCCACTTATTGAAATTAGATGCCATACCATAATCATCTCCTGGAATCATATTGTGGTTTAAAATTAGATGTTATTATACAGGTATGAACTGACTATAAATTTTATTTCGTTTTTTTTCATAATCATTTGAAAAGCTGGAGGATGATGATGTTCATTTGAAAAGAATAGGTATGTTTTATGAGACATTATACTAGCAAAATTTGACGACACGTTTGGCGCGGTGGTTGAGCCATCGGCTGCTGCGCCGCGTGTTGTGGGTTCGATCCCCACACGGAACAAATATTTGTATGACCTACAGGTAGTTGTTCCGAGTCTGGCTGTTTGTGTATGTGAGTTTAAATGTTTGTAAACGCACCCACGATACAGGAGAAATTCCTAGTGTGGGGCAACGTTTTTTAAAAAAATGTGGGATTAAAAAGTAAAACCAATATTATTAGCCCTGAAAAACATTTTTTAAACTATGTTTAGCAATAATTTTTACCACCTCGACCTGTTTCTATAGGGTGCTGTTCTGATAAGTAGTTTTTGAGTTTACTGTCATGAATACGCTAAGTGAAATAAATACATAACGAGAATAGTGTGGGAGACCTCAACTAAAGAATAAAAAATAACATTAGTTGCGAAAGTCAGTTGCAAAATATTAATCAAAAAGCAAAACAACCAAAGCCATGTTTGTGTTAGACAAATATTTTCTTCATAAGGCATGTATATGTTCCTGTTTAGGCATGGCATTTGTTTGATTTGAAAGCACATCTAACGGATTTATTTGTTCCACGTAAACGACACGTGAAAGCACTTATCTGTGCGGTGATGTTTTTGTTTGTAACACATTTTATTTGTACTACGCTCTACTTGTTTAGCTTTTAAAAAATATTGTTTGTGACGTATTTCAAAGGAGGTGGTAGTTGTGTGTGTAGTTTAGCTCAAGTGCCATAGAGTTACCTAAAACTATAGCTTAGCCACTACAATCAACGATGCTAGACGTAAAAAAATGTCTATGCTTGAAACGTACAATTAGTATTATTAGTAAAAAGGAAACATTTAGTGTATTTATATTATTTTTGGGAAATAGCCATCGCCCGCGACTTCATCCGCGTGGATTACATCCCCTTTAAAGCATCGTTTAGGAAATACAATGTTACAGCGGGTAACATAGGGTACATCTAATTTTCAAAACTACAGAAACAAACAATTAAATCCATTTTATTTATAATATTGGTTAAGAGAATATGACAACTGACCTAATGTGTGTACTATGACTTACGCCTCTGCCTAAACCTTCCGGGAAATCAAGCGTGCGGTTATGTTAAAATAATACATACTTCTGAGTATTTTCTACATTAACCTTATTGGCGTAAGAAGTCTAAAATTATTGACCTATGCCTATTTGCTTCTCAGATGGAATGATATCAATACTCTAAATAAAATAACGTTAGGTTTTTTGTCAATAAATGATTGATTCATGACTGATGACATGACAAGATGTTATAATAGAACAAGGTTGTCGACAGTAGGTACTCATGTGTTGTGTTATTGCATGTGTCTTGACTTTTTTGTTTCCAACGCCATAAATTACTTTTATATATTTGAATCAGGTTGTTTCGTGTTTTAAAAGCATTTCATTGTTCGAAGCGTGCAACGTAGTTACGTCGAGAAAATGGAATGGTGCATTTCGCTTCCTGTGCCTTGGGCTGCAAATGAAATGGTTACGGAAGAATTTTTATGTTCACATTGTTTTCTAGAACTAAATCTGTTTGTTGTCATGTCACTTTAATAATGTAATATTTTTTAATTTTTAGATACATAGTTACTATTTCATTTATAGTTATTATTTTAATTGATAGATTTATATTTACTATTTAATTTATAGTTATTATTTTAAGTTTATAGACGTAAAATATTAGTAGTAATATACACATACATGTATACAAACGGCGGAAGGAATCATAGGACATTGAAAGGTTTTTTTTTTTTTAATCCTTGCCCCACACTAGGAATTTCTCCTGAATCGTGGGTGCGTTTACAAACATTTAAACTCACATACACAAACAGCCAGACCTAGAACAACTACCTGTAGGTCATAAAAATATTTGTTCCGTGCGGGGATTGAACCCACAACACGCAGCGCAGCAGCCGATGGCTCAACCACTGCGCCAACCGTGTCGTCAAAGTTAGTTCGCATCGCTGTCAACGGGAAAAGTGCCCAAAAGGCTGGCAGTATTGGCACGTTGAATGGCAATGCTGATTGCCAACCGCTTGGATACTTTAACAATAAGGTTTATTTACCAACAACACATGCCTTAATTTTCCTTAGGCCAGATTTACATGCGTTAAAAAAAAATACACCGGAGATTTAATTTTGAAGTCCACACTAGGCTGAGCCAGTCTCGTGGAGTCCTTAGTGGTGTTACCATAAAAACATGCATAATACAACATAGTGCTACAACATAAGTAATAATTATAAAATAAATAAATAAATAAATATTGCTGGACAATCCACACAGTATTATCTAGCCCCAAGCTAAGCAGAGCTTGTATTATGGGTACTAGATGACTGATATACTTAATACAATACATAGCAAATACCCAGAACACCCGGAACAAATATTTGTAGATCGTACAAACATTTGTCCCAAGGCGGGAATCGAACCCGCAACCTCTTGCGTCGCAGGCGGACCTTCGCCCGCCGCGTAACATCGGTCGTCAAATAAAAGGAAACAATTTTATTAATTAAACAAATTATAATTAATTTTAACAGTTAATTTTATGATAACTGTGTCCGCATAAGTGTGAATATAGGTGAGAGTAAGTATGTGTGTCTGTGTATTGTGCTTTGTAAAAATGTCCTATCAACTAACTAACACTTCATTTAATTTATATTAACGCCAATTAACGTGCACAAAAGATTCTCATACGGTTAAATTTGGCATCGCATTGGCGCAGACAAACCGAAACCTTACCTATCACTTACCCTTTGGTTGATCGAAAGAAAAAAAAAGGAATACGCAATTTCGCTATACAAAAAAGATTTGATGTATCCTTGTTCTGGCTGTTACATCAATCACGCGCCACATTCTCGTCGCCGTCACTTGTGAAGCATAAATAAAGCATTGGAGGCTTCCGACATCCCCCATATTGATGTATTCACAACACAAACTGGTTCCTACTTATTGTCAGAAACACCGTTTCTATAATGTAAAGGGATACATTAGATTCATCGCTTTCCGGTTACATTCGTATAGAATTATTACAGGCGGATTTTTATACGATGGAATTCTTTACTTATTATATTATGTATGTGCCTTTTTTCTTCACATTTTTATTTATAATTGTTTTTTTCTGCTTTTATCGTAATCTGCTTAGTTTTTACCCGACTGCCCAAGACGGAGGGTAATGGTTTTCTAGTGTATATGTGTATGTCTTACCAAGGGGCTTCTTGCCTAGTAACTGGGTTGTGTAGGTCTAGGCAGTCGTTCCATGTAAAATACTGGTATTCAGCTACATTCGGTTAGACTGGAAGCCGACCCCAACATAGTTGGGAAAAGTATGTATGTCTAAATCTTTGGGATACTATGTAACCTAAATGGTTGGACTTACTGAATGTCACTGTCTTTAAGCATTTTTAAATTATCAACATGGCGACCACCATTAAGAACTCGTATAACAAATAAACCTAAGATGACATGATCACACCAAAGGACACGATTACACCGTGACACGAGAATTTTATATATAAGAGTAGCTGGCCCGGAAAACGTAGTTTTGCCATTTTAAGCCAAAAAAAGAACAAAAAAGAAAATAAAAATAGGGGTGGATCACCCTTAATATTCAGGGGATGAAAAATAGATATTGTCCGATTCGCAGACCTAACCGATATGCACACAAAATTTCACGAAAATCGGTTGAGCCATTTCTGAGGAGTTAACTACAAACACCGTGACACGAGAATTTTATATGTTAGATTAGATACTATCGGGTTTTTAGATACTTTCCATGTTAATTTGTTTTAAGGAAATCTTACAGAACTTTGCATACTTGAACATGTGTTAGAGAATTTGTAAGGGAAAAGAAGTAAGTATCTAAAATTCTTTGTTTTCTCGTTAGTCTAGAAACTACGATCATGAAAAACTGTTTTGAAATACTCAACAATTAGGTATTTGGACACGCTATTACGTAGCAGTATTGCGGATGAATATTCACACAAGATAATGCAGGACAGAATATTTTTACCAATCGAAGCCTGGGCGAACCGATCTGGGTAAGACTACGATTAGCAATACGTATTTTAAACCTGTGCCGACTACCGGCTTTGAATTTTCAACTTTAAGTCTAATAAAACAAGGTATTCAATGGAATGAACTTTTTTTAAGCCAGCTTTAGGCGAATATGCCAAATACCAAGAATTTCAGTCCAATTATTTTGTGCCGTGGTAACTCAAAATGCACCTTTGCGATGTTTTCAGTCCGATTAACCTAAGGGTCTAATTTGGCTGGCAAAGGCTCTTCTTGCTTGCTGTCAGTAAGTATTCATTTAGCGAGTATTGACGTGAATGCCAAACATAATAATGAACTTTGACTTACATGTTTAGAAGTTACGATGTTATTATTCTTGTAACGAAACACTTTTGTTAGAAGTTGAAACATTATAATTACAAAAGATCATTGTTCGGCGTATCTGTTACGTCTGGCTTGTGTAGGTAGTTACGGTCTGTTATAGATACTACTTATATTATGAGTCTACTTAAAATCTTCTACAGCGTTTTCACTCCGAATAAATGTAACCAATTTTTTTACGTACTGGGTTTTAGAGTAAAAAATGGGGTAAAGAGCGGTCACTGCAACTGCTGAGGAAAATGCTCAAAACTTAGTACATACCAACCTATTTGCAACTTTCTAAAAATCTTACTTATTTCATGCAACTTTTATTTTTAAATGCCAGTTAAACTTCAGTAGGTAGTTTATCGATAAAAGTGGCAATGTGTTAATTTCAATCTAAATAATTCTCTCAACGTAATATCAGTAGATTTTCAGTAGAAGCATATTCATAGTCTTGCTGAAACTATTCTAGTGAACATGTGCACTGAGTTGGAACTACAATGAGTAAGAATGAAAATAGAAGAAATACAAGCAAAAACTTAATTTAAAGCTGCTGAGTACTTCGCTGAAAGAAAAGACTTTCGACACAGGATTTCTGAGAAAACTGAGTGTCCACGAGGAGAGAGGGGAGCGGTAGCGCTGAATGGAATGTCAACACCGCTGTACCATGTTGTCATCACAGATAAAGCAGTTGATCGATTACTTGTTCCCTTGCATTTCGTGTCAGCATGGCAACTCACCGCATTCAGACGTGGGAAATGCAAGTGCTGTAAAGTATATCAGCGCTCCTGTATTTCTTGAAAAATGTAGGGAGAGTTTTTAATTGTACACTAACATTTCACCGCATTACATGCTATAAGAATAAACCGAAAAACATACCATTAAAATATTTAACTGGCAGCATTACACAATTTTTATTGAAGCATGAGATTAATAATAAAAAAAAGAATGAATATAATCTGTAAGCGAATAAGGTTTTAACTATTTTAATAAAATCGATGAAAAGTTAATGAACATATTTCGAGGCATGAATATGTATGTCCTATAAAAATGTCATAAAATTTGCGGCTGTGTTATTGGTGTTGCATGGTAAAGCTTCGGCTCATCTCACGTTATGAACACAAAATGAGTAAATACGAACTTTTAGGGGGCGCACCACAATGAAAATGTCACTTTATGAAATGGGCCCGAGTTGATTAATGGAGTTAGAGCGGGGTGTTACTCGGACCTTCTTACTGGTTTATTCATTCATTTTGAAACACCGTGTGGTGGAGCCGTAAATATAAATATCAACTATGACGCGGTACGACTGTTGTGCCGTGTAATGCAAAGTAACGAATTGTTTCAGAAAAACGTGTTTACTTTTCTTCCGTGTTGATTCAAGGCATTGTAGCAGTATTTTAAACAATAATGAGTCAGTTTTTTTTAATTATGATCGAAATAGGACACTTTAATGATGACTGAATGTCTGTAATAAAAAAAAAATACTCATAAGGTCTCAAATCTAGCATGTAGAATATCGACTTAGTATACATAGTAACTACCAATAGTCGTGTCAGTTAATGGGCAGATAGCGAAGAGATTTAGTTCTAGTTTTAAACCCGAGCTAACGGCGATTAGGGATCTAAGATTCGTAATCGCCCTTGGCTGGAATATTTTCACCTGAAAATTGTTATTTTTTAATATATCCAACATTGTGTAAAAGTGAGAAAGCGGAAATTTAGCAGACCAATTTGATTTTTAAGTGAGACATTTTTAAACTTTGTCCAATATAGGTACACCTATGATTGCACCACATACCTATTGGCTATGTAACGAAATGCTTACACCTTTCGTGTTTATGACCGTTTCTACTTCATTATGCATTGCATTGTTAAATATCCGTTCATTCAAAGTGTTTATCAGTTTCGCTTTGTCGATAGGTATATTTCGTAATGTACGAGTAGTGTTTGGAAATCGGTTTCTATAAATTGGGAACATTACTCAAAACAGAAACTTTAATACAACTTGCTTACATCAATTACCAAGAACAAATAATGGTACATTGAGATTAGACACACAAATCTTAGTAAACGTCTAGAAAATATAGCAATCTATCAAGTTTCTGTTTGAAACTTGGGTGTTAGGGAATTAGCCAAATCTCAAACTACAGAGATAGCAAAATACAACGGCCTTACTTCATCGTTGACACGCTTATCTATTGTCTAAATACAGTATGGCGACTAAAGTTATGTTGACTGGAGGAACGTGGATATCGTCTTCAGATTCGTATATATTATGAATAAGAAATCCCTGTGTTCCCTTTAATCATTGATTATTTAGTCAGAGCGAGCCGGGACACGACAGTAACTATAAATGTCGTATGACGTGATAACAATGCGATAGACGGATTATGAAACAGCTAGGGACTTGATAAATGACCCGAGCTGGTTCGAGGCGGACGCACCAATTTATGCATAGCCGTCATCAGCAGGATTACAATGCTTCATGGTAAACTGACGCCGTGACGTAAAGAGTACATTCGCGTTTGTTTACAAAAAGATTTACACCAAACGCGATGAGAAAACCAAGAGAAAAGTGAACGATCTATGCTCAAACCATTCTCTGAAAGAAATATTGTTGCAAATATTAGAAGTAATATTTTCAACAACATTTCAAAAACTAACTTGCAATAAAGGAAGCTATTATTTCCACATACATATTTTCCCCCAATTTTTATATTTTTGGTTATGAAGTCGCGAAAGGGGAGAACCTTTTGTATAAGGGGACCTCGGAGGTTCATAACTCTCAGTGGAAGCGTCGAATTAAAAAAAAAGATCTCAATGGGGCGTGGAAAATGCTGTGCTTCTCCATAAACGAGGATTTGTGCTAGTTCCGGTAAAGAACCTTTATTCTATATAGTTATATTTATCTAAAGATACAAACATAGTCTGTTTAGCTTTACTTATTTATATATTGCAAACGGTGCCCAAAAAAATGACGCGCATGAATTTTTTTAACAATAATTTAGTGAAGGTAATAAAGTATTTATTTATTTAAAACTCTTATACTATCATTACAGGTTACAAATCTAATGCGATAGCTAAGACTACTTGTAATAATTATTAACTATTTAAAATAACATTACAATACTAACAATTACACAATAGGTACATTAATACAAAATTACTGATAACTAAAACGATGCAACCTAACTTTATACAAAATTAACTTAAATATGTTTTACAGTTAAAAATTAAAACAATACAAGAAACAATAAACATAAAATAAACCATAAACCTAAAATTACACTAATTAATGCTTTCGTAACATTATATTTAAAGTTACTTTTGCAAGTTCACTAAAGTAACACGAAAAAATGTCCAACCTATTCTGAATTTCGTTAACAGTTAAGTAGCTTGATTAAATTAGAATCGGAAACACATACATATTATTTCAACGATATATCGATATCAGATCTTACAAAATACTAGAAAGAGCTTACGCAATATACCCAAGGTGTTCAGTTCAGTGCAGAATTAAAAAGGTTCAGTAAATATTATGACGGGTTGCTTTGAATGATATTGTATTTCGATATGACGCTGCGGAGCATTGAAAGTGATGTTTAAATAGGCTGCTAATCCCACCAATATTGAAATATCTGCGACAATATTCAGCCAGAGAGCTGTGATCCGCTTTTATTAAAACACCGTTTTATATGAGCAACCGTAGGAAAAAATATTGTCTCCAGTTTTTATGACACTGTTAACAATATATCCGACCTAGGTAGCGATTTGGAGAAATTGTGATTTTATTTTCCTTCTGGCAGAGTGTAAGAAAAATATGCCATATACTTTTTATATATTATCGTTATTAAATTATAGTAGCAGTAACAAAATATACAATTTGGCTTTATCTACACTAAATCTAGAATAAATAGCTGTACTATACTCTGCGTTAATTTAACAATGAAATAGATAGGTATGTGTATATACAATTAAAGGGATGTAATAATTTAGAATGGTGGGTGAATTTCGGATGAGTAAATGTAACGTACAAATTCGGATAATTAATCATTGTATTGAAGACTGTTCAGTGCGTGTTCAAGTTGATTGTTATAGTTTATACTAATATTATGGAGCTCGTGGCTAAATAAAAACAGCCAGACGGCTTGATCGAAGGTTAAGCTATGCTTGCCGAGGTCAGTCTGTGGATGGGTGACCGTCGGTAACACATCGAGACTAAGCCGTTGGTTCCGGCTGTCATTTGTAGATCTTTGACAGTCGTTACGGGTAGTCGGAAGCCCGAAAGTCTGGCAACCAGTCTTACCAAGGGGTATCGTGTTGCCCAGTGTTGGGTTGTGGAGGTCAAATAGGCAGTCGCTCCATGTAAAATACTGCTATTCAGCTGCATCTGGTAAGACTGGAATCCGACCCCGATACAGTAGGGAAAAGGCTAGGCAGATGATGATGATGAGTTTATGTTAATATTATTACAATCAGTAGATACTCGTAGGTACAACCTAAGTTTAATTATAAGTGATTTTTTTTCTCTCCTTCAGAAATAAAAGAACATGAACGATTGTTCTTAGTTACCATTACAAATGCTACTTAACCTCAGACAAATAGTCTGTATGATCGGTATGGTCCCTAGAGGTGTTATTCATTTGAGCAAAACTGGTAACTTATTGCAGCTGTGCAAAGCTTATGGTGTGTGAAACAATGTGAAACGTTATCTGCCTCTATTGTGATAAGTCCTCTCCAAAATGTTATTGTAAGTTAAAGCAATGTTTTGGAAGTGTTATCTAGTGAAGTTTATATCAGGGGGATAGTAGCAGCGACGTTCAGTTGTGGTCTCATGACGTTATTACTATTTCTGTGTTATTATATTTTGGATCTAATGATATATCTTTTAATTGGTCTGCTATGTCAAATCGAGTTACTGTTATGTTTAAACAATAAATAGGTATCTCCTATAGGTAATCTGCTTCGTATAATTTGATAAGTTGCCTCTACATATAAAAAGCGCTATCTACTCAAGCTCCTTTAATAAGCAACTAAAAAGTTTCTTCTTGAATCTTTCTCTTCAGGGGTCTTTATGCTATTAAGGATCTATAACTCAGTTCCTATTTTGTTCTTGTATTGATGGATTGTTTTAATACTCGTATGTTAGCGTATTTTTATTTCGTTTTTTTCTTCTTATATAATATTAATTTTAATTTTCCATGTAATTTCAGATACTATGTAATTGTTGTTTATGAATAAATGATTTGATTTGATTACTACTGCGCATCAGGACCTGGGCTCCATTCCCGCGTTGGGCAAAACTTTATTGGATTTTACCTACCTGGATTTTTTAGTAGCAGCCTGGAGTGTGGTTTTGTGCCCGGTTGGAAAAGGATTTCCACATAACTAGTAAAATGTGGGTCTGCTAAAGGTACCTAAGCCTCTGCCTCACCCTTGTGAGAATACAGGCGTAATGTTATGTTATCAATAGGTATGAAAGTTAAATAAAGAAATAATTGGCGTAGGTGCCTACATGACACTCATAATGCTCTCGCATATTAGTTACCTACCTACGGTCATATTTTGGAATTATTTTTTATCAGTCTCAACTCTGGGTTCTTTCCGGTAAAAGAAAATACCTATAGATTGTTGGGTATGATATATTTATAAAAAAAACTTATTTTGTTAGGGTCATATTTCTTGCTTCAACTACTTTGCTCCAAATAACTTCTAGTACGTAGTTTCCTCTATAGAACAGTGATCTATATTTGTCCTTACGCAAAGAATTGAAGAATTGCGGCTGGAATTATGCAGCAGTGATTTTTGTTTGTATTGTGTAACGTTCTTGTTGTGTACTAACATAGTTTCAAGTAAATATTGTTACTAACATAGTTTTTAAGTTAATATTGTAACTATGAGTCTTAAACTTAAGACTCATAGTTTCACTGCTGCATAATTCCAGCCGCAATTCTTCAATTCTTTGCGTAAGGACAAATATAGATCACTGTTCTATAGAGAAAACTACGTACTAGAAGTTATTTGGAGCAAAGTAGTTGAAGCAAGAAATATGACCCTAACAAAATAAGTTTTTTTTTATAAATATATCATACCCGTAAGTAAAGTATTTATTGCGAGTAAGTACTCGCAATAAATACTTTAATAATAAAAGGCGTGCGAAGAACACCGATAATACGAATTTATAGAAGGTATATTCTTACTAAGCCTTTTAGTGGGGCTCTGTAATTGCTGCAATCTGCGGCATCGTAGAATATTAGGTGAATGCATAATTTTTCCGTAAAGACGGGAATGATTCCTTTTATGTTCGTCCTAACAAGTATTAATAGTCTCGGTCGCACTACCTTTGCAGAGATTCTGTCATTTGCGAGCAATTACCGTCGCCCTCGTTTACTAAATTGTGTTAGATATGATTAATATCGTTTTTGTTGAGAATCCACTTCGTTTTTTTTTTGGTTTGAGGGTGCTTCAGGTACTGGTGGCGTCTTACATCAGATTCCAAGTACTATCTTATAGTTCTTAGTAATTAATACTGTAGATCGGGTTATTAAACTAATCAAGAATGTACTCTTAGACGGGCGACATATTTCATCTTCTAAACTATTCTAATCTTTCTTGAGTGGTTGAAACCATAGAGAACCAAGGCTCTAGCAACCCATATACAATTTATTGTATAAGGGTTGCTAGAGCCTTGGTTCTCTACAATCTACAATAAGGTATTTATACCTTATTGTATACAGGTTGCTGTTATTGCTTTAAACCTTTACAGTACCTACCTTAATAGTATAATGCCAATAAATATTAATTAATTTGTATTTATTAAAAACTTCTAAGTACTTAATTAATTTGCAACAAAATATGATCTGGCAGAATGTGGCCGATTTTCTTTAGATGGAATTTTGTTGCTTTGAGTCTTGATTTAAAACTTGACAGTATACTCTTAAATGTACTAGAAAAATACTACACTTACCGAGGGTCCTTGTTGAGCCGTCATCTGCCTATCCTTTTGCCAACGGTGTTAGGGTCGGCTTCCAGTCTAACCGGATTCAGCTGAATACCAGTATTTTACTTGGACCGACTGCCTATCTGTCGTCCACAACCCAGTTGCTGGGCATTGCGATACCAATTAGTAAGGCTGGTTGTCAGACTTCGGGCTGCTGACTAGCCGTAACGACTGTCAAAGATCTACAAGTGACTACCGGGACCAACGGCTTAACGTATTTTCCGAGGCACCGAGGAGTGTGGATATGGTGAGAACGGTCACCCATCCACAGATTGACCTCGGCAAGCGTAGCTTAACCTTCGATCAACCCGTGCGGCTGTTTTTTTTATTAAGCCACAAGCTGCTCAAGGGTCATTGTTGAGCCGCTGTTCACAATTCCTTGTCAATCACAAGATAGTATTCTTTTAAAGTGGTGCGTGTTGACCATTGTACGTTCTCAACACTGATACCTCACTTCACTACTCATTTCACCTAAGTTCTCCAGAATCGACCGGCTGTTTATTCTTCTTCCATTTCAGTCGGTAAAGGGACCTACTAATTCATTTATGATGTTATTTGCTGCTATTTTTAAAACAGATCGGCTAGAAGCTCGTGAACCTATAAATACGTATCGATATAAAACCAAATAATTATTGTTCCAGGAATACGTACCAATTACAGTTTCCCAGAACTATCTGCCATTTATATATTTTGCTTCTAAAATTACACACAATAATTTCAGGTTTCACCATACAACAGTGCGATTTATGCGTCATTTGTTTCCACCCGTGGCTTTGTCCGCCTATCTTCATTATTTTCATATGTGTTATCCTAAAGCATAAGCTATCTTATATATAAAATTCTCGTGTCACGGTGTTTGTTATTAAACTCCTCCGAAATGGCTCGACCGATTTTCGTGAAATTTTGTGTGTATTTCAGTTAGGTCTGCATACAATGGTTAGTATACAAAAATACATACGGGCTGTATGTATTTTTGTATGCTATATAATAAAAAAATAAAAACAAAAAAATTGTGTAAAAAATAAAAATAATGTTTTCGGGGGGACCGCCCTTAACATTTAGGGAAAATAGATGTTGTCCAATTCGCAGACCTAACTGAAAACACACAAAATTTCATGAAAATCGGTCGAGCCGTTTCTGAGGATTTTTTTATTATACAGCATACAAAATCTCATACAACCCTTAATTTTCACCCCTCTACGATCAACCCCTATAGGGCAAAACAACGTTTGCTGCGACAGCTAGAAATAATATAATATTCCATCTAAACCTGTTAACTACTTATTGCGCGAATAAGTAACAAACGTCGACCCATCATCACACTTATAAACTTAGTAAGATTTCCAAACCGATATTTTTAAAACAAAATCTATGTAGGCATTAGGTAACCTTTTACTGTACAGCGGCCAACGCATCATGCTACTCTTTGATAGTTTCCCAACTTTATTACAAAAGCATAAGGTTCATATTCAATTGGGAGGATTTGACAGTTTGGTGTAGCTTGATGTGCTGGCGTTTGTACAGAATTGCTTACTCTAATTACAATATAAAACTGTTATATACTATTATAATTATGGGTTTGGTTGTTTCGTTTGATTGATTTTAAGCCACGGACTTCTGAAACTGCTTTATATTACACCTTTTAGTGTTTATTTGGAGTTGGTTGATTTTTTAGTAAAAACGTTTTATTTATCGCTTTTTGTGGGTTTGTTTTTGATTTATATAACTTACGGGTCCCCAATGTTAATTGCTCATCACCTTGCTAATGTACGAGTTACTATAAAAATACACAAATCTTTAAAGGTGTGCCTATAATATTTGAATAGTTCCTTCGATTTCTTCCCGGATGCCATTATAAGATCATGACTTGGTGATAATGGGACCACATTGATAGTTACGAACAAATTTACAAACAAAAATAAATGTTCAAAATCGGTCCAAAATTGACGGAGAAATCAGTGAACCATAAAAAAAACAAATACAGTCGAATATAGAACCTCCTCCTTTTTTGAAGTGCTTAAAAGAAAATAAAAGAAAATAAAGAAAAAATCTAAATACAAAAACGTTTTTAAAAACTCTTCTTACATGCTATCTAGCCACACCGTCTGCTACTGACTTCACTTCGTGTCTTAACTAACTAATAAATAGCACTTACCCCTTTTAAAACCACATTTTTAAACTAGACAGACACTAAAGCATTCTTTGTTCATTTACTCCTACAGGTATTCAGTAAGTAGGTTCTTTTAGGTAAAATAAAACTCTGTTTCATTATCATACTTGCCTCTTCACAAATGTAGTCGGCGCGACTGAATTATTACGCTCTTTACAATGTGCCCAAATTCTGTACAAAAATAGCTAAAACTACGTAGGTACAAATAGACCGAAGAAAAATATATATCAGCAGTGCTATTCTGTAAAATATCTTCTCCTGAAAACTTGGGTGTAGTGAACAGGTGGGCGACACTGACTGCTCACTTCAGCAGTGAGCAGTCAGTGTCGCCCACCTGATGCTAGGGAAAAACAAAAATGTACAAGAAAAGCATTAAGTCCGCCTTCGTACGGCTTTTTTTTACATGTGCATAGGGTATTAATAAATAAAACCAAAGAAAAATATAAAATAAAAAAAATCAAAGAAAACCCAGGAAAACAAAAAAGGAGAAAAAGTTTTTACATAGAATGACAATATTACAATCATAATAGAGATTACCTACCCATTGGTAAATATTTTTTTGATGCTTATGTTATTGATCATTCAATATAATTTTGAAGCTAGTTTTTGAGACTCTAAACAATACCACTTAAACTGGGTAAAACTGACAGCTCTCTTTACCGTTCATTACACCTAAGTGCCAGTCCACACATTGCGTTGCGTTTCATCGTCATAACGCAATCATTTTGACGCATAGCCGAACACGCTGCGTCATCGCAGCGTTACTCCGACGCATTCGTAACGTTCCGCCGCAGGGGCGACGCACAGTTGCGGCGAGCATTATATAAAAAATATCGCAGTCAGTCTATAGAAAGCATGGATCGGAAAAGAGGTATGGTCAATACCATACCTCTTTTCCGATCCATGCTTTCTATTTTTACCTATTATTTCTATTATTACCTACTAAAAAAAAACTGAGATGAGCTTGTTTGGGGCTGTAGTTCTGTCATGTGTGCGTTGCGTCGACGCAGCGCACCGTGTATTTACTATGATTGTACTGACAGCGCTACATAAACGCAACGCTAACGCAACGCGCCGTGTGGACCGTATCTAGGTTCTCGTGGGCAGATTTTTGCAGAATCGTCCGGCAGTTCTTTTTTCGGAGCGTCAGCCATCCGATCAATTCAACCCAATTAGTGGTCCTAGAGCTAGAAATAAAACTCTCAACAATGTTGCTATACCCAAAATACGTGGCTATTCCATATTTCCAATGTATGTTTTTTTCACTCAAGCAAATATCAACTTTATGACAGTCTAAATTAACTTACTTTCACAATCACAATTCGATAAACTGGTAAAAGTTGTTGAAGTTTTAGCGCAAACTAAACTTTATGTGTAGTTGAAAAAGTTATTTTTCCAAAGATACATGACATTTTTTTACATTTTGGGATGCTGAATTGTAAACAGGATATTCATTTGGTTTAGTACTCCAACCAGCAGTAGTACCTAGTAGAAAACCGTTTACCTAATGCCTGATTTACAAAAATAAGAAAACTAATCTTGGTGTAGTGTGCGGGAACCGAGCCCACGACCCTAGTTTGTAATTCAAGCAGACACTGCTCTTAGGTATTTAGGAGTCATTTATTGTAGACTTACCGTTGAGTTGAAGCTTTATGTAACGACGAGTTATTAGGTCGAAAAAGATGGCTCGTAATAGTTAGTTATAGTCTTAGCGGTATAACCTGGCTACATAGTAGACTGACCTATTTTCTTGGATTATTACTTACCTTTAGTGTCTTAAGTTATTATCTACATACCTACTATTCTCTTCACTTATACAATGAAATGAAATTGTAGTCGCACTCCAAGCCTTAGAAACACAGTGTGCTGCAATCTAGACTCTTTCAGAATTGAAAATATCTTCTGTAATATTTGCATACACGACTAGAAGAAATCGATTTTCGGAACCAGCAGTTGATGTGCAATATAAAATTCTGCTTCGGAATAAGATTTTTCTTAGCTCCAATGTTTTGCCTTACCAAACCTTGGTACCGTAAGCTTCTAGGAAATGGTGGATTAAAAAAGGAAGGAGAGATCACGCCATCTTCTCAAACCAGCCGCGGCGGCCGGCGGGTTTCGCCAGAAAGCCGAGCACACTCTCAGCTACCATCTTATTAACGATAATGTTGACTTGCTCGCTTTGTGCAACTCGGTTTACGCAAACTTAGGCTCATGTTTCAGTGGTTTATCTTCATGATGTGATGTAACGTCGTTCAATTTTCCAACTGATTAATTGTTGTTTAACTTTGCTTTCAACTTGGTATACTCAATGCGACTTACAACGCATATCTAGGTGCCTATTAAAAAGTTTCCTGAGGCTTGATATCGACTTGTGTTTATATTGACTCTTTACAAAATCTCCTTGAGTTATAATTATCAGTTGTATTTTGATGGTAGTAGTCCAGTGTCCTTGTATTTCTAACATCGCATGATATTTATACTTAGGTACATGTATTTCCACTGTATAGTGTTGAAAAATAAAAATAAATGAAATGCTATGTCATAATATTTATGTTTGGATCGTTACGGAAAAGCACAACAGAGAGGAAGTTATTATTTTAATGGTGGACTGGGAAGTTTTTAACAGTTGTAGTTGCTTTCATCGTTAATGTGATGGGCACGAAAACTATTTTTTTTTCTGATAGGAGCCGAGCCGCATTACATTTGTAATGCGTTGCTTCATAAATTATGTCAGATAAAAGAAGACATTTTTAGTTTGCTGCATTTATTAATGTACCTACAATTGAAAAACTTGAGAAGCGTTATTTCGCAACTCGTTTTAATGAGGGAAAGCTATGTTGGAAAAAGAAGAAAGCAAATGACTGACTGCAAAGTTGCAACGTTCATTGCATGACTAGTAAGCTAATAATAGATACTGAACGTATTTTCTACCTATTAATTAACTGAATGATATAAGGAATAGAACATCCGTAATCATATGAGCTTCACTGACACAAGTTTACGATTAATCAGACACGTTTCTGTAGGTAATACACCCACATTAGTTGGATTATGGGGATTAATAACGTTTGATGTTAAAAGTTAATTAATAGTTGATAAATGGCAATACAGTTCCAAGTCAGTCAAATATCTTATTAATTTGGCATATTATGTACAGCGTCAAATAATTGGATTAATCAAAATGTCAGCGCTCATCATCTTGTCATCTGGTACCTCGAGTTGTGAAATGGGAGCTCCAAATTGTGTAATGTTGGTATGAATTGCTACGTCGGTATTACTTCAGTATAGTATTACAGAGCTTGTTCCAGAAATGTAGGTTCTCTATGAAAGTGTTAGCCTGACCCTGATCAGACAAAACAGAACATTGTCGGCCCAGACGGGTCGATCATGTGGCGAAAATTGGCCGAATAGTTCGGAGACGCAACGCGAAAGCAATAATATGAAACAAGGGCCACTTTTGGTTCCTGCCAGGATTGTTTGTAATACGGTACTAAAAATGACTGAGGAAACTTTATTATTATTAGTTAAATGAGCAATTTTTACAGTTTAAATTAAAATAAAGTTAAAAATAACGTAAAAAATTATAAAAACCGATGAAAAAACACTGGTGAGTCCAGAACTGACTGAATTCATGGCGTCAGTTTGTGTGTCGATGTCCCCACCACCCTTTATACCGTTGTCTGTATTACAATCAAAAAGCGTAGCACTCAAAAGCCGTCAATATTCGTTTTCCACAGTTCGACTCTTACTATTTGTACATCGTAATAAGAAACTGTTACACAGTTCGTATTTTTTCCTTCCAAGATCATCACGGAAATAAACATTTTTATTGGCATTACACGGCGTAACAGATATCGGAGCGGCGTCAGATATCGTCGACCGCGATACAATAAACGGACCAATATTGCTCGGCGACAGAACCAAGCAGATAAATCCTTGTAAACAAAATTGTGACTGTCATCGATATCGTACTTTATGATTGGAAAGCTGAAGGCAACATGAAATTCAAATCGTACAAAATTGACCGCATACCCTTTTCAATGTCGTATACTTGTGTATAATAATCCTAAAACACACCCTAAATCCTTTCAAGCCGTTGGACAATGACTTTGACGGCGCGCCATTATTATATTTTATTTTCCCTCACGACTCTTTATTATTTTTATACTTTTCTTTATACGACGATATCGGCAATAAAAACGAAATGTTTGTTGCTTGATTGATCCGCCTTGTGACGTGTTTTTTTACTTCATGTCTACTGGGCTGGAGACAGCGATCGTATCTTGATTGCCATCTATCAAAAGTGAAAATACGAATTGATCACTCAAAGAAGTACCTATTTATCAAAAACTTATTGACTTCTTCGTCTGGCATGTCAATTTTCGTTTACTTTTCAAAATAAACTCCAATTTTAATTAAACTACCCATAGTTGACTTCATTTTATAGCCTCTAGATCTATATATCGTGTCTACTTAGATCGATCGATTATTGCTATCAAGTATTCCTACTAGTGGTGCATATTATGTGACCGTTCCGTACTTCATATCCACATCACCGCGGGGATATTAAGACATCGATCCCCCGCTTCATGTTCTGAAGCACCATTGACTGTGACTGTTATCAAAATCCAATTAACATATTATCTTGTTCAATTAAAAGGAACTCGTTTTAGGATAAAACAATTGCGAGATAAAAGTATGCAGCAATATAGATCATGTGAATACCGAAATCAGATATTATGGCATTGTTAGGTTGAACTGAAACCCTTTAAAAATACTATTATGTAGATAGGTCGACCGGTATCCGCAGTTTCACGAAACAACGATGGTCCGATAAGTAGGTACGATAAATTGATGGCTTATTTTATAATAATAAAGCGCGCAGTGTTGGCAAAATAAGCGCGGTTTACGGCTAATATAGCACAGAGTGTTCGTAGCGAGGAACTTGCTTGCATTTTGCATAAAATCGATATACCATCATAGGGCGGTCGGTACTGAACGCCTCTGAATTGTTTATATCATTGAAATGCTTTACTTTGAAAAGAGGTATCTTGTTATTTCTTTAGCCTTGTTTTCATTTTTCTGTTCATTTTATTGTGTAACTATATTCAATACAAGTTATACAGAAGAGTTTTAAAACAGCCAGATATTTTTATGGTAGTAGTATAGTGTCCTTTTACAAGCAAAGTTTATACCCTCATTATATGCAATTATTTATAATTTACATCAGAGCTTTACTCCCGTTTAACGAAATAGACAGCACACGCAAAGTCATACTTATGTTTTGTTTTTATCCATTGAATATAAATAGAGCTGTTGAAAATATATTTAAAAGTCATACAATGTATTTTCCAACGAGTTAATGGCGGATGACTGGCGTGGTAGTTCGTCGTCGGCTGCATTTAAGCACCAGTGAAAAGACGTGTAAAAAGGCCGACGTGTGTTCACGCAAACGACGCGAGCCTATCCGTACGTCAGCCGACCGAGTTCTGAATAGACGGTGCTTCTACGAAATTTTAAACCTGGTAAAGCTATATTGACGCTCGTCAGTTACCCGTGACTCTTGGCAGTAAGTGCATTAAAGTGTCTGTGCCGGCCGCGGGGTGCCTAGTTGCCCAGGTACCGCTTCCGCGTCCATTATTTTATGCAAAATAACCCCGAGTGGGAGAACTGTAATAATTCTGTAAACAATAGAGCTTTGTTTGTCGTCTACGTTAACGTTTCGCAGTGTCGTGGTGATAACTTCGCACTGTTTACGTATGTGGAGTGGTACTGATACAAGCTCCAAAATCTCTTAAAAATGATTCCTATAAATTATTTTTAACGCCTAGGTATAAAGTAAGAAAAGTCGTTTACACTCACGAACAGCGCCGGTTAAAAATATATACAGTGAGTGCATAAAATAAATCTCATTTACAGCTTTAACCCAGTTGTGAATAATAATTCATTAAGTAGGTACACGGTTCATTTGTTATCTTTCTGTTACATTTTAGAGAGTCTCTCTCAGTCTGGAGTAATTTCAGTGACAAATTATACTCAAAGGATTTAAGAAATTTCATTTATTTTATAACTTTACATAAACAGCTAACTGCAACGGTCACTATACAAAGTTTTCAACGCAGTAATAGACCATTTCCAAGATATATACAGCTATTTATTATAATTTAATTCACATGTATAAATAAAACGTCATTTCTCTATCATTTTCTATAACAATCCTGGAAATGGTTCAAACAATAACCAATGTTCTATAGAAGGATGTATCTAAATATGTTAGTAACGCAAGCTTCGAAGTGCGTTGAAATATTACATAGCTATTTATTTATATTACAAAGCACGCCATATTGTCTTTATTGCAGAAGTGATGAGTTTATATACAATACATATTTATTTTTACGCTGGAAAGGAACACATAACATAATTATTTATTTTCAATTGATATTGTACATAACTTATAATATTTACATTAAATGTATAAAGCTTTTATTCAAGGAACAAATTATTTATAAATTTATCAGAAGAAGATGCTTCTAGTATAAACTCATTTTCTTAGTATTGAGAATCCTGTGAACAAAAACTTACAGGTATACCTTGTTCAAGATATTTACAGCAGTGTTATTTCACTAGAGATCACTTTGAAAGTCGGAGCAGAGGGAGGTCTGAAACCCCGTAGATTTAGGTTTTCATTGTTCACCTAGCAAGTCCTTCAAAACAAACTTTCAGAACATTATACCAATAATTAGAATACCACTATCAGGATTTACAAAAATTCTAAAAAATGCTCAGCAAGGCAGTCAACAACACAATCACAATACATAATTAAACTTAAGCTCTACCATACACTTTCATATCGACTTAAAAAAAAACTTAAGATGTAAATAAACAAGTGAACACAAAATGAGTAAACTGAATTACAAAAAATACACTGCCTCACAACTTTGTAACACTAAAATGAGACTAAATAAAATACAAGAATTGATTTGCTCGGCCGTGGCTACAATGTGGTAAAATGGTGGAACACTGGAGAGGACCAACCAGAAATAAATTTCTTCATTCTATTTATTTTTTACAACGCGGGAAATGTAATGTGGTCATAACTTAATTCCAAGTTAACTGATGGTCGTTTAACTAGCGGGTGAGTAATTGTAACGAATGTTAATGGCAAGATAGTATCATAATGGCCACAAGTACGTGACACGCCACGGACGATGTAGCGTATACCGTACGAACTAGCCCATAGTGACGTATACTGTTAATACTAAATACTGAAATAAGTACTTCAGCCGTACAAGACTTCACACGAGCTCAATTATTGTTTGTGAACAATTGCTTTGAATTAAAAAAAAATATAGTAACTTAAATTTGTGGAATAGGAATGTATAATTAATTCAGTATTTACTTCAAAAAATTCACATGGTTGAATACGCCTAAATAAACCGGGTTAAGGGGCAGGAAGATAATGGGTCATTGTATCTGGAACTATTAATTTATCTTTTGTAGAAAGTACACAGCAGCAGGAGCAGTAGGGTAGGAAAATCCATTTAACGAGATTCTTAAAAACTAAAAACAATATTGTTATGTGATTACTTGATTAGATATGGCACATTTACCGTACAATTCTATCAGTCTTTCAATTATATCGAAAAATATTTACAATTTCTATCAGATAGATACTCTACGTCTCCATAAAAATATTCTTACAGTGAAAATAAATGATTTGAATGTCAAATAGATTGATATTTTTCGATGTGATTAACAGGTTTTAAACAATTTTTATAGATATAATTGCAATTAAACTATTTCGTTAACTAGACTGACACAGCACCTATCCTATTGTTTATCACTGCTATATCGTATCTCTTTTAGCACTAATGTCTTATTGGCACTATGATATGATGTGGACATCGGTGACAGCCGTATGTCAGCTGGCAATGATCAAACCTCCGATGACGATGTATAATAACCCGCCTCGGCTGATGGTGGACCGCGAAGACTGGGTCGACTCGTAATCTAAATGACGTGGTTAAAGGAAACATAATATTAAGTTATTGGTTATATTAAAAAAAAATGAAAATGTAGTGAGTGTTGTAAATAGAACACAAAATAAATGTACTATTCTCTAATAAATATGTCTCAAATGTTTAAAAAAATGTTTACGCGCCAGACTCTCTAGTTTGACGGCGAGAAGCGCTCGTTTAGTGCAGACGATAAATTAACCTAGTTCACTATCTTACAATATTTAACGACATCTTTGAAAACAATAGCGCCTAAAGTTGGAAACTGAATTTCGGATAATTTACATGTGTTATTATTTGTTGTTATGCAGTCAAAGTTAATTTTTGACTGGCTGTTTATAATAAAAAAACATGATGTATTGAGCTTGTGTTCACAACAACAACAATTATCCGAGATTCCGAATTAAAACATAAATAGTTAAGTATAGAGGATGATTAAGAGGCGACTAAGAAAAGGTATTTATGAGGCAGATGTAAGTGGAAACGCCGGGAGGGGACGCACTGGAAGGACATACACGCACCATATCGGTGTTGTTCTTCAAAAAGGTCAGGTACGTAGTACGCGCAGACGGCATGCGTCTACGACCAGATGTATGAACGCAAACGAAGCAAAAGGCGTATGTAATGATCGTACCATGGGTAAAAGGCGTGAGTTCATCTATTTATGCATAGTTAAGTATTACCACTTCACACTCGTGAATGTAATTCTCGATGACAGCAGTCCAGCTGGTCAGTTACTAGTCAATAATTAATTGTTTATCAACGCTGACGTCTCTTTGTTTTCGAGAAATAAATGAATGTGATTTTAATGCACCTTTACTCAAATAAGTGATTTTCTAAATAATTTATTTTTTTAATTACTTTTGTTAAATATTTAGATGTTCTTAATCTGCAATAATTTGTTATTTTTAACTGTTTTTTTTGCTCACACTGCACACATTAAATTGGTTTTTACAGATACTTTGTACTCTGGTCTTGGTCTATCAAATAGATAGTTAAGTTTTATATCGACGTAAGATTTTACTAATGGAAAATAATGAAACAGAGTTTGTTTCATTATTTTCCATCAGTAAAATCTCATCTCTTGTTTGGTAACTAGGAACTTGATCAATTTTATCTGCGTGTCTATGTGTAAATGTGGGTGTTACTACATGTGTACCTCTGCCCAACACTTTAGGAAATGCTGGCTTCATCTTATGTTATGCATTAATTCTTTATGTCTTGTAAACATGTTTTAAATGTTCGTCTATACAGAATAAGTACATATTTGATTATTGAAGCTGTTAATTGCACATCAAAGTTATTTCCAGTCAGCATACTAAACGAGCTCTTCGTAGTGAAACATTTTACAATTTTGCATCATTCTATAGTGCCAATTATCTCTCGTAAGCAACTTTATCGAGAAAGAGCGGTAGTACTGAACACTAAAAGGCTTTTAAACTACTAAATAATGTACCTAAGTAGGTAGGAGTTACACTTACCGACATCTTTCCACTCTTCTACTTCGTAGTCTCCTATGACTCTGTTCTCGGCGGAGCTGTCCCGCCAACGGTTTTTATGTTTACCTGACAGAAACAAGGTACATGTGATAGAAATGTCCCATGAGCAAAAAACGATGCGGAAAATGATTGCGTCGTAAAATTTTCTTACACGTTGCTAAGGGGCTATGAAAGTAGGCTTTCAAGTGTGAACGAAACATACGACGCCGTAAAGAGTATAAAAGAAAACCCAAATCTATAACAATAAGAAGGTATATTGGAAGTCAAAGCGCAAACAAAATCGCTTTTCCCACAATAATATTACTAACGACCCAATTGTACGGGAGCATTGGGCTGTGGCGCAAAACCGATAAATACAAATTCGCCATCGACCCTCCCGTAAGGTATTCGTGAGTCTGCGATGAATGTATACCCGTGGCACTCCGTGGCTTGCACTCCACATTTCGCTATTGACGACCTTTACCGAGTTTCAGGTGCCAAAAATGATAATTTAAGTTTTGGGGCGACCAACAGACCACTTTTTGTAGCTATGATTTTTTTTTAGACTAAACTTTCAGCTTATATATATTCTGTATTCTTTAATGACTTTATTGGAAATTAATAATCAAATCAAATGAAAATGAGTATAAAAAACGCTAGAGGAAAGAAAGAAACTCAAAGAAATTACCTTTTTTCCTTTGAGGATGTGTGGGTACGTTGTTATCCGTGGTACTTGTAGTTGAAGGAGCGGGGATTTCTGTGAAATTGTCTTAATTAGTTACTTAGGAAAGAAAAACAACATTTAATTACTAGCATTTTCTTTTTTTCTCAATTATTGCAACAGTATGAGAAGGCGCCTCTGTTCTGAGGTGGGCCAGTAACAGGGGCTGGT
Organism: Phlogophora meticulosa; assembly: GCA_905147745.2. Classification (NCBI taxonomy): domain Eukaryota; kingdom Metazoa; phylum Arthropoda; class Insecta; order Lepidoptera; family Noctuidae; genus Phlogophora; species Phlogophora meticulosa. The sequence continues at coordinate 10,272,885 of LR990528.1, read as the reverse complement.
ATTTATAAGTAACTAGCAGTCCCGACATATGCTGTCGTTTCCGAACCTACCAAAAATGTCATTAAAATCAGTTTAGGTGGAGTTACACATTCATAAGAATTACATTCACAAAGATATGCAAATGACTCAAAAATCGATGTATATCTTTGAGAAAACATAGTGTGTCTAGGAATAATCTGGTGTACCGTCAAGCCGGATAAGCCCATCCGTCTCGCCGAGGGAGTTCTTCGCGACGCAGCGGTAAGATGAAAAATCTCGTGACGACACTCTTCGTATAGTCAATTTCATTTTCCGACTGTAACTGTCGTCGCTCAGTGAAGTGATGTATTTATTTCCTGCAGATAAACGAAGTCATTAGTAATCCGATTAATTCGTTCATTCCGGAAAGCCGTCAGGCTAACTTATCAATTACGCAGTGAATCAATTACGTCTTAGTAAATTCATATTTTAATCTTGTTTCGGTGTTAGTTAAGTTGGTGAACTGTGCTATTTTAGCGGCTGCAAACTTTTTCTGGGGTGAAACTTTTGTTATTTGAATTTGGAAACGAGAGAAAAAAAGTTTGTCGTTTTAATTAAGGAGGATTTATTTTTATCCTAATGTACAACATAACGTTACGCCTTTAGATTGTACTCTATAGTAAACCTACATTTTTCCAGTTATGTTTAAGTCCCATGTTAGAGGAGGCGGGCAATAGGCTTACCTCCTCTAACATGGGACTTAAATCAGTCATCATCCGGGCAGAAATCCAGATTCTAGGCTGGAAGTGACAAATTCCAGACGGAAAAACCTAATAACACATTGCGAGACCCGGAATTCAAACGCGCTTCCGATCACCATACCATCGAAGCAGTCCTAAAAAAGCCATAAAAAACAGAATACATTCTACATGTTATAGTTTCAGAAAACTAATCAGTACAGAAAATTTATAAATAAAATAATTACAAAGCAACGTCTATTACATAACCGTTTGTGTTCTTGTATCATCGTAACTTAGCTTCTGATTTCGTTACCGTGACAGTCTGGTGTTAGGAACCGTATTCAGGTTTCAAGGGCGCCGGGGACTTAATTAACCGACACGGCTAGTTTGCCAGCATATATGGCGTCCATTTTTCCAGTCTACAATGTACTCGTAACCAATAGAATGAAAACTTTTACTTCATTTCGTGTATAATCTGCCGTATTGTATTCGAATTTTTGATAAGTCATCATTTGTGAGCCTTACATATTATCCGTCATGTACTTTATTGCTTTATGTGTTTGCGAAATAAAGACTGCCATTGATCTGAACGTTCTTAACAGTTTACAATTTTACATTATCAACTGCGGATGCACTGACTAAAGGACATTTTTGTACTGTTTAATTTCGATTTTGACAAATTTTTCATTTGCTGACATTGATTTTTATGATTAATTATTTATTTATTTATTAATTAATTATTTAAGATTAATTTAATTTTTATAGTTATGTATGTTGTAATTATCATCACGATTAATGTGTGTGCCTTTCGGAGGAACATAAGATGAACCAAACATTTTATATAAGACCATTGTACCCTGTGTTCACAAAATTAATAAATGTCCATATCTCAATTTATTTGGTAAATTAATTTATAGTTTTATTTCATATTATAAACCTCACCTTGATGAAGTTTTCACTCTGTCGTGTGGTTTTTAACACACACCGATTTTTTATAAATTTACGTGTCTTTTGTTAAATAATGGAAATGTTCACAGCGTAAAGTCAATTTATTGTGTAATATTAGGCACGGTTTTTTTTTGTTAATTAGGGACACTTGGAGTTCAGCACTAGACAGCTATTTACTGTTCAACCGGACGATCCTGTGGTTACCTACCAAAGAAGGCCTACAACTGCAACTACAAATTTAGGCAAGGCTACAAGTGTTTACCTGATATAATCATGTCCCCGCGGTCAGTGGTCCAGTAGTTGATGGAGGAGGGGTACGCCTCGGTGTGGCACTCCAGCGTCACGTCCTGCCCGATGTACGCAGCTTCCAGTTGGTTGGGGATGGACAGCATCGGCGGAACTGTATTGTCAATAACTTGATGTACAAAAATCGTAAGCGTCTCTGAAGCCTGCAATTTAAGACTAAAAATAGGTGCAAATAAAAGACCCAGACCTAGTTAAAACTGTCAAAGGTTGTATCTCTTGAAACTGTTATTAACCCTTTCGCTTTTATGGATTGTAAAAACCTGAAATTGCCTAATATCGGCTCACAAGTAAACTTTTTCATCCATAAGGTTAATGCCGAAACCTACTTAATAATACAAATGCGATTGAAAATGGAAGGACTCAATGGATTTTGAAGCAATTTTTAGAATATTCAGAGCGTTTCCTAAGAAAGATTTGGCGTATAAATTATTTAGTAAATGACAAAAGGGATCGGTGCTGTGAAGCCTAATATGGAGCGCGTTGCCGCGGGTCCTTGGTTATATTTAATTTGCATCTTGAAGTTATATTGAAAATGTTTACGACATTTTTATGACGAAAATGACAAAAATTGTAAGCATACAGGGACTTTATAGCCTTACCTTACTTATTATTATATAAATTTTAAAAATTATGCTATCAGGACTAGTATTTATTCTTGAAGTAGGCAAGTTTCTTCGCGTTACGACCCCCGAAGCCCCCTCCCCTTTTCGAGGTCGGTTAAAAAGAAGCCTAGATACTACGAATGCTCTTCTTTATAATAGGTCTTTACCTATGAAATTGCCGTTTTGTATGAAAAAATTTAAATGATTTTTTTTCATGTATTTTTTATTTGTATTAATCGAAGTAATCACCCATGCAATCAATGCATCTTTGCCAACGCAGTGGCAGTTTATTGATGCCCTTCTTAAAGAAATCAGCTGGACGGGAGGCAACAAATTCTTCAAAGGCATTTTGTACTGCCTCTCGGGTATTGAATTTTTTTCCCGCCAAGAAGTTATCCAAATTCTGGAAAAAGTAGTAGTCTGTAGGCGCAAGGTCTGGTGAGTAGGGCGGATGACGGAGAGCTTCCAACCCCAGTTCTTGCAACTTGGAGACCGTCTGCTGTGCAGTATGAGGTCGCGCGTTGTCGTGCAGGAGCAGCGGAGACGAGCGATTGACCAATGCTGGTTGGAGATGTGCCAGCTTCTCCATCATTGTGTTCAATTCTTCACAGTACACATCTGCAGTAATGCTCACCCCGTTTGGTAAGAAGCTGTGTTGAATCACACCGGCGCTAGACCACCAAACAGTGACCATCACTTTTCTTGGGGTAAGTTTTCGTTTAGGGCATTGTTTAGGTGCTGAACCAGGATCCAACCAACTTGCTGAGCGCTTGCGGTTATCAAACAGAATCCATTTTTCATCGCAGGTAACAATGCGGTTCAAAATTCCTTCATTTGTGTGTCTGTTGAGCAGTGCAAGGCACGTCTCGACGCGTACTTCGCGCTGGCGATCATTGAGTTCGTGGGGCACCCATTTGTCAAGCTTATTTACCTTGCCAATTTGACGCAAATGGACCAATATTGTTTTGACGCTAACGTCGAAAGCTGCTGCTAATTCAGCCGTAGATTGTGTATCATCAGCTTCCACAATCGCCTTTAATTCGTCATTGTCGACCAAAGTCTTCGGACGACCGCGAGGTTCATTTTTCAGGTCGAAATTTCCAGAACGGAAGCGAGCAAACCAATAACAGGTAGTGCGTTGGTTTGTAGTGTTAGCTCCGTAAACGTCGTTGATGTTGCGTGCCGCTTGTGCCGCGTTGCTGCCACGACGGTACTCATATTCCATAATTACTCGAATTTTTAACGTATCCATGATGACGAAAAAGATTTAAATGCGATGAAAATGTAACACTAATCAATAAACAAATGACTACTTTTGGAAAAAAAAATCCATGTTTTTAAAATAAAATTAATTTGAAATTAGAATTCTTAGCCAAACAAAAAATATTTTGATTTGAAATGGCCAGTACTGCAGAACGGCAATTTCATAGGTAAAGACCTAATATTATATTTTATTTGAGTCTAGGCTTGTCAGTTAAGTGACGATGAGGTCAAGAATATAATGTTTCCTAGAGTTTAAAATAAACACCTATCGTCGCGTTATCAAATTCTATAGATTTTTTTGCCATTGATGAAAAAGCTTTTTATAAAATCGAAGCAGATTTTTAATACATATATATCGGAATTGTGCTGAAATTTGATTAGTTTTTTCGTCGATCGAATCGTGAGGTTTTGCCGTTGCACTGCTAACGTAGGTGATACGCTACGGTCTACCCAGTGTCAGGAACTCGTAGAACAAATATGAACAAAAAATATTGTAACTTTTTTAGAAATTGTGATATTTTACCATGAATCCTTTTGTTATGGTTTAAAATCAAAATTCAGATAATATTTCCAATTGGGATTGGATATGGCTATGTATGTAAAAGAATGATGAAACAACTTTAATTTTTTAGTACCGGCTCAAAATGTACGAGTATGCTTTTTAGTTGTATATACAAACTTTATTTGCCAAAACTACAGGGTTAGATAGCGCAATCCATTTTCAACCAAGTGAAAGAGAAGGTCTACGCCAACAGCCCAGCGTCGATTCACCTCAAAGATGGAATTCATGAGGCTATCGAGGACATAGGGCAGCCACTTTTCGATTTGGTCATGAAAAATTTCATGAAAACGATATGGTCCTGTAAGCGTGGTCATGGTGGTCATTTGCCTGATGTTATTTTCCACTTTTAACGGCATACCTTCCTCTTTATAGTGAAATAAACATCCGATCATTTATATTAAAAAATGCCATTTTTCTTTGAATATCAAAATAACACCTCTTATTGGAAAACCCTATATTACTTTAATTTAGGTATGGTACTTTGTTAGTGAATTCTAACAATAGCGGAAGCTACGTACCACGCAGTCACAGGTACGTAGTTAACGCACGCACTGCTAAGAATGAAAAATGTTTGTACTCACAAAAACTTTGTCTTTCTTTATACTTGTTACGTAAATAACACAACATGTGCATAATACATATGACATGCCTATCTCAGCGGAGAAATGGTGCCCTACGCACTTCGTACAGGTACATACTCGTAGTTACGTCCTTGGTGCATGTATTATATTATCTGCGAAGAGTTATGAATGAATAAAAGCAGGCAGCGACGCGCATAGAATAACATTGTCATAAAGATTTGTCTCGGGTACTGCCTAAATGTAATGAAAACTGACAGTGAATTCATAAGGAAGTCTCGTTGGTTAATCGAGTGAAAGTTACGTGAGCGTTTCACGTCTCCCGTAAGAAATGGAGAGGACCGTGTACGCGCCGAGATACTGAATGTGAATTAGGGGAAAGAAAAGCGTTTCATTGGGTTCGGTGGCGAGGTGGCGAGGGCGACGCGGGAGGACAGATAGTATCGCCATTATCGCGTCCGTACCGTGTTCACGTCAGCATTATGCTCTAATTGGGCGCAATTACGGCCGATCCGGCGGAAGGCGCCGGCGTCAGGTAGAGACGCTGGTGTCCTCGTAAATACTAGTTGACGACACCCTCCCCTAAGAAAAATAATATTTCTCGATGCTGACTTCCGACTAAGAAAACGAGTGCATCGAATTGCTCACGTACTTACGGACGGACGAATTTTGAGGTTAAGTTTACGGGCCGGGACAAATGAATGTGAAGGGGTGTATCTGTACTATAATTAATCATTCATAATAATATTATGATTAATATGAAGTTTGTTTTTACATACAAGCTGAAGACAGGGCGCTATGGCGCTCACTAGGAGAGGGCTATTTCCACCAGTGGACTAATATAGCCTGATGATGATGATGATGATGATGATAAATAATATTATAAACAGATTTGTAATCATGTATATTGTTGTAGGGATATCTCTGGTATATCTCTGGAACTAACAATCCAATTCTTTTCACTGTTAGAAAGCTACATTATTCTTAAGTGCTATTATTTTAAAAATTACGCTTTAAAGGGGAGGGGAGATTAAAGTTCGAAGGGAAAAGTATAAAATCCACGCAGACGAAGTCGCGGGCGAAGCGCTAGTGTATAGATATGAGCGGGTTAGTGCCTTGGATTACTACTCGTATGAACTACTTTTTTTTTTTTTTTTTTTAGGTGGGGCCACTCGCAGTTCAGCTCTATAAGGCTGTTTACTGCTTAACCGGTCGATCCTGTGGTGACCTTACAAGAAGGCCCCCAGCCAGGGCTAACTACAAGTTACATTTAAACGACCGCTCGCTAAGGGCGCCCCCTGTGGGGCTCGAACCTCGGCTTAGGGCGTCGCGTCGTTGAATACTTTACAAAAACAAAGGCTGGGTCTCGTTATTATTATATCGGGGGGTTACGTATGAACAACATGCAATCGACCCGTTCGTAAAATGTACATCCGTGTATATTCGTTAAATTATGCGGCAACGATAGTTATGTCGCTTTATTGCAAATTGAATATTTATAGCAAAATATTCGCTGCATTTCTAAATATTTTTACATTGTAAACTAAAAGTCCAAAATATAAAAATATTCTGTTTACTGCATGAATATGAATGGTATTGACATATGCCTCCATGAACCGCTATTGGTAGGTAACTATGTAGTTTACAATGTTTGTATTTGTTCATAACAAACATAACATTTTTTGAATAAATCGTGCGAAAAGTTCGCATTGTAAAATCGCTCGTTGAAAACAGTAACTTTCATTTGGGCAATGAAATAGATATACTTCATTCATAATAATATTAATGAATGAATGATGAATGAATGTAATGAACGTCGTCCTTATTTCCTTATTAGCGTTTGCTAAGCTCCTTGATTTCACGATGAATACAAAGAAATGGGTTTTTTTTACCATTTGCATGAACATTTTAACAGTAAGATTTGTCTAATCTTATTAAAAATGGATTAAAGGTATAATATAAAACTAGCTTTTAACCGCGACTTCATCCGCGTAGAGTTTTTTTTCATAGAGGGATACACGTGTTGGTAAATTATTAATTTGTTACTGTTATCACCTTTTTTCCCCGTAATGGTATATTCCAATAACACTAATAGACGTTGCGTTAGTTATCAAACCATAAGTCTAAATGTTTGTTTTTGTGACTTTTACTTTAAAAATGGAGGACTTTTTACACAAACTTTCTTCCCTTATTTTTCCCCTTAGGGGTGGAATTTTCAAAAATCCTCACTTAGTGGCTGCCTAAACTATATAAGGTGTAAATGTGCAAAATTTCAAGTCTCTTGGTCCAGCGGTTAGGGCTATGCGTTGATATATCAACAGTCAGTTTACCATTTTATATACACAAACAACAACAGAAGAAGATGTAGGCACTAACAAAGAATGCTGACTCTCATCATCTGCCTAGCCTTTTCCCAACTATGTTGCGGTCGGCTTCCAGTGTAACTGGATGCAGCTGAATATCAGTATTTTACATGGAGCGACTGCCGGGGCAACACGAAACCCCTTGGTAAGACTGGATGTTAGACTTTCGGGCCCCTGACTACCTGTAACGACTGTCAAAGATCTACAAATGACAGCCGGGACTAACGGCTTAACGTGCTTCCCGAGGCACGGAAGAATCTCGATATGTTACGAACGGTCACCCATCCACAACCCGAGCGGATGTTTTTATTTAGCCACAAGCTCCTCCTCAAAGAATGATGACACCAGTATTTATAATACATTTTACTTATGTAACAAATTGTTTCTAATAGTATAGTATTCGCACGTGTCTGAAATTATTCTGACATTAACATGATAGCTATTTAATAAAGTTAAAACTTTCAAATATCTGAATTCTATTTAAGCAATATTTCATCCTAAATCAATAATTTGAATAAGTTTTATACAATATGAAATAATTGGGTAAAGAGAGAGAAATTTTCGAACAAACTGTGAGTGTTAACAGTAACGGTAAAATAAACAACAATAATATGCAAATACGAACATAAATCAAGTGTGATGAACCGGCTGCGAATAGATGAACGAACGGACGAACGCAATGATTTGGGAAAACGTTGGGTAGCCGTTAATTGTCACGCAGAGTAGCAGCTACGGGCATATTGTGGTAACATCCGTTGCCAAATATATGTCACAAATGACAACCAACGATGTGCCTCTATTGGCCCTGCGTCAAAGGCATAGGCTGCAGTTAACTACTAGAAGCTAGGCTCTCATAGAAGGGATAAAATTCACGAACGCTCGTTAAAGAATAAGCCAACAGCAACAAAAAACATACAAAAAATAATACACCTAGATGCACTAACGACTTTTTCTCTACCCCATGGTAGGCAGAAACTACAGAACGCCACCTGCTACGATCCTTACAACACACAACAAATTAGTTTTGTTTCCCATTCGCACGGGATAAATAAAAATACTGCCAGTTAAATAGTCATTATCAGAGGAAGGATTAATATGGGTCTCAAAATTCTAGCAAGTATATACTAAAACTGCTAATAATATTCTTCAGAAGTGTTGTTTCGAAGATCGTGAACTGTGAAGAATAAAGTTTTGCTAAAGTTGTCTTACAGCATCGAAGACAGTCCCATACTGTGCAGTTGTCCGGGCCGACACCGGACTGAATTAATGTATTTCTTACTGGACAAATCTCAGTTGGAATTATTTAAATTAAATAAGCAGCTGCTAAGGATATTAATTTTGTTAGTCCTCAAAGTTATTATTTTTCTTAAGTCTTTTTAGTCTTTACATCTCAAAAGTTTAAACGGTTTTAGTTGAATAATTTATAATTAATTAGTCAGCAATTTTGTAAGTAAAGAATTGCTTTTATTTATTAATTGTTGGTACCAAATTTATGTTGTATGTTTGATAACATCTGAGTTTAATATTGCACACAAACACTGCACAAAAGCTTTTGAAGACTTTAAAGTAGACTTTCTTTGTATTTTATGTTATATTCAAACTCGGCATAAATAAAGTTGTGTGTAAAGTGAGGAAACTGCGAAGGAGAGGCAAGTAGAGAAAATTCTCTGTACATATATTTTAAGTACAGGTGGGTTCTGTATATTTCCATGTTGATATGTTAATGAAAGCCGCTGTTCGTTTCGCCCAAGGTTTTACAGTCAACCAAGGAATACTGGGTAGGGGTTAACACACTACGATGCATATTAGCGGTGGGTTAGCTGTACCGTTTGGAGTTTTATAACGGTTTATTGAATAATTAGAAAACATAACATCGGGCTAACCACTATCTCAACCAAATATTATAAGGATCTAGTTTCAACACAGCATGCAAAGCGAAATTGTATCAAATTTACGACTTTCAAGTAAGGAAATGATGTAACTTACATTGCACCATGAGCACGACCCGCTTGCTGATCGATGGCGGTACTCCGTTGGAAGCGATGCACAAGTAAGCACCCATGTGAAGCCGAGATACTTTGGAAATGGTTAAGTTTTCACCGTCTACCACGTTCACTGCAACCAAAATATACTAGAGTAAATAATCATTGCAGACAATTTTGAAGCAAATACCTTATAGCTGAGTACCTACGTAATTTGTATATACAACCTTATTTTTTCTTTGTACTAAACCTCTTGAGGGGTAATTTTGCTCACTATTACGATCGACTTTTAATATTATACCAACACTGAAATCGGGGAAGAAACAGCGGCTCCATACATTTTATCGATCTAAGAGACAGAAAATGTACTGAACGCCTGTACTTTTTTCGTAATTCAGCGCTAGTCACTTCGTCAAAGTTATTCATAATGATGAATAAGATGACTCCTTGAGAGGTTTAGTATAAAGAAAAATTAAGGTTGTATAAATACCTTTGTGCATGTCACATTACAACACAGAGTTAGCGTACATAATTGAATTTAGGCAAAAATGAAGTAAAAACGGAAAGCCATAAAATATGGCATTGTTGGATATTAAGTGAATTATGGCGGGCTTTCGTAATTATTCGCGTTCGATAGTCCATTGTTAATTCAATTGCGAAAATATTTCTGTTATGCGCTGGGTGTGGGTACAATTTAATAGTATTGTGTGGAACAATTCGTGTCATTTTGGACCCTCACTCGAACCTTCGCTGTAATGTCCGGTTTCGATATTACGCGTTATAAGAACTTTGTCCTATCTTATTTGATTACATTAATTTAAAAACTTATCTGCAAATACTGTTTAAGTGTTTAAGTTTCGTATTTTTAAAGCAAAACGAACTGTTCCAGAAAATAAACAAAATTAAATTTACTTAAATAGAATTCCTAAGTATTTCTAAATTACTTACCAGAACGTTCAAACCTAGCGTTGGTAATATTTGAATCAATTAAATTAATTTTCCACGAAATCTTAAGTAAACATTAATAAAATACGAATGAAGAGAAGAATTCCAACACAATTTAAGTTCGTTTATCGTATTAAAATATTTTGAACAGAATTCGTTTTCGACGTACGTTTGTTTGGACGATATACGCGAGTGGTATCCCAGTGGGTTCATTCCACTCCATTTCTCGCTTCAAAGATTTCTTTCTTTCATCTGCTTTGTTTCGCCGAGAGGGCGTCAACATAATGAGCGTCCGGAACTAATGTTTTGACCGGATATTTGTAAGAGTACCAAAATCTTTTGTTAACTGTGTTGGCTGTTCTTCCAGTTTCCATTTAAAAGAAAAGAATGGACTTTTGACCTGACAAAAACGAAGTGACTGGATGTATAATTTCCATTAAAGACAATTACAGCTTATCTTGTGATTTTTGACAGAGCTTTTACAAGGTTCTAGTGGATGGCCTAGGAAAATATTTCAATTTATGTTTTGGTAAAAGAAATAGGTAACCTTTGGACGTGATAATTTCAAAATTATCGTCGTATTACCTGCAATGGGAATTCCTAATATTCAACTTCTTACCTGATTCTCCGTTGCAATTAAATTCCTGGCCATCTTCACGCCTCCACATGACGTATGGTTCTGGGTAGCCAGTGGCACGGCAGACCATCGTCACATTGGTACCTTCGCGGACTACCATGTCCGTTGATGTCATGTTGTCAATTATTACTGGTGGCACTGGTGACAAATGAATGGAATAGAATAGGTACAACAATTAGTAACAACAACAATAATCAGGTGATAATATTTTTAGGGGTTTGCAAGTAAAAATTTAAAATTTGCATGCTTATAATGAATCTTATTATTAGCATGCAAATTTTCATACAGTTGGTACGAAAGAATAGTAAAGATAACGCATGCATTGAGCTGGTTGTGGTATTATTTTCAATTGGAAGTTTTATAGATGTCTTGTTTATGCGTCACGTTTGAAGATAGAAGTAGTCAACTAAGTAATAATAAGTAAATGTTACAGCTACACTCCCTAGTACACTCGGTCTAAAGTATAATGAACAATGTTTCATAATAATAATAATTGATTTGGTAGACTGATTTTTTTATTTAAGGGTAAGGTCACAATCCCGCTACCTGCTCCGTGACCGGGTCCAAACCGCAACCACAGCAATGCTATATAAATTTGTAACCTTATTACACCTGAACTAGGGACGGTATACGAAGGTATTTAGTTCGGGTATTTTAATGTCAAAATATCAACTTGCTCTTAGCTCAGGATTGATAGTAGAGCTTTTAGGTGAATAAAATTTCCATGCGGGAATGCCAGGTTTGCTTCGCTATGTAGTCAATAAAACCGGACACGGTAACCTGTAGAGTGGATGTGCAATTAGATAAGTGAGTCTGTAAAAATTGCAGTAGTATAGGGAAGTTTACAGGGCTCTGTGTACTCTATTTGATTTACCAAGTGAAATATAGCAGGTGCAGGTGCCACGAGTTTCGGTCGTTGCGTGACAGACTGATGGAGATGGTATACTCACCCATAACCTGTTAGTATCCCTTCCTGGAGCGCATGGAGTCGGTGTTATCCTGGCACATGTACCAGCCGCAGTTTACCTCCTGCACGTTCTTGATGTGCAGGCATCACGAGCGGTGGTCGTTGTATGACAGACTGATGGAGATGGTATACTCACCCACAACCTGTAGATATCCCTTCCTGGAGCGCGTGGGGTCGGTGTTGACCTGGCATATATACCAGCCGCGGTCTACCTCCTGTACGTTCTTGATGTGCAGGCACCACGAGCGGTGGTTGCTGTATGACAGACTGATGGAGATGGTATATTCACCCACAAGCTGTAGATATCCCTTCCTGGAGCGCATGGGATCGGTGTTGTCCTGGCACCTGTACTAGCCGCGGTCTACCTCCTGCACGTTCTTGTTGTGCAGGCACCACGAACTGTGGTCGTTGTACAACAGATTGATGGAAACGGTATACTCACCCACAACCTGTAGATATCCCTTCCTGGAGCGCATGGGGTCGGTGTTGACCTGGCACATGTACCAGCCGCGGTCTACCTCCTGCACGTTCTTGATGTGCAGGTACCACGAGCGGTGGTCGTTGTACGATAGACTGATGCGCGCGTTCTGAGTTATTATGTTGTGGTGGATGCTCAGGATTGTCTGCGTGTCTACGCGGACCCACGCTACCTGTAGGAACCATGTTACAGTATTAGGTATCAGGGACGAAAATTAAGAAGCAGTTTGGAAAACCATTTCTTTTTTCTCAGATAGTTGATAATTTGTGCTTACACGTGGTAAACAAACTCCACCATTTAACGTCGTTACTATCAACATTTTTTTAAGAGTGAATAATTTCCGCCCTATTTTTAATTTATAAGATTTTTTATACCGTTTTCTTATTGAGTTAATGGACCTGGAAGCCAAGACTTTCAAGTTAGAAATACAGTACAAACACGCACCGTCATCGTATTAAAATGCAACCCTTAGAAGCGCATATATGGCACATGGTTGCATTAGAAGGACATACTCGGCTGAATGAGCAGCAAATGTAGCAGTGCGGCGGACCGGAGGAATATTTCCTTTGAAGCATTTCCAAGAATTCATAGAAGTGCATGAAGTTTAAAGTATACGCAGAAACTTATATTTTTACGACAGTGACAAACACATTTAGGGGTTCCATTAGATAGTAATCTTTTACACAAAGTTACAAGTTTTTTTCAGCTGAGTCACATTCACACGCAAACTAAGTTTTACGACAAAAATAGATTAGAACACTAAAGTTATCAATCTTTTGTTGGAATAAAAAACATTGACTTTATTCTTGAAAATAATTTTCATGAGCGACTTTTTTGAATCAGATTTGAAGGAACGACATGTTTCTTGTCTGCGGACAAAATATCTCTAACTTAACATCACATCACATTAAATAACATACAAGAACAATAATTGATTTATGCTATGCTACTGTGGCCCACATATCATTTAGAAACTTTAGGCTACTTCCACTCTTAGACTAAAGTCTGACGATCAAATTTCCCGTTGTGGACATAATCCAAATGGTGACTAATTCAGTGTCACCTACCAAATATATCTGCACTACACAGCTCTCCAATTTTGCTAACTAGCCGTCCTGCATGATTAATAACTGGCGAATCGTGCATTCTGAGCAAAGTGATATTAAGTTGGCTTGTTAAAACTTTACCCCGTGCACCGCACGAATGGAGTTGTATGAAGTTCTGGCGCAACGTATCCGTTCATAGAATTACACGGCGCTCGTTGATCATGGCCTCTGACGTCATCAGCAACGGGCCTCTAGGTTACCGTTGTTTGCTTTCTTAATTGCTTGCCAATATAAACTTGCGGTAAGTTTATAAATATAATAAGAAACTATTATATTTTGCGGTGAAACGTCAAGTTACGAAAGGTCTCAATTTTTTATTTACTTGTATTTATATACTAAAATATACCTATAGAAATAGAAAACTCCTCCGCTTTGTACTCGTTTTATTCATCTGTAAAGAGACCGGGCGGGGCATGACGTTGCTTATTGAAGTTCGCTGACGTCACTTCGTCTATACGCATACATGAGTGACATCTATCCAGGCTGTATTTGCTTTACCACTAAGAAACTTCGATGACCTCGATACGGTATGAATCTTATCAAGAATCTAGAACTGAATATGCGTACCATGTCTTGGGTAGCCACAAGTAATTTAGGGTGTAGTCACAATCACCACAACATGACAGATCGATTATTGATTGTGGTATGACGTAACAGTTGAATACATTGATTCCATTTTCTAAATAAATTGACTTACATAGTTAAGATGCATGCCTGAAATACTGAAGGTAGAATAATTCGAATTGCTCTTCAGCGCTTGTACTTCACCTATTAAAATATAATTTAACTTCAAGACATCTTATTTGTCTCAGAAGCGAGAACTCATCGACATGTTCAGTATTTGGCCTATTCTAACCGCGGGGTTCAAAGTTGGTTCCTGACCGAGTTTCAGAAGTCCGAACTCAAGAGTCAGCGGGCGATGGAGCGTATTATGCTCGGCATCAGAATAGGTACAAAACGCCACTTTAAAGTGCAGTCAGGTTGAAATAGGATGAAAATCTTGACATTTACTCATAAAATATACCAGCAATTATGGGTATGTTTCATAACGCCCCAGAAAGTCGTTGCCAAACCATGCCTGTAACAGGGGACATAAATAGAGCTGTAAAGAGAAGCCTCTCCCCTATAGTCTTTGTCAAATACTGACATTGTTTAAATTAATTAAACAAGTTTTTTGTTTCTTTCGTTTGTTTTTGTTTCTTAAAATAGCACTTGTGAATGAATAGGGAAGGATTTTATGAGGGAATGACTAGCTTACCTTGTACCCTCGTAAGTCTTCGACGACGCAGGCGAGCAGCGCGTCGCGCCCTACCGTCACCGTCACGTTCGTGACCGGCTCCACGAAACGAGGGAACAATGATTCTGAAACAAATACAACAGATAAACGTTGCTGTTTGCTGTGTTTTGGTTGTGTACCTATTCTATTTATGGTAACGTGTTTTGAAATAAGACAGTATTCGAAAGGATTATTTAGTTACATAAGTGGTGTTTTTCATGAAAAATATCAAAGTTTTCCGTTTTCTGGGGAATTACACCAATTATTTAGAAAACGGTAAACATGGTATTTTATATTGTCACAAGTGAATCTATAAGAAGAGAGAGAATTTACAAGTAAAGTGCAAAAATGCGCTAATCGCTATTATTTCGAAGACCACGTGAATATACCACTTAGGTGTATTCATAAAGTGCGACTTTGACTGCGCGGTTACCTTCGTAGGTAGTCACATTCACGCCTAAGTCTAAGGTTTGAATGTACCCGTGAAAGTAGTCACATTCAGACCTGTAGAATTAATCAATCACGGCATAGAATCATGTAGGCCCGTTCATGAATACCTACATACAATGGGTCCAGGTACATGTAAGAACGAGAGCAATCCATCAAAGTACACACTTTCCTCTACCAAGTTAAATTGAGTAATATTTGGCCCATTGACTCCTCCATGGAAGGATTCTTAAGCAAGGGTATTACGGTTGGGTCTAGGCTAAATCTAGTTTTAATATAAAAAGGGATTTTATAAGTAGAAATGAAAAAGCGGTTGACAATGCGTTACGGATTAGGTCAGTGTCCCTTTCAGCGCGAACTTAGCCGTGGAAGTACCTACACATTTATCACCAAGGTATCTACATAGAATAGCTCACGCGATGTGTGTGGATCTTGTAAACTAAACAGCCAATAGTGGTTTCTGAAACTTGTACTTCGTAGCTTTATTTACATGATAGCCATAGCGGGCTGGGTGCCGTGTGTGCGGCGGCTTGCAAACCACAAGTAGCCCATTTGGTTTTCTGCGAAGTGTGTACCAAATGGCGGTTAGAGGTGGTCGCATTGCGGCCTGTGGTAACACCCTTATTATATGACCAGCCATTGCTTTTGAATCACGCTCTACCGTGATTATATTAGCCAGGCTCTTAATTTATTGTCAACACAAACTTAAATTTCAAAACCACAAACTTATAATTGGAATTAAGTTTTAAAGTAAAGTAAACACTCCCAAATTATTATAATCGTAAAACGGTTTTCAATATGACTTCGTGACTGATAAACTAAATCACAGCGTTACGTAGCGTTACTGTACGTTACGTTAGCGTATACTGCTGTTAAATTTTCAAAATCACCTCCTAAAACATGAATAAATCATGTCGATAAAGTTGAATAATGTCCGCCACTCGGAAAGTGAGAAGACTTACGTATGTAGACGTCAATACTAACGCGATCGATATGAGCGATGCTTCAATGCTGCAACAATCTATTTAGGCTAAACAACCTGAGACACGGAAAAATATCCGCGAATGATTGATGAGTGGGAACGCGAATAGAACAAATCCATCCAGCGCCCATCAATCTTAGCGGTACAGCGGTGCGGGCCGCTGTGCAAGCGACGTCGTCTCTAATGAAAGAAGAGCTTACCGAGCACGTATAAACAATCGGAAAATGTTGTTTCTAATATTCCGCAAGATAGATGGCCCGTGAAATGTGCTCTTAGCTGGGATCAAGCCTTTTTTAATAGAAAAATGATTGTGCTACGTCTTTTGTTCAACTTGGGAGCGGCTACATAATAGTGTACAATGTTAGACGGTCAACTCTCTAACGTCACATTGTCGAAAACTGTGTTACAAAACGGGGAAAGCGACAAAGCGGTTGTTGCATCGTTGTGCTCCACGATATGTGACCTTAGAGAACGGTGCTTCAGCACTGAATTTTGAATTCATGATACGAATAAAAAATACGAATTGCGGTGGGTTAGTCCTTTCGTTCTAAAATTAACATAACCAAAATGGTGCCACTATTTACAAGCATGCCTGCATATCCCTTTCTTTTCCCTATCATCTTTTAAAACTAAAAGTGCTTTAGTACATTAACAAAAAACATAAAACTTCTTTATAATTATATTTGAAAGTTATCATTATTCATTGTTCGACTCAATAATTGGTAGGAACAACGATTTTGATTTCATGACGCCCACACAGCTTGAAAGAAAAATGAGCAGACAATAAATAATTGACCTTTTGATTGAAAAAGGCTACCTACTACAACGTCTCAACCTTATTATTAACCTCTACGAAATTTAAGTCATTCGTATTACTCACGTAGGGTGATTATGTATAAATAAACCTATTTATGTATTGTAGTAAGTGAATAAATTAATTTTAATATAAGAACCAGTTATTATGACATCATCGCTTCGGCTCCAGGCAATATCGTCACGTGATTACAAATCGTTCGTAATAGCCAACCTCCATAACTTAAGAGCCCTCAAAGACGGTAAAGTCCTACTGTAAAGGGTTTAATTACTTTAATAAGCGCTAATACAGTGTAACGTGTTAATAATGTAGTCGGTGTTGATGAGACAACGAGATTACCCGGCCACTTGAAATATGATTACGGGCGGGCGGCTCATCAGGCCATAAGTGTTTACGGATGCACGTGACGGGTCGCGCCTCCCACCCGGCCAGCCGGGCCGCCTCGTCCACTGCCCGCGTATTTACCTAATTGGCACAGTACGTTGTGACAAAAGTCCGTGTTGGGCTCCCGGCAAATTAGATTCCCTGCCCACCCGCCGCCCGCCGATGCCCCACCGCTCGCCATCGCTGCCGCTCGCTTTACTTACCTCTTTCACCCTAAATTGACTTTCCTCTAATTGAAATACGCGTCAAAGACTCTTTCCGCAATTAATCTTTTTTATTTGTTTTTATTAGTTACTGCAGTGTTTGGAAAAAAAGCTTTTAATCCACACCGACCGGCTTTAAAGGATTTGTGACTTTAGGATTGAACTGAATCGATTATTCAAACGAAAAACATAACCCAGTAGTTACTTTATAAAACCTACAAAAAGGCAAACTATCTGGTAAAAACTGTTCTGATGCAAATAATTAAAGTGTTTATTAAATAGAGATATAACATGGTATTTCGCGCATCAACTATTCAAATAAAGCTTTTGTATAAAAATACATGCCCTACATACCGACATTTTGATTATGAAATATTAAAATCAGATTGGATAAAAATTGCCCTATCCTTTGGAATATACGTAGGGGAAAATATGATGAGATTTAAAAATTGAATTATCCATTTTCGACACGGGAATTGGTGCCCACCTAAAAATAAAACCGACTGTAGCAAATTCGAGTTGCCGAGGCTCACGGCGGCTTCGCTGTGGCTTCATTCATGAGTATCGATTTTATGCAAAATGCAACAAGATTCACTTGAACATGTCGGCTATACGATACGCATTATGTGAAGAACCGATCTATTCTACAATTACATTGGCGTAGGTACGGGCGTTTGTAAATGGGTGCGTACGTTGTCGGCCTGGTCGAATGAGGCCTGTCGGGATATTGAGAGCGCCGGAGTCGTGTACGAATAAACATGTAACACAATTAGCGGTCAGGTGTTGGAGGCGATGCCAGCCCTTCGCAATAAGAGCTTGATAAAGCCAATTTAACCGGAGATTCGATTCCTCTGCCTGTTTATTATTATCAGTGCGCCTAATTTCAGTTCCCCGGGTCCTATTGTGTAAACTGAATGAACAAACAACTAATGCAAATTTTGGTTAGTTAACTAATTTGAAGTTTAGAGATAGATCAGGACACTATCTAGCAGAATATGACGAAAATTCCTGGTTTGATCATTGGAGAATCGTAGGAGTGGATCATTTATTGCGTGATTCGAATTTAATTTTGGCTACACCATTAATCTTTCTAAGATATTAATGTTCTGACAAATAATAAGACGGGTATTGGGAACACCTACAATTCTTCTTTGTCCTCAACATACCTAGTACATCGTTGTCGTTTGTAATTGCGTCGCGTATGTTGTTAAACTTTAATTGTTAGCATTAACACGTGTGATGCCAATTAGTACATATACTTAAGCTTAATCGTTTCACGGCCTGAGTTTGTAGCACTTAGTTACATCGTTGTTAAGTGCACCTAATGCGACTTGTTCCGTACTTGCTCCCGTAGTTATATGTATATTACAAGCTTTAATTCATATACGTTGTACTAGGAGTAAATGTAAATACTTTGAGAACAGACGCATTATGTGTAGGTGTAACTCGTATGTTCAATTCATCGCGCATTTACTGAACTAAACTTTAAAAGAAGCCGACGTGAATTATAATTATATATTACCTAGGTATAATTTAAGTTTAGTAACATCCATACTAATATTATAAATGGGAAAGTGTGTGTGTCTGTTTTTCCTTCTTTCATGGCAAAACGGAGCGACGAATTAACGTGATGGAGGATGGAGGTAGTTGAAGGGATAGAGAGTGACATAGGCAACTTTTTGTCTCTTTCTAACCCCCCACTTCTCTTAAATGGGGGGCCCGGAATTTAACGCGAGTGAAACCAATAATTAACAACAAAGTTTTAAAAATGTTGATCCATTGGTAACAAAATAAGCCTTCTTAATAAAATGATACTGTGCTACGAAGCTACGAAAATTTTCTGCAGTCACGTTTTTGTGCTGTTTCTGCCTTATTATTTTTAATTTGTGAATCTCCACCTATAAGCAGCTTAATTGTTTACCCAGAAACGTTCAAAGTGATAGTAGAAACAGTATTAAAATCTACCTAATATCATTCGAGATTAGCTCGAAGTAGAGACAAATGCGGTCTGGAACTTCGTTCCACGAATTTGTGTAGCGTAGTACTAAAACCTTAAGTACTATTACAAAATACCTCAGGGTATTCGTTCGATACATGCACTACTTATAAGTATACGTAGCTGAACAGTTTATAGGATAACTGGTCCATTTTGTAATAAAATTTTACTGCTGTGCTAAACTTTCCTGTGCTAATCCTAATTTATTTTTTTGAGCTGATTTTGGGAAGAAACCTAAAAGTGCACGTAAAGGCCACTAGGCACAATAGTTCAATAAATATTACTTCAACCAATCAAATCAGAGCAAAACAACGAAACAAACAAAACAATATCAACCATTGTTTTACATCACCAAGCCGAAATCAAAGCGTAAATGTCGCGAAAGAATACGAAGTTAGTATGAAGGTTATAAAAATATCTGGAGGACAGGTTGGCGTTATATTGCCGTTATAAATCAGCGTTTGCGACAGGCGAGCGTGGCGGCGGCGACGCGGCGGCGTGACGACGCGTGGCGTGCACGGCAGTGCCACCTCGTGTCGCCTGCCGACATTCTACATATGCATAAATATTGCGCCTACAATGCGTATATACACCTAGTATGGTAGTTGTATATACTTCCATTTGTTTTATTTTTATGACAAGAATTTTTGAAATCCTTAGATCTGGTAGAGTTTGCATTGAAGGATTGCATTGAAGAAGACTTTTAAATTCAGTGTAAGGGTATACGATTAAAAAAAAAACTTGGAAATTATAGACTATATTATAACAGCAATCTAACCGGACGTATGCCTTTCTGTTGGCGTAATATTTTTACTGCCCCCATTTTTTGTATTTAACCTATCTAAGTTTCTATATAAAACTACAATTTTGAGGCTATAAAATAACCCCAGCGAATTCTACATAATATCCTCCCTGCACCGGTAGTAATTCAACAAACCTGCAGATTTTCTAGCGGTGTTTTCCTTACACCGTCGGAGTGGAAGCCGGCAGTAAAATTACGTATATTGACGTCATATGTTTGAAAAACATGTTGGTCGTTACGACTACGAAGTAAATATAATTACTTCATGGTTACGACATAACGGTATCTACCAACCTAGGTAGGTAGCGACCTACCTACTGTACCTTTCAGAATAGGTTAGATGCATATTATGCTATAACATAATATGCATTCAGCAAATACTTGGTAAGATAATCGTAACTGAACTTATTTTCTACAAGAAAATTGGGTGTCCCCCCAATTTGCCTGTCATTTAGTAAAAGTGAAAAAAACAAAAGGTGGTTTGACTTCTCGAACCACCTTTTGTTTCCTCACAGAGAGTTAATGGCCAGTTAGCATTGAATACATTTTTCATACGAAACCTTATCGGATTTGCTTTTATTTTATATTTTGGGATCCTTACAGGCCGTGTGGCTATACCGCCTATTTTGAGTAAATGAAATCGAATTCAACATAATAAATAAAAATAACTTGCTGGCCTTCCTAAGCGAAGCTCTATTATGACGTGATGGAAATAGCAGTGCTATTTCCATCATTATGGCTTTTACAATACCTAGGGCCCTATTTTTAACTGGGCTTTTTATATAGCGCTATTTAAAGTTCAAATGTGAAATTCTGCCATTTACAATGTACTGTATAACCTTGGCGGGGATATAAATACATATATGCAGTAAATAGTTAACTACTCACTGGACTTATATTAAGACCTGCATAGTAAAATTATAACCAATTATCACTAATTGAGTGATTGCCAGTAAATAAACGAGATACAAATAAAACGAATAGCGGATACTTCTTCGGTTCATTTCATAACGGGTGCGGAAATACGATGATTTATGCGGTCATCCATAAACGAATCGGATTCTCTGTGGCGGCCATTTTTATTTATGAAACAATTAAAATGAATAGTCTCGTTACCGCTTCCAGATAGTTGAACATCACTTGTTACTTACAATGTTGATTTTTGCATATTGTATTATTTGAGTGCGGCGTTGGTATAATGGTCGCAAATTCGACTGCTAAGCATGGGGTCCTGCGTTCGATTACCGGGTCGAGCAATGTGTTATTAGCATTTTTCATAAAGAATTACTCAGTAATTGCCCGGAGTCTGGATGCGTGACCGGTTATGAAAACAGGCTCACCTCCTAATACATGTGACTTAAAAACAAAACTGGTGAAATGTGGGTGTAGGTACACCTCTGTCTTACCCTTCGATGAATTCAGACGTGATGTTATGTTATATGTTTATCAAAAGTATGTGAAAAATAACCCGACACAGTTGATTTTCGTTTGTATTTGAATCAACTCGCCTATAATTTAATATGAAATTAACAAGCAAACGCTCCTGGTTTGCTCGCATGTATGGAGTACACAGATAATGCTTGATGATATTTAATTCAGTCAGACAATACGAACAAGAATTGCGGGGAATGTCAGTTAATTCGATTTTTACTTGGAATAAACCGGAGTGAAAAACACAAGCAGTCCTTAATTCATTTAGGATGTTTATGTACTTAGTTAGTTTAATAAAAATACGGTTCAATGAATCTACACAAACTATTCCGAATTTGAAACGTCCGAAAGAATATCCAAAAACTGGCCAAGTGCGTGTCTGGGCACGTGCAGTGTTCCGTAGTAGCCTTGGACTGGCGTTAATTTCGTCTCCAAGTATATTTTATGAATTGGTCTACTATTACTTGTTAACTTGAAAAGCCACAGAGGCCCACATTATCCATCACGTCCACATCTTGTTTAGGATAAAACAAAGAACTTCACTAATCACTATGTTGCAATTATTGCACTTAATAACGTCCAAGGACATTCTCACGACACATTGAAATTATTTTGTGATAATGATTTATATTATGCAAAGACAACCATTACGCTGGCAAGGTGGGCGGACACTTGAAGCTTACATAAAATTTCCCAAACGGATCTCAGGTCGAAAATGGTTTTCAAACACCCATAATATTTATGAACGACCTATCTAAGGCCACCACACATTACAGAATAGTCGAGAAAAAATAAATTCGTCACCAGTTTATGTAAAGGAGAGGTGCCCTAAATCCAAGTTTTTTTCAAAATTTTCGTAGACTCATATGTGCAACTCACATGCCAAGTTACAGGTTTCAAATAAGTACTAAAAGTCTTTGAACTAAGCAGCAGACAGATGAACCGAGGGACATGGCGAAACTATTAGGTTTTGTTCATTGCGGAACCCTAGAAAAACCTTTCAATGAATCTCTACAAACTATTCCGAATAAAAACCTTTTGTATTGTTCAAAAGAATATCCAACAAA
The DNA here is from genome assembly GCA_905147745.2 of Phlogophora meticulosa. Taxonomy (NCBI): domain Eukaryota; kingdom Metazoa; phylum Arthropoda; class Insecta; order Lepidoptera; family Noctuidae; genus Phlogophora; species Phlogophora meticulosa. The sequence goes on along the minus strand of LR990528.1, from coordinate 10,250,048 downwards.
AATGGGAAAATATGTCGAATTGGTTTACAGCAACAACGGCTGGTAATAGCAAGTAAAATTTTAAAGCGTGTGTAGTGCAGATCGAGTGCGAGGCAATGGTTTCCGGCTCATATCGCCAGATTGGAAACGCAAGCGCGCCTGACCAGGTTGAATTACGCGAAACGGCGTGAGCGGCGACGGTGCGAGCGCCAGATTCACTTACTTACATCGCTTCGTGACTGAACTCCATAGAGCGGTGCAGTTGAGCCGTAAATAAAATGGTATTGTCGCGCGGAAACCGCACATCGAAAAACCGGGGAACGTCGCGTGAAATGCTACCGGTGCCGGCATTGGCATAGACGCCGAGAAATATGGCCAAACGTACCGCACATACGAAATATGGGACTATAGGCAGCGGTGCCGACTCGTGCTGGGTCGCCGAAACATGTTACATATATGTAGCTATTATACAATTATAACGACTACTTGCCAACTAACAGGTTATTTATGTATCTTTTAGATCTTTTGAAACAGTATTTAAGAATCATTCACTTACTTATGGCGAAACTCAGGATTATAAATACTTTCAATTACTTAGTACTTATTATTCCCGGGGTCATGGGGTTTCTGCTTATCACAGAAACAAACTTAAGTATAAATTATGAGGGTTTGGTTTAACCCTTTTGGCTGCAGAACCCTAAAAGAAGTTTTTATTTAAAGAATAATAAAATTGTAAAGCTCAAATGTGAACATTACATTGTGTTACGTTTGTCATTTTATTCAGTTTCTACTGCTACGAATTTGAACCAAGTTATGAATTCTTTTAAAATAAAACAAATGACTGATTATTACATTTACTAATGTACCAATTATGTTCATTTACAAAAAATATTATAGAAACAAATGGTCGCTATCCAAATATTTAACAAGCTTTTTGATAAATACGCATGTTCAAATATATTTGTGCCGCTATTGTCTTGTTCAGATAATCTAGAATTATTTCAAAATAAGCTGGAGCTGTCCCTGCAGAGTGATCTGGTGCAATGGCGACGTTTCAAATAATCGTAATTTCTGAGCTATATCTAATAGGACAGAATCAGAATCAGAATCACAATCAATCGTATCATAGGTGACAATTATATACATAGGTGAAAGTCAAATAAAACTAGATAACGCTAAAATCGCAAAATAACAGCTAGGTCTGATTTTCTAATATGGTGTTTGGACCACTACGAATAGCGTATATCCAAGTTTGCAGCTCCGAAAGACCTATGCTAACTTTGCAGCACTCGAAAGACTGGTAAGTTGTCTGACTCTTTTTGGTATTCTCAATATAAGTCCTAAGCTATGGGATTATTATAAAATATTTTAATTACATTTTTTAAGTAGACAAAATTGCCTCAATTTGACACCAGAATTAACTCTGTAGGTTCAATAAATACTGAGTCACAGCTTTCCAATATTTGACTATTTTCTCTAAAAAATTGAATCAGAACTAGCCGCCAGTTTGCGATTTTAATGTTCGATATGACTGGCCTATAAGCTAACAGACGCGTTTCAGTTGATGCATATTAACGTAATAAACTAAATAAACCTTGTGAACTTTGTTTTATATAGAGTAGATACTGATTCAAAGTACTTATACTTTATTAAAATTTATTATAACAATTTTATCAACAAAAAACCGGCTAAGTGTTAGCTGAACTCGCACTCGAAGGGTCCCGTACCATATCCGGGTTCCGTTTTTTCTTTCGAGGTACAAACCCTACATACATGAATTTAGGTACATAAGTCCAATTTGAAACTGTACACAGGAACCTAATTCATAGATAAATTTTGTTCGTAAGTTCGGTGCTTACAAAGTATGTAATGAAATGTGTAAAATATAAATCAAATTCTATGAGTAACTACATGACATTTTCGGGATAAGGCAATAAAATATCAAAATTTCCTGCATGGTGAATTATCACTCTCAATCACTACTATACGATAAAACATCAATCTCTAATTTCAATGCAATTTCGCAAATTTGCAAATACCTACTTAAAACCTTACTGACATTTAGGATAAGAATAAGGTAATTTATTGTATTGAAATACGACGAAAAGGTTTCATGCTCAATAAAAGCTCTGCGTCGCATTATAAAATACCTTCCATTTTTGTATTTCATACAATGAAACACTTCTAGAACTTATCTCGTTCTTGATCCGAGAAAGAAGTCATCTTCGGTTGCATGTTGCGGAAACAACAATCATATTTTTATTTCACAAATCGGGGGAATGCAAGGGGGCATGTTTTTTTGGTCCTAATACGCACTTTTAATACGTGCTTATATTTGTATGAGGTTTCAAACCAGTAACGGACTCATACGTATTTAATTTAATTGTTTCCTTCGATTCAATTAACCACTTATCAGAGTACTATGGTAGCGGTAATAGTTCGGTTCAGCTGCCAGCTGACTAACACTTCCCCCGTTCCCACTGCATTACGCAAGATTATTTATTCATTATGAAACCAATGAACTCCGTCACATTTTACTTCACCGTCTGACGATATATTTAAATTGCCTCGCCAATCGTATTAAGACGCAATGTGTAGGTATTGAAATGTACAAAACATTCTTACAATATTTATTTCTACTTCTTATGTATTCATTGTATAGCAGAGATTGTGTTTTCTCAGACTCGGAAGCCAGCGATTCTAATATTTGTTGTTACAAAGCCATGTTGTGTCACTGCAGTTAGGTGAACGGGTGGGTAATTTTCAATGGCGGCTGAATAAGAGCTTGTATTCTGAATTTCGTTCGTATTCTCGTAATGCCGGTTACGTAGCGTCTGACTCGGAGGCAACTAGCATAAACTTTAAGTAAGAGAAAATTTGCTTCGAAATATTTCCAGAAACGAAAAGACGGTCTAGGACGGAGCGGCTTTATATACTTCTAAAATTTCTTTTAAAAATAACACATTCGACGAACTTCGTTCCGAAGTTAATAAAAATTAGTTGAAAACTCGCGGAGGAGCGGCGTCTATCGAGACAGACGTGTTTGCTGCCGCGCCCGCGCCGCGTGAAGCCTCCCCGTCTGGCCTCTTATACTACTTTCATGTTACTACCTACGACTACCTTCACGTTTTTACGTGCTTGCTATTTCACTTTGCTTACATATTTTAAGTACTACGTACTAACACGGTAATAATAGGTACCCGTTCATGTAATACAGCTTTTGTTTAGCTAATAAGTATGTACATTATTAAAAAGTAACAAACAGTGTGTACAATATTCAGCTTGAACAACATTTGATATTAAATATAAAACAATATGTAGGTACTTAAATTACAATATCAATTATTGTTATAACACAATTACGTGAATTGCAGGATATCCGAATTGTTTCGAAGCGGATATTTATGTCACGAGCGACAGTGGGTTTGTAAAATGAGAACCTTCATGGTCTGGCTGTTTGTGTATGTGAGTTTAAATGTTTTTAAACGCACCCACGACATAGGCGAAAGTTTTAGTGTATTCCTAGGAGCGTGGGGCAACGTTTTAAGAAAACAAAAGTAAAGTAAAGCTGTAGCAAAATTTCCTTTCCTCACGTTATGATTAGATGGACATTTGTTGTTTATGAAATCAATGGTGTTGGAATTCGAAATCAAAAGTAATCTGCTTGTGCGGAAGCGTGGAAGGAGATGGATGACAGGGAAAATACGCGAGAAAATTCAAAAGGAAAGCAAGGTGAAGCGCGCGCGGAAAATTGGCTTCATTAGATAGAGGGACCGAGGGCGCGCCGTGCAGGACACACGGCCACGCCGGACGGTGAGCGACATGCTCTTTACTCTGACGGAACTGCGAGTAGAGTTCTTTGATTTTCGAAAAGGTTTTTTTTTTGTGCTTGGTATGACTTTTTTAAGAAACTGTTCACGATCTACATATTTGTCTTGAAAAAAAGCAGTCATCGTGACCTCTGTGTTTTTATACGCTTATACGTCAGTCAGTTGAGGAGACAGGCTGAGACCACGTAGTATTTTTTTGTCAAGAATTAATTTATCCGCTTTCGAATTAATTAATTATTTACCCACTTTACAATAAATCTAGTTCACAGAACATATTTCGTGATACTAACGTAGATATACAACCATATTGAATACTATGTGTGTTATCCATAAAATCTAATGTTTTTTCAATACGTTTCCAAAGTATTACAGCTATGCAAGTTGGCAACACTATAATTCCGAGAGTCCGTTTCTTCGTGCACTAGAACATCCAGCCATTCAAATTTCATATATCAAACACTGATTCACACATTCTCTTGAAATTTTTCGTGTTTTCACCTGAAGACAAATTTTCTCGAACACTGTCGAGCAACGTGCAATATACGAGACTGCTGTGACATGTATTACGAAATTTTATGAAAAAGTCCCAAGATTTATGGTTGTTTCATAGCAAAAAATACGTTATACGCTGAAGGCGCTGAACCGGAAAAATCGTGAATTACGTTGTTACACATAAACAATGAACTAGCATCTCATCTAATCTTATTTGAGGTTATTATGTTCTGCCGAGTGGAGGTCTCCCCGAGGTCTACCCACGCCTCCCGGTAAAAATATTGGCTTTAACAATTTTATCGTTTTTGTATTACATCACACCAGTGTTTATTTGAGAGGTTTCTGGAATTGATGAGGAAGTGAACACCCACAGGCTTCCAATTACAAAATTGAGCGTATAGCCTTAAATGATGCACATTTTTAATAATATAAGTAGTATTTAATGTTTGTATCTACTTTTAACTACGGTCGTTAGCCAGGTATATAAGTTTGTGCTTGTTATTTAATTTAAGAAAATAAACTATTATACTCCCTTGTTAACAGTCCTTCAAAATGAGTCCCATTAGTCCTGAAAGAGGGCCACGGAGGCATATTAGGATAACAAAATTATGTAGCGTCATTATGATAGCGCTACGAGTTCTCGTAGACTTCGTAGCCGTAGGATATCTACGGCCTACGAGGCTACGTAGAATATAAATATTCGACCTTCGTCGGTTTTGTAATATGAATAAACAATATAATTGTTTTTATTAAGCTCAATTAAAAAGAAATAGAACACCAACCGGAAAAAGCCTAATCAATGTATTAATTGGCCAACAATAACACTCAAGGGACCGTTAAATTAATTCCCGTTTTGGATTGCTTGGGGATCATTTACCTGAAACATTTTATTATTTCCTTCTATATTATTTATTTGGTATAACAAATGTGAAGGTAAGGTAGTGGATAAAATAAAGCAGGTATTGATTTTTGTTTTCAATAAACTATTATCATGAAATAAATCCTATATTTTCACAAATAACGCGATCAAACGAGGAACTTTGTAATGAATCGACATCGCCATATTTCAATACTTCGCAGAAGTCGTCAGGTTTTCCTTATACATGTGTGAATTTCGTGCTAGTAATTATTATTTTATGAACAACAAACTTTTGTCGAGCTTGTTAACTTGGGAAAGATGAGTGTTTAAGTTTGCCTCGAAATAGATGTTTTATGATATGTAGTGAGAACAGTAAACAACGAAGTTTTGCTATCGCGACCGCATAGCGTTGGGTTGGCGAGGCTTGTTTATGTGGCAATTGGCGTCGCAATGAACCGGCATTCTAGCTGGGAGCAAGTTCTCAGCAAAGGCGTTCCGAGTTGAGTAACAAATTGAAGTGTGGCGCCGGCAACTCGCAAATAATCATACACAAGGTGGGTAAGTTCGGCTCCCGCTGAAAGTTCATCCAACTTGAGACTGATAGTAATTCACTCCGGAATTGCGGTCAGCTGAAGGGAAAATAACCATATTCCATTTGCCGATACCGAAATATTGATCCACTCCATTTGATTGTATGTCTTCAAAATTGTATACTTTAACTAGCTGTGACACACGGTTTCACCCACTCTTAAGGGTCGTGTGTTGTTAAATAGCCCATTATAACTTTTCTCAATAATTGAGCTATGAATTGTAATGAGTCTTTTTTTCAATCAGAGTTGTAGTTCCAGAGATAACCGCGTTTAAACTACACACAAACAAACGAACTCTGTCGTTTTTTTCTTTACTTTACTATATAATAAGTATAAATTATAGGTACTCGTAAAGATAGTATACATTTAGAGGTAAAATATATTTTTGGGTCAGCTACATAAGTGTATGAGTATGTACATGTTCCACGAGTCGGTAACACTTTTAGCAACAAAAGCAGCTGACCAGATTTGCACATATTATGGTTACTACATACAGTTACAAATTATTGGCATAGACACCAATCAACTGAACACGTGAAAACTGCATTGGTATTTTATTGTAGAAGTGGAAAGACAGTAGGGAGTGCCCTGCGGTGGAAAAATCCAGGCTGTGATTTATTTGTTTAATTTTAGTTATAATTTATAGATTTTTATTGATGTTCAGATTATTTTGTTGCACTTATTTAATATAAGGGTTAAGTGAAAATGTAAAATCTCTAAGAATCAAGAATAAAATCTAAAAAGATATTGTTTTTAAATAAACAGAGTAACAAAATAACCTGCACCCATCAATTCAACAAAACTTCGTGAACTATGGCTAGAACAGTATTTCCATATAAGGTAACTGTATTTCGTATCATAATTGTGTTTAGTAGGATCTCGTGGCTAAATAAAATCAGCCGCACGGGTTGATCGAAGGTTAAGCTACGCCTGTTGAGGTCAGTCTGTGGATGGGTGACCATTCGTAACATATCGAGTCTCCTCCGTGCCTCGGAAAGCACTTTAAGCCGTTGGTCCCGGCTGTCATTTGTAGATCTCAACAGAGAAGTCAACCCCAACATAGTTGGGAAAAGGCTAGGCAGATGATGATGTTATGTTTAGTTAATTTGTTTCTATGTCTGTCACCAATATTTGTAAACATATCCATGTTCACCGTATCGGGTGGCCAAAGGTGGTCAGCGACTGGTGTTGCTAAGGGTGTCAACGAGTTGTGAAACATTTATACATGCTCAGCGAATTTTTTGTCGACTGTACCTGCATGGGACATGTTTTAAACTCCGAAGTGCCCTTTTATCGTTATTTTAAATTGGCAGGTAAGTAAATATTATGGTTATACTGTAATTTCTGTTTCAACGAAATGCTTCAATTTTCGTTTCAGCAACAGTTTTATAAAAGCAGCACCATTTCAAGGAAATGAAGTAGTTTTCGTCCAATTTGCTAGCAAATATTTGGGACACAATGATTAGTCTTGCATTCGGTGAAAATTTTCAGTTAGTCAATACTTCTTCTGCTTTTCCTTGTGCTGATGATTCATATTTTAACCCGACTGACCTAGATGGACGGTAATGTTTTTTGAGTGTATGTATGTGCGTATTAAGATATGTGTATTTGTTCGAAACGAATGAGATTCGTCTTTACATCTGACATGGCGCAGACTATTTGGATTTTTAAAACGAAAAACCAACATGGCGGTCGCTATCAAGTGTAGGCCTTTTTTTCTGACATGGTCATATCCCTACTCAAATAAACCATTAGAATTCAAAAATATAATTATTTAAAAAATGAACTAAAAACAAATGTTTTATAAGAAGTCAACTCCAAAAAACATGCAGAAAGTATTATTATATTTTAAAATTGACGCCATCAGCAGTATGATACTGCTTGAAAAGTTATTTCGTACCTAGTTTTTTCAAGTCCGATTGTTTGCTAGCTTAAGTTTCGTCCGACTATACTGTTCGGACGTAGCGCCGTAGACAGCTCTCTCGTTTGCTTCATCACACTCAAAAAAAAAAAAAAAAGTACGTAATTTGTAAGTACTTATTAGTACCTACTTATTACTATGGATCTATACCATTTTATAAAACTCACGCCTAGTAATGTTGTAAACTATGTATATCATGTTCATGCCGTGAATGACATACAAACGCAATGATGAAGATTGAAGACGCAAACGATTGCCTAAATAACTAACACTTTGTTAAGAACCTTATTCCGTGCGCTCGAGCGCCCGCCGGCTTTATTCCACCAATGACACAGTATCATACCTAATATTTCAGACCCGGGAATTCCTTGCTGAGGTAAATGGGTAATTGTGGTGCTCAAACTGGTGATAGATCGGTGGTCTGGCGCCTACCAGCGCCGCAATCATTTGTTTCGCCCAATTGACTGCTACAACTTGCCTCCTATAGGTTCCCGTTCCCCATTTGTTACTTTAAAGCCAGCACTGCCTCACGCGGGTACACAATGACGAAGCTAACGTGAGATGAGTTAGCGCACCTGTACGAACTGCCAAACTGCTCTAGTTTCACTGAAACTTCACCTGATTTTAATCGTCTTCATTTCAAATGAAATTCATCGTCTGAGTTTTTTTCACATTCATAACTCACGTCTTAGACGCAACCGTTTCAATAAGTAGGTCAGGTTGCAGTCGTCATACTCTACTATAAAGCATAGACAGGTGATTTCTATATTAATAGTAGTAATCAAACACGCGCTGAGGCTCCGTCGATAATTGCAAGCTTGATAACTGTTACAGAGGTCAGTAATTGAAACACCGCTGTTGCCAAGGGCGGACAAAGTACAATTTACAGATACATAATATTGTTTGTTTTCCAACCCCTCACTGTTTTGATTCGATGAACAATCTGTATTGAATTACTTACTGTTATTGCAATTGATTTCGAAATTCGATACGGAGATTAATTTATTTTATATAGAGTGAGGTTTACACAAATACGGACCAATGGAAGATTATACCGATTTTAGTGGAAAGTTCGTATAGATTCAACAAAATCCCCTTTTGAATATTCTACGACTCATCCAGTAAAAAGCTAATCCGCTGAATAATGGGGGTTATAGATATCAACGTGGAGCAGGCGTGGTGGAAAAATATGTCAATTGTTTGCCTCCGCATGACTTTATCGTATTAATAACTTTGTATAATAAATCTCGCCTTTTGTTGATGATCAAATTGGTTTCAGTAGTGTTCACGTACGTCGTTTTCCAGGAAATAGTAAGTATTTAAATTAATCCGTTAAAATATTGTGTTCAATTACATGAGTATTTGGCTTATTTTATGTAGGCGTAGTACTTATAGTAATAACAAATGGGTGGCATTATTCAATCTGAATAAAAGGGCAATCAAACTGATACCATTTGTTTGTAATATATTTAACAATTATATTTAATATTTGTGATATATTTTATGGATATATAACAAAAGGAAGTGTAACTTAATTAGTTAAATAAAAGGCTTAATTAGTTAATTATTATTTAGATTCAATAATAAAAGAGTCAAATTTGTCATTTCAATAAATAAAAAGCCCATTGAAAACTTTAGAACGTCAAATTTACAATTATAATAAAATATTAAAATTATTCTTGTACATTGAAAAAATAAACATAACCAGCCTAGCGCATCTACTTAGTATGCCATGCCATATAACGATTAGTTGTGACTGAAATTTGCAGACGATAATAACTAAAAGAACCTATAAACTATTGTTATTTATTCATCTCCAAGGCGGAAAGTTTCTAAAGCGTCCATTGATGTTATGACGTTTTGTAGCTGCGATACACTATAAACAATGTCTCTTTCACATCAAGGACGCCGACATCGTACACAAGAACCTATATATTTTTCTTTACTATTGAAGACACATGCGTGGTTGTGCTACACTTTCTATTTTAGAAGACTCTCCATGGAAAAGTATAGGGTCGGAAACAGTGCAGCAAGAATAACTAAGCTAGTTTTGGCTACAATAAGTCCCGTGATGCCTGTAGATATTGATAGAAATGAGTGTGTAAGAGGAGTTCTGAAAGTATGCCAATGACCTAGAAGTTGTTTGGTAATCCGTTGTCATGGCATGTGATGCGAAGGAATGAGGATCATTTTGTGAAGAAAGTTTTGAGTATGAACGTGGAGGGTTACAAAAGTATTCGGAGACCAAAAAAACGATGGATAGATTGTGTGAAAGATAATAATTATGGCTTCTGAAATTTATCATCTTTCACACAATCCACCACCTGACCTAAATCCAGCCTGAATTCATGACCTCAAAGTCACCTGGCCTTGGAGGTGACTTTTAAAATGACGGCAAATAGAGATGCATTGAAGAAGAAGACATGCTGCGCCGATCCCAAATAAATTGGTATAAGGGCAGGAGGATGATGTGACGACTCTAGATACCTTTGTTACGGTTCAAAAGGCTACAAGCCCAAATCAGGTGAATACTAAAGTTAATAAATCAAAGTGGCAACCAAAAATGTTCATGGAAATTGACTTTTCTATCCTTTTTAATTCAGTAAATGAAGCCTCATAAGTAAAGGATGTTGTTTCCTTATACAAATGTTTAGGTAGGCATAGGTAGGTACCCTTATTGCTCCGTCTCAAACCTTCCAATAAACTTGATGTTTTGTTTACATGTTATATCGCGTACCTATAGCTGTATTTACTTATAACAGCGTCTTCAATATATATTATATTATCTTCCTTCAGTCCAAATAAAGAGAAACAAAATTGAACATTTTATTTGGCCGTCAAAGTTTATAGCTAGACTATATGAAGGAAAAAAACTATGTAGAGTAATATGAGTTTTTTGTAACAACAATATGGTGTTTCGTGGTTACAGGTATTCATTAAAGCCTGATAATTATAAATCTATATCCCATAATTATTTTATGGATTTGTTATATTTAAATAGTAGCTATATCCACCTTTATCTTTAAAAAAACCAGAGTACCTACAGTTATTTTAATTCCAGCCTATTATAGTCCCTCAGTAGGGCAAAGGTCTCTTCTCACAAAGAGAAGACATAGGCATTGATTAGTGATCATCACGCTTACTCATAAAAATGGTGATTTTAGACTTATATTACCTATAAGTCCAGGTTTCCTCACGATAGTTTCCTTCACCGATGCCAGTGATTGTCTAGGTACACTTTGAAAGTAAATTATGAACTCTAAAAGTCACAATTAGTACTTTGCCGGATTGTACCCACAAATTTAAGACAGACAGTTATTTTTTCTTTTTCTTGAAAAAAGTTGCCTCACAGGAGTTTCTCCTATATCGTGAGTGCGTTAACAAACATTTAAACTAGCATACACAAATAGTAAGACCCGGAATAACTACCAGTAGGCCATAAAAATACTTGATCCGTGCGGGAATCGCACCCGCGACACGAAACGTGGCAGCCAATCGCTCAGCCACTGTGCCCACTGCGTAGTTTAATTGTCAAACATCTACCTAGCCCTTTCCCAACTATGTTGGAGTCGGCTTTCAGTCTAACCGTATGCAGCTGAATACCAGTATTTTACATAGAGCGACCTGCCTATCTGATCTCCACAACCCAGTTACTGGGCAACAGGATACCCCTTGGTTAGACTGGTTGTCAGACTTTCGGGCTACTGACTACCCGTAATGGGTGTCTAAGATCTACAACTAACAGCCTTGACCAACGGTTTGATTTGCATTCCGAGGCAGGGAGGCTCGATATGTTACAAACGGTGACCCATCCACAGACTGACCTTGGCAAGCGTAGCTTAACCTTCAATCAACCCATGCGGCTGTTTTTATTTAGGCACGAGCTCCTTCCCGTTAGTTCTATGTAAATAAATTCCATAGTGAAGGTGCTCAGTGTTGAGAGAAGCAACTCAAAGAGAAGCATTTCGCCAGATATCTACAACCAACGTAACAACCCGGTTATTTTACGAGGTCAGGCTGTGTTCGCTCCTGAAATCAGACACGCATGAAGCATTACATAGCGCCCTAATGAGAAGACTAGTGCTTTGAAGTTTGTTGGGAAACAGCTGGAGAAGCGGTACGACGGAGAGGAAGAAATCTGTCCTAATTATAGAACATTTATAGTTGAGCGACTTGTATGAGCTTTGATATTTGTATGGTCATTTTACATACATTTCACTATACAAAATGTAGTGAGTGTTAAGTTTTTGAGTTTGAATGTGGAGGGTTGCAAAAGTACAGGAAGATCAAATAAAATATGTATGGACTGACTAAAAGATGGAATGGCTAGAATGGAGGTAACTATTGAGATGACGGTAGATAGAGATATACCCATGGAAGAAGACGACATGCTGCGCCAACCGCAAATAAATTGGTATTGAGAATGGAAGTTGCTGATAATGCAGGCTATTAAATACTGATGATGTTCATGCACATGACTTCGATGAAGAATAACATTGTAAGGAAACCTTGACTTAGAATCTAGTTAATTCTGAAATCCCCAAACCTGCACGCAGCAAACGTGGTGATTAATGCTCTTGTATTCTCTGTATGAGAAGAGGCCTTTGCCCTACAGTGGGTAACAAGCTTTGGTGAAACTATTAGTAACAATTCTATATAATATCTAACATTGGTATTGGTTTGCACTATTGCTAAACATAAGAAAACTATCGAGTTATGACTATAAACGTGGGAAACTAGCGTTACAGTTACTAATGCCTATTTTCTCTAACCCTAGGAGATACCTAAACGAAGCCTAAATAAAAACACAGCTCGGGTTATCGCCTTGAGTTGACAATCTAACAATACAATAATATTTAGGCAATTATAATTAAGTGCCAACTAGTGTTAGTGAAAACGGGCACAAGTTTCGTTAACGACTAAAGCCACCTGTTTTTTACTGCAATTACTTGAGTGTGAGCCGCTTGAAACTCGAAATACGGGTATATTGTTATCTAAAACTTCCCACAAAGAAACTAAAAGCGAAGTTTGTTACTTTTTCAACCAAACATCAAAGCAACAACAGTATCAGAAACACTTCGAATTATTAAATTGCCTAGTCACTACGTAACTTAATTTGTCTACTTCTATGAAAGCACAAAGTGTTTTAGTTAAGCTCGCACTGTTATCCCTTATAATTATTTTAACTAAAACAACTAGCAACAAAATTTTGTGAAGCTAACTTATTAGTTATGTTGTTAATTACTCAACGAGCAACTTCCTACTCACCGTCCGACGATGTAACTGATCCGCTAATTATGAGCAGCAGCAGCACAGCTGTCACTGCTGAACACGACGCCAGTCTGCGTCCGCTCATCATGTTGATTAGTTTACCCCAACGACATGTTAATGGAAACAACTTTTTGAAGAATTGCAAATATGTCAACAGAGGTGTTGTGATGAATGTCAGTGGGGTAACGAGGTTCCCTCATTCATTCGCCATCGGAATCGGCTCCATTAAATATTCATCGGCAGGTGAATCGAGTGGGGTTCGTGTGACGGGTGCCGGCGAGCGGCGAGCGGTGGCGGCGTGCGGCGAGCGGCGGCGAGGTCGGCGGCGCGCTGCGATCTCGCGGCGCTCTGGCTGCGTACTGGCCGCGCTACGCTACCCGCGCCGCTTTGTCTACGACTGTTCTACGCTCCCGGCGCTTGCGTAGCCCCGCCTCGCTCTCGGATGAAAGGACGGAACATTACCAGTATTTGTAACAGTTTGCGTCAAATTGATATAAATGGAGACGGTTTTAATAAAGTGTAATTGACTTTTGCCGACTTTGCGTCGCATTAATTTCGACCACGCTAAGACGCCTCGGGCAGGTGCGGCGTTAAATACCAGCACGGCAACTTCGCTTTCTGCTATGAATAATTTCGAATTTAAATGAATGTTAATTATGATGAGTTTTTAAGTTCACTTTGATATTTTAGAGATTGATGTCAAGGTATAAAAATGATTCCTTCTTTATTAATTTTTTAAATCTGATTTCTACGAAAGGTAACGCGGAACTGATTGTAATTTGTAATTCCTGGGTAAATCTTAAAATCCTATTATTTAATTAATATGTTAAATATTTTAGAAAACAGCCAACCGTATTTATTCAAATGAATATGAAAATTCTTGTAAACACATGCGTAATGAATGCGATTACATGATAATTTACGTATGTAACGTCAATGAGGTTACATGCCGTCTTAATAATTAATGAGTGTGATCTCGCAACAAGGATTACAAACAAAATGTCTCGCTAAGTACCTGTAAGGTTTCTAAGAATTCCAAGACTCTTCGCGATGGTTCATAAAATAATAAAACCTGTCCCACTGCAGGGCCAAAGGGTATGAGATTAGGTCTAGCACACAGAAGGCACAAGCATTAATCACCACGTTTCTTCAGAGCGGGATGATGATTTCAGACTTATGTACATTTATTTATTGTTATGGCACTTCAACACTATACTCACTAAAACATACATAAACAGTAATCACAAACAGTTTTACGTACAGTGATTTGGCCACTTATTTATAGAAGTGGTCAGTACTTGCAGAATACATTTAACATTCTGTCCAGGTTTCTTCGATCATTTCTTATCTTTATCAAAAATATTAATAAAAATAAAATGTAATGTGTATTTATATTTATAGTTATGTTTATTGTTGTCTGTAAGAGATCGCTTTTAGCGATAAGGCCGCGCATTGTAACACCCTATGTAGGTCTTAAACTCATCATTTGTAAGTTTTCATAGTGTACAATAAACAGTATTCTATTCTATTTTATAATATATAGTAAAAGGAACATAGGCAAACACGTCATCATTATCTGCCTAGCGTTTTCCCAACTATGTTGGGGTCAGCTACCAGTCTAACCGGATGCAGCTGAATACCAGTAATTTACACGAAGCGACTGCCTATCTGACCTCCACAACCCAGTTACTGGGCAACACGATACCCCTTGGTTAGACTGGTTGTCAGACTTTCGGGCTACTGACTACCCGTAACGACTGTCAAAGATCTACAAATGAAATAAATAAATAATGCTGGACAATCCACACAGCATCATCTAGCCCCAAGCTAAGCAGAGCTTGTGTTATGGGTACTAGATGACTGATATACTTAATACAATACATTACATAGATAGATATTTTTTATTATACATAGTAAATACCCAGAACACCCGGAACAAATATTTGTAGATCGTACAAACATTTGTCCCAAGGCGGGAATCGAACCCGCAACCTCCTGCGTCGCAGGCGGACCTTCGCCCGCCGCGCCACATCGGTCGTCAAAGAAAACCGGAACCAACGGCTTAACGTGCTTTCCGAGGCACGGAAGAGTCTCGATATGTTACGAACGGTTACCCATCCACAGACTGACCTCGGCAAGCGTTGCTTAACCTTCGATCAACCCGTGCGGCTGTTTTTATTTAGCCACGAGCTCCTCAACATAGGCAAACATGTAGCACCTTTAATTAACACTCGCAGTTCAGATTAACAGCGTTCACGTTAATAATATCAGAATGTTTCAGCCCGGATGAATCCAATAAGCATGAATAATTAATTGTAGTATGTTAATATGTCAATACGGTCTCGATCTAATACGATCCATGATACGTACAATTAAATAAGTTTAACATTAGAGATTGCGTGTGATTTGTATAATGTAATGTTGAATGTAATGAGTTATACATACATACGTTAGCTTGTTAGGTAATTTTTCACATTCGCTTTACAAGTGTCAGAGTGTTTCGTACCGTATATTGCCAACGTATAAAATTCTTTTCAATATTCATCACCGTCGCCTATTATAACTAGTTTAAACCTAATAAATGTATATCTATTTTAAGTAAATTTAAAAACTTGTCGAAGTGTTTTTATTTACGCGGATAGTCTTTCAATAAATACCCAATCCAAATTATTTACAACTAGTTTTGGCCAGCGGTTTTGTACGCGTAAAAGTAGAAAATTATCAGACAGGAACGTACTGCCGGGACAAAAATGTCCTATGTCCTAATTCAGGTCAATGTCTATCCGTGTACCATATGTCATTCAAGTCAGTTCGGCCGTTGCTGCGTGATTGATTAACAAACATACGGACACACAGGATTCCATATTTATAATATGTTACATCACTTGCCTCGGAAAGCACGTTAAGCCGTTGGTCCCGGCTGTCGTTTGTAAAATTTTGACAGCCATTACGGGTAGTCAGAAGCCCGAAAATCTGACAAGCAGCGTTATCAAGGGGTATCGTGTTGCCCAGTTACTGGATTGTGGTGATCAGATGGGCAGTCCCTCCATATAAAATACTGGTATTCAGCTGCATCGGATTAGACTGGAAGCCGACCCCAACATAGATTGGAAAAGGCTAGGCAAAATGAGGAGAGGGCCATCACTTTAAAAAAAAAAACTTGCACGTTCGGTGTACGAGTTTATTTTAAAAGGTTTAACTTGTTTCAACTTTGTACCTACTTAATTATGATTACAGGGCCAGGAGAGATAAATTAAAACTGTGGGTGCTGCCGCAACGAGCATGACCGCGGCTACCTAAGTAACATAAATTAATTTTAGTACTATCATTGATGGGAATTCTGTAGTTTTAACCACAGGTTTTAAAATAGACATGAATAAATATGGATTTTGAATACTTGATTACTAGTTTCGAAAATAATAAAAAAAATATTTTTAAGAACTGATTGATATCTTTGGGTGATACTACTTAATTGTGCTTGCCTCATTAATTTAAACTTAAGTGCAAGTTAAGTTGTATTTTCGAATTTAAAATCGTTCTATTTGACGTTATGTTTACGTCAAACATTCGTCCTAGACACATAGATTAACAAAGATACATACATAAAGTAGTTTCATAGTTTGAGGTAAAACCACATCACATCCACTAATTATACTATTATTTACATAATATTTACATTAACTACTTAAATAACGATTGCTAGGTATTGAGATTCCTTACTAACTTATTCTTAGACTGTACAATAGATATCACGTGGGCGGAGCGGAACGGACAAACGTTAGTATCGTTATAAGTTCAGTTTTGGAAGTGAGTTTCTGTAAAATAGTCCTAGTTAAATGAGTGTGTGCAACAAGAAAATCATAAAAGTTCAAGTCATTGGAAAAAAATCTCAATTTCTCCATTTGATGAAGTAGACACCGATGATAGTGACCACCAGAATTACACAATAATAAGTATTTTACGGATCACGGTTCGATTTCTTTTATATGGTTGCTAAGCAAATTATGTTCGTCACAATGTATATGGTGAAGTGGAACTGGTGAAGTAGTGTAAAACGTGATAGCAGTGGACATGAGACTTTTGTATTTTAGATACTTATAAACCGACTCATGAAAAATTGGGCAGTAAAAAACTTTTTCCAAAAAAAGAAATACTAAAAAGTGTAAAATAAATAATAAAAATGTTTTAGAGTTATTTTTTAATCCGTTTCTTTTTTTTGCAAAAGAGTTTTTTTTTTCGTTTTTTATTTTATTCATTTAATTTATGATAGCCGAATGTCAACTGCTCATTACTTTTGACAATTTTTTTTAGGTGAAAATCAATCATTACGTATTTTTTCACTTGTTTTTTCAAATTTTAATGGGGCTCTATCCAGTAAATAAAAAAAATACTGAAATTGAATTACACTGTAAAAAGTTATGTGTAGTTATAGTTAAAAAATATATATAAATATACAAATAAACGTGTTGAATTGAGAACTTCCTCCTTATTTTCGTCGGTTAAAAATAGTTTTCGAAGTTGGTGGCATAAAATGTGCCACCGACTTCGGAAACTATTTTTCAATCAAACGGAACAACCAAAGCCACCGACGATCAACTATATCTTGCTAAAAAAGGATTATACTCGTATTTAAACATATTTAAGTTACCGACAAATCGCTGTTGACATATCTTTGGTGTTAATAACCTGTCGATATGAATTTCCTCTGTAGTATTCCTTATTTGAGGTAAATAAATAGAGCTAGGGGTGATAAGCGTGGGCAGAAGGCGGGTTGTATAGGGGATCCGTGGCGTCTAAGCTCACAAACCCTTTTTTTCCGTCTTTGCAAATCGTCGGGGATTAAGCCAGAAGAGCTCACATCTTTTCACAAATCTTTTTTGTGGTTTAACCGCCGGTAAAACGGCGTGATACAAAATGTTTCCCACCGATCAATAACTGTTTTGAAAGATAACGATTCGTCACAACTCTCATCGATACTTTGATGAGGAATGAGCCCAAAGAAAAAGGATTTGGGTGTAAATGAGATTTTCCTGTTCCCGAAAATGAAAGAATTATTAATGGGTTTTTAGCTTTTGCATTCGCTTAAAGTAAGATGTTTATTTTATATCTACTTCTAAATTACTTCAACGGCGATATGAATATATTAAACATATTTTCAGATAGGTTGGCAGCTGTCTTTCTGCGTTATTTTTGTTGTAGTTCTATGAGAAATAAAGATGTTCTTTAATGTAAGCCTGTGTGGCACCCTGAATACATAATCAGCACTCTTAAGTAATTGTGAGCTTCAGTTGGGTGGCGTAAAAAGATAATTTCAGCGGAGTCATCTGTTGTTTGAGTTGCTTTTTTGGTTTTAAACGGCGCTGTTCTTTGATGTCGAATAAAAATTATTGCATTGTAAACATTTTGAGAAAATCTTTTTACACGCGGCGGGGAGAACGTAAAAGTTTGTTCGTTTCAAATTCAATATATTATGGCGAGCGTGCTCTCGCTCAGCCGACACCGAAACTCACTCGAGCGTTGCTCACACAAAATTTATTGTTTTTCTAAGAAAATTTTCTTCGCACGACGCTACATCCTTGTTGAGCCCCAGGGGAAGAGTTACAAAAACTTAATGACCTCTTGCCGTGGTTACATTGTCTAACCTATTGTTTTAGTTTAAACTTGTTAGTTAAGTAGATCGAGCCACTGGGCCAGTACTTAGCTTTGCGCGTTGTTTTCAACTGTAAACGAGTTGATTTAATTGTAAGTTGTGAATTTGTGATGTTTGACATAGATGAGTATCCTACTATGATTTCGAGGTACCTACTTATTACTAACTTTTTCTATTCAAATTATGAGTTAAAATACTGATAATAATAAATTCGTCTGCATTTTTGTCAACGGGAAAAAGCTGACAGCATAGTTTAGCCACGTTGAATGTCAATGAGTCGACCAACCACTTGGCCTTTTTAATATATTTAGCATCTAACAAAGCACACTCAACAGTTGATATTTTTCTATTTACGTTATGTTTCTATCCGCCATGAGAGAGCCGAATTTCCGCTCTTGAACGTTAAATAAAATTACGTTTAATGGCATACATATTTGATATTATTTTATATCAGATAACATGCTTGTAAACACGCTACGTGTAAGTAACAAACTCATTGTAAGTGCTTTTATTGGCACGATGATCACAGGGCCAATATTTGAGCAATATTTACATAAGCCCGCCTACGTGAACGGACCAAACAGGTAGGTACACGTAGTGCGTTAAATAAATATGATATGCAAACAAAAAAGGGACTGACGCCAAAGGCAGTTTCTAGATAAAGTCTTTTATCGGACACATAATAACGTTCTGAAAAATCGTTAGCCCGTGCTCACGTCGTGGGGACACGTGCGAGCAGGGCACTCCCGAGACTGATCCCTCCTTCTGCTTAGATTAAATTTGTTCCTATAAAAATGTGTCCTCTAGTCGATAACGTCGAAAATGTGCAGATGTCGCCGGCCAGTATGAAGCCTACGATAGGGTTCGACGACGTGCCGCGCGTACTGACGGAACCGGCCGGCCGCCCACCGCCCGGCCCGGTCGCTAGCTGGATTGCTCCGCACTCTCCTCGATGGGGAAACAAAACGCTTGATTGCTTTGATTTGCTGTTTCTCATCTTAAGTGTAGCGTTTAAACACTTTCGTTTTGTACGAACACAAAATATTTTCCAGTTTACTTAAACGTGTTCGGCTAAACAGTCAAAGAATAGGCGTCATTTATAATCTCTTTTGAATATCTATTTGTTATTTAAATAAACGAAGCAGAAAAGAGCATTGCTTGATAGTAGGTATAAAATATTGATGGCACCTAAAAGTTTAAACGTTCATAATATAGAACTTTCTAGTTAGATGAGAGCACAATGATAAAGTGCAGAATTAATCGTACAAGAATAGAGATTTATCGCGCAAGGAATCAGCGAGAGTGGTCTGAAAACTTTTTATTTTGTGATCACGTACTGAAACTTGTACATTTAGGTTTGAAAAAATCGTGAATCATTCCAAGTTAGATAATCAATATTTAAAGAAAGGAAAGTTGAAAAGAAACTCGAATCATTTTCAACAGCAGAAGTTTTTGTCTACTTTTTCTTTAATCGAATTCATTTGATACAAGTATCCTCCATTAAAATAAAATTAAAAATAGATACGTATTTTAATGATGAGTGTTTTAGATATTCATTTTTATACTGCGCTGTTTGTAACAAACTCCAATTAAACTTGTATATTTCTTTTTAAGTATTATTTGCTTTTAGCTCATGCTATATTCTCATATCAATACTCGGTATGCATTACCTAGATGGTAGTTTTATTTTTTTTACAATTGCCCCCACAGTGGAATTTATCCTGTATCGTGGGGGCGTTTACAAACATTCAAACTCCTATGCACAAACAGCCAGACCCGGAACAATTACCTGTAGGCCATACAAAAATGGATGATGCGGAAATCGAACCCACGACACGCGGCGCAGCAGTCAATCGCTCAGCCACTGCGCCATCAGTGCCCATCATAAATCGTTAATTTAAGTTTTATTCTTAATTTAGCTTTTAATCAACCTCTTCGACGTTGGACTTGCAATGTACACTAATTGTAATTTTGTGGTCACATCAATAAGCGCGCAAGTGGATCCAGAAGGGAGTTCTAACGTAGATCACGTGGATATATGTTGTTTTCCTATTTGCAGGGAATCGTAGGCTGTCAATATTTACCTTCTCGTTGCGATCTTTAGTTTCTAGTATTTCTACACACTGCTGCTGTCTTGAGTGGTAGACGCTTTAGTTAGCAAACATTGCCCGATAAGATAGACAGAATGCTTTGCTACGTATCCACCAATGAACAATTAAAAAAGAAACTTTGAAATGTATGTGTTTAAAGCGATTTACAGTAAACCTTTGTGTGAGTCCACACAAAGTAGCAGGAGCATTGGTTATCCAAACTTTATATTATAAATGCGAAAGTTCCTATGTTTGTTTGTTACCTTTTCAGGACTAAATGGCTGAACCGATTTATATGAAATTTGGTATGGAGATATTTTCAGACCTAAGGCAAGACGGGATAGTTTTTGATCCGCGATTTTGTCTGCATTTACTATAACCGACAAAAGACGACAAAATCTAGTACTAAATATATAATATGTTAAACACTGAGGTATGTAGGTGTCTTCAAAAAAAGACTGAATTTAGTGTATCTATATTCACACAAGATATAATAATATACGCTGCCAATATTACGAACAAAACACCCAAGCTAAATAATCCCCAAGCTGTATACTTTAACAGATTCAGTAATTAGATTAGTATTGATATGACGGCCGGTAAAACAGAGGCCATTGTTTGCTTAGGTAAATAGCCGTGTTAGGCTGAGTGAGCGACGGGCAAGTCCGCCGCGGTCGCGGTATAATGCCGCCGCCGATAATGCTTGCAACCCTGAACAATCAATCTTTGGGCTATTACGATGTTTTAGCGCCTTGATGTATTGTTTCAGCCTCAATAAAGTTTTGATGAATTTTCGTGTTCTCTCCCTCGCCCTTTGTTGAAAATGAGGCGTCGGATATTGATGAATAATTTGACGGCTAAGTAACGATGCTGTAATTATTTAAAGGGTAATATCGGATTCTGTTATTGTTGATTAAAACCATTGAGGTGTTTTAATACTTTCTAATTTACTACAAACAATCCTTTGTTTATTTTTGAAGGGTTTTGCGTTAAACAGGAACGTAAGGTACAAAGTTTTTCGTAGATAGGTATGTCTTGCTTTTTTTGATGCAAATGTTTTCCCGATGAAGCTGAAACTCCGATTCCGTTAAGTAAGTAAGAACCTGTGTAGAGTAGTAAAAATTCACGCCATAAAAAGCGGCTGATTGGTATGCCGTTCCACAGTCGTAGATCCGTAGTACCTACCTTTTACTTAATTGGAAACTGTTGTTTCCTATGGTGAGATGGTCTAAGCAGGTGCAGCGGTGGTTTTATCAACCAAAAATGGACCTTACGGGAACCTGCACAGTCTTTTCAATATTACAAGAAACTACGGACCTAACCTTACGGACGGACAACGCATAGCTTAAACAGCTCAGCTTCAGCAACCTCTAGAAGCATGAAATTTTGTGCAAGAGATCCTAATATAACAAAAACGAATCGATTTTTTTAAATGTATTAAATTTACCAATGAAGTGGATAATTAGCGTAGGTATACATGCTCGTCATTTTTGTTGATGGGAAATCCCATGGGGTTCACGGCTTGTTTTATTTTGAACTTGGAACATCAAACAGCAATAACATGTTTCATGTATAACGAACTTATATTTGTTTCTTAAGGAATCAAATAGAGAGAGAATACGGTACAGGTAACTATTAATAGAAATCGGTCAGGTAACTGTCCGTGAAAGGGAATAGAATGGAGCAATAATTTAGTTAGAAACTGGTCAAGTTTCTTATAGAATTGTAGCACTAAGGTCTGAGGAGGAATAAAGCACTCTAATACAGGAAGCAAATCGGTGCAAAATTGCTTTTCACATGGATACATTAACTTACGCCTTTTCTCCATTCTCCTTTTTTTTCCTATACGTTCATACTTCTGGTCATATCGTCACCTGGTGGGTAGGTAATGGCGTTTAAACACTCCATAATTATTTTATGCATAAACAAAGCTCGTGTTTGTCGTAAAATATTACAAATTACATTGCACGTTATGTACGATGTTATCTTGGTAGATGTTGAAGAAGGAACATTCTAAAACCTAGAAGGTAAATTATGTACCTGTGTGATGTATTCGTCTAAGTCTTTGTCTATCCATAATATCATCTATCACCTTGAGATATTACACTACAGAAAAAGCTCAACTAGCAGGTCTTAGGAACGCCGCACAAACAGCGGATGAGATGCGGTCTGTGTTCTTTTTTTGTACTGAGTTTCTTATTTTAATACATTAACACCAGGCAGGTACAGTGATAAAAATAATTCGACTAATTTAGAATTTCTTAATAACTCGAATCAATGTCAAGATCTCAGAAGATATAATCAAAGTTCGGAAGTATCAAGAAAAGTGTTGACAAGTACGTAATTTTTGATCAACGTCTCAATCAAATATTTAAAAAAATCTAAAGAAAATAACCCAATTCATTTAGAAAAGTGTAAATGTACGTGAAAATCCGGCAACACTTTATACATCAAGCGACAGAGCGGCTGAGTACACGTGCGAGAACCAGCGAGCGATAATATTTCATCCATGCGCCATGATTCGCCGCTTAAGCGCGATAGGGAAATCGTAAATTCAAGGAAAAGAATTTTCTTTATAGTCTCCTAAAAAGTTTCCACACACAAGCACGTATCTGAACACAAGAGGCGACGCGAGAGCAAATGGCACCGAATTGTAATACCATCCGTTTGTGTAGACACCCCTACTTTTCAAATTTTCTTTTACAATGCGACGAGGTAATATGCGTTTTATTGGATCGTTTTTCTTTATACAAAATGGCTGTTATAGAAAAATGTATTTTTGCTAAAGTCATTTATGAAATGTAGCAGAACATTAAATAAAAGCTGACAACAAACAATGGTTTCCTATCTGTTATATTAAATAAAAACACAAATGGACTGGTCTGTCATGTGAGAAGATGTTCGATTTATGCATTCTATTGTTTCGCTTTAAAATACACAAAACTTTTATTTTTTGAGCGGAGAATTGCTGGTGGCCACTCATGGCCTTTACAGCGTCACCGGACTAGAACTTTTATTTATAGTTTTTGTTTGAAAAAATATTTTGTTTGTTCTTTTAGACAAAAAACTTTTACTGAAAAATGTGTAGCAAAACGATATTTGAATAAAAAGCGACGTGTATGAAATGGGAGCGGCTCGGGCGCCAATCCGTTGTAGTCTGCGGTTAGGCGCTGCTGACAGATCCACGAATCTGTTGTGGGCGAAAACACGATAGACTTTTGAATAGAGCCTTTTGTTTCCAACGGAAAATATTCACATGAAAGCTTTGAAGATAACAAAACAATAAGGTACACGTGTGAATTGTTCTTTTCGAATTTGTTATAGTTGAATTATGGATAAGATGAAATCCAAGTAATTGCTGCATTTTATCACAAAAATCGATTCGCACAGACGTCTAAATTGTCAAATAAAACAAAACTTAGCGAGGTTCTCAAAAAATATTGAATGTATAAAAAATAATTTGTGAACATTTTACAATACACGGCTGTCATTAGGACAGTCGTAATAAAACTATCTCGAACTATTACGCAGAAAATGAGCCAACAATATAGGTAAATTAATCACATGCGATTGTCAGTAGACATTTGAGATTAATAGGATTATAAGTTGGCTATCATCTGTAATCCTTCAGTTTTACGACCAAAAGCCGCGCCTCAAAAATACTTAGGCCATAAAAGAGGAATCCGTGACAAAGTGATGAAGTAATAAAATCCACATACAAGGAATGTGTACAGAAAATATGACATTGGTACGTGATAAAATAATAGGTATCGTGAACACACGTCTTCTAACATAGAGCTTGCGAATGCGTTTGACAACTGGCAGTAATTTCGGAGAAGAATGGACGACACATGACTCATGCGCTAATCTTTTAAGCACCTATATATCTTTATCAAAAGCGAGATTTTGTTACAGTTAAGTTCTAACGCACAAGCTAGCCAGCTGTCGTTTAAGGTTCCATATTCGATTTTGAACGTGGGTGATTTCACCTTTTTAGATATGCTATTTTCGTCTCAATAAAATGTTATAAAAATTAAGAAGACATGAATAATAAGAAATTGGATGAATGTTCTAATTTCAAAGTTTTGAAAAACATGTCTTTGTTTAGTACCCCAAGATAAACAATACAGGGTTGTTTAGAGTAGGTGCGTGCCGTAAAATGGCCGTGATTTGAAATGTCTCGCTCACTTTGCAAATGTCAAGATAAAGACATCAATCACTCTTACCTGAGTACATTCAATTCTCTAGAGAAACAGCCAGCCACAAAAAAAGCTTTTCTTAGAAAGCATTAACCAATAGACTTTTCTGATCAGAAAGCTAAAAGATTTTCTCGATAAATTGAAGTAATGTGTAAGGAAAAAAATGCGTTTTATTATGTAGAAGAATGGTAAAAGGGGCACTACCTGATGACAAGTGGTCACATAAATTCATCGGGGGGAAATATAATGCAGCAACCGGAGATAAGAAAGGTAAAAAAAGTATTATACACTTTCCTTACCTATTGTAAAATGGTTTTACTACCTACAAATCATAGCCGAGCTCTTACTATTTGATAATAGATACATTTTAGGCTGGTTGAAATAGAATAAGACAATGTAACTTCTACATACTGTTCATGCCAATTAATGTTGATACTGACAAAAGAGAACAAATACATTTTTACGATGACTAAATTTTGCCTGTGCTTAAGATAACTTGTGATGACGATGATTCCAAGATACTTATTCGAGTAATATTAACATTCAACACAGTAAAAGTACCTAACAACAGATATTGGAATACCGAACAAAGTAGTAACTTCAAACATTCAACAATGGAAGTTTTTTGATAAGTTCAGTGACCTGAGGAGTAATATTAAGATAACAATATGTGCGCACTGAATTCGTACTGAAATGTGAAATAAAAGTTGTTTCCGACTCACTATTGCTTACGATTAAATCTGGAACGAAGGAATATTACAATTTGTATGAATTATTAGAAGGTACCTTCATAATAAGACAAGTACCGAATACTTTAAAAGATCATCTGTTTGAAGTATTTTTAGGACCCGCCAGTTGTCCATTTAAACTGTTCCCCATTTTTAAGGTTGATCTGTTCATTTATGTAATAGAAGATCTCTGCTCTCGGCGTGGGCCGCCGAGCACGTATCGGATTTTTTAAAAGTTTTACGATTTTAATCAGAGAAATGAAGGGAAAAGCCAAGTTATTTGCTCGTTCAATTTATTTCACACATCGTTAATATCGTGATTGATTTCGACGCCGGCCCTAACGATACATGAAATATTCGCACTCATTAAATCACGTGCCGCGGCAGTGGAGTGCTCGCGAGGGCTCTCATCCAATCACGCCTCGATAAATATATTATGATGTCGGCCGCACATATTAATACAATGTAAATATTACAATATTTTGTACAATCATAACTATACCAAAAATCATAATCTTATCGTACCGTTATTTAACTTTCTAAAGCCGCTCTACCTTAATCTGCAGAAAAACATAAGTAAATTATTAATCTCGGCAACCAAAGTTTGTTTATAAAATAAAGCCATAAATTGTTCGATATGAAATCTTCTATGTAAAATGCTAATTTATAACGATATCTGCCGTGAGCTCAAGGGCAATATAGCTTCTAAAACGATTTTTTATAATACCTACTTTTATCGTGAAGCAGTGCTCCAGTCTCAGAACTCAAATTTACAATTCAATAGAAACTGCACAAGGCTTTGCATGCCAATACGTCCATTTGGGGCACATGCGATCGACTTCCCATTTGAAAGATGAATGAAATCATTCAAATGTGAAATTTCGATCATTCAAATACCGCATGTTTATGTTTGTGTTATAATAAAATAGTATTGTTCGATTTCGGGAATTTACCCAGGGTTCAGGCTGGTTTAGGTTGCTGTTTTAACTTGGGACCCTGAAAAAAAGTGAAATCATCAAATTTCTGTAATCAATTTGATTGCAGGGACACTGGAAGGCAATTGCCATGAGACCATTATTCAATCGAAACGATATATCTCGTCCGTTCCGAACTGGAGCGTAGCGATAGCTGGCTCCGCAAAAGTTGGCACGGGTGGCAGCCGAGACCACTGCCAATTTCCATTAGCCCATCATCCAAAACGAAAAAATGCATAGACGATCATTTTTTCATTCAATTAAAATTGGCTGTCTACCAAAACGGTTAGATTTTTTCAGGGGTGAGGTCACTACGGCGTTGTCGTAAGTAACACTACAGGTTTCTACCATTTTATTTTTAAATAGTCAATTTTTAGAGTAATTATCGAACCGTTCAATCTTTTTAAACTTATTCGACATCAAAACATAATATATTACTTTTTTTTAAATCAAACTGAATATTATCTTGAGCACACGTATACATTTTACCGTTCATTACCGAGTCATATTCGCCGACAACATTGAAAATCCATAAGCTTTCAATATCCGAAGTTAACTTGGGTTTTGTTCCCAGTGGTTGCTCCATCTGAATATCAAAAATGTGAAAGCGGTCGTCAGTAACCGGGACACGTATATCGGGACCCTATCACTTCGCTCTTTACTTACTTGCTAGGCGCCATCTGCACATTCTCCACCTAATCCAGTAACAAATTTGATTATGTAACAATATAGCACACGCAGCTTTTTGTTCTCAGCTTTATATTACACATTTATTTCCATAACAACAAACGAAAATGTTCTGCTCCACAATATCTGCGTAGAGATCCTTACCGTCAGTGTTTTATTTAGATAAGTGCTTTAAAAGTGTAGCCTGTTAGATACTTGTTGACACGCCACCATTTTTATCAGACTGAAATGTGAATTTGTTTGTATATGTGTAGGAGAATAACATAGACAAAAGATATTACATGACTAAACCTAAATAATTATTGACATCGAGTAAAAGCTATCAATATTAAGCAAAGTTGATTTTGGAGCGGCGCGGGCGCGAGTACCACATGGGATTTAACGACTCATAAAAAAATCATATTCATCAATCACGTCTGTTCCAAACAAAGTTTGTTAGGGTATGTGCTGACGTGCCGAGTACCTTCAATTTATCAAATAATTATGAATCGTTTTTATATCTTGTTTAAAATAAAGGCAGGTTTTGACAGTGTCTGTTGGAAGAATTGGATGTGATACTCAAGAAGATTGGCGCAGCGGAGGGTGCCTTAATGGCCTCTTGACGGCATCTCACCGGGTCCTCCAGGTCACTTCGTTACTCGGATTGTACAGGCCGTTATGTGTACTATGAATAATCTTAAAGGAAACTTCGAGTTTTGAGTAAAGTGCAAACTATAATTGGAAGCATGTCTGCGTGATGCATAGGCGGCTTTATCACGTGCCACTGTCTAATATGGTTTGTGAGCATATCTTAGTCACCCAGAGCTGAATGCGCTCAGTTGAATACTCAGCTCCTACTTCAACGCGGGCGATGATATAAAACAACTATAAGTTTACAACCCTGCTTCATAAATCTTACACATTTTCTATTAATATTAACTAAGTATGTTATCATATGGTTACAGCTAATATTTGTAATAAAAGCCAATTTGAATTGAATATATTATAATTATGAAGCTCTCCAAGGATATTAAACATATAATAATATCAGCCAGACGTCTTTATTTCAGCATATTTTTCATAGAAATTGATAAGATTAATCAAACCCTTGTTCGAAGTCTTGGAACTTGTTTGATTAATTTTGTCTGTCAGGCACAATTAAAAATGAAATTCACTTATAATAATATTGGATAATTAACATTTTGAATGAACTCCTCCTTATTACATCTAATTATGAGATCTTTCTTAGTTTATTTACCGTCTAAGAAAGAAAGCGTACGATTAGCTTTTCTTAAACAATAAATAACAAACGAAAACATAACTGAATTATAAACTTATTTAAACGTGAAAGTTTATTGCCTTCGTTTCTGAGTTGGTTATTTTTCTCGTTATTTGACTAAGATTACAAGCAAATGCTGTATAAACTGTTTTGAAATGTTTGTGAGACACGATTTCGTACGTGACACAGACGCCTTTTATGTAGCAATGCGTCTATTGATGCAAATACGTTCCTCGATGCCCCCACTGGGAACACAGTTTGTTCGATACTCCCTTACTCAGATACATTGCTTGAACTGTAAATCTTCCATAAAATGCTTGACATTTTCTTAAGCGTTTTTACAATGTTTGTACTTGAGCTATTGCCAGAGATTTTATGGTTTAAGAAATTTATTTCTAAATAAGAAATTACAGACATTTCATTTACTTGAGAACATTTGCATACAAACTAAGAAGATACCTAATGTGTTTAATTTTAACAAGTCTAATAAGTAAAATTAATATATTAAATATTTTGTACTCAAATAACATTTACAAAACACAAAATTTAACATTTTACACATCCATCCGCAAAATAAATACCGTGTTCGCAAATAATCATCATAACAGAGAAATTTTCCTCTTTCAAGTAGTACAAAATCTTAACAAATAGAGAGATGTTAACTTGCGATTAATAAGTTTACATTGACGTTAACAGCAACATTTTGTCCTGCCTTTATAATCTCTTTCAATTACTTGGCTTTATAAATTCAAATCTGATGTAGACGAATGAAGGTCAACACGATCAAACATTGATTGCGTATCTACAGAAGCGGCCGGAGATAGGAATACAGGAACACAAATACAATGGAATGTTCCTGAAATCCTCAAAGCTGTGGGTAATTTAATCATCGGTCGTATGTAAAGTTTACACATGGCTAGTAAACATAAACTTAGGCGACTTGCAACTTGACCCGTGTCCCGCCCGCGCCTGTAGCTACACGCAACAACATCAACCACTCTGTTTTATCGTCCCCATACACTTGTTTGTAGAGTCCATAGAGATTGAATTATGTGTTGAACAACCACTAGGCTCATTTAATTTGGGATATGTGTTATCACTTCTGAAATTTGTTAAACAGGTTCGTTAGAGGTTTAAGGACGTAATGGTTTTCGAGCGCCATTAAAAAGTTTGAAAAGGTTCACTTAGCTACTTATTTTGTCGCTGTTTTAGGGATAGCTATGATATGATTTGAATAGGATACTGTATTTCCAGGTTATGCCTTGATACTCGTTTCTACAGATCTCTTAACTGTCCTTATGTTTAGAAGGCTTGGAGGAACGAGTATAGATACCGAACTATTGGGCTCGTGGCTAAATAAAAACAGCCGCACGGGTTGATCGAAGGTTAAGCTACGCTAGCCGAGGTCAGTCTGTGGATGGGTGACCGTTCGAAACATATCGAGACTCCTCCGTGCCTCGGAAAGCACGCTAAGCCCAACGGCTTAGCGTGCTTTCCGAGGCACGGGACCAACGTCCCGGATATTATTTGTAGGTCTTTGGCAGTCGTTACGGGTAGTCAGAAGCCTGCAAGTCTGACAACCAGTCTTACCAAGGGGTATCGTATCGTGTTGCCCAGTAAACTGGGTCGTGGAGGTCAGATAGGCAGTCGCTCCATGTAAAATACTAATATCCAGCTGCATCCGGTCAGACTGGAAGACGACCCTAACATAGTCGAGAAAAGGCTTGAAAGATCAATCTGACACTGATGATATTGATCTTTCAATCAATATCGTGCATTAATTTTCGCAATATTGCCAAGTGTTCAATATTCCGTAATCAAAACATTAATACATTATCTCTAGACAATCATTTCGGGCATAATTTGGCACTAATAATGTATATGCGCGTTAAGATACTTACAACATTAGTTAGTCTGTGAGACTATAACCTTAAAGTTTATTGCCAATTTTGAACCACTATCAGATTATTAATTCCGAATATTATCGAAGTTAATACTCGGTTATACGATCTAGATGAAATATAATATGGAGAGTTTGTATAAACCTCCCTGTTAATAAACAATATCGAGTCCTATCGAAGTTGTGCCAGAATATTAATTACGTAATCGTCCATAAAGAAACGTATTAAGTTAAATTACTTTCCAAGTTATCTAACAGAAGTCATCCTTTATTTATAAAGGCGCGGTTTTTTTTTCGGTTTTATATAGTGTTTGTGCCGAGCAGTTTCTAGAATAAAATATAAGTACATAATTGGGATGATGCCTGGGTAAATAAAAAAAAAAATATTTGATCCGTCAGTCTGAAAATAAAAATATATTACACACGTATTTTTTGCATTATAATTTTTATAAATGCTGATTTATATAAATCGAATTAAAGTTGGAGTGTGGGGGCTCGCTAAGTTACAAGTAAGCATACAATCTACATAGGCACATTTCAACTTAATACATCGACATAATCTTTCAATTGTGTGAAAAAAGAAAGATACGTGTCCAATATTTATAAATAAATTTACCTGACAGATAAAAAAATTTCGTCAATCGTATAATAATTTAACTGCTACCTACGTATTTTTCCCAAAAACTGATAATTAATCTATCATTATATTTTGTAAAGAGATCCAGCAAAGTCATGTTCAGTCATACTGAGAATGTACATAACAATTATATGTACATGATGCTACATATATTTGAAATGTGGCATAAAATGCGATTACAGTATTTTTGGCGTAAACCTAGATACATTTATTTTTAAAAGTGTATCATTTTTCACGGTAACTGCCAGTTACAATTCTGCAAGTTATTAACCAATACGAAACCGTTTGTCGTGAATGTGGACGCTTTTAAAATTGGCTGAGTTTGCGCTGATATCTCTCATAGAAAGTATATAAAAATGGAGTTACTATTATTTAAATAAGCACATTCTAACTTAAGGAACATTAAGAGCGCGTATTAAGACAGAAAAAAGTCACATGCATCTTTGCACGCATCCCAAATGTGAGATAAATATGAATACTTGTAGTTTCTTGTAGTACTGAAGATTACTTCTTCGGAATGAGTAGTAAAATGTAGTGAAAGCGTTTTATCGTAAAACATCGTCATTTATCTATTAACACAAATTATATTATCTCATTTTTATCCTATAAGCCATATAATAATAATACTCTTCAGAATTAATTATAATAATATATGAAGAAATAAAATAAATAATCATAGGGCATCAAAAAATTCATCCGCATCGTTGTCAACGGGAAAAGTGCCCAGCAGGCTGGCAGCATTGCCAGCGTTGAATGGGCACACGGACCCCATGGCCCTAGTGTTTCAACCCCAAACGGCTCAAACATATAACTTCCAGTTAGGTTGTTGTATTTTCGCCATTTCTCTTCAGAATATAAAGTATGAATCGAAAATACGTTAAAATTATAGGTGAATGTTTAAATGATTTTCTATTTAGCAAATGTATATATTTTATTACTATGCGTTAGGAGTGTTTACTCAAATAATTTGGATTATACAAATCGACTGCAACTACAAATGTACTGTGAAGGTCGTATACATTACCGGAACTTTATGTATACAGGCTGGTAGGACATTAGTTCTCTCTGGTTTCAAACCGTTAAGCAATATTCGAATAGTTCAAAATATAGAACGGGCCTTTTATGTAGGGCAGAATGATTCTAGTGTGTGACGTGATTGTATAAAGATCTTCTCTTAAAAATGCCGTAGAAGTCCAGCTTCTTCTACGGTTAGAAATGTTGGTGTATTTCATATTCCTTTTAAATTGCATGGAGTTTTGTCAGGCAAAGAAACGTATAACTGTTTTGTTACTACACTCTACGTTGTTAAACTCAATTCACCACTTCCACAAAACTTTACATTTTCGCAACCTTTCCTTGAAGTAGGTACGTTGGTAAGAGGTAGTTGTATAGCTGGGTACATCATTATACAAACTACAACTACATCTGTTTCTATGTGTACTCGCTAACAAAGAGAGGCCTGAGCTTCTTACGGAACTCAAATTACTCATTAATGGCGGCGCAGTGAAGAATAAAGGAGGAACGTTTAAATATTCAGGGAATTTAAATATACGTGTCGCGTTTTACAATAATCCCTATGTAGGAACTAACAATCATTGTTGTCTTTGTCAGTATTGTTGTTTGTGTTGTTAGATACCAAAAACCGTATGAAATTTCGTCGTGTATAAATGTTACTACGTACCTACCCACTTAACAAAACATTACGCCTGTATTTCCTTGAAGAGTTAGGCAGAGGTGCACCTATTATAATACACCCATATTTTTTCAGTAATGTTGAAGTCCCATAAACTGGGCACAAATCCAGACTCCGGGCTGCTACTGAAAAATTCCAGGTGATAAAACCCAATAACACTTTGCCCGGCCCGAGAATCTAATCAAAGATTTCATGTTTAGCAGTACAGCAGGGCACAAGACCAACGAGGCAGTAAAAATCTGTTATGAATACAAAAAAGGGTGGAGGAAACAGTAGATAATTACTTGTAAACCAGGTACAAGAGACATTATTCCAGAACGATACATCAGATAGCACGACCGAATCTAAAGTAAGTACATTTCCCCATTTTGCACTGTCCAAAACTGCAACAACACTCATTTATCAAAGAACTTTCGTAATATGAATGATAATAACTTCATGCCTTTATAACCAGGTGGTGCATGATGCAACAAAATGTGAGTGGTACACGCTGTATAGTGTTCTGATCTAAAGATTTGAACTTTTTATGAGGCGATTCAAGTCTTGTTTGTTCTGTCAAGAGAAAGTAATAGACTTAGTTTGTACGATAGTAGGTAAGGTATGATTCCGTAGCCGACTGCAGGCGGCAGCATATTGCCATATCTACTATTGGAAATGAAATGTAACAGCTCATCATTTAGGACCCATTTATATCAGTGTTAATTTTAAACCGTGGTGCTAGTCAACTGTGCCTAACTCAGTTGTGAACGTCCCCTTGTGCGTATTTGCCTAGCTCTGTTCTGTCTCCTCCTTGATATGGAGGGAAGTGGAAGTGATGTATTTTTCCAACTATTCTACTATTTAACTATTTCGCTATTCTTTTATTAATTTCGTTGCGGGATCCAAGACAGTTGAATCGTTTCTCCAGAGCTCGTCGGGCTTCATTGTCTCAGCGCTTTTCTGATGGTCGCCACTGTTGATTCTGGTTTTCAGTAGTTGCAGTGGTTTGGGAATAGTGTGGCGGGCTTGCAGGCGGCAGCAGCAGACGTAGGCAGACGCAGGAAGTTGCCACGTCATGTCGCTGCAGACTGCAGGAATCATCAGCAGTTCTCGATATCGGAGAAACTCATTTTTACTGACAAAATCAACGTGTTGCCGATCGAACGTCGATGACTCTTCTGAGTGTCATTGCAGTCGAGAGTTGCAGTCAGATGACGTGTCGCTTGCTACGGTACGTATTTCGTATAAATACATAGAAACCAGTAGTGGTGTGGTGACATGTCGTCTGCTGCTGCCGCCTGCAGTTTACCTCTATAAATTATCAGTAAAGTCTTCGTGTTTGGTAGACGCTCTTGCTACATGCTCACGAGATAAGCAGACTTTATTTTTATACATTTCCAGAATCCATTAAAGAAGATAGATACCATCCGCCTGACTGGCAGTCCAACCGGATGCTGAAGAATATCAGTGTATTACATGAAGCAACTGCCTATTTGACCTCCACAATACAATTATTAGGTGACTCGATACCCCTTGGTTAGACTGGTTGTCAGACGTCCGGGCTTCTAACTACTCGTAAGAATATATATTATATGGCCACCCATCTACGAACAGACATCACCAAGGGTACCCTAACTTACGATCTACCCGCGCTGCTGTTATTATTTAGCCATAAGCCCCTTTATTAATATATAGAAGATAGTTTCCAAATGGTACTTGCAGTTTTACTGATGTATTGATATATATATATATGTACCATTAACATGTAGGTATGCTGTCGCACTGTTGATTGCGATCTAGACTATTCAGTAACCCGGCTTAGCGTTTAGAGTTAACTGCGTGAAACTGTTTCAAATTGACGCGTAAAACATTTTCACCAGCCAGGTTAATAAAATCCCCGGAACGTGCATAGCGCGTCGACACAAACCTTTCCCGAAATGTTTGTCCCGCTAAACATGCACGCGGGTACATAATAATTAGACCATCATCGCGTTCCTGCGTCCCGGTTTCCGTGTACACAAAAGTAGCGATTCAATGTAAATTGCCCAGTCAATGGGCGCCCGCATCTCAATGGCCCATAAACAACACGACCGTGAATACAAATCGAATATTAGAGCATTGCTTGCACGCATGCCACGCAACATTATCAGTTTGTGGCATACGATATGAGCGATTATCGCGATCACATGCGGCACTGCTTGTGTACCTTGGCACCGGTACACGCCGCCGCCGCCTCGTCTGCACCAGCACTAACGTTAATTACGTATTTGACACACATGAGATACGTTTAAACGGATTGCTACGTGAATTAACACCTAATTCAGATCTACATACGATTTACTTGATTTTATCGGCAGGTGATGGATGCACAGGCACGGTTTTTGAATTGAAAGAGGGGGTGTTGCGGATTGAACGTTACATTTGTAAATATAAGGTACAAGAGCGCTGGGTTAATTAATGTACAAACGAAGCCGACGGAAATGATTGACGTCTAGATGACAAGACGAAAGTAAAGTAATATAATTATTATTGAGTATTTAAGCTGGGCAGGCCAGGCAGGCAGGTCTGCAGGCTGCCAGCACAGCTGTGGGTCAGAATATCGCAAGACAGTGAGACGGCGCCGTGGCAGATCGAGGAGAAGATGGCGGAACGCCTTGGATGGCTTCCTCCTGAATTGGCGAGAAGAAGCAAACCATTGATAGAAGTGGAAGGAATGGGGGTAGGCCTTTGCCCATGACTGGGAAAACAGGGGTTAGCTAAAAAAGAAAAGAATTTTATTTTATTTATATTTATGACTGTGTATATTTCATGGCAATAGTAGAGACTAGACACGTTGCAAAAGGAGGCCGGTAGGTTTCGAGTTTTGTGATGGCTTTTCCCCTGATAAGGTATATTTAATGTTATTTCTTAAATTCTGTCGAAGTTCCTAATTTAAAATCCATAAGGTGCACCAACGCTTGTCCAGGAGTGCGATTCTGTATAAAACTCCCCGTGGAAATGCAGGTAAAATGAAGGTGAAGCGAGCTGTCATTCCATACTAATGTCTTAACACTCACTTCACTTAACGTTGCGCGGGGAGATTTGTACAATACACCGGTAGATGTTGTTTTCTCAGGTATATTTCAAATAATTATGTTCAACTCCTAAAAATTTTTTTTTTACTTTTGAATTTATTAGATGACACAAGAAAAACATGCCTTATGAAAACAATACGACAAATACTACAATACTGTATCCAAAAAAATATTCTCTCTAAAAAAACTCAAGCGAAATACGATAGAATTTAATTGACATTTTTTTTTTAAGAACGGAGTTCATAAACCTCGAAACACATTGCAAAGGCAAAAATATCTCTACATGCCTTTATTTTGAAGAGATAATTAAATACCTGGAGTATTTAATTCTCTTTTTGTGCTAAAAATGTGCATGGATAGCATAACTTTAATTTTATGATAGGTTAAAATTCTGTTTAAACTTTGCTGGTATTATTATTCGGTAAACCGCTTCTCATCCATTACGGTATTCACTCATTCAGACATTGCATAATCCCAATTACTTGTACTGGGAACTACAAATGTTGAGCTGTTACTGATACCGAGAATTGT
Source organism: Phlogophora meticulosa (assembly GCA_905147745.2). Classification (NCBI taxonomy): domain Eukaryota; kingdom Metazoa; phylum Arthropoda; class Insecta; order Lepidoptera; family Noctuidae; genus Phlogophora; species Phlogophora meticulosa. The sequence goes on along the minus strand of LR990528.1, from coordinate 10,213,706 downwards.
TTTAGCAGAAATACCGAAACTCAGCGATACCGATATTTCGATATTCGAATAACCGTAAATGGTTATAGAATTGTTGTTTAAAGTTAGATGAACGACTGACGGGTACATTTTAAAAGTAATATGTTTAAATTCTGAATTGTTATATAACTGCACACATCAATGAATTAACTTAATATTAACACATTTCAGGTGAGGAATGATTTTGTACGTTTCTAAGTTGGAGTTTCCAGAGTGAAGCGAGTTCGTTGAATTAAACTTCATTCAGCTCACCTTATGACACGGTTTTCTACTTTTTAGGTAATAAATTGATGAATGTTGTTTCAGTAAGGACAGTAAGTTTGACAGTCGTTACGGTATGTCAGAAACACGAAAGTCTGACAACCAGTCTTACCAAGGGGTATCGTGTTACCCAGTAACTGGGTTGTGGAGGTCAGATAGGCAGTCGCTCCATGTAAAATATTGGTATTTAACTGCATCTGGTTGGACTAGATGTTGATTTGTTGGTTGACTGATGATGATGTTTCAGTAAGGACAAGTTTTCACTAAAAGATTCGTACTTGCAAAATGGGATCAATAGTACCGCTATTTTTAATAGCAGCCATGCGCGTCTTTGTCTAAGTATGACTCTTTATAAATTATAGCTTATGTTATTCTGAAGTAAGTATAAGCTATTATTAATATCGTAAAATTTCATCAAAATCCGTTCAGTTATTATTGTGTGAAAGTTTTACAAACATCCCTGAATCTTCACAAACTTTCACATTTATAATATTACTAGGATGGGACATGCTTAGGCATACTATACTACGAGTAACCAGAAGATTTTCTAAACCACCCGGTCGTCCATTGATGACGACACGGTAGATTCTCTAGATGTAAACCAACCTGCGCTCGAAGACGAAGGGAAGCTGAAAGATCACAATTAAATATAGCTTACATCATAATTACGATTAGAAAAAACAACACATTTTACTTATACAATAAATATTATTTTAATCGAGGTATACGGAAAGCAGGCACAGGTCGCACATCATATTACGTCGGCGAGAGTAAGCAGATGGCGGGATTTCATTACAATATCTCAGCCAGGCGGAAAGGGAATCGCAGCCGGGACTTGTAATGTGCCGTAGATTATACAAGGCGTATGGATCTCTGCTCTTTAGATTTGTTAATGTGGACTCTACTGAAGTTTATATATGATCTCTTTATTCTCTTTATACGGGGTGAATCGAAACGAAACTTTATTTGAGATTTTAACGTTGATTCAATATTATTTATTACTGGCAAGATGTCGGAAATGATTTGTTACAATTCCTTAAAAAATTAGAGCACTTATATTAGCAAACAATGTTAAACTAACGCGACAATCACTTTTAAAGTTTTGTTTCTATTCACCCCTGTGTTTCTATTCACCCCTGCGTTTCTATTCACCCCGTTTTACGGTGTTCAGAGTTCTGATTGGACAAGAGAGATTCATTTTTCTACATAGATTTTTTAGTATCTGCACTGAAAGAACTGGCAGTAAAGATGAAAACTGAATGTTTTTTTTTAAGTTTAACGTGTGTAGCTGTGTGTCTGTCTGTGGTATCGTAGCTCCCAAACGAATAGACTGATTTATATGTGGTGTTGTTTGTTTGAAAGCTGACGTGATCATTTGTTGAGGTGTTAGGAGATCATCAGCTCATTTCCTATGTTCCAAAAGGGTATACCAACTTTCACAGGTACGATTGATTCAAAATTAGGTGCACCTTTACTCCGGTGGTATTTGCAAGAGTCCAAGAGATGGTATTCTTGTACTGTTACTGCAACATCAGGTAGATGATGGGATACCCTTCAGCAATCGCCAGCAGATATAGCGGGTTTGGTATTATTAGAATAGTTTCAAAGAGTAGGTGTTAGAATGTATGGTTATTGAGGCCCAATGGTCGAAAAATATGTATGTAAAGTTTTAAAACCAAAAAGTTATGGAGTAGAATTACCTTACCCCTATTATATTAAACCGTAATCAAATATGAATAGAGTATAAAACAGTTTGGGGTATGCAGTACACATAATTATATACTCACGGTACTGCAGAGGATGTAAATTTTTACATAATTATTATTCTTTGAAGTAGTGTTACAAATTTTCCATTGGTCTTGGAAAGCTAATGCAAGGAGTCAGCGGTTTGACCGGAATAAATCTAGCCCTCCTGAAAGTTGGAGATAGCCTCTCGAACAACACAAAGTCACCTGGTACCTACAAGTCGATACTAGGAAGTGTGTATTTATAAAAAGAAAGTAGGTTGGTACCCACATAACTATCTACTAGTCGTGTTCTCGGTCTCTTAGCAAAGCGATGCCTATTCATCGACCGGAAACTGCCAGGATGAAAATAATGATGTTATCTAATAATATAATAGAGCAATCCTACACAAGCACGTTTCATATCTCTACGTTCGTATACTGCCGTCTCTCTCGGATAAGTAATATTTTTTGTCATTGAGCTTTATGACTACAGAAATAAAGAGCACTTTCATAATTAATTTCCGTCAACTTTTTTGGCCAATCTATCTAATTAATGATATTTATAGCGCGACTTGTAGTGAGTAACCATGGGCAGCATTCACGTGTTTTCTGTAAATCTTTTGTTTCGTAAATGTTCCTTGAACAGACTTTAGTAATTTTTCGTAATTATAATGTCAGGGGCTTTCAGATTGTCACGCTTTTCAACTTGCGTTTATTTCTTGAGCTCACATTTCTTAATTAGCATTCATTTAGGTGCACGAAATTTTACCTTTCGAGCGCAAACAAAGCCGCTTGTCCGTCTTTATTATTAAGTTTAAATTATAGTCATTAACTAACGAGAAAACAAGCGGAGCCTCTCAATTTACTTAAGATTTTAAAGATAAGGTTTTCAGTTAGGTACCAGAAACTTTTGTTAAAATTTAACAGAATAAATTAACTCTGTTATTTGCCAAATATTTTGAGAAACAATAAAAATAATATCTGTTTGTTAACTGTAGATATTGTAACTACGTATTTAGATTTTCCACTCTCATTTCACGCGGTAACGACTTGGTAAATAAACCTTAATTTCTTGTTTGACTTAAAATGGTTTTATTTTATTTAAATAGGTACTATTATATTTAACGGGTTTCTATTACATATTATTAAATATTAAAAAAAAATAACGTCGATATATTAAGCTTACCAGTTGCCAACAGCGACGTTGTATGTTCGTTGTGGATAACAACCTAACTAACATTGAAACACTAATTAATTAAAATTAGCAAAACCAACAACATTGATCCTGCTCACAAGCTCAACGTGCGAGCCTAACTGCCACAAAATTTGCCTCAGCGAGCTGTTTAAATAGAAATTATTAGCACCTAGACGAAAGTGAACAGCCGAGCAGTTTTTGCCGGTCTCACATTTGCACATTAGCATTTCCAACGACTGGGTATATGAGGGGAGCGATTCCCGCCAAGCCGTCGGCACCCACAAACGTACGGCAATACTGCCTCTTTTATTTATGTAAACGTGAAAATGTAAATTAATTTCTCCGTTTATGAAATGAGACTTTTTGACGGTCTTTCATACAAATTGCTGTGAGATGCAACGTGACGATTTGACATAAAACGTCCGGTTTGTATGTAAACTCATGTTTAATTCGCAACGTAAATTGAACAGTTTATGAATTGCACGTACTTGTTGTGTACGGAGTTGTTGGATGTTCAACAAACAGAAGAGCTAACATGAAGTTAATATGACTTGTTGCGAGGCATGGGCGCATCGCAAAGTTTTTAATGTACATAACTGTGTGCAAGAGTGAAAAGATCGTGTGGAGCGGAACAAAAGGCTTCAGGTTTATCAACCGCGACTAAAAGGAAATGTGCCCGTGAAAAGTGATACATCTTGAAATTGAAAATGATATTGAAATAAAATCAAGGCAACGATTTTCGACTATTTTATTTAGATCTTCCCGAATGATTGCGATTTGAAATATATTACGAATGTTAAGTTGAATGTGTCTCAGATTCTTACAATCTAGGTTAGATTATCAGCTTTGGTAAACAGATAGGGCACATTTAGTCAGTCATTGAGATAACGCAACTGCATAAGAATGCATAAGAAACGTGACTGGGATCAGTCACGTTTCTTATGCATTCTATCTTCATCATAAGTTTCTTTAAGAATTTAAACTACACCGTTGCATATCAGATAAAATATCCCTGCTCGCTTTCATTACTTATACAAAGCGTCTGTTGGTCCGGCCAGAACAAACGCTAAAGTTCAGGAAGAATTAAGCCATTTCAAAAATTGCACACGGATGTACTTATGCTTTTTTTTTAGAACAAAAACACTTATTTTTCAGAAGAATGAAAAAATACTTAGTAAAGGATGTTTTCGTTTGATGCATATTATAATTTATGTGGATATATTTTTTTATAAGAAAACTTTGTTTCAAATGCTTTCTATTAAATAAATTATAATACCCTTAAAAATGAATCGGGTGACATGGAACGGCCGCCCTCGAACTTTGCTAATATGTGCCCAACCTCTGTCATCTGGTGAAATAATGATGCTAATATTTGAAAACTTTCCGGAGGTAGGCCCATTCTACTACCGTAAAGAATTTTGCTTACAGTAATAACCACAAAGTCTTCTAAGTTCGTATGTCATGATTCCCTTCTGAATACTAAATTAGCAGGCTTTCTTTTGTCTTATATTTGACATGTTTGTACAAAGATGGTAGGCAGATATAATTACGTCTACAATAGAGATTTTAATTTCCTAAAGTCTCAAAGAGAGAAGGTAATTATATGTCTTTGAAGTTCTTTTGAGAATAAATTAGTGTTGTACGTTCGTGGAAGGCTTTTAATAAAATAATAAAAGTTAAATCGTGCCGTATATCGCGTTGGAAATTTGTTTACAAACGGATGAAAATGTAACAAGAAACATGCGAATGTGAGCGGAACGCTGCGGAAAAGTTGATTGGTTGATTATACGAAAAGTTGAATATAAAATGTTTGGCGTGTCACAGGAATCGGCAAAGGGTAATAAAGTCGGGTTTCGCCTGTGGTGTTAATAAGTGAGATCATTTTTTATCAGGCTTCCGAGTGAGGTTTCGCAAAGCCAAAACAATAAATCACCGGGGCGGCGGCTTGCGGCTTATTATTTCGGACTATACACCGGTGGTCTTTTCTGCTAACTAACCAGCGCTCAGCGAAATGATATTTTTTCTTCAGCTCGCAGGCACACACGTCGAGACCCACTCGCCAGTTATTAATTAACTCCAGCGGATGTGGACCCTCCGTGACATATTATATCAAAAAATAATTACCCACAGCCGCTGTTCGAATCGCTCCATGACTTTCCTAATTAAATCGGTAGACTAATTTGTAGAACTCAATTTATTTCAATTGAGTAGGCACCTAATATTATAAACTTGCGCGGTCGCACCTTACTACATCTGAGAGAGTCACCTACCCGAAAATGAAAAGCGTAGCAGCTTTATTTGGTTCAAATGTACGTAGAGGCACATTATTGTAGATTTGACTTTGTTTGATGTAATAGAAATATTTTAGAAATTGCTTTAGTTTTCAGTTGCCAAATTACTTTTTTGACAATAGTAACTTTTACAAACATAAACAATATTTGGTAGAGTCATTCGCTTAAATTATTCAGGCACTATATGTCACTAATACAAAAATGCCCAATAAAATGTGCAAATTGTATCATTTATGTGTTTATCTATACAGCTACAGGTTAATAGATTCGTAGAGATCGATTCTCCAGATAGTTGGGACCGAGACGAACAAAACCAATATATTTTCCGACACTTGAGCTCTCAGGTAATTGTGGCAGAAAGTTTTCGAACGTGCGCGCAATATTGATGAGCACCACCACAGTTCGTGCCTCGAGCTCTGGCTTACAGCGCCTACGGAGCACCCTGTAACTCTTGCTTTTTTAAACATCACTCGCTGAATCTAGCACTCACCCTGTCATTACGCTTAATTAGTTCATATGAGTGAAACGTGTTATATTGCCTAGCTAATTAACTCATATGAACTTCTAGCGCAAAAAATAACGCTGGTGTTTTATTTTGCGCAAAAATTACGAAAAGTATTAATAACGATACTGTCAGAGAATGTTTTAAACTTTCGAGTCCTGTTTAATTACACAAATTGATTTATAAACGTCGTACCTTTATGTAAACATTTTGTTTCACTAAGCGTGTCTGAGTAATATCAAAAGGTTTGATTGCGTTAAAGTAATTTCGTATCAATGGTGCGGTCTCTTCTAAATAAGTTATTAGCAGCAGTTTATACTGTATTGAGTGCACGTTAACTGAAAGTATACTGAGCATCTTAAAGTAATGATATACGATAATGCTGGGACACAACTGAGTGTCGACTTTGTAAATCTATAGACACATCTTTTTTGTTTAATCCATATTAGTAAATCTACGTTGTTATAATTTTAATTTACAAAGTAATAAGCAAAAAATACTTTTACAAACGGTTACCAAAACCGTTTGTAAAAGTATTTTTTTTATCGTTTAATATAATAAAAGACATATTATATAATTAAAAATGATTCCTATTGCCCGTGAGTTTGTACTTCCAAAACATAGTCTGAGGGTTGAAGGCTCTGTGAGCTGATGCAGGATATATTTATTTATTTATTTAAGCGCACAAATGTGAAAAAGCGGACTTAATGCCATCGACATTTTCTACCATTCAACCTTTGGGTGATTCAGAGACAAACCTATGCATATAAACCTATATACTAGAGATGATTGTAACTGTTGTATGTACAATTAATTATATTTTATATTAAAATTGTATACCTATTCATGTTCAAACTTTTGTGTTTTTTCGTTATACCGGAACAACCTTTGCGCTTTTAATGTAATCGAGTGGAGGTAACAAACCTATAAAGTAATTAGGAATTTCTTTAAAATCCTTCGGTAAGTGACACAAAGTGTGTGAATCTAATAAATGTTATATTATTCAGTATATACTGACTGAGTAATATTTATTGTTAAAGTTAGATACCTAGTTTGAGATGCTTATTACTTTGAAAATATTATGTCAGACATAAATAAAATAATAGATCAATATTTGAGATTGCCTCAAAATGATCAATTGCTTGTTCAATAAGCTTTGTTCTACGAAATGCGCAAATACTTTCTGATATTTCGAAACTTTTCTTATCTTTTAGTTCAAATTACGGCATCTGAAAAAGAATTCTTCTGTGATATTTCATGAAAATTGATGATACATTCGAGTAGAGACAAGTCTCCGACGTAAAGAAAAGTAAATGATGAACACGACCAAAACTGTGAAGTTTCTTTGTGGTGGAAATCTAAAAGGTAAAGGATAGAAACGAGCGATATTAATAATTCGCTTGTGTTACGTCGTATGTGTAAATCAGTTAGTGATTTACTGCCTTATTTTGCTTTGTATTACAAAATTTCTTGGATTCACTCTCGTGAGGTACCCGCGTTATTGTGTGGCGATATGTATAAGGGTACGTGTAATTTTTTTGGCAGTTGCGATCAAAACAACATGTAGGTAGAAACCACAACGGTAAAATTTATTATGGGCTCGATTCGGAGGGTCGGAGGATTTTATTATTCTGCATACAATTCCATTTTCCTATCACAAATTATTCGAACGGCAACGGTTAAGGTTTTGCATAACGTGCAAAAATTGTTCTCGACGTATTTACGTATGTTTTGTAGTGTATACGAGTAATTCTATCCGAATGTCGGCGTCGGATGAAAAAATAACAATTGTAAAATATATTTCATTTGTGAGTAATGTATTGGGAATGGAAAGTCACGGTTGATATTGTTTCGCTTTAGCTATCCGGGTGGCTTTGCACCTGTGTGCATAGCTACTCCTTTTTGTAAACATTGTTGCTGTTGTTATGACTTCCGCTTGCTCAAACCTTTATATTTACAAAAAAAGTGTATCAGCGCCTTTAGAAGTGATTGAGTACGTGTGTAAGAATACGTCTATTAAATTCTTCTGGGCGCACTATCGGCTGCGTGCGAGGGTCGGTCTTCCGGCTCAATTTCCTCCACTTTACACATCCTCTGTGGGGTCCGTCCGCTCTCGTGGTGGGAGCACAGCAAACCAACGCTCGTGGGTCACCCTCGGGTAATACTAGCGACAAACTAGGTCAAGGCGTCTATTTCCGATGCTCTAAACGTTTCTACAGATATTACTGATGCGCTGTAATCGTTTGAACGCATGTATTATTTAAAAAGGTTACGGGATGTAAGTAATCGTTGCACCTTGAGTTTTAAATTTAAATGAACGTAAGATGAATGTTATTGGTTGAAATGGGTGACTTTGGAGATTGAGAACAGAGGTACGGTCGACTGTACGTCGGTGGTACGAGTAATTCTTTGACCTCAAGGCAGTGTAGCGTAGTACCGAGTCTTAGAAGTGTAAGCTGTTCTTTTTACAACTGACGTACGGTCTAACATACCTTCTCGTGCTAAAAAGAATGTCATTGTAACGTCTCCTACACTTTAAACTCTTTGCTTCTTCAAAACACTTTGTTGATCGAATTGTTAAGTTTCAATGCAGAAAGTTTAAGCAAGAAAACGCTAAATCGTGTTACGAGGTGATTTAACCACATCCTCGGAATAAAAATGCGTGTTTCAAGTTTACGACAACCCTTTCTTTATCTTGTTACAATAGGTGCCGATTCAACCGTGGATTAGGAAGGATAGCGGTAATAGGGATAAAATAAAACCTAACTAGACGCATTACAATTTATTTTTGTAAATAGACTAATATACTGCCTCATTTGTCTAGTCTTCATAAGTGCTACTGCTAAGCATGAGGTCTTGGGTTCAATTCCTGGGTCGTGCAAAGTATTATTGAGTTTCTCCATCTGAAATATGTCAGTAGCAGGCCGGATAAATCCAGACTCCGGTCTGGATTTGTGCCCGGTAAGTGGCAGTAGACTTGCCCCTATTACATGGGACTGCAAAATAACAGGCGCAATATGGTTACATTATAGGTACACCTCTGCCTTACCCGTTAGGGACCACATACGTGATGTTATATTAGAATACTAGAGTATCCTATTATTTGTTTGGTAGATGGGAAGGTAGCACCAATTACGCACATCAAATGTACCGTACGTTAATTTGTTTCCCTAATGAAGTTGCTAAGTATTAACATAGGCCTGTTCTCTCCGAGGTAAATACCACTTCAGTGGAACGAAATTATTTTCTTCAGCCTTACGTTACCTGAGCTGAAATTAGGGTATTTACTATTAATTATTCTAAATGTCGGTCGATCTTTAGAATCCTTTGTAATTCAGTATTTCTCAAGGCGATACGTTTAGTGGGGTTTTTGTAAATTCACTCGTGAGGAATTGGGGTGAAGTGTAAATATTTAACGATACATCACGCCTGTTTATCACTGAAGGGTTAGCAGAGGTGTATCTATAGTACACGCAAATTTCGACAACTGTGTATAAACCCCATGTAGTAAGTAACAATCTATTCAGAGAATTCAGGCTGCTACTGATAAATCCCAGATGGAAAAACCTGCAGGCTGGATGGAAAAACGGGCAGCAGTAGCGCTCGCGACCACTGGACCAAGGAAAGCACGTTTGTATTTACTATTGAATACATTTACATATGTGTCTATTTATAAATAGGACCTAACCGTGACATCAAGCTTTCAGAAGTTAAGAACAAACTTTGTTAATAACTGACAGAAATATCCTGTTTCGCCCATAAAACAAATCCTATCTACTCAGAATAGTACCCAACTTTAATCCTATTTAAACAAATATATGTAAGTATGTCATATTAAAGAGTATGGCTCCGAAATCAAGTTAATTAACTGTCTTCAAGAAAGGAGGCGGTTCTCAGTACGGCTGTATTTTTTTGTGTTTGTCACCTCATTACTCCGCTATTAATGAATTAATTTGAAAAATTATATTTTCATGAGAAAGGATATATGTTCTTATTGGTTTCATAGAAATTTCATCAAAATCAGTTCAGTAGATTGGATTTTAAATAAAAATAGCTGGAAAAATATGTCCTACAAGTGAACGAAATTTCGTTCGTTGCGACTTTTATCTTATTTTTAAAATAAATTAAACGAACGTTTTTAAGTAGGTGTGTATAGGTTTGTACTTTAAGTAATTTGAAACAAAAGTTGTTCGTGTCGACGTCTCCGCACATTACGAATGTCTCGTAACGTTGTTACCTAAATGAAATTAAACATTTATTACAAAACTTTCTTGGGAACAACTTTATTGCGAAAGCGATAACGTATGCTCGTATTTTTACTTCCGTGTTTCAATGTGATACAGCCTTGGGTGTTTGTGTGTGTAACAATAGACAGTCGTGCAAATCGAGTTTCTGATCCTCAGTAATATCGTGATAAGCATCGTAATATTACTGAGGATCAGCCACTTTTATATTGTGAAGTAATTTAATTATTTATTTATTATAATAATACACAAGTAAAAAGTAAGTTACAAAGGCAGACAAAACAGTAATTATAGGCGGGAATTATAATGATTATACTTGTCAAATGCACCTTTATTTAGATTATATTATGTACAGGTTTAGGTGCAAATATGACCTAGACTCGCACATTCTTGGTAAGCGATCGAGGGATCCTAAAGCCGGGAATTCACTAGTGACTAGACGGTTTTGCCCGCGGGCAAGTCTGCGGGTCATGTTCGCCAGACCACGCTACTATGGGTCGGTCTGTCTGCAAAACTCACACACTAACCAGACATAGAACAGACCAGAATAACAGTGAAGCCCGTTGGACATGGCCCGCAAGCATGCCCACGGGCAAGTCCGTCTTGTAAGTTCCCGCTTTACCCTAACTGGACAATAGCAAAAAATTAAAACTTCCTCGTTCGTGCACAATGACTTTATTGTGTTACATGACCCTTTTTGTTAGCTTTAATTACAGAGGAAACTTTTGTTTACGCGAAGACCAACAAGTTCTACATTAACACGTGAACAAAAAATTACGAAATTTAATTTAAAAAATATACAGAGTTTGGAGGAAACAATCCTAACGTGCCAAATGTTTTGCGCTCACGTTTCCTTAAGGAATAATTTTGCCTAAATACAAGTTGTTTTCGGCAGACAATGGGGAGCACGTGTTGGATCAAACATGGCCCGGGGGTACCACAAATCATGACGCAAAAACCTGTTGTAGGTAATGCCGAGCGATCTTCCCGATACTCAAGATAGGCGAGCTTACAAATTGCTTTCGACCTTAAACGGCCGTATTTTATCTGCTTATTTATTGCCAATATCTCTATTGATATGTATTACGGTTCATCAATTTTGTTCCATTACTCTTCCTGTCAGGCGTAGTACATTAGACGTGATAAGTCGTCACTTCGGGTTAGTGCTGCAGCAGGCTCAAGGCGTATAAATGTCAGTTCAAGAGATGTATGAAAGAAAATTCGAGCAGGCACGGTGTTTGACTGTGAGCAATTGTACTGACGTTTGTGTTTAAATCTTTACTTTTGTAAGTTTTTTATTTGCTTGTTTCAATTGTAAGTCTCGGGTAACCAGTTTTCCATTTTTAAAGCAATCCCCGTTGATGCGAGGTTGATACTTAATCTGATGATTAAGTTGTAACCTTGGCACACCTATGTAACTTCGATGACAATGCAGTAATATAGTACTATATTATTGCAGACCAGTAGACCAGCTGGTCTGATGATGGAGTTATAAATACCCACAGCAACTCCTCAGTTAAATAAAAAGTTTTGACAAAAACGAAAGTCCAAGGTATAGTCTAAGAACTAATGAAGCCGCTGGTAGGTGAATTTAGGAATTTCTCAACTGAACAAGACAGCCCCGTATTTCGGCTCATTGTTGTTGACTTATCAAAAACTATAGCCCAAGATCTTTAATATCTGATGAAGGCACTGGTAGTTGAACGTAGGAGCTCTTCAACTGAACAAGATCGCCCCATTGTATTTCAGTTCGTTGATGTAGTCTTAAGTAAAAGTAAAACCCAAGGTCTAAAATCTGATGATAGCGCTGGAAGAAGGACATCGCAACTCCTCAATTAAACAAGATAGCCCCACTGCGTTATTTCTTATTATTTTATCTGGACAAAAGCCCAAGGTGCAATCCAAGTTGACAGTAGGAGTTCCTATTGCCACCTTCCGGCTCTACCATCAGTCCCTGGACTGATGTCCTTCTTCCTGCGCCATCATACCGTACCTTAAGTAAACAATAGAATTATTGTATTTCCACTTGTTAGTTTTGTCTTGACATAAATTATGACTGTGTTGATCGAGCTGGAAGGTGACCACTGGAACTCACCCTTAACTTTACAAACTAGCGACAATTAATATGGGAGTCATTGTGATACGACAGATGTTAAAACAAGTGTTAATATAAAAAAGTACAAAATAAAACACGCTTTAAATTTATTTTAAACACAAGCTATTAATTAAGTAAAAAGTACTAATAATAATAATAATAATAATAACATTTATTTCAGACCATAAGTCCATAGAAAAACACACATTACAATATTATACACAAAACATCAATACATATATAAATAATAATAATAAACACAATACACTAAACATCTTATTTTAAATATTTAAATGAAGCACGATGACTGGTCATCCATTGCCACATCATTGGACTATCCATCCTGTCGGCTACTATAGCCACCAAGCTGTTAGAGCTGTCACGCACTCGCCGCATCAGGGATGCTATCCGTGTCCGCATCAGTGCGTAAAAATCTGGCACGCCATTCTCCGCAAACATCCCCGATGCACTGCAAAAGCGTGGCAGCCCCAATATCACTCTGAAGGCGTTATTGTATTGGACTCGCAGAGCATTGTACGAGCTTTTTGTATAGCTGACCCATAGGGCACACGTGTACAAAGATTGGCAATACGCTCTAAAGAGCGTAATTTTCACCTCCCTAGTACAACGCGCAAACCTACGAGCCAGCATGTTACATCGAACTGCCAATGCTCTGCGTTCCCTCTCCACGTCCACATCATCGGACAAACTATCAGTGACCCAATGCCCCAGGTATTTGAACTTCGTGACCCTGGAAAGCTGAGCGCCCCCCAAGGTCACTAGTGGGACAGTATTGTAACATTAACATTAACACTAAGCAAAAAATACTGGAACATAGAAATTTAATATTTTCTTGAAAGCGTGAGGTGTGCACGTCTTCCCAAGGATAGGTTTTCTATAGTATGTTAAAAAAACACGTTATTGAAAAAGCGTTTTAACGAATATAAAAGATTGCTTTAAAAAAAAAGAACTGTAGGTATTGGATTACTTCCGTTTGCAGTTTTTTGTGATTCAGCGCGAATGAAGGACTTTTATGTACCTAAATTAAATACACAATTTCTATCAAGTTATTTTTTAAGACTGCCCGTTACCGCTCAAAGTTTTTGTTCCAGGCTTTAAGTCGGCATAAATATCAAGGCACAGGCAAACGAGAACGCAAATGTTTACAGCAAATAAAGCTGCTTACACACGAGACGTTATGGCAGAAGCTTAAACGTTTTATCTCGGGATTAGTATACATCCTACCTAATTTACGTGACTTCGTGTAACATGATGAGACCTTGTTTGTAGGATCAGGTGTGAAGAAAATTTAAGCATGGAAAAGAATAATTATTCGTCGTTACGGCTGCTTAAGTCGGCTCTTATGTCATGACTGCGATAACTTTGTTATGGTTATCGTAAACTTGTACTCATTTTCACTATCAAATGAAGATAACACTTTTGTAGATATAGACCTAGAAAGCATCAGAGGAGCTCGTGGCTAAATAAGAACACCGCACGGGTCGATCGAAGGTTAACTTACGCTTGCCGAGGTCGGTATGTGGATGGCTGACCGATAGTAACATGTCAACACTCCTCCGTGCCACGGGAAGCACGCTAAGCCGTGCTAAGCCGGCTGTAATTTGTAGATCTTTGACAGTCGTTACGGGTAGTCAGTAGCCTGAAAGTCTGACGGTTGTTAGACTTTCAGGCAATACGATACCCCTTGATAAGACTGGTTAGTATTACCAAGGGGTATCGTGTTGCCCAGTAACTGCTTTGTGGAGATCAGATAGGCAGTCGCTCCATTTAAAATACTGGTATAAGCTGCACCCAGTTAGACTGGAATCCGAACCCAATATAGTCGGAAAAAGGCTACGCAGATGAGAGCATGAACCAGTTAATAAAAATTTATAACGAGAAGCCATTCACGAACTAAGTATTAATGAGGTACGTTTACAGCTCTGAAATTTATTAAAAGTCCCTGCGACTTTTAATAAATTTCCTACTTTTACTTAGGCATGTAGTACTGTCTTTGCGTACCACTAACACACTTTTCTCTTTATGATTCTTAAATCTATTACAAGGCAAAGTTCTATTAAGTACTCAAAACTGAAGGTTGATGAATATTTAAGGACTATATTTTTCTTCGGAATATTGATTTTAATAATATTAATTTACAGATAGAGCCAAAATGGATGATAACGATTCATTTTTAATGAAGCATTGTTCCGAGCACTACGTAGTTAATAAAATACTTACACCTGAATGTTGTAAAATGAGGTTTTAAGTAAAAATGTTTTGCTTAAAACAGGTTTTATTTTTGTCATTACTTATTTATTGGCAAGATTTAATTAATGAATTAATCATGAACGAAAAAACCGTAAACTTTCTTAATATCAATAGTTTTTTTTCTGCATTATGTAGTTACAAAAATTGTTAAGCGTTTGCTTAGATGGTTTGATCGTGTTAAGATATGCATGAAAGGCGACTAAAAAGAGGTTTATAACTCAGAAGTGAGTGGAAACAACGGGAGAGGACGCCCAAGAACAGCATACACTGACCTTATTGGTCATTTTTCAAAACGGCCTGATGTGTTGTGGCCAGTGCATACAGCGTACCAGTGTGCCAACAAAACGTCAATTTGAACGCAATTAAAAACAAATAGATTTGTCAAAAATTCGTACACCACGGTTGTATGAACGCACACGAAATAAAAAGATTATCTCTTAGAATCATAACAGGTGATGTTCTTTAGTTTCTGGCTACGCCTTGAGGTTGTGTGATACAAAAATTACTAGTTCAGCAGTTCATTGGATATCTTAACACGTGCCTTTATTTATTTCTCAATTTTCCAAAGTGCCTCCTAATGGCACTTAAATAATTGAAATACATTTTGAAAGGTGTAAATTGTATTTAACTAGGTATACCCATAGGAAATAACATAATAAAACAACAAGGAACGAGAATATTTGTACGTGTTTACGGTATTGGCGTTTAGGGACGTTACACATGTCAGTTGCACGGTAATGGTCATGTATGGAGATACACCGTCGAGACCGCCCATCTGTCCTCGCTGTACCCGTTATGCCGCCATATTAGTTCCATTTTTGCTTCTTTTATTATTTGTGTGTGACAACCCTTATGCTTATGATTTCGACATTTTATAATTGGCCGACTTCTAAAGTGCTAATGCTTATGTAAATAAATAAATAAATAATGAAATCACACAGTATCATCTAGCCCCAAGCTAAGCAGAGCTTGTGTTATGGGTACTAGATGACTGACATACTTAATACGATTACAATACATTACATAGATAGATATTTTATATTAAACATAGCAAATACCCAGAACACCCGGTAAAAATCTTTGTGGATCGTACAAACATTTGTCCCAAGGCGGGAATCGAACCCTCAACCTAGTGCTTCGCAGGCGGACCTTCGCCCGCTGCGCCACATATGACGTAAATCTAAATGTTACATGAAAATAAAACAGCAGTTTCATTGGGTACGTATATCCTCCTATCTACCTATGTATATCATATCTATTCCCCGGTAAAAGTCTTGTCATTATGAGCCGCGAGGAACTAAGTTTGTAGGAAAGAGGGCTTTTAACAGAAGTAAACAACATTTTTAACTCCGAACTGTTTTACTTTTTTTTCGCTGATACCATTATTTTGTGACTTTTGAATTTACAACTGGTAGAAAATGTAGCGTTAAACATTGCAGCTCGCGATGACTTCGCTTTTAAGTTTTTGTTCAAATTGCAATTAGTGAAGAGTTTGCGAATCCTCAGCGTTGTGTCAGAGATTGATGACAATGGAAATTTTATACATCGTTAGTCAGGAGGGCGTTAGGTGAGCTCGCTGTTTTTTCAGTAATCCTATCCGTGTAGGCACCTACAATTATTTGTCAGGCTGGCAAGGTTAATACTGGGAAACCACCCTCGTTTACGTCGATATTTATAATGGCACACCTGCCGTTTTTCGTGACTTTGTTAACGCCCCGATCACTTGCAGGCATCACCGGGCGCCTCCGTGTCATATTGATCCATTGTTAATCGACAACTATTAAACCCATGAATTCTGTTACCGCAACGATAAATAGCGATACCATAATGATAGCCGACAATATTTATTTATTCACACGATGGCCTGTTACAATCAATTTTTATACGGAGGATGGGTATTATTGAGCTGGATTGCGGACCCGGGCTCATTCGTTTGTGTTTATCAGTAGGGAAACCGATAACTCTCATTCCGCTCGGTGTGACGCAATGCAGAGATTAAAGGCTTACACTCGTAGTGCCGTGGCTGTGGATATGGAACCGGCTAGATCCAATATGAGCCCACTCTGACGTGCATCCGACATCCGCGTCAATATCGACGGGGTTTTCTGACGTTAGAATAGTAACGTAGTTTTCGTTTCGATTTTGTACGCTCGCTAGCAGCTAATCCTTGGTTAAATTGCTTTTATTCTGTTTTGTAAAATAATGTGGAGTGAAGCAACAAATCTTTTCAATGTAGAATGAAAACAGATGCGTAAATCTTGGCCGGTTGACCGGCTGACATGCTGTTACAGGCAGTTAATCCGGTGATGGGGGTCGCAGGCCGGCTCAGCCGACGTACGGCACCGTCTACTTTGCGAGGATCTGCGTTAAATCGTCGCGTCACGCCGCGCTCAGCTTTACACGTTTTTGTTCGCCGAACATCGTATGGAAATCTTTTAAATTCCCCGCATTCACATGTTAACAAGGATTTTCTTGTCTGGTCAGATTTATTTGTATTATGAGAGGAACGCTTTGATTAGTTCGTATGCCTAAAGAGTGTGTTTAACATTATTTATTGTTTAATTTCTAATTGATTACAACGCAATTTATTGAGTCCCTCTAGCTTAGGTAAAAGGTAAATAAAAACCAAATTATTTGAAGTTTTATTATAGTATAAAATTAAATTAAATCGCCGAGTGATCCCTTGAGCTGTTTTTCTTTATTACTCGTTATATCGCGCTAAACAAAGCGAATAAGAGATTTGTTGGGCAATAGACGATAATAATGAGAACAATTTATCGTTCGGCGGTCAGTGGGCGAGCCCGACACCTACCTGTTTATTTTATCAGTACAAACACCCGTAAATTTATTGGCCCTGATATTGTCACAGTTCACAAATCCGCATAATGAGTTCAATCTGCCATCGGCTGATACTCAGATTAAATGCGATGTCACAAAGAAACGCAAACAGTTTAAAATTGTTAATTATTTTATTCAATTTCGATTTCATTTAAAATGGTAGAAACCATTTTAATTATGCAGTTTGCAGTGAAAACAATAACATAAATTATATCCTAAAGCTGTCAGTAAAGTAAAGCCAAGTTTTTAATATTTTCATCCAATTATTTTCTGAGTTGTGCTTCCTATTTGAATAAAAAGCGATTTTAATTTGGTTTCTCTTACTACGTTTCAACTTACCAAAAAAAAACAGAAATGGGAAATCCAACACTTAAAGTAAATTAATGGTGAAAAGCACATAGAGAACGAACTGAAGCGTTTCAAACGTTTCGGTAAGTGCACGAACAATCTTTTAATTTAGTTAATTGCTAGTCACTGTGAAGTGGTTCAAGTTGTTCTTGAGAGATCACGAACGTCTTTATCCAATTTATTTAACGATGGAGTCGCTCTCATTAGAGTCGTAGTGGACATTCCGAGGTCCGCCGTCTGGGACGTTTGTTGGCTACCTTTACTGTCCTAGCTGTTCGTTAGTATTCGACAAGTAGGGCCGGACATACAGGATGTAACAAGAGCGTTCTAAACAGTAAACATTGTGCAAAAACAATTGCTAGGAAACGTATTTTATTCAAGGTATGAACGACCGCTGTTACCGTTTGTGCTTACCTACATGTGTTTAGAACGAGGCTAGTTTAAATAATTGCATTATTAAGTGACATTAGGTTAGTTTGAATAATTGCATAATTAAGTGCATTTTCTCAGAAATGTAAAAAGAATTAACTTTTTATCTCCAATATCTCAACAACTAATTGGTTCCTCCAGGAAATCTAACTGAAGAAAATGTACTCTCGGTATGTTGATGGATCTTTTTACACCCGTTATATCAAAGACATTCATGGAATTCAGTGTCTCAGTCTCAGTGCAATGTTCTACCAGCTGTAAACATCTACTTACGCTTAACGGTGGTAGTAAACTTGTCGGCAGATTGTCGCCGTCTTAGCGAGTTGAGGGCGAGATTTAGAGTATGTGTGGTTTGGCTGGAGTTGCGTTAGATTAGATTATAATTCTATTGATGCCATTTAGGAAATAGGGTTAACATTCGTGTGGTTACGTTTACTTTAAGTAGAAATAAAGTTTAGTCGTATGCTAGTGGGAGAGCTTTTAGTCAACCATATTGTACATCTGTTTCTAGAGGGTCATACACACATCTTATTCTTCCTCTCTAATTAACCCTTTTTGGGAAAGGAACGGTTTGGAAATAATTTTGGCAGTAGAAAAACTTACGTTATTTTAATGATTACGGAGCGACAGATAGCTTTTGTTAATAAGTTTATTTGTAGAACAAGTCCTTTGAAAATTCCTGCATATACCAGTATTCATTAAAGAAGAAAGACATACGCTTTGTGCTTTAGTCTTCTTCCTTTTCTGAACATCGGGCCTCGGAATTTTATGGAGAGTTAAATAGTTTTCCACGTTGTCATTAACTTCGTTTTATCTACATTAATCGTTACCCGACTATTTCACTCTGGTGACTGAGGGATGTACTCTAGTTGTCCTGGGTTTTCCAAGAGATGAACGACGTCAAGAACGAATCTGAAGAGCAAGAAGGACGTACAATTCATATTTATACCCACGTCTTTGAGGAAACAGCAGCGCACGTGCTCCTCAAGTGCACAGGCGTCATCCAAATAGGAACGGAGGCACTTGAGTCACCGAAGATAATGCTCGATGTTCTGAGCAGATTGGAGTCTAACCTGCTTTTGAAGGGCGGTGAGCTGGTTGTTGTGTTCTGAACGAAATGAGATTTTAAAAAATGTGAGTGGTTTACTTTAGTTTTTCTAACTTTGATATTCTTGTTTGTCACTCCATCTGGTTCTGGGTTTTTTCCTGTTCATTTGTTTTCTATTGACAGGTCTTTTTTTCTATGAGAAGTGATAAAGATCTCTACACAAATACTACTACAGTTGCGTTATAATTTGTTTGGTGTTGATTTTCATTTATTCATGTTTTCTAGGAATTTACGTTTTTGTGTTTATTCTATAATGCTTTATGTTCATTAATATTCTTGTTTTCTTTATATTTCTTTTAACGTTGTACGTTTTCTATATATTTCTAGATATGAAGTCAATTTATTTTTTGGTTGTAAGGTACATCATCCAAAATAAATAAACATTTAATAAATAAATAATAATAATAAATAATAATAATAAATAATGCTGGACAATCCACACAGCACCATCTAGCCCCAAGCTAAGCAGAGCTTGTGTTATGGGTACTAGATGACTGATATACTTAATACAATACATTACCTACATAGATAGATATTTTTTTATTATACATAACAAATACCCAGAACAAATATTTGTAGATCGTACAAACATTTGTCCCAAGGCGGGAATCGAACCCGCAACCTCCTGCGTCGCAGGCGGACCTTCGCCCGCCGCGCCACATCGGTCGTCAAATTTCTCAGCTTTCCTGTTTTATTTCTGTTCCCGTAGCGAGGTCTCCCATTACTAATCGTACTTTTTGTTTTGTATATATATTATTTTTTTCATAAATATGAAAATATTTAGTTTGATCTAGATCAAACTAAATATTTTCCCTGAATTTGAACTTGGTAGTAGAACTACTCTATCAGATATAGCGATCGAGTATTGTATTTCTGGGTATTCCAGATATTTTACAAGGAATCCAACACCTTTTAGCCTTTTGTTTTTACATAACAATAGAGTACTACTTTGGCTTCTATGTTGTACCCTTCACTTCCCACTTCCACTTTTCCAATAATATCCCGTTTTATTTGCGATATTTCGTATTCTAATTCGAGTATTCTTGCTTCGTTTGCTTGTGATCTGACATCTGACATCTGATGTTGCGATATACTCGTAATACTATTTCAGTATTAAAGGATGTTCCTCTGTAGCTGACAGTTATGATAAGCTAGGAAACATACACTTGAGTTGCTATTAATGGATGTATTTCTAAGAATGAAATGTTTACATAAAAATAAATATTTATGCATATTAAATAATACATATTTTAATGTAATTATATTACTGTGGTATTTTATTTTATGATGTTTATTATGTACTTACTAAATAGTGAGTACCCCTGCCTAAACCACGGAGTATTGACATTGTATGGACCATTTTTAACCGACTTCAAAAAAATAGGAGGTACTCATATCGACTATATTTTTGTTCTTTTTTTTTTGTATGTATGTTACGCGATCATTCTGCCAATTATGAAATAATTTTGATGATTCCCATTTTGTTTGGTAGTTCATTCTTCAGAGGTAGTTCCATATAATTTTGAAATCGGTTCTGTAGTTTGATTTTAAATCAAAATATTTGGAAATATACTTCCTCTAAGTAAACAAAATTTCATTTTTTCTTTATGCTTTTGGTGACTTTTAACTTAGATAAATAAATTATAAAGCGACCCACTACAAAAACAAAATCAGAAGTTGGTGGCTTTGTTTGTTTCAATTGATTCATTTTATGCCACCGACTTCCGAAACTAAAGTTATTTTACACCTTTTAGTGTTTTTTTGGAGTCAGTTGTAGTTTTTTGTTAATAATCTGTATAAATATTAAGCTTTATTTTTCTGTAATTTGTATGCCAAATGGTTAAATAATTATAATGACACTTAATCATTAGTATGTGATTACTTGTTTTCTCTGTATTTTTTGTACCCGTATTTACAAATAATTTGATATAAAATCCCGCCACAAATCTGCGGCAGTTGAAATAGCTACGTAATTGCTTTTTGTTTGTCTTTTGACTGTTGAGGCGTACTTCTGTTTTGCATAGATAATTATCAGATCTAAATATTGAATAAGATATGCTTCCTTCATTATTTATTTGAAAACTTTAGAGTAGTGTACTAGTTACATCGTGTGACAGTTACAATGTGGTTAATGGTGTTTATTTATTTATTTAAATAAATAATAAATAAATAAATAATATATATATAAATATATATATATATATATATATATATATATATATATATATATATATGCGAGTACATGTACATACAATAACAAATCACAAGGTAAAAGGTTAGGTGGTAGAAGTTTTCAATAATAATGAAACTGTACCGTCATACGTACCTAAAGGACAAAATAAATCTTGTTTTAAACTAAGTAGCTATTGCTTTTGGTTCGTGTTTTAGAACAACAAGAGTCACGGAGAAATATTACAAGAATAAAGTTATATCTCAACGAATATCTCGTGTCGCCGCGTGTTCGTGACAATGTGATATAGACAATGCTTTAGAAAAGGGTGATGCCTCGTTCTGTTCGATCAAAAGTCGCACGCGGCAAGTACTGGTTCACATCTGGTACTATATTTTGGGTTCTCTCTTAAAATTGCTACTGGCATATCATGTCCGTTACAATGTAAACGAGCCTCAATAGACAATGCGTTGGAAAAGGGTAAAGCTACATCGTCCTCCTCACGTCCCTGAAATATGATTTCGATAAGTCGGGCGCTATTGGACAGGGTTCCTCTTTTTATAAAATAGTTTATTTTACACGTGCTTTAGTCGCATTATTTATGTCAGCCACTCTGACTTTGTACTCGGGAGCACGATACGGCGATTTATTTAAACGCTTTTAAAAGTACGTCGTATATTTGGGTATTTTAAATTGTATGCTTATTGAAACGATTTTTAATACTTATAACCTATACAAATACCTTTTTGATCGAAGGATTATCGAAAAGTTAGTGTATATTTTGGTATATATCTATACTAATACTTAGTCTGCGTAGATTTTGTACATTTCTCTTCAAATTTTAACATCCCCTCCAGCCCTTAAAAAATGAAATATAGCTTATGTAACTTACTGATAATCTAGCATTCTAATGGTGAAATAATTCTTGAAATGCAACCGATTCGAATTTATACGTTACAAACACTCAAATATACAAATCTTTTCTCTTTATAATATAAAAATATAAGTGTCGATTAAGGGACTTAGGATTATTTTCGTATACAGTAGCTTAAATTGATCACCTTACAAAAACTGTTAAATTTAGCAATATTCGATTGCATAATATGTAATATGTTTCATGCTTGGTCGCACTCTTCACATTGATATTTCTATCGCTAAACAATAAAGACGTGATTAATATCGAGCCCAACAATAATAAACGACTGCTAACGATTAACCCATTAAGAGAGGCCCGAATACTTCACTGCGAGAGAGAAAAGAATGATATCGAGGGAACGTCATTACAGCAGAAGGAATAACGTTATTAATCACTCGATATGATGCCGGGAAAAATAATATCGTCACATGCTCTCGACACCGTGAGATTAACACGTCTATCCGTGGTGTTTCCGATCTTGTGCGCTAGCAAAAACAAGGTTGCGTAACGTTAGAGCGGCTATCAGGAAATACAGGACAAATAAATGGCCGCTAAGTTTGTATGGCTATCTTGTTTTGTTGGCTATTCACACTGTAGCTTTCTTTTGTTATTTTTGTTTAGTGGATAAGTTTATGTAAATTCTCAAAAACGGACCATTTACTGTAGGTATCCTAATCGGCGGCCTACGGAGGCTATGACACTGAAAACTGCGCAATAAATACAATTAACTCAAAAATAAAATTAATTCCGAAATCTATCATGAATTTATAAGGTATGGTTACGTTAGTCATGATATCCACACTGACTCTAAGATACATTTTAGGAGTCAAAAATAAACGATTGATCAAACAATATTATTAAGCTCGTTGATGTCTCATGCCTCCATTACATAAATAAGCGAATAGTATTTTTAAACATCCACTCTGTACGAGGTACTATGCAGTAAACTTTTATTCTCGGGTTTGTAAAAACCTACGAATAAATAATTTACTTCAAAGCCAACATTTTGAAATAATATTTCGTCAAAATACTAAAATAAAATATCTAAAATAAACTAATCATAACAAAACAACTTTACAGAAGGCGTCTCAATTCTCGTGCAATAAAACCTGAACGTGAAAACCATAGTACTGCAAAACGTTGTTAATTAAACACAGAATCACTAAAGTCTCAAAGATTAAGAAAACAATCGAGCAGTTGCTCGTCGGGCTCTGTCATAGTTATTGAAAACTTTCCAGATAAGGTTACCAATTAGTAACGGTGATGTCTAGTCAAAGAACACATTTAAATGGAAACAATGTAATGGAAGCTGCTCTAACGCCCTCGGGACTTGATAAAAGTAGTTGGAGTAGACTTCATAGTGCTGTGAATATTTATGAAGGTTCGGATATTGTATCTGGGTGAAAGTTCCCCGCAGCCTTCCATGCAGCGGGTCGCGTTCCCCTATTGTATAGGTTTTCCAGCTAAAAGTGGTAAAATACGACGAGTTGCCTCAACAACTTTGGACTTGCATATTTATGAGTGTACTTTCAAAGACTTGAGTGATGAGGAAATAAAAGTAAATAGCCGGTGCAGTGTTGTTTGTAACTTGGAGAGAAAGGAACAAGATGAAACGGACGTTGGTTTTGTTCGAATCAAAAAACATTCAATATTTTAGTTGGTTTGTCTGCAGAAAAATATAGGTACATTATAACTAAATAAATTTCGAAATTCAATGGATTCGGAAGGCGCACAGAAAGCCGAGATTTAGTGTGCGGAATCGGCTTCATATATTTTAAAGCTCCAGTTACGGGATTGGGCGGTTACATGATTCTAACCGTCAATGTTAGAACACAATTTTGTGTACCGAAACATTGTGGAGATTTCCAAAAATAGCCGGCAGCTGTTTTTGAGGTCTTCGACGATCAAATAACCTGATGCTTTGTATTTTCTTGAAATCTTTTATTAAGTCTTCTTACCACACAATTATGCTTACCCCATATTAGATACGTAATGTAATCTATTAATTTATTTAATTGGGATGCGTCAACTCTCATGCACGAGGCAGTGGATTAAAATACTTGAGCGAGCATCCCTTCTTTGTAAGAGAAGATGCTTTTGCATGAAGTGGGAGAATAATTAGCTGGCATTATTAATTTCGAACCAAAAGAGCTTTGTGATAATTTCTTCAGAGGCATTCAATTTAAGATTTTTGTCAAGTTTAAATATTTGACACTACGTACGCCAACTTAGCTTCAATTAATTCTAAAGATGGCATACATAGTTCAATTAAGATTAATCAAACTAAGCATCCAGACAGTCTAGTTATTATCAATGTCGCTTACAACATGTCTTTGACCAAATAGAGATAGAATTTTGAAGACATAATTGGGTACGGAATTCGCAATAATGATCAAATTAATTCAGCAATCACAGGCGAAGGTCCGTCACAAAAATCTTGACACACTTCGTTTGGATTCGACACAGAAATAAATCTGTCGCAATAATTAGGAGGCAGGAGACGGTATACGTAATAAGTTCTTATATTTCATTGTGTGTGTCGCTTTCGCTCTTATACACGAGGTTGATAAGGTCAAATTTAACGATGTCTAAAATACGTGGGCAGTGAAATAGAGAATATAATCTTGATCATTATCTACCTACTTGTGATCCCGGGGTGACTTTTTTTTTTCAATTTATTTCCTGTTTTAGATTTCTCATTTGAACTCTCTTATAGATTACGAATCGGTCAAACCCAAGAGTGCCCCAGCATTGGTAAGACAAAACAACTACCCAAGTGCGTGTTGGACCACGTAATGTAAAGAGTTCCGTAGTCAGATTTTACCAACTGTAAAAATAAGTGTGTGTTTCATAATTCTTCTAACAAAACTGTGAGAAACCAAAGTCGTTACTTAAGAATCGCATATCTTACAAACCATTGACGTAAACAAAGAAGTCACTAAGAATCTTTTTTAAAGTTATGGAATCCAAAGATATCTCACACGCTTATGAGCACTGATTTTATTTTTATCTCTCAGTTACATGTAAACACCCCCACCCATAGTTAATTTTTTTTTTCTCAGCAGATATCTACGTCATATTTTTACAGATTTAACAATAGGGATGTGCCCTAGGTAAAAACATATTATGTCTATTTAGTCCGTCAGTAAGATCCACCAACGAATATTGGACACGTATTTTTTGCTTACTCAAATCAATAAAAAGTGACAATGATATAGCACATCAAAGTTCAAGAGAAGGGGCTGGTAACGTCTATATTACGTTAAAAGTGTAGCACGGTGTGACGTCACGCGCAATTTCAACGCGATGACGACAATAATATAGTCGTCATTTTTGGTTAACGTGACAAAAGAAAAAATACGTGTTAGAGATTGTAGATTTTTTAAGGACACTACCCTATTGTACGAACACACTACCAGTACACTACACTATAACTCCAACACCCACAAACTTGCACGATCCACTAAATTTTTGTAAGCCCAGTCTATTAACAGAAAAGGCACGTCCACAATGTTAACCAACTGACTCAGACACTGCCTCAATGGCCTACTGATCGGTATCTCAACCGAACTATCCTGACGCGATCGTTAAGCGGTATAACATATCGAACTTGCTAACTCCCACAGATTTTAAATACGATACCTCCTGTTGGATGTGTGTACAGACGTGATTAATATGAGTCGACATTGTATTACGATATCGCTCGTCGATCTCAGGAATAAGGATTGTTGAGCCACGTCGCTTTGTGCACTTTAATGAGCTAATTATATAACGGATGCACGAAGGTAAGTTTCGTACTGTGTCTTGACTTTAGATGTTTGCCTTTTGGTTTAGTTACTAACAAGGTAGATAGCTTGAAACTGTCTTGAAGCAATCATTACGAATATTGCATTTTTATTAGGCATTAGCTGTCTTGATGGGCTAGAGGTTTGCAAGCGCCGAGCATAAGGTTCAGGGTTCGATTTCAAAGTGTTGTTGTGTTGCCCAGAGCCTGGATTTATGCCCATTTGATGGCAATAGATAAGTCCTCAATTATATCCCACCTAAATACATATAAGTAAAATGCGAAATGTGGGTTTATCTTCGGTACACCCCTATCCAACCCATCCTAAACTACTACTGAGAATGTTGGCGTGATGTTATTAAGTATTAACATTTCAGTTTTACAGAGGGATTTTATAATGTTCACAATATAACATAAGAACCTAGCACGTTGGTGTCTGCTCAAACAATCACTTAGTGCAAAAAATACGATGAAGGTGGAAAAAAACACGGAGACTATTAAGAAAATATCGTCTTTTAAATTTTTTATTTTTAATAAGAATGGTCCATTCATTGTTTATTTTCAAGATTTATTTGCAATACTGCTATGAACATATATGAACATTTAATCTGTCTAAAGACATATTTTATAACGTTTAATTGATTAAAGTAAGATCTTATCACTTGCTTTTTTTGACTAAGACTAAGAGTTCTTAGAAGACTCCAGAACATCAAAGCGATGTATATTCAATGGTCGCTGTTACATAATATAACATACCTTCACGCCTGAATCTCCGAAAGCTAGGGCAGAGGCGTAACTTAAGTGCAACCATATTCCGCCAGTTATGTTATATGTCCCATACAGTAAGAGGTGGGCCCTTTGCCATCAACCGGGAGCAAATCCAGACCCCGGACCGCTGCTAAGAACTTACAGATAGATAATAAAAATAAAATAATAAAAAGCTTTATTGTTCAAGAGAGCATTACATAAGCTGAAATATGACTAGCCTCT
Organism: Phlogophora meticulosa; assembly: GCA_905147745.2. Taxonomy (NCBI): domain Eukaryota; kingdom Metazoa; phylum Arthropoda; class Insecta; order Lepidoptera; family Noctuidae; genus Phlogophora; species Phlogophora meticulosa. Next base: position 10,186,519 of record LR990528.1, on the reverse strand, counting down.
ACACTAGGTCCCGTGTCGTGGAGACTAGCTTCCTTTGTCTTTCAAAAAAATAGAAGGCAGTAAGGCGTACTATACAATAGCATCATACAGGTATGGTTACTTAGCTAGGCTACTGTAAAAAATTAGAAGTGGAAATTATGTATTTTTCTAACTCCTCCGCTGCTCTTTTCTGATTAATTTCGTTACGGGATCCAAGACAGTTGAATCGTTTCTCCAGGACTCGTCGGGTTTCATTGTCTCGATACTTTTCTGGTGGTTGCCACTGTTGATTCTGGTTTTCAGGAGTTGCAGTGGTTTGGGAATACAGTGGCGGGCTTGTCGCATAAAAAAATGCAATTTGAGAGCAATAGTAAAAGCTCAAGTAAAAGTTTTAATTAATCATAAGTGTGTCGTGTGCATGTGTTGGTGTGTAAGTGAGGTATGGGTATGTGTTGAACGTAATAACAGCCCAGGACCTCGTGCTCAGTAGTAGCACTTGTGACCACTAGACCAGACACAATATTAAATCAGCATTTAAAAAAATGTCAAAGCAGTTTAAAAAATTCCTTAAACGCTCAATGATCATTGACTTAATAATAAGGTCAGAATTAAACTTGAATCTTAAATCTACTGGGTCATGTTTAACTTAACGTTGGTTTTGTTTAACGAGCAAGCTTAATAGTTATTATATTAACCACAAAATTCTGCCGAAAATGTTTAAGTCCGACCGCATCGTCTGATAGTAGCCTAGAGCTGTGTTACATCTTAGTGTGGTCTAGTTTGTAGAACAGGCTAAATACACAGTGCGTGAAGTTTACGAAGGAATTCGGGCAAGACTATAAATAGCGGTGTTGTATTTTGTGTAATGTGCAATAACAAGCCCTTATGTCATAGGTGATGTTGGCAATGTCAGACTGTGCAACCTATAGGAATAACATTGCTTCGGTATATATTCTTTATCTACTTATTGTGTCATATGCTGAAGCGTATGACGGGTTGATCGAAGGTTAAGCTACGCTTGCCGAGGTCAGTCTGTGCATGGGTGACCATTCGTAGCATATCGAGACTCCTCCGTGCCTCGTCCCGGCTGTCATTTAAAGATCTTTGACAGTAGTCTTACCAAGGGGTCTCGTGTTGCCCAGTAACTGGGTTGTGGAGGTCAGATAGGCAGTCGCTCCATGTAAAATACTAGTATTCACTGGACCTATCCTTTTTTATTTTATTGCTTGTTTAGTTTTAGTTTTTATAGTTCATACTTTATGTGCGTGTACCAAATAAATGTTCTTCTTTCTTTTTCTTTAATTAACTGTACTCAAGCTTAACAAGCAATTCATATTGGCTTAAAGGCTAGGAATAATTTGTGTCATCAGCTTCTTGCTTTTTTCCCAAAAATATACTTATTTGGAGTCACCACAGCACCATTTTTTCTACCAAGAATCTCAATCATCCGTCACCTCAGACTTCACTCACCCCATCAACACATACGTACAATGTTATATGTACTTTCGTTCGATTAAATTTCGAAAACACCCTTACATTTCTATGAATCTTCGCTGCAAAGTTAATAAAAAAACTAACATTTTTTTATTATTTCTTCTCAATTGAGATAAAAAGCACCTTGTTTAAATTTTCTCCTCTAAGATTTCTAAGCGAAGTTACGCTGCCGTCCCTCGTAGCTCCATTAAGACGTGATTGAATAACAGATTGCTACTTTCTGCTGTGTATACTTACTTTGAATTCTTTTCATCACATACGGGATGGGCAGTAAAGGCGTATAATCACTACTGCACACAGATCCTGAAGATACCACGTAGACCATCCGAGGGCACCGACCTCGTTCCAGTAATGACAAGATCGTTTGACTACCTTCCAAATTCACGACGCGTGCGTTACTCTGAAACTTTTTACGATTATTACTACGATTTTTGATCCCCTCTCGTCGACGGGGCCACCTTAGACTTTCGACCCTCTAACATTTATTAACCGCTAAATGATAATGGTTGCTCGTGATCAAGAATTTATTCGGTGGCTGCTCTTATTAGTCGAATCTCGAGTATAATACACGCAGCGCTTAGAACAAACAGAGAGTTGACGTCAAACATATACCCCAGTGTTTGAATAACAGAGATTGTACCCCAGTTTTGTGTGTAAATATTATACATGTAGATGGATTGATATTTCCGCAATGTAAGATCATAGATTCTTGTAGTAAGACTTCTAATTCTTATAATGTTTTTTGCGGAACCCTTATTCTTATTCTAAAACAAAAGCTAAAATTCCTCTTTATTACATTAGCTATAAGCCGGCGAAAGTTCCGTCAAAATCGGTTCATTATTTTCGAAGATTTGCCCAAATAAACAGAGAAAAATAGATTTAATGGTATAATTCTACCGTGTTAACTATCGCATGCATTTTGTAAGAAGCTGTCATTTTAACATTACAAACAGACACTTTAATTTTAATTATTTTTATAGAGGAATCGGCGTAAGCAGCATAAGCCAACACCAAAACTAAACCAGTGAAATGCGAGAACAACAAAGCGTGGGGCCGTCGAGTGATTTGCTACGACCGCGTAGCTGATGTAGCAGCGACTGCTACGCCGTAGCTCTCGCGTAGTACAGTATTTTTCACGGGAGCTACCATTGCGCCGTAGAATCGTGTTAAATAATTGATTAAATAAAAATGAACTCCTGGAATAAAGGCGTCAAGAAAAACCTCACCACAATTTCGGTAATATAAGAAAGCATATCACTTGATCTAGTTTCCCTCTTCACAATATAAAAAGTTAACTCGAGAGTTTCTCCGGGAAGTTATCTGCACTACATTCGATATAATACGAAATCGAGAGAATGGTGAAGAGTAAAGTTTGTCGTGGAAAGTTAAACAGTGTTACTTTGTCGCTTGTTCGCCCCGCGAAGAGGACCGAGAAAGCACAATCATTTGCCAATATCAATATAATGACGTCACTAATATGTTTTTGTTTTTCGATTTGTTTATCGCACGTGTGATATTTTTTGTAACGTTTGCAGAAGTTAAAATCACGTATTTTCTTTTAAATTAACAATTCAGTCAAAATTAAAGACAACTTTCAGTTCCAAGGATTTTGAAAAAATCTATCCTGGATTGCTTGGAACCAAATACCATAATCTCTATAAAATGAATATCTATCTGATCAGAAGCTATTCAATAAGAAGCTTTGACGTCCATCGTCACTTGACAAAAAAAGACATTATTTAAGTCTTGTATAATCGGTGAATAGCTTCCTAAGGAGCTAAATAGGATAAGAATAATCTTGCAAGACCAGAACGTGTAAAATATAATTTTACAAAGCCACCGGTCGCTCCTTTTAGCAAAGAAATCGTCTTTTCAAGCTTTCTACAGAAAAAGATTTGAGCACAATCGGATATTTAATAATATTTCCTAAAGTTCCTTATCTACTTTGGTTCTCCCCACGCAGTTTATAAATATCTCAAAGCGATACTCTTCAAAAAGATAAAACGTTCAAATTGAATATGAAGCGTTAAATTTTGACACATTGTCAAGAGAAAACACAATCCATACAATAGCTTTATAAAAATGTGCGTGTATAAACTAATTTGACAGAATTTGTAATAAAATTTACATAATGCGAGAAAAGACCACCCACAAGAAAACACAAACGACGGGAATTTTTATTTTCATGCTCACATTTGCGCAATTTGTATACAGAATGTAAATTAGAAAGCGTCTTATTTCAGCCAACGGCGTCACGTTATTTGGCTCAGTGTCGCGCTCCCGCTTGACGAAATAAAAAAAAAAGTAAAAAATATAGATACAATGAATACAGCTGTAGTCACATTCGTTACCTTTCAAATTGCGCTCCTTTAATGAAATGTTATGACGAATTTTAATATTAAAATACTTTTCTCTCGTTAGATTCAGATGGTTATTTCTCTAACACCCTTTATTTTCAGTTGGCATTGCGTCGCGTTAATGGCCGCTTTTTATTAAATTTTTCGTCTGTAAATGTATAAAAAAAAACTTTTGAGAAGTCTGCGTTTAAGAAGTCACAGTGTTGAAGACTTCAAATGGTATTAGGTCTTAACTGGTTTGCGGAGGTCAGATAAGCAGTCGCTCCATGTGGAATACTGTATACAGCTGCACCCGGTCAGACAAACTTGTGAATGAGGTGAATGGGGGTGGGTTAAGGTGATGTTTCGAATTGATAAGTGGTGAGGTGATGATGAGTGTCGAAGACGTAATACTGTTATAAAAAAGCGAAATTCATGCGTGCATGATTGTTTTGCTTCATTAAACTACTCTAGTGTGATTTTTAGCTTTGTGATCACGTTTGCTTTGTTCGTTGCAATACGTTTTAAACATCCGAACATTTAAATGTTTTATTCCGATTAACGATGTGCAATCAACCAATGATACGTTCAATAATATTGTTACAGCGACCACACAAATAACTATCATTGTTTTGATATTTGACCAGTGGGTACAATTCGCTGGAAATGTGAGGTATGCGCAACGTTGATCGCCGTAGGTGGATTCACAGCTAGGCGGTATCAGCCGTTAGCTACAGTTAAAATGGGATACAGTCAGCGACATTGTATTGAATGTACAAAATCGAATCCGTGTTCCCAGTGGGTTGAATGGAAAAAAATGTTTTGTTGCAAACGCCGCGCCGCGTCGCGCTGTCCACTGAAAGATTTACAACCCTCCATTACTGGTTCATGTAGCCGCTCCGCCCTGGCCGGGAACACTTGCGATTTAGATTAAATTGTCTGTCGGATATTGTTTAACTAAATGTTTTGAGCGGTTAGTTCCGCGCCTCCTCGCAGATGTCCCCGCACTAGTTAATCATTAACTGGCGCTAGAGGACATCTGGGAGCTAAGTTGGAGCGTATGTTGAGGTTTATTTATATACTATGTGATATGGTGTATATCTAATCTTTTTAATTCAATTTGACTCATAAAAATATCTTATAAAATTGACTTTGAAATTTAATTAGATCCCTTTGTTATGAAACTTGTTTGTTTAAATTTCCGTAATTACGGAATTTATTTGGAACGCGTCTTTTAATCGAAAATTTTCATCATAATTACGGAAATAAACTGTGTTACAAGTAATTAAACACGCACGCTAATTAAATTGAGATTTAACACAAATAATTTGCGGTAGCTCGAACAAAATGAATGCGACCTACCTACCTCGCGGTGCTGACGCAATAATGCCTCTGTTGAAAAACAATTCCACTTGATTAAACATTTTCAATCAATATAACAATAAACTTGTTGTTCTTATAAGAGTGTTATTCATTATAGTTGTGATTACCTACTTATTTTCAAACGAAAGAATATTAATTTTAAGGGGGTTCTCACCTTGGAGCATAAACTCTCTCTTGTCCTTAATTTCTTTATAGTTTCAGTACAGCTACGTAATTAAAACTATATTTGCCGCAAATAAGTCTATTTCGTCAAAATGTGCCGACTTGCGTCTAAAATAATTTCACGAGCCTATATTGATGGATTTAAGGATTATATTTACATAATTTAGTAGTTATTTTATCATAATCGCCGCAAATTGAATTTGCCTAACTTAAAACGTGAAACAGCGCTGTAATTTGCAAAAAAAAAACAACTGAAATTTCGAAGTTGGCGGGCTATTTTGAAGGAATGATATTAACTGTTTTATTTGCACCTTTAGAAAAACATACATAAAATACACGAATCAAATAAAGTTGTCAAATAAACTTAAATCCAGTTTATCAAAACCCCACCCAAATTGATTCGATAAAAGTATAAATACCACCTGTGTCCCTAACACATACAATCACAGCTTGCAGCGGTGCAAGGTGACAGATTGCAAGTTTCTCGCTTACGATCGCCTGAGGACCCATTGCCGTCAGTAAACTCTTATATTACAATTTTCGGGGTGGACAACCAGATGCTACATTTTTTATTAACGTTTTATTCCCAGTTGACCTGCAAACCTTTTCATTTTTATTGTAGCGTGTATAAATCCTAGAAATACACAAAAACCTATAAAGTTTTCCTGCGGCCAGCTCTGCAATCATTGGTCCAATCCTATGAAAGCAACCAATCAATAGCTGTCCTGTTACGATTGTACGAGAATAATATTATTTTAGATCGTTTTATATTGAACAGAAAACTAAAATTGAACGGGACAAATAAGACGCCAACGTCTCAACAATATGATGGATTGTAAACAAGAAATGCACTGAACAAAAATAAACTTGGCCAACTTCGTTTTATACGAGGAACGTTGAGAAATATAACCTAAAATATGAAAGCTGGCAGCACTTGAATGTTGGTTAAAAATAACTCAAACGCGAAGGTGTCCAGTACTTTTATACTTTTTTCCGGGGCCGATATGAAGAGAATGAATAAAGAATTGTACCAAGGGACCTCTTAAACCGAGTATGACGTCATAAAAATGTTTTAGAATTTTTCCGCATCCTTTTATTGGATTTGCTTTTGATTTACAAGTTGATGATTGTGATAGATTGTCTTTTGTTTTTAAATTGTTCACGTATTAGTAAGGAATGTTTATTCTCTTTACCTATTGAGTCTATTAGTAATAACTCGACTATCGTTGTAGGTACCAATAGTCGTGACAGGGAAGAATCTTGACCAATACTGGGTAGACCCTCGTTTCGTAGCAGGATCAAGAACTTGATGCAGAAAGTAGTACTACTGAACACGGCTCGTATTGTTAGGAAGTTCTTCTCCCTGGAGCCCTGACCTCTAGTTATGACCCTGTTCCCGATATCGGTGGGCTAGATTTTCAATATTTAAAAAATGTTTTTACGTTTAAATAGTTAGTAATATTATCATTATATTAGGTCTTTACCTATGAAATTGCCGTTCTGCAGTACTGGCCATTTCAAATCAAAATATTTTTTGTTTGGCTAAGAATTCTAATTTCAAATTAATTTTATTTAAAAAAAATGGATTTTTTTTTCCAAAAGTAGTCATTTGTTTATTGATTAGTGTTACATTTTCATCGCATTTAAATCTTTTTCGTCATCATGGATACGTTAAAAATTCGAGTAATTATGGAATATGAGTACCGTCGTGGCAGCAACGCGGCACAAGCGGCACGCAACATCAACGACGTTTACGGAGCTAACACTACAAACCAACGCACTACCTGTTATTGGTTTGCTCGCTTCCGTTCTGGAAATTTCGACCTGAAAAATGAACCTCGCGGTCGTCCGAAGACTTTGGTCGACAATGACGAATTAAAGGCGATTGTGGAAGCTGATGATACACAATCTACGGCTGAATTAGCAGCAGCTTTCGACGTTAGCGTCAAAACAATATTGGTCCATTTGCGTCAAATTGGCAAGGTAAAAATGAAATTTTTTCATACAAAACGGCAATTTCATACGTAAAGACCTATTATAATACAATGAATAATCGATTTGATAAAATATCATAAAGTAACTCGACTTGCTCATTAGGTAAGCAGCATGTGGAATATGAACTCAACAAATATTGTGCTGATGGTAGTGTTAGTAAATGGTAAGATAGCGAAGACTTTCACAGACACACATTGCGAGGAGGTTCCTCACTGTCATCCCTAATCACCGTTAGCCTCGCATTTTTATTCATAAAAATGAGCTCAGCTTTATAATAAGTTACCGAAATGTATTAGAGACTCTGCATCTCTTAATATTTTTAAAAATAAGTTAAAGTTGTAATTATTTAGTAATATAGTTAATATTTGTCTTCATTTCTTCTTTTTTTTTTTTTATAAAAACTTTGCCCCACACTAGGAATTTCTCCTGTATCGTGGGTGCGTTTACAAACATTTAAACTCACATACACAAACAGCCAGACCCGGAACAACTACCTGTAGGTCATACAAATATTTGTTCCGTGCGGGGATCGAACCCACAACACGCGGCGCACCAGCCGATGACTCAACCACTGCGCCAACCGTGTCGTCACAGCACATTACTTCATTTCGATGGATCTTAAACCATTGGTATTAAAGTTTATTTGTTAAGTTTTCCATATTTAAGTTAAGTGAAATAAATATTCTTTAACCGAAAAAGCTATTAACTACTAACAAATACTATTAACTATTTATTTTTTTCATACGAAATAATAACAGAACAATTTATTTGTTACCAACGGAGCGTTGTTCACAAAATCGTGTACCAACATGTATGTAAGCCACGTATCTAAATACATAATACATTTACGTAGGTACCATTACCAAAAACATTACATTGAATCCCAAATGTCTTAAATGTTACAAAGCGTGTACTCTATTTCATTATGAAAAGGAATTCGGATTGTGTAGGCCACTCACGAGGCCGGCTCGTTTGTGAAGGTAACAATGTTGAATGGGAAAAGAGTTAAAAGGCTGGCGGGCGCTGCCACTACAGGGGCAAGTGGCCGCTCCCGTTTACTGGCACTTGTGACCACCGAGCTGCCATGTACCGCACCTTCCAAGACTGTTACGGCATTTGTTTTTAATACTTGACTTTTTTGTTGAGCATTGTATCGAGCATCTTATACGATGTTATTCGGACGCTGAATTTTTGGGGTCGGTCATTGACATTTTACTCGTGTAGGCACGTTATGTTTTGTTGCCTAAACTTATATTATAGATACGTAAAGGAATGATTTATTTGCTTATATGTTTGTTTGTAACGGATAAATTCAAAAATCTCTTAACCGATTTAAAACATCTTTTACCAATAGAAAGCTACATTATCAGGGAGTACCATAGACTTAACTTTATTTTAAAAACCTTCGAAGGGAAAAATACGAAAACCACACAGACGAAGTAACGGGTGAAGTGCTACTTTGAGATAAAATACGAGTATCTATGCGAGAAGATCATTATTGTTATCTTGTGCTGGATACTTGATACATTACATCGTGTTTGTTATAGGTTAGAAATTAATATTAGTACAGCTCTACGTATTATATTATCGTTAAACCTTGAGCGTTAATTAGTACTTACTGCCTAATACATACTTAGGCCTTAATCTCCAAAATTTTATCTCTTGTCAAGAAACGAGGAGGGTTTATTTATTATACTTATGAGTAAAGGAATTTTTAAATGTTAATTATTTTTATATACTTAGGTATCATGTTATTGCAATGTCCATTTGAATAAAGTACACAATATTCAGGGGTAAAGAATAAGAAGGGCTAAAAGACGTAAAAAAGGCAGTTTCATGGAAAATGACGTCACATCTTGGTCGCGACAGTAACGGAAGTTGAAATTGTTATAAAATTTGTAGGAGTTCCAATTTTTTTGAGCAACTACCAGTACTTGAAGTTATTGGGTTTGTTTGAATGTATTTTATTGATATAACTAGAAAAAATAGATACATATCAGTTTTCTAACTGTCTGTTGACTAAAAAAAAGATAGTCTAAACTTTAGTAGTTCATGTAAAAAGTCTCAATAGTTTCAGAAATATTAAAAAAAAATCAGTTACTTTATTAAAAGACCTATGCAGTTTACAAAAAAAATATAAACATTCAATAAATACCTCTGAATGCAAATAAATGATGAAATCAGGCCAAATGTCAATTTATTCATTCAGCGTCCGTCGACGGAAGATAAACACAAATGGAAATGGTCGCAACTAAATCGGACCCAGGTATACACGGGCACAAACAATTGGAGCTTATGGAAATCAGGGTCCGTAGTATTTTACCGGATTAAATATACTAGCAATTAGTGCCGTCCCGGCAACCTCCAGCAGGCCAGTTATTTATCGCGAGGTCTAAGACTTAATTAAAATATCTTACTTTGAGCTACTCGGAAGTGTATGTATCCCTTTGATAGTGAATTAAATTAGGTCATACTTGCATCACTGCGCTGTTTCTGTGATTATGTAGTACATACTTGTTTTTACGACACACACGCGTCGCGTGTCGTCGCGTGTCGTGGGTTCGATTCCCGCACGGAAAAAATATTTGTATGGCCTACAGTTAGATGTTCCGGGTGTGGGTGAACGTATTAGGTAATATTTTATTGAAAAAGTTACAAACATAATTTCTCGAAATAAAATCATTAAAACCACCATTAAAACTCTTTAAATTAGAATTGTGGTCAAATGTCATGATTTCATGAAATAGTCATTCAGTCACACAATTTGAACTCAATTTCAATTATTAATATTTCGCGTTATACCTACACATTTGTTACGGTCGCTAATGAAAATTTGAATTACGTTGACTGCCACTAAGCATTCACCTTAAGGGTACTATTAGCTATATTGTTTAGTACAGACACAGAAACTCTAGATATGATAAGCGATGACAATATAGTACACCGCACATACACGCACAAACTAAATGCTCATTATGTGGGTGTGCGTAATTAATCGTGAAATTAGAATCAAAGTTCAAGCAAAAAAACTTAACTGAACCAGTCACCCAAAGTAAAAAACCCCAGTAGAAATTAAAAGAATTAATGTAAACCTATTCAGCCTTAAAAAGTGGGAAAAGAAAACTTTAAACTGGCTGAATCAAAATTAAAAGTCAAGAGCAACAGACATTAGCATTACTTTAATCACTATCAGGGGACGTCAGACCTTCGCGGCGTCTGAATGTGCAGTGACTACGTGGGCCCGCCTGGAATGGAGATTGGAATTAAAACTCGGCTTATTAAGACTACCCTCCGGATTAGAGCAAGTTTTCATTGAACCACGCGCCATTCAGTTCGTGTTCCACGAATTTTACGTTTGATGGTACGGTTATTGTTCGTGCTTTACCTATTGAATAGTTAGGTAAATAATTCCTTTTCAGATTTAGGTTTTGTTTTTTTCAGTTCATCATTCATCATTTCAGCCGAAAGACGTCCACTGCTGGATAAAGGCCTCCCCCAAGGATTTCCACAATGACCGGTCCTGCGCCTTCTGCATCCATGCCCTTCCCGCGACTTTCACCAGGTCGTCGGTCCACCGTGTGGGAGGCCTGCCTACACTGCGTCTTCCGGCGCGCGGTCGCCAGAATTTTTTCAGTTATGATGAAATAAATATAGCATCACTACGCCCTTATTTCGGTAGTTATGTTTAAGTCCCATGTAATGGGGAGCGAGCGTATTGCCACTTACCGGTCGCAAATCCAGACTCCAGGATGCTATAGCGAAATTCCAAATGAATAAACTCAATAACACTTTTTCCGACTTAGGGATTGAACACAAGACCTCATGCTTAGCAGTAGTTCTTGTGATACGCATTTTTTTTTTACTGTTGTTTAGTAATTGATAAATGTTAATCTGGTTATCCATAAAACAATCTTCGTTATGTCAGACATATTTGAAAGATGGTGGTCTCATTGTACAGGTAAAACGTTAAAGCGTTCTATCACACAATACAATATTATTAATTGCAAGCTTTAATTAAAAACATCAAAGCTACTTTCACGCAAACAAAACCGCAAGTCACGGCAGTCTTACCCTATTGAATAAATATAAAGGTTTAAGCTTTTAAATTATTACTTTTCAAGCAAACTTTATCAGCGGTTTATTATCATAATTGGTCCTCTTTGCGCATTGAATTATAATCGTTTTATAAAATCCCTTGGAGAATATTTTGTGGCTGTAATTTTTTTCCTGAAAACATTTACTGTAAAGCCTTTAGCATTTTTATGATACTATTAGCTTTATTTAAGTACGCTTTTTTCGGGTTCGGTGACTTAATGCTTAATAGGATTGCTCTTGTATTCAATCCGTCACAAACCATGTAATGGTATCATTGAATTGTTGATAAAAGCAAAATAGAATCACGCCTGTATTACACCCACATTTCGCCAGCCATGTTCAAGTGCCATGTAATAAGGGGTGAGCCTATTGCCAGGTGGGGGCACCAAATCCTGACTACGGGCACGCACAGAGACATGCCAGGTTACAATAACCCAATAACCATTTGCCCGACGCGGGAATCTTACCCAGGACCTCGAGCTCGGTTGAAGCGCATGCTACCACTAGACCAACGAAGTCAATAGATATAAATTTAGATTTCATACACACTTTTAATAAGTGCTACCCACACGATCAAATTTACTAAACAACCGCTTTGCCTTCTATAATATTAATATATTATATATTATATATAATATATTAATATATTGTATATAATATATTATATATTATAATATTAATATATTATAGAAGGCAAAGCGGTTGTTTAGTAAATTTGATCGTGTGGGTAGCACTTATTAAAAGTGTGTATGAAATCTAAATTTATATCTATTGACTTCGTTGGTCTAGTTGCGAATAAAGTAGTAGTATAGTAAGAATTGCCTGGTTGCGATAATTACCGAACTATAATTAGTTCGGTAATTATCGCAACCAGGCAATTTGGTCGATCGTCAACCGGGGCCTAACTAAGAACCTACTCGTACATACCTACGTATATATAGATATCATGTGAGTAACATATAGGACACCTGTTTGCGACATATCACTTTGCAGTTGGCCAATTTCATATTGGTAATGGATACTAATGGATAAGAATGCCCCGGGTCACAAAGGAAAGAGGAGAACTTACTTAGTAAAATGCATATCGCAAGTTTCAATTCTCCTTGATCTATTTTATTTTAAAACATTTTCTTCTTTCTCGGACTTAATATCGATAAATCATTTATTTTGTCTTATTATAATTGCAAAAATAAATCCTCTTATTAATGCCTCCAGCGGCTGTCTATCTGACCTTCACAACCCAGTTACTCGGTTACTAACACGATACCCCTTAGTAGGACTGGTTGTCAGACTTTCAGTGTTCTGACTACCCGTAACGACTGTCAAACCTACAAATGACACCCGGGACCAACAGGTTAACGAGCTTTTCGAGGCACGGAGGAATATTGATGTGTTATGAACGGTCACCCATCCACAGACTGACCTCGGCAAGCGTAGCTTAACCTTCCTTTAAACCACGACTTCCTCATTCTAATACGAACGAAAAATTATAATGACAAATGATATTACAAATTTTAGCCGACCACTCTGAAACACTCAATTGAACTCCGAGGTTATTGTCTCTTTTAAAGTTATTTACTTGTATTATATACTTGTTATCTTGGTGAGATCGATCATATGAGGACCTTGCCGATTGGTGTCTGAGATGGTCTCTTAGGGAGAGGACTACACAGCCTTTAGGCTAATTGGGTTGAGCTACATCTCAACTCAGAACTTTAGAGCCCAACATTTCGAAACCAGTATTTCCAGTCTTACATATTTCAGCAATCATCAATTACTAAGAATTGCGGTTAGTATTTGGTTTATCCAGAGTTATTAAAACAACATTAACTTCATTTTACCAGTGTGTATGTAGATACTTCAATATCAAAGTTGAAAATATATTCGCAAAGTTCCAAAGCAATATGAATTAATTGCTTAAGTACAACTTTTGACCGCACAACATCGGCAAGACTCGATGGGATATGAACGCAACAATCCCCATAAAGGAGAAACAAAGAAACAGACATACATAGGCACCTGCAAAAGGTGTTGTTAATGATGATGAGAGTTAATGAAGCTTGTCAAGTTGGACAAATTAAGGCAATTCGTAGCCAGCAAATCCCGGCCCCTTATTAAAAAAAAAGAAACAAAATGCAAAAGCGCAGGACGGTCGGCAACCCTCAAGTCGTATAAACACGACAACATAATCGTAGTATGCAGGCGCAAATTTGTTAATTGTGGCAGTAACACAACGTTACCGGCACGTGACAGTACAACGTTCAAAACAAAAGTGCCTACTTTGTACCTACCATTATAATTTACGACGAATCCCGGTGTTGTTTGCACTCAGCTGATATCGGCTAATTGGTGTAAGAGCTTGTTGCGAACGAAATATTAATTATCTTAAGTATTGTTGAGTGCAAACGGTAAGATGTAAACCAGATAGGTACAGCATATAATTCTTTAGGGTTTATGTATTCTTCATAGAAGAATGTTGACTTATTATTCAATTACTGTAGCATGACCTTTGTTACATTAAATGTTGAGTTTATCAGGGAGCTGTTAAATGAAATTTGTAATCGGGTAACACCTACGTCACAATTTTGCACCCACGGAAGTTTTGTTTGACTACGATTTATTAACTTAAGTAGGCAGAAAGACCTTAAATAAACTCAACCAAAGAGAAGCGTGCAAACTCGCAAGTATTCCTCGCAACCCTCATCATCCTACTGAAACTAAAAATATTACTCTTTATAAGATTAGTTTTTCTTATTCGAAACAGTAATTGAAATAAATGTGCTTAGGTGTTTAATGTAAAGGAATAAAAACTGTTTTTCTGGGAAGAAAGTAACAATGTCGACCTGGCATTCAGCCAAAGCTAAATTAGATAATGGAGTTTGCGTGCAAAAATATAGGAAACCGAGAACAAAGACAAATGGGGTCGACTCTGACTCTGAAATGGTGAAATAAAATAACACGGGGAAGATTGAGGTTGGCCTCCGAACGCCGCTACTCATGTCGTCACGTGCTTCAAATGTGGTTACACCCAACGAAACCGATATTACACCTAAATGGAATAAGTTCCTTTTTAACAAGCTTTGTGCTCCCGCGGAACTTGTGAAAAAATGCACCAACTTGCGGGAGTTAGGAAACTTTGGCGAGTTTATTTTGAAGACTCCCTCGTGCCGCACTTGAGAGTAATGTGGAAGTGTTGCATTTTTATAAAATGTAGTGCTGTGATGCAACCAACCAACTTTCAACTCGCAACTCAAAACGTAAGATGACTTACAAAGTGCTTTAACTGGGATTTTTTTAATCAAACATGTTTATTTCCCACTAACAATAGGTTCTAAAAAAAGTTTCTCGTTAGTGGACCAACTTTGTTAGAAGCCAAGAATGTGAATTTCATAACTTCATAAAACCGTGCAACATTATCTAAGGTTTCCTGAAGAAACTTGTTTTTCAACATTTTATTCCTTTCAATCTCGGTACGGTATTGTTATAATTTGTGTGTTTCATTCCGACTGTGTTATAAGATTTTATACATGCAGGGATAAAACCGACCGGACTAAATAATAACGTCGTGATGCTGGCAACGATGATTTATTATATCGCTTTCCTCGACCGCCCGAATGAACCACATGAAAAATGATCTCGGTTATTGCTAGCAGCAACTCTGCTGTTGACGCTTTGTTTAAGCACAAATGACTCCCACTATGAAGTTGTTATTTCGTCCGACTTATGTTTTTACCAGATTGAGAACGAACCGGGCCTGCCTGTCGCGTCGTCGCCCTCTGCTTTCGCCACACTATGATAAATCGTCTGGTGCAAAATCTCACTGTTAAGGGTTCATTGTTGTCTTCTAAGCGTACATGATTGCAATACACTGAATAGATATATGAATCTTTTTCTGATTATTTGCATCTTCTTTACAAGCTTTTCTTAAAACAAAAGCACGTCAGAATATTTAGTAAGATAGTTTCAAAATATCTCATTACAAACGCCTTACTTGCTTTTTGTGCAATGAAACTTTCTTACGAGAAATTAAATTCTTACCCAAATTTCTCGGAACCCCTTTATTCCCGACGTCAAAGAGGAGGTTCTCAGTTAAACGTGTATTTTCTATATTTGTTAGCTCATATATCCGGCATTACTCAACCAAATTGAACGATTCTGACTATTTTTTTTGTTATTGGAAAGATGGTAGTTTAACGGTGGCCTCGTATACATTTGGTCAAGTTCTGATGAGTGATATTTCAGTTCGAGCGAGAGTTTCGTCTATATTCGTGATGTTATCATTCCAGCCACTAGTTGCTATGTTTAATAAATACATTGGTAATAAGAATTTGAGTACTGTGATAAATCATGAAAAGGAGGAGTTGGATGCCTTGTTTTTTGGGCTGATCTTTTACCACTAACTTTATAAATTAACTAGCTTCCACCCGCGGCTTCGCCCGCGTGGTTTGTTGATAAAAGTAGCCTATGTCCTTCCCCGGGGTGCAATCTATCTCTCTGCAATTTTTTTATCGAAATCCGTTCTGTGGTTTAGGTGTGAAAAGGTAACAAACAAACTTACCTACTTTCGCATTTATAATATTAATTAAGGATGTTTTTTTTTTGCACTTGACAGTGTTTGTGATTTAAAAAAAAAGTTGTTTTCATTCCAACGAAATGGGTATCAATGCGGCAGACCACGTTGAAACATAAACACGTCAAAGAAACAACTAGGTAGGACCTAAATCAACTTTTTGCGTCCCACTTAACACCGCCATTTACATAAAACTTTCAACAACGTCCCATAGTATACATGCAGTCTTTATTTAAAGTTAATCAGCGTTGGAGTCGAAAACTCCGCTTTTTGCGGCGAGACCTTTTAATTGTCAGTTCACTTTAAACGGAGAGTGCGAAACGGTTGTGATAAGGGTTTCTTTTCTCGTCGGTGCCGGAAATTAATTGTCACCGAACGGAAAATAGGGCGAAAGTCCAATTAATTATTAGTCACTTCATTTATTTAACCCGCCTGCGCGAAGCTTCTTTCTGATATTAATGTCTAAGTGCCAGACTAATCTTAAGTCGCCCTTTAAAAATAAGGGTCCCGATTTTTTTTCCTTCCTTAATTTTGCAATGAATATTCCCGGTTGGACCACTTTCCGTAAAAGCTTTTGAAATACCTATAATGTATATATAAACGGCGAACTGCATAAAAATCCTGTTACTTAGTTAACACGATGTCAGACCGTAGAAATTCATTTGGTGTATTGATGTTCGTTATTTATTTCGAGACCTACCTGTTTTATTTAGATCCCCGCTCGATAAACAATATCAATAAAAAGTACCACTACTCCCAATTACATGAAATCTTTACAAGCAAAAAGGTCCTAATGCCAACTTTTGTGTCTAAACAAAAGTTTCGTCTAAAATTGGCAAAAGTTTGAATGAAGTGACTTAGGTAACTCGCGGCGTTTCGCGACGTCAGCTGCGGTGATCCCACCGCCTCCCTAATGTAACGAAATAAAAAATAATATTTATTTATACGTAGATACCGAAAGAACAACGTGACATGAAAAAAGTTCGTTTAAAATCAATGCTGCAGGAGTTAGAAATGACTATTGCTAAAGTTAATATCGACTTTGTGACGGCTGCTTTTAGTGGTTTGAACAATCACTGTGACCATGCATAAATTGTCGGTAAGCACACTCAGCATTTATCGTGAGAAAAATATGAGTTTGTGTGGGCACAATCATGTAGTAGGTACTTGTTTCAATGTTCCAGTGGCTACTGCGGCATATAAGCCTGAACTATCGCTTTGTATCAAGATCAAATGTAGACCTTACCGTTATTACAAAAGGGTAAGGGACAGTTTCGCACATGTGTCTTTATGAAGTCAGACTACGATCACTAATCCGCCCACTATCACGGCAATATCTCCCCTGGACAATATTAATGTCCACTATACCTTTTTACCCTCAACAGAAATCATCACTTTTTCCCAACTATTCTGGGGGGCTTCCAGTCTAATCGAATGCAGCTGAATACCAGTATTTTACATAGAACGACTGCCTCTCTGATCTCCACAACCCAGTTACCGGGCAACACGATACCCCTTGGTAAGATTGGTTGTCAGGCTTCTGACTACCAGTTACGACTATCAAATATCTTCAAATGAGAGCCGGGACCGATGGCTTAGCGTGTTTTCCGAGGCACGGAGCAGTGTCGATATGTTATGAATGGGCACCCATCCATAGACTAACCTCGGCAAGCGTAGCTTAACTTTCGAACAACCCAGCTGCTTTTATTTATCCTCAACAGAAATGTGGTCTCTCTTTAGGTGACAAGAGGCTTTGAAGGAAAAGTTTAAGAAAAACAATGCAGTTTCAAAGATTTCAAAGACTCGGATCCGCGTCTAGGAAAGCGTCAAGAATTTTCTGGTTTTAAGAAAATGCTTAAAGGCAACATTGCTCCTAGAACAGAAGACTTGGATGAAAAGTCGTCGTTTGTTATTACAATCTATGGGAACTCGGTGTGTTGGACGTCGTCCAACTGATATGGATGCTTCAAGTGTGTATCTTCCCAACACTGGAATGGTTGAATGATCTTAGTATAAAATCAATTAATTTAGAAAACAATGTCACCCAGAATTTTAATTAGTCTCAAGAATCACTGCGTACAATTCACACGCTCCAAACTTCACGAGCTGGTAGTAAAAGCAAAATGACAATTGCAATGTGAATGGAAGTCGACAGATAAGACGGTTTATTTGTTTCCATTTGGTTTCTAATATTTACACGAATGCACGAACTCGACCGCGACGTCGAGTCTGCGAAGTTAGCAAACAAATGACATTAGCATTGCCTTAATCGACACCGCGGGAGCTATACGGACGGGCAACACTCAGTGTGTCGGGCTCACTCCACGAGCAATTTTCTTGTTTTGACAATTCCACACAATTTGAATACTGCCATCAGTATTCAGTACCAACGCCAGTGATTATTTAAATTTTGTACCTCAACGCAAACAGAAAGCTAATCTCTTTTGTTTGACAATTAATTTGGCAACTCGTTTTGTTGCGTAATACAGAATCTTATTATAATCCTAAAATGACAAGCACCTCCTTGATTGTTGAAGAAAATAAAGGCAAATAATTGTATAAAAGAATACAGCGAAGATTTGAATGAATGGGATCCGTTTCGACTTGAAAGTATAACATTGTTAAAAAATAAACTTTTATTTGCCGAGACTTGTTCATCTTTTTGGTTTTACTGTTCAGGAATGAACGTGTAATCGTATATGAAATAATTTATTTCAACTAACGGAAGACACAATTCTTGATAAAACGTTGTATTACCATTTCGCATTGTAGATTGTTTTAAATGAAGGCAATGAGACCAACGCCGCTACGGCGCACGCTGCATGCGCGCCCCACTTTATTGGAGTAAAGGAAACATTTATTACATGTTAAGAGCCCCTTTATGTCTATACCGTTGCCAAGGACCTAATAGAGTATAAATGTACGCGGAATGAGAGTACCAACCGACTCGCGTAACCCCGGTAACGGACCTTTTGAACTGGTGCATGTAGGCCTTTCGAGGTACACTTAAATGAATAAAAAATATTTATGCATGGGCGTACAAACCCTCAGAAGCAATGTTCAGAAACAGCAATATCGATGAATTTTATATTTCGTGACTTTAGTGTCTTCTTCCAATACTTTGGGGAAATTCGTCCCCTTCGGAGGTAGTAGGTACTCAGCCGTTGGGGGCACCATTATTGGATTCTGGCATCTGTGCATATAAACTTTGTTTACGAATGAAAAGTTAGAACTGATTTAAATCCTCCCCGTTCCATTGTTTTTTTTTTCTGGTTCTAAAAGCCTTTTGTGTCCTTTTTTTGAGTTTGCTGCTTGCCAAGTTCCTTTCTACGATCAATATAAATACGGTGCTATATATTGCCATTTGGCAACAGTAAGTGTAGTTTGAACAATAAGTTTGGCTATGATCATCATCAAAGATTAAAGATTAAAAAACATCATCTCCCAACTATCTCGGGGACGGCTTCCAGTCTAATCGGATGCAGCTGAATACCAGTATTTTACATGGAGTGACTGCGTATCTGACCTCCATAACCCAGTTACTGGGCAAAACGATACAACTTGATAAGACTCGTGACAGACAAGTGTGACAGGTAAGACTGGTTGAGAATGACAGTTAAGTATCTACAAATTACAGCCGGGACCTACTGCTTAAAGTGCTTTCCGAGGCACGGAGGAGTCTCGATACATTACGAACCGTCACCCATCCACAGACTGCCCTCGGCAAGCGAAGCTTAAACTTCGATTAACTAGTGCGGCTGTTTTACTTAGCCACGAATAAAACATAAAACATTAGTGATTTTAATATAACAATTAAAGTTTATGATAATAATATCATGAATAAAACATGACGTCAATGAACCCATCGGGTGTTAAGACCACCAGCAATCAAACTTCAAGGGCTGACGAAATAATGTTTATGTAAATTAAAACACAAATTATTATGTATTGGCCAGTGCCTTAGTAAGAAGCTTAGTGAAGGCCGCCTGAGATTTAGCGTGGACTATAAATAAGGCTTCCCTCCCCAAATATCCAGCCACCAACTAATTGCACACAACTTAATCCACTAAAATAAAATGAGGTAGGAGTTAAACAACTCACGTTGCTAGTACCTGCAAGTGATTTAAATATACGGGTTCCTTGGTCTTTAGTTCGTTGAAATCTCGATAGTGAGCCCTGATTTATCACTTTAAATCAATGTTAGGGCAAGACGATGAGGTTATAGAAATTCAAAAATTGAGCCTTACCAGTTGAATGTTTTTGCATTTATTCGATCGCAGATGCGTCTTTGGATTTTTAATTATGTTGTTCATACTTGCAGTATTCAGAGTTCTGGAAAAACAAAAGTTATTTTCAATAAACTTCATGACAGATTTACCTACATCACCTTTCTATATCACTTTCCAAATCATTCAGAATAACCATACATACCTCACTTACAGAAACAAATAAACCATTACATTACAATGGATATCTGTATTCGTACTAAGTCGCCGGATATTTTAGATTCGCAGCAGGAAAATCGGGGCCCCCTGTGGTTCGGCAGACGCGCCCGGGGCCCGAGGCAGTGGCCGCTTCCGCCACGCCACCACAGCTATAAATACGAGGCGCGGGGCCCGCTCAGATTAATCATGGATACCACCTGCGTCTGCCCGCTACACCTGAGAGGCCAAAGCAAAAACATTATGCCAGATTAGTGACGTCACTATACTAATATCCTTGAGGTTGTGGCTTCGTGATGAAATGAGATGTCAGTGGCGGGTTTTGTTTGTGAAAATTGATTGTTACAGTCTTTTGTTTTAACCTTGTTGATGATGACCCTTCCTGTCCGTATTTTTCTTTATACTATGGATCTCTATATTGTCGAATGATCTTCCACTTCTTGAACACAAGACGGTTCAAGTTAGGAGTGCAACAGGCAGGGTTGACATTACTGCCGCTAGTCCGACTCCTGAACCTTGGGGTTATTGATCCCTAAAGTCAAAAAAAATAAACGTGTAACATGTAGATTACAATAAAATACTATTACTAATCTTGTTCTACAATTTTAAATTGTTTGCCTACATTAGGCTTTATCTCATTACTAAACTTAAAATAATAATAAGAATCAAAAAGATAACATTCCAACATATACTTCTTTTTCTTCTTATACTCTAAGGTAATGTCATCTTCTTGCAAAGACTAACTTGCAACCTCAAGCTCACGCACTAAGAGATTATCGTAAAAAGCTGTCAATAATTTGACATTATTTCTAAATCAAAATGTGAAACAGCCCACTAAAATATTAATTATCAATTATAATAAAGCTCAATTAGGTGTTGCAACATGTAAAACTAAATATTCAGTGTTAGGATATTAATTATTGCAATACTATACAAATAAGTAAAATTGAAGTGTCTGTTTGCAATGTCAAAATATCAGCAGTTTACTAAATGCTTATGAAACTTTATGGATGCTAGAAAAAGTGTCTGTTTGTTTTAATTAATTGAGGTAATATCCGAAACGTCTAGACCAATTTTGAAGAGAGATTCACTGACAGATAGGTTAAGGAGTAACTTAGGCTACTTTTATTTTTGAAAAAAAATTAGGGTTCCACGCAAAAAATTAAAGCCCATGAAATTTTGTCAAATTCTACGTGGGCGAAGTTGCAGGCAAAGCTAGTATTTTAACAACGAGGTAAGATGTCAATGTTTGTGTGACTGTTTGTAATGGATATACTCAAAAACATTTGAACCGATTTAAAATAATTTTTCAACTATTATAAAGAAAGCTCCATTAGCAGAGAGTAATATATTTATAGTCTATATTTTATTTTCGAAACTGTGCTTAAAAGGGGGTGTAGGGGATGTTAGAGTTCGAAGGGAAATGTACGAAATCCACGCGGACAAAGTCGAGGGCAAAATGCTAGTAATTAATATACACACCACAGAGAAATATTTAATTATATGGTTAAGTAATATTGATAAATTTAATCAAAACCGTAAAATATTTCACAGCTATTCACGACTTTCAGAATGCACTCTCTCAAAAAGTTTCCAGGAGTAGATTAAATTAAATTGTAAATAGACTGATTAAAGTTGTATGTGTAACAACAACACAAGCTGTTAGTGAACCTCGAGGGTACTCTAATGAAAACCCTCATCTTTATCGTCCCAGGAGAATGATCGCTTTGTGGTGTGTTTACGAATCTTAGTGAAATAACAGGGGAAAAGTTTTCCTGTATTTTCTTTTGGTTTATTTAACAATTAAATCTTTTAGACAAATGTACTACTATAATTTCCACTTGCTTCGCTGTTCTTTTGTTATTAATTTCAAGACATTAAATCGCTTCTCCGTTACTCATCAGCCTCATTGAGGTTGATTCTGGTTTTCATTGGTTGCAGTGGTTTGGGAATAGTGTGGAGGGCATATCCCAAAAAAAATGTACTAATTATACTTATTTTTGCCGAGCATACAGCATTGCTGAAGGTATTGCCATCTGAAGAGCATGTAAAAAGGCACGTTTTTGGATTGTCGTACAGTTGCATGTAGTTTCATTTTAGTTTATCTGAGAAAACTTAGTTTCTCTTCGATGCCTTTGGTATTGCAGACTTACATATACCACATTCAAACTCATATTTCCACTATATTGTTTCCACTTAAACAAATATCTACCGTACTGCTTGTGTGGATTAAGTCGATTTTAAAATAACTAGTACTATTGAAAAGTACACAATAAAAAACTTGTATTTGTACTGCACACTGAACTTAAAAGTGTGAGTTTTAAAGTTTGTTTTTCAAAAACACATACCTATTTGTTTACATTTTTGAAAGCTATATTGCAAACACAGGATAAGTGGCCGTGACCACTTACTATTCGATACTGTTTAATTGCCATTGGAAAACTTCAAAATATGTCTCTACAGTAATCGTGTAATTTGAAAAAGTACAAACAACTAGAACTTACTTTTACATATATTGTAGGTCCCAAGTCATAAAGCAAAATTGTAATGTTAAAGTTTACCACCCCACTAATTAAAAATATTTTTCTTTGCTTTGTTCTTTGTTATTTTTATACGAGTTTCATTTCTCTGAAAATGACGAGGCTATTGCCCTATAATAACTACTTTATAATTTACTTTAATTAGTAAGTTGTTTGAAAGTCTGGAATATTTTCTACGGATCCTTACTTTATGGGCAGAGTGGGGTTAGTAGGTTTTTTTCGTTAGTGGAGTTGATTTCATGTTTATTAAGCCCCTAATAATGACAGTTTGACATTATTAATGATGATTTAAGTAGTGTCACTAGAAACTAAGTTATATTTTGTCTGTCGCGTGTCAGACGGTTCCGTGAACGTGATTTGTGTGTGTTGTGACATCTATAATGGCAGGGAATTTCATTGATGGGGCCAGAGTGATGTTTATTTATAAGTAGGTACTCGTAAGTACCTATTTATTTTAGTTAGCCTCTACGAATATTGATTTCGTCGATTGATTTTATTTTGAGGGTCCATTAAACAGTCTACAACACGTCAGTGATAGCAAACCGGTATAAACTGGTCCTCCAATTCTATTGAAACTCTTTATTACGCTTGGTTATACAAGAAAAGTGTACCGCCATAAGTTCAGGCCTATTCTATTTCCAGGAAAATGGTTTCTACGTTCATTAAGAAACAAAAACGGTATAAGGAAACAAAAATGAACTTAATCGTCTTTTTACTGTACACGAAGTTATTCAGAAAAACTAAATGACTATGGCAGTGTATCTAAAGACATGCAGTACTTGCGGGACTGTATTTTAGAAAGAGCATACAATTTTAAAGCGGTCGATTTGGAAGCCGGAAAATTTGCGAAGTCACGCTCACAGACCGCAAAAGAATTGAAATGCTATGAGATCAGAGCGGAGAAGCAATATGGTACACAGTAGTACCATATTGCTTCTCCGCTCTGATCTCATACTTAGAACAGGTATACGTAACAGGTAAAGGTATAGAAATACTTAGTCACAATATTGATTGTATTGGACATGAGAGACAAAGTGTTAATAGTAATATTGTACACACTAAGCAAGATAGCAAAAATAAATTCACTTAAAAAGAATGTGAACTAAAAGGCATACAAAATAGTAATACTCATAATGTCAATATATAATGTCAAAATTAAATTAATTTTAAAAATATATAAAATCTCTCAAATTTCAAATCAATACAATATAAAAAACAATGTCATAAAATAAAAATTTACAAAATTGAAATGAAACAGTATAAAAAGATATATATTATAGATAGTATTTTAAAATTAAATGAATTTACAATATGTCATGAAGAAATACAATGTCAGCAAAAAATATAAATGATCAAAATTCACTCAATTGTAACCGTAACAAATATCTTAATAATACAATTTGATTTGGTAATTGATTGTATAGCTTTAGGGCCATTGCATAAATTTATGGAGAAATTCGGTTCCTTTTACTGAAAAGTAAGTGCAGTTTATTTTACAGTTTATAGATGTTATAGATTTCACTAAATTATATCTTAACCTATCCATAAAATAGAAAAGCGCTTTTGCTTTTGAAATAAATAGATATTATGACATAATAAAACAAAAAAATATATTTAATTATTTAATAAAATAACAGTCATACATTATTACTCGTATTATATAAACAGGACATCACTCATATATTAACTGAAGGGTTAGGCTGTGGTGAACCCACATTTCGTTAGTTATGTTTAAGTCCCATGTAATGGGAGACGAGCCTTTTGTCATCCATCGGGATCCAGACTCCGAACTACTGAGAAATGTATGCAATCACTAGACCAACAAGGTAGTAAAATTTTCTAAACATTTTTTGTGACTACGAGAAGTTGTTCAGCAAATTACACATCAAACAGCAAAATCGGGATAAGCTGAACACAAGAAGTAAGTAGAAACCTATAAAGAAACCACAGGAAAACCTCATTACCTTCCACCGTAGTTACGTAGATTGAATCACGTTAGCAAATAAGTTTACAAGAAAAACATAGGGATGCAAAAAGAAAAATCTCATAGCGGGTATCCGGGTATCCCCTACAGATTCGTCGCTGGCAAGTTTCCGATCGAGGTGCACTTACGTTGGTATAAATAAATAGGTTGGGGCATCCCTAGCTCCTCAGTGGGGCAATTAATCACGCTGACCACCTGCTTCTGTACTCTTATATCACCGGGATAGCTGTGGCACCGTGTGCTGCCAATTAAGAGGTAGCATAATGTGGTTGAATGTCATGATGGCCCAGTGGTTTAGGCCTCGCCTCTTGTGCACGAGGTTGTGGGTTCAAACCTGGGCAAGTACCAATGTGAGTTTTTTCAATTCAAATGTACTTTCTTAGTTTATCTTGGACATCACTGACATCGGTGAAGGAACACATCGTGAGGAAACCTGGAATTATATAATTTATATAAGTCTGAAATCGCCAACCCGTCTTGAGCAAGCGTGGTGATTAATGCTCGTGCCTTCTCTGTATGAGAAGAGGCCTTTGCCCTGCAGTGGGACAGTAATATGCTGGTACTACTAATATAGTGTGGTTGGTAAGTAGAGTACGTGGTAGGTGTGTTCGATAAGTTTGTAATAGTATTTAAGTATAAAACTGCCTCGTTCTGGTATGGTGGTCCCAAGCGCAACTGGTTGTTGCGAGGGCATGGGTTTGATTCCTGAGTTAAGCAAATTGTTATTGTATTTTTCCATCAGTAAATTCTCAGTTGTGGAGTCCGCCAACTATGAAAACTTTTGTGTTTTCTTTTGCTATTTGCTAATTCTTATTGGTTACTTACCTAAAATTTTACGTAAAAATATTTTTCGCGAAATGCGCTCCTTTTTTATAATTGTGCTCTCTTTATCGTACTCTCTCTCTCTAACGCATGCAGAATGCGTTTGTGGCGGTCAGAGTTGCACCTTATTCTTTACGTACCATTATTGTATAGTGAAAGTAACTATTGGAATTATTATACTTATCCGATACCCGTATCATAAATATCGGTAGCTATTTGGTAGGTACTTGCGTTTAGTATCGTCCATGTAAAATACTTATAGTTCGTTCGAATACCCGTAGAACTTTATTCAAATAATAACTAACTATAGAAATATTCAAAGTGAACCAACATAACAAGCTCAACTTCCCAGAACATTTTGCAAGAAACAACAGGAGCACAGCATGAGACCCTGTGGCAACAAATACCAAGATTTACATCTGCTTCAGAGAATAAGAAACAGAGTCCGTACATACATACGTTATACACGCTTTGTGTCCATCTGCATTTCTGCAGCGGTAGCGCAGACGCTCGTAAATAATCCTTTGGACCTGAAAAACGTTTCAGTGAATCCAATAAAATACGTATCCGCAGAGACTACGCCGCAGCGAGCTCGTTACCACGCCTAGACGATTTATTGAGATTTGAAGGCTGAAATATTGTAGGTGTTCCATTTTAAACTCTTTTATGAAATACAACTATTCAATCCGGCTTACAATTCAATTTCACGCTTACCTATAGGGACGTGGAAATAGGAGGAGAATCTGAAACAAAGGATTCTTACCACTGGTTCTCATTTCAACATAACGATTTGACCTTAGAATTCTGTTATCAAAAATTGTATTTAACATTTTATTTGGCAATATTTATAACTGTGTATTTTCTTTCCTAAAAGTGTTTCCTTTGAACGAGAAAATTCAATTATTATCAGTGCTGTCCAATTAATTTCCGGCGGCGCCGGGGCTGATAGTGTCGAGTAAATTATAAATTATCGAAGCAATAATTTTATACTGTACCTATTTAATTGTAATTATGAAATAAGCCATGTCTAAAAGCACCATTTAAATACATTGTGAAGAACGACCCATCAAAGAGACAACGTCAACGCATTCTATACAACTAACATACACACTACACAAAAACACTTGCTGGTAAACGACATTTACTTTTGGTGTGAATATTTTTTGTTTATAGTAGCGCACAATGCTACGCATTATGCACCAATCATGCGTCGCTACAGGAATCGTAGATGTATTTAATGTTTAGTTTTAACACAAAAAAGTCTGCCCTTTGACCTTCAGTGTCTCTGTAACCAAAAGTATCTCAGAAACATTAAAAATTTCACAATGCCGGCAAAGAACACTTATTCTTCCCTTTCTCGGCTTCCTTCAGCGTCTTTTTACCTCGGTATAGTTACGCAATATACATAACGCTAAAGACGTCATTAGAGGAACCTGTCTGAACCCACCAACGTCACCAATAATATCAAAACTTTCAGGTCACGCGATAAAAGAAAATTGCACTTTTTCTCTTTCGAATGACAGTGAGGACGAGTTGGTCTAATTTGACAGCTTAACGACCACCCAACCACGGTTAGCTCGAAAATGGAGCGAAAGCTTCACGTAAATGTGTTTCCATCGGGCTCTTTGAACAAACGTTATTTTAGAACTTATTTACATTTAGTATCGAAACGCCAGTTAGCTGCCATATAATTACACACGGCTCCTGCCACACAAAGCGAGAGAGCTGAAATATATTCTGCTTAATCTTCATTATGAATGTGAAATCCGTTCATGGCCTGAGGCCGCCACTCGCGTTTCATGACATGGGACACAATGTAGTAAAGATAAGGTGTCCCCTTCCAAGCCACTGAGTCTATTGTCGATCTCTTACGCAGCTCGGCATGTTAAAAGGAGCGCCCCGATAGCTCGACCGTTACAAAGCACCCATTTTTATATGAAGATATAAATTATAACACATAACTAGCAGATAATTACTTTTCCTGCTCTACTCAAAGCCGCAAAATATATGATATATCCCTCCAATCTGTACAATGTTCACGTTACAAGTAACACGTGTGTTGAAAATGAAAATTTTCAAAGCAATAAAAATGATAAGTGAAATAAAAATTAGACGGCATAGTTCTTCTTTAGTGAAAATGGCTTCTTTTAGATAGAGAAAACGTATAATGGAATGCAATAACTCTTGACCGGGTGTGCGAAGAAATAACACTGTGTCATATTTCACAACCCTCCAACATTTTTATAAAAGCGGACCATCTGCTTTTGACCCCTCATTCTTTTTGTTTCTCGAATTATTTCTGTATAAGTAAAATATTAGATATCATCGGATATAAGTTTTCCGGTGCACGTTCCAAGCCAATTCGTATTGTTACAGCTTTTTTGTTTATTATTTGTGTTCTAAACATCGTGTACCAAGATGTACCAAAATGTTTGGATCATTGTGAACATTTGTGGAGAACTCTCATTGAAAGCCGGTTTTAATTTTTGGATTAAATCATCCATAATTATGTTATTCTTGCCATCATTTACAATTTAATGTTGTACAAAAGCCGTACATTTATGTTTTCCCGGAAGAATACCTTGTACCTGCTATTTTCTCGATACAACAAAGAGTTTTTAAAGCGAGGTACAGAGAGGTACACGTACCGTTTCCACGAACCTGTTTTGAGTAAGAGATTTACTTAAATCTTGTACGTTAGCCGACCTCCCTCGCACGAACATCCGCCACAATCTGCATGGCTACAGCTAGGGTAGGTATGCTTGTGTCCAGCCAGCGCTCGCTTTGTCACTGCTATTGAGTTAGCGAGGCACCCGCTCAACCGTCATTCAAGTCATTTTCATTTCAAATGTTTGAATTGAATGATCAGTAGCGTACAATTTACGGCACCAAATAAACGTTTGGAATTTTCTCAATTTCAGCAACCTTCGATTTATTTATAATACAATTTTATATCTACTTTTCGAATGGCGCAAGATCAAAAGAGATTGAACAATAACTTTTTTACTATTTAACGAAAGCACAAATGCTAAGTTTTTTATATATTTTCAACCCTAAATAGTTTTATGTCATCCAGAAAAGAAAATCTAAGGGGCGAGCGTTCTTCGTGTCCATAAAAAACTTCTGTGGAGTGAACGTGTAAGGAATACTCGTAAGCGTCACAGGAACCGGGGTGACTGCGGTCATTCCGCTAAACGAAGATCAGAATCGCAAGCTGTTAGCATAGAGATTGCGATCGAATGAATGCCGCCCCAAGTATTCCATCCCGAAATCGAGGGGCTCCGAATATTGCGGCCGCCCGATACAGCCCTTTTTGACTCTACTAACATTCCGCCGCGGTACTAAGCCGCCCTTTGATTTTCTTTATATCTTAAAATACTTTCAAATTTTACGAATTTCCATACGCATTTCCCTTGACGGCAATTTATAGCCACTAAAATGCCTACATATTAGCATTTCGCTATGATAAAGTGGCTGGGCATCAATCCATTGAGGCTCCACAAAAGAAATGACACAATTTTACTGGAAAAAATATGACCAGTGAAATATTTGAAGCCATCGATTGTTTTGTGTACTGAGAAAAACTTTCTTTGTAATTTGATCGATAGCCTTTTGTCCATTAGGGACCTTTTAAAAGTTGTCGTTTGATTTCATTGTGTAGGTACCTACTTCAACAATAATCACGAAGTTCTTTGTTCGAGAACTTTCGGTTTTGAAGAAAAAATAAATAGCCATTAATCATGCAAATGTTTTGTTTCGAGATTTATTTTCTTTATCAAACGAAGGGTGAAACTGAAAGACGCGGAGTTTCTTGAATGTCGTAGCTTATGTATCGTGACTTGAAATTTGACTATTAATAAATTGGCTTTGGTGGAGGGTGCTCGTGTTTTTCTCGTGTATTTTTTGTGGCAATCAAAATCAGATCGTAGATATCGGTGCGGGGCGGCGCGATCGCGAGGCGAGCTTGCAGAAGGTGCCAATATATATCCTGACGGTTGGACGGTCAGGTAATTGTGGTTGAAACTTATCTCAAGGGGCGGACGTGAGCGGAATACCAAATGGTTTTCAGGTCTTGCAAATTATAAACGCTGTCCTCAATGTTTAGCTCTATCGGTATCTACATACACCGAGTGAGCGTCTACTAAATGAATCCCGCATAATTTATCTGAGACTCGCTAAAGGCCTTTC
The DNA here is from genome assembly GCA_905147745.2 of Phlogophora meticulosa. Classification (NCBI taxonomy): domain Eukaryota; kingdom Metazoa; phylum Arthropoda; class Insecta; order Lepidoptera; family Noctuidae; genus Phlogophora; species Phlogophora meticulosa. Next base: position 10,156,529 of record LR990528.1, on the reverse strand, counting down.
TGATTCGTTTCTATTATTTTATTTTAAGCTCACGTATGAATAATGCAGCACAATTAATTTTGTAACGTTGTGTATAAAACAAATGCTCACCACGTTAAACGTATGAGTATAAAACAAAGTAAATAAAGAAAGTTCCAAAATATCTGAAGCAATTAAAGTCACAAGCTTAAATACCCATACACTTACGCGTGATTTTCTTGTGTAATTTCGATTGCAACTTTTAGAATAAACCTATTTCATAATAGTATGATTAAGTTTCAATCAATGCTTTTAAATTTTAGTCCCCTTATTAATAATAATAATTTGAGGGCACAATTGGTGTAGCGATTGGGTGCTACGCTGCGTGTCGCGGGTTCGATTTTCGGACGGAACAAATATTATTATAGCTTACAGGTAGTTGTTTCGAGTCTGAGTATTTGTGTTTTAGAATTATTTTTTTTGTCAACGCACCCACGATACAGTAGAAATTCCAATTTTGGGCCGAGGTTTAAAAAAAACGGATTTCAGTGACAACCAAGTAACCTATTATTAGATTTGCAATACATGTTTCAAGGTTTCAGTTTGGCATGACTTTACTACTATCTTAATAATAAGGGTAAGGGAAAATCACTCATGAATGCTTTTGAAACTGTACTTACCTACATATCTGTTATTTAAATCTTATTTTAATAGCTATGTGTGATTTCTGTAAACTTGTCATATTTTACGTCTTTTTGAAAGATAGGATATTGGTTGCTACAGCTACAGAACCAGCTGAAACTTTGTCCACAACAGATTGTTTGAAAAATAGATTTCGCCGTCTATTCCTTAAGAAAAAAAAAAAAAAAAACCGTCAGTTATACCTACTCATTATTTAACTACGCCAGAGCTCAAAGCAACAGCATTCTTAATGTTATATCATAAAAAGTGTACCAACAGTTCAAATGAAAGAAACTCGGCACCTACTATCTAAATCATAAACATCACTTTAATAAAAAAAAAACTAAATTATGTCGTCCTACAGTCATCTAAAGAACTTCTTATAGAGTAAGCTTGGCAGGTGATATTTTTATTTTCTTAACAAGTCGCCCACTGCCAGTCGAGTATCAAAGGTTGAAACTGTTGCCTGAATCTCACTGACGTAGACTTTGTTCGAGTTATTTACTTTAGAGCGCGCTCATTAGCTAAATGACCGTGCTTTATTGAAAGAGTAATCAAAAGTGGAATGGAACGAAGTACGGAGCGTTGCAGCTCTTGATTTGGAAGCGACTCGTAGTCGAAAATGAATTTCTGGCAAAAAATGCTACACGTGATATGTATCTTGTACACGAGTATGTGTACCCGAATACAAGATCCTAAAAAACGGCTCCTTCTAGAATATAATAAACACTCTTTATTATACAGGAGCTCGTTGCTAAATTAAAACAGCCACACGGGTTGATCGAAGGTTAAGCTACGTTTACCGAGGTCAGTTTGTGGATGGGTGACCTTTCGTAACATATCGAGACTCCTCCGTGCCTCGGAAAGCACGTTAAGCCGTTGGTCCCGGCTGTCATTTGTAGATCTTTGACAGTCGTTACGGGTAGTCAGAAGGCCGAAAGTCTGACAAAAAGTCTTACCAAGGGGTATCGTGTTACCCAGTAAATGGGTTGTGGAGGTTAGATAGGCATTCGCTCCGTGTAAAATACTGGTATTCAGCTGCATCCAGTTAGACTGGAAGCCGACCCCAACATAGCTGGGAAAAGGTTCGGCATGATGACTCTTTATTGTACACCATGAAGCTTTCAAATAATAACTTTAAAAGCTACAACAGTTTACGAGACTTTAAAAGTTTTTTCAGCAGGTGCAGGCTGCAAAAGTCTGAATAGGGAAGTAGAAGCGACGGTGCACTTTCTTTAGTCATCAGTAATTCGCTCACAATTGTCCTTTGAAAGACGACCGAGGTTGAATACGATCTTCTTATCACTTGGCTGGCAAGGCTTGGGAACAGCGGGTCGATGCTGGTCACGTACATGCTACTGTTTTACTCACAGGGGTACATTAGTACATGTTTAAGTTTTAATAAAAAGGAAGACGGAGAAAAAAGATTGAGAAAATATACTTAGTTCACTTGCATTTTAAGCTGTCAAGGACGGTATTATGCACTAGCTCGTTTCATTGCCCAAGTTTATTAATGGACTGGCCACGGCGCCAGCGCATGTATATCCAAACTACAGTATCAACTGATATAACAGTCGGAAAGCAGCTTTATTGCTTAAATAATGTCTTTTGATATAAAGTACTTTAAAGCTTCCCAAAGCGCCATTCAGAAGTTTTTACGATTTGTAAACTAAACTACGTCCATATTCGGGAAACGGTACATAAAAGATTAATTAAACTTTTAATGCGTGAAAATATGTTCCGTGTATTTTTAATGTGGGTAAGTACAAATAAAGGAGTATGGGAAAAATGTTAAATTGATATTTCATAATATATAATGTTAGCGCTAATCCGATTGCATTTATAAATTACAAAGATTGACTTATATGAAAACATAACTACCTAAAGTAGAAAATAAAATCGCTGTTAAAATCGTGTACTCAGTTTTAAATTTTTAATATTAGTAAATCTTGAATAAATTGAACTGATGAACTGTAAATCAACAGATGGTTTTGGTGACAGAATTCTGGGAGTGAACGGTAGGTTTTGCGGATAGATAAATGATTGAGGGCATAACATCCATAAGTGAGTAGCCTAGCGTTTGGGGGTCCACTTTCAATCTAAACAAGATACGGAATTTAAGTTTAAAGACCTGTCTAACTTGGCGTAAGCCAGTCCTAATCCCAGTGAACCAAAGTAATAAAGTAATCAACAATCAAATCTGGTTCAATGCAATATGATCCTTATATAATTTAGTTGTAATGCAGGAGGGCGCGGAGGGACGCAGTGGAAACAAAACCGATATACGGTTATTCCCTGACAGCTGAGCTCTTAGGTGATTGTGGCGGAAACTTTTATCGGATGTCGAACGTGAGCGAAATAGCGATTCCCGCGAGTTCACCTGTTTACACCGACAACATGTGCCCTCTAGAAGAGATAAGACCATGACGTGACGTACAAGGAAATGTAGACATTTTTATGTTAGCCCTTTGAAAGAACGATTTTTGTAGTGTGGTCTCGTCTTTTTAAATTAGTTTTTCAAATGAGTGATTGTTGTTTGATATTTTTGATACTCTAGGCATTTTTATGAAGAATTTTTATGAAAATTTACCTTGACTTTTATTAAGTGCATTGATTACGATTCCTGCATTAGAAAACCAGTACTGTTCCACAAAATTATTTGCAAAAATATGTGAAAAATAATTACTATTATCGAATTTTTTGGTATTTTGTTGTTTATTGCCCTTCCAGCGACTATGTCTCCTCTGTTGCTTTTAGCTTCCCACACCCAAACATGCCAGTTTACTATCAATAACGCGTCATTTTATCCCATAAACTGTATAAGCCTTATGAACTATAAAGCCGAACAATTGAATTATTATTTCACCATCGAGTGCTACAGAGATAGCGCGGAGTATAATATTGTGTTATAACAGTTGCGTATTATTTGCATAATCCATTTTATTCTGGGAGTTTTGCCAACTCACAAACATTAACTTCAAGTAACTCAATGCATAAAGCGAATAAATTAATGATTTTGCATTCATAACAAATTAAGTCTTTACGTCTATTATTAATGCTTCGAATATGATTGCCCTACTATTTAAAGTGGGTACTTTTTGCAGGATATCTGAAGCGCGTACGTGACGTAGAGGCATGTTAAAGGCAGATCTAATAAAATATCGATATCGCTCTTCGGATCGCATATCACATCGCGTTACATTCATGCTTGTTATACGCTTGCAGCGACTTTCTAGGCCTTCTATCACACGGTGAGATCTTTTGCAGAAATCTTTAAATAATACATGATTGTTACAGTTAGTCGGTATCTAATTATATATATAAACTTTATTCAATACGTTATCTCGGCCGACCTTCCTGACAAGACAAAGACAAAACATATTGTGTAGTATTTTTTAAAGAAAAAAGTAATTAAAAATGCGGATGACAGGCAAATCAATGTTTTACATGGAGCGATTGCTGGATTTATTCTTTGTCGTTATTTTGTATGGATAGGAATAATATACACATACAGCACAACTGAAAGGTTTCTTACTGAAAAATACGGTTTGACGGTCAATCTAGTAGGTTACCTTACCGAATTAATCTCTATAAGTTCCAAATGCAGTGGAAATATGAATCTTTCAAATGTAAAGTTCACTTTTGCCCCTTGGCGAGTAGTGCTTGGCGGTATAAATAGCATCATACATATTTCAGCAGATTTGGGATCGAATAAAAAATAAAAGATGATCGTTTTAGAAATAAATATTTGACTGTTCGCTACTACTGCACTTGTTTATGTCAATTTTCGTAGATACATTAATCTACCTTCTTTATTATTTTTGCAATTTAGTGTTTATAACCTTTACAACAACTGTACCATAATAATCAATAACACTGCTAAACTATTCAATCCCAAAATTCACTTTATCACCATTTAATTTTACCGGATCGAGATACCGTGCAAATATATAAATCAAAAACAGATTGCAACATCTACTTTGGCAAAAATCTTTCTACGAAAATATAACTTATCCACATTTTCGTATTTTATACTTATAGCTTGAAGCGAGCAAAAGAGAATAGTATTTCCCGAGATCCCAAGTATTACGGCTCGGTAAAATGTACGGCCCATGCACAGTGCAGCTCGGAGCAACTCGAGTGAGACGTAGGTGAGGGCGGGTGTTCTCTTTCGATCGCGGGAGCTCAAGATATCTGTAATGGCCACTCGAGCTATCTGCTCAACCGTTATTCTCAACAAATCTTCCATATTGCGGCCAACCGGAGCTCAATCAATACTGTGCAAGGCGCGTATAGTTTGTTTTCTATTTTGAATTTGTTTACCTCCCGGCTTCAGTCACGATGTGTTTTGCTGTGTTTCAGTTTTGAACTGAAGACCTATGTTTTCCTACTTAAAGTCTTTTGTTGTTCATGAAGTTTATTGTTCGTTTTGTGCAGTTATTCTCATTTTCTTTTCACGTTGTGATAGATTGTGATGATATTAGATTTGTTTAAAACATTACATCTACTATAAAACGTATCTTCGGTCGATGCAATTACATACATGTCTGATAAGTCAAATCTGGAACTGACGAGACGTACTCGTAGTTCGTAGAGTGAGATTTTACCCAGCGTCCATAAGTTTTTGTACTTTCTCATTGGAGCACTGAACAAGTGAAATTAAGATAATGTTCTAATGGGTCGCATAAAGGAAAGTTATAATATCCAGAAGCACATTCGTTGCTATGAAGGTGGCCTGCTTTGTTTCCGACTTCACAAACTTTTCCCTGTTACATTGTTCACTTTGTCGGGAATCGCTACTCACTTTATGAATTGGTACCTATTTGTTTTCTGTTTGCACGTACACTACACGGGCAAAAATAATTTTGTTGATGAGATGAAACATATTTGGTAATTTTGTTAATGGAAATATTCAAATTGTAACGTTTTTGTTAGTTGTTATTGGGTGGAAGGTGTTGTTCACGACCTTACTTGAATTAAGTGAAGCCGTTAGAGGAGTGACGGAGGGGGGCTCTAGCGGCAAAGGGGAGGCGGCGAGGTGAATAATTGCTGCAATCAGTGCCAAGCCAACTAAGCGGTGATCAGACCAACACGGAGCAAACTTGCCGATTGCTTAGTCTTATATCATTTTTCAGTGCACCCTGTTTATAATATTAAAATTTTCAAATCGCTAGCAACAATTATGTTGAGAATCATATTAGTCGTTAAAGTTTGATTTACTTTTATCGTTAGTAGGAACGATACTTTTATTGAAACTTTCAGAAAAAATATCGGGATACAAACATTAATAAATCTTTTTCATAATTGTTAAAAACTTGTGCCTCCTCGGGACAAATTCATGATATTGTAAGGATAACCACAAATTGTTGGCATCATAATGTAAATAGGAAGTAACTCTCGCTCGAATCGTATTCTGTTTATTTAGTGGATCAGAATGCCGTGAATTGTATTTTGAAAGCGATTAAATCGACTAATTAACCGATTATGCACACATTACTCGAGTAACCACGTATTATATTATTTTAAGCTAAATAAATAGCATTAATTGAGCCAAAAAGTTTTGAAACCCGATTAAGTAAATTAATTAATATCGATGGACAAAATGATCGATGAGGCACACATGAGTATCAAAGTGGAGTTCGATTCTGTTTACCAGTAAAGGACGATGTGTACCAAATAAATTACGCCAAAGTAAACGTAGAAAATTAGCTACACGTTCGCAATAGTCGTTTAATTTATTACTACGAAACGTTTAAAATTCTAAAGTACCTGCACACTGAAGTTAGGTGTTGAACAAAGCTAATCAAAAGATAAGGCACATACATCATGTAGTGAACTTAGAAGCGGGTGCAGGAGTCAGGCCGTTTTTATGGTCCAAGTTGGCGGCACAATGCCTTGGAATGTGCGAAGTAAACACTTAACTGCAGGTTTACTTGTCGTAATGCAGTGCAAGTTTTGCCGCGCGCTCGACCACGGGACCACGCGACCACGGCACAACTACGCCCTGCAAAGTTTTATGGTTGCAGTTTTAATGTGGACTAAGCTCCGGTGACTCCACCGAGGGGCCCGCTCTTCTCGCTACGTTTCGGACATCAAATTTCAACTTAATTTTTTTCGTTCCAACTTTGTGGAATAACAGTTTCCAGAGGAAATTGTGCTATATACGTTAATGAGAAGACCGCTATGCTCAGTTTTCCTTTGACAACTCTACAATTTGGAATAAGGACTTCCATTTAATAAAATTCATTTGACAAATAGTGATGCTGGAAGTATACTTGTTAGTGCGGTGATAAATCTGTCCAACTAGTCATAATTTTGTCATTAATAACTAACTTCGGGTGTATAATGTTAGTTGGCGATTTTCAGACACATAGTTCGCCGTTTGTTTTTGTTACATAAAAGAGAGAAAATTCTCTTTTTATTTTTCGAAACTCGCTTAAATAAGAATAATATTACGATTACCGACATTAAATAGCGCAGAAAAGAATTAAAGCGGCTCTTTAAGATGATTTTAAAGTAGCCTAAAATAAATAGCGAATGTTCACGTAACGGTCGGTGAGTCAGGAAAGTTGGAAAGTAAATGGTATTAGCATCGTCTAATCACTACCTGGGGAGCTCTCCGTCTAGCGCTCTGAACCGGGTACCGACGTTTCAGAGCCGTTCCCGTACACTTGCTTGCCCGTTCTGGGAGCCTTCTTGAATGCAAATAAGCATTAGGAACGCCTTTACAACATTGAGACGCTCTTTATTGGGCCTGTTCGAGCATATAAACCGGCGGTTCCGCAAACATTCTGCTCCACGCACCTCCCTTTAAAACACGCCCGCGACACTCACGAACTCCAGGTACGGCCTCCAATGTTCCTAATTAAAAATGTAACTTAAAAAAAAAGAGTAATGAAGATGAACTCCACCGAAACAAAATCTTATCAGAGCTCGAGGACAAAAATCAAGAAATGCAAATTCAACGGGAAAGGCGAACTTAAGTGGAGCTGTAAATGTAATTAGATTTTCAAGTTTACAAAGACAAGAGCGCTCAGGTTCGTAGATTTACTGCTGGCTGACCCACCTCCCCGTGGAGAACGATAAATGAGACGCCGCGAGGTAGCGATACTAATTATCCTATAGGTAGACGTGTTACACCGTCCACGTTCCCTCTAAATCTTGTTAGCGGTCGGAGGTGCAATTCTGATAAATGCAATTGCTGCGGTAATTTACAACGAGTCCCACAACGCTGAACTTAATTATACCTAACGCATCACTTCTTGTATTTTAATGTTACGTTTACTACAATTACGACTAACATTCACATAACATTACGCCTGTATACAGTGGTGTACCTAAGTACACCCACATTTCAGCTCACCAGTTATGTTTTAAGTCCCATGTAATAGGAGGTGAGCCTATTTCCGTCAACCAGGCACAAATCCAGACTCTGGTCTGCTACTGAGAAATTCCAAATGAAAAATCTCAATAATACATTGCTCGACCCGGGAATCGAATCCAGGACCTCTAGCTTAGCAGTCGCATTTACAGCCTCTAGACCAACGAATCAGTTACATATATTTTAGTAGTTTATTTAAATACAATAAGTCCTTACTTCCAGATACAAAAAAATAAGACTAGTATTCAAGAATTTTACAACGTAGATATCCACCATAAAAAGTGTTAAGTAAAGTTTGTAGTTCTTTTTTATATGTTTTGGCGCTTGGGTGGTCTTGTTTGCTATTCTTTTCATGTTTAGTTATTGACACTAGTCTAGTTTTTTATGTGCCCACTTTTGACGATATTTATACTTTGTTTAGCCCATGTAACATCATCCTTAATAAAATCATCAAACCGTTTTTATTTTAAAACTTCTATAATAATCCGTAACATTCTTGTATAAAATGGTTTATTTCAGTAGTTATAAAGATGTGAAATATTAAGATTTTAAAATTAATTTAGATACTTTAAAACCTTTGTTCTTTAGTACAGAAACAAGTAATACTTTAACCGATAATTAAATTTAAAAACTGGTTAGTACAGCGCCGCTAGTTTCATACTGGCTAATGTATAATAATATAATTAAGTTTCCATTACATGACTCGGTAGTTGTGAAACAATAATACGAAACTTTCGATTGGATTTCGTGTCTTTGTCGTAATTTCAAGTCACGATTTACCGTACCTAGAACATGCATCATGGAAATACTTTGAAAGGTTACAAAAGGCGAAAGAATTGTAATCGACGGACTGATCGGATGTGACGTCCCACTGGCAGCATACATATCTGACATCACTGTGGTAGCATCATATCTCTCACAGTACGTTTTGAGCCTTTTTCTTCTATAGATATATAGCACTAGTTCCATGTGCTCATATTGCAAAAATATGTGACATCTCACTGGCACCATTACTATCTCAGTAATGTTTTAAGCCCCGTAATCAAGGAAGTTATCTAGATAATGAATAGGAAGCTTTCAATTCTACAGCAATAATGGTATGACGTTTTTTATTCATTAAGAAAACATAAAAAGTAACGTATTTCGTTATAAAAGATCATTTAAAATATGTTATTTGATTTCAGATCCTAAGTAGGAAGGAAGGAAGGAATATGAGATGCCAGAGCCAACTAACTGAGACCAGTTAGACACCTTTGATTAGCAGGATATACAAAAGATATTTGGTTTTAGGTGGCTATAGTGAACTGGATTCCTAGAACAATGCAAGAATTTGGCCCCTGCCTACCCAATATATTTGTAATACACAGATAAAGGACGCAAAGGAGACAAGGTACGACTTGCATACTCAATAGTGGGCTTCCGAAAACGAACGTTATTACAAAGTACCGTAGTAACAAGGGGGAAACATATTCTGAGGTCCTTCATGAGTGGAGAAATAATACATCCTGAACATCCTTACCAGCATCTTATTAGCTCCTTCCTAAAGCACATTTGCTGTGTTCTTCGTCATTGTTTACTCCGTACAGGCAAGCTGGAGATCCAGCCCGTGGGGTCACTACTGCCCACCAGTTCGCCAAAAGCTGCCCTCCATCAGCCTAGCCTTTTCCAAAGTATGTTGGGGTCGGATTTCAGACTAGCGAAATCCAGCTGAATATCAGTAATTTACATGGAAGGACTATTTAACTGACCCTCACAACCCAGGTACTGGGTAACATCATACCTGTTGTCGGGCTAGTCAGGTTATTGCTTATACTAGCGCACTTCTGAATACCCGTAACGACTATCTCAGATCTACTAGTGACAGCCCAAACTGACCTGTGGGCTTATTAATATTGTTTTATTTTAAGCTATTCAAATCTTCTAAAACAGAATGACTTTTCTCGGGATCGTTATATGTTATGAGATGAAATGCCAGCACAATCTAAGAGGTCATGATCCCTTTTAAAATCGTAACATATATTTGTATTAAGACATTATGTGAGTCTAAGGATGAACGGCTAATTCTGGAAAGGCCTTGTGAAGAAAAAGCTATTGCAGCTTTTAGTTGACCTGTATGAATAGACGGCATGCATCTGTCATCGTGTAGCTCGACCCTATTTTAGGAAGGTCAACGACCTATCCCACGATACACGCCAGATCTGCAGAACATTGGCGTAGTCCATACAAAAATAATACTCAAAAACCTTTTAGTTAACGACTCATGTAATCTATCTAGCCTGCATCGTACTCGCATTCAATCTTGGTTTTATCATTAAAAATGTAATTTATGTATCGTAATTATACTCGTATCATATTTTTTGTCAATCTTAATTCAAACACAATTAGTGAAATACTAATAGTTTGTTGCTTAAAGGAACATTGATGCCGCTTAATCCCAACCTTTTTTGACATCCAAGTAATTTTCAACTTTATAGAAACCTTTTTGACAGAGCTTTTGTTTAATAAATGACTTAAATTTATCCAAGCTTAGTTCTTTAACATGGCTTGGAAGTTTCTTGTAGAAACGTATACTTTGGCACTTCAATGAATTACTAATTTTTTAGGGCTTAGTCTTGGTGATTGTTTTAGCAACCTGTTGAAAGTAGACATGTTTTTTGTTATACGTGGGCAAAATATTTTCCATTTACCAGCATACATAGTAGAATGAAAAAAATAAGTAATCGGTCCTCGGATGGGTGACCATCTAAAACATATCGAAATACTTTCGTGCCTCAGCTATCATGTGAAGATCAGACAGTTGTTAGGGTAAGAAAGTCTAAGAACCAGTACACAATACCCCTTTGTGCGAAAGGGGTATTGTGTTACCCAGTAACTGGGTTGTGAAGGTTAGAACGTAGATGGCAGTCGCTCCAAGTAAAATACTAGTATTCAGCTGCATCCGGTTATACTGGAAGCCAACCCCTACATAGTTTGGAAAAGGCTAGCAGATGATGAAAGTGATCAGATATTTATTCTAAAGGATACTGAGTAGGCAGATATTTGTAATGCAAGATTTATCCGAAATATTTACATTTTAATAGATGACACATCTTTGTGAAGCTGATGCTGCATCTTATGTTTTTGCGTCACTTGTCATGTTAGATAGTTTTAGTATACGAGTAGTATAGTGAGGCCAACACATAAAGCTAACCCAATGTCGAATTTCTGTGATAGTTTTTCAACTTTGCCGCTAAAGAAATGAGGTTCATGTTCAATTGGGACAATTTGACTGTTTGAGCTAGCTTGGAGTGCTGGCATCTGTACATACATGCTTTCCACAAATACATAGACAGACAGACATATGTTTGCAGTTATCTCGAGAGCAGATATTAAGGAATGGATAATTAAATCAGATAGTATTGCTAACCAAACTGTCTACAGTAATATATTTATATACGTGACTGTACCTACTTAAAGTGCAAACTTAAAGCGGTCGTCTGTGTAAGGCCTAAAGGATCCGGTAAATGTTAAATGTGAACCTGTACCGCGTCAGGCTTGCGGGGTAGAAGGAATTACACTTGAATAATTGCCGCAATCACTCGATGGTGACTGACAAACATACGGCCTTAAACTTGGCGGGAAGTCTTTGGTTTGGACCGAAATGTTGGCGTGGCGTGTGAAGGTTACTTGAGCATGGATTTTTATTAGATTTGTTTTAATTAAGGATAATTTTACTCAAACACTGGTACTTGTTCGTAGAGTGAATTTGGAAATTATAAGATTTTTAATAGGTGAAAACGGGCTACATATTTTAGCCACAAAAAGCTGAATAGATAATGTCAATCAACCACGATTTTAGCGTAAATCTTTTCCGTAGTAAAATTTTGAAAGTAGATATTTATGAGCAAATGTGGTAGCGTGCCATAATGTGGTGACCGTATTGATTACGATTGATAGGTTACTAGTTCATCGTGTCCGAGTACCACAATAACCTCATTCACAGAGTTGACTGCATAACTTGCGCACTACGATACACAGCACCTACTAAACTTATATGACCTATGTAGTTTCTGTTTACAATAATTTTCAATTTAGAGCCGATAAACTACTTCAATTTAAATTTCACTAAATTGTGTAATGATCAAATTGCGGTTCATTTGTACTTAACGGGAAAATCGGTGTTTGAAATTATTATTTGTTCATTTCGACGATATTTGACTCCTAATTTGTTCAATTCATTAATTATTATCAACACAAACATAAAGCCTGTTAGGCGTGAGCTGTTAAAAGATTTAATTTGTTATGTGGTTATTTAGGTTTTCAATAAATAAAGATAGAACTATTTTAATAAAGTAAATAAATCGCATCATTCAGTCAATTTAGTCCTTATTTTGTTATCTATTAAAGAGCTCAATTACCACATTTAACATGAATTCTACAGTTTGTACAAAATAAATTAAATTAAATGACAATGATAAAATATTCGGAGAGAAATTAGAATGAATTGATAAATGATGAATTGAAAAATGGAAAAACTATGGGCCCAGATGATATACCAGTTGAAGTATGGAAGGTATTAAAAGAAGAGTTGTTGCACGAGGAAGTGATCCCACAAGATTGGTGCAATAGTTCACTAGTGCCCATCTTCAAGAATAAAGGGGACGTACAGGACTGCAACAACTATCGAGGGATAAAGCTCCTGTCACATAGTATGAAAGTATGGGAGAAGGTGATAGAGAAAAGATTGCGAGAGGAGAGTGAGATTACCCCAAGTCAATTTGGGTTTATGCCAGGTCGAGGAACAATGGACGCCACCTTTGCACTCCGTCAGCTGTGTGAGAAATACAGACGTGCACATAAGAACTTGCATATGGCGTTCATTGATCTGGAGAAAGCATATGATAGGGTGCCCCGGGAGGTGTTGTGGTGGGCCATGAAAGAGAAAGGTGTGCCTGGGAAGTATGTGGAGTTAATTCGTGCAATGTACAGCCGGTCTAGGACGTATGTCCGGTCGTCTGCTGGCAACACCAACAAGTTCAGTGTGGCTGTAGGACTGCACCAAGGGTCGGCATTAAGCCCTTACCTCTTCCTGTTGATAATGGACGCTCTGACGTTGGACATACAGGAAGAGGCACCCTGGTGCATGCTATTTGCCGACGACATTGTTCTTGTCGGTGAAGATGGACCTGAGATCCAGAACAGACTTGAGAAATGGCAACAGAGGCTGGAGAGTGTAGGCTTGAAAATCAGCAGAACCAAAACTGAATATATGTTCTGCGATTTTGGCGGTCTCTCCAGTCCTGAAGCAATGTCGCTTAACAGCGTGCTTCTCCCGGTCTGTTCCGACTTTCGGTATCTCGGTTCACTCGTGCAAAGTGACGGAGAAATAGATCGGGCTGTTAAGCACCGAATTAACATAGGGTGGATGAAATGGCGGCAGGTAACGGGAACAACCTGTGACCCCCATATTCCCCTTAAACTTAAGGGGAAGATTTACAAAACTATGGTAAGACCTGCTGTCTTGTATGGATCAGAATGTTGGGCCGCAAAAGGCATGAATGAAAGGCACAAAGGCACATGCAGCTGAGATGAGAATGCTGTGACCGAGAAGTTGTGTGGGAATCGGTTGTCATGGTATGGGCATGTGATGCGAAGGAATGAGGACCATGTTGTGAGGAAAGTTTTGAGTATGAAAGGGCAGGGTTACATGAGTAGAGGAAGACCAAAGAAAAGATGGATGGATTGTGTGAAAGATGATATGGCAAGAAAAGAGGTGACCCTTGAGATGACGGCAAATAGAGATGTATGGAAGAAGAAAACATGCTGCGCCGACCCCAAATAAATTGGGATAAGGGCAGGAGGATGATGATGATGATGATAAAATATTCGGAATTTGATTAAATTAAATTTAATAAATAATATTTAATCATTCCTACTTATTCTGATCCTATTGACACAAACGTTATCTTTATGACAACCAACATGACTGCTGCTGAGCTCCCCAATCAGCTGGTTGACAAACAGATTAAAAAGTCTTGGAGAGGTCTCCCTTTTCCCAATACAAACTCAAGTGAAAATTCACCAGATTATGCGTTTCCCTCTTTGAAAACATTTTCTGGTGGTTAGAGAATATATGAGTGGATTTGGCTGGAGCCCCGACCACCACAAGCTTTCTCCAAAGCTTATTAGGTATTGGTATTATAATCAACTAAGTCTAAGGCGTTCGATAAGTCGAGAAAGCAAGGGTACATAATTATGCATAAGGTGTTTTGATATCAGTGACTGAGTGTTATAGTGTCAAAATAGCACTTTCATTTGACAATCTCACGAAATCCGTATTAATAACATAATATATGTCACTCAATTTAATTTCAAGGGTACAGGTATTTTAAGTTAGACTGGAATCCATCTTTAATATAGTTGGGAAAAGGCTAGGCTAGGATGACGTAAGTCAATTTAATCTATCACATTTCTTTAGTTTCGTAAGTCTGACTTTGCGAAAATCTCTTTATGCAAATAGTAAAATAAGAGGTCAGACAACTTACACAACTTGCTCGTGTTTATATAAAACAGACCGTGACGCCAAGTCCGGGGCGACCGACGATGCCGCGTCGGACAGGAAGAGGGTAATATACATTTTTTTAAGAACACACAGTATAGTGAGACGGACTAAACGGTAATAAATAATGATTTGGTGCAAAGGAACGTTTCAGTAAATCTAATAAAATACGTATCCGCAGAGACTGCACCGCACTGAACTCGTTACCACATCTAGACAATTTATAAGGATTTACGAGGTACCCACGAGTTTAGATGATCGTTCTAAAAGTTCTATAAACGGACAAAACGCTTTAGCACTTTCATTCAAGTCGATTATGAAATAGGAAATCAATTCCAGAAATGATCAACAGAATGCATTCAATAAATGTCGTAAACGCTCACATCCTCTCTCTCTTTCAAACGTTTTCCGCTTGTTGCTCGACTTCGTGATTTAAAGTTTCTAAGCTACAAACTTTGACCCAAAACGTGATCTTCAATTTCCAGCTTCGATTTTCCTCTATATAAAATTAGTCTCTCTTTGTGGTTATAATAAAAAATAAAATAAAATAAAATTCGTTTATTTCGACCAACAAGGATCATAATTTCGCACAACATGTTTTATCAAATTAAAAAATATATATATAAAACACATTACCGACCTTGATTGCTCAGTATGTGAACCATACAGCAATGGTCCAGGTACTGGCAATCAAACCTCTGCGCGGATACCTAATTATCATCACCTTTTCACCTTTTCCTAGCTATAAAGGGGTCGGCTTTCAAATATCTGGATTTAGTTGAATACCAGTATTTTACATGACGCGTCGGCCTATCTAACCTCCATAACCCAGTTACTGGGTAACACGATACCCCTATCAGTGGGATATGTACGAATATCTCCCGGGCCTCCAACGCATTTTACTGATAGGAACAGTCGGATTGTAATCGGAAGGAGTCCGACATAACCCTCCGTTCTCCTTAGACGGAATGTAGCTAAGACTATCAACAGCAAAAACAAAAGACGTCAAGTCTTATATTTTGTTCATCAGACTTTCGTGGCCATAATGGTAGTCAAGAAAACGGCTTCACGTGCTTTCCAAGGCACGGGCTGGTCCCGGTTGTTACGTAAGGAAACATACCTTGAAACATAGATTTTATCATAGATATTATAAAACATGCTTCAAAACAATTTGAAGTTGAAATTGAAATAATATCGGAGACGAACACGGCGTATGCGATTTCCAATTATCGATGTGCGCTGACTGTTCGTACGGTATTGCAACTCCGTATGACGAGAAATATTTCGCTCAGGTTTCATACGAGCACCTACCGAGGAAACGTACGTCCGTGTACTGCACGTGTCGGGCTCTAATCTTCCGTTATTTGAAACTCAAGAAATTTCACTAAAGGAACGAGAAAAGTTTCTCCTTCCATTATTTATGATTCGACACAGAATAATATCAATTTGATTGAAAGAAAAGAATACATAACTTTTGAAGTTAACGAAACTTTGCGCTTATGTATTCTAGAAGCAGTTATTTTAGTCGTCCATGAGTGATATGGCAGAACAAGCACAGCTACCTAAAAGTTTGGTGTGCAAGTTTTGCCAAGTTTGCCGAACAGAATTATGAATATTCACAAACGCCTCGGGATTCCTCACGTGCGGAAACTCTTTTAATAGCGCGTTAAGTGTTGGTGAGCGAGTTAATATATAGTTGCTTTTGTGTAGTAAAGAATCTTAATATAACTTCCATAATTCTGCTTTATAAGAGGAGTATCTTGGGAAATGTTTAGTCTCCACTCGTGCCTAAGAACGACACAACATTATTTGCGAATTATAGATAATCATTTCCGGCTTCTGATCACGAGTTTCCCCAACAGTTGTCATGGGATATTGATTTCTCTATATAATTAGTCAAACAAATCAATCGTAGCTGTAAGTTATTTTTGACGCACAAGGAAAATATTGCTATTGCTAAGCTGAATTGGCTTCCCCTAAATCTTTGCCATAAAACACAACTTTTCCTAAACCCAGTTCAAGATACGTAAGTTGACGTCAGTCAGTAAGTCACACGTTCAGCTATAAGTATTAAAAGGGATGGCAGTATAGCAAGCTGCACGGCAGTAAGTTAGCTCGTCCATCGCCTTAAGAGCATCGGTTACGTTAAGTAATTCAGTCGCCTCACTTGATAGTGTAAGTTACACCAGCAAGTTACTTGGACTGACTTACTTATTTGCGTGTCGAGAGTTGTGATTTCCTTATACTTAGAAATTGTTGAAGATTTTCGTCTCGGAGAAGCTATGCGAATCTTATGTAAAGATAGGTTACTTCACGTACTTTATCTTTTCTTCATTCTTATGTAATCTATTTTTCTTGAAAACTATGTTAAAATCTATCCTGATGCATCCAGAAAGGATGAAGGACCCATATACCAATCGGAAGAAAAGCTAGTGTAACAATAAAAACAAACAACCTTAAATCGCATTGAATTTTAACACAATAACAAACAATTACGAAAATTTCATATTTGGTGTTTGATCACGAAACGTGTACCTAATGAGTTGTAAAATTGCAACACTGTACCGAACACCGAACACTGAAATCACGATGAGAATCATAGGTATAATATTTACAATCACGTTGCGCCCTGCAAACAGATAAATTGAGTACAAAATAGTCCACGGCAAAGCGTATACAGACTTCGCATGAAACAAACAGTCGAGGTTTATGCAAATTGGGCTCCTTTGTATTTTGCTGGATTAAAATATAGTGGGAATTAGTTCCGTGTCAGATATCCGACCAGCGGCCAACTCGGCCTACTTCATTTTATTGCGCGTTACTTTATTTGAAGCGTTTCCGCCATTACTTTGAATGAAGAAGGTGCAATTAAACGATATGGTGATGAACATTCGATGATGCCGAGCGCTTCATTGGCTGCAGCTATTAATGGTATCGCATCGCTGAAGTTTGGAATATTGTATTTGTGATCGAGAAAATATACACTAGTTATTTTTTTTTATTGTGAAAGCAAATGGTTTCCTTAATTTAAATAGTAGTGGAAAAGGAGTTCGTCTGTGTAAATTTATGCATACCTTCCTATTTCTGTCGCTGAGAGCATTGCTGCGTTCCAGTTTTATGATAATTACATGGAAAGTACAGGTAACGGAACTTTTTAACTTAATATTATGATGGGCACGACGCAATAAAATCTCTTAGATGGACCTGCGAGAACGAGGTATTAGTCAGAAAATTCCACGTGAAATTATTCTAAAGATACACAGTAGGTAGACTGAGATTATGAGTCAATATTTCAGTATATAAAATAACTAAACCTAACGATAATACGCCTTTGTCTACCACCTAAGATTTACAGCACCGACGGTAGCAGGCTCAGAATAATTTTCGATCCGAGCGGCTATATCGTAAACATGAAAACTCATATTCAACCTCGCTCTTATTTCTCAGTCTAATGATGTTGAATGATGCGACAAACCCTGCATATTCAGGATAGACCAGCCCATCATTTAAAAAAATGGCTTTCCTTTCATACCCCCTTCGCATAAAGGTTCCCCTTCGTTATTCAAAGAGACTTTTAGTGTTGGTCGGCGGCGAGTCAACGTTATTGAAATGGTGGCAGTCTGGCTGAATTATCTCCCTTCTTCAGTTACTTTCTATACTGTATTCTTTGGTCCTGGTTTGAAATGGAAATGAATATCTTAAAAATTGAAAAGGTATTTTTTTAAGAATATTATTCCTACATAAAAGCTTCGATGCCGTGCAACTCATTCAATAAACAAAGTAGGAATAGAAATCATTAGGTAAAATTTATGAAATTTTCATTATTCTGCCCAATAAGCCCTGTAAACTTACAGATTGTTGAAAGCGGTAGAAAGGTTTCTGCGGCGCGATGTCATAAATAAAAAGAAATGTCACTTTTTGTAGAAAGAGAATAGATATATCTATTCGTCGAAAAGTGAAGATAGAAATGGCTATGTTATGCGTATAGTGGTAAAAAAGGCTGTGAAATCCTTGGTCATTTTCATGGTTTGATTTTGTCTTCACTTGGTCTGCTGTAAATTTCGTCTAGACAAAGTGACATTCTGTCAGCGATAACGACTGTCAAGCAAATGGTTAGTTTGAAAAACTACTTAAAATTTCGGTAGCGCAAGTCAATACATTTAGGACATTTCGACAATCGTTATTGCTGATAGAATTACACGTTGTAGGCCCTCAGGTAGCTACAATATTGCTCAATCACGCCGTAAATGGCTAAACGGATTTGCATGTAATTTAGTGCAAAGGCAGACTGTACGGTATTAGTACATAGTCCGGAAAACATAAAATGTTACTGAACAGTGAACTACGTAGTAGAAACTACTAGCACCTTAACGTCGTGATGACAATCAAGATGGCTTTCTTTGACACTATCACAGGATATTTTATTAATTACAGACAATTTTTAGTAGCAGCCCGTAGTCTGCCTGTGTGCCCAGTTGATGGAAATAGGCTCACCCTCTTTTACATGGGACTTATAAACAAAACTGGTGAAATGTGGGTGTACTGTAGGTACATCTCTGCCCAGCCCTTCGGGGAACACAGGCGTGATGTTATGTTATGTGTTACAGACAATTTTGATGTACCCTTAGTAAGTCTATTATTTACAGGATTCAGTTCAGTAGTTGGTAATTATGCTATGCAGCTATCGGGACCGTTGCTGACGGATTATAGCACTGTCCGTTGCATTAATAAAAGCGATTGCAGCTCGAAATCCGATTAACCACGTTGGTTCAACTGACTATTTTGTGCGAATCCCATCAACTGGCACTTGATGTCAAGTAGAATTAAAAAAAAACAAACAAATATTCTCGTTAATGATTCTGTTTATTTTTTGTATTAAGTATTTTAATTAATGGCGTTAATTACATATGTATAAATAAGATTTAAAAAAAAAACTTTTGTTATGTATTTACACATTCTACGAACATAATCAAAGCTTACCAGGAATAAGCTATTATCATATTTGTAAATGTTAACAAAGAGAAACTAGCGCCGAACAACATTTTCCTATCTTTGTACTTGAAACCATTGAAATCTTCTGTCCCAATATGTGATAATTATTGTTCCTTGTTTGCTTTCCAAGCAACGAATCGCATTATATGAATATAGTGTGTCTTAAACCAAATGTTATCATGGTATGAGCACAACTCTTGATACAGAGGAATGACAGATATTAGGAGAGGAAAGAAGCGATAGATGGAATGATGAATACTGAAATGACGGCAACAAGAGATGTATGGAAGCCATGCTTGGTTGACCTCGAATAAATAAGGAATAAGGGCAAGAGAACGATGAGGGTGTGTAAACAAATAACCGATAAGCTGTACCTAATGACGGATCACGTTATCACATTCAATGACTGGATAAATAAATGTGATCCAGGCTAAACTCATCACGTTCCTTTTCTCTTTACACATAAGTATGTACGCCTTGTCTTTATGATTGATCTATATCTGGTTGTATCGTTATAATTACGGTATTAACCTCAATACTTAGTACCAAAGGCACAATATCGAATAGAGCTAAAATTAATTACAGTAATTAATTTAAGCCCTTTAATCAGCTATTCAGTTCGTCTAATCTTTAGCCTAGTATTTTAAAGATTGAACCAACAATGTGGGTACTTATACGTAATATTTTGAACTACAAAAACCATAAAACAAAAGGCAAAGATGATGGTGAAAAAAAGGAAGATAGAGAAAAATATGAGCGAGTCCCACATAGAGTTCCAAAAAGAACAAAGATTTACCGAAACAAACAACAAAAGTTCCTAATCTAAGGGAACAGTGACTTACTTATAGATATAATAATAACATGAGTGCATTCATACGTATAACAATACTTATGAATGAACAATCCATTAGTTTCCGACTGCTGGCAAGCGACAATGTCGGGCTTTTACGAAATATATTTTCTCAATACGAGTGTTCTCTTTACAGATACTTTTTTGTGTTGTCATGATGGTTTATTATTTCATTAATTGAAGTGGTGGCGGTCGCAACCGCTGCCGGCTTGGCTTTTGTCCTCGTAAAAATATAAGACAATACTTGAAAACCGATTGGATTAATTCTGCGAACGATTCCACTGTGAATTTCCATTTCATTGGATTTATAAGCTGGCATCGACTGAAGTATTATAGTGGGATTTGTATTATAGAGCTTCATGATGTTGCTGTGTGTTTTCATTTGTCAAACTTGGTATTACTGGAATGGTTTTGTAAATGTCGCGATCAATGTGATTCCAATAACTTACAAGCGCAATCTAAATTGATTTAAGGTCTGAAAGATAAAACTTTAAGATTTTTCTCAAAGAAAAAACGTTTAGGCGCATAAAATATTGGAACATTTGATGTTATGAGCGAAGTTCGCGGGCGGAGCCAGTATCCCGCAAAACGATTTTCCTTATAAAGAAATTTGTTAGTGTTGTTAACATAACGGTGTTAAAATAATTTAAGGACTCCATAAAGTTTAATAGCCGACGTTATTGACTCTTTCCGAAGTTAATGCGATCCCGGGGCGCCGATCGCTACTCGCCTCATAATAATCTCATCGACATTGTCTACGGGTATAGCTATTCTTAATAGCTTCCGCTAAATAACCAACCCAACGAATTAAAAAGCGATTTATTTGAATTTCAAAAGTTACTTATTTTGACATTATTTTCGCCTGAGTGGTACTCAGTTCCGTTCGTTTTATATTACGGTCGGTTTTACTTTTATATCATGGCATAGCTGAAGATCGCAAATATGTAATATGTATGTATAATTTAAAAAAAAAGATCGACGTGATACCAAACGATTGGTGCTAGTGCTTAAACGAGCTAATTTCTGGCAATTATCTGAAGAATTATAAATTGTCACAAAAAGCTTTTTATCCAATATGAAACTAACAGAAGGCCCTAATTGAACCAACAACTTATCCAAGACTAAGATTTGTAAAGTTTCATCAAGGTCATTACGTATTCAAGTCTCTAAATAATATATTGTACAAATGAAGCGGCAGTAATTTTTGTAATGAGGTCGAAACAAATAGTATCTTAGTAGTTCAATAAATAGCGCATTTAAATCAAGGCACTGGAGGCTGGCCAAGTGAACGGACCGACCGACGCGAACCTCCTTCGTTATGTTTTCTGCATTTGTCCACTTTACTCGCTTTCACGAACAAACAAGCTCACTTTGTGATCGGAATGCTAACGTTTTAAATTCAATCAATTTTGGAATTCGTATCCTTTCTTAGGTTTATTGGGAAATCACTAAATTGGATTTTATTCAGTATTTTTTTAGGTACAGTTAGAAAAAAAATTGTTTTTTTTTCTATATTATGTTTTGATTAACGTGATACGTAGAATTTTAATTATACCTTTATCGGTTTAGTTAATGTTTTGTTAGTATAAAAGAGTTTCCATAAGTTTCTTTTCGCAGTGTTTACTCTCAAAGAACTACCTACACAGCCAAGTTGAAATTGTAATTAAAGTGAGAGACTAATAGTTCACCTTTGGCAACTTCAATTAATTTATTCTTGTACGTGCGTTTTTTACGTTTACTTTGTACTTAAACACGCTAATTTGAAAATGGGGGCAAAAGAAAGTAAGTAATTAGTTCAGCTATAAAGTCTTTAATTCATTTTGGACCAAAAGAAGTTGCAAATAGAGTTCACAAATAAAATGGGAATTCCTAGTACAAACAGGTTGGAATGAACATCGACGTACAACCTGATAAAACGTTGAAATGTTCCGGCGGGATTTCGTGATTTCGATGTTTTTTCTGATGTCCGAGACAGCAGTATCATTTCCCAAGGTCGGTCCTTTGATATAAAACCATTTCCCCTCCGTGGCTCAGGAAGCCCGTTAAGCTGTTAGTCCTATCTGTCATTTGGAGATCTTTGACTGTCGCAACTGCTAGTCAGAAGGCCAAAAGTCCGACAACCAGTCTTACTTTTTCATGATTTTAACAGTGCTCATGGATACCTTCCGTCCGAGGAGGAGGAGAACGGAGGGTCATGTCGGATACGTACCAACTCAAACCCTACAATTTCTACCAGTACCATGCTACACGAACAATCGCCCGCAGCCACGTCTGATCTCCTCCAGTCGGGAGCTCCACAACCCAGTCACTGAGTACAGCGGTATCGTCTTAGTCGGTAAGTGAGGTGTTGAAGTCAGATAGGCAGTCACTCCATGTAAAGTCGGGTATTTACCTGCACCCGATTAGATTGGCGGCCGACCCCAACACAGTTGGGTAAAGGCTAGACGGGTGATGTATTTAAATAATAAAGTATCTACTGGGGCTTACGTTGTCAATAAAGCTCATATCACTTGGATCAATTCTTGGAACTCTACTCAATTGAAGACCGAGTAAAAATGTTTATATATGACTTTTAGTGAAAAGTCATGTATAAACATTTTTATTCGGCCAGATCATGCTCCACGAACTTCTAGTGAGAAGTTCGTGGATCATGATCTGGTCGCCCATTGATTAGGACTTCACCTCTCATGCACGAGGTTGTGAATTCAAATCCAGGCAAGTGCTGCTGTGACTTTTAGATTGATATGTAGGAACATATGTAAGCAAATAGTTCTATGATTTTCTCATTGGTCTAGTGAACCCATGCGCGACTGCTGAGCGTGAGGTCATGGGTTCGAATCAGAAATTTTCTCATTATCCCGGAGTTTGGATTTATGTCCGGTTGATGGCAATAGGCTCGACTCCATGGGACTTTAACATAACCAGCAAAATGCGGGTGTTACGTGTTTTAAGTGCACCAACCCTTGGGGAACGACGGGTGTTCTAAGTTTATCTTAGACATTGCTGACATCGTTAAAGGAAAACATCGAGAGGAAGAATTATTAAAATTTTAAGTCGCCTCGACTTAAAATAATAATAATTTTTAAATCGCCAGCCATTCGCGCATTGTGGAAGCGTGGTGTTTAATGCTCGTGCCTTCTCTGTATGAGAAAACGCATTTGCCCTGCAGTGGGGTAGTAACAGGGAGGTAACTATATTTCAAATTTACTAGAATTTTAGAATTAAACATAATATGCTCAAATTCCACATTATTCAAGTATTCTTAAAACGACCCACCCAACAAGTTCCTTTTATCCAACATAAGAATGAGACAAACAAAAATTCAAAGATCGGTGCTGTTTATTTTTAATAACACAAAACGTCTTACTTTGCAAAAGTGTTTTCGTATATTTTTTTTTAAATAGCAAGAGTTGGCAGACATATTGGCAATGTGTACAGGAATGACTGCTAGTTATGGGGCTGTTGTCCTACATGGCTCGATGGCTGTTTGAATCTCCGAGTTGTGACGCAATTCGATGGTGCCTGCCCGTCTGGCTTCATTTTATGAAGGCCTAGGACTCGTGTCTATAAGTAGAAACTTGGTATTAAGGCCATGAGTATAATAAAATTATATACATACTGCTTTAATATTTGTTTTGTATAACTTCACCAACACGCATCGGAGGCAAAATGTATTAACTTCCATATAAACAATTACTTTGTATCTCATTGTAAGTGAACCTATGTGTTCATATGAGAATAAATTATTTAAACCGGAAATATACTAATATACGTTTATATATAGTACATGTAAAAAGAAAAATAAAGAATACCGGGCACCAAAAAATTAACCCACATCGCTGTCAACGGCAATAGTGCCCAAAAGGCTGCATTGCCACATTTAATGACAATGCTGTCTCTTTGGCCTAAATAGTCCTAAAATTTGTAAGGTATTTTAGTTTTCTTTCTATCAAGTGGTAGTATTTTATATACAACATACTTTAAATTTTTAACAGTTTTACATTTATTTTATTTATTCTTTTTACTCTAGTACTTTCTTTAATTAATTTGAATTTAATTTAATTTAAATATTTTTTTGAAACTTTTGTAATATGCTATGATACCAGATAAACTTGCTATCAAATGTGTAACTTTAAACAGGTGGGGACCTGCTGACCTGTATTACAGCTACCTACTACCTACCACAGGCACCAGCGATCCACAACCAAAAATAGTTGCCTACTGCTTGTGTGTAAATATTGTTTGTATTGTTTGGCTTGTTTTGAGAAATAAACACTTTTTATCATTTATTATATTTTGCTGCCTCGTCAGTCTGGTCATCGCAAGCGCTACTGCTGAACATGATGAGGTTAGATTCTCGGGTCGGGCAGAGAGTGGTTGGGTTTATCCGTCTGGAATACTTCAGAAGCACCTTGGAGTCTGGATTTGTGTCCGGTCAGTAGCAATGGGCTCGCCCATGTGGGTGTAAATAGGTACACTTCTGCATAAGCGTTCGGGGAATAGGCATGATGTTTTGTTTGAAAATGGAGTAGGTAAATCATGTTTTTCCTGCCATGGTACCATAACCCTCGATAGGCGATTCGAACTTGCTCTTTTCTGGTTCTGTTTTTTATAATTGTATTGGTTTTTTTGTTATTGTCTGTATTCGGTCTAATCGTACCTAAGTGATATTATTCTCCATTAGTCAAATTAAGGGTTTGTTTAATTTGTTTTCCATTTTGTGCCGTCTCAGTTATAGTTGGGCTTTTATTGTGTTTTTTTTCTTTGGATCTTGGACCTTATTTTTTACGTTGAGCCGCTAATAATTGTCAATTTAGGAAAAATATTTCTTCGTTGTACCAAGGATAAATATTTGGCAAACTTCTATTTAAGAGAGGTTTTCGTGTATGCCTAAAACAAATTGTAAGATACGCTTGTTTTGTAGTTAAATAGAAAAGCCATTACTATATAAATATTTGTAAAGCTCTATGAAATAGAAGCCCACCAATCAAATCTGTTTGCCCTTTCTCTATGAGACATTCGGAACTCTACCCATACGTACATTATCTTGAAACTAAAATCACCCCTTGAGGCCCCTCTTCCAAACTGTCATATATCAATGACTGAAAAGATTGCATTACACGTCATTGTGGGGAAGCTCGCATTTTTTCGCACTAAATCCAAACAACACAGAACACGCAGTTAGTGTCCGTGACGAGCGTGAATGAATGGCGTCGCATTTTTCTCGCTAACTCCGCGTCGCCTCCGCAATAAAACATTCATGAATTCAGAATGTTACTACTCAGTACCCATTGCGTGGATGGGGCGTTGATTCCTCCCAAATTTGCAAAGGAACAGTATCGCAGAGCGCCGATTTGTATCCAAACGCTTATTGCCATCCCTTTGTATCAACATAAGATTCTTCTCCGTCGTATTATCTCCTCAAGATTGTATGACTCCATTATGATAATTCTGTCACTGACACAGTAAAGTAATCCTAAATTAAATACATGCTCTAGAAAAACAGAAATAGCGCGGTCATGGCGCTCTATAAAGATAATGAACATGAATTATTGATAACACGAGCGCCATGTCGTGCGTATCCAAACAATTCATGAATCCAAACTGCTCGCAATAAGACGAGCAAAGAATAAAGCCAATTGTAGAGCGAGCCAATAAAAGAAATAAGTTCAAAAATGGATGCATAGCTGTGTGTTTCCAACATCTATGGCAGGATTGCTCCGCCGCCGGCGGAAGTGCGGCGAACTATGCGCGGCGCGGGGACGGAATGCGGACAATTTCACAAAAGCCCACAGAGTGAGAGGTCCGCCGTGATAACCGTGAAAGCTAATAAATTTGTATGCGAGGGAGGTGACGAAACAAAAACGCTTATTATATTTATAGCGCTGTATATTTTACGAGAACCAGACATTATTTGACATTATTATTTTGGGAGTTGACTTCTTTTTCAGTATGTGTTGGCTGCTTCTGAGAATGGACCAATGAATCTAAGTATCTGAGAACCCAGTGTGAAACAATTAAGTGAACTAGCTTAGAAATACCTAACACATAAAAGGTTTCGGAGCGTCTTACGATTTCGAAAGAAGATTAGTGATCTGAAACAATCGGATAAGGATATATCTTGTTTATCGCGACACAAGTTCGAGGGCCAAAAAAATCCGCTTCAAGTTGTTATCTAAGCGTTTTCAGCGCAAACATGTTTAGACGTCAGATTTATGTTTTCTGATCCATCTGCCGTGCCGTCTCGCATAATATTGCGGACGGACTTGGAAAATAATAAAGGCGAGAGATAAGGTTTTCGTCTGTTCCAAGGGAAACGGTGGAATTGAGTTAGGACAATTTTATTTTTCATTTTCCTTAAGCCAAATATGAATGAATTATTTCTGTCTGACTGATGTTAAGTTCATGCAGTGCCATTTATTTTAAATTCAATATTCGTGTCTTGCAGGTCTGTGAGTTACGTTATTATATTATACGGCATTAAGGTAGAATTAGGTGCCTTTGAGAAAGCCCGTTACGCACGTTTAATTAAAACTATCTTATTCTAACTTGGTGATGGCCTCGCGGTAAAAAGGCACGTACGTGGTTATGGGTTAAATCCGGGTACGTCTCCATGTGACTTTTTCTATTCATACGTGCTTCTTAAGTATATCTTAGATATCAGGAACATTAGAAAGGTCAACTGCGTAGTACTCGCAACAGGCGTATGTGTACGACCAGATGTATGAACGTAAACGAAGCAAAAGGAGGACGCAAGGAATTTAGCAGGTGGCGTTCTGTAGTTTCTGCCAACCACCATGTAAAAAGGCGTGAGTTTATGTGTATGAGTAACATCGGTGAAGGAAAATATTTTGAGGCAACCTGGACTTATTGTAATATAACCCACCGTGAGCCAGCCTGGTGATTAATGCTGCCTTCTTTGCATGTGAAAAGTTTTTGCCCTACAGTGGAACAGTAATAGGCTGGTATTCTTATCTTTATATTATTGTTCTAACACTTGACTCCATATTTTCAGATAACGAGATATGTACGCCAAAAATGCCGCGGGCGCAGACTTTAGAAACCACATAATCCTAAGTGCTTTAGGACCCAAACTAATAAACAACTAATTGAAGCTAATTCAAAAGCTTGTCAGTGGCACAGAATAATTAATAAATTAAATACAACATAGAATTAAAACCTACACAAATCATGCAAAAGGAACTTAATAGGAATGTATTTTTACTCACACTATTAAAGAATGTGTTAAAGTATCCTAAAATTAGCTTGAAAACCACGTGACAAGTTAGTCTTGATCTATTAATGCTCACATTTTCCGAATTCCTGTATTTAAATGTATTTCCACGTTTTGTGCTAATTTAAGAATATTTAGTTAAGCTTAGCATGTAACTGTTTTTTGTCCCTAACAAATAAAATAAAATAAAAATAAAATAAAATTCCGAAATGATAAAACTAATCATTCATGCAGTGACGCAGTTACGGCTTACTGGACCGTTAGATAGGTTTTAACACATCAATGCTGTGCTAACATAAAACAAAAGTCATTTATATTTTCACTACAATCCAATGTAAATATAAAATACTGTTTACATTCCAACGAAAATTGCAATGGAGATTAAAACCAAATATCGATAATAAAACAAGACGTAGGCAGAGCGAAATAATAAAAATAGAGGTTTAGCGTAGCAAGTTTCTTCGGGCAGCGAACCGGCAAGAGGAACCAATTTCTGAGCCGATGCGGAGCGTTTTGTTGGAAATAGCTTTCCTTCAATCTGCATTTTCTTGCTGATTTACCAACTTTCATACAGAACGGGAACTTCCCGCGAGATACCTAGGAGAAAGTTCGGCGCAGTCGACACATTAAATTATTATTAAACTCGTCCGCCTACGTCAAAACATGTCCAACTCTGTGTGTATATTTATATCTTCCCAAATTAGAGACTGCAACTTCAGTTTTGTGTTTGAATATGGACATTACTGCTTGGGAGTAAACTTCTACAATCTTATTTGCATAGTCACATGCTTCACTATCTTGTTCCTATCAGTAACACGACGGCACGGTTTTGACGGCACGGTTGGCGCAGTGGCTGAGCGATCGACTGCTCCACCGCGAGTCGTGGGTTCAATTCCCGCACGGAGAAAATATTTGTATGGCCTACAGGTAGTTCCGGGTCTGGCGGTTTGTGTATGTGACTTAAATTTTTTGTAAACGCACCCACGACACAGGAGAAATTTCTAGTGTCTAGGGGCTTCTAGAAATTTCTAGGGGCAATGTATAAAAAAAAAATTAACAAGAAATGTTTATGACAGCAATAGCAATCGACTGCTGCGCCTCGAGTAGTGGGTTCGATTCCCACATGGAACAAATATTTGTATGGCCTACAGGTAGTTCCGGGTCTGGCTGTTTGTGTATGTGACTTGTAAACGCACCCACGACACAGGAGAAATTCCTAGTGAGGGGCAATGTTTTGAAGAAATGTTTATGACTGTTATATGTAATCTCTATGGTGAAGTAATATTTTCTAGGTGCAAGATAACATAGGGAGGTAAGTTTCCCTGCACTAAAACAACAAATATTGATGGCTTTCCCCTTATTACACTCGGAACTGATACCGTCATTAGGGTCATGGGGTGCTGGGGTCTTAGGGCGCACTGCCTGTCCATAACTCACAGTAGTAAACCTCAGTCTTCCCCTACGGAAGCTAATAGTCTCACTATATTATTAAAATTGTCTTTAGTAAGTGATACTTCTTTCTTGTGAGTAGTTTTCCGCTAAGTTTAACTTTGCTTATGTAGGTATTACATTAATTTTATCCGACTTCATAAAATTAGGAGGTTCTATGTTCGACTGCATGTTATTTTGAATTTTTACGAGTATGTATTTTCACCGATTTCAACGGCAATTGTGCACCGATATTGGATGTTCTTCTATCACAGCTTCATATCGTTTTATTATCATAAAACGTATTTTTTTTATAAACAAAAATCTCATTTAAATTCACATACACAAACAGCCAGACCCGGCACAACGACATGCATGCCATGCAAATATTTGTTGCGAGTGGGTATCGAACCCGTATCATGCAGCACGGCAGCCAAACGCTCAGCCACTGCGCCAACCGTGCCATCGTTGGTTATTTGCTTTATAAGTAAACTTGATAAAAATAATAGTGCTTCTTTGATGTAGTGGTCGCCACGCACTGCTGCTACATCAGGTTCGGGACTCGATTGCTATAACAAACTATGTGTTAATAGGCTTTTTTATCAAGAGTTCCTCAGTACCAGCACGGAGATTACACGCATGCAATAGGCTCGCTCCCTATAACATGGAATTTAACATAACTCGAAAAATGTGTGTATCTTATAGGTGCGTAGGTACATCACTGCCTATCCCTTTGGGAAATACAGATGTGAACGTGACTTGTTATATTAAGATGAAAATATGCTTTTATTTACTCCGAATAAGTGGGGACAATATCATCGACCACGAGCAAGAACTAGTGGGCTCACCAAAACAAATAACCAATACATGTGGAAGTATAATAAAGAAAAGGAGAAAATATAGGACGTGGAGATTAACAAAGTTCTAAATAACTAAGTTTGCTTATGGGACGTCATAATAAATGGGTACGGACACGTCCAAGCCGCGCCGTACACTCGTAAAGTCCCCAGTTCGATTACATACACGAGCGGGTCGCAGTGAATTAACTACAAACGGACCCGGGATCACGTGACCAGAATATTTTCAAAAAATCCTTTGCCCACTCTCCTCTGTCAGTAGGAAAAGCTTGACGGGTAAATATTTATATAGGTATCTGAAAATATTCAGCAAATTCACTGTGCCTGTACTTAGGTATAAATTGAAAAGTAAAAGCACAGAATTTGTCAATTAATCTTGTGTGCGGTGTTATCATTAACACCACATAATTATTTACACTATCAAACAATTTAAAGTTTAATTGCTAAATGGCGTAGAATAAATATTTGTTGGGTTTTAATTGTTTCAATGGTTTACATAACATCTCGCTTGTATTCCCCAAAGGGTAAGGCAGAGAAAGAACTGCCTAACCCGCACCTTCTTTCGATTGCGTAATGTACAATAGATACACACCTATTGTACATTTCGCCAATTCAATCCCTAAATAATAGGCACACAAATCCATACACCCAACTGCTACCGATACATTCTGGATATAACAATAACAGTTTGTCCGACAGGAAAATCGAACCCAGGACCTCATGCTCAGCGGTAGCGCTTGCGACCACAGATCAACGAGGCAGTCCAATAATTTACTGATTACAAATTTGTGGTTCACTTCTCATTAGAGTTGAACCACAAAATTGTAATCAGCTCCATTGGGTCATAATATTACCTGCTGAAGAAAGTGTCTCATTAGCAACACATTTCTGAGAAATAATTATAATCGTGCGAACTAATATTAGTTATTCAATCTAATCTATTTTCAAGTCACCTCTATTTAATAAAGCCTGAAAGTTCTCCGTATAATTTTGGCCAGTGATGCATTTTATTATGAAGTAGGTATGTCTGCATTAAAAGTATCAATTTTAAATGGAACTCGTTTTGTAACCACTTCCCATGGTAAATCAGCTAATGGAGTGGACGTGACACGAATCCGTCGCCAGCCCAGCCCTCGATGAGTATGAAAATTAAGTTTCTGCGGACGAAATTATTTTTAGCTGGATATCAACAGGTATCAATCTTAACTTCTCTTGAATAGACAGTTGGCCCAATAAGGTAGTTATCTTAAAAAATCTGATTGGTCCGAAAGTTGTAATACTCAAAAATACTGGACACGTATTTTTTCTTTTGACACGTACACCAAAAATGACTACAACTTCGCGTGACGTCACGTATACTTTTCACGTAACAGTGACGTCACTAGCCCCTTCTCCTGAACTTTGATGAGCTATATCTTTGTCACTTTCTATTGATTTAAGTGAGCAAAAAATACGTGTCCAATATGTTTTGGTAATCTAACTGACGGACAAAATAGGGTTACTATATTTTTACCTTGGACTCATCCCTATTGTCATGATGAGATCAAGCCTACCTTCAGGATTTTCTTACCCACTCTGGATAATATTTTGTCCATTAACAGTCCTAATGCGTTTCGCAAATGCTCGACCACGGATATTTTGTTTTTGTGTAGCAAATAAACAAATCAGTTGGTTCTTTTTGGTCTAATTTTCGTCCAGTGGTAATTTAGAAATGTTTTTCGATACTCTGTGATAACTCTAATGGCACAAAGACTTTGTGATGTGAATAGCAAATAATTTGTTATTTTTAGGGTTGTAAAAAGCGTATAAATTGAAAAAATAGCAAAAAGCAATAGGATTGGAAATGGGGAGTCCATTTTTTAAGTGGGGTAAGTGGTGGGGTGAGTTATATGAAAGGGCAAATAGGGGAAATAGTTTAATTTTTAATTACATCTCTTTTGATGAAAAAAAAAAAAGTTTATAAAAAACAACCCACTCAATAAACAATCTCTGAAATTTTCTAAGCTTACAAACAATCTGACATAAATCTAGCGAAGGTTTATGTAAAAATTAAAGTAAAAATAAAACGATGACTCTAACCAGCACAGTTTTTTAAGTCACCAGCAAAAGCTCTCTACTTACAAACTAGGATTAGCGGTCGCAAAAAACATAATTTACGGAACCCTCCGTGGGCAAGTCCATCACACTCTACGCTGGTTTTTTTCCAGTTGTTACTTTAAATTGCAATCACAGACAGGTGCGAGTCGCTAGAAATACAGGATTTTGTTTATCTCGATATAATAGTGCAGTTTCTCTGCGTCGAAGTAGGTTTGAACTGCTATGATTTGGTTATACTTTGCGCCGCATTGCAAATCCCTTGACAATGAATCATGTTTTCCCCTGGACCTGGCTTGATCGTCTGATCAAAGGGTAAACCTGTGAAATATGGTGCTTTTACTGAACATATTTCTTTTAGGAGTTGTTTTTTTAGAGCAAGTGTTTTAATATTTCCTATGTCCAGGTAATACAGGGTGATTTTGGACCCCTGGCGTTGATACTTTTCGTTAGCTTTTCCCTAATTTGACGTTTCTAGCTGGTGTTCTATTTTACTCTAAATTGTAAAAAATATTAATTCTATCTAACTCAATGAGAATTTAAATGAAAAGCAGCAATTCAATTTCATCATTAAAATTTCTATCGAATCCTGTGAGATTTTTAACTAAAAAGTAAAAATTCACTTTTCTTCTCATTGGGTTAGATAGAAATGATGATTTTATCATGATCTTTTACATTTTGAAAATGCCGACGAACAATTACAACGCTGGAGACCAGAATCAGGTACCTGCTGAACTCACAGAATCAGGTGGTGCGATATATAATGTACCTTCCATCATATGAAAAATAAAAACATAATGTTCATTGGCGCGTCATCACTAAAGAACGGCTGGACTGGACTTGACTACTTTAAAAAAAATCGTATTAGTTTGACGAAAACTTCTATAAAAAATATATAAATATGGTATTACTTAACATAACTTCAACTTAACTGACTGTGCTGCAAAAAAACGTGGACTTTTGGAATAATTTGGCGTTTTCACTAGCACTGGACGACATCTAAATGTAGGTACTGCTTAAACAAAAGCGAAGCGTTTTTTTTAAAGATAGTAAGTAATTACTTTGCCTAGATACAGGTACACATCACTTAATACAAATAAAACAAAAAAATCTTGTACTTGCAGGTATCGCCTAGTGTTAGTGAAAACAGGCATACGCCTACTGTCCAGTTTCAGTTTACGTTCGGCAATAAGTTGCCTTTGTCATTGATTGAAACAATATTCAGTTACGAAACGTGACTGAAGTAAACAATAACAGTGAAATTATATTTTGCAATATTGGTTTAACTAAGAAACATAAAAAGCACTTGGACAATCACAATTTAAAGCTTGAAAATAGGCTCCGTCGCAATTACGCAACAACTGTAATATTCTGAGAAAAATCTTTAGAGGAATAATATAATTCATTGGAACAACTTCATAAGCAAGACTATTACGGTGCCACAATGTCGCAGCCTGATAGACGCAATAAAGCTAGAGCGCAATTGCCCTCAGATTAAGTGTTATATTCATAGAACAGCTTAGCACAGACACGTATTATGAAATTCATAAATGCAGTTCTGCCATTTCTGCCAACACATAAGTGCATGTAAGTGGTAGAAGTAACTGGCGCATTGTGCAGTTACTATCAACTAACAATGTGAAGTAACAAACGAACGAGCAATTATTTTAAACGCATCCATTGCAGTACAAAACAACGATAAAGAGCTGACGCGGAGTAGTCGTAACAAACGTCGTTATCCTACATTTTGGGGTCGATAAACTGCGGGCAGGCGACGCGACGGCGACGGCTGGCCAACCTCCGCACATTATATGATCAAAGCACACACTGAAAAGAATCAGTAGTCTCACTCATAAATTCTCCTCGTTCAGCCTATTCATAGAAAATCGAACCACCAAGGTCATCGCACGGCGCCATTACGGGGACAATCCGTCATTCCTTTCCGTGCAGCTTAAAGATGGTCTCACTTACAAACTTTCGTAGGCAATCGCTGAAAAATATTAACCGTAGCAAAGTTGTGAATTAATGGTGACAAAGTAATGCAATAAACTTGGAACGTTAAAGTTGTTAAGTCACTAATTAATGTGGATGTTCACCGATATCTTAAGGACGTACGCTTCTATGTTTGTGAGAAACTACTGTTTTGCGAACGAACCTTTGACACGGTTAACTATATCATTGGGTTCTGAAAGTATTTGTCCTTTGTTGTCGACAAAATAAACTCGTAGAAATGCACGTTGATATGTTTTAAAGCGTAGGCCATCTAAGCGAACCGTGTAAAGTTTTTATTACTGTTGATCTTTCAGGCGAGCCCCGAGCGACAGAGATGCATCTGAAGATATGAAACCCCATACATTTTTCTTGAAACTTTCCACCCCTGTGCTCAGTGTAGCTGCATAAAAATACAAACGAATTCTACATACATACTATAAGTTTTACGAGGTAAGCATAGCCCGGAGCGGTCACGTACCCACCAAACCATGAAGAGATTGAAGTTTGAAAAAATCTACTGAGTAAGAATAGGTTTGTTTATCTACCAGCAAAATTCTTTTTCCGCGTCAGTGTTATATCTGAAAATGCACGTCATTTTTCATCGAAGACCGCTAGAAAATATTCTGAATGGTAATAATTATGAGCACAATAAATCCATGCCTCGTTCAGACAGGGCGTTTATTGTTCTTTTTCGTAAAAACGTCACTGACAGCCGTGATGGTAAAATGCTGTCTTATGAATATATTATAGGAGCGGGCACTTTCCTCCGACCTCCTACGCTAGTTTACTATAGATCTATCCATCCTAGTTTCAATTTAAGTATTTGTGAATAGATACTGCCTGCCAGTTTGCATAAACGTAAACAGGACGAGTGTGTAAAGCAAACAACAAAAGCTCCTGATAGAGCTAATTGCGTTACAAACTAAAAGTATGTGGTGTGTTGTGGTCGAGCAAAATTGACGTGAAGGTTTTCATATAATTAAATTTTCGGAGTATTAGACAGTTCAGTAATTAAATAATTGGACGAGGGAGAGAAAGTAGTGGTAGGTGGAGATATTTTGAACATAATAGTGTTTTGTAGGTAATAAATAACTTACACTTACGAGCGATTCAAAAGCGATTTTTTTTTAAGTATTGACACAAATGTTGTGGTGTTACGAAAATATTATTCTCGAATACTATTATGAAACAAGCCCTTTCTCAAAGTAGTAATACTTATTTCATGAGAAAATTGTTGTTTGTATTGATGCTCTTTGCTTGTGAATAATAATGTCTGTTGTATATTTTACGTTACGCAGTAACCGTTAAAGAAAAGTAAATTATTTCTCCTAATTGTCATTTTAAAATTTTATATAAATTCAATAATCAAATAGGAAACTTTCATATTTAACCATCATTGCAGTTGAATAAGTGGTGGAGGTAGCAGTGTTTTATACTTACGTCATTTCATGAAAAAAAAACATGTTTCATAAATAATAGTTTTATACGAAACACCAATAATAACGGTCGTCAGCCAATATCATTGGCATTATATTGGCATACATCCATCTACATAGCATTGATAGATTCTGCGACCGATCCAACATAGTCCCTTAGTCATCTCCTAAGACCATTGTTGCGGAGACCACTTAAGCACATAAACCTATAGGTAAGTGGGCATAGCTTGGCGATTCAATTTCAGTACAATGAATATCGGTTTTCTGACTAACCTACTTCCAGCTATTAAGCATCTGTTACTAGTTCCGATTGGAAATGTCGACAGCAGCAGCAAAAAGCTAACTTGGAACCGGGATAAATATCCAATTTACGATATCTTTTTTCTTATTTCTTGTTCAAGTCACAGGAAGTATAATCTAAGATAAAGCTTTGTTTTTTACAAAGGACGGAGGAGGCCGCCCTAGAAGGACATGCACTGACCTTATTGGTGATGTTCTGTAGAAAGGTAAGGTGCGTAGTACTCGTAACCGGCGTGCGTGTGTGACCAGATTTATGAAAGTAAACGAAGCAAAAGCTATGTAAGGATCATAGCTGGTCGTTTTTTGTACTTTCTGTCTACCCCCATGGACATAATAGGCGTGAGGTAATATAGTACGTAAGTATTTGACTCTCTAAAACACACAACACTTACTTTTAAAGTAGTTTTCTTTTTCTTTTAAATATTGCAAAGCGTATCCACTTTTTCATATCGTGGCATTATAAGGAGGGTAATATTTTCTTATCCATGTAATATCACGCCACCTCTAAAGTGGAATGAG
This sequence comes from Phlogophora meticulosa, assembly GCA_905147745.2. Lineage (NCBI taxonomy): Eukaryota > Metazoa > Arthropoda > Insecta > Lepidoptera > Noctuidae > Phlogophora > Phlogophora meticulosa. Next base: position 10,120,269 of record LR990528.1, on the reverse strand, counting down.
GTGGAGTTTCTTAAACAATAATTTTGCTTGTCAAGACTTATCGACTTATTTATTATTTAGCTTGGAAACTACAAGCTTTTTTCTCTCTTCCAAACTGAAAATATATAATCAAAGTATTTATTTTATTTTGTTTTTGTATGTTTGTATGTACTTAGTTTTATATTATAATTAGAGTCAGTAGTTCTGTGAATTTACTATTAAAAAAAACTAAAAATACAAATCAAAATGTACAATCGAAAGACGGTCCAGTAGTTGCAAGCGCTACTGCTGAAGATGAGGTCCTTCTATTTCCGTATTTTTAGATATTTCCATTTGTAATTACTGAATATGGGCCAGGAGTCTGATTCATGCAGCAATAATTTCGTCCCCTATTACATAGACCTTAAACATAACTGGCGAAATGTAGGTGTACCTACCTGCCTAACCCTTCGAGGATTAGTGGCATAATGTTATATTATATTTCATTCTATTAATCCAGTTACTAATTAATCCTTTATCGCGTATGGTACACATTAATCTCTTCTAATTAAGCATCAGTCAATTAAAACTGTTATTAGTATTATTGATATAAGCAACCACGTTCAATATATTCTTAGATATTTCTAATTTCTGAGGGGTCTGTTATTAATTAACATCTAAAACTGATCAAATGATATACCAGTTATAATGAAACTTTCTGAAGTGACTGAACTCCAAGAACGTTCTGTTCTAGAAAGTTTAGTGACTTTTGCTTAAACTAAAGAATTGAATTGTCTTACGTCGAGGATTGTACTTATGGTTACTTTTTTCATACAGCAATCTTCATAAGTCGAAGATGATAGGTGCCTTAACAGAACCAAGCCCTACAAACTACTAGTACAGATCTACTAGTAGTAAGTTAGGCATATACGCTTGATCATCTGTCAGTCGATGGAGCGTCAGCAGTCAGTGGCAGGAATCAAAGCGAGTGAAGTGTGATTGACGTTTTGGTTGGGCAGAATACGCAGTTGGTACGCACCAGCTTACACTTTACTATGTGCATAAAAATACGGCTATATGGCCGCATTACGAGGATTTTCATAAAAGAGCACTTATTTCAAACGTTTTCTGACTAAAGTTGTTTTATTTTTGCACTCAATTTTAAAGTAGCGGGTATTTACCTATCCGAGGTCAGCGCAGAACAGCGAACTACAGTTTTTATTCCGCCATCCAACTTCTACGTCAAAGCGTGTCAATACAGGTTGTGCTTTTTTTGGGTGGTATTTTGCGACCAAACCAGTAGTCAACTTGGGGTTTCTCTATATTTGGGCCCATATAAACGAAGCCGTACCAAACTTTGGAGTATGTCCGTTCCCAGGCCAATATTCGGGGTTGATTTCCTGAAAGTTGAACTTTGTTTCTAATTAAGCAATTAGCCCATTTTTAGTTTTTGCACAACATTTGGCTCACGTTCCACTTTTGGTAAGAAAAATGCCTGATTTTACGTAACAATTTTACCCAGCACTCTTTCGGGTGACTAAATGGCCCCATATTTTATGTAGTTTCGGTATTACTAAACTCTACATTCGGGAATGTTGTATCGTTTGTTTTTGAAATTAGAAAAGCATTTTTTTTTAATTTGTGGTTCTTTGTAGTACATTTCGTGCTTATCTATTAAATGAGTTTGCAACAAATAAGATTTGTTATGTTAAATCGGCTAATTATCGGACTTATTTACATCTAATTATCGGACTTGACATTACGCGTCATATAAAATATCTACTGGTGTTAAAATGGCATCTAAAACAGAGATAATTTTAAATAAACATAGCGGAATAATTCTATACTGTAACGCAAAATATTGTAGAACGCTATGTCGGTCCTGATAACCCCGATATTTTTGTAGTCTATGACAAGCTCGGGGCACAGAACAAGGGGCCAGTTACACTTAAGAACTACATTATTGCTATGCAGTGGTCTCAGGCTAGAGTGTCTAGGATGTCGGGAGTGTCGGGACACTCCTCTAGAGCATGATACGGCAATAACACTGCACATTCTGCCCTCAGACACCCGTTATTGTCATATTATACGGAATGTTTGCTGAATCAGATGCTTAGTAATGCGTGATTATGACTTTAATGCTTTTATTGTATTGCATGCGGTGAATATGTTCTGGGTCGTATAACTCCAATGTTATTTTATAAAGTAAAGAAAACATAACCCTCTTTTCAGCTTTGCAGTGTTCGGGTAAATAGGGCCCCCATCTATAGAGTTGAGGGCTCTTGTTATCTGAGACGCAATTGCAGCAGTTGTTAGCCCCCTGGACCCTGTGTCTATATACATGGTCCCTTAAGGACTAGCTACGCTACTGTACTCTTCTAAGGGCACACAAAAAATACGTAATTACCTTAATATAGTTAATAAAGCCAAAATAATTAACCGTGAAAACAAACATCACGTTGTTATTTTCCATTTAACAGTTTGAATCCCTCCAATTGTCTTAACGACTGCGGTTCAAAGTTTGACAGCGGACATTGTTTTCTTATAACAAAATTGTTGCCGCAGATAGAACTCCAAGTTTATCTGTTACCGATTTAATTTGATGATTCACTTCGGACTGAAATCCGCGCTCGGCTTGTTCTTTGGTTATTCGTCTTTTGTCTTATTTTATTATGCTGTTACTCAGTCGCGGCGATAAAGGCTAGCGAGACGGCTTGTCTGCCTGTTCCCGGTTTTCTCGCCCTTGTTTATCCGGCTGGGGGTAGTTAGCGCGGCGGAGTGGCGCCCCGCGGCAGTGCCTCCGTAGCCCGCCCAGCGATGGGACGCTCCACGGCCGCCCCACTGCTCCCTACCGCACGCGTACGATCTCAACAACACAGGTGAACCACAGGACTATAAAAAAGGACAATCATCTAATGTGACTTGGACAAAATGACTCCTTTTATACATTTATATTGTGTTATATGGATAGAGTTATTGACGGGCTGCTGCACCACCACAGGTGAGTTGATAGTGCAATTAGCATTTTTATTGAGTTTGCCGGCAACTTGTGAAAAGTTTTGTGTAAAATACAAATTTTAATAAACTGTTTCGGAAGTAATGGATTGACAGTTTAATAAAGAATATTTGTGGAACTCTTAACAAAAGTTTAGAGTGCTCAAAAGTAATGTGAGGATTTAATTACATAATTGTGCAATTTGAGATTAGGCCTATTAATAATGGCGTATCAAAAAATGTACATGTTTTTTATTTCTAGTGTCAATATTTTTATAAAAAAAAGTACTTCTCATTCACATCGGATTGCTAAAAACCATCAAATTATATACAGATTACTTTCTTATAAACAATAAAATATGTGTTAATAAAATAAAGTAGATATTTTCTTATCTAAATAATATTGTAAGTATTTTCCTGTTTGTGTTGTTTCTTGCCTATCTGGCGTTGTGTTGCAATATTTTTTTGGATATAGTAAGTGGCCCGCAGTTCCATTAAATAACATTGTTTTATTTCTCTTGATTACATCATAATTAAACCTATTTTAACGTAATTCCTCCAACCAAACTATATAATTTTAATAGAACCTTGGATAAAAACTAACAGTGATAATTATATTCTTGATACCGGTCATTATGTCGCAGACATAGTTAAAAGTAATATTTTAATGAAAGGCCATGCATACGTTAACGTGTACATTAACGCCTTAGAACGAGGCGTTTATTTAAATCGTCATTGTTCCGGTAGGAGTGTTCCTTATTTATAAATTTAGGCCACTCAGAGCATTGATTACTGATCAATGTCTGTTAATAAACTTCATTCGTAATTAAAACCATTTATTATTCATCGTAACCTATATCAGAGCTTAGTACACGGTCAGTGGTAACAAAACCAGTAAACGCTGGCCTCGTATTCTATGGAATTTCCTCACCACGCTAGGCTAGCTCAAGGACAATGTGCTATCACTGATGTGCGCCCTATTGTATCTACACAAGTCAAACAAGCAGCATAAATTGTTTCGCGAAAAACAAATCACTCTACGAAATAGGCTATTAAAAAAGTTGCATAGACTACATATTAGTTGTAAATTGTGCATTTTATATGGCACAATTTTCACGACGAAATGTAAATTTATATTGTTAAGTAATATTGAGTTTTCATCAATACTATGTGAAGTGGAAACGTGGTATGGAAATAGTATAATAGGCTCAAGGAATTAGATGTTCGAACTACCCTCAAAGACTTACATCGGACCCTGACTATCGATATCTAAGCAATCATAAAAATACAACTAAATCGTCCCTTTTCGAGCATCCACGATCGCTAAGCTCCTTCAAGTAGATCTGTTCGGAGGGTCGCAAGACGTTGTTGCCATAACATACGAGTAATTCGGTTAACAAGGGGGAAGGATCACAAACAAAATGTACCGGGGGCAGTGACGGTGACGCATCGCCGGATATCCGTGGACATTTTCCGAGGAACGTGACTCTATCGATGCTTTTTATCGATGTAAATACGTTGACTAATGTCTGACATCACTAGTTATCGTAGATCGCACGTAGTTTGCTTTTTTCCCCTCGTTATTAGGAGCATTTACTCACAAACGATGTTGACCAAACACACAGGCACATGTGTGCACTCTCAAATAATTCGCATGCACCGTTTAAGCCCTAAAAGCTTTTTAAACAAATAAGCAGACGGTTAGTTTTTCACTTGCGATAACCTGAAATGGAATTTTCACTAAAAGTGGAGCAATTGCGGAAAACATATGCAGTATTTGTTTAATTCTTTGTGTATTTTATTAGAATTGAATAAACTCAACATATAAATATAATTGAACATAATAAATATATTGCTTTTACGGTAGACAATTATATGCTATGAATAGTAAGTAATCTTATTACGAGTATCTCAAAAAGTATTACATGAGAAAATAACTACGTTTATTATGTTGTTATGCCAAGAATATGGACAACAATAATTGGTTTTGACTTATTCTACTATTAAATAAATAATAACTTATTCTACTATTGTAGAATAAGTTATTAGTTTTTTTTAGCTTTGGATTCTTCAGTTCAAAAATATTTTTATAATTCTGCACCTGAAGGAGACTTACGATTTTCTTTAGGTAATTCTTTTAACCAAAGTAAATAACACAAAAAAAAAGAAAATCATCCTATCTTCTTCTTCTTCGTCATTCACTGCTACTGATCGCGACCATTCGCGAGACCAACGCGTCTCCATCTTCAGTTTTACCCGCTTGGTAAATGCTGCCTCAAACAGCATTCTTAATCATATTCGCCGATGGTTTCTTTCGCTTCAAACCTGTAAATTTGAATTGAATCAAGAAAATAATAAATATTACTCTACTCAATCAAGCTTCTTAAGTTTTCTCAATCAAACCATAAACTTAAAAGTTGTAGATTTCGAGACAAATATTTAAGTAAAGAAGAACCGTTTAAATATCTTTCACGAACCAAAAATAAATCCCCTATTGTTCTTGCTCAGTAACTTCAAATTCTATTTTCGTCATGAAGTACAACTTTAATAACATAGAACTCATAAGCGTTGATCTCGTTCTGCTTGACGTTTCTTTTCCAAATCAAATTATGAAACAAAGATTGAAAACGAAGTGAATACAACTCCGGAACGTAATAATAATTGTTATTCCGTAGAACATTCCTTTTATTGAATTGACGCGGTTCAAAGTGACGACTCGGAAGCTGGAAATTTAAAACATAAAAAGGCGGTCAAACGCAAAAAGTCTACACAAAGTTACGTGAGAGAAATACGTAAAAACAACCCTTAAAAAAACAAATACAAAAGTTTTTCAAAACAGGTCAAAGATAAAACTTAATTCTTATCTTCTTGTGTAACCTAACCTTTGCTTAAGAAAAACCAAATCACATAACTTTGGATTTAAAAATAGCTTTCGACTTTAAAGCTATGTTCTAAAGAAATGGGTCATCTGACTTCTCATTATTTTTATTAAATAAAATTACAGAAACTCAAATTGCTCGTTTTCTAGCGTAACGTAATACAAAAAACTTTTTCTAAATTGGTTTTAAGGTTGTGAAACTTTTTTCATAAATCAGTTCTCTGTAATAGCCAGGCGTATCTTTAAATTATCGTCGTATTCTTTACTTTTAGTGTTCACTTCTTGAACATTTTTCATTACATTTATTGTATGTAATTAATAATGCATTCGTACGAATATATTGAGCTGTGACTACGTTACTGACCAATATCATCATCTGACCAACCCTTTCCCAACTATGTTAGAGTCGGCTTCCAGTCTACCAAGATGCAGCCGAATACCAGTGTGTTATATGGAGCGACTGCCTATCTGACCTCCACTACTGGGATAAATGTTAGTTAGACTTACGGGCTTGACTTGGCCTGACTTTAAATATCTGTGATTAAATAAATAAATAAATAAATATCTTTATTTCCCAAAAAATTACAGATAGTATAAGTTTACGATTACACTAAACATTGAATGCTGTAGAAATCTGTCGGCCGGGACCGTGCTCTCGATAGGTTATGGATGGTAACCCATCCACAAACCCACTTTGGCAAGCACGGCTTAGCATTCGAGCGACCCGTATGGTCTCTAGCTCTAAGTAACAAATAAAAGCCACCTAAAAACTTATGTTATAAAAAGCAAAGTAGGTATTAAACAAGTACAAACTGCAACTAATCCAATAATGTCAGATTTTACCTCGTAAAAGCAACTGGGACATGTACACGTAGCCTAGTTTATTCTCCGAACAGTTAAGTTAACATTTAAGCACGACGCTTCTGATTTAAATAGGATTAAGTAGGAGTACATATACTCATCATCAGTTCATAAACGATTTATTAACGTAACAGTAGGCTCTTTGGTGTTGTAGACACGGGCGTGACTGTTGTGTGTAGAGTCCTGGTTTCAACTCTCGGATCAGACAATATTAATGAGTTTTTTACTGTGGATATGTGAGGACTACATTTTTTTTTTGGTCTGTTTTAAATTCGTCTTTCTTTAATTTAATTTTATTTTCTAATTCTATCTTTAAGCTCTAAGTTTAATAACATAATTATTGACATGGTGTGGTTCTTTCCTCGGAATAGCACCTATAACCTGATTTGCATGATCCTCACGTGATCTGACCAAGATATTGTCTGGACTTTCAATAGTATGTGATCCTGAGTTCGCTTCGGTGTTTCTTTTCAGATTAGTAGGAAAAGCAAAAAGGCGTCACCTTTTAAAAAAAATGCTTAAAAACCAAAAAATAAAATTATTATTTATCACCATCCGTGAAAAAATTCTCAGTAGCAATCCGGAGTCTGGATTGACGCCCGCTCGTAGCATACCTTCGGGGAAACGAGGCACAGCCTGCGGTTGAGTATTGTTATATAAAATGGTAATGGAATGCCATTTTGCACAAGAATAATGATAATTCCAGCATGTACCAGCTCATACAGAGGAGCTATGTACATGAAATAACCACGCCAACTCTAGGTGGAATACCGATTTAAAACAAATATTAACTACTAGCTTTTTCCCGTGACTACGTACGCGTGGAATTTGGAATCAAGTGTCAATCAATATTTTTATTTTTGCATGCACAGTTGAGAATTAATTAAATACCAATAAAATGGAGACTATATTATAAGTAAGACATCTAGCAATACATCGGTAAAATCCGCATTCAATTCCATAGACTTTTTTGACATTGACGATTACAAGCAGACTGGCAAATATTCCAAAAACTGTTGTTTTTGTTTTCACCAATATATTGATATTAGTATAATGATGTCTAAGAAACATATATTCTGAATTGAGCAAAGCACATTGACGTTTGTCCATCTATGGACTGTACAAAACCACCACCACCACTGGGCCATCACGACACAAAAATACTGTACCTTAATTCATTCTCACTGCAATAGCCAACGTATAAAATAAGAAAGAAGATACAATGCATTTATGTAGGCACTGAACGTTTATTCCTAATGAACGCGTACTGCCACCTGCTACTCGATAACTACCTATTAGTGCAGCGAACACGGATTCACAATAGGAACCGTTTTACTAGGTACCTAAGTGTGTTTCGATTGGTGTCACCCATCTCTCCCTACGCTCAAAGAAGCTGATACCACGCTAGTGTCGTCATACTATTCATTTGACTTTGTAGTAGGTGTAAAACGCTTACAATGTATTTGTATCCTTCCTATAATTATTTTGTAGTTGGTATTCTGAGCTTACACTTAGGGAATAACAATTGTTGTTTTTGCTAGAACCCGATTTTGAGGACAAACATTGGATGGATTTGAGAGTAATGATGAAAGTGTGACGCAAGTCATTGTTATTCATTAATTTTTTTTTTCCAATTCTACGTTAATAGCATTAACTTGTACAACTTCCTAAATAAAAAGATAAAAATTTATTCGTGCCCTAAATATCAATGTAAAAATCTACTTAGAGATTACCTCCAAACACTAAGTTATGACAACACTGAGGATCTTCTGCTGGGTAATTTACAGTGATTATGAACTATACATACAAATCTAAATCTATACATAAACGGATGTGTACTCGTTACACCAATTCTTTATCACTACACACACTCACTACATGCACACACACACACACACATTTCACACTCACTCACTACACATACACTCAAACCCTACATTTATTCACCTCACCGCACAGTTAAACGTTTTACATTTTGTGTTTCTTTTCCGACATAAATTATAAATCTTGTTTTCTTTTACACCATTTGCTTATTGTTGAAACGTCATCATTTTGTATAATATGGCTTTGATGTTGTTGCGGAGAATCACTGACTCCTAAGACACAGGCACATACACCTAGTTTAGGAGTCAGAGTATTAAAATTATTGTGACCTAGTTATAAGCCTTTTATGCTCTTTAGTCCTTGGATTTTGTAATGTTATGGCTTTTGGTGAAATAAAGAATTTATTTATTTATTTATTTATTTAATTACATAATATAATATTACGCCTCTATTCCGCGAAGGGTTAGGCAGAAGTGAGGTTTGCCGTCTAATGTAATAGGGGGCGACCCTATTGCCATAAACTAGGCCCAAATCCAGACTCCGTGATGTCATAGATGGAAAAACCCAATAACACTTTGCCCGACCCGGGAATTGATCCCAGAACCTCACGATTGACACTTGACCACTAAACCCGCGAGGCAGGAAATTCTTTATTAATAATACATATAAATTACTTACATCATTACTATGCGGAAATTCAGAAGTGAAAAAAATACCTCTCTATACCCAACGACACCAACGACTCTCTATACCCAAAATCAGGGATCAGAGTCTCAAATAAATTAGTCTTAATGTACATATGCTGTTAGTTCAAATATGAAAGGGGCGACTTCTGAATTCAATCCACTTATGGGTAAGTTGGCAATTGGGCTGGAAGCGGCGTGTTTACCCTCGGAATGACCCCGTGTCAACGAGGCTTGAGAAGTTGCGACCATCCCCACACTTGGATCTACGAAACTATATCCGTACATTGGCCGTGTTTAATTTATATTAAGGTCGGATTGTTGCGATGAAGTTAGCCACAGTTTTGGCACGAATTATTTGGTTACGGTTAAATTAAATTGTGCGGTTGTAACACTGTATTATAATGCAACGAGTATTAAAGAAATTATAAGTAGGTACCTAGACATTAAAACTATAAATACAAAATATGCTTTAAACTACATCAATCGTTCAATCATCATAACGTAGAACTCAGCCATCTTGACCGGAACTCCCTGCACTTACCAAAAACGCATTAACACCACATAAAACATGACACCAAAATAACGTATAAAAATGATGTGTAACACGTGTCAAGCACAACACTATAACATTGTCGATAGCGCCGCATCCACTGAGCTCACTCGACAGTCTCAATTATTCATCCCCCGTCGATAATGGAACAATCCTGTCGACGCTACGGAGTGGGCCTGTCAACGCTAGACGTAATGCCATATATACCAAACTATTCACAAAAATCTATCCCGGTTTAATGGGTTCCGGTATATTTTATACCGGAATCATTACACCACACTAACCTTTAATGATTATGATGCAGTATTTATTTTCTTAGGTTCACTGTACTATCTTCAGAAAATTGGAACGTATTCCATTGAGTCTCTTTATGAAAAGAAATGGCTGTCAGATTCCACTGGACAGCATATATTGCGCAAAGTGTTGTGTATAAATTGTCAATGTGCGAGAAAAACGGACCGTAACGGTTTTAACAAGTTAAAACTATGCACTGTGGACACGCTTCGTTTACGTTAAAGTGAAATACCATTCTGTAGAATTTAATTGACACTACACCCAAACAGAAAGCTGAAATATACACAAATCTATTTATGAATAATCCCTATCGTAATGAAAAATAAAGTTTCGGCACAGAAACGGAATGTAGTAAGTGATTATTATTAGTGAGGGGAAGCAGAGTGCTCTATTTATCATCGCGCCACAATTAGGGCTTTATAGCTAACGATGGCACTAACCATTAGTTAGTCAGCTTATTTCTTTAAGCTACTTTATGTTTACGAACAAAATTCGTGCTTTCACAGTAATAAAATTATATTATCCATTGTTAGTGAGGTGTTAAACAAACCATAATAAAATTATCATTAGTATCAAGAATCTAGGATACAAAATATACGATGGGTTGTTGGTTGGTACTAGCTTTTCTGGCAGACTTATTGAATATATGGATCATCATCTCATCTGCCTAGCCTTTTCCCAACTATGTTGGAGTCGGCTTCCAGTCTAATCGGATGCAGCTGAATACCAGTATTTTACATGGAGCGACTGCCTATCTGACCTCCACAACCCAGTTACTGGGCAAATGTCAGCCCATACCAACGGTTTAACGTGCTTTCCGAGCCACGGAGAAGTCTCGATATGTGTAAGCGTTACGAACGGTCGAAAAGAAAGCGTAGCTTAACCTTCGATCAATCAGTGCGGTTGTTTTTATTTAGCCACGAGCTCCTCAATAGATGGATACCATTCCTAATCATAATATTGTTCTTTATTTAAGTGTTTTTAATTTTTATTTCATAGTCTTGTAGGTTAACGAATTCAAACTAAAGTCCTTAACATTTATTTAAATATCACTGAATTATTTGATATCTTAGGTTAAAAGTATCTTGACAGGGCAATGGGCGTGCATATTTAAAATAACCCTCAATTTTGTAATAGCTGCGTACTCGCAAAACATCTAGACTCTATATTATAGGTAACTGTGTATGGTTAAAATGTCAAATGTAATAAACGGTTCAAATATTAAATCGTTCGGAGTGGTGTATTGATGCCGCAGCCAAATATGTAGTTGAAATCGTGGCATTACATAACATGTATCCGCCTTAAAAAACGGAGCCGTCCACTAAGTACTGCTAAGTAAATTAAAAAAATAATGGAAGATCAACGTTCAGCTGAAATGTGTTACGGCTGAGTGGACATCCGTTGCATTGTATAGCTCGGGTCGCAGTACCCGGTAGGGATGTAAAAATCTAGTTACCTACTGCCACTTAAGATGTTTCCATGACATTTCGGCTGAGCGTTATTTCGCCGTAAAACAAAACGGCTCCGTTTTTTCTTTAACTAGCTCCGTTTTTTTAAACGCCCAATCGCCACGTAATTGGATGACTTCTTCAATTTGGCTTCGAAATTGACACTGATATGATGTGAGGGTTAAATGAATTATTTAAGTGAAAATTTTGAATTATGTGTTTGCGAACACATCATCACTAAGCAACGATTGAGTTCTTTTTAATGAGTCCTGAGTGAAACTATGTATCATTTCAATTATTTATATTACAGCTTTTTTTATTAGTGGGCGTATAATGCTAAGAATAATATGCTGCGATATTGTTTTTTTTAAGATAACAAATGACGTCACTTGTGTCAATATGTTTACACTGTGTTGGATTATTGCCGCAGGTAACTTAGCTTGGTAAACAAATAGGTGAAGGACAACCGCAGTGAGGAGAATATCGCTGCCTATAATCTCTCGTGGTAACTTTTATGGCTCCTTACATATAAAAAATAAACCTATCATACGTAACGTTTCATATTCCCAACATAAATTATTTTATTAAACTTTTCTCTTTTTATCGTCAGTGCAGTATGAACTGGTTTTCATTTTTCGCTTAACTATTGTATAACAGAGGTACTCGTAGGACACAATTCTGCCTAGTAACAGATTTAACTGACACGCGTGTAACACAATTATATCCAACGTAACTACGTTCAATTAACAACTTCAGGCCACCGTGCTACTTTAGTTTTCACCTAATTACTCCACAAATTTACTACAATTTAATAACAATAAACTACCGATATACTTAGACCACAATCGGTCGGTAATTTGTTAAAGTTCTTGTGTCGGGACAAAAATGGGGTCCCAACTTCGAAGGATAAATGTTAGAACCTTTTTTATATAATTTACGACTTGTCTAGAAGCTTTATCCAAGTCTTTTTGGTCTAGTCTAGTAAGTTGAATACATGGTTCGTGAGTGAAGTCCCGGGTTAATGTACCGTGTCTACTGGAACATTTTATTTCTTTAAACTGCAGGTTCTTAAAACCTAAGAATGTGCTTTATAAGGCATGACGTGGCATTCCTACATGAAGGTCTATTCTTGGTGTAATTACTATAATCTGTCACTGGTTTGACAAATCAACATAAAATGATACCTGTGTGAGTAAAAGTACACAGAATTGATGTTAAAATAATTCCTTTTATAAACAGAAGCCCGACTGTCCAAACAATGAACACAGTCAAGAGTTATTTATAAAAAATTGATCGCATACATTGAATTTGTACATATCGAATGAAAATTTGTATGAATACAAAGAAATACGATTTATACGAACCAATTTATTGTTTACTAACATCACTGCTTTCGCTAAGTATGTTTTTTGCCCATGAGATTAAAATTACAAACAGAATATTACAACAATGTTCTAATTACAGGTCGGGAATTACCCACCGGGCAAAATGTAGTGTCTGTAGCACCTATTGAAGTTCCCGACGGTAAGTGTTTCATTTGTAAATATCATGTTAGAGAATATTCTCGAGAAAACATAATTTATTAGGAACTTTGTAACGCTTTTCTTCAAGACACTTCTTAAGTCCAACGTTAAGGCAGTTTAAAAAAACGAATAATAGAATTTTAGCCATAGTTCTCGAAAAGTTTTTTTTCTCTATAGGCACAATATAACTTATTTAAGATCTTGTTTCAAACTGATACAAATAAGTACTAACTTTCCATGTCGTTTAAACATATATTTCAAGTTAAAATTTGAGTTCTCGAAAGGTTTCTAATATAAATACATAAGGTGAATCTGTATGAATCATAAGGCTGGCCAAAGAATCAGCATTGCCAATCAACATGAAATTGTTGCCAGCCTTTTAGGCACTCACCCGTTGACACCGATGCAGACGAATATTTTGATATCCTATGATTATTTTCTCGCTTTTTTATGCTTGACAAAGATAAGAAGAATAATATTTAAGATTATCATGTAAGCTAAATCTAGAAAATGAAAATATTCCATAACTTTAGAAGTCATTAAACCGTTGTAACTGTACCTGTTGTAACAGCTATAATGAACGATAAATGACAGACAGTTAAAAAAAAAAAATACAACGAAATGTAGTTCATAACGTACTAAAGTAAGTACGTAAGTGATACTGTAAAAGCAGAAGCTTTTACAGTATCACTCTAAGCTAAGGCAGTGTCTCACCAGCCGAGCAATGGGAATGCTGACGCTATGACGCACAATGTGACTAAACAAACCCCTTTTACCAATGCCATTATTTATTCCAAGTAAAAAACTATTATGACTGTAGCTCTGTAGCTGGATTGCGAAAACAAACGTTTTCTTCAACCGAGGATCAGTTGTTTTTTGATGAGTCAAACGACATTATTAAGTTTCTTCGTTGCAGAAAGATTTACAATTTAAATGTCTACGGTTTTCTTAGTACTAACATTGCTCTCGCTTAACGCGGTACACCAGTGTAGAACCAGCTTAAGAACCGTGTTTCACCATCACAGCTTTACTAAATTAATGCTCGTTATCTTAATCCATTCGCGGAGAAAATTAGTGAAAAGAAAAATTTTAAAATATTTTTCATCCATTTTTAAAACGAGAACCTTGTGTACTTTGTTGGGTTATATGAGAACCATTAAGTACCCCTTTTTATCTTAAATCTGGTTCGTTGATAGGGGTAAGCGGTACGCCAAGCAATAAGCTACTAAAATGAGGAAATAAAATCTAATTTTAGATCAGTGGGTTGGAAGCTCCTGACCCCAGATTGCAACTTGCACGATAACCGTTCACCTCAACAATATCTCCTAGCACATTTACTAGTGATAAACTACAAGATTTTTAAAAAACACTACAATAACAATTTTAAATGTTACACAAGGCGCGGTATTTGACAAAAACATTGAGTAACTTTCCATTTATTCACATTTTGGTCAGTTAATTGATTTGTGTACTATACTCTGGTTATACCCATATCTAACTACATACAGGACTTATAGTATAAAGTGTATAAATGTAGCGATAATACCGTGAGCTGGTCTCCAGGCGTGAACAACATCGGGGATTAGGAACGTAAGCCTGTTTGCTCATGTTCAAGTGATCGGTGCCTAACGTGCCATGACGATACCTATATCGGAAAGCTAGTTTTGACATATGACGCTACGTTTCATATTACGGTTAACAACCCACCACTAGTATCTATATCGCCTACATTATTAATAGGATATTCTGAAACTAGACCCATCTGTCTGTCTCCTGTACCTTCCGTGACTGATTGATTGACTGACTAACAAACTCACGGCCTTAACGACTGAAGAGATGAACATGGTAAGATATGTTTCTTAGAGGGTGTCTATAGAGATTTAGTAAGAAAGGATTTCCGAGAGTCCACCCGTGACGGGTCAAATAGGGGCTTGATGTTTGCTGGCAGTCAAGTTGAGGGAAAAGCCAGCTTTTTCGTAGATATTAGGCACGTATAATGCTGGCTTGGAATATTTCAGAAAACAGCTATTTAAAATATAAAATTATAGAGTAGTATGCATAATGATTTTGTATTTTAAATAGCTATTTCACGTACGGTACATACGTTGTCTCTCCGAGCATTAGCTTTTTCTACATCTTTACTTAATAATATAAAGAGGTAAAATTTGTTTGTAAGTTTGTATGTAGGGGATAATCTTTGGAACTAATCTAAATCACTTTAACATCTAATACTAAAAACTTTTTCACTGATATAATGCTACATTATTCCTGAGTGCTATAGGCTATTATTATTTTCAAAATTGCGCTTTAGAGAGTGTGGAGGGGATGTTAAAGTTCGAAGGGAAAAAGTACGAAATCCATGCAGACAAAGTCGCGGGCGAAGTGTTAGTAAAGTATAAAATTATATGCTTTTCTATATTTAAATACCTATTTAGGAGGATTATGTTTCTAGGTTTATAAGTCAATAGGTTTCTTTCTCTGTTTACAATACAAATACTTTCATTTATTCCGGACTATACAAGGTTTTAATTCTGGTATACAATTAAAGTAGCACGTTATCTTTATTACTTCAGATTTCATAGTATTAATTATAAATAAATAAATAAAAATCAGCATACAAGGCATGACGCGAACAGTATGAAGGCGCTTTAAGGACTTGACATTCTTGAAATACGTGACATGTATTTTAGCAAATAACACACTTTATCTAAATCTTATAGACCCTTTTGCGAACTTTTCAGAGGTCGCCGCTTTAGATTGATGTTTTTTTTAGCATTGTGCTTCTTATACATTATTTGGTCTGTGAAAGAACGATACAGCGACAAACCGCTATTTGTCGTTGGTGGCCCGAGTATAAATCACGCAACCCTACAGCTAGGGTCGCCATGTATTCGACCTATATGTAGTCCGGTATTTATGCTACTTATCTTGGCAAGCGAGGGAGACAATGATATATGCTGTTGTTGAAACCGGTTGCGACAAATGAGCTTAATTACTCATTCAGCGCTTTTTTCTTTACCGCGTGGGTATAATGAAAGTCTTTCCCGACGCTCCGCTCCACAAATGAATAGTATTTAAATCGATGTTACACAGACTATGTCAGTTTAGAAGTCTGTAAAAAATTTGGACCTTGTATCAATCAAATATACCTAACACTCTCTTTTTTATTCTAAATGATTCGTTGAATAAATTCCCTTTATCGAAACGAAGCTAAAATCTATCTTTCTGAAATATATCATATAGATATCTTTATATCTGTATGAAATATAGACTCCCTACTCAGAGCACACAACTCTGATGACATAATATCATAAAACTGTCCTATAATTTCATCAAAGTGAGTTGGCCACAGGACGGCGCGACGCGAACGATGGCGGCAGACGCGCCGGCACCGCTCGTCATATTTGTGACTCGTTTTTACTTCTCCTAAAACTTTTATATCAAGTAAACATGTTTACAAGTCATTACCACACTATTTATTGAACCATTCTTTCCAGAATCGATGTATCCGAGATTCGCCGAACCTATACCGAATGTCACCGTTACTGTTGGTCGGGACGCTCTGCTTGCGTGCGTCGTGGATAATCTAAGAGGATTCAAGGTAAATAAATCAAAGCACTTGATTCATTATTGACGATGGTAAGAGTCGAAAATACTAAAGGTAGTCTTGATCGATCGATGGAAGGTTCAACAACCAAAGTTGGCTTACATAAAGTAGATTTTTAATTAAAACTGATAGCTACCTGTAACAATAATTAAAATACATAGCCGTAAAAACATAAAGTGAAACATGCTTCGTAAACAGATGACAATAACGTCAGCGAATATTGTTTTTTAAGCATAGATTCTTTGTAGATATTTTCGAAAAAAACAAGCATCAGACTCTCTAACTTTTTCCGTGTTCGTAGGTGGCATGGGTACGCATGGACACGCAGACAATCCTAAGCATCCACCACAACATAATAACTCAGAACGCGCGCATCAGTCTATCGTACAACGACCACCGCTCGTGGTACCTGCACATCAAGAACGTGCAGGAGGTAGACCGCGGCTGGTACATGTGCCAGGTCAACACCGACCCCATGCGCTCCAGGAAGGGATATCTACAGGTTGTGGGTGAGTATACCATGTCCATCAATCTGTCATACAGCTACCACCGCTCTTGGTACCTGCACATCAAGAACGTGCAGGAGGTAGACTGCGGCTGATAACTGTGCCAGGTATTTGGGATCTATCTAAATAATGTAGAAAAGACTGATCATTTGAAACCTAATACTCCTAATCCTACCTATTTACGGCCTATTGTCAGAATGTAACATGTATCAAGATGTTAGACACCGGCTTTGTGCACTAATTGACATATAAACAAGAGTATAGCATAACTCTCAAGGCTTAGTTACTCGTATCAATGTCAGCTTTTGTTTAGTTACATAATATTAATTAAATGAAAAAGTTTATTTCAAGGATGGCACAGTGTTTGTGACTTCAATTTTTACATAGTTAAAACCATTTGTTTTAACGCTCCCATGAACATGGAAATATATCCTGTGTGAAATCAATGATACGTCATGTCGAATGATCTGATTCCTCCAAAAGTTGTCCAATTGGACATTTTCATTTGTTAACTATATTTTCACTAACTCAGTACCTAAACAAATTGTTTATTTACACAGTGCCACCATCAATCATCGATAACATGACATCAACGGATATGGTGGTTCGGGAAGGCTCTGACGTCACCCTGGTGTGTCGAGCCTCTGGCTACCCTGAACCTTATGTCATGTGGAGGCGAGAGGACGGCCAAGACTTTAATTATAACGGAGAATCAGGTAAAGAAGATAATAAGATATTTTTTTCCCGTTGACAGTGATCCGGATGAATTTTTCGGTGCCCTTCTCATCATCTTTTTCCAATCCGACCGGTAGTTTTAGAGACAAAGCGCGTTCAAACAAACAAACTCTTCAGCTTTATATACTCGTAACATGAATATATAGATAAAATTACTGTCACCAATTAATCCTCACCATTTAAAACTATATTTTTTATATTTGCCAGGAAAGTATGAGTATGTCGTTTTCACGAGCTGCAATGCACAAATAAAAACGTTTTATTTGTTTTCTGCTTTAGCGGTTTCCATATAAACATCAATATATTACTAACAGATTTTTGTTCAAATACAAGCGCTAATAACGTTACAAACGCAACATAGGAAATGATGCTCGAACATCGTAATTATTATGCTAGTACAAGAAGAAAGCTATAAAGATAATTAAAACAGAAAAGTTTACCTACCATGGAACTGACTTCGTAGTTCTCGTCTTTGTAGTAATTAATATCTACAAAGTAAAGGTAATTCGTGCTGCGGTTTTTCTCAGAATAATGTTGAAATTTCTAGTTACTTATTTAAGTCTGTTGTCTAATACTTACTGAGGGTGTAATTTCAAAATATGTACAACATGAAAAATCTTACAAAAGACTTTAAACTCAACCTTTTCATAACTCTAAGACTTATTGGAAAGATCGCTTCGATGTTTTTGTACCTACAACGATATGAGAGCTTTGTGAATTAGAAGGTACACCTTTTTTCTTCAAGATTAAATGTTTGCTTGGCATTTTGAATATTTTATGCGGCCTCTGGTTTTGTATGTTTGGGCATTGAACTCTTTTACTTCAGACCTGAGCTACATGATTACTGACATTTACGTGAACTAATTGAAGAAGTCTACTCATACCTGTGTGGTTCTTTCCTTAACAGCTTAAATGCCAGATGACCGACAAACAATACATTTTCTATTGTGTCTCGTTGTCTGGCAGTTAAGGTGTTAAGCCATCCAGAGCCAGTAGCCAGAATTTTATTTTAACTTGAATTGAATAAATGTGCCTAGTAAGAAATAGTAATGAACGGTTTGTTTTCAATGATAATAACAAAGCTATAAGAAAGTATAGGAACCTCAAATTAAGAGTAAATTACCTCCAATTACCCTAAACTTCCACAACATATGGAACGAAACTTTTCAAACTGTCATTCGAAACACATTAAAACCGTGAGACATTTTAATTGTGGCGAGGATCCATTGTTAATTTCCCCGTAGGCTGTTGTTAAATAAAAATCATTTTCTGTTTTAATTAAAATGTTTTTTTTATTTAGAAAACAATCTCGCTTTTTCTTTCGACAATCAGAAAAAAAACTGTAAAGCCCTTTCTTACAGCTGCGGCAGAAAACACTTAGTGTGGAGTGGGCAGACCTTTTTAGTTTTAGTACGCAAATTGAAAATGAAATTCAAACTGATAGTTGAATAACTGAATATGTCTGTATTTTATTGTCTCATTACAAATTACTGTCACGAACACGACATAAATTTCGACCAGTAGTCTTAGCTTTTCGACCATTGAATCGTATAACATTTATAGTATCGTATAAATGTTCATTCGTCATTTTGCTTCATTGCTGAGCATGAAGTCCTGGGTTTGATTCCCAGGACTCGAGCGGCATAATTGGGCTTCAACAGCTGGAATTTCTCAGTAGCAGCGCCGGGTCTGGATTTCAGCCCGTTTGATGGCAATAGGCTCTCTCCCTATTACGTGGGTTTTATACAGCGTACATACGTAATTATGTGTATGTACTAAAGAAGTAAGCACACCTCTGCCTAATCCTTAGGCAAATACAGGTGTGATTTTATGTTTTATGTTAATTTACACCGTTAACTTTTCATCTAATTCACATGTTTGTTAAATGTTTATTTAAATCGTTAAATGTTCATTTAATTCGTCACATGTTCATTTAATTTGTCAGTACTAACAGAGTTACATGTTCATTTATACCGCTAAACGTTCATTTTTGTCGACAGTTAGCGTGGTGGATGGGGAGACGTTGACAATAACAAAGGTGTCGCGGCTACACATGGGTGCTTACCTCTGTATAGCATCTAATGGAGTGCCGCCATCGATTAGTAAACGGATCATGCTCATGGTTCAATGTGAGTATTACTTGCTCCGATCTGTGGAAGTGACATCCCTTGTAATTATAGCTGACACGCCGTGTATGAAGAGCAGGTAGGTACGGTTGGGAATTCAGTGAACTGAATTGGTAAGTTTATACGTATAGCGACAATAATTATCATAATAATTAGGTACAAACTAAATAAATAATTACTTAGAATAGGATACAAAATGAATACACAAAATGAGTACACGTGCCTTACGATGTTGGTAATAATTTCACAAACTTCATGTATAACATTACTTATAATACCTAATAAAATGATGACGAGTCTCATTTTGTTCCACCTTGAACTATAAAAAAGAGAAAAACAAAGTCTCTCCTCCAAACCTCTTCAGTACCTTTTTTCGTTTTTTATGCCAATCGACGTCAAATGTATTTATTTACTGACATGCTCTCTATACAGTATTTTGCATTTTTTTGAAGTTCAGTATTGATTCAGTATTTATTTACTTAAATCTTACCTACGAGTACCATTACAGATCTGCAATCCAATGCGAAAGAGTGGTCTATTGAAAATGATATTTCGAGTATACTGGCGATGTATATCACGATATTTAACTATTTATCCCATAAAACACTAATACGCAACAGCATACTTCGAATTGCTAAAGGAAAAAATGACACGTTTTTTTTTGTCTCCTGTAAAATTGCATTTTTTTTTCATAGAAGATATTGGTACTTTTTTTTTATTTTTATTTTTTTTTTTTTTTTCTTCGTCGTCGCTATAATGGTTTTAATATTAGAGTGGATTAAATAAATCCTATGTCATGATGGCCCAGTGGTTTAGGCTTCGCCTCTTGTGCACAAGGTTGTGGGTTCAAACCTGGGCAAGTACCAATGTAAGTTTTTCAATTCATATGTACTTTCTAAGTTTATATTGGACATCACTAACATCGGTGAAGTAAAACATCGTGAAGAAAACCTGGACTTATATAATTAATTTAAGTCTGAAATCGCCAACCCGTCTTGAGCAAGCGTGGTGATTAACCTTCTCTGTATGAGAAGAGGTCTTTGCCCTGCAGTGGGACAGCAATAGGCTGGTACTAAATAAATCCTATTGGTAGATTTAGTGCTAGTCCACACTAAGTCATTAAGGACACAAATTGACAAGCAAACGAGTCTAGCCAGTAGACAGAATGGTTTGCCATCCGTGTTTTATTAGAACTGTAATAGCTTGGGTGTCCTTACTAGTGTTTATCGATTGCCTACCTACCAGTTTGAATCGCTTAGCTTGTTCGACACGCTATGATTAGTGGCTTAGAATAGATCAGATTCACACATGTTTCGTACACACAGATTAAATGATTAAATATTTGTGTGATTACGGACACAGTCACTTTAATTTGTTTTATGAAAAAGCTTACTTTGATCTTGGTGTTAAAATTCGACGAAACATCGAAATAAATCAAGCTATTTCTTATTTTAAAATTTTACTGGACTGAAATTGATTTACGTAGTTTTTATTTATATTGTTGAGTAGGAACAGAGGCCGCATCAAGCTACTACAATCTGTCAATTTTTTTGATAGTTTTTAACTTAAGAATAAGGTTTGTGTTCAATTGGGAGAATTAACAGTTTGGTATAGCTTGATGTGCTGGCGTCCGTCCAACAAAACACGTGAAAACTTGTGAGGGGTAAAGGTCAGAAACATTGACGAAAACAACGGACGCGTGACGCGACCCATTTATTAATTAACTTTACCTACGGTATTTTCCAAGGTGGTTATGAAATCTGTACGAACTTTGAATCCTTATTCTGATAGGAGGGTGTTGCGTTATTAGGGGAGGTTGAGAAGTTTTTTTTTAAATATTATATTGCCTTTAAGGAAACAGGACGGAAGGAATGCACAACGTGACACCATGAGTTCAGTGTATGATTCAAGAGACATTCCTCTGCATTTAAATTTATCGCTGGCGTTTTATACTATTCGTAAAAAAAAACATGATTTCTATCTAATGCAATAAGATTTATAAACAAAGAAGCGAATTATTTCCTTTTTAATAAAACATGTCATTGGATTAAGCTGACGATAAATTTTAACACTGGGGGATCCAGAATCATGTAGGTACTAATTGTGCGATGATGTCCCTAGCACCCTGTAAGCAGATCATTTCTAAAGGATTAAAGAATCTTAGCCAGGACATATAATAATATGATCCTCTTATGTATCTATCTTATACGAGTATATATTACTAGCTGTCACGGCGAACTTCATACCGCCTCAAAAATTAAGTTACACTGCCATCTGTCAGAAATGTATGGAACTTATTATAGGAAGACATTTAATTTGCAATAAAAAAATATTAAGGTCAATAATCGAAATAAAAACTATCCTATCTTTTAAGTTTGACCAAAACACACACTGTGTGCAGCATTTTATTAAAATCGGTTCAGTAGTTTAGGAGTCCATAGCGGACAAACAACGTGAGACGTTATTTATATATATTAAAATGATGATTGAGACGTACCATACCCCCGAATTATATATAAGAGTTTTGCCAGTACCGACTGCGCAATGGTCACAAGACCATAAAGCTGACCATGCCAAATTCTGGCGACAGCACCTTCTTCAATGTCAAAAAATGGAATTTTTCCAACAGTTCCACCGATGCTGTCCATCCCCAACCAGCTGGAAGGCGCCTACATCGGGCAGGACGTGACGCTGGAGTGCCACACCGAGGCGTACCCCTCCTCCATCAACTACTGGACCACTGACCGCGGGGACATGATTATTTCCGGTGAGGCTTGTATAATATGCGTGTACTCACATATGTTCTCTGTTTAGAATAATAAACGAGTATGTACGAACATTATTAACATAACATCACGCTTGTATTAGGTTGGGCAGAAGTGTAGCTTCAGTAAACGCGCAGCACAACAACAACACAACAACAACAACATCACAATAAAACAACGTCACAATAACACAACATCTTGAATTAGGTTTTGGCCGAGCCGGTGTGTATATTGATTTGTCAGTATGTAAAGTAACGAACACGCAACGTGTCTGACGATTTCACCAAGAAATGGTAACAGATTAATTATGTAAAGCAAAAAAGAACAGCTGTAATCAATGGAAACTTTAATTTAATACGTGTAGGATAAGTTTCCAATTATAGCAGCTTTACTGATTAAAGTTAAATCATTATTCGGCTTCGTTATTTAAATAATGCAGGAACTAAATCATGGAAAGTGGTTCAAAACCTAATAAAGCTCCATACATTATAAACGTGAGCTCTAAATATTACTAGCTTTAGTTTCAGTGAACTTTCAACAGCCTTATTTGAGCTCCACCGATGAACCACAGCCGCTAACTAACAAGCAATGAACGCTATATTATCGAACTCCGAACACAACACAAATACGTACATTTATCATATTGGCATAAATAACATGCGTTCACGTCAAGTAAGCCATCGTTCGATTGTATCATTGATTTATGACTTCATAATGAAAATAGTTTCCCTTGTATCGAAACAAGGGAACTAGGTGTAGTCGGATACGTTCCGAATGTAGTTCATGCGCGAATAGAGAATACTCGAATAATGAAATACTTCACTATTTCCACTTCAGCTCAACTACACAATTGATAAATAAGTCGAATAACAACTTTGAATCAAAAACTGTTTGCTATTTTTGCTACTTTATCTCATACAGAAATGGTTCCGTAGCAAGCAACCGGTATTTTTGCATGAAACTGAGCATTTGTATTGACTCTGCAGTGGTTATTCGTCGAATATCAAGTTTTCTGGCATGAGCGTTCTAGTTCGGAAGTAGAGCAACTTATTAAATAGGTTATTGGAGTTGATATCTTTGAAACTATTTTATGGATAGTTTATTGCACAAGCTCGACTTTCACGGAAAGATAAAAAAAAAACATCTATTTCTGTCATTTTCATAACTATTCCTTATTGGTTACGTAATACCGAATACAGGTTTTATATTTAAGTAGAAATGGAAATTATAGGAGGCAAGTACGAAGCATTCCCGATGGACAGCGGCTACAACAAGTTCATGATGCTGAAGATCAAGAACATCACTAAGGATGACTTCGGCTTCTACAAATGTATCGCGAAGAACTCGCTGGGAGAAACAGACGGAATCATTAAACTTGATGGTAATTTTTTAACATTAGTAGATTGATTTAAAACGGCCCCGTCGGAGGGAGCGATTGAAAGCGCTGAAAGAATCGTAAAAACAAACAGCCTTTTTTACGATCTTTGGGAATTCGGAAGTGTGGGAAAATCACACAAAAGTGCCTGTCAATTATCTGTAAAGCTTTTCTGGGTAACTTTGGAAAAATACTAGTACATTATTTATTTAATATTTTTCTTGGATTGATTCATATTGTGTGTTACTGAACAAAAATGCTTCAGACATTCTGGAATTTGTTAAAAATATTTGCTAAAGAATAAACGTGTTTATAGTTCTTTGTCAAAAATACGCATTTCCTTACAGAAATACCGGCACCACCGTCTGCCTTCACAACAACACAAAAATCAGTGTTAGACAATCAAACTATTAGGAAGAAAGGTAACTCTATCTACTACCTTCCAGCATTTTATAATTAACTTACGCCAAATTTTCTAATATAAATATTCCAATAGGTTTGCCGCAAATCATCCAAAGTAGTGACGCAATCAGTTCAAACTTCCAAGGTGAAATGTACGGCGAACAGCTAAGTGATTTCGGTAAATATTTTAACAATATTAATGACACCTGAGTAGATTTGTCACTTAAATATATGTCATAACTTCCGAAAGGTGAATTTTCTGTCGTTATATCTAATTTTGAAATGGGTTACGTAAATCAGGTCAAACACTTGCCAAGTTACTCGTAGTTTAATTCTTAATAAAGGGCTCGTTTGACTTTAAACTAATAATTTAATACAGACGCTATCCTTACGTTTTAATTGAAGTAGGAAACAATTTATTGGTTTTACAGTCCAAAATGGTTACCGAAAATTGAATCATTAAATAAATGAAGAATCGATTATTTATTATTTCCATAGATCACTCATAATATATTAAACGTTACATTATACCTCTCTATTATTATATTCCTCAAGGCGATTTAGAAAAAAACAAATATCTTCATAAATAAACGAAAAGCCAAAATCAACTTCGAGCGAAATGAAAGCAATTCCTATAAAAACCTAATTTCATTTTAGATAACAAAATAACAAATCCGATTATGTTCTAGGCTTACGCTCAAATTGTACAAATGTTCTGATATTTGTTTCCATTTTCAGATGATGACCTAGAAAATTCAGCAAGTCTCAGCAAAGTTAATTCTATGTTAGTTTTCACGTTAATGTGTCAAGTGATATATATAGCGAGATGTATTTTACATTCTTGATATTTGTAATATTGTGATGAATTTTAATTTATTTGTTGCTAATTTAAAAATGTTGTTATTAATTTCTTAAGCTGACCAGACAATAAATAATTCGCACTTTACTTTACGTTTATCAACCAGGAGTTAATTATTAAGGACTTTGAAGTGTTTCGTGGATTTGCAATATCCACTTGGTAACTTCATTTAAATTTTTTAATAACTTATATGTTTTGTATCAATAATTTTTTAGTATCTATACGACAAGTCTGTCAGTAAAATGTAAAAAAAACGGCGTCAATTCTGTAAAGCTTCAGCTGGACAAAATTATAAATAATTATTTTACAAATAATTACGTAACGACGAAGATAGCAGAAAATGGAACTGTCGGGATCGTAATAAACTAAATTGGCAGTTCGATTGTTTTATTCATAAGTTTATTATTTATTTCGTACTCAATTATCTATGTATGATTTTATTTAGCCAGTTCTTTACTGAATTGACCCGGCCATCTCTTTTTATAAAAACCGATCATCTTAAATTAGGTCTTATAAGTGTCCTAGGTTCGCTTAGTTATTACGAAATATTTGTACACAGATTTTCTACTACATCGATTTTATAAAAAGCCCCTAGAGCTAGACTTTTTAGAGATAAACTTATAACTGTCCAATAAATTGAAAACTCGTGCGTAGTTGGGTATGTTATTTCCTGTAAACGATTTAGTCGACGTATACACTAACGAATTATTAATACGTAAACCTACTGTGCTTTGGTAGATAATAACTGGTCGATTTTCTTTACCTTTCAAATTATATAATTGTAAGGCTTATTTTGATATTGTTTTTACTGTAAAACTTGTATAGATTATTTGCCGTAATGTAAAATACAAATAGAGACTATAGTGAAATAGGAAGTTTTTGTGATGATTTACATAAATGCTACAAAATGAAAACTGCCAAATGAATGTGTAAAATATGAAAATAAAACGAAGCTTGAAATATTGTGTTTCATTATCTTTCCCGCAAACACGTAGAGAAGCAGAAGAGTAGGTATCTACATTACAGAACAATCTGAAGCTGGATATTACGAAACGAAGTTTTCAACTCCTGCACGTGTCTGTCTGTTTGATCGAGCAAGAGAACAATATGAAAATTCGAGGTTTCAGTGTAATAGGTCAGCGCTCCCGGGATCCTTGAATAGGGTGGGGGGCCTCGGCAGAGGTGTACCAAAAGTACACCCAAATTTCACCAATTATATTTTTAAGTTCCATGTAATAGGGGTGAGCCTATTGCCATCAACCGGGCAGACTCCGGGCTGCTACTGAGAAATTTCTTATGACAAAACTTTCTCAATAACACATTGCTCGACTCGGGAATCGAACTCAGGACCTCACGTTTAGCAGTCGCGTTACCAACCACTAGACCAACGAGGCAGTCAAAAATCGTCACCAGAATTAAGGGTGACACAGAAAAATAATATCACACCAAACAAATCCCTGAAATCAAAGTTAATTATACCTACGTACCTAATTATTGTTTGGAAATCCGTGCGCCAATCAACTTTACTACTTAAGATTACGTAAGTAGTTCCTACCGAATGAGGTTTACCACGTCTTAGACAGAGAACATTCAGGATATCTCAACCGTGACGAGTGGTTCATGGTTATCAAGTACCATGGCAACCAGCCACTGCTCCTTGAAACTTGTGATAATAATCAGCGAGTATTTAGAATACGTTCGTACACGAGTTTCCTTGACAGATTGATTGACTGTTACATTAAGAATCTTTACTCGAAGAAAAGTTACACGATTTCCTTTAATTAAACGTGTACTTTCTGTTGTCAAAGAAAAGTTTATATTGTTGTGAAGTCAAGATCAATAAGGCTGTCACTAAAAAAAAGTTATGTGACATACATCTTCTAGACATATACAGATAAATAAAATTGAAATGTCTGTTTGCCAAAAGAACAGCTTTTTACTAAACGCATATGAGAGTTTATCCGGTAGTCATAGCAAAAACAAAAAAATATATTTGTCTGTATGTTTGAGGTAATCTTCAAAACAGCTTGACCGATTTTGACGGGACTATCACTGGCAGATAACTGATGTACGAAATAGGACCTTTGACTACTTTTATTGTAGAAAAAGAATTAGGTAGAGTTCAAAGAAATTAAAGAAAAAGAAAAAAAATGAAAACTGAAAACTAATGAAGTTTTATCAAATTACACGTGGATGATGTCAAGTGAACAGCTAGTTTTCAATAAAAACACAAAGAATAGTTAAACAGAGGAATTTTATTGACTGTACTGCCGCACCACCTGTCGTGTGTACCTTTTATAGTAAAGTCTAGAGTGATTCACACTTTTATTTTCCATTTTATTTTCGAACAACTTTTTCTACGACAGGAATGCACGAAGAACCACTGTGCGGAACGTGTACGAATAGCTATCACTATTAATATGTAACGTGAAACAATCTGGTACGCTGCCCTTTACAGTCCAGAACAATCGATATCTTACTTAGTAATTTACTGCATTCGAGTTTCCACTCGTGAATTTCCAATCGAATTGGACAATAACCTGCATCTCCGAAGTGTTGCGCGATTGTTCGCGATTTTCTCTAGTTCCTTTGATTCGGTACATACAGGGGGCGATTTAGACACCTACAGGACTCAAATGGGAATGAGTAAGGACCGCATAAAAAAAATTGAAAATGATTTTAAACTTGTACATTTGAAAATTAACGCTGTTCTGTAATTAGTATTTCTCCCAAAGAACGGCAGTTTGTAAACGTGCGCGCATCATATGATCGGCACATGAGGTCAACGCCCTTGATTCGCTCCAGGTTTGACTCTGCATTTGAAAATGTAATCGATTTATTGATAAAAAAAATAAGGTACTATTTTTTTTATTGATTCGATTAGAGTATCGTGGTCTGATTCACCTCCTTAAATCCTGCAGGTGATTAAATCCGCATCATGTATAATATTTTAGACATAGTCAACTAAAGGCTGCCATAGGCCGGCGCAACGCGACAATGCTATATGCTTTTTTTGATGGGAATTGTTGAACGGATGTATTATCTGTAGATAAATTTCTATGAAAATGGGTTACGCCTTACTCTCTGTACTTTAGTTTTAGTAAAGCCAGTATTATCTAATTAAAAGTTGATTTGAGCCATTTGACTGATTGAAATTTACTAATTAAAATAAAAGTAATGTCATCTGCCTAGCCTTTTCCCAACTTTGAAGGGGTTGGCTTTCAGTCTAATCGGATACATCTATATACCAGTGTTTTACCTGCCTATCTGACCTCCACAAACCAGTTACTGGGCAACACGATAACTCTTGGTAAGACTGGTTGTCAGACTTTCGGGCTTTAGACTACCCGTAACGACTGTTAAAGATCTTCAAATGACAGCCGAGACCAATGGCTAAGCGTGCTTTCCGAGGCACGGAGGACTTTCAATATGTTACAAACGGTCACCCATCCACAGACTGACATCGGCAAAAAAAAAATGGGTCTTGAATGAGCTTCTGTAATATGGGCCTAAGTGCACCCTGTGAATCTCATCCCGAGTATTCATTAGGTTAAGTCTACGACTAGCCACAGTTCTACTATTCTGTGTAGGTACATTTCAGATTGAAAAAATATTTTAATCTTCAAAAATCAGAAAAATACGAAAAGTAGGTAAGCAAATATCAGTTCTTGTATATATCAATAGATTGCCGACCAAGAAAGGTTATAGCTATTTAAAACAACCCGAGCGAATGCGAGTAGGGCACGTGCCTTAAGAGTTAGGTCTCAATGCTGTGCACGCGGCTTCAAAATATTATAGCCTATAAAATGCCAATTCTGGATTGAGGGACGCACTTAAGTTTGCAGTTGAACACGTGGCTATGCACAAGTAACTAGGCACTCTTAAAACCCACTATCCAATTTATACGCCCTAGAAAAACGAGTTACCTATAGATGAGACTGTAACTATCGTGTGGAAAATATTAACACCACGATTCAGAAAATGCCTTCATTTGCACAACGCTATCTACCTTTCGAGTACACTCAAACTCAAAGAACTTCAGTGTGCCAAACACGACTGCTTGACATAAACTTAACTTCAATCTGAACGCTAGTAATTGTGCTTGCCTCATAAATTTATACCAAAATGCTGTAGGATATTTGTATAATCGATTCAAAAATCGAATTGACGTTACATTCAGTCCTGCTAGGCTCACTGGTTTATTTGAAAACCAGCGTCAAGCACTAGTCTTCTGTCATTTTTGTTGAGCCTACGTATCAGACACAACCTTGAAACCTTTTTGCTTTTTGTCATTCTTATTTCAATTTCTTTTGTTTTCTTTCTTAATCACAAATGCAGTTTATTAAAACTATTATAAATAAATATTTGTTAAATATGCTGTTAATGGATGACAAATGCCGCAAAAGTAAGTAACGAACTTAAGTCTATTCACATCGATGGGCCAACGGCCAATATAAGTTTAATCTTTTAATAAATATCATATTCATGTGATATAACACCAAATGATCAAGGTCCGGTTTTTTCCTTTACTTGTACCTACGGTCAGACATTGTTGCTTCCTAAATTTAATGCTGCTAAGTCAACCAATAGGATTTGAAAAGAAAGTCATCAAAATATGCGACATAATTGATAGCATCTCTTGATTGTGTTGACTTCGTAGTTTGAATAATAAATAATCCTTTCAAAGGCACCGCACTCTGTAGTAAACAAATAGATAGCTCAACCCGTTCCTAAGAAAAAGCATCTTGGTTAGATGGACGAACAGACATTAAAATAATCCTGTGAGGTATAAGTTTTCTAGTAACGAGCTTTGAAAACCAGCATATTATTAAATTAATCCTATTAGATTTATTTAGCATAAAGAGTTTCAAGTATTTCCTGTCTATTAATACCTACTCGTTAATTATACTATCTGATAACTACTCGGAACTGAAGCTCATTTGGATTATGATATAAAGCGGATCAGGGGATGGAATTATTCCTCAAACCAAGATTGTTTGAAGATTTCGTGTTACCCGTTTGGTAATACAGTGATTTCCTTTGCATTTATTTATTATTACCTAAATAAATTGAAAACAGAAACAAAGAAAGAAAATACATGTATTTAGCACAGGCACACAATGTTAATACTAAACATTGAAAAAAAAAATGTGCGCCAAACGGGGTCAGTTCAGCAAAATTGTCATGTAGTGTCTGACGCTGGTTTTCAACTGGACTTGAATATGCGGCATGTCACGGATGTAAATCAGTTGATGGATGGAATAAAAAAACTCACGGAACCGAAAACCTTGTAACATTATTGTCTTCCATTCATCACTAACAAGTCCAATCCGGGTTGAAATCCTCCAACACGTTGAACATCGTTAAATATGCTTGTATTACCAAGAATAAAAAATAACAATTAGAAAATTAAAAGAAGTCAGAAACATAAACTTTTAAATTGCACCCAATGAGCTGAGGGCCAAAAAAAATAATAGACATACTAAGTAGTATGTACTTGGGGACCTGACACCGCCAATGTGACCCATCCAACTAGGTATAGTATTGAAAAACGAAAAGAATTGCTTAATATTGCCCAGATTTCAAAATAATGGTCCCGTTGGTTATAGAGAGATGCATTGTATTGGTATAAGGGAGGTCTTTGCTCAACAGTAAGATTGATAGTAATCATTATTTGCCTAGCCTTTTCCCAACTATGTTGGGGTCGGCTTACAGTCAGACCGGATGCAGCTGAACCAGTATATCACATGGAGCGACTGCCTGTCTGATCTCCACAACCCAGTAACTGGAAAACATGATACCCCTTGGTAAGACTGAATGTCAGACTTTCTGGGTTCGGGATTTGTTCTTGGGTGCACGTGAATAGGGCGAAGTAATAATCAACGCTGTTTGTCTGATTTCATAAAAACGTCCAAGGGCCCTCTGCGATTTGAGAAGCCCAGCGGTTTTGGGGAACTTCTCGGAGAAATATCAAACACCTAAATATATACTTTTTTGTTTTTATAATCTTATATAATATATATAGGTATAGGCATCCCGCTTGAACGGCTGGGCTAATTCTTTTTTTGTTATGTTAGTTATTGTAAGGAGACGGTTCTTGTAAAAGAAAAAACTAAGAAAAATGCTCGGAACATTAGACAATTTAAGGAAACTTAACGACTATTTTCACCTGAAGCGTTTGACAGAGAATTTTAATCGCAGGTAACGCCGCGGGGCACAGCTAGTTAGAAATAATAAATGACCTAAATAGTACCTACACAACAAATAAATTGAATTAATTAATTATCATCATATATAATAAAAGACGCATATAACAATAATATAACCGATAGTAAACAAGCGTACAGGGTAAACACCTTTCAATTACCCATCATTAATTAATTTAATGTAAATAGAGTATTCAATGAGTAATTCAAAGTGCATTCATATTTTAATCATAAGTAAACATTCTAAAGCCGTTAGCCACTGCACCATTACGAGTTCTCGGAAACGGTTAGTGTTAATGGTTACTTAGTAATAAAACCCGTGGTTTTAATACTTAACCGTCAGTACAGTCAAGCCTGTAGAACAGTTAGTGTTGCCTAATGCACATAACTCAGTACTTAGTTCATCTGTTATGAGGTTTATTACCCCATTGTGTGACAAATCCACTTACAAACGGCAGTTGGCGTGAATCTTAAGTATGTTTCTATAGATTACTCTATCGATGACAGAAGTTTAGTGCGGTTTCGTGTCGTGGATACACACTCTTACTGTTCATATCTCAGCGGTATATCATCAATATTAATTAAAAATAATTAATGTCTAAAACATTGTATAAATAAAGAATTCTGTTTATTCACAATTCAATTAATAAGCGTGGAAGTGATTTTAGCTGCGTAAGTCAGTCAGTCGGCTTCAAGTACTGTACGTATAAGGAAAATGTTTAACGACGAGAACTACGTGTTTGGTGATCAGGATGTGCAAGTGCCAGCACATTTAAATTTCGGAAAGTTCATATTGGATCGTCTTCGCCTTAAAAAAGATGAAATTGCATTGGTAAGTGATAACTCTCTAATTTTGCGTCTTGATGGCATTTTTCAGTCAAAACCCGTCTTTATGTCATGCTTTAAGCAACTTTATTATATAAACTTTCAACTTTAAACAATTTTCTTCGAAAACTCCAGGAGCTAGGTGAAACACGTGAGAAACTAACATACAAGGAATTCACACAATATGCCGTCAATATGTCCGCCGCTTTGACAAAGTTGGGGGTGAGGCGGGGCGACATTGTTGCAGTGGGTTCCGAAAAACGCAATGAATTCGTCCCGACGGTTCTTGCAATCGTGTTCACCGGCGCGACATACACCCCCTATGATTTAAAGAGCGGGAGAGGTGAGACAAAATATATTACTTCCACCACATTCTTCATACGCCTCATATATTTTATGGAATTTAAACTTTTGAAAAAATAAAAGGTGGTGAAAACGTTATCGTAAAAGCTTCAGAGAAATTGAAATTAACAGAAACCATTTTTTAAATAAAATTCCATGAACCGTCTGTTTCTCATTAATAATTCGTAAACTTACAAATAATCAGATTAATGAAGCGTTTTATATTTCAGCGGTATTAAAACACAAGATAAGTTTAACAAAACCGAAATACTTTATATGCTCCAATCTCTTTTGGAGCACCTACAGCGACATACTAAATAGCTTCGATTGCATAGAGAAGTTTGTGACACTGGACGAGGGCACGGAATCTGTAATTCCCATCAGAACTTTGGTCACGAGTGATGCTGACGTAAATAAGTTTGAGCCAGCGCAAGTTCAGGGACAGACTGACATCGCTTTCATTCTGTATTCCTCCGGCACCACGGGCATGCCAAAAGGTGTACAGCTCACACACTTAAATTGCATCCTCAACAGTCTACCAGATGAGTGAGTTTCTACTATGTCTATTATTTTCTCCTCGCGATATATTTTGCTTAGTATTCTCAATGGCTGAACTCTATTGTGCATAATAATGTATTAAAACAAATATCGAAACTTGGCATGGAATATTAAATACAACTGATTAAATCCGCACTAAGTAAATATTTTTGTTAAATTTTAATTTAACAAAAATATTTATTTTGTATTTGTGTACGGAAAAAATATTTAAGTAGAGTGAGTGTCAATATCACAAATTTGCAATAAATTGCTTATTTAGTTATTTACCAATACGTTTTAGTAACGGTAAGTAATATTGTTGTTTTACCAAACAAACCCAAACAACTTTAAATACAATTATGTATTGTATGTACAAGTTGGATATTTTCCTGTACCGTGAGTGAGGTTTCAGTATGTTTTCAGGCACAAACTTGAACTTAATAGAAAGGTCTCTCAAGTGTGATTCATGACAAGAGAACTGTTTTGATATAACATATGTACAACATAACATCACGCCTATATTCCCTGAAGGATTATGCAGAGGTGTACCTATAGTAGTATACCCACATTTTACCAGATATGTTTTTACACTTAATAGGGGGAGAGCCTTTTACTACTGAGAAACTCCAAATGGAAAAAAACCCAATATCACTTTGCTCTACCCGCGAATCGAAGCTAGGCCTTCATGTTCAGCAGTAACACTAGCAATCATTAGATCAAGGAGCAATCAATATCTATTTGCCATAAATATGTACACTACATAATTGGGCCCCGAATTAATCTAACGAGTAAATATAACATTTCAGCTTCAGCGACGAGTCCCTGAAAACGGCGTTCGTTTTCGGAGAGTGGTATCACAATTACGACACTTTCATGACCTACAAATTCCTAGCTCTCGGAAGAAAAATTGTGTATGTTAAAGAAGCTGAACCACTGACCTTCCTGAAAAGTGTTCAGGATTGTGATGTAAGTACTAAATTCAAATATTTAAACATACCTAGGTATTATGACTAGGTGGGATGACGATCTGCGAAAGACGGCTATGTCCAGCAGTGGACAGATATAGCCTGATGATGATGACGTATTATGTTCTATATATATATCTATGTGCAGGATTAATATCCTTGAATTTTAGTCGTTTAATCTCAATTTAAATGCCATTTTGTCTTGATGAATAAGGACATCTATGCATGTGACTTTTTTATTGCCTTAAGTAGGTACCCAAAATTGAACTAATTGGGTTTAATCGTCTGAAATTGGCAACTCGCTGTAAACAAGCGTGGTGATCAATGATAACGCTAATTAGTTAATTGTCAGTTGGCTAGTACTAATATTAGGTCTAATCTGGACCGACTGTGGTTGTATAAACTGACCATAATCGTTATAACATATATGTGCTATGCACTTGCCCGTCATCAGTTCTCCTTACCGTATTTTTGCACAAAATCCCAGATTACTTCCACACACACAAATGCACTCGTCATATCGCCGTCTCAAGAGAGTAAGCAGAAACTACGGCGCAGTATGTGGTACAATATTTACAAGCTCGTTCGCTTCTTCCACATTCATGAATCTTTTCATAAATGTGCGCCGACACTGAATGCTACGCACCTGACCTTTTGAAGGCCAGCGTTATAAATGATGACCTGAAATGACAAACCGCTCTCAAAACAAGACCGGAGTTTTTTCATAAAACCGTTTTGATTGTGTGCGGGATTTGGTTTGTATTTATATTTTTGTAAGGTTCTACACACGTCATCATTTTGCGAACACTTTTGATTGCGTTCCAGGAATTGGAGTTAGAAATATATCAGTTTATGTTCGATATTCTCACTTGATATTTATCTTCTTCAACTACCTATTTATAAAAAGTTCCAAGAAATGGAATTATTGTGTGTCTACGCAGCCTCAGTGTAGCTCCTAAATGGCGTCTACAATAGAACAGCTGAACTGAAAACATTGCTTTCTTAAAATGTATCAAAGAAACGGAAAATGTAGACAAAATATGTAAATAAAACTTTCAAACAGTTTTGCTAAGTACCTCAAAACATGTTGTCTTAAAAAAATGCACATGTAGTGCTCAGACTAATTTGAAACATCTGAATATTCTTTCCTGTGCTTCCCGTACCTAAGTAAAACAATGACACATTTTATGTTCGAATCGGTGGCCAATCCCCTATATTGGCTTTTGAATGTAAGCATCCGAGATTTAATCCTTGTTCTCTTTATATAATTTTGCAGGTAAACATCGCCTTTTTAGTACCGTCTTTAGTTTCTTTTTTATCAAAGGCGGAGGAAGCAGAAAAATGTAATCTCGATTCACTCAAAATTATATACTCTCGATCATCGCCTCTTCATAACAAGACGATACAAAAGGTCAAAAGTAGGCGAGTATCGATTCATTTTATCGTTACATTTATTTGATCGATTTTCCGTTAAGGTTTCATAAGCATAGGTACAAATCTACTTTTTGTGGAAATGTGGACTTTCAAATGTTTTTGTAATTAAGTTTCGAGTTTTTTCTTATGTTTTTAATCTTAGTATGAAACATTATTAACTTATTCATTTTAAATGCTATATTTGAGTTCATTATACTTGAAGATAATTAGATACCTGTTTAAAACGATTTTATCAGTGTTTACAGACAATGTTTTAATTATCTATGGGTTTTATTACAATTGTAGGTTTCCTAAACTTGTAAATCTCTTACAAGGCTATGGAATGACTGAAGCGGGTGAGTTGACGTCTGAAAGCTGGGGCACAAAAGGACCCAAGTCTGGCAGTGTGGGCATGGCTTCACCGGGAATTACTTTAAAGGTTTGTTATAAAAATAATTAATTGTTCTTGAAATTTATTAGAATTTTTCATTTGTTCCATTGTTTTTTTTCTATTTGTATTAAAACGATTATTTTGCAAAAGAACAAAATAGTACCTATTTGTACAACTCTACAGAATATACCTAATAACATAACCGAATGTTTTGCGGGCGACTGACTTGTAGTTTTTATTTTGTGTAACGTGATTTAATCAACCTCTTGTATGTGGCTAACTTATAATTGAATATCACGGGAGATGACCCTTCCTTATATCATCATCACCTGCCTAGCCTTTTCCCAATTATGTAGTGGTCGGCTTCTAGTCTAAGTGGATGCAGCTGAACACCAGTATTTTCCACGGAGCGACTGCCTTTCTGACCTCTACACCTCAGTTACTGGGCAGATACCCCTTGGTAAGACTGGTTGTCAGACTTTCGGGCTTGTTATTACCCATGACGAATTTCAAAGATCTACAAATGACACCCAGAACCAAGGGCAGAAAATACGCTAATTTTCTGAGACACGAAGGCTTCTCAATATGTTACAAACGGTCACCCATCCACAGACCTAGCCTTCGATCAGCCCGTGCATCTGTTTTTATTTACCCACAAGCTCATTTAATAAACCTTCCTTACATACTAACCAGAAATAATAGCGTGCATACATTACTGATATTTAAGTCAAGATATTCAATACTTTACGCAGGTCGTGGACCCAGAAACCCGTAAAACTGTGGGTCCGAACCAACGCGGCGAAATATGTTTGAGAGGACCAGTCTTCATGAAAGGTTACATTGGTGTACCGCCTTCAAATTACTTAGACGATGACGGCTTCTTCAAAACCGGAGACTTAGGTTATTATGATGAAGACAAGTACTTTTATATCGTCGAGAGACTGAAGGAGATCATCGTGTATGATGGTTATAAGGTAAGCAGGATTAAATTATATCAGACTGATACTGTCCCACTGTAGGGCAAAAGCTTCTTCTTATGTCGAGGAAGCATTAGCATTGATTCCACACTGGCTCAATTGGAGTTAGCGATTTCAGTTAACGATGTTTTCCTTCTGTCACTGATATCTAATAAAAAATTAGAAGTATACATTAAGTAATTGAAAAAGCTCCATTGGTACTTGGCCGGTATTGAAATCACGGCCTCACACATGAGAGGCGAGGCTTAAGCACTGAACATAAATTGCAAAAATAAATAAGTTATTTCAGAAAGTTTCTAGCACGACACAAATATAGATATTTTATAAAGTAAAGTTTCAGTAGCCAAAACAAAAATAGGTTCTCAACACCAACTCTCAGACACATTAATGTAACGAAATTGACAAACTGTATAAATGAACAGAAATTATATATACTATCTGATGCCTTACTTACGTTTGAAAATATTTCCTAGATTACATAAAGGAAAGCGTAACTGAGTCATTCCGAGAAAACGTAGACATCACAGGCCGGTCTCAGCAAAAAAGATGTGTATAACGTGTCTTATTTCTAGCAGTAAGACGAGGTTTTTGTAGATAATATTAGCTGGAACTAACACTGTCCACGAAATACGATCCACACCTTTTCATCTTGAGAAATCCTTTCTTTGTGGACTTACGTCTTATGTATAAGCCTCTTATTATCTACGCATTTCTAGATGCGCGGGTTATTACCAATATATGAATTACTGTGTTCTGTTACGCTTGTTCCTTTTATGGCGTCTCTTTTGTTTGAAACATCATTTTATTTAATCACTGTTAGTACTTTAAAACTTTTATAGCTTGTTCTTTTCACAGCGGTGTCTTTTTGATCCAATTAAAAAAAAAGGCTGTCCTTTTTTAAATTGGATCAAAAAGACACCAAAAAATATCACAGAAAATCGGTGTAAATATCGTTTATGATAGATGCGATTTTTAATATTTGGGAGAGAATACTTGACTTGGTGGTCCCGTGTAGTTTTGATTAACTTACTTTTCCACGAGCAACTCTTGAGTTATTTTTAAAAATAGGTTTTTAAGTCACTTCATCTGCATACTTTTTTCTCTTTTACTTGAAGTATCTGCGTAATTTTACTGTTTTACAATCGGAGTATCGGTATAACCTTACCCACATCAGCTATAACCACAGCCATCATATGGAGAACCAGGAACTGAAAATTCACACACCTTTAAGAATCGAAAGAAGTCTCGTGTCTATATAACCTTGAAATTCCTCACAGGTAGCTCCATTGGAACTGGAAACCATTCTCCAACTTCATCCAGGAGTGAGGGAAGTCGGTGTGGTGGGTAAACCGGTGCGTGTGTATGGTGAGGAGCCAACTGCCTTCGTTGTCAAACAACCAGGCGTCGAAGTTACTGCAAAGGAGTTGATTGATTATGTTGCTGTAGAGGTATGGTTATGATATTTTTTTATAGAAATATGAGTGTTAACAAGTTGATTTTAGAGGTAAATATGGAAAAAAAAAATGAAAATGTTTCACGTATGCAATATATTTTTGTGAGCGACTTCATACCATAATATTAGCGTAATAAATCAATCAAATCAAGTTGAATTTTTGAATGACTGGCGATTTCCCAGTTTATTAAAGTAAGAAATCATTTTACTGCTGAGCATTATCGGTCATGGGTTCGATTTCTGGGTCAAGTTAAGTATTATTGGGTTTTTCTATTTAGTATTTCTCAATAGCAGCCCGGAGTCTAGATTCGTGTATGTCATTTATTTGACCAATAGGTAACATTACTACTGCTTCAATAAATTTATATGTGTGCGGCTAGAAGGCAGAAATACAGGGGGTTTTGCTTATCAAGGAAACCCCATTTCTGGGAGAATTCTGTACCTGGAAAGACAGAAAAGTGTAACCCACATTTTGCTCACCTACAATAGTCACAATGAAGTTGTGATTTTATTTATTTTAACCAAACTCATAATCCTTTCCAAGTTACCTACCATATCCGCTCAGTTATTTATATACCTACAGACACATCTGGATAGACTACAGCCCAGTAACTGAGTTGTGGAGGTCAGATAGGCAGTCGTTCCATGTAAAATACTGGTATTCAGCTGCATCCGGTTAGACTGGACGCCGACACCAACATAGTTAGGAAAAGGCCTTTTCCTAACTATGTCTACAGTCTAATGACTGTAATGAAATGTAGCAACATGTCACTATGTAATAAGTAGCTATAAGAGAAACTGAGGAGATCTGAGTAGGTATTGAATTTTATTATTATTATTTTAGAGCCTATAATTCCACGAAACATGCTTTTAGTACCACAGTCTACTCTAAGACGCACTTATACAGCTATAACTGCTTTACATGTAGATAAGGTTATGAGATAGTCATACCATTATCAACTGTTATTAACAAAAAGCCTTTGTTAGTAATAATAAGAAAATGTAAAATAGAATTGAGCTTAGGATCTGATACCTAATCTGGTAATCCGTTCAATGGCGGCAGGAGCAAGAATTTGGAAACTAGAACCATCTTGATACAAAGTCTTGTCGATTTGCTATTCTACCATTTTGCATAACGAAACTGATTGAAGTTACTCGTTTGCCCGCCATTACCTTTGCCCGAGCAACATTCAACATAACTAACTTTAATTAATACTGATCTAACGTTTGCCTCGTTGGTCGGGTGGTTTCAAGATCTTGGGTTTGATTCCCGGGTATGGCAAAGTGTCACTGGGGTTTTCCATCGGGAATTCTTCAGTAGGTTAGTGGCATTAGCCCCTTTTACATAGGATTAACTATACTGATAGTATAGGGTTTTCCAATAAGAGGTATAATTTTGATGTTCAAAGAAAATTTCTGTTTTTAATATAAATGATCGTTATATATGATTTATTGATTATATATGATATGTTTATTTCATTATAAAGAGGATGGTATGCCGTTAATATTGGAAAATAACATCCAACAATATCAGTGAATCCCCGACTAAAATATATGCCCTCTTAACTACAAATAAGTACTCTTACACAGTAGAATCAAAATTGGTACAAATTAACGAAATGAAAATGCTCATTGACTCAATAAAGTTGGTTAATTTTTCAGGTGGCGCCGTTTATGCAATTAAGAGGAGGTGTAAGGTTCATTGAAGAAATGCCGAGAAATCCCAGGGGCAAGATTATACGCCAACGGTTGAGGGAAATGCTAAAATAAATTGTTAACCTTATTTACTACACACGTGTATACTGAACTAAATACAGCCAATTAACTAAAGTGCTCGTTTGAATATCAAAAGTAAAGCTATACCAGCCTGTTCAATATCAAGCAACTTATATCATAAATAAATATTGTGTACGACGACCTGTTTGCATTTCCAAGATCTCATACAGTTCCGATTCTAGTCAAATATTACGTAGAATATGTAAAAGCAAAGACTATTTGCTAGACTAAGCATAAGAGAACCAAGATTTGCCTTACCTTATGTATGTATTTTGATGTTGAGAAAGGATTGTTGGAGAGACAAAACTTGTAGTAATATCTCCATCTTGCATTGTTCAGAAGTTATCCACACAGCAGGATCATTAATTAAGAGTAAGTACTCCGAGTGCTGACAAAGCGCAGGCAAGAGGCGCTACTGAAGTAACTAAGGAAGTACACTCGTATTGTTTATGACCTTTTTCTTTTCTTCCAAAAGATGTTCGCGTCGGCCTCGTGAGTCATTATTATATCATCAAGCTACTATTGAGAGTGGAAACAAAAAACATCGCGCAAACGGAGCTCGCCTGAAAGCTTTGTACTTCGTAATATAATTCTACTTCGTATTCCTGTCTTATCTTCAGAGACGTCTTTATTAATTCAGTATGATTTGGATTATCATAATTCCTTACCTTTTGCCTAAAATTACTTTGTAATAGGACAAACACTTGGCATAAACAGCTTCTGTTAATTTGAATTTCCAAATTAAACTTTACATTTATAGGGTGGTATTGAAAATTGCTAATAGAGCCATTACTAAGCTTCCATGAAATTGTTTTATGTAACAGACATATAATTTTCTATATTATTTCTACGTTTATTATTTCGGCCTCGGAAATGTATCTAGATTTAAGTCAGTATGCAAATAAAGAACTTTCCTGCGGCGTCATTTGCATTGACATTTTTTTAAATGAAACTCTTTTACCATTTAAATTGACTGGTTTTACCTCGGAGCAATTTAGCCCGCCCTAGCCTCTTCCCCGGAATGGTCCCTGCGGCCTGTAATAGGTTTCTTAAAAGAAAATCGAGTTAAACAGGCGTGATTGACTTAATTGTGGAAAAGCTTTATTTCCCGAGATTAAAGAATTCTTTCAGAGAGGGAAACTAACCAGATTACATTTGGAAAGGCCACAAAATGATGTCGACGTGTTAAGTTAATTTTAGTTGTATCCATTTTATAGCCCCTGGAAGGAAATCAGAAGATTTGTTCATAAGTGGCTCCATAAAAGATTCTCTCTGAGGGCAGCAGAGTAAATTAAGTTACGAAAACAGATAAATGAACGAATCTACGAAATCAATCTTTCTCTCGGTTTAAATGGCAATATATTCCACAAATTCAGTGATATTTTTCCGCGCCGTCAAATTTATGCTTGCTGAGCGTAAAATAGACGAGGAACTCTTCATTAATGTTTGCCACTTCGAAAATTGAATCGTTTAATCGCAGCGGGGCGGAGTGAGAGAGAACGCATTGGCTGGGTGAGCGTAATTGCGTCGGAGTACCTTTGATACTGAGTGGAAATAGAGCAATTAAGTCCCTCGAGTTGGAGAGTTTACCTTGATTTTTTATTGCTCTCCCTTTTGTGTACACGTGGTTTAGGAGTTAGTAAACATATGGGTGAACGAACCTGACCAAGCGTAACATGCCGAAACAATAATGACAACCCCTTAACTCTTAATTACTCCTATGAGGTCAGCGTAGTTCCTTTTCCAAAAATAGTAGTGGCATTGGTATAAATTTATATATTTAGCACTTTATACCTACTTTACCACCGGTTAGATTGATCCTGCAGCTGTAGGATGTATCGCTGCTTCCTTGAGTAATAACGAATATTTCATATTTCATAGCATTTTTATATTTTTGTAGAAACAAATATTATTATTGACAAAATTTGAGATGTTTGTGTATTTTATTTATTTATGTTCATAGATATTTTAGTTCAATTAGTATGTTATAGTTTAAATATAGTATTTTGTAAGAACAATTTTATAACCTACTACGAGTATTTG
This sequence comes from Phlogophora meticulosa, assembly GCA_905147745.2. NCBI lineage: Eukaryota > Metazoa > Arthropoda > Insecta > Lepidoptera > Noctuidae > Phlogophora > Phlogophora meticulosa. The sequence continues at coordinate 10,077,950 of LR990528.1, read as the reverse complement.
TCCTAACAAAATAGGATCTCTAGAGACCCCGTGCCAGTGGTTACGTGATTTTCTTCGCGCGAGTAACTCAGGGTTAAAGATAACGCTACAAAAGAGAATTCGTTTGTGAATGACATTAAAATTATAAATTTTCGAAACAAAATATGTTTTATTAAACACGCTTTATACATGACAAAGTTGAACGATAAACAAGACAAAGCCGAGCTTGATAATGCAGCCTCCAGGGCACGCAATTTATTGAAAAGAGGCGTACGAGTACACAAAGCGTGTGCTCACTGCCAGCTGATACAATAATGTGAGTATAATACACTACGTTACAAAGAATTACTTTAAAGTCATATTTAAGACTGCAAAAGATGGAGCACACACTGCCTTCGAAGTTAGAATGAAGTTCTTGAAACTGGATAATGTATGAAACATTCATGTAGGTACAGAACTTTAGAAATCTAGGAACTAAACAAAAACATGTCTGTTGCTAACTTGTGTGAAAGATAATATGGCTAGGAAGGAGGTGACTTCTGAAATGTATGGAAGAATGAGATGCTGCGCCGGCCACAAATAAATTGGGATATGGGCAAGAGGATGATGATGATGTTTGTTGCAAAGTCTGTTTTCATAACTTATTGAAGACTTGCTGTGCCCGGGACCTTCTCGGCGTAGAATTAAACAAAGCATGGATTTTCATTTTTGCGTGAAACCGTTTTTTTTTCATTGAAAGTCTCGTCAATCGGTGTAGCCGTTTTTGCCTCAAACAAACAGACATACAAATTGTTTTTTGGTATACTCTCTCTCTGTAAAAACTGACACCTGCGTTTAGAAAAAAGCTGTTATTTTGACATTACAAACAGACACTTGAATTTTATGTATGTATGCATAAATCCGTCTTTAAATCGAAATTCCACCCAAATTATTCGAAATATTGTTTGCGGATCTGACCACACGTAGCATTTATTTGTCCATTCTAAAATTGTCTCGTTTGCGTGATGGATCTAATAACAAACACTTTATAATAGACCAGTTATTTAGATACAGAAAATCGTATTTGCGTAGGTTTAGACTTCAATTTTAACATATATGCGCAGTATTAAAGCCATTATTTACACAATTTTGAACGTTTGAAGGGTGAATGCACTAGGTTTCACATTTTAATTTTGTTTGGCATTTATGCTTTGTTCGCGTAACCCGACCCATTGTATGAGACTTTCATTGATTTACATAATGTTAACTTGCTCAGTTCATAACAATGTTGTTTATTAAATAGGTATCAGAATTAAACTACTATGGCCTCTTTTGTATAACAAGTACTTTGTCTAGAAAACAATTTGTGTTACATAATTTATTCGACGGACACTTAGCTTGATAGACGACTCAAAATTCGCCGTGCAGCTTAAGACGCCTAGTGTATTAAACTTTGTATACGAAACGTATTGCTAGCGTACGTTTTCTACTGTCCACAGACATTCTTGCCATTTTTATATAAATGATCACGAGCGGCTTCACTCGATGTGGCCAGATTGCTAGAAAGACACGCAGGACGACATGCGTCATGAAACTTGCATGCAGCGACGCGAATGGGACGCTGACGCTGCATCGACCGAGTTTCATAGTTCTGTAGGTATTGTAGAGGTCTAATATGTCCTAATATTATAACAGACCTTATTACATACAGGCTGCTAAATCTTTAGTTCTCTATGGTTTGAAACCCTTAAGATAGAATAAGAATAGTTTAAGAGAAGAGGAGAGATGTCAACCGTGACAGGGTAGATTCTCGATTTTTAAATGAAGTGAACTAATTAATAAATGCCTTAAAAGTAAATATCCCAGATACCCAGATATCTACAGTATGCAAGCAGCAAGCTGGCATACACCATGCATAGAATGAGGACTACGCGTTCAATGAGCAGAAAATATCACCAGACCAACATATCACATATAAAACGCGTTTTTTTTCTTCCAAAACCACAGCAAAGAGACATTATTATCATTAACTAAATAGACTACGAAATTATAGAATGAGACAGTCTACTACTAAAGGTATAGTTATGACCGTTTTAGTATCTACACGTATAGCTAACACGCTGTAGGTACTTTATAGTTACTTGCTCAAATATTTAAACAATTTGTTCATTTGTGCCTTTTAAACAATTTTGGATGCTGTTCATTATTTCCGTTTTAAACTATTTGTTAGCGAACACATTACATCTTATTGAAACGACCATAATTCAATTAAAGTAATTGAAACCATACAACAAGCTCAGAACTTCACATTAATAGCTCTAAACCTATCCGGTTTAGTGAAGTCATCACAGATAAACATTACATAGTACACAGAGGCAGCCATTCGTGTTACATTTAATTAACTAAGTAGCCTCTAAACGTGGCCGGACGGTCATCATAGCCCGATCTAACCGTTGAATAAGTAAACGTAATAAAATAAATCCACTAAGCCGGCATAACGCCCAGGATTTAACATGGCTTACTAACGCTTTCAAAGCTGTGAAAGAGCCACCCCATATGCCTACGATCACCCTCTGTAAAGTAAAACGTCACAACTCCTGACGTCGCCCTACTTGTAAAATACTAATATTTCTCTTTTGTTTTTCTTTTCAACTGGTATAATTTGATACGTTTTTCTTTTGTTTCCAAAGCTACTAGACCTTTTTTCGTTGATATTTTATTGCCTTTTACATATTCGATTCCATTTCTAACAACATTTGAATTAATCGGGAGCATACAATTTTGAATTTGTAAATTTATGCGTATTTTTATAAAACTAGGTATGTGTGATAAATCATTAATTATTTATGATGATATTATTAAATTATGCAGTGTTAAATGAATTTGATTGATTCAATGTTACTTTTTTAAATAATAAAACAGTCAGATAATTTAGTAATTATCTGTGTTTAATGAGTTTCCATTCAGTAATTAAATCTAAATTAAGAATGTTTGTTTCGATATTGTTGTTAATTGCTGCTGTGTTTCTTATCCTATCAGTATATTAAGTTTGTTGACCTAATATTGAGGTTAATTTGATATTGGTTACTAAAAATAGTCATTGTTTACTAGATATTGGTTGTAGATAATAAACTTAGATGACTAACCTCTTTAGTCATTTAATATATTTTAGGTGAACGATATGTTTTCAATACATAAAGTCAATTCTCCAAACAAATTGATACTCATTTAATGTGAATGGAGTGTTTCAAATTGGTGTATTATTACATAAAATAACTGATCTCGTTATAATGTTCTTTAGACACGATAAACATCATGTAATACCTGTTGCTTTTTGTTTTTGTTGAGTGAACTTTCTGTATTAAAAAGAATATTTAAAGAATGTAGTCATACTTGAATAAAAAGTATTACTGAGAAATTCAAAAATATTTTCTTTTTTTGCAAGTCTTCTTCAACTGTAACTGGCATTCCTTCATAACTTTTCATTTGTTTTTGAACTTTTCAGGGTTCCAACCTTAAAAAGGAAAACGGAATCCTTATAAAGCCTCTTTTTGTTCGTCTATCAAAGATTTCTCTCGTTATCAATGCACCGTTGGAACATTAATTTCGGCAAAATGAAAGGTCTTAATGTCGCGTATAGAGATCACCAGTAATATGTTATTGTTAATCTGTGTGCGCAAAAGTACATCAAGGTATGCCCTAATGTACTTTTATTTGTATTACCTAATTTGGGGGTCAAATCGACGATTATAAAAAAATGTGTTGTATGTATTGGAGACCTTTATCTACCTCTTTCGGCAGCGAAAGTAAACCTTTAGAAAACCATTTCTAAACGCATTTTTTTATTTTACTAGTCTCAGTATAGTTTTCTACGGAACCCTTATTTAGCGAGTCGCTGTTGGCTAGTTTATCTTTTTTGTAGATCATTGCGCTACATAATAATAAGACTTGAAGGAAAGGGTAAGTTAAGCGTTTTAAATTGCAGTAGGGAAGGTACTACAACAGATATTCTGAAACTACTAAGCAGCTTAGTTTAAAAACTGCTCCCAAGTAGGTACATTATTGAGTAGCAAGAATAGAAAGCTTCCATCAATTTCAATAAGCTTTCGACAAAAAATAAAGAGGGAATTGCTACTCTATTGTAGCCTGCTTTTCTAAAGAATGTGTTTTTGTTTCAGACAAAATGATATTACCTCATACCTAATGTAAGTTTCCAGTGCCTTAAGATTACGACGTTGGCTTAACGGATATTAATATTAATGAGTGGGGAAGCGGGATACGTTATACAAGGATGTTATGCATTCGTCTCTGGTTGCACTGGGGGCCGCGGGAGCTTGCGATATAAACTAATGAGCCGTGAACCACGAACCCATGCATGTATATTATTACAAGCTTCCCATAAAACTCCACACCACAATGCAACAGTACTCTGTATCGGCTAAAACCGCAGTTAAATTCATAAAATATTGCAAGTTTCATTCTAAAATACGCCGAAATGCTTTTGTCATAGTGTACAAAAATGTAAAAGGAAAACGTGGTGATAGTAAAGTTTACAGACGATTTATGTCCAGTTGCTGGCGCACTGTGCTGCTGCCTTCTTTGTTCAATCTTTTTGTGCCTCCAGAAGGATATTTTCACTAATACTTTAAAGTTTTTGTTTATGTGTGAGTAAATTCTCAAGTGATTTCGACGAAACCAAATGGAACAGTTTTTCTCTCAGTCTTTTTTGGCTCACGTGTCCAAACTAGTGGAACTATTTTGATAAATGAGTTATCTATCGATTGACCTAACCGCGTGCTACCGGATACATTTCCTGTGGACTAGTTTGAGATTTTGAAAGATTATCCATTAATACTGAAAGCTTTTTACTTTTGAAGGAATAGTGACACAAATTACTGCTTTCAGACGACCCACGTTATTATATAATAGTGTCCAAAATATAATAAGTTTACAGATCATTGACCAGCGATGATCGATTAACACTTAAGAAAGTTTAAGTGTGGATAAAGTTTGTCCGCCTAGTTTTAGAAGCGTTAAGTAAAACTCGTAAGGCGCGGAAAGACTCTCGGCCCGGATAAGTCATCCATCAAATAGTTCCCGTCTTGTTAAAATAACAAGGTCTTATTAAACCTCACTGTGAGTTCAACAACGCCGGAGAAAAAATATAAAACTTTTTCATTCAGCTGGTAAATATGGAGAAATTCAAGATAGTTGGTTCTCGTATAGTACCTATAGGCTATAGTCCGTGTCAGTCACTGAGGGATAGGACTTTCGGAGACGTGTGAAAGAGTGGTTACGCGATAGATTTTGCCAATCAATAACTTAGTTTCCGACGAGCTCGTGGCTACATAAAAACAACCGCAAAACCCGCCGGTTAAACTACGCTAGCCGAGGTCAGGCTGTGGATGGATGACCGTTTGTAACAAATCGAGACCCCTCCGTGCCTCGGAAAGCACGTTAAGCTGTTGGTACCGGCCGTCATTTGTAGATCTTTGACGTTACGGGTAGTCAGAAGCCTGCAAGTCTGACAACCAGTCTTATCAAGGGGTTATCGTGTTGCCCAGTAAACTGGGATGTGGAGGTCAGATAGGCAGTCGCTCCATGTAAAATACTGGTATTCAGCTGCATCCGGTTAGACTGGAAGCCGACCCCAACATAGTTGGGAAAAAGCTAAGCAGATGATGACTGTGGAGCCTTCGAACCTTCATAGATATCTAATAAGTTAATGGCATTTATGAGATAAACACTAATCTTGTTCAGAATAAAAAAATAGGCAGAAATCTGAAAAGGCTGACAGGAATAAATTTCATTATAAATATAAATAATAAAATATAGGGTGGAGGGGACATCGACGTACAAACTGATGCCACTAAGTTCAGTACATGATCCTGGAAGTTGAAATTTTTCGTCGGTTCTTCCGTAATTAGGAAGAACCTTATTACTTTATTTTCTGATATTTTTTTTTCATTTAAACAGTTAAAAATGACGACACGGTTGGCGCGGTGGTTGAGCCATCGGCTGCTGCGCCGCGTGTTGTGGGTTCGATCCCCACACGGAACAAATATTTGTATGACCTACAGGTAGTTGTTCCGGGTCTGGCTGTTTGTGTATGTGAGTTTAAATGTTTGTAAACGCACCCACGATACAGGAGAAATTCCTAGTGTGGGGCAACGTTTTTTTTAAAAAAGAGAAAGAAAGAGTTAAAAATCATGATGTACCTGATACAATGAGATTTTTAATGAAATACGTAAAGTTTTAACTGATACCATTGAGTTAGATAGAAATCATGATTTTCACGTGACTTATTACTGTCAAATAAAAAACCAACGAAACGGAAAAAGCCGAAAAAATTTCAAATTCAAATACATTTTCTTTTTTTTTTTCTTTTTCTTTAAAAAAAACGTTGCCCCACACTAGGAATTTCTCCTGTATCGTGGGTGCGTTTACAAACATTTAAACTCACATACACAAACAGCCAGACGTGTGGGGATCGAACCCACAACACGCGGCGCAGCAGCCGATGGCTCAACCACCGCGCCAACCGTGTCGTCATATTTATTTCGTGAACACAGGTTATAAACAATGATGTTATAATATTGTGTGTTGTGTATTATAATAATTCATAACACAACCTCGGGAAGGAGTGGCGTGATGGCCCAGTGGTTAAGGCTTCGTTCCTCATACATGAGGTTGTGGGTTCAAATCCTGTCAAGTATCAAAGATACTTTTTCAATGTGTGATGTACTTTTCACTTAAAATTTATTTCATAAATATTACTGATATAGGAAAATATGGTACGGAAACCTGGACTTATACTAAGATGATAAAGCTGAAGAGTTTTATTGTTCAAGCGCGCTATTCGTTGGAACTACCAATCGCATTTGTAATTATACTTTTTGCATTTGATTGTCATGACAGCTCAATTTGTTAGGATTTCTATAGGCTTAACATCACGCTATAACCCTTAAGAGTGGGTGTAACCGCGGGGCACAGCTAGTAATTAATATAACCCTGATATTGCCAACACTCTTTGAGCAAGCGTGGCAATTAATGCTCACTCTGCACGGGAAGAGGCATTTGCACTGAAGTGGGGCAATAAATGGATGGTTTTTTTTTTCAGGAATATTAAGTTCCTTTAGTAGACTACCTACCTTCCTGTATAGCGCAACACTTTATTTATAGGGTCTGAAATTAATTAACATACTCCCGATATTTGCAAGATTATTGCGAAGCTCAATTTCAGTTTTATTAATCATGGTATAATATTATGATGGTCAACTCCTCGTTACAGTTAATGATAAATAGTAAATAATATCTATTTCTGTAAATAGGTTTTTACAAACACTTTTACATGTCAACAAGTATAATATTTTTTTATAACTACATAGTATGATGTTTTGCTATCTGACTACTCTAAGAAGAAACACCGAAAGAGATCACAGTCTCTCTTAAAGTCTAGACATTATCTCTGTTAGAAAATGTCAATAAGAGATTTCATAGCAAATTTGACCGAATAATCGTCGAAGTTTTCAGGAACAGGGTGTAACCATTTTGTCAGACTATCAGTTTTTCTCTAGAATTTCAAAGATCGTTGGTAGTATTATTTCGTTTTGTTAAGCCACTGTATTTTGAGGGTTCCGTAAGAAAATGGTGAAACTATGGTGCGATTTCGCATATTTGTCTGTCACAGCTGTTTATTTCAGAAACTTAAAATTCATGTTATTAGCATTAGCTAATAATATGAATTTTAAAATTAACGCTTATCGAATAATACCTCTAGCAAATAAAAGAACTAAAATAAAGTTAAGTCAATACTTTATTCAATAGAGCAATAAAACTTTTAAAATAAAATAAAGAATCACAGGGTATCGAAAAAAAAGGCTGCCAGCATTGCCACGTTGAATATCAATGCTGATCCAAAAAAAAGCCAGCCCTCTGGTCACGTGAAGAGTCGGCCAAACGCTTCGCGATGTCACGAAAAACTAAATGGGCACACGGACCCCATGGCCCTAAACGGCTTTTCCCCGTTCGAGGTTTTATGCACCTGCAGCAGCCGCACCGGCACAGTCCAAAGTACTAGAAAGATGGGATGACGCAAGGGTGTCGACAAACATAAAGTGAGAGTTTGACGACACGGTTGGCGCAGCGGTTGAGCCATCGGCTGCTGCGACGCGTGTTGTGGGTTCGATCCCCGCACGGAACAAATATTTGTATGACCTACAGGTAATTGTTCCGGGTCTGGCTGTTTGTGTATGTGACTTTAAATGTTTGTAAACGCACCCACGATACAGGAGAAATTCCTAGTGTGGACCGCAACGTTTTTAAAAAAAAAAAAAAAAAAAATAAGTAATCAAATATTGGTCAAATGGGTTCTTTCATGAAAGGACTTTATTTCCACCGTATTGTGTCATATTTTTGTTTTTATTTCAACCACATAATTTTTTACTCATGATGGATATGAATAATTAATCTAGTTGATGGAAGTTTATGTAAATTGGAGGAACAATAAAACGGTGTGTCTAAATAATAGCACATTTTTTTAATAATCAGTAGAAACGTTAAAAAATAACTATTGTGCGGTAAAAAGTAAATAAAATGTATCTTCGAAAATATAATGGTAATATTTTCCTGTCTGGATAAGAAACACTCGGTGGAAGAGTCCGATTCGCTCTTTGCCGGTTTTTTTACTGAGGTAATACATCAGCGACTTAAGAGATTTGTAGCTCCCTGAATCTCTATCGTATTTATCAAGATAAATAAAGCATCAATTTTATCACTGGGTCCATAAAATATTAACAGATCTATTCCGAAGACAGATTTATTGGTCCCCTACGGACATCATTATATACGTTTGGGCGTATAATTAATTGCATGTCTATTGACATATGTATGTAACTCTATAATAATATACACGGTTCCATACATAACCATTAGTAACTATGTAGTTATATCAATAACCTTTACATATACCAGACTCCTAATTACCTAGAATACGAAGAAACAATTGCGAATCTATCTTTCCCTATGTGTCCATGTATTTTATTCAGGTAAGCTTGTTATTTATGAGCTTTAAAAGCTAAAGGCTCTTAGTGCCACACGTGAAACAAAGTAGGCTGAAAACAGGAAACAAACTGTTACGTTGGAATAGAACTATAGGCACAACGAGGACACGTTGACTTTTCAACCAGTCACCAGAATAATTGACACTGGACAAAGCGTCTCAGTTAGCTGTGCGCTCGTGTTTTGTTTATTCTTTCTACCTCCACATTGTTCGTAATTCGTATGCACTACGTTGATACATTGAAAGGATGGGTTGGGGGTACATTGGCTTTTGCGCATTGCTGGAGATAGTTTGCATTGTCTTCAAGTTTTTAAGATCACAATGCATGATTCCCAAGACCAAGGTGATCTAAGGGGCTCACACGGTATAGTACAAATAGCCGCATTTGTAGACGGATGGGTTGGCATGCATAACGTACTTAGATCTCACCGTGATTCGGAAATCACGTTAAGCTGTTGGGCCCAGCTGTGTAGATCTTTCACAGTCGTTACGGGTAGTCCGAAAGTCCGACTACCAGACTTACCAAAGGGGTACCGTATTATCAATAGCGACTGCCTATCTTAGCAAGAGCTCAGATAAAGCAGCCATTCTATGTAAAATACTGTTATTCAGCTGCATCTGGTGAGGCTGGAAACTGAACCCTACATAATTGGTAAAAGGCTAGGCAGAAGATAATATCTATGGAGTTTATACGATCACATCCAATAAACAATATAAAATCATGGTCAAATGCTAATGGTCCATTCAAAATACCAACGTAAACTAGTACCATCTAAAATCCGAACATAATTCGATAAAGGCGAAGCTGATGTTTGACACGATGTCCATTGTGTATAGACGACGAGGGTCAGTGATAAATAGGAGAACATTGACTATCAAAGCCGGCAGCTTCCCCTATTAACCGGAAATCTATTCCGTACATAATTATAAGTCCATTTGTATCGTCAAAGAGCTACGTCTGATTGAATTACCCTTTCACGTTCCAGGTAAGCGCGCGTTCAAGCAAAAAATTGCTTTCACACGCGATGTTGCTAATCAGAAGGAACCTAGAGTTTGGACGCTGGAAATGTTTTTGAAGGCTATGTTATACATACTTAAGTATCTACGTATCTATCGCTGGTTTCATCTTTGAAGGTTTTCTCAGCGGTCATTGTATGCCTTTGTTAATCTGCATCCAGTATCGTCAGTATTGTGTTGCTTTACCAATTACCAACCTATCCGAGTTAAGTTTTATTTACGATAGAAGGATTTTCGAGTCAGCTTGCAAGCTTGGATGGGAAGCACGACTTGGTAATTCATAGGTTTTCAGCATTAACACCTAACCTTTGAAACTACGAGTATGTTAACGTCGGCTCCTCTCTAACTATGAAGAGTCGCTCGGTGTCAAAAGCTCACTTCAGCTGAAGCGTAGTTTAGACTTCTTGTTTAAAGAGACGAATCAACACCACATTATACTTGTATATGTGACAAAAATTAATAATGCACATGAACCAGCATATAAAGTTCGTTTATGAGCCATGCGTGGGTACATAAATGTTGTCAAAATGTAATAAAAATCCGTCACGCGTCGAATATTTTGGGCGACGCTCGCCGTTCAGCGGTTTGGCTACAATTGTAGCTAACTAGCCGATGTGCGGTCTACCTATTTAAAGGTTCCACACGTGTGAAATAACACATGTGGTTCATTACTTAGGTTCACAACCATTTCATCATAACTATAGAAAGAATATTGACGGATTGATGACCAATGAAAAGGCATAGAACAAAATCGAAACAAAAAGATATCCCTGAAGAAAATGCCCGGCAGACGCGACACAGACGGTCGACATGACTATTTTATTATTAGTAGACAGGAGGACGAAGTTTTTACGACACCCACGAGAAGCGATATTTTCTTTGCTGGACATCACATCCGCTGTACATACCTACTTAGATTTTAACCGACTATAAAAAAGGAGGAGGTTTTAAGTTCCAATGTATTTTTTTTTAAGATCTATTTCTACTCAAAAGTGCTATCGACTTTTAAATTGCTTAGTTTTCCGTATGTGAAATTGATGGCTTTCTCAATTATCAACAAACCGAATACAAAAAATTAGCAGCCCACTCCCAAATTAATCAACTTATAACCTGAAACAATAACAATACGAATCGTGGTTTAAATTAAGCTCTTAAACTGGACTTCTAAATAATCCTTCGGGGCCAAAATTACGAATTTTACGTATATGTGGGAAATGTTTCCCCAAAGACTTTGATTGGCTTTATTTATGACACCGGGAGTATTGTCAAAATCATCACGCTCGACGAAATAATTAGTGGTGAAGGAGTAGTCTTTTAATTATTTACAGCCAATCCATCTCGGTACTAATCGCCTTACATAATATACCATTATACAATGACAAAGGAAATTATAGGGTAGATTAATTTACATTTGTTATAATCCCAGTGTAAATACCTACTGCATAACACACTATTGACAAAGGTAATAAAAATCCCAATAATTGTTTTGTTATTCTCGTGACAATTTTAATTTTTTTGACGACCTATGAATATGAATATGTGGTGAGGCGGGCGAGGGTCCGCCTGCGACGCAGGAAGTTGCTGGTTCAATTCCCGCCTTGGGACAAATGTTTGTACGATCTACAAAGATTTGTTCCGGGTGTTCTGGGTATATGCTGTATGTCTAATAACAAATATCTATCTATGTAATGTATTGTATTAAGTATATCAGTCATGTAGTATCCATGACACAAGCTCTGCTTAGCTTGGGGCTAGATGATGCTGTGTGGATTGTCCAGAATTAATTATATATTTAAAACATGTCTACTTTCCACTAATTATGCATCAAAAATAATGTAGTAATTGAACACACATTTATTAATAAAAAACGGGATATGTTCCATGTTTACCTAAATGGGCTTCAAGCTCTTTAATAATCTTCACTAAGAATAAAAAACATAACATCACGCCTGTATTCCCCGGAAGGTTGGGCAGAGGTGCACTTATAGTAACACCCACATTACGCCAGTTATGTTTAAGTCTCATGTAATAGGGAGCGAGCCTATTGCCATCAACTAGGCACGAATCACAACCGGGCACAAAACCAGACTCCTGGCTGCTAATGTAATAAATTCTATTGGAAAAACTCAATTATACTTTCCCGATCTGGACAGTGAACCCAGGATCTCACATTCAGCAGTCACGCTTGGGAAGACTGGACACAATCACGAGACAAAAATAATTAATACCTAATGAATAGTAAGAATATATAATTAATATGATAATACCAGCCAGCATGTTAATTTCCCACTGCAGGGCTAAGACCTCTTCACATAAGAAAACACTAGCATTAATCACCACTTTTGCTTAAGGCGGGATGGCGATTTCAGACGTGGGTATTTTAAGTACAAGTTCATGTTTCCTGACGATATTTTCCGTCATCGATGTTAGTTATATCTAAAACAAACTAAGAAAGTACTTCCTTATTATATTATCCTTGTCCCAATTTATATTGGGGTCCATACATCGCTATTTGCCGTCATCTCAACAGTCACCTTCTTTCTAGCCATGTCATCTTTCCCACAATCCATCCATCGGTTCTTTGGTCTTCTTCTACAATTGAAACCCCGTAGTCACTACTCCTATAATCCACGTAAAAGTTAGAAAGTATATTTGAAATAAAAAAAGCACATTGGTACTTGCCCGGATTCGATCCACAATGTCACGCATGAGTTCCTAGACTGGGCCATAAAGACCATTAAAAATTACAAATAATTGTTAAATTATTTGTAATTTTTAAAATTTTAATTCAATGTAACAAATTGTTGTTACTATAAATTAACATGTTAGGCGATTGGTACACTGAACCGTGAGTGCGCGGTGACGAACGACGAACAATACGTTTTGTGTGTTGTGTACTACGCGTGTTTTCTATACAAACACAGACACTAGCAAACATCGACTACTACCGCCAATCGCCTAAATGTTTATAAGCCAACAGCAATTAAAAGTCAATTTATAATAACAAATAGAAAGGTCACAAAGGACACAAAAAAATATATTCAATTAATCACCAACCGAATAAAAACAGAAGTTAAATATTACTAAGATGTGTTACTAAAGTACCTTTGTATCTACGAATACGTTTATGAAATGTGAAATAATAGATCAAAACGGATAAAGGCACGACACTATAATTACTTACATCAATTTCACCCACCCATAATTATTTAGGTTACGACAACTCAAGTAAAATTATACTCAAGAAACCCAATAACCTAAAAATTGGAATTCACGTAACTATCAGACGGAGGAACGCTTTGGGACCTCTTCAATTTAATGTGCGGCCCTACTAAGACCGTCACAATTTATTATGTATTATGAGGATACAAATTCTTAGGGAAATGGTTAGTTTCCGTGAAATAGTGCAAGGATAGGTCAGTAAGGGACAACAGCCTGGCCGCTTGGCCGCCTCGGGAGGAGGATATTGTGCAACTAGCATGTAGTTTCATCTCGCTGCTAATTAATTGGATTACGTAGCCTCTCTCATTATACGAGATGGGGGCTATTTAGTGAATGGATTTTGTACGCCTGACAGCGTATATTCAGTTTAAACTGGGGTTAATAAATGTAATTATAGTTGAAAACAGAACACATGCGCCTTTCCAATACATTTTATCGATGAGAACACGCATGATAATTACTTGTAATACAGTACACAACGTAATCAACGTAAAGTGCTTGCCGTAAAGCATTTTGAAACGAACATCATTATTACAATGAAATTATCTTGTTACTTATTCTATCATAAACACCTTCGGAAATATTAGTGCGACGTGAAGGAGACCTTCCAAATGAGCACAATATTGAGTCCATTATTCCAGTCAGTGTAATGGTGTGGCAGTGAAATAGGGTAAAGGACGAATAAACGGGACCCTGGAAATGAAGACGCCGTTTGTTCATAACCAGCTCGTTAATTCCATTATTACAAGTCAGAGGAGCGAGCGGACCGGTAACAGATGTGCCACTCCACTCGTGAATCTGCAGCGTCTCACACTTTTCACGGATTTCAACATCATTAATTTTTTTGTGAGCGAGCTCAATTAAAAATAATTGTTAGAACAGATAGAAAATAAAAAGTTATGCCTTCAGATTTAGTGTCGCTAAGAAATCCCGGATTTTTGTAAAGTGTGCGAGACTCCGGCTTTGTACCTGCCTGTCCTTTGTGTACAAACTGCGACGCGCGGTCCGTAAGACCCTCACCAATGTCCGCTTACTTAAAGGTAGATCCAGTCTCTAAAACGTGAATACTTTGGGAGAAATACGTAGAGAAAACGTCTTGTTTTCAACAATACTAGGTTTAATGTTGTCTTTTTTCCGGACTTTCACGGGGAACCTTGCAATATCGTGAGAAAATAGTTACCATGGCGTGTCCGCCAGTTATAAAACTTTTATACGCCTATGCTAAACGCTTCGCAAGTTACGGCTCAATAATAAACAGATGACGCAAGTGTTAACCCCTTTTTAACTATAGTGAGGAAACTTGCCCATTGTTAAATAGGCCGCAACGTGATTGGGCATTTAGGTTCGACTTAATCGTGTAGTTTATATTTATTAGGTGTCCGTCTCTATAACATATTAATATAGTGCCTGCCTAAAATTTTATCCGTCGGTACATTACGGTATATTATCGTCAATTAACTTTTACTCGAAACCCTCGTAGAGTATGTTCTAGACATCCACGAGCAACACAGCATTAATTAACAACAAAACTTCGTGAATACAATTTCAATAATTAATTTACAGAACAACAACACGGCCAGCATTGATTACAGTGTGAACGGCCCACATTTTTGTGTTACAAACTATTTAATAGAATTACTTCGCGAGACAAGATGAATGATGACAAACGTCCGATAAACATCAACAGTAATTGTTTGACAGAAGCGATATTCGACCCCACCGGTAATTGCGAGGGTTGATTAATTTTGTATCGTTAGCTTTGTGATAATTACTACAGAATAGTTCAGACGGCTGTAAATTTTATTCTGCTTTGTTTCATTATAGATAGCTGCTGAAGGGACGTATCTAGACGATCTTTTCAGAAGATTAGCACAGTGATTAGGAGTTTTACTTATTGAAGAATTGAATTTAGTTAGATCAAAGAGTTAGTAAATATTACTATAAGAAGAATACCAGAGATTTTTCATAATTTCACTGCCAATAATTAAAATTGGTTCAATAACAGTCACTAGTGGTCGAATATTTTATTTTTCTCCAAATTAACTACTATATTTTATACATATGATTTACTTATGGCTGTGCCAAATGTCACACTACTATATTCAAATATTCAATAAAATAATATTCAATATTCTTAAACAGAGATCCATTGTTAATAATATAATAATAATTATGTTTGTGAACTGGTACATTTAGAGTATTCTCAAATGGGTATAAGAATAATTCAGGTCAAGCTATTTCTGGGAAGGCTTTTCCACTTATAAAGTTATACCATGCCAACTTCGAAATGTACAATATAACCCGCTTCTATTTTCGGTGAATTTGGCGAGGTAATAAACCGTTGAGTCAGTATTCGAGGTAATCATAATCTATGCTAAGTTTACTATTGCTGCAGTATCGTTTTAACACGGAGCCACACGGGTATGAACAGACCTCATTTTGTTACTGCTTCAAGCTCTCGTTATCCCAAAAGGGAACGAACCGTGAAAGATATAATTCAATTTTCTCAAAATAGAAGCAAAACTTGCCCACATAATCCTATTATATAGTTAGTTACACATCAGTCATTTAAAATAACTTGATACCAAAAACTGTCGTAGAGTTCCCGTCTGATTGATTGATTGACGTGATCCTATGAAGAAAGCTCAAGTGGAAACGATGTTTTTTGTAGGAATCGTTCGAAATGGCATGAAAATGGCTTTATCTGCAAACTGAACAGACAAATTAGCCATTTATTTTTTTAGTGATTTGAACGAACTTGAAACAGATGTCAGTCTAACAAAAGTGGTTCGACACTAGTAGACTGGGCACGCTAATGCTTTTAAACTGGCTAGAAGGGCTTTAAGAGGTTAATCTTCTCAAGGACTTTTATTTTATTACTGAACAGAAACATACCTGACACACACGAGTACATATATATAAAACAAACAAATAATACCAGCCAGTTACTGTCCCACTGCAGGGCAAAGACCTCTTCTCATACAAAGAACAAGCTTGCTGAAGGCAGGATGGCGATTAATATATATAATACGTGCAGATTTCCGAAGTCAGTAACGTCTAAGATAAACTAAGAAAATTTTATATCATAACATTACACCTGTAATCTTTGTAGGGTTAGGCAGAAGCGTACCTATGGTACACCCACATTCCACCAGCTTTAATTTTCAGTCCCATGTCATAATATATGGTGGCGAGCCTATTGCCATCCACCGAGCATAAATCCAGACTTCAATAAAGAAGAAAGAAAAAAGTTTTATATAAAGTGAAAAGGTGCAAGAGAGACGGACATTAAGAAAAGCTTTAAGAGCTGAATATTCTCTAGAACACAATTAATATAGTATTTTACACTTAATATAGTTTTCATTACCTCCTGGGTCTTTTAAGTCCCTCATAAAGTAAGTATCGTGTTTTTTTGTTGAAAGTGTGTTACCTCTACTCACCAATCTGCATCTCATTATGAGACAACGTTGAGTCTGGGTCATCAGAGGTTCTGAGTTCAAAATCGAATCCAGGCCGCACCGATAATATGTGGAAAATTTTACATAAGTATTAATATTTTATTCTACCTACATAATAATCATATATTCTGTTCCACCTACGCCTCTGAAATCCTTAAATAAACAAATTCTGAACTCGGCATAGATTATGTTTATTCAACAAATAAACTTTATATTTACATGATTACCGAGATAACTAGGAATCGAAATTTAAATAATAATGGGCAATATAATTGTTTGTCCTACAATTGATTCAAATATCATGAACGTATACCACCCACAGTGGATAGCATGTGGAGTGGAAAACTTGGAATGGATGCATCTACTCGTAGTTACCAATCGATGGTAAAACTATTATAAAAAATATATTATATTGTAAAACCATATATACATGAAAAAATAAAATAAAATAAATAATCACAGGGCATCGATAAATTCATCCGTATCAATGCCAACAGGAAAAGTGCCCAGAAGGCTGGCAGCATTGCCACGTTGGGTGGCAATAGTGATTCTTAGGCCAAAACAAATCTCTGGTCAAGTGAAGAGTCGACCAAACGTTTCGCGGTGTCATTGATGGTATTGATTTCCGCGACCGCCCTACCTATCCAATTATCCATAATTATAAACATTATACAAAGCTAATACGTTAATTAAAGTTAAACGTAGTGTAGGCCGCCCTCTGACTAGGTGGGATGACGATCTGCGACAGACTGCAGGCAGATGCTGGATGCGGCAAGCTGAAGACAGAGCGCTATGGCGCTCATTAGGAGAGGGCTATGTCCAGCAGTGGACTAATATAGCCTGATGATGATGATGATGATGCATACGTTAATTATGTTAAGTTGGAATAGCAGGAGCGGTTTTTGTTTTAATCGTTATACTTGAAATATAATTCTAATGATTATATGTTTGTACATTTGGTAGATAACTCCTAAATCACAATGGATTTTCAGAGAGCAATGATCGCATCGTAGTAACCCTAACTAGAAACTAAACTAAAGATTTTTACAGACGACACAGGGCTGGATTAGTCACGTAGTAAGTGTAGCAAATTCCCCGGGCCCCTCGCTTGGACATACAAAAAATCAAGTCACGGCCCCTGTAGCAGTGGCAGGTCCAATATATTATGTATGAATTGTCAAAAGTAAACTTAACCTTTACTAAAAAAATTGAGCAAGCTTTGTTCGTAAGTAAAGTAAGTATCGTTAAATCACTGCCGTCACATGCTATGAGAAAAATCAATCACATAGGTTGTTACAAAGTCAGTAATTTTGTTCAAGAACGTCCTTTTTCAGAAACATTGATTTCAGTACTTTTATATTGTACTGATTCTAATAGTAAATATGTTTGAAGGGAGAAAATAAACTTATTTAATATTTTTATGATACATCAAAAAAAAATATTTTGTAATATAAAACTGTGTTATTTATCTCCTGAATAGTTAAAAACTAGCTAAGTTGTAACAAGGAAGGGCTCTGTCCTAAGTAGAATTTGCTACAGGCACGCGCCGGCTTAATCCGGTACTACGACGATACACGATATTTAACTGCCGCGTTGGTATAGTGGTAGCTAGCGCTACTGCTGAGCATGGGGTCTTAGGTTCGATGCCCGGGACGGGCATAGTAATATTGGGTTACTCCATCAGGAATTTCTAAGTAACAGCCCGGAGTCTGGATTCGTACCCGGTTAATGAAAATGGGATGTCCCTCTTGTCATGGGACTTGAAAAACTGGCGAAATGTGGGTGTACTGTAGGTACACTTTTGCCTAACCCTTCAGGGAATACAGGCTTGATGTTATGATACAACGATAGATACTATAATTATCTCAATTTCCTTAACAAGCATTATTCAAAGTTATTTGTACAGTGCCGAAATGCACCCAGCCATGCTGCCTATTGTATTTCCGCTAACCTCTTGAACTACTTAATAGCTGGAGAGCTAAAGGACATTTTTTGGTTTTTGAGGCAAGTTAAAAACTTATTCAATACTTTTCCTATAATATCTAAGTAGAGAATGGAAGACCTAGCTGAGGGGAAGCGAGGCTAAATTAATCCTAACCCTCATGTTTTGGTTATTGGTATTGTGGTAAATTGTACGTTTTTACATTTTTTTAATGTAATATTTAAAGAAAAAAAATATAAGCCGGATTATTTAGTCAGGTCTAACACTTTGTCAAGTGCTTACAAAATTATTTTGCGAACTATTCAATAAAATTGATTTGAAGCACGCTGAAATTATAACAGCTTATTATGTATGCATAAATTACAGATAGCCACAAGAAAAATTCAAAGAAAAACCTTATTTGAAAAATAAGGATTGGTTTAGCCCCGCTTCTCCTTAGCTCTCTCTGCGGTCCTGTACTTAATTACCTATGAGAGAAGTATTGAACAAGTTTTATCTTTATTTCTCAATTACCTACACATAAATGTCTGACAGCTCTCGGACTATAAGCCTGCTTGTGATAGAAGTTCATTCATGGCACTAGTTCAAGAGGAGTGCTTTTGTTCTGCTTTCCTCCAGATTAGGACTATTCGGTAAACATGTAAAGTAAAGTAAAGTAAAGTAAAATGTATTTTCTTACATTACAGGCACACAAAATGAGATGTAATAATAAAATGGGAGAGCCTGAAAATGGGAAGCCATGTTGGTCATAGTACCTACATCTACCACCTTAATTGTTGTATTGCATAACCATTGCATTATTGGAATAAGCTTTGTTAATTTAGCAGGTCTATTTATGAAATAGACCTCGTACCCAGAATTTAATCGTAATAAAAATATCTCCTTATTGTCTTACATTTACTTGCGAAAAAAATTTAAACATCGTATTCGTAGATTTTTTCTATTAAATATCTCTTTTGTTTCAACTCAAATGAAAAAGGAATGAGGAGATCTAACTCGAGTGTACAAGTAATACAACCTGTTTAGTGGGTAAACAAATTGTCGAGGTTCGTGTCTCTCTCAACTAGACATAAATCCTCAGAGATGAGGGTCCTTGGCTACAACAATATCTGCATGAGCCAATTAATTTCGATCTAAGGACCAGCCCTTAATCTGATGGTCACTCGCGCAAAACTTTCTAATTGAATTTCAGTTTAGGAATACTCTCTGAATTCCCATGTTAATTAAAACTCAAATGATGCCAAAACTCCGAAAGGTAACTTTTATGAACTCATATGACAACATAATTATTGCGTTACCTACGTTTTCCGTTACGTTTATTCGTACGAAATTAAAAGTGCTCATGTTTCCTTCATTTTTCGATTAAACCCATTCCTTAGACGTAATAAAATTGCTTGTTATCCTTAATTAGATTATCTTCCACACTTTTCATTGTCATCTTATCAAAATAAGAGAAATAAAATAAGACTGAACAAAGCCAGCAGTCTTTTGAATACCTCTATAAAATATAGGTACTTTAATCATGTGTTTTCGTATTAAGCTTCAACTTCGAGACACAATTACCTCATTACCTACAGTCCTGGTAGTCTTACGTCGCCTTGTAAATTGTATATATAAAATACTGTTTATATTTGTAAATATATTTGTAAATTATATATAGTATAGCTTGATCTCCAAATGATGTTAGTTGTGCTATCAACACCGATATTCGAGGACGCGTTGCTGATAGCATTAAGTAATTAGCAGTCAAGATAAGATATTCAGCTCTCTTTCCCAATCACTTAATATTTTTTCCGTATTCATATTTTAGGAACTTACACCGGCGGGTGGGTACTTCAGTGGCACCGTTTTCTTTTCTAGAAGCCATATGTAAGTATCACTAACAGGACTATCTTTATAAATTATGGCATGTTTTTTTTTCAAGTAAATTAATAATGGACACACTAAAATAAATACTGGCCGTTTTTTAGTCCACCTCAAAAACTAATCAATCACCTTTTTTATCACTTTGATAAAATATTTAATTGACTTGTACGACCGAAAACATAACTGGTTGTCGACAGGTTATCTGTTTATATAAAACCACAAGCGTAGGTACGTGTTTTTATTTGTTTAATTCAACGGAATGAATGAAACTCATGTTTTATTTCGATTTACTAAAAATACAAAATATAATCAGTACATCAATACTTATTGAAAATAAAAGTAGAAATAAAAGAAGTTACAACAGGCGAAAGCGTACGCAGTTTAAGTTTGCTGGGGAGTTTGTTCCACCACTTCTTCTTCCCAGCAAAAACACTAGGAAGTGGTGAAGGGTGGGCGTTTTAGGGGACTGTCTTTTGTAAACTTTTTTTTTTACTTTCAAAAATTGCTTATTCTCAGCCTAATTTGAATAAATGAATTTTGATTTTGATTTTTTGGAAATTCGAAATCAAAAGATCACCGTAGGTATTTGCTGCTGATCAACTTTAGTGGTCACAGATTGTTTTAACAATACCAAAAACTAAAAAGCGTCCAATATTTGAGACTCGTCTAAATTATTCGCATGAATGCTTACAACATCAGTCAATAAGCAGAAACTTGTAGAATTTGGTATGTACCTAGCAATCCTGCGTAGTGATTACAATAAATACAAAACTCGATATCCGGACAAATTAGACGCCATACACTTTTTGGTTGGTCACGTCTATCGTTTATGCGAAATCGATTCGAACGTTTTATGCGACGTTTCCGACGAATTTAATAGCTTAAGAGATGACTGGACGAAGAGCAATAAACGGGAATAAGTATTCTTACACATTGGCCGATAAAAGTTTATTCCCTAACTACTCGTAGATGGCGGGTCAGTGCTAACTTGAAGTCATTAAGTAACTCGCTAGCTCGAATACATGGATAATGACGTCAATTTCCATACCCAAATTGGATTTTGAATTGTACTTCTACCTCACACCGCACTTACGTCAATTACCTGCAAACAACGTGGAACAAACTTCGAGTCCTTAAATATCGGTTTCGTACTAACGATGTGATAACACCCTAATGGAATACCTACAATAGTTTTAAATTAGCGTTGGCCGTCGCTTTAATGGTATTGTTCGCGAATAAGCCATATACGGCCACAATATTTCAATCCAATAAGGTGGATAGTTTCATAAATAATTCAATAAGTTGTAACAGGTAAGTGGCACTCGCGCGTTACGGTCGCTCGGAGAGCCAGAGTGAAATCTACTCTTAGGTACTCTGCGCGCTGAAATCACAGAAGAAATTTTATTTCGTGAAATTAATTTTTAATTCGTCCATTACTTACTGAGAAATCACTGTCACGGACGGCACTTAAATAACATTGCGTTCTTACTGTGTATCTTATTTTATTTCAACTGGAGCAATCAGAATAAATTGTGCTCTGAAATATATACCTATTATGATCTCTTTGTCATCACGGCTGGTGCTTTATATGAAAGGTTTACCGCGAACGAATACCACCGTCATACCCTTATCTGTACAGATAAGTTCTTCGTAGATATTTAAATAAACTCACCAAATTATACTCACTAGGATACCATTGTCAGTTTCACTGAAACCCTTTTCATTTAATCTGGCTGATAGAGCTTATCAAGACTTTAGAAAAGAATATGGGCTTTGAGTGCAAAAGACACTCACACATGAAAATTCTTATACGGGAGAAAGGCTTCAGTAGTGTCGGGCCCATGGAAAGATTTTGTCAATCTGATGGATTATTAACGTGGGGTGAGACAACCCGTACGTCACACGTTACAAGGAGGGGGAGCGCGGGCGCCTCCCGAGAGAGTTTGAGAATAGATAAGTTGATAATTTATGCATTAGATATTACACCTAGTAGCTTCACGCAATCATTTTCAATGAACGCTTAAAATTATCGCACTTCTTGTAAGTTGAGCAAACAAAGTAAAACTGCGAACAACTTGAATGAATTTGTTGGAGAGTTTCATACAACATTAAAATACATCCATCTTACCAAAAATTAATTTAAATAATGTATTTTTATCGCGTAAGAAATATAAGATTGTTCAGATTTTTTTTAGGTTTGATTAAAGTGAAGTGATTACTCAAGCATTTTCAACTACTTGATGTTATTGTGGTGGTAGCTAAAACAACGGTACTCTCTCATTGTAATTAGTGCAGGAAAAAAAAACATTTAATAGGGTAAGAACAAAAAGGTTACCTGCCAGTTACCTAACCTAATAAAACATATAACTAAGCATCATTAAAAAAGTTATTAATAATCTTTTCACATAGCAACACAAAGAGAGCAATTTAATTTAATTGTATAAAATAAATTGGACTACAGAAAACCGTGGTTTCGTTCAACTAATATTTAATCAGTGCAAATACAGTATGAAGTAGACTCTCTCATAAAATTCGCGTCAATAATTACAGGATTTAATTAAACGGTATTTAATTTAAAATGCACTTAAAAACAGCTCATTAATTCGATGCACTCACTACTGGAGCTCTTCAATGTGATTCAACTAAGTTCGGATTACCCCACGTGCCGATACGTAATTTAGTGGAAAAGGTTTGCGACCCCGCTAGTTTGTATTACCCCGACAGTGATATAGGGTATTAAGTTCCCTTCGCTGTCTCCCTTAACGCGTAAACAAGACAGAACCTTTCTGCGTATCGCCCTTACAAAGGTTAATAATTTAGGAGACTAAGCGAGAGGAGCTTTCCGTCTATTTTCTACTTAAACTAAAATTGTTTTGTTTCCATCACCAGTGCAATCCTCCTGAATAATGTATAGACCGCTGAAAATAACAGCGGCTTTCAAATACTCTGTTTACAGAATACTTAATGTGCTTTATGGTAACAAGATGCTGAACAAACAATTATACAGAGTCTTACCTTTTAATTAATGTCACTGGCGGTTATTTATTTTTTTGTAAAAATCTTGAATAATATTTACTAGAATACAAGAAGGATTAGGAATGCGTTATGAAGAAACATATTTGTACTTACTATTTTGTAAAACAAAAAAATAACTTTGAAAATAACACTGTGATTCGGGGCAGAGACGAATATTTTTAACGCCCTGTGATTTCTTTTTCCCTTTTTTATACATGTATTTTAAATAATAATGAAAAACGTTTCAATAAAACATAACCACTACTACAACTACACAACACACCATCGTTGTAAAATGTCCTACTTCAGCACTGTCTTATAATTGACACCGTTCCAACAGTTTCCCATTGTGCTCGGAAACCAATATTTTCGTTACTCTACTTCCTAAATGTAGTCTGTCAGTACATAGATATAAGCCGATTTGCAAATTCGATAAGTTAGGTGAAAGCGCGTGGACACGTCCCAAATAAAGCCCGGTTTGATCCTATTAACGCACGGCTAACGGGCAGGATCTTGTGACAGCGCTCCTCACTGATCCTTGTATAGACCCACGAAAGGATTTGCCTCATTCCCTCTGAACAAATCTCTTTTTTTAACGAGTTTAAATACACGACCAACTTGTTACCGTAGGCGTGTAATCTCTATTCGCATTTGTTTATTTTTATCGATGGTACGTCAACTCGAGTATACTCGATACACGATCGGTTCAAAATGAAGTTATTTATTGTCCTTTGCGACTTGATCGCCTGGAGTTCGCGTGTTTTACTTATTGTTTCATTGTTACACTTGATTATACATCGATTTTCAATATTCAAATGTTTAGCGAAATAAATAATTAACTTTGCCCACTCAGTTTTTCGGGACATCGTCAAGCGGTTTGTCGATTCTTCACGTGACCAGAGAGCTGGCCATTTTTATGGAAAAGAGTCAACATTGCCTTTCAAAAAGCCAATGCTGCCAGAATTTTGCGATGCGGATGGGGATGAAATTTTTGATGCCCTAAGATTTTTTACATATATATAGCTTAAATGTGTAATAGACAAGTATTATTTTAATTTACAGATATAAATATCATAGAGACTATTACAACATTATTGAAATATTATAATGCTGATGCAGCGAAGGTATGTTGATAAAATAACAATAAAGTAGAGATCCATTACTATTAGGGTTGGCACACGTCCTCACACACAATTGTATTGTCATCGTTATTCCGTCTACGTCCGCATCCCGGGGTTCAACAAAGAATTTATTAAATAGCTCAATCGGTAGCTGTTTTGAAATTCTATGTCTCAATGAAATCGCTCTTTTTTCACTTTTCAGTTTAATTTCAGCTTTTTCCTGTTGCAGCTTTTAGGGTGTCGCGAAAATATTATATTTCGCTGGATTTGTTTTTTTTTTTTAATTTTGGAATGTAAACCTTCATTATTTTGTAAATGTTTATGCTGTTAGTAAGTAACCCTGTAAGTTACAATAGCTGGTAACATGAATTAACTGGCTGGCAGATAATGAATCACGTTCAATTAGTATTTTAATGAAGTGCTCTTTACAGAGAAACATCAAGCCTTATTATTTGTACTAACAGAGACCACCGAAATGAAAAACTTAAGCTTAAATATTTTTGAAAGAATTCAATTCATTTACAGTATTCAAAGAGCTACGAAAGCTTTATGCTTGGTAATAAAAGCTAAGTGGAGCAATTTTTTTAAGTTTTTTATCTAAAATACTAAGTAAGATTTGGAAGCATTAAAAGTTGATAGGTACTGTTTTTTTAATAAAAACCCAATTCGCTCCACAACAAAGAAGGCTCTTATACAATAAGAAAGCCTGTCAAAAGTAATCTAAATTAATAGGGGCCTATAATTTAATGGTTTTATTAAAAAATAGGCGCCGTCAATTACGAATTTCACGTATGATTGAATCGATTTTTAAACAATGATTATATTAGATACCATCTCTCATCTGAGTTGGTATCTCATTAGAGATGATCTATAACGTTTCTAGATAATTATTGACTTTGGTGTTATGCTGGCTTATGATAAATCTAAACAGAGCAGACTGTCTGTCAGTCTTTATTTTTACCGTTTTATTCTATTGTAAATTGGTGCATATATTTATAGCATACCCATCATCTGCTTAGCCTTTTACCAACTTTTTTGGGGTCGGCTCCCCACCTAACCGGATGCGGCTGAATACCAGTATTTCACATGAAGCCTATCTAACCTCTACAACTCAGTCACTGGATAATAGCATATCCTATGTAAGACTGGTTGTCAGACTTTCGGGCTTCTGACTATCCGTAACGATTATCATAAACCTACGAATAACTACTGGGACTATCGGCTTAACATGCTTTCCGAGACACGGCGGGGTCAGTAATACGAGGACCAGCCATAACAAGCGCAGGTTAACCTTAGGTCTCCGTGTTATTATTTAGCTACGAGACCCTAAATGTACCCTTACTTTAATACTGCTTGCTGTAAGTGTATAGATGCAGAAAAATACTTTACTTAAAAATACACTTTTATATTGAAAAAATGTACGATGTTATCTTACGCGACGCTGAATATTGAAATCCATTGCCTAGTCAAGCCGCTCAGACGCTTGTTATATAATATATATATACAGAATTAGTTACACTTAAATTCAAATCAAATTTCAATGTGTTAATTTTGCTTGTTCGTTAGGCGTAAACGTAAATAAACTTTGGCTATTAACACGTCAAAATTGCTGTTTAACGAGAGGGGAAGGGCAATGAATGGAGATTAAACAAGACGATACGGAAACCAAGTAAACCTTCTCGATTACTTTATGGAATTAGTTCCAAGAATTTTGGGCTCTACTATCAGAAATTGGAAACTGCGATCTCAATTGATCCTGCCCAACAGCATTGTTCTCTACGCAAAACTAAACTACATAACAGTCACACAAACGAGTTTTTCTCACGATTAACTTATCAATAGTAATTTAATTAGGCTTCGATCTAGAATACCTAACTTTCTATTACTAAACTTCTGAAAATATTTTTTGAAGATAAGAGTACATCTTAATAAGCATGGAGGTATAATAAGCGCATACCTTCCCATTTTAATAAATTACTGAGGAAAGTTGGAAAACTCGTTCGTTCAACTTTTTCCGCTTTCTTCGATGTTTGTGAAATGTTTCAGTATATTTTAGTACTTTACGACGTCATTTTTTATTTCTTTGGAGTTCGTAGTTCTCTTTAACTCCTTTCCTGAGATAAAAATTCCGTCGATATTTGAAGATCGTGATAGGTAGGTACAAGACCTATAAATTAGTGACACGCGTGAGAATAAGATGGTGGCATATTGTTCGAATGAATCAATAGCCTTCCCTTTGAAACAATCCTGCCTATGAACCTATTTGTCGGAGTGGCCAACGCACGGTTTGCAATGTTCACAATAGAAGTCACAAACAGTGTTGCAGGAGCAATCCACTTCAAATTATTAGTGTGCTTACCCGGTGGGGCGGCGGTAAATACCAATGCCATATGCAGGCTGCACCTTAAGACAATGAATATCTTACGAGCAAAAATCTTTTATTTACAAATGACGGAAGCCAACATAGGGTGCATCCTGCAGAATAATTGAATTTATTCCCCTACTCCTTGCACCAAGCATAAATAAATAATAGACCGACAGATTTGAGGACTTAAACAATTCGTATAATTATTACGTAACTATACACTAGTATTATGTCCTTCTGTTGTCTCTGGTAGCTTAGCAGAACTTACAAGTCAGGATAATATACATAATACGTCATTGAATCCCTTGACTCCCGACGGGTCCAAGCGAGACCGCATAATTTATCTATTGTGTCTGGCAAGCGCCGAGCCGACCGTTTAAGCTGACGATTACAATTACAGACTCATTCATAACAACCTTTCTGATAGATTAGAACAATAATAAAGAGGTATTTATGAATATTGACACCTGAATGGACCGACGGCTGAATATCCACTCATCGTGCTGGACGAAGAAAGTTTCGGTGTAATTATAAAAGTGAAACACCCTTTGTTCGCATAAAAAGTAGGGGACTAAAACAATGTCAAGTATTCCACATTGTAACGTGGCAAAGGAAAAATATGTAGCCAATAAAGGAGCTAATTATATAGGAGGTTGTGGCGGCACCTCATTTCTTATGCATTCAGCGCGCCTTAATGCCTTCATTACCAGTTTAAAGTATTAAGCAAACTTTGAAGCTGGGAGACGTCTCACTGAGATTTGACTAAGTGGTCGAGAGTTTTCTATGGAACTGCTAACCGGAAATATTGAACACAAGCAATTTCCTTTTTGTTTTATTGAAATTAAAATCTAAGCAGAATATTTTATTCATCCTTGTAGATATTTAACAGCAATAAGTAGTAGCGCTGTGTTCTTATTTTTCTTCAGGCGTTTATCTGAACACGAACTAACTTACAAAATAATATGTTAACAAGAGAATTACCAAGAAGTAGGTAATTGTGTTGCTAACATATTTTTCGGCTTTGTTGTCTAGGGAAATACTACAACGAGCTGAAAATACTACAACGAGCTGTTTTTTTTTGACAATACATGAATATACAAAAAGAAAACAAAAACTTGTACGCAATACAATTGAACATCTATTGCGAAAAAAAAATGATTTTAGCTTTTTAGTAGGTTCGTTAATAATTTAATTCAGTCACAATAGCCTAACGTAAACTGCTCATCAACTATTACGAAAAATCAGTGGGTGAAAGAAAATCATCCCCTATTTTATACACTTACTTACAAATTTCAATGTCACCAATTTTGAAGTATACCCTATCCAGTAAAAAAGTATGTTCGAAATCGGACAACACTATAAAAAGTAATGCTTGGTCATCATCATCTGCCTAGCCTTTTTCCCAACTATATTGGGCTCGGCTTCCAGTCTAACTAGATGCAGCTGAATACCAGTGTTTTACATGGAGCGACTGCCTATCTGTCCTCCACAACCCAGTTACTGGGCAATACGATACCCCTTGGTATGACTGGTTGTCAGACTTTCGGGCTTCTGACTGCCCGAAAGTTCTTGAAAGATCTACAAATTACAACCAGGACCAACGGCTTAACGTGCTTTCTGATTCACGGAGTAAATGCTTGATCATACATAACAAAATAAAAATACGTGTCGTATACAGAACCTCCACCTTTTTTGCGTCGGTTAAAAATAACGTTGGCAATAGGACATTGCCAACATAAATCCAATTCTAGATCGTGTGTGTAGCTAATTTGTGTGTCAAGTTTAATGGGACCTTAAAGACACGAGGAGTCATGTCCCACAAAGGGGGAGTTTTTCTCTCCCTTCAAATAGCAATTGGGAAGTGTTAATGGCCCGGTATTAGTACCATGCTTATGAGTTTCATTAGTACTGAAGCCGCGAAAGATTCATGTAAGAACGTGCCTTTATTAGAAGAGACGTGATTGTTTTGAAAATTGCTTCATACCTAGAGTTTACGTGAGTTAGTGTCAGACTATGATTGTGGATTGTGTACTGTCATTACCTTTTTTAGGTCAATTTTGGTATAGTAGACTTGCTTAAGTCTACTATGCCTAAATTACTATGTAATTGAAACGTAGAGAAAATTCTATCATTATAACATATAATACCATCGCACCTAAATTCGCACCTTATAGTAGATATTTTTCCCCAGTTATGCTTAAATCCTAAGTTTCAGAAGGCAAAACAAAAATCCTAACTCTGGGTTGCTTCTAAAAAATCGAGATGAAAAATCCCAATAAGACTTTGCACAGTAATCGAACCCAGAGCTTCAAGTTCAGCAGTAGCGGTTCCGATCGCTAAGTATACCAACGGGGCACTTAACATTACTTATTTTTAGAAAGACGATTCATCTGATTGCCTACTTGAAGAACAACGACGCAGTTTTCTATATATTTGTACATCGTTATTTTTTTAAAGGTAGAAAGACGGTTCAAGTCATTGTACTCATCATTTAACGAACCCTGAAATAACCCTCCATAGTCCAAAGTCAGCTGCTCTATATTTATGTTTACATAACACGACAAAGTGTACTGAACAGCCGATTTTTTTTGCGATCGCAGTTTTGTTGCTATATTAATGATGATGAGTGCAATGACCCCTTTAGACGTCCTCAGTAGAGAGATAGCTTTACAACAAGGTTTTTATTCTGAAGCCAAACCATAAAGTAGATAGATACGTCTCGGAGGTAACTAGTGCACTGTCCTATACCTCTTACCCCCAAAGGCAAGATCTAGATAAGGACTCCTTTGATGCTGCTGAGTCGTGTGTTAAAGCCAGTACCTACCTAATCATCTTGCTTGAATAACTGTATGCTGAATTCCGGACAGTGGGCTCGGGACAGTGGGCAGGCACAAGCTCCTCACAGGATATATATTACATGTAATTGTACATATCTATACAACGTCAATAGGCGATATTTACGCCCATTACACTTTGGCATTATTCAGTTCTAGACCTTAATGCATATGGCAATCACTCGCGTTGATTATTTGGTCTATTTCTGACGGCACATTCAACAATGATTCCGAACTTTTTTTAAACGTATTATTCTTTCGTTTCGTTTGTGTTTTTTTTTTCATATTTTGAAAATAACATTTTCTGTAGGTACCAAATTTTTTAGCTATTGTGTCAATATAGAATTTTGTTAGCGATGATAAATGTGTTCAAGTCTAAGTTACGACGGGTAGATAACTTAGTCAGTGTCTGATGAAAGCCCTTTTCACTTTGAATTACAGAAAAATATCACATTCCATTGCCTTTCCGTAGAACGTACCTAAGTAATAAAAACCAGTATCTAAAACTTGTATGAATAATTCAAACGCATCGCGTGTTTGTCGTTACTTAGAAGTAGTAGGTACCTACCTATATAAACTCTAGCTTGAAATGTTTTCAAAACTGCAGGCAAACATGATTTACTTTCCAATAACAGACACTTTACTATGACATAGAGCGGCCATAGCTTGGCAGCTAATGCGCTGACTTGCGACCTAAAGCTCGAGAGTTCTAATCTTCACTCTCCAATTATTGGGTGGAAAGGAAAATTCAATGTTAGGGGCAAATCGACAATTCGGATTCAGAAGATATTTGGAATAATTAAAAGTTTTCGTGTCGACACAACGCTTTTAATTAGTAGAGTCAAAAAAGTAACAGAAATTTTAATTATTTTGTTTTCCACCAATAGGTTTACGGAAGAAGTAGCAGTGATAGCTTCACTGCTACTTCTTACGCACTATTGCACCTCCTATTACAGATATGGTTATATCTATTCACGATACATTTGACCTTCAAACCATTTTAATAAGGTAAAAGATAGTTCGTTAGTTAGATTCATGTATAAATACAGGTATTTTCAAAATGTTAGCAGAAACTACAAGTCGCCTCCTACGTTCATAAATCTGTATTCAGGTACACCAGTTGCGACTACTACGCACCTGACCTTTCTGAAGAACATCAACAACAAGGTCAGTGCCTTCTAGGGCCTCCGCTTCCGGCGTTTCCAACACGCACAACTGCCTTATAAAATTCCTTTTATTAGTCGCCTCTCATTCATCTTCTCCACATGACCAAACCATCCAAACTTACTCTTTTCAAGAGAAATAAGTACAATATATACCCACGAATACCATCAACAACTACATTTCGCGAAAACAAACACGATACGTAACTACCACGCAATCGATACCGCAAACGATTTTAATTCGTATAAATTGGGCAAAGCTGCTTTATAATACATTTAGCAAGCTTTGCGACAACTGTATGTTGGGATTGTGGCTATGCAAAACTGATACAGTTGCCAATTAGTCAGCTTTTGTAGCCACAAACGAACTTATCTAATACGTTGTCGTGTGTAATCAAAAAAATGTTTTCGTTTAGTTAGATTTTAGATACCATCTTTCTTTTCCTTTTTGTACGTAGAATGCAGACGGACGACCCGCCGCTATGGCAGACGCCACGCCTGAGGAGAAGGCATAAATCTATCAGGGCTGAAACATAGTGAATTAGCCACATAAATTCTGTCAGGGAGAGTTGTTACTTGACCTCATAAAAAGGTTCACCCGTGATGCTTCGGTGTCTACATAGGTAGATACCTAACACCCACTTCTATTCTCGTTCGTAATATGAAAGATTAAACAAGTTACATTTATACAAAAAGTGTCTACCAGAGAACTTGGTTTTCAGCGCGCTCGCGTAATTTATGTATGACGGCGCAAATGCCAATTTATTGCTGAGTAATGGCACCGTTTGGAGATCTGCAAATGGGCTAGTCGTGTAAGAAGAGAAATGGTTCGAAATGTACGCTGCTAAATGTATTTATAATTTATTTATCGGGCGTACTACAAATCCAAATTGTTATCGCAAGAGTTGCTCCTTTTCATAACGGAGACTCCTTGGAGTGAGTAATGAAGAGGGGTAATAATGGGTCTTTGTTTACACAGCGGTATTATTGAATTGTGCCCTTTAGGCAACATCATGTGTTTAAAATTATTTATCAATCTGTAACATTTTCCTACGTAAGCCTAATATCAGCTGATCGCAAACAAAATAGGCCATAACTAGCACATAAAATCGGCAATCCACTGCAATATCCGAGTATTATCTACAAAATTCTAACTAACTTAAACCATTTGGCGTAGTTAGCTTCATAGATAGCAATACCTACTGATAATTTTAGTAAATCACCAAACCGTAGCCAAATTAGGGATCCCGTGGAACGATGTGCGACAAATGGTATTAGTTCGATGCATTTACAACAACTCGCGTCGCGCTAACCCGTTCACAAAAGTACTGGGTATATTCGCTATAGGTATTACGTTCATAGTAACCTAAATGTATTAAGTACTTAGATTATATCCTGGGGTTTTCCAAAATTTGATTCTATTAAGGGAGTCAAGCAAATCTGTTCACCAAACGGTACCCTGAACGAAACCTTTCAGGCGCTGGCCACCAAATGTATAGAGATATTGTCATCGTGTCAGCAATATTGACATATGTATATACGAGCTGCAGGTAAAAAATAATACCTATACACTAAGGAACCTTTGCGGTTCATACAACATTTTAGAGATGGTGCTTTGGCTATGTCACTGAAGCGTAGGTTGATGTGCATGTGTGTATTCTCCCCATCTTGACATATAGTGCACTGACTTGGTATTTGAATAACATCCAAAAGTCCAAACTGATGATTTGCTTACGTGCGGAGCGCAGTATCTTGGTTAAATGAACCAATCGCGTCAAATAACTGTGTTTAGAAATACAAATGGTCGACCCAAAGGCTGCCCAACTAAAATGGGTCTGGGCATTATATGTCTGCCGCTAGCTGGGGGTTGCGGAAGGATCGTACGTTCCCGTGACCCCCGGCGTAGGTGTGAGACGGAACACCGGGGTGCTTTGAGTCAGTAAGAGTCTGAAAGACCCCTTCGCCCCCCCAGGGCGTAGGACATCCATGAGGATTTACCACCCCGAATCAAAAAAAAAAAAAGGATATGTCTGCCGCTAGTCGAACGAGGTGTGCGCCCGTAGAACACAGTATTGGTGACCTGAGACAGCGACTCGGCGCTGCGGCAGACCAAGATGATGGCGGGATGACTTGGATCTCTGTATCATCATGCCTGTATTCCCTAAAGGTTCAGGCAGTGGTCCTATAGTACCTACTCCCAAATTTCGCGATTCATGTTTAATTGGCATGTAATAGGAGCAAGTCTATTGCAACCAACAGGGCATGACCAGACTCCGAAATCGGGTACTAACAATAATAAAATTATTCCTATAAGCAAATCAGTAGAGTCTTGAATGACATACGTAGTTTCCTTTTAAGACATTTTCTTAATAACTTAAAACGAATAATGAAAAATTAACGATTAGGGGCTTAGGGCCAAGTAAAACAGCCGCGCAGGTTGGTCGAAAGTTAAGCTACATTTGCCATGGTCAGTCCGTAGATGAGTGAACATCCATTACATCCAGAGATCCCTGTGACTCGAAAAGCACATTAAGCAGTTGGTCCCAGCTGTCATTCCTAGATCTCAAATCTCAGACAGTGGTTACGGGTAGTCGAAATCCTGTCGGATAACCAGTCATACCAAAGGGCATCGTGTTACTCAGAAACTGGGATTTCGAGGTCAGATAGCAGTCATACCATGTAAAATACTGGTATTCAGCTACATTCGGTTAGACTGACAGCTAGATATAGCAGATAAGGTTGGGAATGGGTACACACATAGGCAGGCATGGGTGTTCAGTCCAACGGCATATATAAGTAGCCTGTATCTCTCTCTACTGACCTCGTTGGGGAAAAAACGTTTTCTTACCAAACGCATTAGATCAATACAATCACGATAAAAACTGTTGATTTTACCGAAAGCACGGATTTTTTCTTAGACACTCAAACCGGAAGAAATATACCACCTTTAAATGTATTTACTTACTCGGACCCAGATTACAGACAGTATTTACCTTGAACATAGTCAAAGTCAAGAAGCAATTTATCTGCCAAAATGAAGTTTCTAATTTTAATAGAGGGTCCTTGATGCCTCACGAGATTTGGCCCTTTGAGTCAGTGGTCGATTGCAAATTGCTTTTTCGAAATTTATTTTAGTCTATCATCTATCTACAAACAGTACAAAATTAAACAGCAAATAACAACAATTTTGCCAAGAAAGTACTGAGCCTTTAGGTAAACACCGAGGTATATTAGATCAACATTAACAATTTAGTTAGATCAGCTTAAATTACGATAAATGAATCTACTAAGATTTTGTTACTAGGTACTTTAAGCTGAATCACAATTGGTATTTATACTTATAGCTTTATTAACACATAATTAAAGCCCAATAAAAACTTAAAACTAATCAAATAAAAATGTAGCACATTAAATGCACTTTATTCAATTTATCAAATGAGTTCTTTTCTCTCTACCAACTAGTGCGGTTGCTGACGGCGGATGTTCTTAAGTATTACAATGGCCGAACAATTAATCGCATTTAATCTAACTTTCTTTTTGCTCGGTCAGCAAACAGGAAGATAGACACGCCCACACAAAGAAAACACGACGGCACTAATTAATTAATGGCTATTTCTTTATTACTATTGTGACAAATTTCCCTCAAACTTGTGCGAGATAATACAATAAAACGTCCTCTCTTTGTATCCACACTTACTCAGTTCGTTTGATATTTTGGAAGAGGAACTCGCTCACAATCCTGCTATAAAACTTTATTCAGTTTAAGGTGAGTTCATTTTTATTCTCGACGCAAGTTTGTATCTACAAAGATAGATAAAAACAAACAACTACAAAAACCGTTATTTCGCGACATCGAGTGGACATGACAAAACCTTCAAATGGACAAGTTATAAATACCACAGTATATTTACCACACGAATAATACTTAGAAAAGGCATTTCATAGAACGCCGGAAGATCAATGCAAGGCAAACAGAACTAGGGAAAAATCCAAGTTTGTAAGATAAAAGACAAATAAACTGTAGTACGTACAAGCGTAACTCGGATAGAGACGGTCGGTGTAAAGCCGCAAATATTTGTTTCTTTGAGAACCCTTGCTCTTTGCACAAAAATAGGCTCGGAATCCCACATATTCCTTCTACTTTTAATAATATACATAACAATGTTATTCAAGTTTTCATTGTTCTAAGCTGTACCGAGCACATCTTTGTTTATAAACACTCGTGATATCATACAAAGAAGCTATGTTTCATATGCGGGTTTACTAACTAAGTACCAGGCATCTTTGTAAGCTGATAATACAATACAAAAGGCCAATTACTTACCCTTGTAATTATTCACTCTTAAGACAAACATTTTGAGAGAATACTAAGCTCGCTTTGCAGCGGTAATATTATTTTAGAACCGGATTGAGCCAGCAAATGTTACCAGACTTAAGACTCTGCATGAATAACCGTCACATTTCATGTTAATAAGTAGGCATAAAATATGTATTCAATGTTTTCCCGAACTCCTCGCCTATTCTCTGCCAAGAAATTAATATTTATCTGATCTACCAGCACCTTCTTTGTTCCTTTCCTTGTGTGCTTTCCTTGCGTTATTCACGTCGGGAAATAAAATAATGGTATTGATTTTTTACCTTTTTTCAGACACCTCTTCATGCTCCCCGCTTTGCAGCTCAAGCCTAGGTACAAAAATATTGAATATCGAACTCCACACAGATTGTTTGTTTTACGAAGGTTCGCAAATCAGATGTGTTTAGCTTAGGTAATATACACATAATCATAACCTTAAAAAATACCTTTACGTAACTACAAATACTCTTAAAATAATAGCAACATAAAAACAAACGTACGGTACAATTATCTTATTCTTCTTAGTAATATTCTAGTTCAATTGCTGCAAGCAATTAAAGATTATACTGGAGTAAAAATATTCTACTGGAAATAACTTCATTTTTCCACAGCTATTTTTCCATCGTTTGCAATAAGTGTTACGTTAAGCTTTTAGAGTACCATCGATCACTGAGTGGAGGGCATGGGCAATCCCGCTGTTGCAGCTGTGAAATGTATTGCGAAAAATATGTCTACTTTTTTCTAGAGACTCTACAACATATATTCGTTCGTATTTTATTTTCTGTTAATTTTGACGCCAGTGGACAGTGAAATGTTTATTGGTTTCATGGTCACTTGGATTTTCCAAGCTACAAAATAATAATAATACCAAGCTGTGATGGTCGCACTGCTGGCAAATGCCTCTTCTAAAACAGAGAAGGCACGAGTATTAAACACCATGCGTATATAAGTCCAGGTATCCTCAAAAGGTTTTCCTTCACCGATGTCAGTGATGCCCAGGGTTACCTTACCTAAGAAGGATACATATAGGTAAACTATAATGTCACATTGTTACTTGCCCGGATTTCAACATACAACCTCGTGTAATGTATGAGAGGTTTAGTCTTCGTTTACCACTGGCACATCACGACAAATATAGATAGTTTATTATAATTCAGATTGGATGATACATGGTGAATAAACCACATATTAAAGTTTGGTCTGACTAGTCCAAAGTTCATTTCTTTTTTCTCTCTTCTGGCGTGTAACATTTATTGGTCGCACCTCGCGCCGTCACGGCAATTGTCCGTCATTTCCCCTTTACGCCACCAGTCTCGACTGTCTTGCGTGTATGCGCACGCTAAATATTAGGTCTTTACCTATGAAATTGCCGTTCTGCAGTACTGGCCATTTCAAATCAAAATATTTTTTGTTTGGCTAAGAATTCTAATTTCAAATTAATTTTATTTTAAAAACATGGATTTTTTTTTCCAAAAGTAGCCATTTGTTTATTGATTAGTGTTACATTTTCATCGCATTTAAATCTTTTTCGTCATCATGGATACGTTAAAAATTCGAGTAATTATGGAATATGAGTACCGTCGTGGCAGCAACGCGGCACAAGCGGCACGCAACATCAACGACGTTTACGGAGCTAACACTACAAACCAACGCACTACCTGTTATTGGTTTGCTCGCTTCCGTTCTGGAAATTTCGACCTGAAAAATGAACCTCGCGGTCGTCCGAAGACTTTGGTCGACAATGACGAATTAAAGGCGATTGTGGAAGCTGATGATACACAATCTACGGCTGAATTAGCAGCAGCTTTCGACGTTAGCGTCAAAACAATATTGGTCCATTTGCGTCAAATTGGCAAGGTAAAAAAGCTTGACAAATGGGTGCCCCACGAACTCAATGATCGCCAGCGCGAAGTACGCGTCGAGACGTGCCTTGCACTGCTCAACAGACACACAAATGAAGGAATTTTTAACCGTATTGTTACCTGCGATGAAAAATGGATTCTGTTTGATAACCGCAAGCGCTCAGCAAGTTGGTTGGATCCTGGTTCAGCACCTAAACAATGCCCTAAACGAAAACTTACCCCAAGAAAAGTGATGGTCACTGTTTGGTGGTCTAGCGCCGGTGTGATTCAACACAGCTTCTTACCAAACGGGGTGAGCATTACTGCAGATGTGTACTGTGAAGAATTGAACACAATGATGGAGAAGCTGGCACATCTCCAACCAGCATTGGTCAATCGCTCGTCTCCGCTGCTCCTGCACGACAACGCGCGACCTCATACTGCACAGCAGACGGTCTCCAAGTTGCAAGAACTGGGGTTGGAAGCTCTCCGTCATCCGCCCTACTCACCAGACCTTGCGCCTACAGACTACTACTTTTTCCAGAATTTGGATAACTTCTTGGCGGGAAAAAAATTAAATACCCGAGAGGCAGTACAAAATGCCTTTGAAGAATTTGTTGCCTCCCGTCCAGCTGATTTCTTTAAGAAGGGCATCAATAAACTGCCACTGCGTTGGCAAAGATGCATTGATTGCATGGGTGATTACTTCGATTAATACAAATAAAAAATACATGAAAAAAATTCATTTAATTTTTTTCATACAAAACGGCAATTTCATAGGTAAAGACCTATTATATCCGTTGCTTCTCTGAGCTGCTTACTATATGCCCCCCCTTTCCACCGGCCCATTTATTTTAAGGTATTCTTAAAAAAAAAAAAACGATAACCATTAATATCGATGTTTTACATCTGTCGGGCGTCCCGTGAGAGCCATTTTTATTCAGTCTGGCACTAGTCCTTATCAAACAATATTCTAGTTCACTCTTAATAATTATTTCTTGTTCACCAATGTCGTTTCCTTCATGTTGAAGCCCGTGCCGTCCGATTTGTATAATGCTGTTGAAAACAATTATTATTTGTGTTTTATTGCGCTCCCAGTGCTGTCCTAATTCCTAATGAGTTCCTGGACACTGGTATAGAATTCAAATTGAAATGCTAATGGTGCGCAATCACTAAATGCAACCAATATAGACTCAATATATATCCTTTGCACAACAATAGACGACAGGAGGTTGCGGGTTCGATTCCCGCCCTGGAACAAATGTTTGTACGATCTACAAATATTTGTTTCGGGTGTTCTGGGTATTAACTATGTATAATAAAAAATATCTATCTAGTAATGTATTGTATTAAGTATATCAGTCATCTAGTACCCATAACACAAGCTCTGCTTAGCTTGGGGCTAGATGATGCTGTGTGGATTGTCCAGCATTATTTATTTATTTATTTTTTATTAATAATAGGTCTTTACCTATGAAATTGCCGTTTTGTATGAAAAAATTTAAATGATTTTTTTTTCATGTATTTTTTATTTGTATTAATCGAAGTAATCACCCATGCAATCAATGCATCTTTGCCAACGCAGTGGCAGTTTATTGATGCCCTTCTTAAAGAAATCAGCTGGACGGGAGGCAACAAATTCTTCAAAGGCATTTTGTACTGCCTCTCGGGTATTGAATTTTTTTCCCGCCAAGAAGTTATCCAAATTCTGGAAAAAGTAGTAGTCTGTAGGCGCAAGGTCTGGTGAGTAGGGCGGATGACGGAGAGCTTCCAACCCCAGTTCTTGCAACTTGGAGACCGTCTGCTGTGCAGTATGAGGTCGCGCGTTGTCGTGCAGGAGCAGCGGAGACGAGCGATTGACCAATGCTGGTTGGAGATGTGCCAGCTTCTCCATCATTGTGTTCAATTCTTCACAGTACACATCTGCAGTAATGCTCACCCCGTTTGGTAAGAAGCTGTGTTGAATCACAACGGCGCTAGACCACCAAACAGTGACCATCACTTTTCTTGGGGTAAGTTTTCGTTTAGGGCATTGTTTAGGTGCTGAACCAGGATCCAACCAACTTGCTGAGCGCTTGCGGTTATCAAACAGAATCCATTTTTCATCGCAGGTAACAATGCGGTTCAAAATTCCTTCATTTGTGTGTCTGTTGAGCAGTGCAAGGCACGTCTCGACGCGTACTTCGCGCTGGCGATCATTGAGTTCGTGGGGCACCCATTTGTCAAGCTTTTTTACCTTGCCAATTTGACGCAAATGGACCAATATTGTTTTGACGCTAACGCCGAAAGCTGCTGCTAATTCAGCCGTAGATTGTGTATCATCAGCTTCCACAATCGCCTTTAATTCGTCATTGTCGACCAAAGTCTTCGGACGACCGCGAGGTTCATTTTTCAGGTCGAAATTTCCAGAACGGAAGCGAGCAAACCAATAACAGGTAGTGCGTTGGTTTGTAGTGTTAGCTCCGTAAACGTCGTTGATGTTGCGTGCCGCTTGTGCCGCGTTGCTGCCACGACGGTACTCATATTCCATAATTACTCGAATTTTTAACGTATCCATGATGACGAAAAAGATTTAAATGCGATGAAAATGTAACACTAATCAATAAACAAATGACTACTTTTGGAAAAAAAATCCATGTTTTTAAAATAAAATTAATTTGAAATTAGAATTCTTAGCCAAACAAAAAATATTTTGATTTGAAATGGCCAGTACTGCAGAACGGCAATTTCATAGGTAAAGACCTAATATTATTACAGGATTTTTTAAACGTGCAAGTACCTTTATCATCTGAAACATTCGTTTTTATTATTCAGGTTGGGCAAATACCTAATAGACTGGATCTCGGTAGATCTCAGCTTAGCACAGAAGGAGATATAGTGCAGATATATGAAAACATGACGAGAAAGAAATGTAGACGAAGAAGTAACCAGGCAAGTCACCAAGCAACTAAACAGTAGAGACCGCACGTACCCCATATAAATTCCGGAAACCTGTATTCAAAATGTCTATGATAAAGTTAAAACTGACATGACCTAAAAAAAGACCATCAAAACCGCAAACTATCTAGACTGACGTTGCTTTTTTGTTCGAATAGCCGCAGCATACACACTTGCTCCTTGCCGGGGCCGCAAAAGTGGGACGTTTTTAAAAAAAAGTTTTAAAATGAGCGTGCTGATCTTTTGAATTTTGCAATTATAGTTTAAGGACTTTATTTAATGTACAGTGGGTGGGGCTCGTGGCTAAACGATAGCAGCCGCACGGATAAGCGGTCGGTCCGTGGATGGGTGACCAACCATCCCATGTAGATGATTCCTGTGTGCCTCGGAAAGCACGTTATTTGTAGAACTTTTACAGTCGTTACGAGTAGTCAGAAGACCGAATTTCTGACAAACAGAAGCAACACTGGTTAATGGGTTTTGGAGAGCAGATAGGCATGTCGCTTTATTTAATATATACCTTTAAATTCAGCGCTGATACGAGATAACAGTAATCACATGTAAACCACTGAGTCTGGAATTGTACCCGGTTGATGGCTAATAGCTCGCCCCCTATTACATGGGACTAAAAAACAACAAACAATAAACACATAACTGGCGAAAAGGTGTACTTTAAGTTCACTTCTGCCAAAACCCTTCCTGGAATACAGGCGTGATCTTATGTAGTGTTATGTAAATCAAAGGAAAATTTGTTTTTCGAGAACGTGCAGGCATTGGTTATATCCCAAAAAAAACTTAAATGAACATGTGAGTCAGTGTCGACGAAGCTACGTGCTGCAACTCTTGTCAGTGACGGATGCGACTGCACCGAGATCGTTATAGCATCGACATTACATCTATAGCCTTCCGCTTTTAACGAGCTTTGACGCTCCCGAACATTTGCTTTTATTTCGAAAAGAACTAGTACAGATGAATTGCTTTCAAGCAACTTTACCTCAAAAAGGAATTTAGCGCTCAACCCCAAAGTTAGGTTTAGATCTATATTAATTGAGCTTTACTCCCTTAAAATACGATTTTCAAAGATAAACGATATGGTTTACTATGCCTGTTGGATGAGTAAATTAAAATTTAACTGATTTTGGCAGTTTCCTCAGTACCTACCATTTTTTCATATTTTTTCAGATTTCCATGAAAGTCTTGATACAAAAGAAACCTCCCACGTTTCGCTATGGCCGATTATGGTTCTTATAAGCGCCGGGACAGCGTAACAACTTGACACGGCTATTGTTATGGGCGAGATTGTAATATCTGCTATTGCTACTTAACCACAGAATCCTGGGAAATAGCACTATTCTTTAGTCTTCTTTCTTCTTCTCCACACACTTTGAAGAGACTTTTTTACATCATTTACCTACGTATTAACATTGCAATTCGTAAATATCCTCTAAGTACAACTTAGAACCTTGTAACTAATAAATAATAAATACATAAATAAATAATGCTGGACAATCCACACAGCATCATCTAGCCCCAAGCAGAGCTTGTGTTATGGGTACTAGATGACTGATATACTTAATACAATACATTACATAGATAGATATTTTTTTATTATACATAGCAAATACCCAGAACACCCGGAACAAATCTTTGTAGATCGTACAAACATTTGTCCTAAGACGTTCCCGTCTTGGGACAAATGTTTGTACGATCTCGAACCCGCAACCTCCTGCGTCGCAGACGGACCTTCGCCCGCTGCGCTACATAGGTCGTCAGTAACTACTTCGGGTCTCAAGCTAGTTTTTCGTGACATCGCCAAGCGGGTGGTCGACTCTTCACGTGACCAGAGGGCTAGCATTACCATTTAACGTGGCACTGTTGCTAGCCTCTTGAGCATTTTGTTGTTGACATATTTCGAACGAATTTTGGATGCCCTAGATTCCTTCCTCCCTTTTTTATGTATGCGCTCACCTATTATTTTAAGCCCGTCAGTTTATAACATAACACCAACTGTATTCCCCGAAGGTTCAGCCAGAAGTGCATCTATACTATACCCCAACAATTCCGTACAATTAAGACTCCAGGCTGAAAAACCTAGTAACTTTTTGACTGACCCTGGAATCCAACCTCGCAAATACAATCGCAAGCAGTTACAATGCTTGCGACTACTTAACCAAGGAGGCAGCTAATAAATCATCTAAGTATAATCTGTAAATAATAAAACTTTATACCACTTCATGTCAACCATATTATTACAGTCTTCAATATCCGTATTAAAGAGACGGACCTTTACTTAAAATATCAACGGAAACCACACACTAAAACGAAGTAATAATCGGAAACATGAAAGTATTACAAACAAAAACTAAGTTGAGCTGCAGACTGCAGCAGAACATCGCAATTATGCTTGGAGAGAGGCGCTACCCACTGCAATTAGATATGGCACGGCTTTCTGAACAATAGATATAGCT
Organism: Phlogophora meticulosa; assembly: GCA_905147745.2. Classification (NCBI taxonomy): domain Eukaryota; kingdom Metazoa; phylum Arthropoda; class Insecta; order Lepidoptera; family Noctuidae; genus Phlogophora; species Phlogophora meticulosa. Next base: position 10,035,328 of record LR990528.1, on the reverse strand, counting down.
GAACAACTGCCTCGCCGCCGGCTCACGACGACGGCGACGTATTCATAACAATATAAGCTGAAACAATAACGCAGAGAGAACATAATTTACTAGCTTTTTTGTTACACTATCAGAACCACGCACGCAGGTGGTGGTCCACAGTCTTACTACTTACTCATTTTAACACAGCTGAATGTCTCAACAAAGAAGAAAGTAATTTCTTTCAAAAAAATATAAAAACATGTTTTATGTAATTTCAAACTATTTATGTTATACAATTTATCATGAAACATGAATTAAATTTGGTCTTTAAAAACGCCCAATGCTTGTAATATCATTTTGAGCTGAAGATCTATGACGGCGTCCGAATATGTCTCAAGGCATGCGTTAGTTGACCGAACCTCGTCGCTGTAGGCTAGTAACTCGTATGTAAGACGTTAAAGCGAATGTTTAAAAATTTAAAGTGGAGTTCCCGACGACATACATCGCGAGGCTTCCCGATAAACATCCCCGGGCGTCAGGTCGCCGGCCGGCTGCTTTGTTTACGGGGTACGCGCCACTACGTGATCTATTATACTCGACCTGCTACACTGCACGCCTCTTCTAACTGAAAATAACTGACTCAACGGACAACACTTCGTTCAGAGGGGTTTTATTGTAAATATACCTATATTAGTGTTGAAATTTGGATGATATGTCGTTTACGTTCAGAAAACCAGAAGATGACGATGAAGGTAGAAATGATGAGATACAATTATACCTTAGTCTAGTACATTTTTAACACCATCGTGTGTGCCTGTGATGCCTAGATAAACATCCCCGGGCGTCAGGTCGCCGGCCGGCTGCTTTGTTTACGGGGTACGCGCCACTACGTGATCTATTATACTCGACCTGCTACACTGCACGCCTCTTCTAACTGAAAATAACTGACTCAACGGACAACACTTCGTTCAGAGGGGTTTTATTGTAAATATACCTATATTAGTGTTGAAATTTGGATGATATGTCGTTTACGTTCAGAAAACCAGAAGATGACGATGAAGGTAGAAATGATGAGATACAATTATACCTTAGTCTAGTACATTTTTAACACCATCGTGTGTGCCTGTGTTTAAGTATATTATCTTACTCAATAAAACAATCTATTTACAGAACGTAAATTAATAGACAGAAAATTTAAAGAACCAGGTAACTATATGCGATGTCTGTTCGGCTAGCACTGTGACGTTTTTTACAGAAAGCCCCGACGTATCAAGCAATTTAAAACTAAGAAATGCGCGAGGGCTTTTAATTAAAGTCGTGATCAAAGAGTAAGCTCTCAGGAAGTGCGCAGAAATTCAACCTGAACTTATTATTCGGTTGTAACTGTACCGGACGGATATTGACGTGGGCTGGGCACAAAACGATTATTCTTATAATGTTGAATTATTTTGTTCTTTGCCAAAGAAGAACCGGAAAAGTACTTAATCCTGCCGTCCCATTTGAAATATACCTTTAATTTAATACGACATTAAATTTAAAAACCCCAATCAACGAACTTTGCTTACCATGTAATTAGTAACAGCAAACACGTTTTTATTTATATACACCTATTTATTTTCATGAGTCTACAATTAAAAACCCTGACATCCTTTGACCCACTTTTCTTTTAGGTATCTACATACTGTCGCTACCTACTAACTGTGTACTACTCTGTACAACGTGAACTAATTTAACTATTCTATTCTATTGAACAAACATTTTCCGAGCGTGTTCACCATTTTTATTTCAACTACGCATCAAAACCCATCGAAAGAGTCCAAACACGAGACCAATTTCTGAATTATATAAGTTGCTGAGAAATTGGATACGCTGCTTAGCTGCAACATCAGGTCAAGGTTGCCACATCATTGCAGGGCCAACAAGTATGTAAGCAAAATAAATTACCACTGTGTTATTTTGCACCCATAAGAAACGAGCTGATTATTATCTTCAAAATGGTTGAACAGATTTTTATGTAACAACTAAAACACAGCCCTCTATTTAAAAGCAATCGCATCGAAATCAGACCACCCGTTTGGGAGCCAGGATGCCACAGATGTCAACCTTACACTAGATTTTTGGAATCCCGACATGTAAAGAGCTGTCTCTTTTAATTAATTGAAATGCTCCTAGTAGGTAGGTAGGTTAACCTGTTAACCTTTATAAATGTAATTCCCAAAATGATGCTGGCTGGCTGCAAGTCGTCATATCTACCAATATTGTCATGTGAATAGAACGCGATCAGGGGCTTTATTCTTCAAATTAATTTAAATTTCGATCTAAAGCCAATACGAATCCAATGTTAATTTAGCAGTCATGGATTATATTCAACTCCTACTTTTTATTAATGGCTTTCGTGGAAGAGACACCATATTTTCGCCAATATCACGTAGGTACTATGATAGACCATTAAACGGCGGATATACAGTCTGCTGCATCTGTCAAAATAAAAACAAACTCAAGAGTACGAAACGTCTAAATTCCATTTTCGACCGATCGATCGATTCGATGACCGAATATTTAATTTTATACCTTATAACCATGCCTTTATTATATTAACAGCATTGAAGAATTCTCCATACTCGGAATCATTATTAATGCTGATGTAAGGGAATACAAGGAACGCGGTTTATTTCTTTGCTTGCCACACTGAACAGAGTGAAGTTAGTTGCAAGCGTATGACCGCCCGACACAAGAAATTATTTTATCTGTGCAATTTATAATCTGTGTTCATTTTCTGCCAGATTCTGTGGATTGTGAAATAAGTACACCCGGTGTTATTTTGTTTTGTTTACCATTTAATCTAATACACAAATAACGATATCTTATTGTAAAAAATTAAGTGAAAATGTGTTAATTAAATGTAACAATATTTTATCTATTATTTGAAGATAATATTGTGTTGTAAGTTGACCAGCAGGCATGTAGAACAATATTTACATTTTGTTTTTTTGATACTGTAAGTTTAAGTTTTATATAATAGCAAAATAGAATGCAATGAAGGATTCCGTTCCTTTGATTGATTTTAAGTAGTTAGTATGTGATCAAATTAACAAAAGGTGTAACCTGTAGCAGTTGTAGCAGTTGTAGCTAAGGTTAACTATTGTTAGTAATTTGAGCGGTAAATTTTGACACCTACATTGATTTGCATGTTCTATAATATTGGTTTGAAAAATAACGAATAGTCCCGAACTCTTTGAACATTTTAGGTAGGTATATAATAGATTTTATATTAAGACTAAGTGTTAGACAGATCGTTCAGATGTGATCATATTAACCATAGCCTACGCGGTATGTTTAAGTCACTCGAAATAGAGGGCTAATAAAGGGGCGAGTCATTACCGGACACCAATCCTGACCTCGAACTGAGAAATATCTGATGGAATACCCAATCATGGTTTGCCCGACCTAGGGTTAAAACCCAGGACATCATACTAAACTATTGCGGGTGACTGCGACCGCATTAGTTTAGCACGCACTGGCGTGTGCTATTGGTTCACCTCTGCCAAACCCTTTTTGTAAAACCATCTGAACAAATACCTTATATTAACTCATTGCAGTCTTTAATCCCGCGTATGCTCCTTTGGGCAGTTAACTAGGCGCAAAATTCATACCTACCCAAGTAATAAAGGCAAAAAGATGAGTTCTTTAAAAGCAAATTATAAAATAAGGAGATATTTATACTAAGACTAAAATGCTACTATTATAATACTGACCATCTGCATTTTATTTTCAGCACCAAAATGGAGATAAACGCTGATGATGTGACCACTCCAAATCAGGAGACTAATAAAATTCTAAACAATATATTCAAAAAATGTAAAATGGAGGCCGAAAATAACAAACTACAAATACCTCTAGAAGACGTTGAAGATAGAGTGTCGTACTATACAGGAATCCCAAAAATTACGCTACACCAAATACTAAATAAAAATACGACTGATCATAATTCCATTGATTTTAGAACACATTTAATCATTTTAAAGTGTTTAAATACATTTTATGAACGTAAAGAATTACCCTCATTTAGTCTCTTGTTAGATAACGTAAACGAATTTTTTAGAACTTTGGATGTTCAGTGCGTTAAAGATGTTGAACAATTTAAACAGGAAGTGACTATGCTGGGCATTGATTACCAAACAATTTTCAATGACACAAAACTACTTATGGAAGACCCGAAAATAACTTTTGAAAGATATTCCTATCTTAAGAAAATAAAACAGATACGTCAAGAAAACGGTTATGCTGTTTATTACATCGGTGAAAGAATAATAGACAAGAATTATATGTTTAATAACCCTTGGATAAAAAATGGCCAGGCATCCGAAATGTGTAGTGGTAAATACATTTTATTTCATGCAGTATCTAAATTTGGCTTAACAAATGGTTTATTTTGCTTCTCTGCTACTGAAGATGATTTTTACAAGTGGGTTGTAGATATTTTACTTGGATCTTTGTGCCATTCAAGCGTTGTCGTATTAGATAATAGTCCCCTTCACGGAACATCAAGGACGGAATCCGTAACCATGTTTGACACGAAAAGTGATTTAAAACGATGGCTCCGTAAACGTAATGTACCAGTTAGCGACGCCATGAACAAATCACAATTATATCAGCTCGTCAAATATCATGCTGATATAGAACAAATGCCTCGCGTTGATCGAGTTATAAAAGCGAATGGTCATCAAGTATTGCGATTGCCAACACATTTCGAAAACTTGTCACCCTTAGAACATATTTGGCATGATATTAAAAGTAGTTTAGAAGGTAAAGACGACTTGCACGATGAGATTTTATCAATATTTGAAAATATGCCAAGAGACTCCTATGAATTATACGAAGCAGATATTGCGGAAAGAGAAAACGCGATGTTTTTGATAGATACAGAAATGGACAAAGTATTGGATAACTTTCTATTGGATTTGAAAAATACTACAAGTGACCCTGCCTCATCATCATCGTCTGCCTAGGTATTCCCCAACTATGTTGGAATGGATTCTAATCCATCCCGACGCACCGGAATAACAGTGTTTTACATGGAGCGACTGCCAATACGACCTAACCAATCCAGTTACTGGAAAACACAATACCACTTGCTTAGACTAGTCGTCAGGTTTTCGGGATTTTGAATCCTCGTAACAACTATCAGAAATAGATACAAGTAACCCTGTTAATATTTATGAACGATGTTCATAAATATTTCATCAAGTATCACATTTTTCAAAGAATATAAATATCTACTAAATGTGCAATTGTTGTTTCAATTTTGTCCAAACAATATCTATATATTTAGGTCTAACCTTTTTTAACGTGATTTAACAATTGAATCACAATAATGACCTTAACTACTTACTTAGATACTTACAAACATTTGTTAGTACCAAAGTAGTTGAAATAGAGAAAAGCTGGAAGGACCTGTTACCATTAACAGCGCACGTGACCGATTACCGAAAAAGGGTGAGTGGTAGGTAATATTATGTCGATTATTGACTGCCGAATAGGTGTTACCTACAGGTAAACGACAAAACACCTCGGTAAACGATGGACGCCATGTTTTTTGTAATGAAATTAGTCTTGCTCTCAATAGAACATTACAAATATACTGTAAATCACGGAAAATAGGTTCCCACTAAGGAGCCTGCTCGTGGAATAGTAGGTACGGGCTTTTTTGGTTTCGACCTGCTTCCTAGAACCTACCTACAGAGATGCAGCCTTCAGGTTGGATGGGACATCGACTCACACTTCGACTACGACTTCAGTAAGTACGAGTACCAACATGATTCCCCAGTGTTGAAATTTTCTGTCGACTTTTTTATAATATTTTCTTTATCATATAAGTAGGTCTACTAGAATCATGTACTGAACTCAAAGTATTGGGTTGTGCGTCGATGTCCCACCCTCCCTTTATATTATTTTTAAACTCAAATAAATATTCAGAAACATCACGATCTGCCTAGCCTTTTCCCGACTATACTCAATACTCAATACTTTATTGCATTCCACATGTAGTACTTAGGTGGTAAAACTTAAAATTAGATCACATGGACCCTGTCGGGCACAGCAAATAAGTGAGTTAGGAGAGAGGAAGCACTTGTAAATTATAATTATTATACAGTAGGTAGGTAATTTCTAAGATAAACTAATAGTAGGTATTTATAATATAGAATATAAATAGGTATCTATTCTCTTGTAATAATTAATAAATATAATATAAATATTTAATTTCGACTACTAAAATTATGACTTGATATGTATATCACTTAAATATTCATTTAATGAGTAGTAGCTTTTCTTTAACAAAAAATGTCTTAGTTTTTTTAGAAATGTGTGAGTTTTTTCTTCGTTTTTTATTGATCCGGGTAGTTTATTATATACTTTAATAGACATTACATAGGGACTTTTTGAGTGCATTTTTAGTCGAGAACTTGGTATGTTTAGCCTAGATCGGTGTCTGAGTAGATAGCGCGACTGGATGTCTTCACGTTTTGAGTAGAACTCGTGATGTTTTCGCACAAATTTGCATGTTTCTAAGATATATATACACGGAAGGGTTAACATATTGTGTTTTTGAAAGAAAGGTTTACAACTATCGGTTTGCTCAATGTTTACCAGGATTCTGACCAATTTCTTTTGCAGCGTGAACAGTATTTGTGCATCTGTACTGTTTCCCCAAAGAGTGACACCATAGCTAAGCCATGCATAGGCATAAGCATAGTAGGTGGTGAGGGCTGTCTGAAAATTGGTGGTCTTTTTTATTTCACGGAGGGCGTATGAGAATTTAGAAATCTTTGAGTGAGTTTTCTGTATGTGTGATTTCCAGTTTACGTGTGTGTCTATAACTATGTTGGGGTCAGCTTACAGTCTAACCGGATGCAGCTGAATGCAAGTATTTTACACGGAGTGACTGCCTATCTGACCTCCACAACCTAGTTGCTGGGCAACACAATACCCCTTGTACGACTGGTTGTTAGACTTTCGGGCTATGACTACCCGTAACGCCTCAAAGATCTACAAATTACACCCGAGACCAACGGCTTAACGTGCATTCCGAGGCACGGAGGAGTCACGATATGTTACGAACGGTCATCCATTCACAAACTGACCTCGGAAAGCGTAGCTTAGCCTTCGATCAACACGTGTGGCTGTTTTTATTCAGCTACGAGCTCCTCTATTTTCTATAACCTTGAAAGATTGAGCTAATTTTGAAAAAGTATAAGAAAATTAGCTCACTCATTCAAGGTTTTATCATCATTTCACAAATGCATACACGAATAATTTGAAACACTAAATTCGACAATACAAATACCTACTTGAACAGAGAGTTCATAATAAGTCCATAATGTAAATGGTGTGGTTAAGAATGTTTAGTAAGGCCGCTGTACCCTTTCAGACGTAAATATAGGTAGATACCTTTATGCAAAATAAATAATGGAGTAGGACCTACAGTTTGCCGACGTGTGGTTAATTGTTACGGAATGTGTTTAATTTTCATTTGCTGTTGGCATTGTCAGCGGTAAACGACAACGGGCGCGATGTCGAATCGCCCGAGGCGATTTAATCGATTTGAAAAGGATCTATTTGTTATCGTCCAACAATTTATATTCAAATAAAGGCTGTGTCGTTAATTAAAAGGCAAACTTAAACAGGATAATTTTCAGTGAACGTGCTTTCTTGTTTGTTTTGCCCAAATAGGGGTAAATTTCGTATATAAATACTTATGTCCTGTCCAGCAAATTTAATTGTTTTGTTTGTTTATTAATATGACCACCCTCATCCTATTCTATGCATGGATTTTAAGAGAGACCATGTCCTCTGAGTTTGTTTCGGCATTCCTGCCAATCAATGCTGCTGATCAAGAAAAATCCAACACACCTTTGATTTGTAAAATTTAACATAGTTAACTTGCTACAGAAATTATCATGTTTTTTTTTTTTTGGCTCTAAAAGCTGCGACACTACCTACGTAACAAACAAAGTTACCTATTAATTAATCTACGGCAATTAGATAGTGGAAAGTGACGTTGCAGATATTTCATTGCGCGAGACTATTATGCTGGATTAACATGCAGTGCGTCCTACATTCTACGTACGAACAATTAACGGCTAATAAACTTTGTTACGTACTGCAATGCACTTATGCAGAACCACGCTCGTGAAAAGTAGGTATAAGGGAACTGCCTGATAACGTACCTACCTAAGTCATGAAGTGCCTCCAAAATTATATTACACCCGTTAACTACCCTAACTTAATTACATGATTGCATTTGTTTACAACTCTACACGCAGCATAGATTGACACCCGGTATCTGAAACCAAATTGTCGACTAGTCACAAATTAAACGCTAGTGAAATGATGCGGTTGGCTATTGATAATACAAATAACCAATGGGTTAATTGTATTATCAATATAAAATTAGACGTATTGTAAAGAGAGTGTGTAGCTAATAAGCTACACTCTCTCTTTACAATACCTACGTCACATTGATTTTGCGATATGTTTCGTTCTAATACTGAATCATTGTATTATTGATTTCTGTGGACATAAATTAAGAATAAAGTCAAACATAGACGTATAATAGATACCTACTGGGCTACACAACACCACAAAACTTTATTGAGGGCCGTTCATAAAAATTCCTGGTACCTATTTGAATTTTGTAAAAAGGCAGATTGTGCATGAGTCATTGAATTTCTATTAGTACGTATCAAAGCTCTATTCTTCAAAGATCATCAGTATTGATATTGGTTTCTTGTCATCTTACATGATATTTATTGACGATTTATAGCAACATAGTATTACATAATAAGCACTATTGTTCTCGTACCTAAAAAGTGATACTCAGCTGAAGTTCACCAAACTATTTATTTTAATACCTACATTTCTATCAGTTATTCTTTTAGAAACCTTTTGGACCGGTATTTCGCATCATTATTCATCGGGGATATAGCTCAGTGGCAGAGCAATCGACTGCAGATCGATAGGCCCCCGGTTCAAATCCGGGTGTCCCCTTCAGACAAGCTTGCTTGCTTTTGTTTTATTTTTTGCCAATATTTTCCGCAAAAAATGATTAGGCTTTTACCTTTTTTTTTCTTATGATTTATCAACTGGTTGTAATGGAGCTTGTATTTTATGTAAGTTAGTAGGTACTAATAATTGACAAAATAGTAAGCTATCGTTTTCGATCATAAGTGCCTACTTCAGTGAATTCAATTCGTCAAGTGAATTCAGCTAGACATATACGTACCTACATAAAATAAAAACTCAGGCGGAGTGTTTGTTTTTTATTAGAATTCCGCAAAAGCGCAGTTTAGGCCAGCGGAAATAAAATATTGCAATAAAACTACTAACATTAACAACACGCTACCTAGAAATGGTAATAAATGTGACTTCCTTTACCAAAGGTGACTTGTTTGGAATTGTTTTTTTTTTGTCTTAATAAACTTTCTGTTATTTGTTTTTTTTTACTTTCTATAGTATTTTTCGGTCCTCACATGAGCCTAATCATGCTCATTGTGTTTATTATAAGGTCAACTAATCATTGTTAATGACACCTGAAACAACTAGGTAAATAAGGCTTTCAGTTTCATTAATAAAAATACTCATACACGCTATGAAAGGTCATATAGGTCTGTGCATAATTTCAAATGTTCATTTCAACTAGATTCGCATTTAATTACTAACTGTAAGTAATAAGGTAACCACCGACTACTTTATTAGTTATTATATATTACAAAAATAAAATATTGTTTACGAAAGTCATATTCCAAATTGTCTTTTCAGAAAACTTTCATGCGTTTTTAATTTTCTACCTTGACTATAAATACGATTGCATGTCTTGGGTGTTCAAATACACATTATGTTGTATACCTACGTTTTCAACCCAGCTACATATATGTTTGACACAGGTTTATAGTATTGTCATAACAAAAGTTTTACCGAACAAAAAGTTTTTCCAAGACATTCATAAACGCAAAGTTTATGAGCTATGGGAGGCATGCGATAGTTTCGTTCGGCAGAACGTCACGCAAGCCGCAAGCTCGCAGACGGCACCAACCAAAGGCAAACTAAAAACCTTCCATTTGTCTCCTATCTCTACTTATATTTAAACAGCTTTCTTCGACTTATTATTTACATAAAATTCCCATTTAAGTGGAAAAGTTCACACTTACATACAAAACAATTTTTAATGTCGTTTTATTACATTTTTTCTTACATGATACGGAAAATCCAAAAACCACATAACCGCGAATCTATGATAGATACATATAAGGTAATAACAGGTTATATCTATAGGCAGGAATTGCCTGCAAATAAAATAATTGCATTGGATATCATTATAACTTATTAAGTACCTAGACAACACTGGATAGGCATTGGCACTAAAAACATACCTAATATCAAACTATGGATGTACAGTAGGCCGCAGGTCAACAAAACCAATACAAGCTGGCCTCGCATCCTATTGAAACTTCATACTACAGCCTACAGTACTGTACATACGATGAATATAATGTTCGTGCCTAACTCGCAGAGCATTTACCGCGCCTAGGGACTGGATGTTTACCACACGACCCCTTTAACTGGCTTGTAAATATGTACGAAGAAAGATTTGATCCCAAACCATCGAGACAACATTTTATAATCTCTTTATCCAATAAGCCTCGAAGCCAATTTCGAATAAAGAGTGAGCAGTTAAAGCCCAAGGTAAAAACACGTCCTCAGCGCCACAACGCTAAGCCACGTACTTTTCATGTAAATTTTAAGCTGTCGGTTTTTGCGAGGATTTCTAACAAATTCGAATTGCTGAGACAATTTTCGAGTTAACTGCGGACGGACACGCACATTATTATACCTATATACTTAATAAAATATTACCTGTATTAACCCTACATGTGTTTCTGGTTCTGAAAAATCGAATAAATTTGATACCTACAGTTGTCGCTTTCGTTGGTAAGTATCACCATAGGCGCCGGGAAGGGGTTTGCAAGGAGGTGCACTGCACCCCCCTTGCTTGAAACGAAATATGCCAAACCATTCAGAAGAGGCATAATAAAATAACAGAGAAGAGAACATAACCTCCAGTATCCTAAATCCTAGGTGGAGTGCGCAAATTATCGGGGTCTTATCACTGTTCCACAGTCGTGAACAAAGTTAGTCATATATGTATTAATGGCCAGAAACCTATTCCATTTGGTGTTCTCTTGCTCGCTTCTTCTTTGCTCACTCTTGCATCCTACATTACTTTGATTGTTAAGCGTATCTACATAAATGAACAAAGTTAGTGCTCTTGACTTAGGAGCAAATACTTTCGCTTGCTTAGCTCTGCTGAAGTTGCACCCCCCTGAAATAAATCTACCGGCGCCCATGAGTATCACTAGCTTATATTTTTTTGCAGATTGAAGCAAAAGTACCTACCTTTGTCAGTAGAGTGGAACCTTCATGGATATTTATGAATGTATGGCATGTTAGGAGACCAACCTAATTTAGGTATATTTAGAATAAAAGAAAGATACACAGCCGGATGGCAAGCGCCTACTGTAAAAGTAATCTTATAGGAATACATACTGTTAAAGTATATAAATACGCCTTTGAATAAAAACCAGATACCTTGTGTAAAGTTAGGTTCATACAGTACCTACAGTATCTATAGGTGCCTTTATTTTTTGATAATTCATTAGATTATTTATTTCCAGTGATGAGTCTCAAAATTATTTAAAGATACTTAAACTACAAAAACGAACATGAATTGCAAACATTAATATTCAACTTTACTAATAATACTTTACGTGAAAGTTCTCGGCGCTAACCATTTCACATACCTAAGGAGATTGTTCAACAGAAAAAGTTGGCAAATTTGTCTCGCCAGGGGCACACATTATCTCTGCTCATATTTCGTTATGAATGGATGCGATTTAACTGAAGCCGCTGTAACTGTTCTGAAAAGAATACTTACCTACCTGGCTTTGTTAACTTATTTTACAATATAATTTAAAATAAAATCATTTATGACCAATGTGTTATGTATCCCAGCTTATCTTATGCTGATTAGCATGCAGTAGCCTCAGATCCTGCTGTAAGAAATATCACCCTCTTGTCCTTAAGTTCATTGTCATCGTAGGATGTCTTCTCCTTCATCTCCGTTAGTTGTCATCTCAGTAGTTATATCTAGTTACCAGGGTGTAACTGCAAGCAAGGGTACCTACTAGCCGTATTACTTTAATATTTTTTCTATGTAATGTCGATCAATATCTTTTTGTTAATCTATTAATACAGAATGTAGGTACGTATTACTTAATCATGCCAAACTGCAGGGCAGTTTGTTAGCAATGTTCTCGAGGGTATATTTATCGTCTTCAATACATTTAAACGTATATTATATTATTAGGTATATCTATACTAATATGATAGGGCTCAAGAGTTTGGTTTTTGGACGCGCTAATCACTGGAAATATTTAATATTACAGGGTGGAAGGGGCCTCGATGCACCAACTGATACCGTGAGTTCAGTACGTTCCCAATCTTAAGTCAGTTTTGCCCTGATTTTTACGTTTTAACCGAGTATCTAATCATGGTAGTCCCATACAGGGTTGTGTTTGACTCTCGTGCTTAGATACCTACTTGATTGGAAATCAGGTTGGTATTTTCGCTTAAGATAGTATAGGTAATAATGTTGGGAACATTTCATCTCTGTGGGATAGAGGCCTCATCTCTTTGGGATAAAGTATCACATGTCTTCAAATTGTTGGGCATGCTAGCTATCTCTCGATATCCATGACTTGCGCGGTAGGTACTTAGGTACCTACCGCGCAAGTCAGGGTCGTGTAAATTTCCACAACTGCTCTGTCAGAAAAAGTTAAAGGTACTGCTGTTAAAGATAGGTATTGACTTATTAACCCATTAACCGCCCAAGTCAGATTGATCTAACTAATATTTTCGTGTCCATTACTCTTAAATCGTATTTATACGACCAAAAACATTTGTTTGTCCAATTCGATTTTTACGTTCAACTTTACAGTCTACCCAAAAATAGGTAGGTACGTTTGGGCTAGATGATAAACGTACTGACGATTTATAAGCTGGGCGCTGGGGGCACGGAGACTCAGGCGGTTAAAAGGTTAATAAAATAAAGCGAGATTAGGTGAACATAGAATGAACGCATTTTATTCAAATTCATTTCAAGATAGTCTCGGCAACTCCTACTTCATGACCATTTGTCCAGGAATCCAGCCTAGAGTCATTATAAATGGTAAAAAGCAAACAAGCAAACAAGCAAGTTCCCATATTTTAGCTCCTTTTTAGTACCAATTCAATATAGCATACCTATTGATAAAATAACAGAGTAATAAAACAAAATGTTTATGTTACCGAGTAAATTGAAATCACTGCGTATCGCCGCCACTTTATTAATCTCACTTCATGAAATAAAATATTTTAAGACTCCATCATGCTGCTGCCTGGCGAAAACAGTCCAAAATCATGGCTTTTTGTAACGGTAAATAATTTTAATACTTAGCTTGTTCATACGTTTATTTTCGTAACATTTTTTTTCTTTCTCTGTATTCTGGATTTATTCTCTTTCTTCGCTTACAGATATTGATGTTAACCATCATTGCATTCACTGAATCATCGGGAGGCAAAAGGCGTAAGTATCTTTTAAATGGCATGATGCCTTTAACAAGTTTAGTTTCACGTCGTGTTCAACTTTTGATACAACCCTGTTGTATATTTTTAGTTGATATTAAACTTGGGTTTGACTTAACACAAGGGGCTCAAGGGGAAGCTCCGTCACTTCGCATTAGAGATTTCGAAGGTATACTTTTCCCGTGACATTGCCTGGTAAACAAAACACATATTTGATGATTGCACTAGCTCTTTCATTTTAGATTCTCATGAATATAATCCAAGAGCTTTGGATGGAGAAAGCAGTAACGATGAGAGTGCTAGCGAGAAGAAAATTGCAAAACATTCGAGTGAAGAACCGGCACATTCCAAAAAAGAGGAATCAAGCAAAGAACGTGTGAAACCGGAAAAATCTGACGACGATGACGCTGACGAGGACGATAAAAACTGTAATTTTACTCATTATTCTTATTGCAGTCATGTCATCGCTGACGGATTACTATTACACGCGTTCAATGAAAATAAAACGAACTTTATTAAGATATTTCATCTAAATTACAATTGCTTTGTAAAGGCACCAATAACAAATACATCCAGTTAAGTCATATAATTTGTCGAATATGCACCAGCTAACCAATTTATTTTTTTAGTATTATTATTATATTGCTTAGGTTTTTTTTTCTTATTGTCGCCATTAACTGGGCACAAATTGAATCTTGCTTAAAAGTATCAGTAGTGCCAGTCAAAGCGGTGATAACCAATGTTGCCCAATTGTTTTAGCAAAACGGTAAATGGCTTTCCACTCTATTTAAAAATGTTTAATCCTAGGAAATTTAAGTTCCTAGGATTAAACATTTTTAAATAGAGTAAGTATTAAAAAAAGAGCAATATGTACAGCTATTGTATGTTTTCAGCAGCTTCTAATGACGACAATACAGTAAGAGTAACCAGAGGTCCAAAAACCGGCGAATTTGATCCTGAAGAAAGTAAGGCTACGTTTATCATAGTGTTAAGCATTCTTAACTTGTATGTTCTTACTTCAATCGAATAATACTTAATATATTAATTTCACTAGTCGTCACCTAAATGTAAAGCCTAAATATTTTTGCACTATTCTGCAGTATAAATGACGACACGGTTGGCGCAGTGGTTGAGCCATCGGCTGCTGCGCCGCGTGTTGTGGGTTCGATCCCCGCACGGAACAAATATTTGTATGACCTACAGGTAGTTGTTCCGGGTCTGGCTGTTTGTGTATGTGAGTTTAAATGTTTGTAAACGCACCCACGATACAGGAGAAATTCCTAGTGTTTTTTTTTTTTTAAACATTGCCCATGTTTAAAAAAAAAAAAAACAAAAACCAGTGAACCTACATTTAATTTAGGCGTTAAATTTAGGTATCGCCTTGTGTTCATTCAACGGGCTTTATTGTTACGTCATGTTGCTAGCCTTGTCTTAACTATGTTGGGGTTGTTCTTTTAACCAGATCCAGATGAATTTAAGTATTATTTAACATAGAGCGTTCATGCGCATTACCTTTCAAACACACATTTTCAGCTCTCATTTTGTTAAATAATTACGCCCATTTTTTATATTGCAGCTAATCCAAAAATTCATCCTAAATACGGAAAGGAATCAATTTCAGACAATAACTCTGAAGGTAAGTAAACAATTACAGTTACAGATTTATATCTATTTGTAACGGACAAAAAATGAGTCCTCAATTCATCAATCATCATCATCAGCCTAGCCATTTCCCAACTATGTTGAGGTCGGCTTTCAGTCTAGTAGCTGATTACTATAGCGTATTTTACATATAACGACTGCCTATCTGATCTCCACAACCTAGTAGCTAGGTTATGGAGAGGTATCGTGTTGCCAACACGATGTTGGCAACACGATACCTCTTGGTAAGATTGGTTCTCAAACTATCGGGCTTCTGACTACCCGTAACGACTGGCTAAGATCACCAAATGACAGCTAGGACCAACAGTTTAACATACTTTCCAAGACACGGAGGAGTCTCTATATATTATGAACGGTCACCCATCCACAGACTGACCTCGAGCAGCTTAGCTTAACCATCGATCAACCTTTGCAGCTGATTTTATTTAGCCACGAGCTCCTCAATCATGATCCTTCTCAATTCGTCACAATATTTCAATTTTCTTTACGCTAATATTTGTGTTACCTACAATTCAAGTAACACGTCAGTCAGTATGTTATATCCAAATGACATTTAAGCATTCAATCATACAAGCAACGTATTTTGCCCTTTTAATATTTTCTTATTACAGAAGATGCTCGTCGCTACAAAAGAAATATTAACACATTTGGCAATGAAGCACAGCGTGAATAAATGCTTCAGCAGTGGTGGAAACATTATCAATTAAATACCAGTTGAACTCTTATTTAATTTTTATTTAATTCTGAAGCCTACAATTTCAATTATCTTATCTCCAATATCCAACCATCATTTATCATCAGCCTGTAGCAAAAACTGGACTAATATGTTCAGCTTTGACTAACAGACTGCTAGGGCCCTGAACTCTGGCCTGAACCTGGCTCACACACAGGCTCGCAGGATCCTCGGGCCTTCGTTCCTCGCCTCCTGTCTAAATTGATAAATGTAGTCTATTGACATCAACAGCCTAGCCCTGATATCCTTAAAATATGCTCACACTAAGGAAAAGATCGATTGAAAAATGTTAGAGAAAGTAAATTCGTCTATCTTGTTTCAACACGTAATTTGTCACACATTTCATTGTTTTATTAGTTTACAAAATCTTTTGTAAATCTTCAAGAACTAAAGTACTATTGAGATTCAAGTCGTCGATTTCAACTCTAACTACATTTATCTCAAAATTAATGAATTATTCAAAAGCACGACTCCTACTTCTTCCAATTTTAACTTTCACCCGGTTTATTTGATTAGGCTCAAGAATCTCATAGCGCGATTTTTCCTATATTGATTTTAGAAGGTGTTGTCGATAGAACCCCCTATAAATAATGTATGGTTCGAAACTCGCGACCTTTTATTGCTCTGATCCGGCGTCAGAGCCTCACTTTATATTTTTAGGTAAGACATTGCCAAATAGCTCTACCGATGTCAAATATTCAGTAATAGTGTCTTGCTTTGAATGGATTTCACAGTTGCTTTTTATGTCTAACGACATCTTTTTTGCACTTATGTATTGTTTACCTGCCCAAAGAAATTACTACATGTGACCGAATATAGTAGATACCTTGGAAAACTTCTAAATTAGTAGGTACCTACGAGATTCATCACACATAGGCTTCGATCAATAATAGTACTATTATTGATCGAAGCACTTAGGTAAACAAAGTGCCTCGGTGAGGTGACTATAATCCCGTCTGCTAACGACAGAATGTTGCATGCAATCTGGCGTCTGTCAGTGGTGCGCAGAGGGTTGGTCAAGTTCACCGCAAGATATTGCAAGAGCCGGCAAAATTACACTATTAAGCCGAATATATTGCGCTCCACAACGGCTGGGTGGCGATTCTGTAACTTTATAATCGATTTATTTTAGTAATAAATACCAGTATATGTACCTACATAGCGCAGACATTTGTGCTCTTGAGTATTTTTAGTAGTTTAATAAATAATAGTGTAATATAAATATACACTACCACGTAGGTGCGTATCTCGCAACTTGTAAATATACCTCGTATTGACTCGTAACTCATTAAGTTGTGGTTTATCCATTAGGTATCTTTACTTGAGAAAAACAACCGGTCAGAAGCGAGTTGGACTCGCCCATCGAGAGTTCCGTTTCGTGCCAGGATTTTATTTTTCCATTTACAAAGATTATTTTTTAAGCGACCACGTGGCTAAGTTTATTTATAAGGTTCTGAATACTAAAATATGTTCACATTTTTCGCTTTGCGAACTAAATGACGAAGATAAAAAGTCGGAGATAAACTATGCGGAATAACTGAAAATAGAATATGATTTATAATAAGCAAATGAAGCTCTTTCCCCACTTGACCTAGTCAGACTTTAAAATTTAAATCTATCTTTACGGCTCCTATTGCAATGAACAACAACAATAATTTAACAATCTTTAACTTAATATACGTACTGGACAAGTATTGTATATATTACTATTCTAAATTACAAGTCGATAGTATTAGTAGTTCCTAAAATGATTAAGTATAGCTGCGACATACATGTGATATTTATTTACCATTTTGGTACCAAGGGATTTCTTAAAATATTTAGTAAGTAGGAAGATAGGTAGATGTTCCTTTATTTTGTCAAGTAGATATATAAGATAAAGAATAGATAAAATAAACTAGACGACTGCTTCGTAATAGAAGCTTTTATATCATATAGGTATTGTCTTAAACCTTTTACCAAAAGCTAAAATACCTACCGACACGACGTCACAGAGGAAGACGTAACAGAAACTTGTTACATCCTTTATAGCACATATCCAGCGCGAAAATGCGATAACATCGTTCCAGCGACCGTCCTAAATGCATTAGTCTTTCTGTAAGACATCTCTAACGAGACACTTGGCTAAACTAAACCACTCAATTGTCTTGAGGACGCTCGCTTGCAGAATTTTGCGGCTCAGATGTCCGAACGTAACTAATTATGAAAGTAACTTAGGTATCTATCTACCTACCTACATCATTCTGTACTTATTTCATGCTGGGAATGGCGATGCTTACTTAGTTGCTTAAATGGTGGAGCTGCGCAGCCGGGACAGTCTTCCCCTCAACCTCCTTCCTGCCAACCTTTTATTTTGACCTTTTCTTAAGCTTTTAGTTAGTACAGATTTTCTATACTCCTCCCTAATAATTAAACAGATTTTGATGTATGTATAACGTTATTAGAGGACGTAAATTAGAAACCTAAGTTAAAACAGTTCTAACTTCATTATCAACTTAACAAGTGATATGAGGAACGTGGGTTAGGTCCTTAGCTATCTCTACAGTTCAACCTAATTCTCAGTTTGGGACCGAGATGCAACCCCCGGCAGTCGTCAGGTTGTAATCTCAGCCTTTAAAACCGTCGCAGCACATTTGGGAGTTCAGAGTCTAACTTAGGTAAAATTGCAATAGCGGAACCGCAATCTTCTTTAGCGAAGTTGGTCTTACGAAGTTATGGTAAGAGTAAAAAAGTTATCTAGGTAGGTAGGCAAGATGGTATGCGAGTTTTGATGAGATTGCTAAACGAAAATGAAGTCTATAGATATTGAAAAAGAAGGTATAACCTATATTTACCTATAAATACTTAAACATATAATAAAGCTGTAGAGTAGATATGTTTGTTCTGGAACCAGTACCTAGGTAAATTCTTAGTAAATTTAAAAGCTCAATTCTTGAAAGTTAAAGGTTTGTAGCGACATCTATCTCGTCACAACCGAACTGACTCTGACGTATTCTACATCATGATATTAAAGCTATCCACGCCATTGAAAATATATATTAGAACCCGACAACAATTAACCGTTTGGCAACTGTAGCCGACCAGATGAGTGTTGAACTGTCTGGTCGGAGGATCCTTCTTTTTTAATGGTGGATGAGAAACTTTGCACCCTGTTCCTCATATCCCCAAAGGTAATTTAAGATCACGCTATTAAGGGTCATGCCCCTTTGCGGATGCGGATGAAACCTCAGGGCACAGCTTGTATACCTATTATAATAAGCTTTTTTTTATTCCACAAAGTTGGAGTCTATTCTCTTGGAACAGATTAAAAGATGCAACTTAAACAAATTCCTCCGAAGTTAAATCCCGATCGGGGCTAATCATCTAATTTATTAACACAATGGAGTCGGTTGCAAATTCAGAATGTATAATTTAGCGATAATGAGAACATTGAGAAATCAAATGCTACTTATTTTAGAACAAGGTGAAATGATTTTTGCTTACGCCCACGAGCTTCGACCTTATTTAATCCAAAATAGAATTAATCACTTAAGTAATTTGAAATAGAACCTCATAAAGGCATGACCGTACCAGACTTAGGTTTACAGAAATGTCACGCCATATATTATTTAGAACGTTATAAACATCGATGCAATAATTTGTTGAATAATGCCTTATACCTATAACAAAGCCAGTTCACGGTTGACTAGCGACTCCAATACTTCCAATCAGCTTAAAAACTTTTTGTTTTAAGCCGTTATTCAACGCAGCTCAGTGGGTAGCTAGGTATTTCTTAATCCCAGTCGTCTTAAGTGTTAACTGTAAACAGATAATCATATCTCAAAGTACGAATTAATTTAGACGCCTGAGCGCATACCTTGAGCTCTCAGCTCTGACTCTCAAAACTTATAATTGAATTTCCAATCCTTAATTGAATAGTAACAGTCGAAGTCCAGATGAATGAGGTCCTTGACGGGGGATGATAACGATTATATATCTACCTTAGATTCAGTAGTAGGTGTCTGTAATTAACAATATTACTAATTACAGAATTAGGTAACCTACTTAACTACTCTGTCTAACGAATTTGTGGTTGTATAAAGTTGGATGAGTTTTGTTTCTAGATTATCATAAAAAGCTGTCATTGTGTTCAAAGTGAGACGCATTCTTAATATTTTCACCTGTGTTCCATGCTGTCTATCACCGATTAAGAAGTAAGTACCTCTACCTAGTTATGCTATTATTTTTCATTGGTTTACCTAAGTAAGAGTAGTTATAAAAGTGCATTGCCATCATATTAGGTAAGTATGATG